>JAVMKO010000006.1:90476975-91764890 GCA_032164245.1 Sternotherus odoratus | reverse complement strand
CTCTCCCGCAAGTCAGGATCAGCTGTGTCGTGGCATGCAGAAAGCTCTGGGGGAGGTGGGAGGGAAGAGGAGCGAGGGCACGGCAGGCTCAGGGGAAGGGATGAAGTGGGGGCAAGGCCTGTGGCAGAGCCAGGGGTTGAGCAGTGAGCACCCCTGGCACATTGGAAAGTTGGCGCCTGTAGCTCCAGCCCCAGAGTTGGTGTCTAGACAAGGAGCCGCATATTAACCTCTGAAGAGCCGCATGTATAAAAGGGGCCAGAAAGTTGTGGAGGGGAGAGGAGAGGGGAAACAAAACAAATTCCTCTAAAGCCAGTCTGGATTCCCTCGAGGTTCTGAACACGGGAGGAGACCCATTGAAAGGAGGGGTTTGGAGCTTTAATGCATGATGGATGGATGGTGAGGAACCCAGAACTGATCTTTTTAAATTTTGGTATGTGTAAGAGCTATTTAATGTAAAATATACTTAGAGTATTTAAATGTGGAACTTCATTGGCTAAACAATAGACCCATGGCTAGTTTGAGTCTAGCCCTGGGCAGGGATGGCCAGTCAGTCATAATGCCTTCTCTGTTCCCCTCTTAGTCTACAGGGCAAGTTACTGCCACCCATTAAAGAATGCGGCTCACTTCCCCCTCGTATGTGGCCAGCTGCTCTAGCCAGTGAGTAGTGGAGTGGGGCTCAAACATAGGTTCCACCCACTTGCTTGCTGTGAGGAGCTGCCTCCTCACATCATACCTGAATCCTGCATCTGGGTCGGCTGAGGAAACGGGTTGGAGCTTAGGGGAGTTAGACTAGGGTAAGCGCTATCCTGTGCTGGGAACAAAGATTCCAGCTTTCTTCTTTTTTTTCATGATTTAAAAAAAATAGTGAGAGCTAGAAATGATTGCTCAGAATGCTAAATGCAGCGGTTGTTACGTTAATGTCCCTACATCAGTAGAAACATGGACCGACAGCACAAGTAATTTTGTGCGATTAAGAACTAGCTCCCAGTGAGAGGAGTGATTCTTTACTTATTCCCCATTAGACCTGAGTGGATATGCTCATGAATCCTGTAACCTTGGCAGCAAGAGATCCTCTACTCTGCAGGAAAATGAATTATATGAGCATTGAAATTCACGCCTGGTGAATATTGCAATTAATTTTGTTAAAGTCTCTCTTTATATATTTAGTTTGGGACAAGGAGGGAGGGGGGAAGCTTATCACCAGTTATGAGTCTGAAGCCACAAATTTTGCACAGCCTTTGCTATGAGATAAAAATGAAACTATAACAAAATCCCCAAAGCCTTTGTTTATTTTGTATATTACAATAAGGAGAATTGATGAAGGCAGCAATATAAAGTACTGTTAATATCACAATTACCCTGTTAAAATGATTTAACATGGAGAAAAACATTAATAGCATTTTACAATGCTGAAAACTCTATAGCGGTATTTATTAGAAGAATTAATGGTTGAGTGGAAGCCCCCACTACTGTTATAAAGTTGAGCAAGTACTTCAGTTGTCCTAACACTACTTTAAAATAAAGGCAGATCCTGAACTTTCCATACATCAGTTTTGCCCTTTTATTTGCAAGCACGAACCTTTTATTTGCATGTACTAATTAGGTAACCACATTTGCAGATGAAAAATCAGATGCATTGCCATGTGTATTTGTGTGTACAAATGCTATCGTTTATGGGCACAACAGGTGTGTGTGAATTTTTAATCAGCAGAACCATTAAGCTGCCAGCCGTAAATTTAGCCCCAAGCATTCTAAACATATTTTCTTTGCCTTTAATTTAGGTCTAATAAAGATGATGTGTGTTTATTTAAAATGCTTTGCATGGCAGCTTATTTAATATTCTTATTACAAAAACTATAAACTGACTCAAAGTGAACAGAGCGACTATTTTAAAACAAACCCAACCTTTTCCACAAATAGTTTAGGACCTGAGCCTTCAATGAACTCTGGTCAGGTGGACTCAAACACAGACCCACAGAAGTCCGTGGGGTTCTCTGTGGACGCAGGGATTCACCCATGCAGAGCACATTCATTTTGTTTTCTAGCCCATCTCTTCCTTTCTTTTTCAATTTGCTCCAAGAGTTCCTAGTTTTCACTCTTCTGGTTTCTCGTGTGATACCAGCATTGGGGGGAAGCTGTAGCACCTTTTCAGCTTTCCAGTTCCCCAACCCTTCTTTGTGGTCAATTGAAATGAATTTTGCTGCTATCAGATGTGCAGAGATTGGTTTTGCCTACATGCTCAGTGGTGTTGACCTGGTCTCCGTTACCATCCCCAGCTACCAGCTGGGAAGAGGAGGAGGAGGAGACATCTGCTGGACTAATATAGAAGTTTCTGGGTCAACCATTCCTTTATTTGAAAACATGGTTCTTACAACTATCTTACCTAGTGTCACCTTCAGGGTTACTGGTTATCTATAAAGTATGTTATTTATCATACCACATCAAAACATATGATGACCAGCACAGACGACAATTGCTATAGAAAGTGAGTAGCTCTAATTTAAATGAGTAGAAGAATAGAGTGGCTGGCTAGCTGATTTTATTTTCTTCAAACAAAATCCTGTTTACCTAGCTACCTATGGATAAGAGTAGTACAAGGGAGGTTATGGAAATATTTGAAAGAGACTTTCTTTCTAGTGGTAGATACATACAGGCTGTGGATGCATGCACTGGAGTCTCTCAGAAGGCACCTGCATTACATCATTTGGAGGTTGTATGCCTGGGAGAGTTTCAGCCAGCAATACAATAGTTTAAAATGTATGCAACCCCCCTTTTCTGCCCCACATCCCCTGCCAGATCCACTGATCTTCAGTTGAGTGGAGTTCGTTCTTCAATCATACTGAGGAGATGGGTTGACGTGAGCTGTTGACGTCGCTATTCTGTTTCACTTGCGTCTGGAATTTTATTTGCTCCCTTCTCTAGGAGAGGAAGGAATTTCATCTTACTCCCTCCAAAAATGGCTCTGATTCAGCATCTCAATCAGAAAACATTATTTTTTGAGTTCTGCTTGTTTCTCTGTGCCTGGATTTTAGAAGGCAGTTCAGTAGCAGCTTGCAAGCTCTCCTTAGTATGACAGTCAAAAGAGCTAAGACTACCTCTGCCTGATTGTCCCTGATAAAGATCTTGTGTGGAAGGTGGGAAAGTTTTCCCCACCCTCATCTCTCCTTATCTCATTTCATCATGAGTTACACTCCATTAGTGCCCTAATGTTTCTATCAATAAATGATGGATTTGCCAATGGTGATTTAAGTTTAAAATTACTTGTGAAAACTTAATGAAGCCTGCATACCGTGAATTAGATTTCAAAGAAATTGCCACTGACAGTTAAAAACTACAGGGCCAAAGTAATTTCAAGGGTGGCATTTTCCTCATCCATAAATTATGTACTGGGTCAAAAGTGAGGTGGTTCGGTTGGAATTACTATTAGTTTTGAAAAGGCATTACAGTTTGCCTCTTCCTGCAATAACTTTCTCCCCTTTGCTGTGCGTACTGGGATGGGTAACGTATTCTTCCAGGAAGGTCCAGCTTGGATGCAGTAACTGGTTTTGAATGACAGCCTGAAATTTTAACTGAGGTTTCCAGTTGGTTTGACTGAGGCAAAAGAAGTTTAACAGCTTGCTTAGGCCAATGACTTAGCCAGGACACTGTTCCAAATCTTCTTGTGCTTCCCAGTCTTCTGCTCCAATCTCTAGACTGCTTAATATTGCCAACATTGCTCACCAACAGAAGTTGCTCCAATAAAAGATATAACCTTGTCTCTCTAATATCCTGGGACCAACATGGCTACAACAACAATACATACAACATTTCCATAGATTGAGCCTCTTTATCTCTCACTATAAGGCGTACTTTCCAGACCTCAGATCATTCCTGTAACTCTTTGTTTTGTCTTGAATGACAGAGACATTCCGACAATCTTGAGAATTCTGCATTATAATCCGGTCTTATTCTGGCTTCATTACTCAACAGTTCGTTTGGTGAGGAATTCTGTCTGTCATCTGCATTAATAGAGAGGCTATTTTCTCTGTGCAACAGTGAAGGGTAACACTCTTTTAAAACTTGTTAAGGGGGAAAACAAAAGCAAGTCAGTGCAAAATAAGTCTGGGGAAATCATGTGTAGTACACTCCATGGAGGCATTCCTGACACCCTTGTCATACATGATGGACCTGATCTTTACTTCAGTCTTTCAGCCATGAGGGATGAGATATCTCACCACTTGTGACTGAGGCCATTTCTGAATAAACTTGATTATAATTGACAGTGTCCCTGAGTCCAAGTCTTCTGATAGTGGCTATTATATCACTCTTTTGAAGTGATGGGGCTCATTTTGCTATTGCTCTGAGCTGGTTGTGGTTGTTTAGAACAGTGCTGGGGGCGGGGGGGGGGTGTGATAATATACTATGAAATTGAAAAGCTAGCATTTATGTTTGTGTATGCACGGATCATCTGATTCCCTCACAGCTTTACACTGAAGCGCCATTATGCCAGCCAGGAATTGCCATAGTATGTCAGAGCTCCAGTCATGCACTCTCCCTGTATGCCAGTGTTGCAATGTAGGGCTAGCGTAGCCAAGCTCTATGCTACCCAGTTTCCCCTACACTGGCAGAATCTTTGACTACCTGGCCAGCGGGAGAAACACAGAAGTTGAGATGAGTGGTTAGTCCTGCAATCAGAATTGGGCTCAGTAATTCTCTCTACCTCGGTATCATTAGAATTACATACTGTGCTTTTCTGTTTCAGCAGAGAAATCCAAGAGAGATTCTTTCCTATTTCCGTGTGATAGCAGATGTACCTCCAGTTTTGTTTTTTCTATGCCAGGGTCTCATGGGATTTTTCCAGATGGTGCCCATGAATTCCATGCTGTTGGTACAGCAGGTGATCACACAAACACCTATTTGCTCATTAGACCTTAGGTGATTTGAGTCTCCATGACAAGCATTAGCACCATGAAACAGGCTAGAAGGTACACTGGTGACATTCACAAGCTGACCCAATATGAGCTGTGACCTTCTCTCTCTCTCTCTCTCTGCCCATCACCCCCCAGGCAGGGTATGGGCCACCAACCACAGAGCACTCCAACTCTGTTGTTGGCGTTTCAGTAGCAAGGTGGTTCCCTACAGGGTGGAGTTGCTAGCCCCACGCCCATGTTAAGCCTACAGCACCTGGTATGTGACCTTCTAGCTCTGATCATTTGAGCTCAATTGCTAATTGATCCTATTTGCAAGAGGGTTTTTGTTTGTTTGTTTGTTTTAAAGAAGGGAGCAGTCCTTAACTGAAAACCAGAAACAGGCATGTTATGGCTTTGTGGTGCAATTTCTAATACCTTTGCTGTTTGTTGGTTAGTTTCCCACTACAGTTTCAGATTTGCAATAATTAATTGTTTGGAAGCCTAGCAGACATCAAATGTTTGAGAGAGAGTCAGTGGCCTGATTTCTTCCAAATAGGTTTTCTACATTGGTCCCTCCTCCTGGTTGTGTCACTAGCAATAGTGAGTTACTTGGGGGCATCAGAGAACAGCATTAGCAGTTAGCATAGTATCACAGAAATGTAGGACTGGACAGGGCCTCAGTAGGTCATCTAGTCCAGTTCCCGGAACTGTGATAGGACTAAGTATTATCTAGACCATTCCTGAAAGGTGTTTGTTTCCTAATGTGTTCTTAAAACCCTCCAATGACAGAGATTCCATAACCTCCCTAGATTGTTTGTTCCAGTGCTTAACTACCCTTTTATTTAGGAAGTTTTTCCTAATGTCTAACTTTGTCTGCATTTTAAGCCCATTTATCACCCTCCCCTTTATAACAACCTCAATCTTCTCTTCTCTGGACTAAACAATCCCAATTTTTTTCAGTCTTCCCTTATAGGTTATGTTTTCTAGATTTTTAATCATTTTTGTTGCTCTTTGACTTTCCCCAATTTATCCATATCTTTTCTGAAGTGTGCTGCCGAGGACTGGACACAGTGCTCTAGTTGAGGCTTTATTGGAGCGGAGTAGCATGGAAGAATTACTTCTCATGTCTTGCTTACAACATTCCTGCTAATGCATCTTTTTTTTGCAATACGATTACTTTGTAGACTTATATTCAGTTTGTTATCCTCTGTAACCTCCAGATCCTTTTCTGTAGTATTCTTTCATGGGCAGTCATTTCCCATTTTATATGTGTGCAATTGACTATTCCTTCCTAAGTGGATTACTTGGCATTTGTCCTTATTGAATTTCATCGTATTTATTTCAGACCATTTCTCCAGTCTGTCAAGATCATTTTTAATTCTAATCCTGCCCACCAAAGCGCTTGCAGCCTCTCTCAGCTTGATATCATCTGCAAGCATTAGAAGTATACTCTGTATGCCATTTTCCAAATCATTTATGAAGATAGTGAATAGACCCAGACCGAGGACAGGTCCTCATGGAACCCCACTTGATGTGCCCTTCCAGCCTGACTGGGAACCATTAAAAACTACTCTCTGAATATGATTTTCCAACCAGTTGTGCATTCACCTTATTGTAGGTTCATCTAGGACCCAGAACTCCCAAACCAGAGCCATACCCCCTCCTACATCCCAACCCCCTCGTTCAGCCCGCAGCCCCCATCCATACACCGAACCCCTCAGCTCCATCCCCCAGTCCTCTCCTGCACCCCAAACCCCTCATCCTTGTCCCCACGCCAGAGCCCTCACCCCTTCTTGCATCGCAACCCACTGCCTCAGCCTGGAGCCCCCTCACGCATCCTGAACTCCACATTTCTGGCTCCACCCAAGATCCTGCATCCCCAGCTGGAGCCCTCACCCCACCCCACACCTCAGCCCCTGAGCCATCCTGGTGAAAGTGAGTGAGTGAGTGAGGGTGGGGAGAGCAAGCAACAGAAGGAGGGGGGATAGAGTGATCAGGGGCTGGGCCTCAGAGGAGGGGCAGGGAAAGTGTGTTCAGTTTTGTGTGAGTAGAAATCCGGGGGTGTGTGCTCAACCCTCAGAAGTTTGGGGACTGCTGTGGTAGACTGTAGTAGTGACTCTTAGGAAATGGAACTAGTAGACTTCCTCCCCCATCAGAAACACTTCCTCAGTACGTGAAAGTGACATTTCTAGCCCTGTACAGTCCCCTCAAAATTAGGTTTCAAGACACACATCCTCATCAGGGAACAAGACTAGACATGCTCCCTCCTGTCAGAAGATGTTCTTAGGGTGGAATTAAAATAAATAAAAAAGTGTGTGTGTGAGGGGGCTAGTTTAGGGGACTGCTAATAGGATATGGAATTGTCCACTGTAGGCTTGTATTCATTTAGCACATTTGTATAGCCTAGTCTGGACGCTCCCCCAAACATTTGTGCCAAACTAACATTTCTTTAGTTTGATACCTGGGGTAAATCACAGCTCCTCAGACTAACCTTTACAAATGTGGCAGGTAATTGGCAGTCAGGTAGCTCAGAGTAAAATCTGTGGTGTAGACATACCCTTTGAGGGCACTGATTTGAATGCAGCCCAGTTCGGAAGTGATTGAAAGTGGCTGCCATCCGAAAGTGGTGTGGTGACGTCTCTGATGTGATTTGCCGGTCTCAGTCCATTTTATAGTGAACAGGTGTCCACATTTATTGACACCGCCTTGCACCCTTGTTGAGTCTCAATAAGGAGGCTATTTACTAAACTGGGTCACGAAGAACTTCCCCATCCATTCCTAGCTGTGGCCCCTCCAGGTCAGGGTGACAGCAATCTAAATAGGCTGGTATTGCTGCTGGTGAGAGCTGTTTTTCTTTTGGTCAGGCAGAGGCTTTCAAACTCTGGAGCTGTCAAGCTGGTGCCCTTTATAAACACAAAAACTCAATAAAAGAAAAAAAGTTTTAAATTGCAAAGTACAATGTCATTTTTAAATCAATATATTCCTTCTTCCTGTGTAACAAAGTGGTTTGTTGATGGATGAGATTTATGACACCAGATTGTATCTTTGCCTCCCTTCTCTTTGGATGAGATCCAGAAACTCCATGAAATCTTTGCACATTATGAAAACGAGCTCCCGCTTGTCTCTCTGCCGGAGCCCCTGAGAAGAGAGAGCTGAACGCCCTCCATGGTAAATGCTGACTTTGATATCTAAACACATGGGCTGCACGTTTTCGTTGACACCGTGATACTATTACAAATAGACCTGGCACCTACCCTGTGTAATTCTAAAAGCAGCATCTGCCATTGTCAGGAGGCACCGCTACTGTCTTCTGCTGTTCTACTTGATGTTGTCTGGGATAGGAGCCAAACCTCTAGCCAACTCACAGTTGTGTATGTCAGCCATAAAATGCACGTGTCACATTCTGGATTATAGATTTTCCAGCAGAATCAGCTTGATCTTTGAAAAGCATGAGGAAAAAGTCAGTTTCTCTTTTTTCTAAGTTTACTGCTGCTTAGCATGGTTTCTGTTGTTTGCACAGCAAATGCTGCTCTAGTGATAGGAAAATACAGCCTACATCATTTTGCTCTGCTGGAGGGGAAATTGCAGTCTCTTTACAGGTACTGTCCACAGGAAGAAATTGCCACTTGTCCCAGTTTATTATCAATGAGCTATTGGGAAATGACTCCCTTCTCTTCTCCAGTCACCACCTACCATCTTCACCAGGACAGTCTCCAGGTGGGAAATGCAACCTTTCAGTGGAAAAAAACAATTAAATAATGGAGATAGTGGAAGGTTTGTTCCAGATACCGTCCATGATTTTATATATTCGTGTCATGTCCCCTATTATTCATCTGCTTTCTAAAGTCAACAATCCCAATCTTTTCAATCTCTTTTCGTATGATTTTTTCTAGGCTCTTGTTTATTCCACTGCTCTCCTCTGATTGTATATGCTTTAAATAAAAAATAAATAAATAATAGAAAAAAAGCATACACTTATACAGACTTCACAGGTACTTAATTGTCTAGCCCTAACCCCTTCCTTGAGATTTCTCCCTCTGATGAGATAAGAGACACCACAGATCAGTTACAAAGCATATACAATCAATAGTTCTACTGACTGTTAGTCTAATTTAGGAATTTATGAAGGAAAAGTAGGAAATGATTCTCCATAGCTGGAGAGCAGATGGAGTCAGCCCAAAGCCCCGGACGAACTGAAGTGAAACTAAAAACTCTCTTTGTCCCTAGAATTTGCATTCTTAATCCGGCACAGCTTCTTTGGCTTCCGGTTAACCCCTTACAGGCAAAACAGTAAGTCCAAGGCACTTCATACTTATGACAACTTCTAAAATCTTTTTATTTAAATACAGATACAATATTTACCTCTGGTATAGCAGCTGTTTTTAATGAGAGAGTGCATATTTTTGCTAGCAGCTCAGCCACTTAATGTGTGAGGCCCTTCAGATCACTTGATGTGTACTACTGGGGTCTAGTGACTTTACTGGTTTTTTAAATTACCAATTTCTTCCAGAACTTCTTCTGATACTTCAGTCTATGATTGCACATTAATTACCCCAGACCTGATATGTACTAGTAATCTCCCTTCAAGATTCAATTCCTGGTTCTTCCACAGACTTCCTGTGAGGAAAGTCACTTAATCTCTCTGTTCCTCAGTTTCCCATCTGTGAAATGCGGTAATACTTGTCTATTGAGATTGAGCTTTTCAGGGCAGGGACTGTCTTATTCTGTTTGTATAGCACTTAGCAAAATGATCTCCATTGGGGCCTTTAGACATTATCATAAAACAATATTGCCATTAGAGGGAGAAAAATTCAATATTTGCCAGCAGATGGCCTTCTAAAATAGGGGTAAACTGCAGGATCTCAGCTACCACTGGAGTAAGTAGTGGGCAAATTACCTTTTAATGGTACTCATTGTAGGTTGGGATCATGTTTATTGCTACACACAGGACAACACCAGATTTATCTTGTGCCTTTTGTACTATGCAAGTGATTTACAATATACATCATTCTTTACCACACCATTCTTTGCTACTAAGGCTAAGCTGAGAACCAAACAGGACAGATAGTTAGTAGAGCTGACATGTGACTATCTGGAGTGATTTCAGGGAGAGATTTCCACCTTTGACGTTCCTAGCATAGAAAAGCTCTGTATCCAGAGGCCTTACGCTGATAAAAGCCATTTTCACCTGAATCAGGAAAAAACAACAACACTAGAAGATGATTGAACTGAAAAGAACCAAGTCACTGCAGTGCCTTTTATATTAAAAAGACTAACATGTAATCGAAAGGCATGGTTGTCAGCCCAGCTGTTGCTGGGCCAATATTTTTGTGCTCCAAAATAATTGCTGGTTCTGTCATTGTCAGTTGGACTGAAGCACCTTTCTGTGCTTACATAGCAGGTACCTAGATCTCTACCTGACAAACATCTGAGGCCACAGAAAAGGAAGCTAGTTTTTGAAAATTCATTAGCCCAAAAGGTACAAACTGATACTAGTAAATATAAAGAATAAGTAAAGAATGGTGTCCCTAGCCCAGACATGGGCAAACTACGGCCCGCGGGCCACATACGGCCCGTTAGGCTTTTTAATCCGGCCCGCCGAACTTGTCCAAATTATAGTAAAAACCTCCTTTTTTTCCCCTTTCCCTGCAATGCCCACGTTTCCCCAATAGATGGCGCACTCAAAACACATTGACCGTTGTTGGAGTGGCGCGTATTTCTCTTTATTTCACTTTAATTTTATCCGGCCTGCGAGCTCTCGGCAGGGGAGTGGTGCCAGTGGCCCCCTCCTCCGTGCCCAGGGGCCGAGCAGCGCGGTGAGGGGCGCCGCGCTCCCGCCCGGGGGTGCCGGGCTGAGCTGCCGGGGCCAGGCGAGGAGCCAGATGAGAGCAGCAAGCCGTGGGGCCATGCCCGGTTGAGCAAAGTAAGCAAGAACGGGGGTGAGGGGCGCTCAGGGGGGCTTGGGTGGTGGTTAGGGTGGGGGGGTCTCGGGAGAGGGCAGTCAGGGAACTAAGTGCAGGGGGCTTAGATTGGGGATTCTGGGGGGCAGTTAGAGTGGGGGGTTGCTGGAAGGGGGCAATCAGGGGACAAGGAGCAGGAGGGCTTAGGTACGGGGTAGGGTCCTGCGGGGGGAAGTTAGGGAGGGGGGGGATCTCTGGAGGGGGCAATCGGACAAGGAGCGGGGGGGCTGGATGTCTTGGGAGCTCTGAGGGGGCAGTCAGGGGGTGGGAGGTGAGTGGGAGTCAGATGGGGGGGGGCAGGCTATTTGGCGAGGCACAGCCTTCCCTACCTGGCCCTCCACACAATTTTGAACCCCAATGTGGCCCTCGGGCCAAAAAGTTTGCCCACCCCTGCCCTAGCCTCTGTTTGTCAGAGGGGGGTGATGGATGGCAGGAGAGAGATCACTTGAGCAGTACCTGTTAGGTTCACTCCCTCTGGAGCATCTGACTTTGGCCACAGTAGACAGGATACTGGGATGGATGGACCTTTGGTCTGACCCAGTATGGCCTTTCTTATGTTCTTATGTTATGTTGTTATAGTTAATCCCAATAATGGTTTTAATGGCCTTTTAAAGGATTGCATAGTCCATACGCTCAGGACTTGTCTATATGGCAAGTTACTGCAAAGCAAGCCATGGTGTAAATTTACTTACAGTGCACCAGCCTGCTCTGAGTACCATCCCAGGTGGACAGTGCATCCAGTTGGGCTGGATGTCCTAACTGGTTTCACACAGTAACTTGCCATGTAGACAAGGTGTTAGATGCAGACAACCTCTGAAAGTGGTGGGACAAGCAGGTCTGCAGGAGTCTGTCATCCTATGGCTACAGAAAGGAGATTGAGATATATCCCCCACTGCACATTTCTGTCTCTTTAACAAAATAATACCACAGAAGGACCAGTCTGAAGCGCTTCTATGCTGTCAAAACAACAGCTTACACTGACTATGTGCTTCAGGATTCACAACTGTGCAATACACATTAGGATTCAGTTTACAGTGGAAATGGGTCTGGAGATGCCAGGCAAGGCATTAAACTCTAAAAAAGTCTCAGAACTGATTTACAATAAGGATCTGTTGGCATCCCAAAAAGGATCTCATTTCCATCAATGTGCCTTAAATCAAACTGGATTCTATCGGCCATTAACAAGAACAAGGAACAGGCTGGGACTGAAATGGCAGCATCACAGATTCTGAGTCCTTTCAAAAGGAATTGCATATTAGAGATGGTAAAAACTTGACAAGTTAACTGGACATATGTACAGTACACTGCTGGATATAAGGGATAATGAGGGTAGGTGATATAAGGACAAACTCAAATGGTTATAGCAAACTATCCCTATTTTGCTCAAGTTGGAGTCCTGAAAATCCAAGAGATGAGAAACATTTTAATTGCTGTAGATACATATTTTAATTGATCTCAAGTCTCCTATGATAGTAACTGGTTAAAAGAATCCCATTTTTGTGACAGAGTACAGGACAACATCAGACAGTATCTTCATTGATTTTAAGGCCAAAGATGATCATTGTGATCATCATCTTCCGCATAGAAGGCCATAGAATTTCACACATTAATTCTTGCATCAAGCCCAGTACCTTGTGGTTGAACAGAGCTATCTTGAATCAAAATTAGTTCAGAAATGTAGGCAGCTGATTTTGTCTGCTTAGGGATGCAACCATGCATGCAAGTGTGTCCCTTGCTTCTCTACATAATTACTAGAATGTTGCATGCCTATCAGGTAACTGTGGCAACTGCCTAATTAAATGAATTTTCAAACACGATTAACTGATTTTGTGTAATTGTGTATGTATATGTGGTTCTTAAATTGATCCTAGACGGCTCTTAAAAATCCTATTTATATATTTGTAGTAAACATTCAAAAATCTTCCGTGAACAGTTATCGTTGGCTCACAGCTTAGGAATTACAAACAACTCCACAAGTGCAGAGACTAGGAGAAAGGGATGGGGGAAAAGAGACAGGTAAATAAAATCAGTTACACACACAAGAGGCCCAAGCAGCAAATTAATTACAATTATATCAAGTCATATATTTCTCCGGTTTCCATTATCATGTTGATTGGGGGAAAAAAATCTAATCTGCATGCTCGGTGAATTCTACACCTGGAAATGTTTAAGGTGTATGAATTTATTGGAAAACTATGTATGGCCAGCTCCTCAGCTGATGTAAACTAGTATAGCTCTGCAGATGTAGTTCATATTGATCGTTATGTAAAATTATTAAATCAGGTCCGGAAAACAGTACAGTAAACCCTCGATTTTACGGACCCCGATTTAACGGACTTCGGATGCAACGGACAAAATTTCCAAAGCTGTCAACCCCCCCGCCCGGCTCCCCGGAACGGGGAGCCGGGCGGGGGGGGGGGGTGGGGGGTTTGAGAGCCTCCGCTCGGCTCCCCGCAGCGGGAAGCCGGGCGGGGGGTTTGACAGCTCCCGCCGGGCTTCCCGCTGGGGGGAGCCGGGCGGGGGGGGGGGGAGTTTGAGAGCCTCCGCTCGGCTCCCCGCAGCGGGAAGCCGGGCGGGGGGGTTTGACAGCTCCCGCTCGGCTCCTCCCAGCTGGAAGCCGGGCGGGAGCTGTCAACCCCCCCGCCCGGCTCCCCGCAACGGGGAGCCGGGCGGGGGGGGCGTTTGAGAGCCCCCGCTCGGCTCCCCGCAGCGGGAAGCCGGGCGGGGGGGGGTTTGAGAGCTCCCGCCCGGCTCCCCGCTGGGGGGAGCCGAGCGGGAGCTGTCAAACCCCCCCGCCCGGCTCCCCGCAACGGGGAGCCGGGCGGGGGGGGGGGGGTTGAGAGCCTCCGCTCGGCTCCACGCAGCGGGAAGCCGGGTGGGGGGTTTGACAGATCCCGCTCGGCTCCCCCCAGCTGGAAGCCAGGCGGGAGCTTTCAACCCCCCGCCCGGCTCCCCGCAGCGGGGAGCCAGGCGGGGGGAGGGGGTGGGGTGGGCTGACTAATTAAATAACGGACTAATTCGGGGGGGGGGGTGTCCGTTGTCACCCGAAAGTCCGTTATTTAATGATTTAAAAAAATTATTAAATAACGGACTTTCGGTTTTAACGGACACCCCCCCGCCCGAATTAGTCCGTTATATCGAGGTTTCACTGTACTTGACAATTCCCGGTGCTGTACTGGAGGACTGCAGCCTGGGGCCCAGTCAGTGTGGGAAAATCATGTGGTTCCACCCCAAGAGAGACGTGGCGGCTAAAGGCCTGAGGTGATTGTGCTGAAAGAGACCAGGGGGATCAGAGGTGAATTCATCTAGTGACTGGCAATGTACTGTCTTCCAGACACAATGGAAAACCAATCTAACAACCATTTGCAGTCATTAAATATCATGTGAGATTGTCTTCAAAGATAAATGAGTTACCTCAATGTCCTGGCTAATCTCCAGTGGAATTAATTACATTCTTACCTATATTTACCCTCCAGGCTCTGGCGGAAATGTTCTTTTCTTCTCCCTATCCAAAACTGAGGTGCAATTAAAAAAAAATCACAGTTTATGCCAATTGAATTTATAGGAACAGGTTCCCAGCTGGTACAAATCTGACTTCAGTGGAGCTACTTGAATTTATACCAATTAAGGATCTGCCTGATAATATCTGTGATAGATCAAAGATGCTTCCACTCACATTATATATGCAATTGTAAATCTTTTCCCCTTGAGAGCAACATCTCAAGCATTGTGGAAATTCTGAGATCCACCACCAGTTACTATATGTCAAGAATCAGGGTGGTAGCCGTGTTAGTCTGGAATAGCAGAGTTAACAAAGTCCTGTGGCACCTTAAAGACTAACTATAAAGTTTTGAAGCATGAGCTTTCGTGGGCTAATACCCACTTCGTCGGATGCAGGCAGTAGAAGTGTTCACATACAGGCAGTTATAGAAAAGTAGGTAAGAGCCAGGGGGGAGGTGAAAAGGTTAGTCCAATTAAGCTGAGCCAGCTTGTTATCTCCGATCAGGGAGTGTACTATATGTTATTCCTGATGTAACTGCATTTCAAAGGCAGGTGAAGAGTTTATAAACTGATTTATAAAACACATTGGGATCCTTGTGGATGAAGGAAGGTACAAGAATGATAGTCATTGCTGTTAAATGCTCCCCTCCCCCTTTGTTTTAATGAAGGAAGCCATTACAACTCTTCACTGCCCCTGATAGAAAACAGATAGGGCTCTGGAAGGGAGTGATGCAATTTTCAGTAATTGAAAACAAATAAACTAAGTGAGGCTTGTTCAGGCATTTCTTATTATTGCAATAAAACACGGTACTATAATGTGCTGTTGATGACACTGATTTGAAACAAAATATTGCAAGAATAACTTCTGTTCTCATCTCATAACACAAGAATGAGTGGACAGTCCGTGAAACTGAAAGGTGCCATATTAAAAACTGATAAAAGGAAATACATTCCCCACATAATATGTAATTAGACAGTGGGTCCCATTGTCATTGAGCACAAGAATATTGAAATGTTAATGAGGGATTGAATGTTTTAATGGATACTAGTATCCAACATTGATATAATTAATGCAAAAATAGAAGGAGATGGAAGGAATATAGAATTTTTCTTAAACCCTGAAACAATTTTTATTGGGGTGAAATATTCATGGGTGGTCAGAATACCTACTTCTGCCTTCTGCAGGGTTTCTTGCACCATCCTCCCAAACATCTGATGGTCCATTAGGACCAAGGTTTTGATCCAATCTGGCAGTTCCCGTGCTTGCTGCCTAGGCTAAAAGGAGGCTAAAGCAGAACTATTTGCAGTACCAGCTTTACTCCATAAGGAGTGGCACAGAAACCCCTTCTCATAGGCATGAGATACTCTGGGGCACAGTTGACCAAGTAAAGACTGTATTTAGAGTATGGTGTCTCAGACTGCACTTGTCAGTGTGAACAGGGTAAAGCACAATGAAATTTCCAGCACACACAGGGCAGGTGTATGAGGTAGATTGACCTCTCTGGCACACAGCAGGATGACAGATGAGAGAATGTGTGCAATCACTGGACCACATTTGAAGGATAAGATGAGAAATGCTGTAACCTCTGATTCATAGCAGGAGGATGCAATAGACGAGTTTTGAGACCACGGCCTATATATCCTAGGTGGCTGAACAGTTGGCTTGTGAGTGTTTATAGCATATATTTGGTTAATGGTTTCAAATGGCTCATTGTGTATATGAATTTGGTGATATATATATGTGTACGCCCAGGAAAATTATATAAAATACAGTTTATCAAAACTGTATTAATGAAGGACTAAGTTCTTAGAGCTGTTACCCAAGTCTAAATAATTTCAAATATAAATACGTATAAACACTTTAAAAAAAGAGTAGCAGTCTTGGATAAAGTCGGCCTGTAGTATTTGTGACAATGGTTATAAAGTATCTCTAAAATATTGATTTTAGTCTATACAGCTCCCAGAACGCTTAAAAACTCTAGCCACAATACAAAAAGCTCTCCAACCAAAATATATCCACCCTAGTTTACTTGTAATACATTGAATCAAAATGTCACCTGTTAAAACATGTTTGTCATAAACTCCTTTCGGCAGGTTTATGTTTTCTTCTCTGCAACATTCCTCTGTGGCAGAGAAGTAGGATTATTCCCATTTTACAGATAAAGAATGGAGGTACAGCGAAATAGTGACTTTCCAAGAACAGACAGGAAGTCTGTAGCATAGTGAAGAGATTGTGGCTCAAATGATCCAAGTTAAACTAGCATCTTAGCCACCAGGCCATTCTTTTCCCTGCAAATTTTCCATGGATCATCTGTTCTCGCTTCCACCTTTGCCCCGAGATTCACAAAGCAATCCCAAGGTGTCATAATAAATCTTCCTTGGTGTCTAAGGAACGTTGAGGGCTAGTAGCATATCAGTGAACCTATTAGAATTTAGGGAAGCATTCCGAAATCTGACAGTGCACGTTTTTCCAGCCAACATGATTCTAAACATAAAGTTGCGACCAGCTGGGAAATGTTATGGAATGAGCTAAAGCAATTCACACAGTGAATACTCCTAAACAATCAACAAAAATTCTACTCAGTACTTGAGACATCTCAAATTTGGATTAAAATATCACCTTCTGCCCCACCAATCCTACAAATGGAGCATTGGAAATGCAGCATTAAAACCAATGCTCCTAACAGGAGGTATATACCAAGTAAGCAATGGCTAGTGGCCCATAGCATGGTCTCTCATTCCCTGCATAGGATCAAATAGTTCCTAAGAGTGTGATCCAATTATATTAAGGCAAAACCTCCCACTGACCTCACTGGGCTTTTTATCAGGCCCTACATGATTTTCATTCTTTTGGCAAATGGGATAAGGAGTTTCAATAGCCAGAATACAGTACAGTCCCCAACACAAAATAAGCCCCTCAGATTTTCATCCTTGCAGCCAATCCAGGTGCGCAGTTAAGCCCTGTTCAATTTAAGGGGAGACTTACCTATCAGTATAATCAATTGCATGTCTCCCTTGCATGCAAAAGAGTTCCCATGAATGACCTTTATATTAGCGACTTTTTGTTTACATTCAGTGTCCCTCTCCGTGCTAGCTCTAAAGAATGATTATCAAGGCATGAAATTAAAAGTTTCACCCAGTGAGAAACAATTGGATATATTGTAATTTCCATACAGCTTCTCCTCCGCTGGTGGGGAGGGAAGGTGGCAGGGAAGCAATCACCAGAAAGGTCAGGAACATTTACTTACCGGTATTGAAATGCTGCTTAGCAGCTTTGTCCAGTCTGATAATTGCTGTTTGGAATTGCAGTAATTTGTGAGGGTTGGTGCAATATTTTGTTCACAATGCTGTAGGGAGCAGTGAGGCTTGAAATTAAAATTCTCTATTCAGCTGCAGGTTAGAAAACTAGGGAATGCTGATGGCAAGCTCCTTTGGGATTCTCTCTAAAAGCTTTTCCAGGGACTTTAGCATTGACTCATGTAAGGACAGGCAAGACAGCACGGTGACTTAGGAACACCACATGCGGCCCCTGGTGGCCCTGCTCACATATGAAGTGACAACAGACACCCCCATCCCCTCCCAGAGAGGCAGGGACAGCAGTATGGGGAGGGTGGCAGGAGGCGTCCTCCCCTCCCAAGAGTAGCAGCAGAGACTGCTGCTCCTCCGAGAGCCACCTGCTGCTTGCTGCAGCGCTAGAGTATAGCAGCTTGGGTGGGAGAGTAGGTAGGCAGGCTTGGTCCTCTGCTTTCTTCTCCTGCCACAGAGTCCTCTGTGGGCATGGTATTGTTGTAGCCACCCAGAGCAATGGATCTTGGAGTGAACACCCCAGGGAGAGGCACGGTGCAGTTCACTCAGCCCTCATACAGCAGAACGTGCACAATGACAGAATGAGGTACGAGGGCCTGATGCCGTCATACCCCACATACATAACCAATGCCAGAATTGTGACGGCAAAGCACTAAGGCCCAGCATTCAGGCTCCTAAATAACTTAGGTTTCGCAGTGTTGAGAAGAGCAGTGCTTAAATACCTTTAAACTGGGTCTAAGGGCCTAATCTAAACCCCACTGAAGCTCAGTGGGGGTTTGAGTCAGACTTTAAGGCTCTTTAATGCCATTACAGCTATATTTTATCAACTCCCGACTACTATATAAACTGGGACTAACTGATCACTCTGCAAACAGATGCAGCATATTGGTTCACCCTCTTTAGTCCTTGGAGAGCTACTGGTACCTTATGTTATCTCATCTGGAGCAGAAGTGGAGGTGCAAGGCTCTTCCATGGGGCATTCCCAGTCTCACACCTCATGCCATAGTACGAGGTGGACACACTCCAGGTCTTCCTGGGGGAAAAGTCACATTGGTTTCAGTGGGACAGGATTTGACCTTAGAGAAGTTCCTAATGTGTCACTAGCAAGTGGTTCTCGAACACTGTTTTAAAATAGCGTTACCTGGTCTGCACCAAACAGGTAAGCCATGTGAGCAGAAACTGCACTGAAATCTAATAATATGGATGGACATGGAGGGATCAGTTTCCCCGGATATGGAGCCAGAACAGTTATTGTAATTCACACTCTGACTTGCCATCTTTGAGGAATGCTGTCCCCTATCCTTTGCCTGATGAATCCCAAAGAGAGGGAGTTTGTTTCTATTCTACTTCCAGAGTAATGAGAGATCACCCATCTTGTCCATTTCAGTTAAGGAAACCTCTGGTATTTCACACTGCTAAAAATAGGTGTCTCATTTAAAATCTCTCAACAGGCAAGACAATATTTTATTATGCTTCCTTGCATCTAGTCATTAAATGGAGTCATGCATTATGAAAGACATGTCCTGCTTAAAGATGAACACAGCAGATTTATAGTGCGGAGTATTTGGTTTGTGTTCGGCATCTATCCTGGTGGGTAAAAACCCAATAAGCTGGTAGCACAGAGACAAACAGGCTGGCAGACGAGGTGTGGACATTTTCAACAGGATGATCTCTCCCTATTTGTTTTTGGTAAATACATTCCTGAACATCCCAAACTGAAGGCAATACAAGACGAATGTGCGAGAAGTTCAGGGATGTTCTGAGTACACTGCAAATTTTTTATATAAGCAATAGCCAATTAAATTCTATATCAAAGACATTTTAAACTGTTTCTGGTATTCTAAAAATATTTTGATGAAGGAAACAAACTTTGTATTAGAGAATGAGTGCCTTCTGGGGAACATCTACCGCCTACACTTTCAGAGTGGAATTGTGATTTAGTTACACAAAGCCAGGGGTCTCAAACATGCGGCCCGGGGGCCACATGCGGCCCGCAAAGCCCTTCCCTGCGGCCCGCCAAGCTTCCTGGTGCCCCCCCCCCCGGTCCCCCCATAGCAGTTTGCAGGACGGAGGGGCCAGAAGTGGAGGCTTCTCTGCTGCCTGGCTGGGCCGCGTGTGTTTCTAGCTCTGGACTTCCTAGATTGCTCTTGCTTTGTTTGCCAAACAGCTGTTGGTGGTGCCTAGCGCTTTCCAGGAGGGAATGGGGAGCTGCGTGCTCAGAGGAGGAGGTGGGGCAGGGGTGGGACCTCTTGGAAGGGGTGGAGTGGGGGCGGAGCTGGGGCAGCAAGGGCGGGGTCAGTGGTGCGGCCCTCAGGCCAGTGCACTAGTCCTCATGGAAGGGGTGCAGTGGGGGCACAGCCGGGGCAGCGAGGGGGTGTGTGTGTGTCAGTGGTGCGGCCCTCGAGCCAGTGCACTAGTCCTCATGCGGCCCTCGTGTTCATTTGAGTTTGAGACCCCTGCACAAAGCCCTTTGTCAAAGTCAATGAGAATCACAGGACTAGAACCTCAAGCAGACCGTAAACATTTAGGGGGAAACATAACTTCAAACCCCACGAGGCAGGTCATTCACAGAGAAGGCTACAGTGCTCAAGCAAGGTAGCCACAAGATTATTCATCGCATGGTTAGCAGTATTATCTTCGTTAAAAGGAACAGCTATCCAACAACTTCTGTCCCAAGATCAGGACAATAAAATCCATTAATTAATGCAAGATCTTATTTATTAACAATGGGCCAGACTTGGCTTGAATTAGTGCAGCCATGCATGCAACAGAGCCCTTGTTCCCCTACATGGCTTTTGCACATTTCTGCTGTAGGCACAACTGGCAGGGAGAACAAGGGCTATGTGCCTAGTACTCCTCTCTCCTGACACAGGTGGGCCACAATTTACATTCTCATCTACAAATATGTTTCTAGTCTAAAAAATAACTCTACAGGAAGAAGCAGCCTTCTTCCTACTTTGTCTCCTTATCAAATTTGCCTGGACTCTGAGAATCAAGTGGGTCCTTTACCTCCTGCATCACCACTACCAAGAGATTCTGCAGGTCAAAATTATACCCTCCAGGAGCAAAGATTAAACTCTCCTAGACACTGTCCTGGTGAGGGAAGTGCCTGTGGCTAGCAAAGCATCCACTGGTTGCAGAAAATTGTATCATTAGAAGTATATCATTGATATTGTTCTAAGATGGGTAAAAGACAGTTGTATATCAGTGTATGGCCAACTGGCCAAAGCCACTATAACTGAACCCTATGACATATTAAGCTGTGCGTCACTAACACTTACTACTAGTAGCACCAATCTAACCAGCTGTGCATACAGAAGAAGAGAATACTAATGTAGATGTACTCAGCTAACAGCATTTGACCTACCACTTCCCTAGAGTTGTCACCAATATACAGAATTGTTACTATTTCTATGAAACGCAAACAGGCACGCTCCCCTTAATCCAACAGAGAGTGAAAAAAATAGCACACAACCGGGGTAAGTTAGTTGATGGGGGCTAATCTTTTGGTGCAGTGCACAAGGATTTAGCCACATGATGCCCACTAGTCTTTACAGCAGTGTGCTGTTAAATCCACCTAGGGAGGTGGCTTGGTGACGTCAGGCAGATTCATACAGCTCTTTTTGTCTCCCCTCCAGGGAACGGTGGTACTCGCTCAGAGATGTCTGTTCTTTTTGGCTGCTACAAGTTGCACATTAGTGAATCTGTTACATGTAAAATGTTGAGCAGGAATGCATGGTTAAGCAATCTATTATGATAAAATGAGAGCATGTTAAAGCATACCTGGCCTAACAAAATATTGCTTCTGATCTTTCAGACACTTTATAAATGCTGACTAGCTTATTAAAAATTATTGATCTGAAACAGAGCATGAAGATTACATTTACTAGGGTGATGTCTGAGGCCCGGTAAAACGGATTATCATGCTGTGCTGCTGTGTCAAATGGTTTGCGAACACAGAATTGATTGAAGAAAAGGAATCTTGACATTTTGTATCTTTCGAACAGCGCATCATTTGCCTTTCAGGCAAACACCTCGCTCTCTCTCACGTGACCTGGGCACCCTTGTTCCAGATTAGTGGAGATTTGAACTTTAGGATGATATATTGGTCTCTTAATTTCAAAGATTAATTTTTAAAGCCTAAGAAAATCAATTTCCTAAATATCCCTTCATTTTTCACTTCCGGCATACAAAGTTGTTTGCCTAGATATATTTCCCCACCCAGAATCTGCCTCTCCCCTTTACTCCTCTATTATAGCCTTTCTCCTTTTCATTCCTCCCTTTCGTTCCTACTGTGAACTCTACAGATGGGAAAGTAGTTTGTTAACAATTCATTGACCACATCATCCCTGGAAGATACTAAATAAAGCACCAATCCAAGCCCCGTGTTTCCATTCTATCTGGTGCCTTCTCCTCCACACAGCAGTGGTTCTAGATAAATTCGAGGGAGGGAGGGAGACAGAGATCATGAAACCCAATCCTGCAGATTTATCTTTCATGTTCTGTAATTTACCAAATGAATCCCAAATTTACTGATAGTTCTCACCTTCAGAATTCTACCAGCTATATGATCCTGACTAAAATCACAAGCTTCTTACATGCTAAATATAGGGGAATACACAGACGTCACAGCTCAGGATCATCACACAACAACAAGTGTTAACCTGGTCATTACAATGTTGCTAATCAAATAAGACTTTCTCCTACACAGTATTCTAGTGGCCTTTTATTAGTGGCTCAAACTAATAGAGTGCTTCTTGTGCTGCCAAAACTGTTTTCATAGAATGAGAGGTGGAAGAGAGGGGAAAAGAGATCCAAGTGTAGCCTCTGCGCACAATGGAGATTTCCTGATGGAGAATGTCCTGGACTTTTGAGGCCCAATTCTACCCTGCCTTGCATGTTATGCAGTCATTTTATGGCTGCTTTATACAGATGTGAATGTAGCTGCTTTATACAGACACTGAGTAGCATTAGGTGATTAATTCCCAGTGTAAAGCTTCCACACCCACTTTCTACAATCGATGTCACCCTGGCTTCCCAGGGGCGCTCATTTGACAGGTGGCACGCTGAACATTTTAATTTTCAGTGCCCTTATATGCAATGTTATGTGTTCTGTTTTCAGATTGATAAGTATGCTCAGCAAGATCTGAAAAAAGGGCTTCATTTGTATGGGACAGATGGAAATATTGGCCTAACTAATGCATGGAGCATCATTCAAACAGATGTAAGTCTAAAGGTTTTTGTTTTGTTTTTCCTCTGAATTCATTTCTGATCTCTTCAGGGGTCTCTTCTGGGATTACACATTCATGTGCTACCAACAACGTGTCTTTCTTTATTTCTTGTCTGACCCTCCCCCCCAGCTAGACTTTTCCACACTCACACACAGACCCACCCACCTGCTCACAATACCCAGTAGAACCCCTCACCCACACTGTGCTAGCTTCTGTGCAGACTCCGTTATGTCTTGTTTTTAGTGTGGCCCCTTAATGGACTCTTACAATTAGCTTACATGAAGAGCATGTTTGCATCAGTTCCAATGAGGTTTGAACTCAACCCATAACAAAGTTTAACCCAACGTATAATAGTACAGAGGAGGGGCACATGAAAGGTAATTCACTTCTGCTTCTCCGAAATGAACTCGGAAGGGTTTGCAGTAGGGCTGTCAAGTGATTAAAAGAATGAAGCACGATTAAACAATAATAGAATATCATTTATTTATATATTTTTGGATGTTGTCTACATTTTCAAATATATTAATTTCAATTACAGCACAGAATACAAAGTGTACAGTGCTCATTTTATATTTATTTTTTATTACAAATATTTGCACTGTAAAAAAAAGTATTTTTCAATTCACCTAATACAAGTACTGCAGTGCAATCTCTTTATAATGAAAGTTATAATGAAAGTATAATGAAATTCTACAAATGTAGAATTATGTACAAAAAATAACTGCATTAAAAAAAAATAACTGCAATGTAAAACTTAAGAACCTACAAGTCCACTAAGTCTTACTTCAGCCAATCATTCAGACAAACAAGTTTGGTTAAAATTTGCAGCAGATAATGTTACCCACGCCTTGTTTACAGTGTCACCTGAAACTGAAAACAGACATTCGCATGGCACTGTTGTAGCCAGCATCACGAGATATTTATGTGCCAGATGCGCTAAAGATTCATATGTTGCTTTATGCTTCAACCACCATTCCAGAGGACATGCATCCATGCTGATGATGGGTTGTACTCAATAACGATCGAAAACAGAGCAGACTGACACGTTCATTTTCATCATCTGAGTCAGCAAAAGTTTGATTTTCTTTTTTGATGGTTCCGGTTCTGTACTTTCCCCATCAGAGTGTTGCTCTTTTAAGACACCTGAAAGCATTCTTCACACCTTATCCCTCTCAGATTTTGGAAGGCACTTCAGATTCTAAAACCTTGAGTCGAATGCTGTATATATTCTTAGAAATCTCACATTGGTACCTTTTTTATGTTTTGTCAAATCTGCTGGGAATGTGTTCTTAAAATGAACATGTGCTGGGTCTGAGACCGCTAACATGAAATACATGGCAGAATGGAGGTAAAACAGAACCGGATATATCCAGTTCTCCCCCAAGGAATTCAGTCACAAATTTAATTAATGCATTATTTTTTTAATGAACATCATCAGCATGGAAGCATGTCTTCTGGAAGGGTGACTGCTCTACCTTATTGCAGAACTCTGTGAGTGGCCAAAGGGGAGCACCAACTCCAAGGATACTGCCTTTCCCCTCTGATTATGTAAGCTATCCAAGCTGACAGCTGGGCTATCACAGTTTTTCCTTTTGCTATCCAACCAGATTACCTTGTGATAAATCATCCTCTTCAGGAGCAGTCAAGGGTGGTGAAATCTGGGTTGAAATCTTTAATTATGCCTTTTGTTGTAGTCCCAGTCTAGACTCTCAGATGTTTCACCCTATACAGCACAAGTCATAACATATGATACTCTGTTCAGGAAGAACGTAGGACTAGAACAATTAAGGATGATTGGCAGGGCCCAGAACTGGGATACCAGAGGATACTAAAGGTTAGAGTTAAAGTGTGATGTCAATGTTGCATAAGGACCAAGTTCTAGACACCAGAGGATTATACAAATTAGGATCAAGGTGCATTTACAGAGCATCTCAGGAGTGGGACAGCAGTGAGTGCTACGGATTGGCCTTGGCTGAACTGTGTGTGTGAAAAAGGATAGAACAACTCCAGCAAACATTCTCTCGTTTAGCCAGTGCTTTATATCTCTGGCTTTCATGAGCACTAAAATTCTCATCCACATTCTAAGGAGGAAATGTAAAAGAGAGAAAAATCAAAGTTGAGTATGTGCAATTTTTAGAAGTTTGCTACCTGCAGTCACAGTACCTGGATCATGAATATCTATATTAATAAATGTCATATACAATTTCAAGTTGGAATGTTGGGGAACTTTGAAGCCACTCATCTCTTAAAAAAATACAGTAGTGCAGGTTTCATTGCCATAACCTTTTCATTTGCTGTTCATTTTTCCTGGTGACAACAGCACATATGGAAAATAAATATAATTTCACTCTATTGCTGAGAATCAAATGTTTGGTTACAAACAGTTCACTGACTTATGACTGAGGGAAAAAAACTACCAAGAAACAACAGCTATGGAAAAAATAGAAATTTATTTTCTTGACAGTGTGATATGTGTTTAGTTTTCTCCTCCCTCAGAGTTCTGAACACCAACGTTATGAACTGACCAGTTAACCACACACCTCATTTGTAACCGGCAGTACACAATCAAGCAGCAGGAGCGAAGGAAAGAAAAAGAGACAAAGGCAAATACAGTACACTATTGTGTTAAATATGAACTACTAACAAAAATAGGGAAAGCAGCATTGTTCTTCTGCGTATTAAAATTTCAAAGCTGTATTATGTCAATGTTCAGTTGTAAACTTTTGAAAGAACAACCATAATGTCTTGTTCAGAGTTATGAAAGTTTCAGCGTTACGAACAACCTCCATTCCCAAGGTGTTTGTAACTCTGAGGTTCTACTATATAAATTAAAAGCTTTTAAAATCTTTTTCATTTTGAGAGGTACTAGACTATTGACTCAACTTAATTAATCTAAAAATAATGGATAAAATGCTGTTTGTTTTCCTGGCTAACAACAAACTTTTCTGGTAAAGGTTAAACTGGCTGCAGGGATGTTTCAGGAAGTGTTGTGTGTCAAGGCTAGGAGAATGAATCCTGTTTCATGGTGTTATGCAGCGCACCAAGCAGTCAAGATTTCTGGGTTGTTATGTGACCTTTGGAAGCCCATAATCGGCACCCTTTACTTCCCCATCTAAGACAGGTGTTTTGTGGCTTAATACGATGTCCAGGTGTGTGGTTCACTCTTTAAAAAAAACATGTTGACAATTTGGAGAGAGTTCAGAAAAGAGCTACAAGGATGTTAGAAGCCTGGAAAGCCCATTTTACAGTGAGAGACTAAAGAAGCTTAATCGGTTTAGCTTAAGAAAGAGATGGTTAAGAAGTAACTTGTCTTTAAGAGTCTAGATGGGGAGAAGGTTTCTGAAAGTAGAGGACTCTTAAACCTACTAGACAAAGGTAAATACTGAGATGCAATGACTGGAAACTGTAGCAAGACAAATAAGACTAGTAGTAATTTTTAACAGTGAAGGTAATTAACAATGGGAACAGTTTACCTCGGGAAATGATTTAGTTTCCATCACTCGAAGTCTTTAAAACAAGACTGGATGTTTTTCCAAAAGAGCTGTTCTAGCTTAACTAGTAGGGATAGGCTTGATGCAGTAATCACTGGGTGAAATTCTATGGCCTGTGTTATGCAGGAGGTCAGATTAGGTGATCACAGGGCCGGCGACAGGAATTTTGGGGCCCCGTACACAGATCGTGCGCCCCCCCCCCCAGCCGGTCTCCCGCCACCCGCGGCCCACTCCCCCCCAGCCGGTCTCCCGCCGCCCGCAGCCTCCCCTCCCCCCATCTCCTGCCGCCCGCGGAGTGCAACCCCCGCATGCGCTCTGGCCACATGGCCCGGGCGGGGGGAGACTGCTGGGTGCCAGGGGAGGGGGCTGATGAGCACTGCAGCGGCTGCCCAGAGCCGCGCCTTGCTCAAAGGCCCGGCGACAAGGGGGTACAGCTGCGTACCGGGCCCGCCCCGGATTTTAGGGAGTCCCCCCTTAAGTCCGGGGCCCGGTACAGCTGTACCCGTTGTACCCCCCTGTCGCCGGCCCTGGGTGATCATAATGGCTCCTTCTGACCTTAAGATCTCCTGAGGTTTGGAGTCTGGAGATCTTCACGTGAAAGGTTTATTAGTTGTTATATTTAGGGAAAGAGCACACAAGATAATAGGAAAGTTCAGTCTTGCACAGCAAGACACAACAGTGTTAAATCTCTCACTAACATGGTAATGGTGAGATGGTGTCTGTGCTATCGCTTTTAAATGTGCACAAGTCTCAGTGCTGGGCAGTAGGGCAGATAATAAAGAGCTCTCCCTGAGCAGTTTATAGCACTCTAATTGCTTCTCTTGCTTATCCTTCAGAAATATTTAGTAACAGGCTGTTGAAGTGATGCAGCAAAAGCAAATCCCAATATAGTTAATTATGTAAAGCACTTTGATGATTAATAGCATTATATAAGTGCCAGTCTTTTGTTTGTTTGGTTTGGTTTTTTGTTCAGGAATAATTATTGTCTTTCTTTCCTAATCAGTAAAGTGCAATCACCTCTAGGGGAATTAGGAGTATATAGGGGACTATTGTATGAGAGATCCTGGCTCTGGCAATATGTTTGTATTCGTTTTCCTTAGTGGTTATTGACAGAAAAGCCAGCAGAGCTAATCATAGTGCCATATGGGAGCCTGGTTCTCAGTACTCCTTTCTAGTGGACTCAGTAAAGATCAGTCATTGGTTGAGCAGTGGGCCATACACATAAATAGACAGAGAACAGTATCCCGAAGGGAAAAAAAAACATACAAGCAATAGCAAGAGTCTTAATGGAGTTTATTTTCAATCCCTATTTTCTCCAGCCCCCCAGTCCCCATCTTTGTGAAAACACCACTCTTAGCTTGCATAGAAGGATGATCTTATGGTTAAGGCTCTGGACTGGGGACCCTAGCAATTGTGGCTCTGCCACAGTTCATTTCTCCCTCCCTTTGTCTATTTAGGGACCGGGATGGTCTCTTAGTCGGAGTTTGTACACGACCTAGCACAATGAGACCTCTATATTATACTGTATAGCTCTAGACTCTGTATCATACTTCACAAGAGGAAAAACAATTTAACCACAAACAGAATCCCATCCAGCAGCTGGTGATCTGGAGTCCCTGACTGTTCCCATATTGGAAGAATTTCATCAGTCAATGAAGATAGTATAGATGAAGTCACCCCTGAAGGGTGATTATTGTTTCTTTTTCAAGTGTGAAAATCATTAGCACTCTTCACATAAATCATCAAATTCTTTCTTCAGTGTAGGGAGGAAAAATCCTAGAAAATGTGATGACATTTTTAAGCTGGATAGAGTAGTGATACTATTTGTGCGATGGTCATTTTGAGTACTTAATCTGTAATAAAGACACATTGTGTTTCTGGTGAGAAACATAGGCAACCCAGATTGGATGTGTTAAATAATACACATAAATGGCCTGATTTTAGATATTAACAAACACAGAGGACAGAGACACCCTCCCGCCCAAATGTGGACATTATAGGGTTATATTTTTAACTTGAAAAAGAGAACAAGTGCTAGTGAAAGGTGATCTGGACAACTTTGGAGCCTGAAGTACTTTGTTAACCCATCGGAAATGAGCAGCACTGGCAGCAGGAGTGCAAACAGCCATCTTAGGCTCTTTTCTCCACTGCCTTGCATCTGGTGTTAGTCACTTAAACACGTGTACAAGGGTGTACAATTATACCATATCAGAAGAGTGGCATATTACATCCTCTGTGAATGACAACACTGGGTGCCAAGCAACGGCCAACTCCTCCCATCCCACCTCTAGGGTGAGATGTCAGGTCATTTACTCTGTTATTCAATCCTTGAGTGGTCTGTTCAGATTGCCAAAAAAGAGATCACCTTTGGCAATGCCTCTTGTGATGTAGGGACACATCCACTGGCAACAGGACAGAGAACATAAACATGGAATCTACATGGATTGCAGTAAGGTACAGTTCGACATGGGAAATTATTAGTTAAATTGGAGAAGATGGAGATTAATATGAGAACTGAAAGGTGAGTAAGGAACTGGTTAGAGAGGAAACTATAATGGCCCATTCTGAAAGGTGAACTGTCAGGCTGGAGGAAGGTTACTAGTGGAGTTCCACAGGGATCATTTTTGGGACCTATCTTATTTAACATTTTTATTAATGATCTTGGCACAAAAAGTAAAATTTGTGGCTGGAACAAAATTGGAGGTATTGCCAATACGGAGGAAGACTGGAATATCATACAAGAAGATCTGGACGATATTGAAAACCAGAGCAATAGAAATGGGATGAAATTCAGTCGTGCAAAGTGCAAGGTCATGCATGCACTTCGGGACTAACAAGAAGAATTTTTGCTATAAGCTGGGGACTTTTCAGTTGGAAGTGGCAGAGGAGGAGAAAGACCTAGGTGTATTGGTTGATCACAGGATGACTATGAGATCCCAATGTGATGTGGATGTGAAAAAGTCTAATGCAATTCCAGGACGTGTCAGGCAAAATATTTCCAGTAGAGACAGAAAAGTGTTAGTACCATTCTACAAGACACTGTTGAGACTTCACCTAAAATACTGTGTGCAGTTCTGGTTTAAGAAACATGAATTCAAGATGAAACAGGTACAGAGAAGGGATCCTAGGATGATCTGAGGAACAGAAAATGTGCCCTGTGAGAGGAGAATCAAAAAGCTTGGCTTGTTTAGCTAACGAAAAGAAGGCTGAAGGGATCGATCTATCTATCTATCTATCTATCTATATCTATATCTATAGATATATATCTATATATATATATATAATGTCTTCAGACCATCAGGGCCTGATGAAATGCATCCTAGACTACTCAAGGAGCTGACTGAGGAGATATTTGAGCCATTAGCAATTATCTTTGAAAAGTCATGGAAGATGGGGGAGATTCCAGAAGACTGTAAAAGGGCAAATATCGTGCCAATCTATAAAAAGGGAAATAAGGACAATCCAGGGAATTACAGACCAGTCACCTTAACTTCTGTACCCAGAAAGGTAATGGAGCAAATAAAGTAAGCAATCAATTTCCAAACACATAAAAGATAATAAGGTGATAACAGTCAGCATGGATTTGTCAAAAACAAATCATGTCCAAACCAACCACATAGCTTTCTTTGACAAGGTAACAAGCATTGTAGATAGGGGGGAAGCAGTAGATGTGGTATATCTTGGCTTTAGTAAGGCTTTTGATATTGTGTTGCATGACCTCATAAACAAACTAGGGAAATACCACTTAGGTTGAGCTACTATAAGGTGGGTGCATAACTGGTTGGAAAATGGTTCCTAGAAAGTAGTTATCACTGGTTCACAGTCATGCTGGAAGGACATAACTAGTGGGGTCCCACAGGGATCGGTTCTGGGTCCAGTTCTGTTCAATAGCTTCATCAATGGTTTTGATAATGGCACAGAGAGTACACTTATAAAGTCGGTGGACGATATCAAGCTGGGAAGGGTTGCAAGTGCTTTGGACGACAAGATTAAAATTCAAAATGATCTGGACACACTGGAGAAATGATCTGAAATAAATAGGAAGAAATTCAATAAGGACAAATGCAAAGTACTCCACTTACGAAGGAACAATGAGTTGCACACACAAAAAATGGGAAATGATTGCCCAGGAAAGAGTACTCTGGTAAGGAGTCTGGGGGGTCAGAATGGATCACAAGCTAAATATGAGTCCATAGTGTAACACTGTTGCAAAAAAAGCAAACATCATTTGTATTAGCATTAGGGATGTATTAGCAGGAATATTGTAAGCAACGGCATGTCTTCACTAAAGCCGGGAGGTATTGATCTTTTGGCGATCGATTTATCGCATCTCATCAAGAGGCGATAAATCGATCGCCAGTAGCGCCCCCATCGACTCCGGAACACCAGCTCGCCAAAAGGCGCAAGCTGGAGTTGACAGGGGAGCGTGCCACCGCCGCCGTGAGTCGTGAGGTAAGTCGGCTGTAGATACGCTGAATTCAGCTTGTATCTACAGCCGATCCTCCCCGCGCCCCCCCCCCCCCCCCCCAGTAAAGGCCAGCCCTAAGACACGAGAAGTAATTCTGCTGCTCTGCTCCACGCTGATTAGGCCTCAACTGGAGTAGTGTGTCCGCAAATTTCAGGAAAGATGTGGACAAATTGGAGAAATTCCAGAGAAGAGCAACAAAAATGATTAAAGGTCTAGAAAACATGACCTATGAGGGAAGATTGAAAAAAGTTGGTTTATTTAGTCTGGAGAAAAGATTATTGAGAGGGGACAGGATAACACCTTTCAAGTATATAAAAGGCTGTTACAAGAAAGAGGGAGAAAAATTGTTCTTCTTAACCACTGAGGATAGGTTAAGAAGCAATGGGCTTAAATTACAGCAAAGGCAGTTTAGGTTGGACATTAGGAAAAATTTCCTGTCATAAAAATAAATTGCCTAGAGACATGGTGGAATCTCCATCATTGTATATCCATGCAAGGTATTTTTATTCATCGGCACTCAAGCTCCAAAACAAGTACACAGTCCACACCTATAAGAGCATCACAGGAGGTGATGATGGGAGATAAGTGCCAGTGAGCCTTAGCCCATTTCATGTGACGTGGGTGGTTTTGAACCCAGCTCCCAGAGGAGAAAGGTGGCTATAGAGCCAATCTCATGGATGAACTATGTACATTTTCTGTATTTTCTGTCCCATTAGTGAAATGTAATGAAGCTTTCTCTTCAGCATCAGTTTAGTCACTCTGAGTGATTGCTTCAGTGATGTCTCAAATTTGTGCTCATGATGTCATTTAGTGTCAGCAAATTACGATGTTACTGAATTGTGCCAAAAGGGGGGGGGGGAGGAAAGAAAAAAAGCTTTAATTGAGGAACAAAGACTTTGAAAGTCAAGGGACGTTTACCCCAGTGTGGTGGGGACTCTAATCCTGAGACTGTCTGCTACAGTGTTCAATACAAAACACAATCCCTTCGCCCCTTGGTGGGTGGCAGACAAGCATCTCAAGGTCATGAATCCTGGCAGCAATGGGTAAAACACTATGTTAGTCGCTCTCAGGCAGATTAATTCTTTTAGGAAAAGTGGGAATAATCCTGATCCATGTCTGTGGATCCTGTGTCTCAGCTCCTTCACTACAAATGTTTGGTTTTGTTGAGTGGTTCTCCCATCCAAGCTGTGCATGGGACAACACCCTTAAACAGCATGGGAGACATGCAAGGGAAGGGAAGAAAGAAAACTATAGCTGCTTCACCTGAGCAAAGCGGGGAGACAGTTGTTTATTTGTTTACTGTCTAACGCACCCTCTCCTCCCCATTAGCCTAATCCCAATACATAGAGTGAGACAGTAGGACTAAGAGAATGCTTGTGCCCAGCAAGAGGTGTGGAAGATTCTTCCAGTTCCTCAAAATAAGTAAAAATGTGGCATTATGTAATGAGTGTCTTGTGCCCATAAACCCCAGAGCACACTCACAATGTCATCCTTGCTTCTTCCTCCTCCAGTTCAGATGCTGTGGGGTCTCAAACTACACGGACTGGTTTGAAGTGTACAATACTACGCGGGTGCCAGACTCATGCTGCTTGGAATTCAATGAGAACTGTGGACTCTACTCCCCGGGGACCTGGTGGAAAGCTGTGAGTATTCCCCTCAGTCAGCTGCAAGGGCAGTTACCTAAGCCTTGTTTTAATTCAGTTGACATAAGGGAGGTATGGGGGATGGCCACCAACAGATCTGCAGGAGGTAGAGGTGGACTGAAGACATTAAAACTTAATCATCATAAAATGGTCTCAGACTTTGTACCATGCAGTGAAGCCAGCATCTTGAATAGTTTTCCAGAGGGCTGAGGCTTCTTCCCTCCCATGAGTCAGCACTGGGCTCTGGAAGTCACATGCATCTCTCTGGACACATGGCTACTGCTAACGATCATCTCATTGTAATGCTTATAAGCAGCACACGGAATCTTTTTAAAAAGGGATAAGGCAATACACCGCATTTATCGAGAATACAATTTAAGCATTAAAATCAGCATATGCAGCTCTGATGTTGATGCAGAATGAATCCAAAATCCCATGACAATACACCCTTCCTTTATAGCAATAATTTCCCATACAAGTCTCTGGACCTTGCTGTGTCACACTGGAGCTGTCAATCAGAAGACATTCAAGGTTGCTCTTAATAAGCATTATTTTGAGTTGTTACCAGGAAGATCCACAATTGTTTCTTATCTGTCCCTTTGGCTCAACTCCTTATCTTGTCCTTGGGGTGTATGCCTTTGCTTTAGGGTTGTCAATCTGCCATCTGGGTGATTGATAATAAATTGCCCTCCAGCCCAGTTGTCAGCTAATTACCAGACATTCTTCTCTCAGTCCAAACAGTGAATAAGGCAATTTACAGCCATAAAATATCCGTCCTTCTAAGAACACAATTAGAAAAAAATAAACTCAGAACAATTTCTTCTTGCTAATTCAAAGCTAGCAAAATAGAGTAGAGGTAACAAAGAGTCCTGTGGCACCTTAAAGACTAACTAAAGTATTGAAGCATAAGCTTTCGTGGGCTAATACCTACTTCGTTGGATGCAAGCAGTCATGCATCCGACGAACTGAGTATTAGCCCACGAAAGCTTAGGCTTCAATACTTTAGTCAGTCTTTAAGGTGCCACTGGATTCTTTGTTACCTCTGCTATTCCAGACTAACACGGCTACCTCTCTGATTCTTAAAATAGAGTAGAAGACAACATAAGCAAAATAGAGTACAATTTTACGAGAGACTATTTCTTCCCATTAGGCTTTTGGCCTACATCATGAGCAGAGAAGCACTGACTGACTAGGAAAGAAACAGTGCCTTTCACTTTAGTGTTGTATCTGTAGGGGTGGAATTAAACTGGGAAGAAAATAATCGAGGAACTTCTGTACTGGAAACCTAAGTTATGCAGAATGGTATAGGTGGATACATATTGTAAAGCAGGAGGCACAACACAACAGCTCTTCCTAGAGACTCTGATGAACTGTTTTCTCTAAGTCCGTTATTTCAACCTTTTCACGTATTCCCACGTTCCAGGAAAACAGTAGAATTGATTTCAAAATTGCAAAATGCGGATACTTCGTTCTTATAGGGCACAAACAAGCATGCCAGAAATCAGCACCTGCTCATGTTTAGTAAGGGACTTGTATCTTTTATAGCAGCAGCACCTCATGCCCACTGCCCATCCCATTTTGGATGCACATCCTTCTGTGTCATTAAAAATCAATGTTACATTGGACAGTCTCAAGCCAGGAAGTCATTGTGTTGGTTACAATGCTGAAATTACAATTCGAGTTCCCCAGCACCTCAGTTTGACCTGTCTCATTCCTATATGTGCCTTCACATTCTCAGTGGACTAGCGGCTTATGCTTGTGTCTAATATAATACTCTCTCTTTTCTAGCCTTGTTATGAGACCGTGAAAATATGGCTCCAGGAAAACCTGTTAGCAGTGGGAATTTTTGCCCTCTGCACAGCTTTGGTTCAGGTAGACTCTTATTTCAATTTCTTATTGCTTGCGTGATTGCATTTGGATTACAAATTATGGAAACAAACTGGTTTCTATGTTATTTCTTCACAGCCTGTTTTTAACAATTTCCAAAATAATCTATTAAATCTTCCTTGGATTTTTAATGTAACCAGAATAGCAGAGGGAAACTGCAATAATAAAAATTATATGTTACCATGAGTATCTGTACACACCCAGTTTCCTTTTTTTAATGCTCTAAATGATTAGGATATGATTTATTTATTTACTTTGTGTCACTCAACATGGCCAGCAAAACCAGACAGGTCAGTTTCATCATCCATTCTCCTGCATTAGCATAAGACTGAGTTTAGCTTGCAAAATCAGCAGGGGAATGTTTATATTAATTTTAAAAAGCACATAAACAAAAGCCTCAGTCCTGCACACACAATCATAGACTTGATTTTCTTTATGTGAGTATTCCCAGGAACTTCAATAGCATTATGCACATGAATAAAATCAGGCATGTATTTATTTCTTTACAGAAACAGGGCCGATATTTGTACTTCAGGCATGGCTATGACCAGAAACTTAGCTAAAAATTAACAGCATGCTGATGCCCTATGTATAGTATGCCAATGTTGCAATCATGGGTATGACTGCAGCATATGTAGACATACCCAGCTAACGGGATTCAGTGTCAGCTGTCCGAGCCTGCCCAGGACCATGGATACTTACTCTGGCTGGCTAGTCCACCCTAAAATCAATGCTGCTGTGGTTTCACTGCTATTGGTAATCACACTAGTTAGATTAAAGCTAGACTGGGTACATTTCTATATGCTGCTGTCATACCTCTGGCTGCAGCATAAACATACTCTTACTTTCTAGCAGTGACTTTCATATCTCATTCATACACGGCATACAAGCTGGAAGTATGATCACACTAACTCTGCAGTAACTCTCAATTAAGATGTGGTTTTATGCTTTGCATGCCTCCAGCAATAGAAAATCAGCACTGGCTCATGATTTTGCTGGTGATGCATTAGGCAGAATTGCATATCCCTGATTCTTCCATAGTCTTCTACGGGCACTGCAGTTTGTGGCCCCGCTTTGGTAAAGCACATATTTGAGCTGGGAGCTATAATAATGAGAAACTTACTTTCTTCTCAGAGGTGAATGAAGATGCTTAGTGAACGTGCCGTGAAATTGTGTAGTAAACAGAGCTTGAACCTCCTTATTTGGTGTATAAGCACACTTTAGAGGGTGGCTTTTGGGTATACACACTGCATTTAGGGAGTCTTTAAAAGATGTATTAGTTACACTGTTCATAAGATCATATCATCCATCCCCAATAGACCGTGCTTTTATGTAGTGCATTTAAAATCATATTGTATACATCTGACCGATTGTAATGACTTGTTTCCATTAGGAAAACAATTTTAGACAATTTGTAAAATATTTACTGGAGGTTTCAGTGAAAAATATGAAATGCGAAGAAAATACTTCAAACCTCAAAAGCTTTTGCCAGGGATCTCCTCCCCCCACACAACTGTTTGAACCTAATTATTGACTAAAGATCCAAAACCCACTGTGAGTTAATGAGACTCTTGCCATTGACTTTTGTGGGATTTGGATCAGGCCCTAATTGCTTGACAACTTTTTTGGCTAGCACTTTGGAAGTGCAAGGAAGTGCAGTTGTGCAAGGAAGTCATACACAAGTAACCCCTTAAAAAAAAACCCACGTACTTAGTGTAGTAGGAGAATCTCCTCAGTTGGTGCATGCTAGGGGCCTCAAAAAACAAATGTGCAAATTAACCCACCCTATTGGAGACTGCCACATGCAGACATCCTCTGACACCCTCATTTGCTTTGAGTCAGGGAAAAGTCTGACTCAAACTTTTAAGCTGCTTTAACAGCCAACAAAATTCCGTTCCATGGTATAAAAAGCCAGAGCAAAGTCTGGAAGTTAGAGCTCAAGAGCCATTTATTTTAACCTAAAAATGTCTGTGTCTGTGCTCAGATAAAACTGCCAATATCACTGCTCAAAGTCTGTTTAAAAAAATCGTTGTAGGGAATTGCCATTTAACCAGACTATCAATTGATGTTAAAATGACCAAACTAATAATTTCAAAGAATAGATAAAGAACTGCTACATCGGTGGTTCTCAAACTACTCGAATCAAGGACCCCTTTTTGGTATTCTGCGTTTTCTCGCACCCTGGGTATGTCTGCCGAAATGCCGCCGAATAGAACTGTTCCGCTCTTGGTGGCATTTCGGCAGCCACACAGCATACGTCTCTGTGTCCGCTGAAATGCCACCACCACTGGCAGCTTTCACTTCGGCAGCTTTTCGGACTCACTCGAGCGGTTGGAGCTTCTGCTGAGATGCCGCTGAAAGCGTTGGCAGCTTGCAACCCCCCTGGAATCGTCCTGTGACCCCCAGGGGGGTTGCGACCCCACTTTGAGAACCACTATGCTACATAATAAACATACATGTCATTCTTTTATGTAAGTATTTTACTAATGAGGGTATCGTGATTGCCATTTTATATGTAGAAAAACTTAGAAAAAGAGTTGAGCCCCCCCCCCCCCCTCATCTTCAGAGGTAATTAGGCATCTAATGTCCCTTGAAGTCAGTGGAAGTTAGGCACCTAAATACCTTGGAGGATACACACAGTAGGTCAGTGGCTGAACTGGGAATAGAAGCCATTTCTCCAAATTCTCAATGTAGGGGCCACAGTCTCTTAATCTCAAGACTTTGCTCAGGCCTGTTGGGAGCAGGTGCACTGTTGATGGACCCTGCTTATTTTTTTTGCAGAGATGGCCCCTAATGATTGTCGGCATCTTCCCTCCATGAATGTGTTCATGAAATCACATAGCTTTGGAAAATGGGAAGAATGGCTCTATCCTTATGTTTGAGACAATAACATTGTCTACCGTAGTGATGGATTCTGTGACAAATACAGGCTTGTCGGGTGGGTCGCTACTATAAAGTAAAAGATCTTCCAGCAACTGATATCTCATTATTCCCCAGCAAATAAGGGCCGCTTTTAATTCTGGCACCAGAACGGAGAGTAGGGCCGTTGTCTGTCCATGTCCTTCTGCTAGCGCCTGTGAATGCAAAGCAAGAGTGGTGTAGATGGGAGCAGAGGGGCACAGAGTGAAGCAGAGCAGAACAGGAGCATGTGATCACATAATTAAAGACTATATCATAAGACATGCATATAGGGGCAAAGTCATGTTGCACAAGTAACCTTAATTCTGGCGTTTCTTAACTTTTCAGTGTTTGACTTTGCAACCTCAATAAGGTGGATCTCACCTTTTTTTGTAATGCTGAGGTCTGTCAATTTAATTTTTGTTTTGTTCCTTTAGATTCTTGGACTGACCTTTGCAATGACCATGTATTGCCAGGTCGTCAAGGCAGACACCTACTGTGCATAGAAACCACCTCAAGCCTCTATGCTTCTCCTCAAAAGGACATAGGAGAAAGCTCCTTCATGTTCATTCATCTGATCTTTTTTCTATGTAAGATAAACTGTGTATACTCCTATATCGCTGAAGATTTTGTAAATCACCCTAGTTTGAGGGAGGAAAAAAATGCCAAAGGAAGATCAGTACTTGGATTGGCAGAGGCATGAGAAGGAAGCGGTCTTTAAAAAAAAGAAGACTCCAACATGACAGAGGAAAACAGTTCCCTTTGCATGGACTGGCAAGACTGAAGACGCTGCTTAAGAGGAGCTGGTCCGCAAACCAGTGCTAGCATAGTCTGCAGACACTGAAAAGAGCTCCAGGAATCCAGAACGGTTTCCTTCCAGAATATATCATGGGGGAGGGGGAGTGGAAAGTTAAATATCTTTCAGTATTGAAAAAAGAAGGCATGGAATACCCAATATTGCTGGAACTGTCATTTTACTGCACTTTGTCTTGTGTATGCAGCTAGTGTCGCTTCCAAACTGTCTCAAGAAGATTTTTGCAGCCAAGAGTGGGTCAACTTTAGAAGTGTTTTTAGTCTCTCGTGCCCTGAAGTCAGGAGGTAATCAGGATCTGAGTAATGAGATCTGCCTGGTAAGGGAAAAAAGTCTTAGTGGACATTGTGTCACGTATTAGTTTGCAATGGTATAGAACCAATAAGCGTGTGCGTGTATGATATATTCATAGACACTTACCATTCTGAAGGGAGGTGAAATAACCCTGCATCTCCCCTCAGCAAATGGAAGCTTTCTACCCTATTTCACATTCCAAGTGAACAAATACTCAAAGGGAAATAATGGAGTATTATTTCTTGTAGAAGACACTATCACTATTACCTCTGGGGAAACAAGTAATTACTTTCAGCTGTATCTTCCTTTCTGTAAACAACTTGTGAGTGGGCTTTCTCTGTCACTCGCCTATGGTTTTATTTTTTCCATTTCTGTTTCAAGTCAGTCTACCAGCAACTATCACTCATTTCTGCACTTAAAGAGCTGTCAGTTGTTTCTTTACTGAATGTCATTAATTTTCCCTGGGATAGTATCATCTGCAGTTAGTATACAGTTTGTCTTGTCAAAGAAACATGTGTTACGCAGTGCTTGGCTTAAGACTTGAGGTGTTCTCCTACTTAGAAATGCTCAACTAGTTATTTACATCATCCATGGAAAATGGTTCCTAGTGATCCCAGTGGGAACTGGAGTCAACTTCAAGCTTTTTTCCTCCCCCCACCCTTGTGCAGGCTTGCTTAGTAGCAACACCTGGCTCTGCTGGAATTTGAAAAACAAGCCTCAGTCACAAGTCCTCATTGCAGGAAAACAAATTTCCGTGTATGTCCCCCCATTGTCATAATTGAAGAGAATGTGTGAATTGTGCTTTGAGGGAATTTTCATTCAATTGCAAGAAAACTTTTTATCCAGCAAACTTCTAAAGTGAGGGTAGGCTCAATACAGCATACAGTATTGGGCAATGACATACAGCCTTGAGTGACTGTGTCTGCTGGGCCATGCTCCATCTCTAGCCTTGTAGCCAAGCCATGGGCAGTATCTATTAGAAAAAGGTTGCTATGCTCTATGGCGTTTTATAGATGTTCTGTACCACCTTTATCCTTTTGCCATTACATAACAAGTGAGAAAACTGTGATTTTAATGAACCCTCTGTTTAACTCAGTCAAATCCTGAGATGGTGGTATGAGTTATGAGGCTTGGCAAAGTTTTCAGATAGCTATAGCATCTTGAACAGAGTTGCTGTGGTTGGAAGAAGGAAGCCTAACTGGGCCCAGTCAGAAGAACCATCCCTGCAGACAAGAGCTGTGGTGGTAATGTAGAGGGGTGTCAACCTGCCCAAGGCAACACCATGCTGCTCTGAGGTAAGGCTCTGCAGCAACCCTGAGCAGTGGCAATCGCAGCTGCTCGCCTTCTCCTCCTCTGACTTCCAAAACCACGTGTATGTAGTTTGATTTAGGCATGTTGATTCCAAGTGACCTAAATATCCAAGGTGGGTGAAGTAATCTCTCTTGTTGGCCCAATAAAAGATTTACCTCCCCCACCTTGTCTCTCTAAAGAACATATGTATTCATGTTTGCGTTACTACAGCTGGAGCAGAGTACCCAGACTCTTAATGGCTTAGTGCAGGTTTACACACGTGAAGACTCAGCTTCTTTACCACCTTTCCAGTGGGCACTGACATCTATCAACAGTAATGGGCATTTCACAAATGCAGAAAACAAGAAGATGAACCTGGAAGTCAAGCACCGATAAAGAGCTCCTGGGTATGTGGCACAGATCAGGTATTTGTGTGACGTTGCCTGGCACCATTGCAGAACATCTTCCACATGAGAGCAGGACAGACTAATTCTGTTCTTAAAGCACAGCTTTTGTTTGGTGTGTTCCTTTATTCCTGTCTCTCCCTCCTCCACCTACTCCAAAGCTGAATTGTACAATTAGCATAAGTTCTTGCCCTGGCTCATTAGAACCAGCTCTCCCCACAGGCATTCCTGCTGACAGCTCCGGGTTCCATCTCTGAGGAGCAGAATAATGGAGTGAGGAATGCATTAACAAGACTGATTTAAAAACGATAAGTGGGTCTGCTACAAATAGACTCGTCTGTCATTAAACATTATCGTCCCCGCAGAAGTCCCCATGGCTCAGCTGAAAACAATGTACCATCCTGTGGCAGAGCTGGATTGGAGGATTCCCTCAGAGGTGCTACAAAAATGGTCTCCAGGATAGGGAGTACAACCCATTCCTCATATGAATCCCCTAGTTCCCATGCAGTGCTCAGAGAGGGCTGCAAGAGTTTGGCCAAGTCCATTGAAGGAATGCAGGGAGAAAAGGTAAAATGACTGAAGGTTAGAATACTCCTCCTGATTGTGCTTAATCATTTGCCACAGTTTATGTTGCTTTACAACTATGTAAATTGTGTCTCTGGTGTTTAGCCTCTTATGAGATAAGGTGTGAGCATCTCTTTGTTAACCAAAGTAACTGGGGGGGTGAACTGGCGTCTGCATTCTGTTATTGACTCTTTTCACATGGGGTACCAGACAGATGGCACAGAGCTTACAGACACCACCAACACAATCTGACGTCAAACCATTGTCCCATGTTGCAATCCACTTAGGCACCTCCGATTTTTTTTTTTAACTGAGATGTTCTGAGTAAGAGAACTGGGTGGGTGGTGTATCTGTAACAACCCCCACACCTTGTAAAAGACATTTCCTTAGTACACATTTAACTTTAGACAGATTCATTTCAATCATCATGTAGTACATAAGGCACATGTTAAAAGGCTCTCTGTCTCTGGAACAGCACAAAAGTCATTCCAATTGCTCTCCTAAATCAATGTTTTTATGACTTAAGGTTTGGCGATCTTTTTTTTTTTTAAGAAAAAGGAGGACTTTGTAAATGTAAAACAGAACCAAAGCCAGGGAATCCAGAGTTAAGGTTTAGCCTATGTCCCTAATTAAAAGAGTCAGGTCCTTTTTGATTTATTTCACTGAACGAGGCCCAAGTTTGGTCCTATTGAAGTTAGTGAGGGCCAGGATTTGGCTTAAGTTTCTGTCTGCCATACTTTTAGCTTTGCGGGCCTGTAGCATGGCTATTAAATATATTTATAATAAGATTTTATTTTCCTGTAGCTGTCCAGAGCAGCCATCTTTTATTACCGATTGAATAGGATTACTTAACTCTACAACCTGTAGCATAGACTCAATAAAATTCACTCCTGTTTCTGCTCTATATATACTCCTGCCAAAAATACCTGGACATGGTATTTCTTGATTCTCTTTGGACCTAGTAGTAATGGATAATAGTGAACTGCACAGACATTGTATGAAAACATTAACCTGGCCACAGTAAATGCAGTTGCTACCCAAGAGCCTCTCAAAAACAAATTAAAGTTTGTGCAATTGCATATCTCAGGGGTTGTGACCCCTTCCCCAAACCCTTCCAACATGCTAATGTGACAGTCATCCCAGCTCAATGGGAGGGGGCTACCAGCACGAGGCATACCTGCTTCCCTCACAGCTATTCTATAAACATGGCATGAGAAAGTGGGAGCATCACTGATCTTTAAACTAGTACTTTCGTTCACAAGGGTATTAATGAATTTTATACATTGTATATTAGCTTGTTCATAGAAATAATATTACCATAGAAAATTCAGTTGGGAGTTGCATTGTGAATTCAGTTTCAATATAATTTGTACAATATCCCATTGGACTGTTAGTGGTTACTTGGATTCTGTTGTTGAAACAGAAGGAATGATATAGTGTTGTGTATCATATAGAGGACAACAACATTTAAAATATACATTTTATTTTTTAAAAGTTATTAAATATACTTTGACGTTTACAGCTTGTGTTCTTTATAATGTACATACACCTGCTGTAATATATACAGAGTATGTATGCTTATAGACAGATGTGTATATATAGATGTGTACACATGCAATAGAAACTGCATAGCATGCTTCCATTTTCTCATCTCCCAAAGTCTGCCTTTAATTTTAATCTAATCTATTTTTTCCATAAGAAGATTGCCAATTCCTCCAGAAAAGTGAACACCAATTTTCTTTGTTTAGGAGCAGATTATTTTATAGGTTTCACAAACCAGTATATCTTTAAAAAGATAACAATGGATTCATCTCCATGTACTTGTTTATAGCCACACTAATCATGGATACACAAATCATTTTATTCTGCTTGATTTTTAAATGTAGTTGAATATGATTGTGATAATCAATTCTGAAACAAAAGGGATTCTCTTTTTTTTTGGGGGGGGGGGGGGCAGCAGGAGGCTTCCATATGTTAAAATGAAACATAGCAATTGCCATGGCAAATCAGATCAGAGGTCCATCTTGTTGGGTATCCTTCCTGAGCCCATGTCTACACTAGGAATGCTTTACCAGTATAGGAATACTGGTATACTATACTGATAAAGCACTCCTAGCAAGGACAACAATGCTTTTAATTTTTATTCCAACCCTGCCTCCCAGAAAACAAGCTATACAAGATAAAGTAGAGTTTTACCACTGTAAGTGCTTTTGCCAGCACAGCGATGTCAATCTTATCACACCTCTACACTCTGAATCCCCGACTGATGTAGCTGTGCTGGCAGAAAACTGCAGTGTAGACATTGCCAGGGAGAGGATAGAGCAAACTGTTTCAGAGGAAGGTGCAAGAAACCTCATCATGGAGAAGCCTGTCCTCATGGGAGATTTCTAAGTGGATCACAGGATCTGATCTAAGAGGACTGCTTGGTAATAGTGACCACAATATAATTTAACATCCCCGTGGCAGGGAAACAGCAGCCCAACACTGTAGCATTTAATTTCAGAAAGGCGACTACACAAAAATGAGGAAATTAGTTGAACAGAAACTAAAAGGTACAGTGCCAAAAGTGAAATCCCTGCAAGCTGCATGGAAACTTTTTTAAAACACCATAATAGAGGCTCAACTTAAATATATACCCCGAATTAAAAAACATAGAAAGAGAACAAAAAAGTGGCACTGTGGCAAAACAACAAAGTAAAAGAAGCAGTGAGCAACTAAAAGGCATTCTTTAAAAAAGTGGAAGTTAAATCCTAGTGAGGAAAATAGAAAGGCGCATAAACTCTGGCGAATGCTATGTAAAAATATAAAGGCCAAAAAAGAATTTGAAGAACAGCTAGTCAAAGACTCAAAAAGTAACTAACATTTTTTTTAAAGTACATCAGAAGCAGGATGCCTGCTAAACAACCAGTGGGGCCACTGGATGATTGAGATGCTAAAGGAGCATTCAAGGACAATAAGGCTTTTGGGGAGAAACTAAATGGTTTGCATCAGTCTTAACGGCTGAGAATGCAAGGTGGTTTTGAAACAAATCTATACACTAAAAAATAAGAAGTCACTAGGCCCAGACTGTATTCACCGAAGAGTTCTGAAGAAACTCAAATGAGAAATTTCAGAACTACGAACTGTAGTTTGTAACCTATCATGTAAATCACCTTCTGTACCAAATGACAGGAGGCTAACTAATGACACAACAATTTTTAAAAAGGGCTCCAGAGGTGATCCAAGCAATTACAGGTTGGTAAGCTTAAGTTCAGTACCAGGCAAACTAGTTGAAACTATAGTAAAGAACAAAACTGTCAGACACATAGATGAACATAATTTTTTGGGGAAGAGTTAACATGGTTTTTGTAAAGGGAAATCATGCCTCACCAATCTACTAGAATTCTCCAAGGGGCTCAACAAGCATGTGGACAAGGGGAATTCTGTGCAGATAGTATACTTAGATTTTCAGAAAGCCTTTGAGAAGGTCCCTCACCAAAGGCTCTTAAGCAAAGTAAGCTATCATGGGATAAGAGGGAAGGTCCTCTCATGGATTGGTAACTGGTTAAAAGATAGGAAATACAGGGTATAAAATGGTCAGTTTTCAGAATGGAGAGAGTTAAATAGTAGTGTCCCCCCGAGTATCTGTACTGGGCCCAGCCCTATTCAACATCTTCATAAATTATCTGGAAAAAGGGGTAAATAGTGAGGTGGCAAAATTTGCAGATATAAAATTATTCAAGCTAGTAAAGTCCCAAGCAGACTGGGAAGAGCTACAAAAGGCTCTCACAAAACTGGGTGACTGGGCAACAAAATGGCAGATGAAATTCAATGTTCAGAAATGCAAAGTACTGGACATTGTAAAACATAATCTCAACTATACATATAAAACGATGGGGTCTAAATTAGCTGTTACAAGTCAAGAGAGAGATCTTGGAGTCAGTTCTCTGAACATCCACTCAAGGTGCATCAGCAGTCAAAGAAGTGAACACAATGTTGGGAATTGTTAAGAGAGGGATAGTTAATAGACTCGAAGGTCAGAAGGGACCCATATTCTCATCTAGTCTGACCTCCTGCACAATGCAGGACAGAAAATATCACATTGCCTCTGTATAAATCACTGGTATGCCAACATTTTGAATACTGTGAATAGATGTGGTCACCCCATCTCAAAAATCTATATTGGAATTGAAAAAGGTTCAGAAAAGGGCAACAAAAATGATTAGGGGTATGGAACAACTTCTATATGAGGAGAGGTTAATAAGACATTTCAGCTTGGACAAGAGATGGCTGAGGGGGGATATGATCAAGAACTATACAATCATGAATCGTGTGGGGGAAGTGTTATTTACTCCTCAGAACACAAGAATGAGGGGTTACCAAATGGAATTAATAGGCAGCAAACAAAAGGTAGTATTTTTTTCACACAAAGCACAGGCAACCTGTAACTCCTTCCCAGAGGATGTTGTGAAGGCCAAGACCATAACAGGGTTCAAAAAGGAACTAGATAAGTTCATGGAGGGTAGATCCATCAATGGCTATTGGCTAGGATGGGCAGGGATTGTGTCCCTAGCCTCTGTTTGCCAGGGACTGGAAATGGGTGATGGGATGGATCACTTGATGATTACCTTTTCTGTTCATTCCCTCTGAGGCACCTGGAATTGGCCACTGTCAGAGGACTGATATTGGGCTAGATGGACCTTTGGTCTGATCAGAAATGGCCATTCTTATGCTCTTAACCTTCTAACGGAGAAGCCTCTCCTTATGGGACATTTCTTCCATCATTCAGTAGCTAGTTTGGGCCCTGAGGTTTGAAGGATTACATCCCTTAAATTTTTCTTCATCCTATCTGACATACCACTTGATGATCTCATTAGCCATGTCAACTTCTAATTCTGTTCTGAATCTTATGAAGCATTTGACTTTAGTGATATATTGTGATAGTAAGTTTCACAGATCAGGTATGCATCATATTAAAATACTTCCTCACGTGGGTTTTAAACTTGTGGCCTTCCCATTTCAATGACTGTCCCCTTAGTTCTGTTCTTTAGAAACTTTATTTTATTGAATTGCATAGAATCTTAAAGACCTAGCATAACTCCCTCATCTCTGCAACCTAATTTGTCTTCCCCCTAATGGTTTGTACCCAGGCAATAGAGGATCCTGTTGATTGGGGTGTTGTTTTTTTTTACCATGTTTCAAAATGCCTGTTACGTCAAGTTTCTCTTTCCCTGCCGGACATTCTAGTTAACCAATTTTGGTTTTTAAATTTCACATTGGCATTGAAATGTGTAAGTGGTCCTGTTTTAGTTAGTTTTTAGCCCAAACCGTCATCAAACATCATGATACTGAAATGTTACTAATGTCTCAACCTGCCCCCTTATACAGTTCACATGTAATTTCTGTCCTATCCTTTACCACCAGACACAGTTACCTTTGCGCTGCCAACACCTCTACTCAAGGTCTTTGTCAAATGGGTAGTGACCTCCCCCTGCCCATTTGGGTTAATTCACTTGGGCTTGAGATCACTAAAGTCAACTTAATGAGATTTTACCAGGTCTCATCTTTCCCAAATACTACACTCACATAAACTCAAGTTTATAGGTAGCTTAAAAACGAGCTCAGCAGTTAGATTTCAAAAGAGGAAAGGGGGGGGGGACCCTACTTAATTACCCATATTTTACAAGTGTAGAAAAGGACAAAAGAGTGCATGGTTACAAATCAAAACTTTCCATATTTCATATTCTTTTGTTATTGATTTTCCAATTACTTTTTCTTAATTTACCAAGTTAGCATGCCATCTGAAACACCAAGATGTGAGGAACTCTGCTTCATACCTCACCATCATTAGTAAAATCCATGGAACCCAAACCTGTTTGACAATGTTTTTGAGGAGGAATAAATAGTTTGTACTTCAGTGGCCTGCCGGTGCTGAGAGATGATATTAGGGTAAATTTTCCAACAGGACTCAACTCAGCCTTTAAAACTGCATCCAAAGTTTGGGGACTGAAACTGCAAGTAGGTTTGGGTTCCATAGATTTTACCAGTGGTGCTGACATGGAAAGATCAGGTAATTACACATTATATTACAAATGCAATTTGAGAGGTTGTTTTAAAAAAATGACCCATGGCTGCATGTATTTGCCATTCTTACACCATCACGTTTCTGCCTATGGCCATGCTCCTTACTATATACTTCCCCATATAATTAACACCAGTTATTCTATTCAGTAGAAAATCTTACTTTTGCTGTCATGGAAGAAGAGCTTGGTTTACACTTCCTTTACTAGCTGACAGGCTGTTGTTAGTATTACATTCACCAACACCTAAATCAGTATAAGCCAGCTAACCACACAGGTTACCTTACAGCCATCAATCCCCTACAGTGTATGCCCCTTTAATGTGGAAACGCTCTGTCAGTTATTATGGTTTCTCCATCAACCCATGGGTAAAATTGTTCTCTTCAGAAATGGTTGGTCTATAAGTGGTTATGCACAAGCTCTTTTGTTAACACAGAGGTCTTTTAGTAGAGGCTTTCCTCTATTTGTGACTAAAGGAATGAGATCCTTACTCAATATGAACCTTCCAATACGTTCTCATGGAACTGTTAGTATGTGACTTTATTCAATGACAGCCAACAAAAAATATAACTATGTATATAATTATATATAATGCAAAATTAGTTTTTGTACAAGGTACAACATAAAAAAGAGAATGTTAAAATGTATTGTTGTTTCTGTATTTATTTTACCATCCTGGCAGTGATACAAGTTTTAGGTGTAAAAGCACTCATTCTGGAGATACTAATGACTACCACTGAAATAAATGGATTTCAGGAACTGGCTTGTTGAGAGTCTATTCAGATGCTCTTCATCTTGCTTTTCTAAAAATATTCTTGACTATGGTGCTTATGCATATAGCTGCTTCAACACTGTCTCCTGCCCCAATACTGTTTACACTTGCCTGCACAACAGACAAGCATCTAGATTTCCAAGGGCTCAGACATGCCAGGTACCAAGTTCCCTCAGTAGCCACTGATATGAACATGTAAATTGCTGTATATGCACCAAGTATTATTAATTAGAAGAACTATGAAGAGTTGGCTTACCTTTCTCCAGAGGCTAACAGTGTAGGAATCATCTCTTCACCTGATTAGCCAGGAACCTCATCCCCAGCAAGTGCATCATATACATAGGGACTTAACTTGCTATGAAGTTAAATCATAGTTCAGACAATTAACATCTGTGATACAGAATAGCTGAAAAACACTACATATTAGAATTGTTCCCATAGGTCTTATTTCAAATGCACACATGCACTTTTGAGGTTAGTGGAATAGGGAGTTCCTTGTTTTTACCTGATGTGATGGCTCTAAGGTTCGAATATGGCAGCACAACTTACTGAGGTAGGTGGAGTCTGCAAGGAAAGCCGTTTTTAGCGGGCTTTCAGTTGTCAAGTCATTGATTCTCCACAGGGGATTTAATCCCATTTCCAGACTCAGTTAAGGTAGAGTAGCCACAAGTACTCCAGGAAAAGAGACAAGGGGGAAAGAACAGCTCTTCAGTGCTGTCAAGATTTCCAGTGCTTTCTTGAAAACTCTCCTCTAATACTATGAGCATACAACACAGGGGGGTTTCCAATAACACAAGCCACAAACAGCTTCTCTATATTTCTTGAGAAACTACCTATTTCCCACACATAGCCACCACTCTTGCAACCAATTCAATTTTAAAGTCAAGTTGGCACTAGCCAAGTAAGAGCACTCACTATGGGTGAAGGTTTGGGGAGGAGTTGTGGACGCATAGCTCTTTAAACTGTGAGGACAACTACAACATCTGAACACACCAAAAGCAAATAGCTAGGCTAGAAAGAGAAACACTGAAATTTTCCACAGCAGCCATGGGTAAGAAAGGCTGTTAGCCTCCATATGAACCGCTGAATTCTGCTGCTTTGAGCGAGAGAATAAACCAAAACCTTGAGATAGAACAGACTTTGGGAAACTCGGACCCATATCTAAGTAAAGCCCAGTCTATGTGGGAATTGCATATTTGTAAATACAAATAGATGAAAGGGCATATGCTGCATTTCTATCCTGTACATTACCCCACTCACTCCCCCCTAAATTAAACATCAGAATAGTAGCACAGCCTGCAGTCATGAAAACTTGCTCATTGGTACTACCTCAAATCCTGAGGTTTTAAATCCCACTTTGGGATAGCTCATATGAGTTCAGGCTCTTCCCAGTTATATACTTGACAACTAACTCCCAGGCTGTGCTCCAAAGCTCATCAATACAACTCTCCCTTCATCTCTGAAATGTCATTTTATGTAAGTGCTCACTTGGATACAGAACCATTCTCACCTGGAAAACTGGCATTTAGTTAAAGTTATGTACAAATCAGTCTCCCTTCTCACAGGAAGATTGAATCTACATACATACATTAACTTTTTTTTTTCAGAAATAGAATGCACTGGCCTGGTATGGATGACAAAGAATTCCAGTTTCTCCACAAATCCTGTTGCTTTGAATCTTGCCACCGAAAGTCAGGAAAGGAAGAAAAAGGAGAGAATCACGGGAATGGAAGATATAGATGAGGATGCAAAGACAGGGTGAAGGCAAATGGAGGATAAAGTAGGGAGGAAAGCAGCAAGATTTGACACCTGGGGCAGATCTGTGCTGAAGAGTGAAAATGAGGAGAAATGGGGTAGGTGAAAGAGGGCAGATTGCATCAAGAGAAAGAGACCAGAAAACAGATGATGGAAGCCAACTGTGTAATTGGGAGGATGGAAATGTGAGAGGGTTAACTAGGAAAGGAGGGAAGAAGAAACAATTTTCAACACTGCCCCCCCCCCCCCCCCCAACACCTCCCCTTATTTTTTTTCAAGTTTTTCAGTAAATTCAGAGATGGTGGTTCTCTCGGGTTTAACAAAGACATGCTCCCCCCCCCAATTTGTACAATTCTCAGCACTGTGATATCCGAACATCTATTATTTAGATCCACACAACGTCAAGGGTAGTGATGTAGTCTGGAAGGTGACCTGGTTTTCCAGAACTACAGCCCATAGCAACTAATCCCTTAGACACAGCCAGCATCTCACAATGGGCAGACACACAACTTGTCTGCAGCAGCAGCTGCAGAATGTTACAGGCAATGTCTGGAGAAAGGCACGCAGCCTTAAACAACATCAAAGATGAAAAGACTCCACTACAATACTGCTCATTTGTGCTTCCCTGGACTCTACTTTCATCCTGTTCCCACAGCTCTCCTGCCCCCACTCTAACCTGAGAGTGAAATCCTTGGTTACTCCTCTTCCTAGACAGCTGAAGCTCATGGCTGTTTAAGAACACCAGGCATCACAGATGATGGAAATGGTTACCGAAGAGTGAGGAGAACAAGGAGTTTCCTCCTCTTAGTGTCTACAAACGTTTAGTACTTCCCCAGCCAGACACAGCATTCACGGCCAATGGATTGTGACCCAGAGAACAATGAACAGACTTGTGTGTAAGTTAAGTGTGAGGGAGAAACTACTGGGCTCAAAGACATTTAAAAAAAATTAAGTGCACCACAGACTCAGACTTTAAGATCAGTAGGGACTATATGATCATCTACTCTGACCTCCAATATCGCAGGCCACAGAACTTCACCTACCCAGTCCTGTAATAGACCCAGAACCTCTGGCTGAGTTACTGAAGTCCTCATGGTTTAAATTCTTCAAGTTACAGAGGATTCATCATTTTCGCTAGGTAAAACCTGCAAGTGATCCATGCCCGAGGCTTCAGAAGGTGAAAAAATTCCAGGGTCTCAGCCAATCTGACCCAGGGGAAAATTACTTCCCCAACCTCCATATGGTGATCAGGTAGACCCTGAGAATGTTGGCAAGATCCACCAGGCAAATACCTGGGCAAGAATTCTCTATAACAACTCAGAACCCTCCCCATCTAATGTCCCCGTCAGGCAACGTGTCACCAGTTCACAGACATACACGGAGCACAGGTGTCCTATAGGCTAAAGTGGTTGATCACCAGGAACATAAATGCTATTACAGAGCACCTAAGAACGTTTGGCCAATGTGATCTATTACTGACTAGTTGAAAGCCCCAGTCCCACGTTACCAAGAAGAGCTATTGCTGTAGGCAAACTAAAATATTGGATGATATTCTCATTGTTATTGCTGATGTGCAAGGTTATTTCATTTTCATTTAGTGAGCTCTCCCTTAAAATTTAAGTTTCCCTATGTGCTTAAGAGCACATTAATGGCGAGCTGAACAGTTAAATTGAAAATAGAGATTAATCCCCATAAATATGTGCACAATTCCCCAGTAATTAAGCTACCAGAGGGACTCTGCATAATGGTAAATTGTCTTTTAAAAATATTAATTGATCTCCTGTGAAATATTGTGGTTTTCTAGTTCACTTGATAGCATCTCAGAATGCAGTATGCTGTGACCACATCAATACCATGGGTAGGTAGGGCTGGTACATTGCAATGCTGGAATGATTAAGTGAATAAGAAAGGGCCAGAGGATCTTACAGAGCGGAGTGAGGGTGAATAGTTTTTAAAAGGCAAGTTAGAATTAATCTTCATGCTGAACCTCCCCCACAGGTGGGTTATTGGGGGCATACGTCTCTAGGCTTGACTCTAATATTATTTTATCTTTGCATTCACCTTTAATATCTGCATGCAGCAATGTTTGTTTAAAGTGTCAGCAAGTTCTCTGTTCAGGTAGGAGAGTTGCTCATCTCCACCCTACAATTCCTTTGGGTCTCCATAAAATTGATCTGGAGTCAACACTAATATGAAGAGACACCTCATGGGGTGAAAGTCTGAACAAACAGACGTGCCCAGCAGGAATCCAAGCATCACTACAAAAGCTGTCCCAAAGAAACCACACCAACAGGTAAGGTTGTACAGAAGTTTCAGTTATGTTTTAAATGCAGTTGTTGAAGCAGAGAAACTGATTCCTCAGGAGAATTGCAGAGCTACAATGCCTAAGCATATTTAAAGATTATCAGTTGGGGATTTAAATCCAATTTTATATTTGTATTAATCCACTGAGCTGCCAGCCCAATCGCAAATTGTCACTGCTCTCTCTCTCTCGCGCGCTCTCTCTAGCAATAGAGAGCTTATTAAATATTAAGGTTTTAATCATAAGTACTTGGGTATGACTGAAAAAAGCCTAAAAAGTGCACAGAAGAAACATTTTCTAACTATTAAAAAAAATATCTCCGGGGAGAGATTAGATAAAGGCAAATGTCCCTGGACTAGTAGGAAGGCTACATAATACATCCATTTACTTTAAAAGAAGCCGCTATGTTTCTTTAGGTCACATCCTCCTCTTGTCTAGTGGCAGACTGCCCAGTGTCCTGCTTCTGAAGGACAAAAACACATATTTCTCCCTAGCTTAAAATGCCAACTTTGCAACTGGAAAGAGGTTCACCATAGGATTCACACTGCACTGACAATTCAGATGGGAACTGTTGAACAGGGAAATTGAGAGAGAGAGATCAATGCCTGGCATGAAGAACAAGGCACATCAGCAAGTCTAACGCTTGATCATCACTTCCCCTTATTGTACAGTGCTAGAGATCACCTGAGACATTCTACAGTTCAAAGTAGAGAGACAAAAAAATAATGGTTTTTTTAAACACAAACCTAGCCCATTGGTGAGATTTCCTGAAAAGTCTTTTTTCCACCTAACAAAACAAACAAACCACCCCACCCCAAGTAGCTATAGCCATTATTTTTCATTGTTTTTCTAGCTATTTCATTTCCATAAATGAACTAACTGGGGAAACAACCCCAGGATGAAATGTTTTAGCTGCTCTTATTGTTACCTGTTTTTATTTGATCCAACCATTAAACAACAATGGGCCAGATGGCCACATAGCTTCAAGGACAAGACCCCTTTTCTTAGGGTGCATCTACACTAGAAATGCTGCAGCAGCACAGACATAGTGCACTACTGCAGATATTTACTACAGCAACAGAAAATCCACCTCTCAGAGGAAGTAGCTAGGTCAGTGAATTAATTCTTTCATCGTCCTAACAGTGTCTACACTAGGGTTTAGGTTGGCTTAACTACATGGAACAGCACGTGAAAGTTTTTCACAGCCCTGAGCGATGGAGTTAAGATGACCTAACTTTGTAGTGAATCAGAGAGGTAGCCGTGTTAGTCTGGAATAGCAGAGGAAACAAAATCTTGTGGCACCTTAAAGACTAACTATAAAGTTTTGAAGCATGAGCTTTCGTGGGCTAATACCCACTTCGTCGGATGCAAGCAGTGGAAATGTTTAGAGGCAGGTCTGGGAAAGTAGGTAAGAACCAGGTGGGAGGTGAAAAGGTTAGTCCAAATAAGCTGAACCAGTTTGTTATCTCCGATCAGGGAGTGTGGATTATTCTTCTAGCATTTGAATGGGGTGTGTGAACATGGAGAGAGGAGAAACAATGTCTGTAATGAGCCAGCCATTCTAGATCTTTGTTCAGTCCTAGAAGGTGTGTGCTGAATTTGCAAATGAATTGAAGTTCTGCAGTTTCCCTTTGTAGTCTGGTCTTGAAGTGTTTTTGCTGCAGGATGGTGACTTTTAAATCTGCTAATGTGTGTCCAGGCAGGTTGAAGTGTTCCCCTACAGGTTTGTGTATATTGCCATTCCTAATATCTGATTTGTGTGCATTTATCCTTTTTCGTAGGGACTGTCCAGTTTGGCCGATGTACATAGCAGAGGGACACTGGTGGCATATAATGGCATATATGACATTGGTTGATGTGCAGGTGAATGAACCAGTGATGGTATGATTGATCTGGTTAGGTCCTGTGATGTTGTTGCTGGTGTAGATATGTGGGCAGAGTTGGCATCGAGGTTTGTTGCATGGATTGGTTCCTGAGTTGGAGTTATTGTGGTGCAGTGTGCTGTTGCTGGTGAGAATTTGTTTAAGGTTGGCAGGTTGTCTGTGTGCCAGGACTGGCCTTCCTCCCAAGGCCTGTGAAAGTGAGGGATTATTGTCCAGGATGGGTTGTAGGTCGCTGATGATGCGTTGCAGAGGTTTTAACTGAGGACTGTAGGTGATGGCCAGTGGTGTTCTGTTGTTTTCTTTCTTGGGCTTGTCTTGCAGCAGTAGGCTTCTGGGTACACGTCTGGCTCTGTTGATCTGTGTCCTTATTTCCTTGTGTGGGTATTGTAGTTTTGAGAAAGCTTGGTGAAGATCTCGTAGGTGTTGGTCTCTGTCTGAGGGGTTGGAGCAAATCCGATTGTATGCCACCAGTGTCCCTCTGCTATGTACATCGGCCCTTATATATGGGGTGTGAACATTTTATTTAAGGGTTTCATTTACAAGCATGATAGCACCTCAAAGATAAACTACCAAAGAGATTCTGGAATTGTATCCAAGCACAACTCCCCAAGAAGAGAGTACACCTACTCTAAATTTACCTGGAAGTCCTGGATCTCCACCTTCTTTCTAGTTTCCACGGTGCAGTGTACAAACAATGTTCTTAGGAGTGAAAAGTCACAGGTTAAAACTAACGAATGATGAAAGGTCAACTGCAGGGCTTGCAGATCTAGTTTCTGAAAAAACTAGAGGTTTGATTCTAAAATGCTGCTTCTAAGCTTGCTACCTCATCTTAAGGGTTCTCTCTGTGAATATTATACTTTGTATTGATAGCAGTACTGTTACATTCACACATGGATGCACCTGAAAATTTATTCCACAACAGCATTCCTTAGAAATTGTTAATTTAGTTAAAACTGAGAATAAATATTGCTTTATGCAGAGAAGGTTACAAAATATCACTGAATTACTTTTATGAACAAATCAAGAAATGAAATGTGTTGCTAAAAATCACATTTTCCTTCTGTAAGCACCGGAGAGTAACTGTGTAACATTGCTCAACAACCCAAGGTACATTAAATAAAATGAGCAGTGTTTCAGCTTCTTTATGGCATCTCAATTATTGAACAGCTTTATCGACTATTTCATTGATAGGGAAGGAAAGTTTGCCTTTCCATGACTTCTATTTTCCTCAGTGTAAGGTTTTGGAGACTTTTCTCATCATAATTTAATGCCTTTCCTTATCACTCTTGATATCTAATCTAGCCCTGGCAGAAATGCACTGGAGGAGCACTAAGCAGGGAACACGTCTCACAAGCCCCAGTGCCTACTCCAAATGCACCTAGGAATAAAAGGAATCTACTCTCCAGCCAAGAAAGTACAGTCAATTCTCTGAATATGGTGATGCATACAGACAGATCAGGGGCTGGAGCACCCACGGGGAAAAATTGGTGGGTGCAGTAGCTCCCCGCCCCAGATCACTTCCACTCCACTGCCTCCTGCTTCTCCCCCCTTTCCCTCCCAGCGCTTGTGCTGCTAAACAGGTGTTTTACGCAGCAAGTCTGGGAGGGAGGGGAGAGAAGGGGGAACGCGGTGTGCTCAGGGGAGGAGACGAGGCTGGGGCAGGGATTTAGGGAGGGGTCCAATAGGGGCAAGGAGGGACAGAGTTTGGGCGGGGACTTTGGGGCAGGGGTGAAGCGGGGCAGGGCTGGGGTGTGCGTGAGCACCCACCGGCACTGAGAAAAGTTGGCGACTGTTATACCATGCATGACAAAGACCCAAACTAAGAAACAATTATTTATGCAGGAATCTTAAAATGCTGTTGAATACATCCCTAAGTGTAAATAATTAACCTCGGCTTCACAATTATTGTTATTTCTGATGAAAGTCGTCAATTATAAAAGTGAGGGGATGCTAATTTGTGTGGAAAGCAGATAACTTTGGGATTAAATTGAACGTCATCCCTCAGAATGCAGTACATTTGTGCGATATGGACAGGAAATAGGTTGCTTATGGTGTTCTGCATCTCCACTCAGCAATATCAGATGCTTATACTGTAGAACTGATATTTTGCAAAGGAAATACAAGACTGGTGAAGGGAAGCAGGGAACAGAGAATTTCGATAGCTTACTAGTTGCTGTGACTATCCAGTGCTGCTATTTCCAGCCAGAGATTTAAAACATTTTAGTATGCAATTGGTCGTCCTATTATCCCACTCTGTTGGCAGTTCCAATCATTCTGGGTGACAACCCTTCATTGCCACCAGAGAGGCAATACAAATTTAAGTGCCTGCCGTCTGCATTGCAGAATACTGATAGCTAAGTTCAAGGTTTGTTGGGGTTTTTTTTTTGGTTCTGAGATTTAGAAGGGAATTCTTTCAAGCTCAGACATCGACTGCCAAAATTCCCCCAAAGGAGTGATGTAATGATGATAGCCAACATATCCTAAAAAGCAAAGGACAACAATAAAAAAACATTACTCAGAAAGAAGCAGAATCAACAAAACTTGTTATTGCTATGTCATTTTATAATGGGGACCTACTCTGAAAAGTATACGTAAAAATGGCACTTCCTTAGACAGCAGATCTGCTGTCTGTTTATTCCAAATCATATCTTTATTTAGTGGGGAAAAATGACATTTTTACTACTTTTTATTTCCGCTGGCACTGCAAAGCTAATATGACTATGGGAGAGTGAGCTGGATTCTATGATCGCTTGAGATTCATCAATAGAACTACTACTAAACTCTAGTTGCATGGCCAAATTTTCCTTTGGTTATGTCTGTTCAAAACCATTAATGACAATGAGGCTACAGAGATGTCACAGAGGGCAAAATAAGACCTGCAGGATCCTGTAGTCGTGATGAAGTAAGAGCACCAAAGCACACAGTTTTGGCTCTCAATTCCAAACATCTCATCTATAAACAGAGTAAATCTGATCTGGAAGTGAGACACACAGCCATGGAACCCCACCATAATGCCATCCATAGTCATTCTTCTCCTCCCTATCCACTATCATATTTAACTTTATGTGAAGAGGATGAGACATGTAGGATTTACCATGCAGGACCAAACCAATGGGTTGATCAGTTCCAGCACCTTGCAACCTGTTGTGGCCAAGGATGATGGAGAACATGTCAACAGCAGTTAAGACATTGGAAACATTTTCTCAATGTAATGTGGGCCGTAGGGTATTTCTTCTCTCCTCCTGGTAATAATCAGTGAACGGCCTAGAGTCTGAGCCTTGATTATCCTTACTTTATGGTTCATAATCATACAATCAAGTGACCAATCTTCATGACAGGTCAGTTACTCAACCCTTTTTAAAATCTAGCAACTGCTTTTGACTCTATGACCTCTCGTGGCAGTTAATTCCCCACCTTGATTGCACGCTGTGCAAATAACTATTTCCATTCATACATTCTAAATTTGCTTGCCATCACTTCCATCGCGTGAGCTTCTTTTATTATATAACTAGCAAAAATACCCGGCGTTGCTCAGGGTATTTGTAATTGGAAACTGGGATGTAAAAAGACTACAATGTTTTTTATTAATACAAATTTTGTTCAAAAGTCTCATTTTGTCTAATTTCATTCTCTTGCATTTAGCTGTGGGGGGGGGGAGAGGGGAGAGAGCTGAGCGAGTGGGGGGGGCTGTTGGAGTGGGGGGGAGAGGGGAGAGAGCTGAGTGAGTGCGGGGGCCATTGGGATGTGTGTGAGATTTTAAAAATTTTCGATTCTTACCTGAGGGGGGAGAGAGCTGAGCGAGTGCGGGGTCCGTTGGAGGGGGGTATTATGACATCATAACCATGTCACAGAGAACAGCAGGTTTTAACCTGCTGCCCAGCTGATGTGAATGGGCTTTAAAGCATTTCACCCCTGGGGGGGCATCAGAGGTGAGATTTGAAAAAAATTACTCTTACCCTGATTAGGACCCTAAAGCCTATAACTGTACCAAGTTTCAAGTCTCTAGCTCAAACGGTGTGGAAGGAGTAAGGCAGCATACATGCACGCACGCATACACCGTTTGACTTTTATATATATATAGATACAGAAGGACTGATCAGTTACTATATAATTTGGAATTTAAGTACATTGATTTCGCTCTGGGGTCTCACACCAAAATATATAGAGATGCACATTTCATTATTAGTTTTCAAGTGAATTATTTTAAGAGGATCATCACAATGTCCACACAGCTCAAAAAGGACCAGCCGCTCTCTTTTGGGGGTGGACAGGACACGGGAGTGGACATCAGGAGACCTAGCTTCTATTCCTGATTCTGAACTGCTGCATGACCTCAGAAAAGTCACTTCATATTGGTCTCCACCATCCCTTTCATCTTGTCTATTTAGACTTAAGCTCTTTGGGGTAGGGCCTCTCTCTTTGTATGTTTGTAGAATGCTTAACACAATGGGTACATTCCCTCAGTTCTGTAGTTTAGGTGTTATTGCAATACTGCTATTACTCCTACTAATGGTGAGTACCTATATCCCTTTGATGCAAATAAAAAAAAAGTCACATATATATGATGAATTAGTTTAACACTGTAAGCATTTGAAACTCAAATTATATATTTGTATTCATAGCAAGATTTACTCAATGGCAACTTTATTTTCTGCTAAAAAGTTTCATGTGATATAATCAGAATATTCTTTTTATATCTCACAAATCTCTTGGCCAGAAGCACTACCTCCTTCTATTTCTTGGTGCCTGGAAAGCAGAGATTCAACAATGCAGGAGAAAACTGTTGGGAATTTAAAGGATTTATCTCTCTCACCACAGAAGTCATCTCTCAAACCAAACACAAAAGAGGAAGTTGAGAGAACAGCATGAAGGGTGGTAAAAAATAAGATGTGACACTGTCTCACTCAATGAAAGTGACACTTTGGTGTTTTGAAGAGGTCATTCCAGTAGTTAAAAAGACACCATAAAGGAAGAGAGAAAGTACTTCATATTAAGGACTAGCGAAAATACCCGGCGTTGCTCGGGTCCGTCGGAGGTGGGGAGGGGGCAGAGAGCTGAGCGAGTGCGGGGTCCGGTGGAGGGGGGAGGGTGCAGAGAGCAAACCTGACACCCCCACCTCACCCCCCGACCAACCCCGACCCCCATCCTAACCCCCCCACCACCAAACCCGACCCCCCTCCTAACCCTCCCAACCAAACCCAACACCCCCACCTTACCCCCCTCACCAAACCCAACACCCCGTGACCAACCCAAACACCCACATCTCACCCCTCACCCACCCCGACACCTTCCCACCCCCCCCAGACCAAACCCAACACCCCCGGCTCACTTACCCCACGACCAAACCCGACACCCCCACCTCACCCCCTGACCAAACCCAACACCCCTACCTCACTTACCCTCTGACCAAACCCAACTCGGGTCCGTCAGAGGTGGGGAGGGGGAGGGTCAGAGAGCTGAGCGAGTGCGGGGTCCGTTGGAGGAGGGAGGGGGTAGAGAGCTGAGCGAGTGCGGGGTCAGTTGGAGGGGGTATTATGATATCATAACTATGTCACAGAGAACAGCAGCTGCCCAGCTGATGTGATTGACCTTTAAATAATTTCACCCCTGGGGGGCGTCAGAGGTGAGATTTGAAACATTTTCGACTCTTACGCTGATTAGGACCCTAAGACCTCTAACTGTACTAAATTTCAAGTCTCTAGCTCAAACAGTGTGGAAGGAGTAAGTGCACATACATACACGCATACACCATTTGACTTTTATATATATATAGATTCTATCACTCTTGAAGTCTCAGCTTCTACAGTGGGTGAGCCACAGAATAATCAATACACGTGTAACATGCATAGTACATCCTCTGGCTACCATCTGTTTTGAAGAGCTTGCAAAGGAATGCAATGGACAGAGTATCTGCCCTAACTTCTTACAGGTTTCTATCTTAGGCCAGCATACAACAACAAAGCCATAATAGGCTGTATTTGCATTAGTTAAGTTAATTCCTTCAGCATAGCATGAGCCAGCAACAATGCAGCTGCAGTAATACTAATCTATTAGTAGTGATAACAAAGAGTCCTGTGGCACCTTAAAGACTAACTATAAAGTATTGAAGCATAAGCTTTCATGGGCTAATACCCACTTCGTCGGATGCTTTATAGTTAGTTATAGTAATACTTTATAGTTAGTCTTTAAGGTGCCACAGGACTCTTTGTTACCTCTGCTATTCCAGACTAACACGGCTACCTTTCTGATTCTAATCTATTAGTATAGAAGGATTTGGGCATTACTACTGCAGTATCATGAAAATTTGCTCAGAGCCAGGAGTTCTATTTACACCAGCATTTGCACTATTGCTACTTCAATATAGCAATCCTTGGTGACAGCTGTTGTAATCGAGGTACTAATTTTTCTAGTGTATACAAGGTGAGGGAGTGCATTTACTGATGCATGCCTCTTCAAGTAGTTGCAGACATGTAGTCTATTGAGGTGTGCGCACATCCAGTGCACTGAAACTAGAGATCTTTGCTTAGCAGTAACCATCAGGGAGGTGCTCAGGTCCAACCTCCCCCCCCCCCATCCTTGTTCCTTCTCAACACTTGTGGCTTGAGTCGGAGCATACAGTGTGGTGTCCACCTCATGCTTCCATAGAGTTTTTCCTTTAAAAATTTCGCTTAGTAGTACTTTAAGTGTTAGTTTGGTGAAGTGTAGTTATTAGAGCTTAGACCAGGGTAATGCCTTCTCTGGGTTTCAAACACTGTCCATTGTGTGGGGTTGCTATACCAACTAGCGATCCCTCACATTCAGTGTTTATTATGCCTTAGCGAAAGGACACACTAAGGAAAAGGTGCTCTATTTGCAAGTTCTTTATGAAGAGAACACAGGTGGCAAGGGACTTGCGTTTAAGTAGCACCATACAAAGCAAGCACCATACGAAGAATGTGTTTAAGTAGCACCATACGAAGCAGGCTATGAGGCCTGCGTTGGACACCCAGCACTTCTGCAGATCATCAGAATTTCCAGAGAGTACCTGAACCAATATGGTCTTGTCTACACTAAGATTTTGGGCCTAAGAGAAAGAGAGAACATTCCCCTTCCTATGGTCCCCCGAGGAAGAGAGAACCCATAAAGCAAATTGGGCAGCTCTGGAGCATGGAGAGATTCCTCCTCCATGTCTAGGAGGGGTGCAGACTCGCACTGAGTCTTCCTGTATGCAGGACAGAACCAGGTCATTAACCCATTCACTAGTACTGAGATTTGATCAATAAGACTCTGTACTGTTGACTCTGGTTAAGCCCTAGGGGCATCTGTTGAGTCCAGTACCGACGACAGCGATGTTGGCAACAACAGTCTCCCTGCTGTTAATATACCAGGCAGCAGCGGATTAGCCAAGCCTTTCTGTTCCATTTGTTCAAGAGCGCTGGTCTGTGGTGACTTTGTCTTTGATGTCACTGATACCCCGCAATCACTGACAACTGACTTACCAGTGTTGATGCTATCATCTACACCACCTCATACTTGTAGCCCTTGGTTTCAGTTGACTTCCTATTCAGTGCTGAGGGGACGGCTGGAGCAGATACTATCTTCCATACTGATGACAATTCTGGTGCCAACCACACCTGCAGGTCTGGTATCAATTTCATCTTCAACACTAATGCTCACTTCAGTACTGTGAGTAAGTCTGATTCCTTCAACTGTTCCATCAGCGATGCTGATGAAGCCAGCGTGTTGGATTGTGGAGGACTCAGGCCACTTGTTAATACCACCTGGTATGGCTCCTTTTCTACCACCAAACTCCTTGGAAGAATCTTCAGGAAAGAGTGCACAGATGTCTCACTCTCCCTTCACCTTCCTGGTACTGTTTTTGGAGCTAGTTGAGGCCACCTGGAGATCAACCATTGCTACCAGGATTGGTACTGCTCCCAGAGTAGGGGCAAAGACTCCTGACCCAGCTCCATTTGTCACCAGTGCTAAACCTCTACCCACAACGACTTCCTTGAAATCTCTGGGAGGCTCTTTGGTCACTGAGGTCCCCATTTTCTGTTCATTCCAGAGTTAGATCACCTGTTCTTCTGGTAGTCCCTGCACCTGTGTCACCTGAACCACCCAGGGGAGAGGGCCTTCCTTTGACCTGGTGCAACTTGTATCCTTGATGAGGTCAGATATATTACCACAAGAGGCTCCACTTCCCCCTTCCTCCTCTTCACCAGATGCTGCTGCGGTGCCCGAGTCTTCATTTCCAGTACTGAAGGATTTTAAATCATATCATGGCTTCTTGAGATGAATGGCATTTTTAATGGGTATTCAAGCTTAATTTGCTCTGGAGAACACCCATAAGTTAGTGGACATTCTTCAATCTGCAACTTTCAAGAGTCTCTTCCCCCGCAGAAATTAAGCAATACTGGAGCCTGCAAAATCTCTGTGGAATACCTCAGAGTCTATAACACCCACAGCTAAGTGTACTCACAAGAGAGATTTGTCCCCATGCAGAGTTTCTAGTTTTTTCCTCTCACCCAGTGCTCAATTCACTGGTTGTGACAGCAGCAAATGAGTGTGTACAGCAGGGGAGGTACAAATCTATGCCTAACGACAAGGAGTCTAAAAAGTTATATTTGATGGGGAGAAAAAATTATTCAACCTCCTCACTACAAATAGTCATAAAGTCATTGAACAAAACTGTAAACCCTGCATATGATGGAAAAATCTTTAAGCCACAGGGTGCTGCCACATCTCCAGTACCCCTAGTTCCAGCACTCCGGGTATCACTAGGTGGGTAAGACTACAAAATGTTGAATAGCTTCAGGTGGCCAGTAGAGAACTTTTTCTTTTGATAAGGGGTCAGATGCCTCTATTCCAAATCCCTTAAATATAGATTCCCTGATAAGGAATGCAAGATAAATTTACACATGGATCTTTCCATAATTATTAGAAAGCCTAGAAAGTATACAAATGTCTTTCAGTCATAATAGCCATTTGCCACTTTGTGATCACAAAAACACTGCTCTGTTATTGCAATACACAATTGTTAGCAGTAAAATGTTGTTTCTGTGCATTAATACACTCTAGGACACCCCACTGAATAACTCATACACATGAAATAATTTCTTCTGACATCAAGTATACACATCAGACATTTCCTCTTTCATACTTGCTACAAGTATAAGGATATTATTTTTGCCATGTAACATACCTCTCATATCCTAACATTGTCTCCCTCCACCTCCTCCTCAGGTGCAATATACATTTTCCTCTTATTTTATGGGTATAACAAATCTCCACTTTCTTTAAAACACTTGAAGCATCTGCATAAGTAGCAGTGAGACAATCTGTTAAAACTTTCTGCACATTTTCTCTTTGTATCACAAGCTGCAATCCCTGGATCTAAAATGAATAATGCTAAGGGTATAATTCAGTCCTTGGGGGTTTAAAATTGTTAATAAACTTCTTAAATTGTGCTCTCAAGGTATGAGATTAGTCCATCTCCTCTGTGGAGCTGCAGCCTTGTATTCAGTTACAATCTCTGAATTGTTTTAAATGCAGTAAGAAGGAATTAAATGGCATTTGAAACCCTGGCACCTTGCTTGAAAATGAAGGTCCATAAAAAACAATTCCAAACCAATAGTAAAAGTCATTTAATTCCAGTAAAAAGCTTTGAGTTAAAAAGTGAAGGCAACATGAAAAGGACTGATATAAGAGATGGCCATTTAGTGTTTTTTTTAAAGAGGTAATTGAATAAAATGCTTTTTGACATTAATTTAAGCTAACCATACCAGCAGGTTACCTAGTTCTTTGGGGGGGGGGGGAGGAGTAGTCTTTGCTCTTGGCTGTATCTATATCAGAACTGCAATTGCAACCTCCTAGAGAACCCATTGCCCACAATGTGCCAAAGCAAAAGTGCGTGCAGTGGGGCACAGGAGCTGACACCACTTAGGTGTTTGCATTTGCCGGCCTTGTCTACACTGACTTTTCTGAAAATCTCCAGCTGGTACATCTCCTGTTCTGGTTTTAGCACTAGTACACACTGACCAGGGTGCCTTAACCTCTGCATTGCCCAACTTGCTCACAGCAGGTCCTGATAACAGCAAAGTAACACCACCAGTATCTGGTCTACAGTAGTGCTTCCACCATTGCTACAGAAATGGCTGGATATATGCAGAAAAATGTCAGTGTCGATGAAGCTGCTCTGAGCAAGGCTAACCAGGAGTAATATGTCCAGTTTGGGGAAAATTGGAAAAAGTCCAGAGAAGAGCATCAAAAATTATTAAAGGTCTAGAAAACACTACCTATGAGGGAAGGTTGAAAAAACTGGGTTTCTTTAGAAGAGAAGACTAAGAGAGGACACAATAACAGTTTTCAGGTACATAAAAGGTTGTTACAGAAAGGAGGGAGAGAAATTGTTCTTGTTACCCACAGAGGATAAGACAAGAAGCAATGGGCTTAAATTGCAGTAAGGGAAATTCAGGTTAGACACTAAGAAAAACTTTGTGTCAGGATATAGTAGACTCTCGATTATCCGGGATGATCGGGAAAACCTTAATCCTGGTTAATAAAATCCCGGATAATCACGCGCTGACGGGGGTTCGCCGGCTGCCCTGGGGGTGGAGGGGGGGGGGGGGGGAAGGGCCGGTGGTGGTCCCACCACCTGCCCCAGTCAGCTCCCCTGCTAGCCTGGGTGTAGGAAGCCCAGGCTGGCAGCGGGCTGAGACCCCGGCTGGCAGGAGCCTGGGGGGAAATCCCAAAGCGGCGGCAGGCTGAGTGCCGCCTCTTTGGGCTCTCTCCCCAGGCTCCTGCCACCTGCCCCAGTCAGCTCCCGGCAGCCCGCCCGCGGCGGGGAGGGGGGAACCTCGGCAGCCCGCCCGCGGCGGGGAGGGGGGAACCGGGACGCTCCCGGCAGCCTGCCCGCGGCGGGGAGGGGGGAACCGGGGCGCACATTCGCCCTATAAGACGCACCAACTTTTCCCCCCCCGTTTTGGGGAAGAAAAAGTGCGTCTTATAGGGCGAAAAATACGGTAACACCTACCTTCCACACATATTTTTGTAAAGTAGCTTTTTGTAATAAAGTTAGTGATAATAAGACATTTAAGTGCCTATTTATAGTACTTAGGTTAAGTAGGTGTGATTGAATATTCTATTTAGTCCAGGGTCACTTTCTGCATAAATGTGTAAACTGAATGCTGCTTTTTTTTCTGTTGAAGAAACAATTGAAATGCTGGTAGATTGCAACCCACTGAGACACAGAGATGCACACTTACATAAATGTTTCTGGTGATAGGTTACACAAGGCCCAATTTTGGCTTTGGTGGCAATAATCTTTGCTTCACAAAGATATCAGAAATTGTTGAAGAACTTTTATGTTGATGACTCAATGAAATAATTAAACTTGGGGCAGTCCAAAAATTGACTCTATAAAAAGAGGCTATAAAATATTTAGGCTGCGATCAGACTCTTAAACTGCAGAAGTGGAACCCAGCCATATTGCACTGCTCTTTGTTTGACTGAAGGCAAAACCAATTGCACTGTATACTAATCAGAACTGTAATCTCTATAACAACAAGACACTCCACAAAGCCCTAAGGAAATAACCAGAAGAGATTGTAGTTATGTTTCCAATGAATTACAGATAGGTACCAAAAAAAACCACCTAGCCCATAATACAAACTGCCAACGCTATTCTGTATCATCATCCGAACCCTAAAGAAAGCTGATGACATTTCATTAAATCTTGTTTAAATTTGAAGAGTGGTTTGAAGGTTTTTCTCCTTCCATCATCCTTCACTTCACATTGTCCCCTTTCCCTCTTCCCAACTTTCTTACCTAGAAGAATCTAAAATCAATTTTTTCTATCATGGAAGAAATATCCGTAGGGCTTTTGGTTATTGTGCTGGCCATTAGCACTATTAATTTGAGATCTATGCATAACATTACAAAAAAGGAGCAGTAATATAGGGCTTTAAAGCTGTAGTCCCAATGAAGCAATGTCTCATTGTGCCACAGGCACAATACAGTGTTTTGTGAAATTGACTTTTCACAAAACACGGAGGTTGTATACAGGTTCCAGTTTCCAACACTGGTACACCTGACACAAGGGACATGTTTTCTTTAGTAATATGAGATGCTATTGTCCCAGGAATAAGGCCAAACTGATCCTCTTGATACATGATTTATGTTTTGGTTTTTGCCTTGTTAAGGTACCTAGCTATACATAGGGCTGAGAAAAGTAGCTTTGCTTATTATTCAAAATATAATTGAAATCTTAATTGAATATAAAATGTTCACTCCATATCCAGAACTGACTGCAGCAGAACCAACTGCTACCTGTCGTCTCCTAATCCAAATCCAAGCAAGAGCATTGGGGTGGGGGAGGAAAAGTCAATTATAAACAAACTTTATTACGAGAATATTCCCTGGGCCTCTTGACAAAGTCTGATTCCAAGTTCCGCTTTGAGAGATTTAGTGTGACTAATACAGTCGTGCATTCTCTTTCAGATTAAACTTTATTGCTGCATATGATCTGAATTCAATAGTAATATTATGTTCATGATGCCAGAAACCTGATCATGGTTTTGACTAAATGTTTAGTCTTCCAACAGCTACAAGACCCCTACTGTTTTATTAATTATATCTTAGAAAAGTGAGCCAATGAAAGGGTATGTTGAAAGAAACACTTTTCCACTCCAGCTTGTGGTGCAACAGATGTTACTTATTTTAATGGGAACAAAGGATTTCTAAATAGGGTCAACCACTGATTCTATAGGTCCAATATTCCATTCCTGCCCCGACAAAGCAGACGTAGCCAATACGTGCTGCCAAGAAAGAAGAATCTTCTTTGCCCCCACAGAGTATATAGTGTTTAATTCTATACATGTGGAGGAAGAAATCCCTCAGCTGCATTAGGAGTCAGTTTAGTTGTTTCCTTTCAAATAAAAAAACAAACATTCATTTAGCTATACAGCATGGGGAATATTTTAGTACTGAAGAGACATTCATACTAATGAAAGATCATACCTTTGCCTCCTTCTTCTGGTGTATTATTTATAAAGCACCATAAATGTGCAAGGCACCTTAAGAGCTATAAGGCAACATCTGTGGCCTGAAACACTTACACTATGAATGGTTCTAACTACACAGTGCACTTCTCTTCTGGTATTTATTTTTCAAGATATAAGCGGGGTTAGTTTGATCTTTCTGTCATGGAGAGGCGTTCATTCCACCTGAAAGGAAGGGGAGGACAGTTCATCGAAACATTCAGCTCAGCTTGAAGACAGATGTGACACTTGTGATACAGAAAATAATCAAGGAATATAAAAGAAGGCAATGAAAAGAACGTGGGAAGAAAAATATATATATAATGACCACTGCCATGAGTGGAGCTGAAATATTGTTTACTTCCCCATCCTCCAATTTTGAAAGTTCTAGCTAACTAGCCTAAAACTATCCATGCATCTCACAATACAACCTGTTAACATTTTTATTTATCATTTGAGTGCTGAAACAAAACAGCTTTGTAATCCCATTGAAAGGAGAAAAAGAGTGGAATTAAATTCATTTGCTATTCTAGATCCCATTGCCAATGTTACTTTAAATTGCTTCTGACTGAACCAGAAAGTTCAGGTTAACTGAACAAGAGGATTCACAAAGCAAATTACCTCGGTACTAATGGCAAGGAAGAAAGATCCCTGATTAATAAACCCGGTTGGATACTTTACAGTGTGAAGAGTTGAGAGATGCCAGAACTAAACCAGAGAGGTGAAAATCAATAGGGTTTTAATCAGTGGTGGATTACAGTGGGATTTATTTGCTTGAAATCAGCAGGAGTCGATACATCCCCCACTGAGATTAATTACTAGCAAGGGAGGTGAGGGGGAAGTAGAGCAGTTATCTTAGTGAGAGCTATGAGTGGCAAGAAGAACATCAGTGGACCTATACGGCTTCTGCTTAGATCTCTACAGAATCAATATCCCCTCTTCAAAGTCCCAGCACTCTCTTTTTAGCTTCCTACAAAGCATCTCATTTTAGTGCATGTTTTATTAAATACATAAGATTTGTGAAATTTGTAAGTGTGAATCATTATCTTGGAAGAGGTTTTTTAAAAATAAAAAAGATAAATTTGTACGTCTTTTGGTCAAGTATTATAGCAAAAGCAGTCACAATGAATTGACAGATCACATTTTGAGATGTCCCCTCTGCAGGCTTCCCAAAGCACAAACAAGTTGGATTAACGATTCACAGCCTTGGTTTGAAAGGGGTTGAGCACCCAGAGCGCTCACTGAAGTCAATGGGAAAGAGGTTCACCTTTCAAAATCAGGCCATCAGTGCTTAGCCATTTAATTTTATTCGCTCCCCAAGTGCATTTTTAAGGCCTTCGGTGCTAGAAGTTAGGATTTCCTCGAATTAATCACTAATGCAAAATAACCTGCTTAACTTTGTAGTAGTGTCAGGATAAGACAGCAGTCAGACAACCCCACTGGTGAACAACACATAACTTTAGAACCTTAATCCCGAACAAAAAATTATCATGGTTTTGAGCTACTTAAGGGATCTGCTAAATACAAAAAACAAACAGAACAAAGTGCTGTTAGTCAGTGCTTGATTCTCTACCAGCCTGGCAGAAATATATTCCTTTTTTCCCCCTTTCAGTTTTATGCCTACCTTACCATTACATAAAGACCAATACCTGTTTACAAATGAGTTCTTGTACAAAATATGATACATTCAATTTGCGACGCACGAATCAGACTGGTAGATTCATTCACTTACTTCTGTGATTACCAGTGATAGATAAGACATATACATCTTAAACGTGGGTCAGAAGAATTTAACTGTCTGTGTAATTTCTTTTTAGGAGATACTCCATGAAAACTATGAGAAGTCTAGTGTTCTCTTGATGGTGGTCTATTTTAATGATTGTATAAAGCAAAGGTCAGAGACAACTTTTACTTCAGTGCATTTTCTCAAATACAACCATGTGTTGCAATCTGTACAGTAATTCAGAGCAGGTTCTTTATTAGGAAAAATGCAAATTCCATACAGATGTCATATAAATTACAAAAAAAAATTAAAAAATCATTTCCCCACAAATACCTCACTTAATTGAATGTGCAGTCTCTGTGAAACAAATGAAGTCTCTCCAACTCATCTGCCATTTTAAAGCAGATCATAAAAATAATCCAAGCCTTGTCCCAGCTCCCAGATGGCTATTCCAGTCCCCAATTCCTTTGCAAGTTCTAAGCGCAACTGGATGGACTAAGAAAAGGAAGAGAACGTAATCAGTTTTTGCTGAATATAAACATTAGAAACTGCATGCAGTCGTCTCTTTGTAGTATTAGACATAAGGCATAACAAGATTTTTTGTTTAAGTATTTTTTTTTCTTAGGACCAGATGCCTGGATTCTATAGTTTTAAGTATTCAGTGGTTAATAAGTGCAGAGCCAGTTTAGTCCCACCAGTTAGGTCATTTTTTAGTGCATCAGCCTAGCATATGCTGACTAACTGGACATACAGAACAGCCTTGAAAAAAACAATATTCTCAACTAGGCATTTCAGAAATTTTATTTGGGCTGTCACTTACACAATGCACACTTTGAAAACTGTGTCAACTCTCCCAGAAGTCTTAAGTCAATTAACACAATTTGCCACATAGCAAATATTTTGTGTTTACAGAATGTCATCTCCTATCCAAACCCATTCTTTTTATCTTTCAGGGCAAACTCACACAGAAAATTACACCTTAAAGGGGTACTGTCAGGCTAGTATTTAAGAAAACAACGAAAACAAAAACACCAAAACCCAAACAAAAAAAACACAAAACAAAAAGAAAACAAGATTCCTTATCTATGTTGTAACCACAACTTTAGATTATTACAAATGGAAGAATTTTAACAATTTTATGTTTGGCATTTCTCTTAGCCTGGATAAATCAAGATAGTATTTTTCTAGTCCACTCTCAGATTCTCTTGCCCTATTCCAATGCTTCAGAGTTTGAACTGCAAAGTGTTTAAAACTTGTTCTTACTGGAATTGGAAAAATCATGAATATATCTGTTTGTCTTGGGGTTTGTGGCTGTTTTTTACAAAATCTGAATGAGTCCAAAAATTTGAGCAGACAAGATACCTATAACTACCCAGTTAAGATGAAGATACTGAGTTCTGAGGGGGAAACTAAAAGACAATTTGGTGTCACTAGCAGATTTAATTGCTTTCATATGAGTGATTTTTCAGGTTTGCTTCAGTATAGAAATCTTTTGAAACCTTTCATTACAGCCTGTTAAGAATGGAAGGAAAATTCTATTTACATGTGTATAAATACACCAATTGCCACAGTACAACATCTACTATTCAGAGAAAAAAGAATACTTGAAAGAATTCTCCAAAATGATTAGAGGAAATATGTTCAAAACTGAGATGGAGTCTACCAATAGTGCAATAAAAGCATTCTGCAAGACCAAGGAGAATGTAGCAGGACAACTTTCAGTGCAATCTCTTTTTGCTAAGGTGCAGCTACTCTGAGGTTTTCAGCACTTCCCCATGTGGATCCACCAGTACTACTAGCAAGAAAAGAATTTCACACACTGATAAACACCTTTACGTCCTGTCTACATTAGGGCCAAGGGTGGGAAAGATGCTCATGAAGCTGAAAGGAACATTCCTCTCCCACTTACATAATGTGGCTTCTTATTGATTCATAATGGTTCAGTGATTTACAATTTGGCATTCTCTTTTCTAAGCTTTAATATACTTTCATTATAAGCTCATTTTCCATTCCAGTTGACTCTTCAAGTCCTATCTCTTAAGGTTTGTCCACATGTAGATTTAGTGCACAGCAAACTGGGGTGTAAATCTATAGCACCCTAGTCTACCGCATGCACTAATTGGTGGTGTGTGGAGCCCAAGACTGTGCACAGAGCTCCCTAGTGCACTTTGACCTACATTTCTCTCTGCTTAAAACAGCAGTAGAAGTCAAAGCACTCTGGGGACCTTTTAGTGCATAGTAGCAGGGTTCACAATAGTGACTCAGTGTGTGGCAGACTAGTGGACTGTGCATTTACACTCAGCTTGCTGGGCACTAACTCTCCACATGGAGAAGCCCTAAATTGATGTGGGAGACTCTCGTGACAGGGTGGCCTCTTGTACAAAAACAAAGGATTCCCTCAAAAACACAAGGAGGCAAAGCAGTGCCCACCATCTTCCCTCTTTTTTCCCTTATCACCTTCTCATCTGAAGAAGGGATAGAAACATACCTTTAATGTTGGGTAGAAGACAACATGCTTTCCTCCTTTACTTCTGCAAAGCACAAGAAGAAAATAGTCATTGCCGTGGGTAGACTTTGTGAGGATTTTTAGCTGACAGGTTAAAAGTAAGTTTCTTTTTTTTTTTCAGAAAAGATTTGAGAAACCTGAGTTTTTACTGTGAAATCTATTGGTGCTAAAAATGAGAGACCGCAGTATTATTGGCACCCAAGAGTTAATATGAAAATATATTTTTTATTATGACAAAGGACAATAGCCTTATTTGTCCTCTACAACTTTTGTTACTTTGTATACTTCTCAATGCTCTTTTTAAGGTAGTTGTCCTGGTCTTTTTAGTCTCTCCAAGTTCCTTTATGCTCCTAATTTTTATTGCTCTTTGCTGGGCCCAGTCTATTTCTACTACATCTGAGTCTGCTGTTTGACAGATCTTAACACTAAGAATCTGCCAGGCTCTAGTATTCCAGACAGATCAGACAGACCAGACAGACTTCATAGATAACTTAGGTAGGGATACTCTGCATACCCAAAATACTTCTGAAGATATGATCCACCAGACTTAAGTGCTAAAGTTTGTTTTAGTTACTGTATATACTCGATCATAAACCGGTTCATTTATAAGCCAAAAGACATGTACAAAATGAATAAGTAAAAATTGAATTTTTTTATGACCCATTTATAAGCTGACCCTATAATTCAGGGGTCGGCAAACTTTTTAGAGAGCAGCATGGCCAGAAGTGGAGAGATTGTGGCCTCGCCTCTTCCCTTCTGGCTCTGCTACCTCTCCTTGCCCCTCTGTTGGGGGGAGGGGGGGGGGGGCTGGTGTCTCACCTCTCCCTCTCTATACCAGTTCATAAGCCGACCCCTTTCTCTGATCCTTCCCTTTTTTACTAAAACAATTCGGCTCATGAACAAGTATATGCAGTATGTTTGTTCCTTCATTCACCCTTCCCTGGCTTATTTCTCTCCCCGAAACAGTCTTCTGTTCCTATTCATGGCTGCCATAGCTGACAAACTGCAGACTCTCCGTATGCTGAATTCAGTCACATATTATAGAAGTAGTAATTCACTGTTTATGGGACTCAGGCCCAAGAATATTCACAGAGCAGTAAGTAAATAACTGTCACTCACTTTTTGTATTCCAGATAGTGTTCAGCTGTTTGTTCATCCCAAACAATTTTTGGTTTGTTTTCCTTCAGGATTTCAATGTACCTATAAATTAAAACAACAGGTATAAAATTAGTTTTATAATTATTCTAGAGAAAAGTTTACACCACTAAAAGAATGTTAAAGCTACTTATCCATTCAAGTGGCATATGTATAGAGCAGGTTGAATATTTATGAATAGTTATTTATTAAATTATTTATTTATTTAATAGTTTACTCAACAACATCTTTCGTCAACAGTCTAATATATCCTTTGCAAATCAGTTTTTTTCCAGCCCATTTAACCAGCTAAACAGATAGCCAAATATGCAATTTTGTTATCAATTTAGCGATGAATTTACTCATATATGTCCAACTATTATAGTATACCCACTCTGGTACTTGAGCACATTTGAGATCTGTTTCTAGGACACTGACACCAGGGATATGAACCAAATTCTCCTCAGCTAGCAGTACATAATATTTACCTATAGACCACTACAGCAGCAAAAAGATTTAAGATTGCTACACCCTGCCGAGAGTTATTTCCTAAAAGTGTAAGTTTGCTCTTTTCAAAATGAGCTGCTTGTGTGTGTACTGTTTTTCCTCTTAGCAGAGAGTGCCATGGAAGACATTTTCACTTTTTGTTTTGTTAAATTCACTTGTTTGGGTACCATGCTTCAGAGAAATGACACACTTGCCATCTGTCACTTTTGGTGTCCTTCCAAGACAGGCAGAACCTAATCATGTCAAAATCTGAATGTGGAGTCCAAATCAAACCTTCACTTTGAATAAAATAAATCCTTTCTGAAAGAGGAAGGATGGTCCAGCAGTTTGGGGGTTAACCTGGCCCTTGGGAAACCCACAGTAAACTCTATTTTCCCACAGACTTCCTTCCTAGGTGACGTTGGGCAAGTCACTCAGTCTCTCTGTCTCTCAGCTCCCCACCTGTAAAATGGGGATAATAGCATTCCCTATCTCACAAGGATGTTGTTAGGTTAATACTTTCAAGACTGAGATGTTCAGACACTATGGTCATGGGAGCTATACAATTATAACACAGATATTTTGCCTCTTGTATATCCTCCTGCCTCTCTTCTGCATGAATCTTCTTTCCCCGGAAGGCAGAACATAACTTTTAAAATATATTTTCTGACTGGACATTGGAGTTATTGACTGATAGTCCATCCCATTTCCAAGAGGTACTGCCTTCTTTCTACAGACAATCACAAATTTGAATCCAAATCCCCACTTGCCAGTGCATCACCTGACAGTGGTTCCTGCAGATTTACTGAGTAGGCAACAAGAGAGCAGGAAGGTGACGTTAATAAAGACTACAGTACTCTTATCCTGAATTTCTATTTCTGCAAGGTTGATTAAAACCATCTCTTCCATAACATAAGACTCATTATAGCAGAAATTTCTCTGCTCCGTACATTTACAGGGAAAAAAATAGACTTTGCATTTTTTTATTTTTAAATACAAAGTTTCCATCACCCAAGTTCAAGATGGTATAACAGATATCCATTAACCATTATCCTGATTTATTAGTCCTGAAATCCCATCAGACTATACATTTCAAAGAAGAAAAGGGTGCTTATTTCTGAGCTTGATAAAGATTTATTCTACCCTTTCTTCAAATATTATTCTCATTGCAATTACAACATTCACTATCAAAGAGAATATTTCCACCTCTCCTGGGGTTTTGCTCAGTTGTGCATTGGTACATAGCCAATCTATGATTTAAATGGCATGTTTACAAGAGAAAAGAATTTAGTTTTATCTGGTGAAGTTCATGTTGAAATGATCTCAATGTGCTCCACAACATGACTTAGAGTGAGCTAGTTCAGTAACTATCAGCAAACATAATGTAGTAGCTATTTTAAGGTCAGCAAGAGCTGATTTATACGGTAGTCTTGAACATTTCATTTTTCACTGACAGGTAACATAGTACTAAGATCCTTGTTCTTTTTTTAGAAAAGTGTCATAGAATCTTGAACTTCCATTTGGATCATCATTAAACATGGGCAGCAGAGAACTAATTTTCATATTTAAATTCAAGAACCAGTTAGCACCTTCCTCCATTTCAGAACTGCAACATCAATAGTTATAACAGCACAAGTCCTGGTATAGGACGTGGGCTTATGAGGATAAGGCCCAGAGATAACTGCTACCAGCTAAGCCACGCTGATACACATGGGTCTTCTTTTGTACATGTGAAGTTACAATAACAAATTCTAATTTCTTTGCTAAAAATTCCAACAGCATTAAAGAGTGGTAAACATGCATGATTTTTTTAAAAAATCAGAAATGCAACATATAGCAACCGTCACAGCCTACTATGTGTATGTGTGTGTGTGTGAATATTGGGGCTGTCAATTAATCAGTTAACTCACGTGATTAACTCAAAATATTGTGATTAAAAGAATTAATCACGATTAATCACCTTTTTATTCACACTGTTAAACCATAGAATACCAATTAAAATTTATTAAATATTTTGGATGTTTTTGTACATTTTCTTATATATTGTATTGTGTGTTGAAATTGAAATCAAAATGTACATTACTTTTATTACAAATATTGGCACTGTAAAAATGATAAACGCAATAGTATTTTTCAATTAACCTCATACAAGTACTGTAGTGCAAGCTCTTTATTGTGAAAGTCCAACTTACAAATGTAGATTTTTTTTGTTACATAACTGCACTCAAAACCAAAACAATGTAAAACTCCAGAGCCTACAAGTCCACTCAGTCCTACTTCTTGTTCAGCCAATCACAAAGAAAAACAAGTTTGTTTACATTTACAGGAGATAATGCTGCCCTCTTCTTATTTACAATGTCACCAGAAAGTGAGAACAGGCATTTGTATGACACTTTTATAGCCAGCACTGCAAGGAATTAGGTGCCAGGCATACTAAACATTCGTATGCCCCTTCATGCTTTGGCCACTATTCCAGAAGACAGGCTTCCAGCTTCCATGCTAATGATGCTATCTCCCCAGCATGTTCCCCTTTTGTATCCGCTCTCTAAGCTGCTTGAGATACAGTGCGTGGCACCACAGCAGCCCCTAGAAACCATAGGAAAATTACAAAGTCCCATTCAGCTGTTGCAATCCTGACCTGAAGTGTGCTCAGTGCAGACTGAGCAGCCAGAATTTGGAGGGCAGCCTCTAACAAAGCTCTACCGAACATATGCAAATGTAAAATGTGGGTGGATTTTCATGGAGCTAGCAAAAGACATCTGATCCCTTCATGAGCACCTTGCAAATTTCAAGTACCTACTCCAAAGCATGGAGCTGCCAAAGTGTCTTCTTAGCTATAAATTTAACCTTAGCAAAACAGTGTATTTTCCCCCAAGCCTCGTTCTCTGAAATGGCTGAACTGTTAAAAGATCAGCTTATGGCAGGCGCCTGGAATGGAAAATTTTCAGCCTGAGCAATTAAAAGTTTTACAAAGTTACAGACTACTCAAAACACATTATATAATGGAATGTTGGGCAACTTTGACTAAAAGTGTCGCTGCCAGCTTCACCTGTAATATGAGAGACTCAGACTGCACAGGGAATGATCTATACATTACAGTCAGGCATATATGCCAAAAAAGAGAGCAGCTGCAGGCACAATCCATTATTCTTACATACCGTTGACATTGTTTGGTTACAAAGCCTTATGGCAGGGTCGTGTTGAAATATCGTTCCCTCGGCATTGCTTTCTATAGAACAAATGAGAAGCCAAAGGCTTACCCGTGATCGAGCACCTTCAAGTCAGTCCTGTCAAAGCTGTGGATCTATGAACAATACCAATATGGCTGGGCCCACACACTAGTGTGCTTTGGAGCACATTCAACTATCAAATACAAGGTCCAGGGGAAAGATTCCCAGGATTTATGGCAGCTGCTGTGCACTTCTTACTGGTGTGTGAAAAATAGCATGGCACTGGAATACCTTAGGAGAAAAAAACCAGGTGATCTATATGTCCCCAAAAAAGATATTTATCTTTAAACATAACATTTTTAGCCTGGAATACAAATATATTTCAAAAAAATCTAGAACCATATTTCTTTGGTAAACAACGTACATGGGAAAAATGTGTAACTTCATTTAATTTTGTTTGTTTATTTTGTAATGCTTCTAGTTTTTGGGAAGCATTTCTAAAAGTTCCTAAGTGACTAAGCATGTAAAGGCTCACAACTGCATACATCACTTTTTTAATAAAGTCAATCCCCAGTTTTTCATTTTCTTCTGCTTAATCTTCAGAGGAAGAGATTAACACTGAACATATTTCCCATCTCTCTCCTCTTTTCTCCTTTTAGTCCTCTTCTGAAGTCTTTGTGCCCTGGGAAATATGGATGCACCAGGAGGTCAAAATCAGACCGCTGTCATCCTTTCAGTCCATACAACTATTTGACTGATAAACACTTATCCTCCACTCCAGTTATAGAAATTGACAGACCGGAGGACTATCCCCCTTTCTACTGCTCCAGCAAAGAAAGCTGGCTGAGGCAGGCTCAGTACGACACCAAAGTGATCTGGAAAAAATTATGTAAAATCTACATTAAGCTATTAAAAAGAAAAAGTTCAGCAGTAGCAGCAACTATGTGCCTAATTACATATATAAATAGACAAGCAAATAAGGAAAACAAATTACAGGCTCATCCCCTACTAAATTTGAAATGTGCAATGACAAATTCAAAGTATTCACATGTAGCATTTTATTTTAAACTGTCTGAAGCTACACCAAGCCCCTCCTATGGTTATAAAAACCTGAACATATCAGCAATTATATTTGCTAGAACACATATGCTTCTCAACATGACAGACAACTGTACCTATGTGTGGTTCAACTTGTAGAAGGTAAGTTTTAGATTGCAATAATTCACATTAGCTGTATTGCTTCTTCATGCCATGTAATTAAGACAGTGTGTTGCATTAGTTCTTTAAATAGAAAAATCTAGATATCTGATGCCAAATAAAATGTACAAAATACCTCCCAAAGAATGTTCAGTTCAATGCACATGACAACTCACGTACAGGACGATGCTGGTTATTTCAGAACTATTGGATGGTATATACTTGGGTATGCACCACTGAACACTATCCCACTTAACACACCCTTCTGATAGCCCTTCTATAGCTCTGTAAATGTAGAATGTAAATGCATGTGATCAGTTTCTTTCTTTCAATCACATATGTCTCAGCTTTTGGTTTATGAGTACAAGCACCTGCAAAGGAGAAGTATCTACTCTGCAGATGCAGTAGCAGGCTACAGTCAGCACTTTGCTCTGCCTTGTTCCAGTTTGTGAAGATAGGTCTTTATGAAAGCAAACAAAACAAAAACAGGTTTAAAGTAATGAGGTAACTACACTTAGTTCAGTCTCAGAAGTTACAAAGATCCTCAAGAAATATTGGAAGAAAACATCTGAAAAATTACTGAATATATTCATAGCTATTAAACTCAGGCATAAGACATTCCGGTTATTGATTCGCAAGCTCTTCAAGTGTAATGTGAAAATAAAATATGAAAGTGAATTGGTTAAAGAAAAACCATACCAAGAATGTTCTCTCTGTCACTGCCTCCGCCCCCCCCAAAATCCAACCTGCTTGTAAAATTGCAAATACAGAAAACTTGTAACTCATCACATTTTAAATATGAATCTTTAAATATAGTATTTCAGAGCATCCCTCAAATCAATCAAGAGCCCTGCTTTATGAACTAATAATAATAATAAAAACATTTAGGTGTTTTTTTTCAAAACACAGAAATCCAGTGCAGCTGTGATTGTTAGAGGCATTTCCCCTCCAGTTTCTCAACATAAAGCTTCCTATACTCAAATATGTCTCTATTAGGATGCCAAACTATAAATTACTAAGTTTTAAAGAAAACAAAGTTGCATCCCGCTGTACCACTTTTTTAGACATTGCAGAATCTAGCATTTATTTCCCCAACTTTTTAAAGCTGGATATAAAACAAAGACAGAACATCCAATAAAAGGATGACAAGCACAGTGTGTCTTGGGAAAGAAATGGAACAATAATAAAACTGCAAGTGAAACATCAAATCAACTTTTAGTCCAAAGATTGCGGGGCCAGATTCTGCAGCCCTTATTTAGCTTGCATAGTACCTTACTCAAAGAATATTCCTATTAAAATTAACAGGATTTCTAGTGAGGGAAGACAATATGCAACCTGAATAGGACTTGCAGAATCTAGCCCTATTCATACACAACAGTTTGCACATGGGGTACGTACACAACACTTCTCTCAGAGGTACACTTTTCATTCCGTGTATGGTCCTGGATATGGCTGGTGAAGGATTCACACAAAGTGGTCTGAAAACAATCTATATAAAGCAGCTTCCTCCTATATTAATCTTCTCTCTGCTGTTGTCTGTTTCTTTATTAGGTTAGTTTTTAACAGGCAATTATAGCATTTTGAAGATTTCCAACAGGGTGGCTTCACTGTTAGTGAGTGTCTGTTTTAGTGGCTTTATAAAATCATCTCATTGATTTTCCCACAATACTTCACCACTAACGTGATGGATAAGGCTTTTTAACACAGCCCTACTTACTGTCAACGTGTCTCCCTGCTCCAGAGATGAAGGTCTTGAGTGTTTTACCCGTAGCCATGCTGCAGTAGCTGAATAACTCACCAGTCCACTAGCAGGGGTACCAAACAACATTCCTTCTTACTACTGTGCACTTAAAAAGCACCTTGTTTACAGTTCTAAATATACTTTAGAACCACTAATATTTTAAGGCACACAACTCCAATGAATCAGGTTGGTATCCCATTCTGTAGAATGTTACAGAGATAGGAACTGAGGTCAGTGGTGAAAGCAAAATTTTTCTTTTACCAGTATGGGGAGCAGCTTCCCCCCCCCCTCCCAAAGGGGGTGGCCTCGGGCAGAAGGGGCGCGGTTTGGGGAGTCAGGGGTCAGCAACCCCGCTGCCAGCCCACCTGCGCTGCCCAGGGCTCCAGCCCCACAGTAGCTGCTCCTTTTGCGCCCCCCCCATCGGTGGCCCTGCCAGTAGGAACCTAGCAGGGTCGCCAATGGGAGGCGGGGGGAAGAGTAGAAGACGTTAAAGCGCTGCCGCAGTAGCGCTTTAAGCAGGATCCTTTTAAAGTAAGGTGGTAGGGGCCACTACAAGTGGCCACCTTTTAATGATACGCTGTACCGGCCCGTACCACCTTACGTTCACCCCTGGCTGAGGTCAAGATTTTCCAAAGGGCCATCTGATTTTGGGTACGCCTTGAGAAGTTTCAGAGTGGAGACCAAAATGGAAGTCCCAAAGTTAGGGGACATATGAAAGTTTGGGCCTCGGACTTGCCCAAGATAATATAGCCCATTAGCATAAAACTCAGGAATAGAAATCAGGTCCTAGCTTATAGTTCTTTACCCACATAATTATTTGACTGTGTTTTCTAGTGACAATTAAGTTACAGAAATATTAGAATAGATCTTACTTTTCAATATGATCTATTTGTAATTTGTGGGGAATCAGTCCCCAAACTATTTTTAGAACTGTTCACGGCTGCTACACCAAACAAACGTAGATGCACAAATGTGTCATTGTCCTGATAATCTGAACAAAGTTTGAAAACTAAACCAACACTAGAGCTGGATGAAAATCAGAATTTCTGCCCCACATGCAGGGCTGTATTAACTCCCTGGGCCCAGGGCTATTGGATTTTGTGGGGCCCCTGGGGGTTTGGAATGGGAGAGTGGGCTCAGGGCTGTGGCAGGGGATTGAAGTGCAGGAGGGGTGCAGCTCCAGCTGGGCATGGGTGGGTCCAGGGATGGGACTGGAGGTTGGGGTGCAGCAGGAGGTTTGAGGTGCAGGCTCTTGATGGGAATTTAGGTGCAGGAGGGGGCTCAGGGCTGGGACAGGGATTTGGGGTGTAGGAGGGAGTGCAGGCTGCAGGCTCTGACTGGGAGACACTTACCTCAGGCGGTTCCTGGGCAGCAGCGTAGCAGGGCTAAGGCAGGATCCCTGCCTGCCCTGGCTCCATGCTGTTCTGCTCCCCGAGGGGGCTGGCATGTCCAGCTCTTAAGCAGAGGGGCCAAGCCACTCTGTGGAGTGCACGCTGCCTGTGCCTGTGGGTGCCATCCTTGCAGCTCCCATTGGCCATGGTACCTGGGCTGGGGCAGCGTGCGGAGATTCCCTGAACACCCTTTGTGTAGGGGCTGCACACATCGGTGCGCCAGTGCTCGTGGCTCCAGCCCCAAGGTGGGTGCCAAGGCTCAGGGACCAGGGTAGCAGTGGGCTGCATCTGGCCCGCTGCCCCCCCCCCCCTTAGCCCAAGGCCATGGGTTGAAGCCCCTGCATTAATCCGGTCCTGCACATGTGAAATTTGGATATTTGACATTTGTGTTCATCGCAGATCTAAACAACAAGGAGTAATCTCAAAATTTTCACAGAACAGTAAGATGAGAAAAATTCTGATTTGGAAGTGTGGAATCAAAATATGTTGGAACAATGATACAACACTGAAAGGATTCAAACAAATCAAAATGTTTAGCTTTGGCTTGGTTATACACTGAACCGCACTGGCCTCATGCCTCCAGTCTCCCACGTAGGCCAGGCTCCAGGGCCAGATTAAATATCCCATAATGCACCACATACATGGGACTTATGATGCAACTGGGGAAGTTCAGCAAGTGTGTGTGTGGGGGGGGGGGGCACAGTACATCATGGGAGATGTAGTTTAGTGAGGGAACCCTGTCCATAAAAGAGAAAGGGGGCACGAGGCACAAGACATGCAACTTCCATGAAAAGGAACAGCTCAGGCAAATGCAGTTCCATGTCAAATGGACCCAAATTGAAATGGTACCTACTAGTCAAGTCAACCACCCAAAATGTTTAGATATGGGTGGACATACAACAAGACTTAGTTCAGATCTTCCCCATCAGAAAAATTAAAAAAAAAATTGGGACAAAAATCAAAGTATCAATTTTGAGCAACTACGTCTTCCATGGAAAAAATCCTTGACAAAAAAGTTCCTGACCACTCTAATACAACCCAAATAGCTTTTCCTTTGCAAAACAGGGAGAAAAATGCTGCTTTTAGTCATGAGTCAAATGGAATCCTGCACAAAGCCAGGCAAAACAGAACAATGAAATGTGTCAAAATGCATATGTTTAACATTTGTAATTAATGTGACAGCTGAGTTAAAGAAAATATGAAAACCTGCTCTACAAACACGAGATCTTTACATTTACGCTGGGATATCTTTCCCACCCAATACAGCTATGATGGATTGATACACAGGCTCACATGCCTGTTTGTTATACTTAATGGAACGTGGCTGTAAATTCAGCCGTTCAATTTTACTTTGTGAGGATACAGATTTCAATTTGTTTTCACTGTTTTCCATTTTTCAAGTCATCTATCTGCAGCAACAAAATCTGAACCTCGTTCTTTAGCACCAGTGCAGATTACGTGCGACAATGGCCATTAATTAAGGGATTTTTGTTGTTGTTGTTGTCGTCATTTGCAACATCTCTGTGTAGTTTACTGGTAAGAGTTTCTGCTCTTCTAACCATAACCTAAAACTGAACTATCTTCTTCCACCTAAAACATCAGGCAATCTCTCTCTTACATTTGCTCAGCTGACCATGAATTTTTCTCTTCAGTTTATCCAATCTAACACTTGACAGGTCGCTATTTGCAGTGGGTTTGGTTTTGACAGCTTGGGCTGCCTTAACAAAATAAGCCGTTTGCCTTTAAAAGCATAGTGTTTGGTCTAGACAGCAATGTCTGCTGCAAGCAAAGAGGACACCTTCCTGTCAGACAGCAGACAAGTTAATGGTAGGGTAATTTACTTCACCCATATAAAATCAGGATTCCACAAAACCAAACAAGCACCTGAGAATTGAGTGCAATAAACCCTGCACAGTGAATTAAGAGCATAAGTCTCTTTACTTACATTTTTAAAATGTTTACATAGGTTACTGAGCCAGACTCTAGCTCCTCTGCTGACAGAAAAATAATCCACAAGCGGAAAATGTTTTTGTTTGTAATTCATTGAGCATCTATCTAATTCTATCCGAGGTCTCCACAATATACCTTTAATTGGTATCAACTATATTTACACATAAAATTGTATTCTAGCATTTTGAAAAACTAAGCTACACTTCCATAGTCTCAACTGGTTCTTCTAATATAACCACTTCTTTGTTAATCCTTTGTAGGATACAGATCAGTTCAGAACACTGTTTCTTGAACCAGGAAAGTGGCTGGTTTCAAGGGATGTGGCAAACATATGAAGGAATTTCAATTTTTCTTTTTGCTAGATCACTTTCTCCTGAGAAATAAACAAAATAAGAATTCTATTTTACTCTCTAAACATTCAAGTGATGATTTTTCTTTTTTCCCTCAAATTTTAAGTTGAAATTAACCACCAGAGAGAGAAAAAAAATAAACAAATGTAAAGTATTCCAAAATGAACTCTTTAACAATTAAAAAAAAAATCAATCTGAAGCAAATCGTCCCAGGTATTTCCTACTTTATAATTAAAACGTTTTAATTTGCAGTTGTGACCGTCTTTTTTTGTTCATTAAGGCTACGTCTACACCAGAGGTGGCCAACCCGAGCCTGAGAAGGAGCCAGAATTTAACAGTGTACATTGCCAACGAGCACAGTCATACATCAGCAGCTTCCTGACCCCACTCCCAGCACCTCCCACCCACCGGCAGCCCTGCCGATCAGCGCCTCCCCCTCCCTCCCTGCACCTCCCGATCAGCTGTTTCATGGCAGGAGGCTTGGGGGGAAGGTAGGAGGGAGAAGCGAGGGCACTGCAGGCTCAAGGAAGGTGGCGGGAAGGGGTGGAGTGGGGACAGGGCCTGTGGCAGAGCCCAGGGTTGAGCAGTGAACATCCCCCAGCACATTGGAAAGTTGGCGCCTGCAGCTCCAGCCCCGGAGTCAGTGCTTGTACAAGGAGACAGATATTAACTTCTGAAGAGCCACGTGTGGCTCCAGAACCACAAGCTGGCCCCTGGTCTACACTGGACTTTCATTGGTAACATTTTTTGTCGGTCAGGGGAGTGAAACAAACACACCCCCCCCTCACCGACCAAAGTCTTATCGACAAAAAGCACTGGTGTGGACAAGTACTTTATTGACGGAAGATGCTCTCCCGCCAACAAAGCTACTGCTCCTTGTTGGGGGTGGTTTTATTTTGAAATAAAATAAAGCTCTCTCCTGATGGCAATGAGCAGTTACACTGTATACCTTACAACAGCACTGTAGCGGCACAGCGACGCTGCTGTAAGGTGCACAGTGCAGGCATAGCCTAAGAAAAATTTAAGAAGCCTTGATTTAAAGCAGATTGCTTTTAGCACATCTATACTCTACTAGATGTGAAAGTTAATTAGTAGTTGTCTAGCAGCTCAAATTGTATGATGATTTTTTTCCAGATTTATAAAATCCACCACCGAACATAATAGGCACAGATATTAACAATAATATATAACTGGCAACAAACTTACAGCAACAAATTTCCTTAAAAATTACCTTTGTCCCAACTGCTAAAAATCACTGCTCTCCGACATCAGCTGCTAGGCCACATGACTACTAAGAACACCAGCTATCAACCTAAGCAGCTACTACCTGTACGTTGGTACCCTTTCCCCCCTCCCCCATTTTTTGAGTCACCGGTTTATATATTTTCTAAATCCTACATTCTAAGTTCTCTGGTGCATGGAATGTCTATTTCTTTGGTAAGTATCTAGTACAATGGAGCCCCATTGCACCACCACAATACAGATAGTATTATTAAGGTCCACTCAACGTATTGCTGTCTCCTTACTCTACGTACTGTTTCCCCTTTCCCTGAAAAAACTCTGGAGAATAGATAGGCCCTATAGTTTCCCCCCAAAAGTCAATAGACTCTGACTCTTTCAAGTGAAGTATGTCAAGTGAAGAACATCTGGGAAATATTTCTCAGGTGCCTCTTGTTTAAACAGGGGGTTGTCTGCTTGTACACCTTAGCTCAAATTGCCACAATGTCACAAGAGAGGACACAAGCCCAATTAGGCAAAATAAATTCACAATGTATGCATACTTTTTTTCTGAGGGACTATAGGTATCATGCTTACTGATGCAACCAAAATATTATCCATATAACAATGGTGCAAAGCTACAAGTATTGTCCTCACTAGGAAAGAGCAGAATATCCTTTCTTCCGTACAAACTTCACCAAGAAAAATACTGTGACCTATTGTAATTAGTTTAAAAAAAAGAATGAAGTCTCTTTTGTCAAGCAAGTCCCTAACCTTCACACAAGATGTCAATTTTTAAACAGAATATAGACTGTTCAGATAAGGCTCTAGGTTAAGAAAGGATTGTGATTATTTTATTCTTTTCTTCCCTTGCTTTCCTTGCTAGTCTCTTCTAAATTCACAAACCTTTTATCTGCATCCTCCCCTCCACCCATGCAGGATGACAGAACCTGGTCAGGGCATTAAATCCATGGCTTGTGTGGAAGGAGACAAGAAAGAGGAGAATACTGAAGTCTGGGGCCAAACGGACTCCATCAGGAAAGCCTCATTATTTGCCCCTTTATAAGAGTTTACTTCCATTATACAAATCACTGCACCTCTCCACAGCTATCCTGTAGTCAGGACCAGCTCAAACTAGCAAATCCATTTCTGAATCACCATGCCAGAACATAGCTCTGTGAATCAATGCAAAGCCAGAACTTATTCCGCAGGCAATCAAAGCACTCTCAGCTCCTACCAGCTGGGACAGCAATACCTCCATAAGCCTGGGGTCAGGACTGGCTCAAAACCAAGGTTTTCAACATGAAATATGTATTTCTTCTGGAGACTAGGAAAAGAAGATCAAAGATTAAATAATTGATGTCAAATAATAAATAATAAATCTTATCTTCAAAATTAAGCATTCATAATGCATAAGTTACTCTTGTTACAAATGTCGACTAAATAGAAGAAAAGAAGAAGAGTCAAAGAAAGAAAATCTGAAATGACTAAAATTTGCTTCCAATTTCTTCTGTAGCAAGTCTGATTGTGTAGGAGGGAGATAATTTGAAATGCTTTGTTACTACATACATTGATACTGCTAACCCAGTAGGTTACACTTTTACCTGAAAGTCATAGTAGCTAGCGTATAACTGTAGCTGACTGCCTAGAACTATCTTTTATGCAAGACATGAAGAGAGTCCTGACAAATGTTGTAAATGTTTGTCCTAGTGTTCCAGCTAAATTCAGATTCAAGGAATTACAATACATTAAGAAGAAGACATGGTCTAGTAGACTGAGGTGCAGAAAGCTCAAGTTTCATTCCCAGAGCAGCCACTGTCAGTGTGGTCTCAGGAATGTCTCTGTCATTCTGCTCCAGTATTCTTATTGGTATAATGAAAACAGTAATACTTATGTTATCTTGCAGGCCTGGTCTCAGAGTCAACCAGTTAATGTACTAACCAGCTAGTTAATAAAGTGCTTTGAAGGTAAAGTGCTAGTTTAAGAGTAAAATTGTGGACTTGCTTAAATTACTCAGGACCCTAAGAACCATTTTTGAGCAGGGGGGGGGGGGGAGCCGGCACGGGGCTGCTCGGGCGGGCACGGGGGTCCGCGGAGCTGCTCGGGCGGGCGGGGGGTCCGGCACGGGGCTGCTCAGGCGGGTGGGGGGGTCCGGCGCGGGGCTGCTCAGGCGGGCGGGGGGGTCCGGCGCGGGGCTGGGGATTAAGTATTATTTTGATTTCTCTTTTTTCCTCTAGTTTTCAAATAAAACCAGATTAATTGTGAACAATAATGGGTATTCAGAAACAGAAGGGAATATATTCTCACTCAGCTCCACGGACACCCCCCCCCCCCGCCCGAGCAGGGGGGGGGGGAGCCGGCGCGGGGCTGCTCGGGTGGGCACGGGGGTCCGCGGAGCTGCTAGGGCTGGGGCTGGTCCCCTGGGGAGCATGCCTGGCTGCCCGGAAAGGTGGTGCCAGCTGGGGACTCCAGGCACTGTGGGATATCTACCCACAGTGCAATGCTGCCTATGTCGACCCCTGCAAAAGTTTAAGGACAGACACTGTTGACCTTCTGTGCTTTGTGGGGACGCACTAAGTCGATTTTATAAAGTCTACTTTAGAAAATCGACTTAAGGGAAATCGACCTACTGCTGTAGTGAAGACATACCCTAAGTAACTGATTTCCAATGAGAAATAAGCAGTTATAAAAATTTTAGCCTGATTATATTACGCTGATATATTTAAAATTTACCCTAATAAAAAGTTATAACTATGAGTTACATAAAAATTTGTTTCTCTCTAAGCCTAGATCGGATCTCAACATACACTGTATGCAGGTAATATACAAGGAATGCCTGGGGTTGGAAACTAAAAAAAATTTAGATCCAACATTAAATATCTGTGGCATAAATCCAGTCATAAATTTAAAAAGCTGGCAGAACTATGCTATTTTCATCACTTCAGGTGAGTTTTTTGCCTTCAGATTCTTAAAGAAACCAGTATTTTTCTTCTCCCTTAAGACATGCAAACTGGGGCTAAATGTATTAAGGTGCTAGCAATCAGGCTCTTCACTTTGTCTCATGCTGATCTGAACCCTCACAGGAGAGAATTTAGGAGGTCTTAATGCAGTGTGTAGCAGACAGTTTGTGATCACAACTAAACATTAAAAACAGGGTAGAAAAATATTCCAGACTGATTTATTTTAAGGTTCTGAATTCTTCTGATCTTCTTTTCATTTTAAAAAGCCACTCTACTTCTTGATTCCAAACTGGAGTTAAAGGGCAGAAACTGCCTCTAATGACTGTGCAGTCATCATCCTTGATAACTCTTCTAGTTATTTCTTGCATTTCAAACACTGATCTTATCTCATTTAAAAATCTTAGCCAGTTTGCCCTTTGCTATTGTTACCATCTGGGTCTGATTTGATTGAAAATTAGTGTGGAAGTACCAGTGTATTAGATACACCTGAGCTTATGCTGACTCGGTAACTCATACATATTGAACAGTATTCGTGATAAAAACAGATCTCTGTGGTATCTCACATATGATCTCTTGGGGAAAAAAGACTAATCGTCCCAAGCCACCCTTTGGGACCTAGCAGAAAAGTCTGGCAGAACTAATGAAGAGAGGCTTTGTTAACTTACAGACCACAAACATACCAATAAACCTCATGAGCAACCGCACCAAAGGCATACAACAGGTTTTACAAACAGAAATCAGAGAATACCTTTTCCTCATCCACTGTTAAGACAGAAACAAGCACAAACAATTCAGTTTCTCCCAAGCCAAAATCCTGGCCCTCACTGACCTGGATTTTAGGAGGCTAAGGAGTCACAGATATGGCTAGAGTTGACATGCCACTTGCCTTCTCAATAAGAGATCTGATACAGGTCAATAGTTGACAAGACTGTCAGAATAAAATGATGGTTTAAGCAAGTGCCACATAAAAGATACAAAGACAGCAGACACCATGCCTTTTCCCCCTGCACTTATGAAGTTTACTCTCTCCATCAATAATGATGCACTTTCATGATGGCCTTCATCAGTCATGTAAGGACATGGATACAACTCACAAAGCCTCTCTTAAGAGCCACGAGAATTTCTAAGCAAGACAGGTTGAACACATGGATATCTTGCCTGGAGAGCTGAAGGCTCTGTTCCATTTCCAGAGTTGGAGGAGTCAATCCAGATCAAAGCCATTATCTGAAAAGTAGCTTGAAAATGTAAATGAGGAATTCAACTGACTGACCGAAGGTAGCACAGATTTACAAAGCTGACAGCCACCTGGAATCTGCAGCTGTGTGAGCTACTATGGGGAAGGCAAAGTAATATTTCTTCTCCTCCCACACAGCCTCAGTGTAAGACTTGAAAAATCTGTGTGATGCACACATATTCCCTTTGGCACTTCTGTGACCAGCACTCTAGCCATTACCACTCTTGCTTCATCCATCATGAATCCCTCTGGGGGCAAAGCTAGTTGAGAAGCTTGTGGAGGATAAAAGAAGTTGCTAGACAATCCTGCCACACCATCAAAGTGATCTGATTACTGAATAATCTTTCTTCAGCGCCATCTGGAATCTCAGTTTCCTTCCACCTCTTGAAGGGAGGCCATTAAATAAGATCCATCTTGTCCCTGCAACTATGGCATGCCCTGTCCTCAAGTTGCAGGAAGCAAAGACCCATCTACAAGGATGTAACTTTCACTTTCCCCACCTGTAATCTCATTCCAAATACTTGATATCAAGGGTGACCAACTGTGTGAGTCAAGTCAAAAGCGATCCAAGACAATCCCATGGTCAACAAGGCAACAACGAAAACCTGAAATACTGATAGTATTTCCTGCCTGCAGGGATGTTTCACTGCATCTGACCCTAACCAACTAGAGTTTTCATTGCTGCTATACTGAATAAAAGCAAGATAGAAACATTCAATTAGTTCCACTTTAACTAGTTAGGAAAAATATGCTTGCAAAAGAATACTGGCTTTCAACACTTCCTTATTTATGCCTCTGTGTACTTATTGGAAACACCTGACTCAAATAAGAATTTTAATTCCCTACACTGCATACAACAGTAAACATTAAATAATCATGTAATCATCACTAACTTAAAGAGTCTGAGAAATGACACAATTACTAATATCTCAGTTGTTAGATTAATGTGTTATTTTAGTTGTGTGATGAATGCCACCTTTGATCTCCTAAGGCTCATGCATTTAAAAAGTATTACAGGTTAGGTTCCTAAATGGAAGCATGTAGTGATGGAATTATAGTGGACACCAAAAGAACCTGATCTTGTTACTAAATCTGGCACTGGTCTGACAAACTAAAAAAAGAGAATGTCAGTCAGATGTAGATAGGAGAAACTTCTGTACCCTACATAGAAAGATCATCATACTTCATAGCTCAAGCATGGATTCACATAAGAGAATAATGTCTCAACTAATGATTACAAAGCAGACTAATTTTTTTCCCCAACATCACAGTTAAGAAACCAAATATGTATTTCAGTTACCAACCTTCTCTCTCCGACGGAAGCCTCTTAGCACTCTACACATTATTTAACTCAAAACTTATCTTATTGATCAGACTGAAAAACCTGAGTTAAAAACAAACTCTGTAGTCTCCTCCCAACTCTTGCTCAGATAAAACATCAACAGACCCTACATATCATGTGCATTCTGTGAAAAAGGTTTTTTTTAAAATATCAACTAGTTTGTATGCATCTTTAATAAGCATGCTATTTTATCATTCCTGATACAGCAAGTTGTTTACCTTTATATTAAAGAAATCACAGATTCTGGATTTATATTAGAATAACTAATATCAGACTGTAGGCCTTTGGTTTTGAAAAGACAGAATGATGACAAGTCTAGGCAAATGAATGTTAATGACTCATAAATAATGCAATTCTCATAGGACTGGCACCTTGAAACGCAATCTGGAAGGGTTGTAATTCCTCTTTTTTTTTTGGCATGCTTTGAATTACAGAGCTGATATGAAGTAATAAAATGATATTAATAGCAAAATATGTTTTCAGCCAATGAGGATGGGAATGTGTGCCTTTTTAAAGCTTCCTTTACTGTGGCAGAAATGTTAATACGTCAGAACATTGATTTTACATATCTTTACATTTGACTTTAACAAATATGCATTTGACGGTGATTGGTTTTAGAGATTCCAAATTCCAAATTCCAAAATTTTCCACAAAAAACAGCTCTACACATTCTCTTTAACTGATATGACGCACACAAACAGATTTGTGTATTTTTTGTTTCCTTGTTTGTTTAAAATTTACTTCAGATGTTATTAAAGCCAAAAATATGAGCATAGGCAGGTGGCCATTTGTTAACATTAAGATTCAGTTTTAATGTAACTGACTCACTCATTCATTTGACAGAGCATTGTACCAGGGTGCTGGCCAGGAGGTCCTGAGCCAAGCTCCAATTAAGAAGCATTAATTGGGGCTGGCTGAGTATGCCACGCCTAATTTCTAGAAGAGAAGCAGCTGCACGTCTCGTTAGCCGGGGGCTATATAGGGCTGGCAGGAAGGAAAGGGAGGAGCCAAAGGGCATGTCTTCACTACCACTTTAATTCGACCTTAACGACGTTAGGTCGAATTAAACGTGTACCTGTCTTCACATACATGCCCTTAAAGTCGATTTAAAGGGCCCTCAAAATCGAATTTGTAACTCCTGCCTGACGAGAGAAGTAAGGCTAAAATCGACTTCTCTATGTCTACTGTGAGTAGTGAAGAGGCATCTGAAGTTAAGCCTCCGACCTCGGAGCAGCCCCGCGGCGGGGGGGTCCGGCGGGGGGGGGGGCGCTGTTCAGGTGGGCGGGCGGGGGGTCCGCGGGGCTGCTGGCGGGGGGGAGCCGGCGCCGGGCTGCTTGGGTGATCCGCTCAGCTGCTTGGTCAATTTCAGGTGAAATTGACCAGGCAGCTGAGCCCATCACCCAAGCAGCCCCGCGCCGGCTCCCCCCCCTCAGGCGGGGGGGGGGGGCTGGCGGGGGGGCTGTTCAGGCGGGCGGGGGGCCGTGGGGCTGCTGGGGGGGGGGGGAGCCGGCGCGGGGCTGCTTGGGCGATCCGCTCAGCTGCTTGGTCAATTTCAGGTGAAATTGACCAGGCAGCTGAGCCGATCACCCAAGCAGCCCCGCGCCGGCTCCCCCCCTCCTTGGGCGGGCGGGGGGGGCTGTTCAGGCAGGCGGGGGGGTCCGTGGGGCTGCTGGGGGGGGAGCCAGCGGGGGCTGCTTGGGGGATAGGGTCAGCTGCCTGGTTAATTTCACCTGAAATTGACCAGGCAGCTGAGCCGATCGCCCAAGCAGCCCCGCGCTGGCTCCCCCCCCCCTCGGGTGGGGGGGGGGTCCGGCGGGGGGGGGCTGTTCAGGCGGGCGGGGGGGGGTCCGCGGAGCTGCTTGGGCGGGGGAGGGGGGGGTCCAGCATGCATTGCACTGTGGGCTACCTACCCACAGTGCAATGCGGGCTATGTCGACCCCTGCAAAAGTTCTAGGACAGACAGTGTCGACCACTGTCGACCTGCTGTCCTGGTGGGGACACACTGATTCGATTTTCTAAACTCGAGTTTAGAAAATCGAATTAAGGGAAATCGACCTAGTCCTGTAATGAAGACATACCCAAAGACTGTGTATCCTGTTGGCTGGAGAAGCTAGCTGTGCCCCCGGTGGCTGGTTTGGAGCACTCTGTAAACAGAAGGTGGTGGGAGCTGATGTGAGACAATAAAAAGCACTGGTGATTGCACTCAGGAGGGGTCTCTGGCTGAATTGTTGCAAAGACAGGTGAAGGCCTGTTACAAGCATCCAAAACATTACTTCCATTTACACCAAAATGACATCTAATTGAAGCCCAAATTAAAGACAAATGATTGCAACATTTCAATCTCTTTTCTGAAATCAACGTCATTTTAAATGGCCACTTCAACACAAAATGCTATTTTTCTCCTTTCAGCTATGTTTAATTATTTCATTAACTTTACTGAAAGCAGCACTAATTGCCTTAACTGATATGCAGCTCTTGATCAAACGTATAAAGTTACTTATATGCAAAGAATCTTCAGTTTTCATTGAAAGTTGTTGCATTATTTAGAAGGATAGGAGGGGACTTTTCTATTTTTAGGGTATTTGGGATCTTTCTCCATCTTAAAACTTGGTTTGGTCCTGGGAAATTCGGCAGAGTATTTCCCTCTTTCCACTGTTTAATGTCAAAATATTTTCTCTCTCCTAAAAATATATTCATCAGGAGAGAATCTGGCTGAGAATGTTCATATACATATTTACCCTAATTATACTGTGAATAATAAAACTGTAGTACATATATGCACCTAAAGTTGTTCAGTAAGTAAATGCTTGGAGATGCAACATTTCATTTATAATATTGACTGTGGCTTTCTGTCTTATACCATTCACCAAGGTGTGGAAAAATCACCTAGGAAACTATACAAGACAAGGCAAAAAAAAACAAAACAAAAAAAAAACCAACAACCAAACCCCCCCACACCTTTTGCAAAACATTATTCTAAATTCAGAGCAATAAACTTGGAGATGTGCTCTACAGAAACCCAGTCTAAAAAGCTCCATGAAAAATACAAATGATACTACAAAGGCTCTTTAAACAAACCAGGCACTAAGATTTAAAGGAACAGAGGACTGAAATATGACACATTTTATTATGGAGTGACCAACCAATGTCCTTTTGACTTTCTATAAATACACCAGTAAGTTGAATGTCTCATTGCTTCATTATACACCACTGCATATGAAGACAAAACCTATACATTTGAAATGTAACAGAGGTTTTCCAACTTTCAAAATTCAAAACTGTGTATTAAGAATTTTGTTGTGCACTTCAGCAGTACCAGAAAGATTGCACTGTATGACCCACATTGCACTTGTTCTGTGAATAACTTCAGTTTTCTGAGCTATTAATCTAGCACCTTCCTTGAGCAGTACATTCATCGATGGATCTAGAAGAAAATGAATTGTCCAGAGATATGAAAGATTAAATTAAAGCAGATCATTTGGGTCTTACAAACTCTAGGTCTCTCTTTCTCTTTCTTCTCATGCTCATTTTCCCCTCTACGCCATCCTCAAACTACCAGTTCCCATCATAAGTCCTCTACCTCTCTGTTGTGTTGAATATCTGTTTCTAGAAACAGCATGAATGCCATGATAGGATTAGAAAAGCATCTTTAAGCAGTTTAACATGCCTGTTGTAGTGAGGACACCTGGAAGGTCCTGTCAAAATCATAGAAGCCATGGCATATACCATCCCAAACCTTACTTTCATCTATGCAAGGGCCTGAGTTTGGAATTACAGTAGACTCTCCATTATCCAGGATCAGGTTAACCAGGCTGTGGATTAACCAGGATGTCAAAAATCAACACCACATAACTCACATGGCTACTCTTTCTTTGTGCTTGGGGCGGCAACAAAGCCAAAGAAAAACACACCAGGGCGCGGGGCAGCCAGTGAACCAACACCCCCTTTCCCCGGTGCAGGGTGGCAGGTAAACCAAACCCTTCCCCCCCTCATATTTCCTATGGATGGTGATTATCCGGAATGTTATTAACCAGGATTAATTTTTTCCCTATCATCCCAGATAACTGAGAGTCTTCTGTACAATTAATCCTATGTGTGGCAACACAACATGCTTCCGTTATGCAACCAGGAGAAATTCCTAACACTTTAACATGAAATTCATGCTGAGATTAAAACAGGCCAAACTTTCAAAAATGCTTAAATTAGCCTCTAAAAGTGCATATACAATTTTTCACTTCCAAAATATGTTTATGCATATGAAATTACAGCTGGGCCATTTGAATTTAAGCATTGGAAGGAATGCTAAAAGATGCAGGTACAGTTTTGAAAGCATCTTTCAATATTAGCCTGTACGGTCATCTGCTCCATATTAGATTTCTATTCTCTTTTTCACCAGAGAACTGAGATTTTTCTCAAAGGATCAAAGAAGTTATCTTCAGGTATTACGATCTAACTGCAAAAAAAGGGATTCCAATGAACTAAGCCTGGCAAGGTACTAAACAAGTTCACCATCATACAAAAATCAACTTGCGTAATTAGAACAGAAGAGGGGCTAGGGGCAAGTAAAGCTTTGCTTTTCATTACAAACTGCTGTTTCAAAACCATATGGCAGGGGTACCACCTGGGAATTCTCTCTGCCAACAATGACTAATTGCCACAGCTCCTGCTACAATTATATCTACAGAGACAAGGTAAGAATGACCTTAAGTGGGGAAAGCATAAAAGAGGATGATATGGTAGCAAGATGAAGAGAAACAGATGGGGCTGTCAGCTATAAAAATATCAGCTTCCCAACCTTAAAGGTAAGAATCAGAACAATTTAAAGAAAACACTGCTTGGTATTACAATTAAAGGAGTAACTGTCCCATCCTCCAGGGTTAGTAGCTTGTCTCCAAAGCTGAGGGTATTGTTTTTTGTTTGTTTTGTAATTATAATTGTGCATATGCATAAGGAGATGGGTTATAATTTGTTCCCCTTTCATTCTCCCTAGTAGCTACTGTCTCAGCAATGTAATTCCTGGTATCACTTAAACACAGGCATTCTACAATAGTGGCACAATATTGCTACTGCTACTGGAAGCTGTAAGATTGATTCATTTCTGCAGCATAGAACAGCTCTAAGTATGGAACTATCCCTGTTAGATGACAGATTCTGTACTTATCACCAAAGAGTCCTTCACAGAAGTCAAATCCAACACAAAGTCACAAAGAGAAACAAAAATCACATCTTCAAAACATTCCAGAAAGTAATATTACTGGCATCACAAGGAGCTGGTGGTACCTGCAGTGGGAGACTGAATTGGTTCCTCAAAGTGTGATTTCAAGTCAGTAACTGCCAACACTGCCTGCTGCTGCTGTCCCTGTTAGCCAGCTCTTTTCAAAGCCATTAAATGGAGAGGTTATGAGGTGGATTTTCAGGATTGCTCATTTTGAATGAGTGCTTGTGAAATTTTGATATAGGAGAAGAAACCAAGAGAATAAAGTGATGGTGGTGACCTATGATCAGCAGCTAGAGACTGGAGAAACATACTAGAGGAAGCACAACGTATTTTATTAAGGCCTTTATCTAGGTAGTTGCCAGTCTGAGAAATGGGAGATGATTTCTGTCCATGGACTACTTGGGTAAGTAAGAGAAAGGGAAACACATTGGTACTTGGTTTGCGTTACAGGGAAAGAAGGGTTGTTGTTTTTTATTGAAATCAGACAGTCTACTTATTGGTCCTATTCATTTTCTTGACACGAAACAGATACCAATTACAATTGTGGTCCTGACCCTTTTTGTTTGGTCTGCTGACAGAAAAGCTGCATTGTACCTATAGTAGGAACGTCTGTAATTATGTGCCTCATTTGCAATCAAATACAATTAAGTAGCACTAATTATTTGCTGTGTAATAGCTAAAGTGTGGAAGAGGGTAACCAATCTCTATAATAAACTAATTAATAGACCTGACTGGCATGCATTGTACCTTCAAGAATATAACGGAACCTTGCGTACTCATAACTGGAAGTAAAACCTCATTGTCACTAATGAGAACACAATGGGATGTTCTGGGCTCAGGATAAACCCCCCAAATAATTCACACTCTTCAGATAATCACACAGTATTTCACACCTCCAAAGGGTTTCACAAACGAACTAATTTGGAGAAGGATGAGCAAGTAATAAGATTAAAATAAAATAGCCATTTGGAAGAAGTTACTCACTTTGTGCAGTAATGATGGTCTTCGAGGTGTGTCCTCCTATGGGTGATTCCATTGTAGCTGAGCTTGCATTGCTGCACTGCTGACTGGAGAACTTCGGTAGCAATGTCTGCTAGACCTGCACGTCTCTCCTCATGCCCCACCATGAGGCCAGCCAGCACTGGTTCCTTCCCTACCGCAGTCATTGCCAGGAGCTTGGAAGTAGAGGGGAGGAGGGTGGATTGGGAAGCAACCATAGGGACACATGTCAAAGAATCATCGTTACTGCACAAGGTGAGTAACTACTTCTTCGAGTAGTGTCCCTATGGGTGCTCCTCTGTAGGTGACTCCAGAGCAGCACCCACCACTGGAGGGCTGGGACTTTGGAGTTGGGTCAGTTATAGATGACAGCACTGTGGAGCTGAAGATGGTATCAGGGGTGGAGTCCCCAGTGATCACATAATGTTCTATGAAAGTGTGGACTGACGCCCATGTCATCGCTCTACAGATTTCTGAGATAGGGACATTCTTGAAGAAGACAAGGGATGAGGAGATCGACCTTGTGGAGTTTGTATGAATAGTATCTGGAGGGGTCCTATTGTGAACTAGGTAACACTGTCTAATGCAGTTCGAGACCCACTTGGAGAGTCTCTGGGCTGATATTGCTGAGCCCTTGGCTCTTTCTGCAAGGGGGTGGAAAAGCCTAGGGGACTTCCTGAAAACCTTCATCCTATCCACATAGAAGACTAGGGCTCTCCTGACATCTAGCGTGTGTAATACAGCCTCCCTGTTGTCTCAGTGAGGCTTGGGTAGAAGGTTGGAAGGTGAATCAATTGATTCATGTGAAATGGAGAAATTATTTTGGGAGTGAATTTTGTGTGCGGTCAGAGCATAGCCTTCTTCTGAAAGGACACTGTTCAGTGGGGGGGCAGGGAGAGAGGAAGTGCCTTCAGAGCCACTATTTCTCCTATCTCATAGCCAAGGTAATCGATAACAGGAAGGCCATTTTCAATGACAGGTATGTAAGTGAATAGGTGGCCATGGGTTCGAAGGGAGGCCTAGTCAGTTCTTTAAATACCAGGTTTAGGTCCCATGTGGGAGTAGGAAGTTTCAGTTGTGGGAAGAGATTTAGTATACCTGTGAGGAACCTGTTCGTGGTCAGGTGTGACAGCCCCGAATCTCTCTCTACTGGTTTGTGGAAGGCTGCTGTAGCCGCCTGCTAGTCTATCTCTAAGCTCTCTGAGTCTATGTACTAAAAAGATTGGGACTAAGATCTGACTAAGACGTAGAGGAGGTATGTTGGGAAGTACAGCACATCCGAAACCTGGACCAGTTTTGCTGGTATGTACATCATGTTGAGGGCTTTCTACTGTATAATACCTTGTATACCCTCCTTCAAAACAGGAGCTTTCTAGGTGTTGGAACCAAGAAGGAGCTATGCTTTGAGGGAAAGAATCCCCAGGTTGAAATGTAGGTTACATCCTTTGTTCTGTGAGAGGAGGTATGGAGTGACTGGGAGAGGATCAATGTTGTGAGCTGTGACAGGTAGGGGTACCAGGTCTCTCTCGGACAAGTGGGATCAATCAATGACATGTGCAACATCTTTTATTTTCAGCGGGACTTTTGACAGTAGGGGAAAGGAAGGACAGGGACTGTGAGGGTTGTTGTGGAGGGGACAGGGAGGTCAAATGTATAGATTATCCACTGTGAACAATCTCTTGGACCCATCAGTCCAATGCCGGGTGTTCCCAGGTGCTGCAGAATTCTGTCAAAAGGTAGCCAGAGGGGTGGACAGGGGTAGTTGGCTGTAGCAGTTGGGGACGAGGGGTCTATCGACCCCTCAACCAACATGTCAAAACTAGTTTTTGTACATAGATGCCTGGGATGAGGAAGATTGTGGGCCAGATGGTTTACACCTCCAAAATTTATTCTTTTCCTTCTATGGCTTGTAGTAGCATTGAGCCAGATATTGAAAGATGTGTGGTTTGTGCTGGGGCTATGGACTAAACTTCCTCTTTTCTCCTGGTGTACAGATGCCCAGCAAATGGCGAGTGACTTGAGAATCCTTCAGGGTGTGAAGACAGTCGTCAGAGCGTAGCTGAGGATTCTAGGATTGGGCTAGAAGCTCAAGAGGCATGGTGGCGATATACAGCCCAAAGGTCTCAGTATGGCCACTGAGGTGGTGGTGGCATAGAGGCCAATGGTGTTGCCTATGGGTGGGAGAAGTAAGATGGTAGTGGTGGGGCCAACTGAGGGCATGCTTGTGGATCCTGTTGATATTGGGCATTGCAAGGTGCCTGGGAGGAGTATTGCTATGTCAATTCCTCAAGTTTTCTATCTGAGCCCTCATTAGACAGCAGGGGAGCATGACAGGGCAGCGGGAAAGACTCCTGTGCCAGTCAAAGACTCGGAGAAGAGGTTCTGACACTGAGAAGAGGTTCATGATTTTCACATTTGTCTATAAAAGGACACATTGCTAATGGACTTGTCTCTTAGAACATTTCTCAGGGAGGAGAAAACGATTGTGCAGTCCTAGTTCCGGTCTGATTTTTAAAGAACCTATCAAAACAAGACATTAAATTAGAGACTGATGTCACTAAAAAAAGTTACACCTTATGAGCAAGAGCCTGGAAGAATGTGGCACTGCTCATTCTATGACTGACTGGTCCTCTTAATGTTGAAAGAAGCAAGTTCTCAAGTATGCAAGCGATCTTTCTGAATGGCCCAGCACTGAAAAATGAGCCTGCAGTATTACAACTGTTACTGGAAGTAGTTAATATGACAGCTTCCATTAGCACAAGAAAACTCAGAATAATTTCACTTCAGTGTCTTTTGAATTTAACTAATTGGTTGCTTAAGTAACATTGCCTTCAAAATATACTTTACTATAATCACTGTAGGTGATAAGTACTAATAATGCTCAGGACTATGTATCCCAGAGCATGATCACGTCTAATGAACCTTACTGCTGATTTATCACACTGGGTGACCAAGTCAGAAAAAGTCAGTCATTAAGAAATGATTTCCCACTTACTAGAAAATGAAAATGATTCATGAGAAGAGAAAATAGCGTTAAATGCATGATCTTACAGATACTGAAACTTCAATTTATTAATTCAAGATTGTTCTATAAAATTCTCAGATTTCAGAAGTGCGAACTACTACTCAAGCTCTGCTGGGCCAGATAGAAGCTCATCCACAACAATGCTTAGCATTTGACATTCTCAAAACACTTCACAACAAGTATCCAGTTAATTTTTTGAACATCCTATTTTCCAAATTGAGAAAGAGGCAGCGACGTTAGATGACTCTCAAGTTCAACAGTATATATTCCACTCCCCAACCCTCCAAAGTCATCAGTGAGACATCATTGGGATAGGTACAAAAAAGTAGTTCAAGTGTGACTGATAATCAGTGATTGTGTACTTCTAGTGTCTCCTAGTAAACAGGGTTTGTTTAAATACATTATTTTTAATACCATTACAACAATCAAAATAATTGGTGGGCAATGGGGCCCGACATATTTGATCCATTTCCATTTGACAAACTGGGATGTTTTCCCTGAAAAGAGCTACAAACAGTACAACTTTTGATTACTTCCTGACTCATACCCCAGTATTACAGAGAAAGTATTATCTTTGTAGATAAGATTGTAGATTTCAATTTTAAAAACAATTTGTTTCCTTCCATCAATATGAAATATGGCTTAAGTTTTACAGGTACATTCTACCAGGGAAATTTCAAACATTTTAGGTTAATTATTTGAGGCATATGGGAAATATGAAATAGTTTTTTTAAAAGGACTGTTCACTTTTTAAAAAGCTCCTTAACTTATTGCTGTCCCTTCTCAAAAAAACATTTAACATACCCATCTTAAAATGTGTTATTTTCTGCTAGCCTCAGAGTAGCGCCTCTAACTTGTTTTGGTAAGTGTGCTAATTAATTTTTGACAGCATAATTAACCGCATTCCAGAAATGTTGCTGTAAGTGTACACCAGTCCTTCGTTGTCTAGTATCATGTTGAGAATACCATGGGCTCAGAGGCAAGTGCGCTATACCCTCCAACTTCTAGCCTATGATGGGTTCCCACAAATACTCCCAGCAAATGATACTTTAGACACAACTGTTTGAACAAAAAGATAGGAGTGAGATAACTCAGCCCTTAAAGGCAGCCCACTCCAGTTCAATAGTATAAAAGGTAATGAGGTCCCAGTGTAAATGCTCCATATCATACTCTTGCCTGAAGGATGCAGCCCTTTGTATTGTTGTCCCAGGGCCAGCAACAGGATGCACCTTGGCTCAGCAATTAGGCCCTCCAGTTGCAGTTCTGAGGCTGCCTGCTCTTCAGACTTTTTCTGAAGGCAGTTCACAGGCTACAACTTCTTACGTATTTCTAAGGGTTATCAAATAGCCTCTGGCTCCCTTTGGAGCCTGGTCTTCTCTGATCTCAGGCTGCCCTTTCTTATAATCTGGAGATTATGGAGCATTCTGGATGTTGAATTGGAGGTTAACAGTGCCCAGTAGAATGTCAACAGGTTTATGACAGTAAGTTAACTGTACTTTTAACAAGCCCTCATAGTTTGTAATGTCCACAGATATACTGGAAGAGACTTTGAGAAGCCTAGAGGCAAGTCATTGGTTTCTTAATTTAATTGTACGTGGCCTACATACAATATTAGCTCAAATGACTGCTCCAAAAGCTGAACGACCACCAATACAGAAACACCTGTATAAACACATCTGTACACGAGCCCCCCCTCAAGATCTTAACATAAGAACATAAGAACGGCCATACTGGGTCAGACCAAAGGTCCATCTAGCCCAGCATCCTGTCTACCGACAGTGGCCAATGCCAGGTGCCCCGGAGTGAGTGAACCTAACAGGTATGATCAAGCGATCTCTCTCCTGCCATCCATCACCCCCCTCTGACAGACAGAGGCTAGGGACACCATTCATTACCCATCCCGGCTAATAGCCATTTATGGACCTAGCCTCCATGAATTTATCCAGATCTCTTTTAAACCCTGTTATAGTCCTAGCCTTCACAGCCTCCTCAGGCAAGGAGTTCCACAGGTTGACTGTGCGCTGTGTGAAGAAGCCTAGTACAGTTTAACCCTAGGGCAGCCCTGCAGTTCAAGGGCCAGGGCTCCCACTACCGCCGAGTCTGCAGTGGAGCCCAGCACAGTCCAGCCCGAACACGATCATTCACGAGAAGGGCTGAATCGACACCTCGACCCGTGAGAGCGGGGGGCGGACGTGACAACAGGGGGCTGAGAGCGGCTACGGGGCTTCCCCTCGCCTGGCCGCTCCCGACAGGAAGGTGCCCCCCAAAATCTGCCTACGGACAGGTCACTTTGTCGGGCGCCCGGCGGGAGGCCCCAGGCTCGTCCCTGAGCTGCCCCCGGGGCCACGCGGCGCAGGCGGGGCGCCTGGCACGCGGGGCCGCAGGGCTTTTAGACCCTCGCGCCCCCGTTTCGCCGGCAGAGGGTCGGCGCCGCTTCCCGGGGGGCGCGAGGGGGCCAGGGCGCCCCGCGTCCCCGATGAGCCCCCTGAACTCCGGCCCAGGCCCCTCAGCTTCATTACAAACTGTAGTGATTGCCTCTGCCTCAAATAACTGCATGTCAAGGTTAAAACTTCAAGAAAAACACTAAGGAAATTCACATACAGAAATCTAAGTTATGAGAGAACTAAGGTTGCAAATAAATCAGTTGCTCTGAAAATCACACCTTTACAACACTGTAGTTATAAATTTGTTTTTGATTGCTAGAAAATTTTAAGTTAAAAGATTTAGGAAAAAATATTTAAGTCTGAGTTTGATTTCCTCAGAAAATGTTAACCCTTCCTCCTCCACTTTCTTTTTTAAACCTGCCCACTGTATCTCTTCAACATATTTGATGTCCACATACTTCAACATCATCCCATGTTGAACATACTGATGCGGAAACTATGCTTTCATTACATAAACAGACACTTACCTAGGGTCTTAGACTACACAATGTTAGGCTTTATATGAGCGGCTACTCACCAAATCCTCCTCCAACTCGTCCACCTTTACAAGATGACTACACTAACCACTTGTCTTCTACATTCCATACACAGTGTGTCCGCATCAACCTTGATTTATGTTCAATGAAGAGGCTACAGGGTTTTGTTTTTTTAAACCACATATGGAACAGTCCCCTAACTACTAATCCACTATAAATCACAATGTCATGCATAGCCTCTCCATAATTGTTACAAGGACCACCTGAATCATCATTAATCTCCTGATGTGAATTTATACTGAATGAGCACATACAGGAACTCACCCTAATGCCAAATGATGGCCCACAGATCAGAGTGTATCATTCTCCAAAACTAAGTGGATGGGTCAGACTTATCTGTATCACAGAGAAGGTAGAGGGAAAAATCAAAAAAGATTTTGAAAAGTAACCATAGTTGTGTGTGTAACAGATGGCACACACTGTGGTGGGGGACACGGCAAGAGGTTTGAGATTATTTGCAGAACCTTGTTTCTGAGTTTCTAGACTTTCGATTCTTTGGGGTTTTTTGAAAGTTTTTACACACACATTTATTACTGTAAAGGACATTTCCCAACAGAGTTCAATAATTTTAGACTTCGTGTAGTTCAGAATCTTTGTACAGAACTCATGAGCAAGAAAAAGTGTTAACTTACAAAGCTGAATAAAGAGACTTGCATTTCATTACTTATCTACAGACTCCTTCCAGAAAAATAAAAATCTATAGCAGTAACAAGTCCTGACTTGAATCAAACAAAAACTCGGTAGGTTCTGTGTAACCTGAGACATCATAATGTGTTTGAACTTTCTGACTCAGCCTCTCTGTAATATTCTAATAGGTTCTGAACACAATAAATTAATGACAGAAAGATATAGCCTCTTCTTCAGAAGGCAAATATCAAAGAGAAAAGACTTTGTTTGTAGTGACGGGAACAAGGGAGTTTGTGAATGAAAGTGGTCTTGCACCTATGAAAAGGAAATTCAGTTTCTATTCCAGTAGCCAAGGACGCAGGCAAGGGCTGTAACACACTTGGGACCATAGTATGATATGATTGCTTCTCCCAATGACTTCAGTGGGAGTTTTATCCCCTTGTTCAAGGGTATAATTTGGCCTAAATGATTAGATATCAACTTCACTATGCAAACAGACCCCAGTTCTGTAAGGGACTTGAGTACAGGCTGAATGCTTAATTATTTTCTTGAATTGATGCCTCAAATGCGTATCCACAACATGAGCTCTATATAATCATCCAATAACATCCAAAAGGCGGTGTGTATTTTCGGTCTTCCACTAAAGAACAAAGAACACTGCACTGTACAACCACGACAATCATCTCAGAGGTCCACTTCTGCCCCTTTCCTTTTCCCATGGCTTATTTTAAGCAAAATAAAGGAAATTCTGAGTCCCACAATCCTAGTTGTAATTTTACAGCACTTTGTGAAGATGTTAGCAAAGCTCTAATGAGCAGAGGAAAATCTGCCTTAAGCCAAAACCACTGTAAGTCTTCTAGTTCTAAAAATATTTTCATGACCTATTAGGGTCAAATAACCTTTTGCTTGAAACTCCTGATTTCTTATGTTGAATTTCACAAATTACTACTCTTATTGGGTTTTAAAAAAAAGTTTGGAAGAACTTTAGAAGAGCATTAGGAGATAAGCATGTACTAGGAAATACTGCACTGCTTCTCAGATAGAATTATTTTGGGAAGGTATTATGTCTAACTCATCTTGAAGAAATGTATACCCTAAAAAACAACAGTGCATAGATAGCATCATCATCATTATTTTTAGTAATCCAGGAGGGATTACAAACCCACAATCAAGCAAAGAAGGAGATCAGAGAGGGTGATTAGAGAGGAGAAGGAGCGGGAGATCAGGGAAGGATAAAACAGAAAGATTTAAAATTATAACAATGTTACGGACAAAAGGATAAATTAAGGAAAGATGAACTGGTTAAAGACTTTGTAAGGATTGACAAGAAAGATTAGAAATGTTGAGAAATGGAAAATAATTAAAATGCTAATGACTCATGTTATCACTAAAGTAAAAATATTGCTACAGAACAATTTATGTCTCCAAATACATTTAAAAAGTATAGAAACAACACGACTGCTCTCTCTCTCGAGTGGGGTTCAAGTAAGATTTGCAAAATTCTACTACTTTGTCACAAACTGACTGGGGGTATGTCTTCACTACAGCAGTAGGTCGATTTCCTTTCATTCGATTTTGTGAAGCAGACTGTATACAGTCGATTTTGTGTGTCTTCACTAAGCACAGCAAAGCACAGCAAGTCGACAGTGTCTGTCCGCACAACTTTTGCAAGCGTCGACATAACGAGCGTTGCACTGTGGGTACCTATCCCACAGTTCCCGGATCCCCCAGCAGGCACCATTTCGAGTGCTGCACTATGGGTAGGCATTTCCAAATTTCGCGCCCTTTTTCCGCGCCGCCGACCCCCATTACGAGCGGTGCACTGTGGGTAGGCATCCCATAATTCGAGCCCTTTCTCCGCGCCGCGCTAACGCCATAGCACTGCAAGCATGGAGCCCGCTGACACCACGGAAACAGTAATGGCCGTTGTGAAGACCTCGATCACGGTTGCGGATTTCATGCTGTACCATCTGCAGAGGAATGCGATCCGGGGACAACTGCGCTTTCTGGAACCCGACGACAGTGAGGAGGAGATGGACCAGGACGTGCACAGCAGGGACAGGGACACTGACGTTTTTGGAAGTAGGGCGATTGACAATCTGTCTAATTTGGTGGCAATGGGGCAGGATCGCGCCATCGAACGCCGATTCTGGGCCAGGGAAACAAGCACGGACTGGTGGGATCGCATAGTGCTGTGGGTTTGGGATGACTCCCAGTGGCTCAGAAACTTCCGCATGCGAAAGGGCACGTTCATGGAACTTTGTGACTTGCTTTCCCCGGCCCTCTGGCGCGAGAATACCAAAATGAGAGCAGCCCTTACAGTTGAGAAGCGAGTGGCGATAGCACTCTGGAAGCTTGCAACGCCAGACAGCTACTGGTCAGTCGCGAATCAGTTTGGGGTGGGTAGGTCTACAGTGGGCTTTGCTGTGATGCAAGTAAGCAGGGCAATCGTCGAGCAGCTGCTACACCGGGTTATAAACCTCAGAAACCTGCAAGCTACAATAGATGGCTTTGCCGCCATGGGATTCCCTAACTGTGGTGGGGCTATAGATGGGACTCATATCCCTATCCTGGCACCGGACCACGAGGCCGCCGAGTACAGAAACCTGAAGGGATATTATTCAATGGTCATGCAAGCAGTGGTTGACCACAAGGGACGTTTCACCGACCTGTACATGGGGTGGCCGGGAAAGCTTCATGACGCTCGTGTTTTCAGGAACTCTAGGCTTTTTAGACAGCTGCAGTAAGGCACTTTCTTCCCCGAACAGAAAATTTCCGTGGGGTGTGTGGAAATGCCGATCGTTATCATTGGGGACCCAACCTACCCCCTAATGCCCTGGCTTATGAAGCCCTACACAGGAGCCCTGGACAGGGGTCAGGAGCTGTTCAATTACAGGCTGAGCAAGTGCAGAATGGCCGTAGAGTGTGCATTTGGCCGTCTGAAGGGGAGATGGCGTTCGTTACTGATTCGCTCAGACATCAGCGAGAGAAATATCCCCATTGTTATTGCTGCTTGCTCTGTGCTCCACAGTCTCTGTGAGAGCAAGGGGGAAACGTTTATGGCGGGCTGGGAGGCAGAGGCAAATTTACTGTCTGCTACTTACCAGCAGCCAGACAGCAGGGAAAGTAGAAGAGCGCACCATGAGGCCCTGCGCCTCAGGGACGCCTTGAAAGACAGTTTTATGAGTGCCCGACATGGCGTTTGAGAACCTGCTCCCTTGCTGTGCTCTATGCCTGCTGTCCTTGAACCCTCTTTCCCTCCCCCCTCCCCATGCTTGCAGAGGAAATAAATTCACTGTTTGAAAAATCATGGTTCCTTTATTGGTTCATCAGAAATACAAATACAGGGGATCACTGTCATGGTAGCCTGGAGGGAAACCAGCAGTCGCACTGGGGGAGGAGCGGACAGAGGAGGGGGGGGAAGGGGGGAAAGGAGGGGTGGCCAACACACAGCAGCTTTTAAAAGTTTTCAGAGAACGTCAGCCTGCTGCTGCTGCTGCTTCTGCTGGCTTGTGGGGTGGAGTGGGTCGGTCCACGGAGCTTGCCCCCCCGTGTTCTCACCCCGCGTTTGGGTGGGGAAGCTATGGGACTTGGGGAGGGGGGGAGGTGGTTAGACAGGGGCTGCAGAGGTGATCTTTGGCCCTGCTGCAGCTCCACCAGAGATCGCAGCATGTTGCTTTGGTCCTCCATTATCCGGATCAAAGCATCCATGCGTCTTTCTTCGCGGTCCTGTCGCTGCAGCCACATTTCTTCCCTCTTTTCTGCCGCGGCTCTCGATTCCTGCCTGTCTCTATTCCTTGCCTGTATCTCTCCATTCCTTGCCTCTATCAACCTCAGTATTCAGAGGCCTGATATGATTTCTGTACAAGGTCATGTTCTACACCTAAAAGTGACTGAATAGCTCACAGAAAAGTCACAGCATCTCAGACACATATGCGTGCCTCAGCCCAACACGGCTTCTAAAATCACCGTGCAGCCGGCCATGGTAAGTTAAAAGCAGCACTTGCATATTGTAGAGTAACCCCACCTCCTTCCCCCCACCGCGTGGCTCCCACTGAACCACAAACTGCAAAACAAAGGCCAAAAAATCTCTCACTAAGGGCTAAGGGCTGGTTGGGGCTCTTCAGACAGCTTGCAGACTGTTCAGATTCCCTGCTAGCTACCGCTACGGGCTGGAGGGGGGGGTTGGGTGCGCGTTGGATCTGAAGCGGAAGCAACCGCTTGCAGACTGTTCAGATTCCCTGCTAGCTACCGCTACGGGCTGGCGGGGGGTGGGGGGTGAGCGTTTGGGGGGGGGGGGGGCGGTTGGTCGGTCCCCGGCAGAAAAGAGTACTTTGCAGCTGGGAATCTTTATCTCCCTACTAATTGCAGTCCGTATTTCAAACAGGCAGCCATGAATGACATCACTTTGCTGAGAATTTCTCAGAGAGATAGAGAGCGCATGCTCCTTGCCTCCATGCAAAGTCCTGGTCCGTTCGCCGCAATGCTAGCCTGCTCAATGATACCAGACTACTTACTACTTTCGTGGCGTGGGATGGTCTCCTATCACGGGGGACCACATAAGGCGGCTCTCCCCAGAAATCTGCTGTGGAGGATTCATCGCTACCTCCTGGATAGCTTCATTGAAATGTCCGCGGAGGACTTCCGGTCAATCCCGGAGTATATTGACAAACTCTTTGAGTAGAAATTGACCAGCAATGAAAGCCCGCTAAGTCCTTAGGGCAAGTTACTCATTAATAAATGCTTCCTTTAAAAAATCACGCGTCATGTAATCCCTTAAAAAGAAACACTTACCCCCCTGGGAGGCTTGGGATGGTGCTGGCTGCAGGGTGATAAACAGCTCCTGGCTGTCTGCTAACAGGGTTTCTCCGCTGGCCTCCTGCTGCTCCGTGAAATTTCCCTCCTCCTCATGGTCGTCCTCATCGGAATCAGTCTCCTCCCTGACGATTATCCCATCGGTGGAGTCCACACAGACCGGTGCGATGGTGGTGGGGGCGCCCCCCATTATCTGATTTAGTTCATTGTAGAACCGGCATGTCCGCGGCGCGCCCTCTGATCGTCCGTTTGCCTCGTTGGCTTTCTGGAACGCTTGCCTCAGCTCCTTAATTTTCACGCGGCATTGCTGGGCGTCCCTGTTGTGGCCCCTTTCCATCATGGCCTTGGAGACTCTTCCATACGTGTTGGCATTCCGTCTGTTGTTGCGTAGTTCCAACATCATGGATTCCTCTCCCCAGATAGCGATGAGATCCAACACTTCACGAGTGGACCATGCTGGAGCTCTTTTCCTCTGGCTGGTCTCCAGGGCAGCTGAGCTCTGCATAGAGTCTTGTGATGCTGAGCTCTGCATGGCGGCTTGTGCTGCTGATTGCTATGAATGGCGACTGAGCTGTTCAGGTGAGCTGGCCACGCTGACCAAACAGGAAATGGTATTCAAATGTTCCCGGGTCTTCTCCTATCTACGTGGCCAGAGCAGCGAGTTCAGAGTGCTGTCCAGAGCGGTCACAGTGGAGCAGTGAGGCAGTCCAGAGCGGTCAGAATGGAGCATTGTGGGACAGCCTCTGGAGGCTATTAATGTCGGTTGCGTCTTCACTAGCCCACAATCGACCTTGGAATGTCGATTTCAGCCTTACTTCTCTCGTTTTGGAGGAGTACAAAAGTCGATTTTGAGGGCCCTTTAAATCGACTTTAATGGCATGTATGTGAAGACAGGTAGATGTGAGGACAGGAGGAGTGAAATAGCGTTGTCATTATTCTCATTATAAGAGTGGATAAACAGGTTGTATGCTTGGGCTGGTAGAAGTTTACAATGGTTTTACAAGGAATTCATGTTGACAGCACATATCACTAGTCAGGCATGATCTAGTGTTTACAGCAGGAGACAGCATCAAGACTCTGAAGTTCAATTACTGGTCACTGACTCCCTTTGTGACCTTAGACAAATCACTTGCACTACATAACAAATACCCTGGTGGGGTGTCAGACAACCCATCAACAACCATTGTCCAGCAAGAGAACTACAATTCAGTGAGTTACTTGAATAAGGTAATTGCTAAATCTTTCCTTGAGACTGAGGCTTTGTCCACACCGCCAAGTTTCTGCTTAGTAAAGCAGCCTTCTGCGTTGTAACTCCCAAGGTGTACACACTGCCAAGTCATTTAGTGCACAGACACTGCGCAGTTGCAGCACTGTAAAAAACCTCACCCTGATGAGAGGCAGAGAGCTTTCTGCGCCGGTGGTACAGTGCCGCGATGCCAGTGTAGACATGCTGGTCGATTACAACACTGCGACTGGCTTCCAGGAGGTGTTCCACAAAGCCTGTTCTCGCCCCTCTGGTCATCAGTTGGAACTCTGCTGCCCTGCCCTCAGGTGACCAACAGTGAGCCCCATCCCTTAACGTCCTTGGGAATTTTGAAAGTCCCCTTTCTGTTTGCTCGGTTACACGTGCAATGCCGAGGTGCTGAACCTCATCAGCATTTGGGGAGAGGAGGCTGTCCAGTCCCAGCTGCACTCCAGCTTTAGGAACTGTGATACAGATTTCATGATCCAAAACAGAAAGGGACCATGACCGGGACACACTGCAGTGCAGGGTCAAAGCGAAGGAGCAGCGGAACGCCTACCACAAGGTGTGGGAAGCAAACCACTGCTCTGGTGCTGCGCCCACGAGCTGCCAGTTCTACAAAGAGCTGGACGTGATACTCGGTGGCAACCTTATCTCCACTACGAAGGCCACTGTGGATACTTTGGTGACTCAGCCACTCACGAGCGGACTGAGCCAGGAGGAAGAATTCTTGGAGGGGGAGGGGGAGGGGGACCCAGAGACAGAGGATGACTCACAGGTCAGAGATGCAGGCAGCCAGAAGCTCTTCTCTACCCCAGAGGACTCTATCCAGTCACAGCTGTTGGAGCTTAACAAAGCGCAAGCAGGAGAAAAGGCCCCAGTAAGTGGCTTTGATTTTGGGAATTGCTGAAGCGAGTTGTTGGGGGCAGGAGGGTTGCAGAAAGCAGGCTTGTGTCCGTAGGATGCGCATACCACCGCATACGCCTAGTCTGAGCGAAGGAACAGGGTAGGGTGTTGATCAACTCCCTCACTTCATGGGAATCAACCTCAGAGATCTCCAGGAAACTGTTATTGTGCTATTGGGCAATTTGCTGTCGCAGGTTCTTTTGCAGAGTTGCTTTGTTTCTTGCCCCATTAAGGGTGATTTTCCTGCCCCACTTTGCCATCACTGGGGGTGGGCGGGGGACCATTGCTGCACACAGGTGAGCCGCATAAGGGTCAGGATGGAAGTCGCAGCCTTGGAGAAGATCCTCCCCTTGATTTCCTGCTCACCCTTAGCAGTGAGATATCTTCCGTAATGAACACAGCCTGTGGAAAATGTGGGTGCTGCAATGATAATAAGACCCGCCCCATACACAGTCCTGGCTCTCCCCAAGAACCACGTGCCCAGCATACAGTAATATCCTGGAACACTGATTTGCCCTGCCCCTGGGGATACTTACCATTTTGTGTGTCTTGTGGCTCATGTGTGCTTGCCTGGGGTTAGCCAGTTAGTGATGGCTATGTGAATAGTGACTGTGTTTTAAGTCACTAAATCAGTGGTCTGTGTGTTGCAAACAATACTAATTCTGTAAAATGTTTCACTTTGGCTTCACAGATATGACCTTGGGAGCCCAGCCTCCCCCTTTGTTAGCGCCGGCTGAACAGCTGCACAGAATTAGAAAATGGCCAAAAAGAACTAAAGAGGACTTTCTGTGTGATGTTATGATGCAGTCTGCGTCCAAAAAAACCAAGAATTGAAGAAGTGGCAGGACAGCAAGAAGAGGGACAGTAGCATGCCAGAATGAAGCCACGGATCAGCTTTAAAGGTTATGGAGAGCCAAGTGGACATACTCCAGGTGCTACTAGCACTGCAAACTGAGCAGTTCTATGTTCACCTTCCCCTGCTGCTGCGTCGCAAAACTCTTTCGCATGCTCCCTCCAGACACTGCCAACACACACTCATCAGCCTCCCAGTTCTAGTCTATACCCACTGCATTCCACTCCTCCCCTGTCACAGTCCAGCAGTGCAAATGGCCAGTACCCACTGCACTCCACACCTGTCCCTCCACACTTTAGCCCTGCTGAAGTACAGTACCTGCTGCACTGTACTCCAGAGGAGAAGGTTGGATCTGATCCCTGGCCATACACAAATCTTTAGCTCTCCCGGGACCCAAGCTTCTCCTGGGACCCTCCCTTCTCTCATACCCCTCAGTGCTGATTATTATTATCTTTACCAGTTAGTTTGTCTGAAGTGTGTGGAAAAGTGCTCAGGTTTATAAAGGCTAGTGTATATCCACTTTCCATTAATGAAGTGGTGAACTAATTAATACATTTGCAATGCCCATCCTGAGCAGTGCAAGATGGAATATTCCTGAGGTACAGTGCTTGGAGCTGGGGAGATTTAGCTGGTGCCTTTCCCTGTGTGATTCATGAGTGGGTCTGGGAGCATTCATCCAATCTCGCTGGCTGTGGGACACCACATGCTGTTGTGCTGAGTGTTAACAGTGCCTGGAGGAGCTTGCTGCTTGTCACTAGCAAAGTATTGTGAGAGACAGCCCAGCTGGACAGAGTTAAGGAGGTACAGTGGTCCCATGGTCCCAGGTTGTACCCCAGGGATCCCATCACAGGCTCACCAAATTTCTAAACACCTGTAGGGTGCAGAAGAAAATGTCACGGGCCGTCGCTAGGAGGCGCAATATGCTTCCAACTTGTCTCCAGGGTAACGCATTATCAAGGTTATCAGCTAGGGAATGGCCTTGTCTTCTTGTTATCTGTCTGAGAAGACCTTCTCAGCCTGCAGCTGTGTGAGATTCAGCTTGTGTGAAACTAGAAATGTAAACTAAGGCAGTACTGCAAAACAAGTGCTTGTTATTCATGAGTTATGTATGAGATGCAAATGTGCATGGGTATTTCTGTGTCAACGGGCCCCAATGTTGGGCTTCATCCCGAGCATGGCTTCGATGAGTCAGGCTTTTCCCCCCTCAGTGACAGCAACGTTGGGGGCCCCCATTGCAGATTTGTCGCTGTTTGCCTTCAATAAACTCACTACTTTTATTCATCTAGCCACTGTGTGTGAGCCTCGTTTCTATGGGACTCAGTGTACCTTGCAACAACACCTATCGTCCTTTTTGGCACTTCTTTTGTGTAGGTATGTGGTGTGCAATTTTTTCTAATAGAAGGACAGTTCACATTTTACTATACCACAATTCCATAGCAGAAGTCACATTTTTCCAGTAATATGCAATACGAAGTCTTGCCATTAACAATTAAAAGGATATTAATGTGGTGTTTTGTTTAAAATGTAGATCCTTTACTGGAGGTGGTGGTGCTGAAGTAGTAGTAATAACAAACACCAAATACATTATTTCCATCATTAGCCCCTCCCAATATAAAAACTATGAAGCACCCCTGATTTGAGCATTAAGTAAGCAGGCCAGGAAATTTCTAGGAAGCTGGAATTTTATTATAGAGATGAATACCTTTAATAATTTCCTTCCTAAACCATTTAATCCCCAGACACAACTGCCACATGTACAAGTATGTTCCCATTTCTCCATAACTCTTCCAACAGTGGATCTCCTTCATAGCAAAACTAAAATGGATTTTAAGTGGAGTGAAATGCCATTAATATGGTAATTTATAAATAATATTTGTATGAGCTACACAAATTTAAGATGTATGTCCCCTTTCCCATATCACAGTAATTATTTTTGGGTTTACATTTTAAATGCAGAATCTCTCAATACAACTGAAAACAAAATCAGCATAGACCTGTTGTCTCTCAACTCTTCTTTGGTTACTAATATAGGTTTGAGGTTTTCGAAGGCATTATTATGTACTTGTAAAATGCCAGAGAAATTTATAAATGAACTAAGATGCTTGAGGTGCTAGTTGTGAATTTTTCCAGCTGGTTTTTGATTAGTCATTAGAAATAACTTGTTTGCAATTACAAAACATGGAACCTCTCACACGAACAAACAATAACCTTTCAGTTGCTGATCAAGTCATTCTTGTAGGAATCCTGCAATCTGGTTTAGCACCTCTTTTGGGATGCACAGTGAGTTTCATCTACTTTAATTTTTTTAAACAATGAGAATATCCATAGAGGGAAGTCAAATTCCCAGCAAGTGATCCAGATGAAGCAAGATAGAACTGTATGTCTAAAGTGAAGCTTCAGAATCTCAAAGAGGCCCAACAGATATTCATTAAACATTAAGTGTCAAACTCCATTTCAATTCATTTACAGAACATTAAATACACCAAAGGAAGGACTGATGAGTGACATTAATGCACCGACTGCCTCAATGAGACGTGGGCTAACTGAATGAAGTAATTTGTGGAACACTCATTTGCTTAGCTAGGTCAAATATAGAGGAGGAACTTGTAAGGGAAAAATAGGTGGCCTGCTAAATCTGAGATGTCAGTTGAGATAATGGCTGAATTTAAATATGATTTCAGAGGGAGTGAGGAAATACTTGGGGATTAAATTGTTTCTAATGACTAAATTGTGTTTAATATTGACTTCTGCTTTGTGATACTTGAGAGCATGACAGTTGATCTATTTTAGCTATTTATAACACATAATATAAAGCATTCTTTGACATGCCAATGCACAATTCAGACTAGTGCGGGGGTGTCACCCCTGCCCTGTAACCTTGTGTGCCTTATGGTGGTAGCTCCTACCTTGGCCACTCACAAACAACCTTCCAGCATTCAAGCCGCACCCTGAATGTTGGTGTGTAACTGCATCCAGCCAGCTACGCTCTAGCAGTCACCAGCCTTGGTTACACTTCTGAATGACTAACACACTCCCAGTTCAAGATCTTCCCCAGAAATGTAAGTTCTGTACTGCCCAGTCCTCTACTGGACAGTACAAATATATTACGCCTGTTATTCATTTTAAGGGAATAATATGACAGTTTATTATTTTAAATAGAGTACCCAGACTCTCCAATTTAATCACATTGCATTAGATAAAAAAACAAGACAAGTTTACTAACTTCAGAAAGATAGATTTTAAGTGAATACAAGTAATGAGGCATAAAAGTCAGAAATCGTTACAAGAAAAATAAAGATAAAATTTTACTAGTGCCTAACTTAACATATCTATATTAGTTTCAATCACAAGCTCCAGGAGACTACTGACCAAACTCTCAGGTCAGAACCCCGCCTACTGGGGCCAACTGCTTTTCCTTTTGTCTTCTCAGCTGTAGAAAATGAGGTGTGTGGTGGGTGGGTGTGCCTTGGGGTATCTGTCCCTCCATTTTACAGTTTCAGTCTCCCTCTTGAAAAACATTTCTAGTGGAGACCCAGGAGACAGAGTGTATGTGGAAGGATATTCCCTATTGATTTCTTTCACCTGTTTGAACTTCATTTGTTCCCCCTCCCTGCTTGATGACTCTGCTTACTGCTTAAATGCAAATCAAGAGGGGAGGGATAACTCAGTAGGATGGAGGGATAGCTCAGTGGTTTGAGCATTGACCTGCTAAACCCAGGGCTGTGACTTCAATCGTTGAGGGGGCTATTTAGGGATCTGGGGCAAAAAATCTGTCAGGGGACAGTACTTGGTCCTGCTAGTGAAGGCAGGGGACTGGACTCAATGAGCTTTCAAGGTCCTTTCAGTTCTGTGAGATAGGTATATCTCCATATATTAAGACATGCACACAATCCCTTGTCTAGGACAAACCTGACTTTGGCCTGGGCAGGATTGAGGGATTTGGAATATGTGTTGACATCATACATGGAATCTTATAACTTCACATACAATGTTGTCACACACATTTTGCCAGGACCATACTGATCAGCATATTCTGAATTTTCAAATGATACCTTAGAAGGCATACTTTGTTCAAAGATTATTATAATAGTATGTAGGATATGATCAAAGGGGTATAGTCTGTCACACACTCCCTTTCTAAAGTGCTGTTAAGATTTAATCAAAAAATGTTCCACAGGGCACTCAAAGTCACAAGCAGGTTATCAGAGTTCACACAAAAATATAGTACTTTGCAAGCAATCCAATGAATGTAAAGTGATAAAAGACACACCTTATCAAGGCTTATATTGTGTACACAGTTTAAGGCCACCATATTGTAGCAACTCAAAAAGTATTAAACTTGCACCTTTATACGGCTGGACTGTATAGTAAAGACAATACGAACCCTATTTAAAGGTGTTTAATATGCATGAATAAGTTCAAGTACTCTTTTACAGACACACCATGGCAAAACATCTCACTGCATTTTACCAGACATACTAACTGCCTAAGGCTACTGCTGATTCTAACATGGCCATGTTGCATACTCTGTTGAAACTCAGTTCTGATTTAATCATTATTTTGAAAACTGCACCACTTTGTGAAAAAAGGACCACAGCAAACTTTTGCAATGATGGCTCAGAAAGAAAACATCAAAATAAAATGGCAAACGTGACATGAGGTTTATAAGAGACTGACTTGAAACCAGAATTCATGCTGCTCTGAAGTGCAAAAATGCAAAGGTTTTTAAATTGAAATATTTAGAGACCAGTTATGTCAGGCAGAGCCAGCTCAGGAACAGAGACTCACCTGGCAGGAACTGGCATAGAAACAGCTATAACCACAGATCTTTGGACACAAATGATAGCCTACGTTCTACTTTCTTTCCCCTCTTCTGATTGGCTGTTTAATCTAATCCTGTCATCATCCCCACCAGCTCTATCAAACATCTACTAATCTCCAAGTTCTGTGTTTCTCTTCCAAGTCCTCCTCTCCCTTCAGGTACTCCTCTCCTAGCAAATCCCAGTCCCCCAAAATTAAAACTAAAGCAAAAATCATGGAAATAATACTTGCAAGTCATATTGTTCCTTCTGCTTACAGAATAAAACCATACACACACACAATTTGTCCCTCTTATCTATTTAGATCAGGGGTCTCCAAACTTTTCAGCCTGAGGGCCGCATTAACTATCAAATAGCAGTTCGGGGGCCGACAACACACTCGAGGTCCAAATAAAAAAGAATCAAAACAAATTCGGTAAAAACATAACGTCCACGTAAGCGGCGGCTGATCTTGGCAGGATACACGTAAATTTCCGTAATTTTTTTCCGTAGACTATCAAGTTCATATGTCAAATAGGAAACATCTTTACCAAAGACACAAAACTGAAAAGCCCCATTAATCAGGAGAAAAGCAAGAAAATGATATTTAAATAATGGGCAACTACTGAACAGCTGAATACTGTCAACAAGATACAAAGGTGATGGGCATGGTATATGTAGAGAGAGATTAGATTACAAAGAGAAAAAGATCTGGGGGGCCTTTCCCTAAACCAGTACTCTGCTCTACATATTGCACAGTGAGGTCTTGTCTAGACTAGGATTCGAATTTTTAGCTAACACGTTAATATCCCAAACACCTCCAAATCCGAGTCTGGAAAAGCCAACAGAGAAAAGAGCAGCACAGCAGATCTTCTCATCCTCCATAACCAAGAGCAGTGAGTGACACAACCAAAATGCTATAGCCAGGGGCTAGAAATCACCCCGTACGCAAACGAAGCAGGGAGTCTCTATCAGGTGAGCCCAGTGCCTGGACCGCTAAAGGAAACTGCGAAGACCTCCCGTCGAGAAAGCCTTTCTACACCTCTGCATCCACCGACATTCACCGGCTCCCTCCCCCCAGTGAGATACGGTCATAAATCAGTCAGAGCCCAACCAGCCCCCGAGCGAGAGCGGAGCCAGCGCACCCCGAGTCCCCAGGGCGTGGCGTGGCGATGGGTTTGGGCAGATCCCCTTGGGGATCAGTAGCACCGCGCAGAGCAAGCTTCCCCTAGCCCTGGGGCTCCCGCTGCCCCTGCGGGAACCGCTACCCCAGGCCCACGGGTGCTGCGGGGTCCCCACTCGAGGGCCTGGTTCCCGCTCGCTGCCTGGCACTGGCGATAATCGCTCTCCAGCCGGCCTTGCGCTGGGGGCTGCGGGGTGGTGGTGGGGGGGTGTGACAGGGCCGAGCCCCCCACCGCGCCATCCTCGTGCATCCCACCGCCCGCGCCCGCCCGCCTGGGAAGCGGGTACCTGGTGCGGGGCTGAGCCGCTCCCGCCGCCGCGCGTTGGGGGAGCGGGGGGAGGGAAGCAGGCGGCGCGCGCGGAGTGGCCCCCACAGCGATGGGCAGGTAGGTGGCGCTCCGGGGTGCGTGGGCAGGGGAGAGCCGGGGGCTAGTCAGGAATTCACACAGCGGCCGTTAGCGGGGGCCAGCGGCGCGCAGGGAAGAGGTGCGCAGACTCCGATTGGCTGACGCAGGGACGGCAGTATCCCCGGAGCCAATCAGATAACACTGTCGGGAGTTTTTTCCGTAGACAAAAAGATCTCCACGGGCCGGATGAGAGGGCCTCGCGGGCCGCATCCGGCCCGCGGGCCGTAGTTTGGAGACCCCTGATTTAGATTGACAGTTCTTTGGGAGTATGGACTATCTATTATTCAGATGTACAATTATTAGAACAATGGGCCCCAACATAGGCACTGCTGTAAACAAATAAATAACACACACAGAAAACAATGTCTTTAAATATTATCTGTCAGCCATACATATCCAAATACTTCCAAACATCAAGAGAAACAGCTACTTAGCCACTCCACATGAGTTCACTAGTTCTTCTAGTGCTCCACAACTTGTAGTATTTGTGGAGGTACATTTCCAGTTGTTCGCTTGAAGAAAGCTTGTTCTTTTAAAAAGTTGTTTTAGAATGTGAAGCAGGAGAATGCTTATTGGAGACATCTCAGAAGGCAAAGATTTTCACATTGAATGGGTCAGGCAAGTGGCACAGAGGTTATAAAAAGAATGAACAGCAATCTTTTAACCTGAATCTAAGAAAACCCAAGACAAATGCCTTATTAATTCACTGTTTCAAAAAGGAACAAAATCATGGGGGCAAGAAAATTCTTGAAGGCGAGTTCTAATTCCTTCACAATGCTGTTTGAGTAGCTAATGTCACTGAAGGCCATCCAAAAGGACAGGACCGTCTTACTCTGATTACATCTTCCTTGTCACCTGCAGCTACTCTTTCACACTGAAGTGAGGTTGCTCTCATGAGGTTATATTAAATTAATTTAAGATCAGTTTTTCCTAAACTATCAGTAATCACCCCTGGCTTGTCCCTTCAGTTATTTGTTTTACATGGCATGCTTAAGCACATTCCTCCCTTACAGATGCTCCAACAGAATGGAAATTCTTCTCCAGGGGCAGAATGTGAATGTTCTGTCCAGGTACAGCAAGGTAGGAGCAATCCTCAGAAGAGACAGAAATCCTCAGCATAAGGAAGAAACCTAGAATACTTTCCCATTGTTTCAGACTTCACTGAAGAAAATGGAGTAAGGGAACACTGCAGACTGAAATCAGCACGAGGGAATTTAAGTGGTGGAGTGACCGACAGAGCAATTATCAACCCTCTACTATCGACTCCACAGCACTGAGTGAGCCAATTTAGTAATTTGAGAGACTTGCTATGGGGCAAGAATTTGCAAAGGACTTACTAGCCAGTAACTCATTTCTGGCTATCTCTGAAGAAGTTCCTAGCATCAGCTGCAAAATCACTGGAAGCGCTCATCCCATTTTTATCCTGTTATCTTCAAGTCGGGTTTCTCTTCACAATAAAAATGAAGTATCACAATTCCCTGTCGACCTTATGCAGAACATCTTTTATTGACTGAATTACACTCACATCTCAAACTAAACTGTGAGTATTTAAAATTTTATATCTCCTTCATAAAAAGTTTCCTAACATTTCAATTAGTTGTTTTGACATGGCTCTGATTACAAAATGTCACCTGTTCCTGGTTATGTGTCATGGGAGAGAGGGGTTGCAACGCATCTTCGTCACTAGCTCTGAAAGACTGAGAAACTCTACTATGGAATTTAATAGAGAATTAAATCCCTTCTATAGAAAAACAGCACAAGAGAAAGACAGAAACAATAAATCCCTTGTGAATTCTGTAGGTTTTTAAAATAGTTTCTGTTTAATCCTATTTCATCCCTCTTTAATTCTATAGAACATCTCCATAAGAGTGATCTTTTGCCGTGAACAAAAAGGAGAGCCTCGCGTAAGGACTTCCCAAACCCAATCCCTTATTCAGGGAGTGGGGAGGGAGGGAGAAAAATCACACAGCAGGATAGAGACCATTGGGTCTCTTCTCTTGGGAGGAGCTGCTGTGAAAAGCTGCCCACTCGATTCTCTTCTTCAGAAAGAAAGACCAAGGGGAGGATTGGGCTCGGGGAGAGCTGGGCTTGATGAATCTGACTCTTCTTTTCATATGGGTATGAACTAAAGAGCGGGGGGGTGGGGGGGGGGAGGGTTGCTGCTTTTTCCTTACAGGCAGAAAGAGGGACTGTGAGAAGCCCAAATTTCTCTTTAGGAGAATATAGTTTAGTAGGAAAATTAAGTGAAAAGGCCATCCCTCTGGCGATATGCAGGTGGAGTGACTGCTTAAACAGAAGAACTGCCTTATGGAAGGCAGTATCTCTTAGGAGAGGATAATGTACATTCTGCAGTTTGGGTGTATTATGGAAGGAGAAACCTACATGAGAGAGGCAGGTGTCATGCAAGGTGCATCTTCACTAGGAAAAACAAGGTGTGTTCTTACCTTGAGTTAAAATCCTAATGAAGACAGTCACCCACACTCCCCTCATAAGGCTGTCCTAATAAACAAACTTCTTTGGAACTCCCCCCCCCCCCCCACAAATGTTTGCTTTCCCTTGCGAAGGCCACTTCTCTGCCATTCACTCTGCTGTGGTTTTCAAGAGGGGAAACGGCCACTGTGTGGAGTGGCAGAAGGGGATCAAGGAAGTACAGCAACTCCTTGCTTAATGTTGTACTTATGTTCCTGAAAAATGTGACTAAATGAAACGATGTTAAGCTAATCCAATTTCTCCATAAGAAGTAATGTAAATGGGGGAGGGGTTAAGTTCCAGGGAATTTTTTTTTTGCCAGACAAAAGATATACATAATACACACACACAAAGTTTTAAACAAACAATTTAATACTGTACACACCAATGACGATTGTGAAGCTTGGCTGAGGTGGTGGAGTCAGAGGGTGGAAGAGAGTGGGATATTTCCCAGGGAATGTTATTACAGTTATTACAATTTAGCAGGGAATTCTGTTCGGAGAGTCTGAGTTGGATTCAGACTCATAATGAAGAGATAGTAGTAAGTGTGAAGGAATGGTCACTTTCCTACAGACTGGATTCCACCCGACCATGGGAATGATTCAGGCTTCTTTAATTACAATGAATGCTTTCCTTAATAGTAAAATCCACAAACAATGCTATTTTTATCTATTTTGTATTTCAGACATTTACTCATCCTCAAGCATGTTATTTGTAAATAGACTGGGTGAAAGTCAGCAATAGATTTTTCCTTTTAGCTAAAAACTGAAATAAAATAAAATAAAATAAAAATAAATAGGTTGCACTTTAGTACTTTCCATCCAAATAGCTTTAAATGTTTTATGAACATTAATGAGTTAAGTCTGTGGAGTACAGCAGTATGAATATGCCTATGTCATCCCCTTCTACAGAAGAGGAAATGAAAGCACAGAGAAATTACATGACTTGAGTGAGTTCACACTGGAAACACACGACAGAGCCATGACTAAAACAGAAGCCTCAAATTCCCAGTCTTATGCTTTAGTGATGAAATCTCAATTCTCTTATAAATTCATCTTAAATTAAATATATGGCATGCTGAATTTGTAGACAACTGGTGCACTCTGTCAATCAATATAATCAATTAAGAAATTAAGGTTATGAACAATGTAATCAAATATTACGAGCTTTAATCCATTGTGTGTTTCTACTTCAGTTATCAATAAATAATGTGATTTTTTAAAATCACACCAAAAAATGGTCAGTAAAGTTAGATAATATTTGGGAACAACCAGTTATCTATTGCAACCCCTAAAAATAGAAACGGAATTCTTCCAAGTCTGCTGTATAAATGGCACAGCAACACATCACCTGGATGTAGGGCTCACTAAATAACTACAGGTCGCATTGACCCCCCCTGATGATTTTCAGGTTCTTAACATTCCAAAACCACCACACTTCATTTCAAAGCCCACTAACATTGGTAAGTGACCGTATGATCATCTATCACATCATTTAAAACACCCAAGTACTTAAAAGCAAGGAAATGATCAGTTAAGGACATAATACATCTTTCTCTGCCCACAGAATTAATACACATTACTTTTATCAAATATAAAGAAATGTATGTTTTTATTGCTAAACCACTACAGCTCTTCCTGTGGACTGGCAGTGGGTGGAGGAGGTGGGCTGGGCTTATAAATTATTTGTCAACTCGAAGTTACTATGTTGTTATAAAGGACTAGCATAAGTGCCCGGCGTTGCTCGGGTCAGTCGGAGGTGGGGAGGGGGCAGACAGCTGACACCCCCTGACCAACCCCAACACCCACACCTCACCCCTCACCCACCCCGACACCTTCCCACCCCCCCTGACCAACCCTGTCACGGGGTCGGTCACTCACCCAGCGGCGCCCCCGTCTGGTCGTCACGGGAATTAGCTCTTTGACCCCTGGAGCGCCCTCTGTTGGCCGACGTCCGCTTCTCCACACTGGCCCCGTGCCCTTCCCGGACCCCGGAGCCCCTTGCTGAGGGTGCTGCACCCTGCAGTACCCCCCTGGTTTTAGGGTCTCCCCTCCCCAGGGAACCCACCACCCACTATCCCCAACTCGCCTCAGAATGTGCCACTGTCAGTCACTACTTGCCCCTGCTCACTGGGGCGGACTGCAGTATCATGGCTACTCATCACCGGCAAGGAGGGTTGGCCTGCTGCTGCTATCTCCGGCCCTAGGCTGCTCCCTGCAACCCTGGTAGTTCTGGGTTGGACCTTGTATCAGGCCCGGAGGCCTGGGGCTCGTGGCTAGAGCCCACCCAGCTCCTTCTGCCCTGCCCCAGCTCTGCCCTAACCCAGGTACCTGGCTTCCTCCTGCAGCAGGCCTGTCTCGCTCTGACTGCAGAGGAGACTGCCCCTGCTTCTCTGCCTCCCAGCCCTTATATCCTGGCTGGGAGTGTTTGGGGCGTGGCCACACAGCTGAGCCCAACTCCCAATCAACCTGGGAGTTTGCAGGCTAGCCTCCCAGGCTATTTCAAACCCCTTTTGGGGCTTTTCCAAGCCCCTTTCAGTAGGGGGCGGGTGGACACCCTGCCACAAACCCCAACACCTCCCGGCTCACTTACCCCCCGACCAAACCCGACACCCCCACCTCACCCCCCGACCAAACCCGACACCCCCACCTCACCCCCCCAAGCAAACCCGACAACCCCACCTCACCCCCCGACCGAACCCGACACCCCCACCTCACTCACCGTCCCACCAAACCCAACTCGGATCCGTCGCAGGGGAGGGGGGGGCAGAGCCGAGGGATTCCGGGGACCTTCGCAGGTGGGGGGGGGGCACAGGGCTGAGGGATCTCCGGGGTTCCGTTGGGAGGGGGGAGGGGCAGAGAACTGAGGGATCTCCGGGGTTCCATTGGGAGGGGGGAGGGTCAGAGAACTGAGGGATCTCCGGGGTTCCGTTGGGAGGGAGGAGGGGCAGAGAACTGAGGGATCTCCGGGGTTCCGTTGGGAGGGGGGAGGGGCAGAGAACTGAGGGATCTCCGGGGTTCCGTTGGAGGAGGGAGGGGCAGTGAGCTGAGTGAGTGAGGTGTCTGTTGGAGGGGGTATTATGACATCATCACCAGCTAACTGCCCAGCCGATGTGATTGGCCCTGAAAGACTTTCACCCCTGGGGGGCGTCAGAGGTGAGGTCCGAAAATTTTTCGACCCTTACCAGCATCTAGACCCCAAGACCCCTCACAGTACCAAATTTCAAGTCTCTGGCTCAAACGGTGCGGGAGGACTTCGCAGTCATACGTACATACATACATACATACATACATACACACATACACCACTTGACTTTTATATATATAGATACTGTAAATGTTGACTGATGTATCCTATTTATCAACTGAGCTGAATTTTGGTAAAGTACTCATTTCTTGAGAAACGTTTAGTATGTGTAATGAACAGAATAGTGTAGAACTACTGATTAGATATTTATGTAGGCTGTATTTAAGACATTAATTTCTCATGAAACATGAACAGATATAATGTTTCTTTCTAAATGGATGTGTGCCGTGTTCAGAATTCAAGATTACTGATAAAATAATAATTATTTTTATCAGAATGATGATGATCTTCCAGCAATTAAACAGCAGGCAGAGACAAGCTACATTTTCTTATCTTTTGCTATTTTATATATTCTCCCCTTTGTGTGCATTTATCTAGTCTTAAAATAGGATCAAACCAACAGAAATTGAGAGCTACCACCTAAAACTTCCTTCCTCCACATTAAAAAGAACATTAAATGCCATTTAGGAGAGTCAAGCAAGTGTTTCTCCCTTTAATAACTACATAAAGAGTGTTTGTTAAAAATTAAAATTTAGGTTTTAAAATGTTTGGAATTTTCTCCCTTATTAAAAGAGACAAAGTAAACGTTAAAAGAACTTCCTAGTTGATAGTATAAAACAAGAGAGAAGTCCCTGGAAACAGAACTTCAAAAACAAGTTACCATAAAGGTAACTAAATTACAACATTCTAAAAACCCTATCTATTCCTTACAACAGCATGAACAAAGTCAGTATTATAATGGTTGAAACTGTAAACTCTAGAAAGGCAAAACATACCTTCTACCTGGGGACTATATTAACCCCAGCCTAGTGGCTCTAAAAAAGCCATAAGCATCTACCAAAGGAGTTGCATGAAAATCTGTTCACTCGAGCATCAGAAATATGCTTATATCCTTTCTAAGTTGTAGCCTGCTAATTGAGGGCAACTTATTCTCACAGTGTCTGATCCTGCTCCTTCTGAAAGGATAGCAACTGAGGGTACTGAAATGGGTCCCTGTTGGGCTGTTAATGAAGGAAGTGTCTCCAGGAAGGAAGCCTTGGGGCTATGGCCCCATACCAGAGCCGTGAGAAAGAACTAGAGACTGTATACCCTAGAAGGGGGCACAGCGTGTGACACTCTGCCAGAGGGCTGAGTCACTGAAGACTCACCAAAAGAGCTATTGGCCAGGGAGGCCCTTGCGAGAGGTGGGTGCCACTCTGTTGTAAGAACTGAAAAAAGCAGGCTCACACCAGACCAGAAACGGGACACCTACAAGAGATGGGTGCCACCCTGTTCAAAACTGAGTGATAGCAATCATATATAAGCCAGAGAAAGGGGGTGTTCACCAGAGGCAGGTGCAGACGCCATTACAAAGCCAAATCCATCAACGTGACACTCAGAAGCCTGCAGAGACCAGCAAAAGACAAATAAATGGTGAAAATGGACACATAAGAACATAAGAACATAAGAACGGCCATACTGGGTCAGACCAAAGGTCCATCTAGCCCAGCATCCTGTCTACCGACAGTGGCCAGTGCCAGGTGCCCCGGAGTGAGTGAACCTAACAGGTATGATCGAGCGATCTCTCTCCTGCCATCCATCACCCCCCTCTGACAGACAGAGGCTAGGGACACCATTCATTACCCATCCCGGCTAATAGCCATTTATGGACTTAGCCTCCATGAATTTATCCAGCTCTCTTTTAAACCCTGTTATAGTCCTAGCCTTCACAGCCTCCTCAGGTAAGGAGTTCCACAGGTTGACTGTGCGCTGTGTGAAGAAGAACTTCCTTTTATTTGTTTTAAACCTGCTGCATGCCAATTTCATTGAATGGCCCCTAGTTCTTCTATTTTGGGAACAAGTAAATAACTTTTCCTTATTCACTTCCTCCACTCCACTCATAATTTTATATACCTCTATCATATCCCCCCTTAGTCTCCTCTTTTCCAAGCTAAAAAGTCCTAGCCTCCTTAATCTCTCTTCATATGGGACCTGTTCCAAACCCCTAATCATTTTAGTTGCCCTTCTCTGAACCTTTTCTAGTGCCAGTATATCCTTTTTGAGATGAGGAGACCACATTTGTACGCAGTATTCAAGATGTGGGCGCACCATGGATTTGTATAAGGGCAATACGATATTCTCCAACTTATTCTTGAGGGTGCAGAAGGGCAAAGAAAGAAAAAAAAATCTAACATGGAAAACTAGAGGGAGATTTTCAAAGGCACAAATAGGAAGTGGACACCCAATTCCCACTGAAAATCAGTGTGGGTTAAGCATACAACTGCTCTTTCTACCATTGAAAGTCTCCCTCCTCGGTTGTTCTGAGTACACATTTACTGCTTAGTAACAATGTGACTATGTGAAGTATGCTAGTATGATTACTGACACGAATGAAAGTACATTCCCATGACTTAGGTTCCAGCATCCTGGCAACAGATATGCATTAATAATTTTGAGTTTTTCAACAGAGTAGTACACACAGTGGTTTTCATTTGCTTCTGTCACATCCATGTAGGTGTAGATATTGTACTGGTTTTAGTCACATTAACATGATTTTCTTTGCTTTGCCTTTCCATCTTTTTGCGTTTCCTCAAAAAGCAACATTACAATAGGATTCCTGTTGCTTTTTCTCATAAAATTGGAAGGGCATGGAAAAGAAACCCCATATCTTTTAAATCTTAGTTCTTATCATGAACTTATATTGTCAACATTGCAGCAGTTTAGCAATAGATTGTTTTCATTTTACTTTTGTCACATGTGATTAATTCTAACTTGCATGGACAAAATTTTCTCCATTAAGTCCCCACAAAAAGTCACAGCATTATCAGATTAAGATTCTTAGTGCCATCTAAATTAAAATCACTGTAAGCTGAACAGAAGCTTCTATCTACTTCTCAAAGAGCAGCTCCTGTGAGCTCCTTTAGAAAATGTGTGCATTTTCTGGTTCCACTTGTAGTAACACACTAGTAACACTTTTAAACATGTATTTCCTCTTAAGTAATTAAGTTCAATATTTCTTAGAAAGTACTGTATTTTACAGTTTAAAAGCCTAGAAATGGTTTACATGTAGAGTATGTAAGGACTTGTCCATACACCGAATGGAACCAAAATTTCTATCAGCTGTAAATCACACCCTTCATTATTTCAATCTGTGGGTGGATGCTAATTTCAGAATAAGAGACCCTATTTTGATATAATTTACGTTCATTTTTAGTAGCTACACTAAATGAGGGCTGTTCTACACTAGGAATTTACTTCAGTGTAGCTACGTCACTCAGGGAATATTAAAAATCCACATCCCTGAGAGACATAGCTACACCGACCTAACTCCTGATGTAGAAAGTGCTAGGTCTACAAAAGAATTCTTCCATCAACCTACCTACCACCTCTTGAGTAGGGGCTTGACTTCACTACCCGCCGGATCGGCGGGTAGCAATCGATCTGTTAGTGATCGATTTCTCACATCTGGTGAAGATGCGAGAAATCGATCGCCCGCAGCGCCCCCGTTGACTCCGGAACTCCAGCTCGCCGAGAGGCGCAAGCTGGAGTCGACGGGGGAGCACGCCGCCGACTGCCGCTGCTGTGAGGATGGCAGGTAAGTCAGCTGGAGATACACAGACTTCAGCTACATGATTCACGTAGCTGAAGTTGCATATCTGCAGTCGATCCCCCCCCCCGTAGTGAAGACCAGCCCTAGGTAGATTACCTACACCAATGGGAGAACCTTTCCTGTTAGCATAGAGTGTCTGCAATAACGAGCTACAGCATAGTATTGTTTTAAATGTGGACATACACTCAGTATAAAGGTTCAAGAATAGCAGCCGTGTTAGTTTGTATCCGTAAAGAAGTGAGGAATACTTGTAGCACCTTAGAGACTAACTAGTTTATTTCAGCATAAGCTTTCGTGAGCTATATATATATATATATATATATATATATATATATATATATATATATATATATATATATATATCGAAAGCTTATGCTGAAATAAACTAGTTAGTCTCTAAGGTGCTACTCAGTATAAAGGCATTCTTATATGAGAGTAAGTAAGGGTGTGAATTAAAATCAATTTATTTCAGTTCCATTACGTATACAAACCTTAAATCTGTTTCATTAACAGGCTTCACCCTAAAATCTTCTCTTCCCTAGATTTTTTTTTAACCTTGGGTTAATTGATTGTCAATTAACTTGAGGGTAGTTTACTTGGTAAAGACTAGTCTGGGCACTCCCCAAATGTTTGTTTCAAGCTACAAATGTTTGTCATTTACTCTGATACACAGTGTCGGTTAAGGGGTATGCTTTGTGTGAAATTTCTAATATGGCAAGAGCTGTACCAGCAAATCAGCGGGACTCATTTTGGTTAAACTACACGTATTTGTAGTCTGGAACAAATTTTATTTGAGTGCCCCAACTAGCGTTTAATAAAGGAGTTTGAGATCAGAAAACTTGTTATACTATTTAAAGACAGTATCTTGTTAGTATGCTGTACTAAAGTGAGATATGGCAGATAAAAAGATGTCAGACTAAGAAGCAATTACATATAGAGATCCTCATCTGCAGCATAAAATGAAATTAACATCTCAAACAAAGATGTTTCAGCTATTGACTGTACAATTTTATATTATAGATTGAAATTTCTAGAACTCTGCAGCTTTCAACTTGTGACTCAGGGTCTGGGACTTTTAAGATCAGTTTAATGCAGGTTTAATCACAAGCATGCCTTAAAGAGATTTTTTTTAAAAAAAAATGGATTGTGTTATCAGTGGCTGTAAATCAATAACCTACAGGAATTTATTAATATATGTGGAATAATGTCTCCCCTCTAAGTCTGGAAGACAATCCAGTTACTTCCTCCTTACAAGCAATCATGTTATTAGTTAGATTTAATAAGTACTGGGTATGATTCAGCTTCTTAATACCAAGATTGATCCATGGGGTATTTTACAGCTTGTTAAAGTTTATTAGCCATCACAGATAATCAGTAAAAAACGTTTAATTGTCTAATTACCACAGCTGTTGCTGTTAGAGTACTTAAGATTATTGTAGTGCTCACAGTAACATCCACTCCTGAAAACCACTTACCTGACATTTATTTTATAGGAGAATTATATTGTGTTTTTTGAATTGCATGTTAAACTTAGCAACTTTTACTTTTTAACGTGATTGTTGAGGAAGACTGCTTAGGTCAGCGCTTTAGTCACCTTTCCCTGGTAACTATTTAGAAAAGGGAAAAAACTATAAATAAAATGCCTTTCAATATTGTTATGAGATGAATTAAACCTTGTTACAAGTAGAATTAAAGCCCTGTTGGAACTGATGTGTGAACACGCCCTTCATTTAAGATAACTGTAAGAATCAGTTCAGGGGCCACACCTGAAACAAACTATAACTGAATCTGCCCAGAAACTAGCACAATGTGGGTGGAGAGTTCTACTGAGTATTGTTCTGACCAGACCGGGGTGCACATCTGTGGATGGAAACCTCGAGGCTGGGATGCAGGGAGGGGACAGACAAGAAACAGAGAAACTGAGGTCATGGCTGTGTCTACACTGCCACTTTCAGCGCCAAACATTTTGTCATTCAGGAGTGTGAAAAAACACATGCCTAAGCAACAAAAGTTTTAGCACTGAAAAGCGCCAGTATAGACAAGGCTTTGGCTGTGTTTTTTTGTTTTTTTTAATCACCGGGAGAGCTCTCCCCGGCAATTAAGCATGTCTACACTGCCCGTGTCACAGCGCTGCCACGGCCACGCTGTAACGTGGGTAGTGTAGACATACCGCATGTCTATACTACCACTTATATTGGTAAAATGTACGTCACTCAGAGATGTGGGGGAAAAAAACACTGCCTCAGATGCAAGTTTAGTGGGAATAAGCACATGTGCACAATGCTACATTGATGGGAGGGCTGCTGCCACTCGGTTAGGTGGTTTTATTACTTTGACCAGGAGAGCGCTCTCCACATAGAGTGGTTAAACGAACAATCTTAAAGCGGCGCAGATGCATCAGTACAGCTGCATCACTGTAAATTTCCTAGTATAGAACTGGCCCCCAGGGAGAGTAAGAAAGCTAAGAAGGAGCCTGTAAGCACTGTGCAAACCTGGCAGAAATCTAGAGAGCTTCTGGGTCTGGTGCTGGCTGAAGAGGCTTGGGACTGTAAGCAAAGAAGCTCTCTCATTTTTGTCCCTCCTGTATTTGGAGAAGCAGAACTTTGTACATTGCTTATAAACAATCAAGACTGCATTAAAAAATAATAATACCAGACTCCATCATCGATTTCTATTCCCCACTGTAACACCGACAGTGCCCCAAACTTTGTCTAGCCACTCAGTTTGTCAAGAGGCAGCAGTATCTTGACTCCCCCAGCACTGCGTAGCAGAGTTCTAGCTACAAGACCAGTGGCTATGAATTACAGTACCACTAACTTGCTACGGAACTTCACCATTTGCTTTTTGAGTTTACACTATTTTATAGCTACTTAACAACCTCACATGATTAAAGAAAGTATTTGCATCAGAAAATATTTAGCAAGCAAAAATTGAGCCATTAGGAAGACAAACAAGTATTGTACTTCCCAACTGGTATTAGCTAAAAAATTTCCTTTACTTAAAAACAGTTGGGTTTATTTGAATGCGATTTCAGGGGATGTAATTGGCATCAGTGACTGAAGGAACAACTTCCAGTTTCTCCACTAACAGTTTATTGCAAACAGAAGAGTTGCAATAGAAGAGAGCTTTTGAAAAAAGGAATATCAAGAATATATTTTAGTTACTATAAACAGTCCTTATTGACTCCCTGTTCTAAGAAAAGTGAACTATTGTATCACACTTTATGGGTCTATATGAGATTATTGATTCTTCCAAAGTTCTGAGAAGCATCTTGTAAGAGCAGCCAAAAAAGTCAATATCACATTAGAAATGTCATATAGATTTTTTTACAATATAAGCTGGCACGGAATTATGCTTGCTGAATGTCATATGTATGTCAAGGCTTCAAACCCAGAGCTACTTTACATACATTTTGATATGTAGTTCCCAAATCAACACCATTAATGACTAGAGCCAACTGCTCTTCTGGGACAATGCCAGAGTCACCGAGAGAGGGAATTGTTTTCTGTGCATGAGCTTCACCCCATATGGAAGATGTCAGAGACTAAGGCTCTGCTCATGTATGTTTGCAAGGCAAGACAACCCCACTTGTCCCTGGTGGTTCAGCCAATTGGGCAGACACCAGCAATTGATGCACGGGCAGACGGTGTAACTCAGGGGTCAGTAGGAAAGATGGTCAAACATAGCAATCCTATTCAGAGCAGCTGGTTGTGCAGAAGAGGCAAGGTGAACTGGATTAATGATTGCTAGGAGGAGGAAGTAGAGGGAGTTGGAGGTTTGAGTGGGACAGTTAGGGCTAGGAAGGAGTATTGGGGAATACAAGGAGTGGAAAATACAAGGTAGAAAAAATTCCAACCAGCACAGAAGGTAGAGGAACATCAGGGCTGAGTCACTGCTGCTTTTTGGCAAAGAAAACCTACATACATCAGCTACTGCCTCCACCCAGCATGCTGTCACTCAATACTCTGAATTTTTCCTGAAAAGTTCTGCAAGTCTGAAGAGATCTAGACAAGGATCTACAACACATTTCCTGCAGAGCTCTGAATGAAGAACACCAATCCATGTTCTCCAGATCATGCCTATAAATTTCCCTCTGCCTTACCAACATGGAAGGGTAACGAAAGGGGAGTTTCACACTTCTACACTAGAAGCAACAAGGTGCAGGAACAGGTAAACCTCTCAAAATCCCCTCTGGATTTTCCATTGTGTAGTAGCTTTTTACAAAGCAAAGGGTGTCAACAGCAGTTAGCCACAGAACAAAAAAGGAGGACTTACTTATTTCTTCAGGTATATCTATAAGCTATTTTAAGATTAAAGGATATACACATTAAATAGTTGACAGAACACAAGGCATACTGATTATTCAAAGAATAAAATGTGATTATATACAGCACAACCTTCTTACTTGGTTTTGCAATAATAATCTGATACTGAAATGCAGATGAAATGCAAGTATTACACAGTACTCTGAAATCCACTGACAAATTATCTTTAGTTGTTTAATGCACACAATGTGGTTATGACAATCTTTCTCTTGCTCCCTTCATCTTCACCTGGTTTTGTACATCATGAGTGGAATAACTATGCTTCAACAGTGATATGCTGGAAGATTATGGCATCTGCTTGCTAATTATATACAAATTGTTGATCGGTGCTGAAAATGAATTAATGGATGATATATGTATCGCATTTATCTTAAGCTATTATAAGTCTGTATTCATGTGAATAATGAATGAAGCAACACAGGATTTTGCCTGCAGGCCTATAGGACAATCATATTAAATCAGCATTTTAACAATTTATTCTTGTAAATTAAAATGTTTTCAAAACACATGTGAGTTGTTATTAAACCAGCTCAGTTACAATACCTATTCACTATTCATGAATGTGTGTTACTGTAGAATCCATCTGCTAATAAATGCAACAATGCAAAACAATTAGATTCCAGTATTTCTAATTGTTCAAAACTTTACTTTTTAAGTCTATTCATGTGGGAAGGGAGGAAGGAAGAAGAGAGCAGCACAAAAAGGCTGTGGAGATCATACACCTGATCAAAACACCGTTACCTATAACAGTGGTCTGCAAACTGGGGTGCACGCACCCCAGGGGTTGTGCAAGACCACCTATGGGGGGCTGAGCGCTGCGGAGGACCGGCCCCATGGGCCAGGCGCCACAGATGCACCCCTGGCCCCAGGAGCCGGTCGCCGCAACTGCAGCCCCAGCTGGAAGAACTGGTCGCTGCAGCCTCAGCCCCAGGGGGGCAGTTAGGGGACAAGGAGGGGCAGTCAGGGGACAAGGAGCAGGGAGGCTTATATAGGGGGTGGGCTCCTGGCGGGCAGTCGGGCGGGGGTCCCAGGAGGGACCAGTCAGGGGACAAGGAGGGGGAGGTCTCAGGGGGGCAGTCGGGGGCAGGAAGTGGGAGGGAATGGTGGGGGTGGGGCTAGGGCAGGATTTCCCCCACAGGGGTGCGTGTTCAAATTTTTTTTCCTGCTAGGGGTGCATGATCAAAAAAGTATGGAGCCCCTGACCTATAAGGTGCAGTAAAACCAAAGCATTTTCAATTCTAAACCTCAGCTGTAACCTGTATCCCCACACCATCACTGCAGACTATTAACTTCTTAAAAATACCCATGTAAATGTTTTTACTTTATAAATGTTCTCTGTCATTCTACTTGGCTCAGGGTAAGAACTGAGGGTTTTCTGGGAGTCCCAAGACCACTTTGATACAAAAAGCTGCTTTTAACAGGGGGCTTCAACAGACATGTTGGAGAACTGCAGGCTCTTATCATAGAATCTCAGAGTTGGAAAGGACCTCAGGAGATCATCTAGTCCAACCCCCCTGCTCAAAGCAGGACCAATCCCTGTTTTTGCCTCATGTCCCTAAATGGCCCCCTCAAGGATTGAACTCACAACCTAGGTTTAGCAGGCCAATTCCTCCCAGTGCTGCCTGCCTTACCTTCTTCTGAGGAGGCTCTGCCTCATATGAAGATGTGTTCAGCAGCGCTCTCTTCAAGCACTGGACCTTAAGTAGGTTGACAGGCCATGTCTTGGCAGAGGCCTCTGCTTCAAAGGTGGCATGGCATGGCCTTGATGAGGCAGGTCCACCAGCTTACACGGATACATGCTGAGCCTAAGTAAGCTACAGTTCTCAGCTGTCTGGGCTCACTCAGGTTTTTGTTTCATGAGTTTGGCATGAGACTGGCTCGGAGATGTTTGAAGGACAGATTTAAGGAATTTTCCATGTGGCAACTCAAGGACGGCTTAGATGTCCTCCCCATCTTTTCTTATTGCTCAGTGTGACTAGGCAATCTACTTCGGAAATATTTACAAACTGTTATCGCGCTATAATGTTGAGGCCCTCTCCACCTCTTTTGATGTTTCCACAAACACTGCAGTAACTCGGCACATAAAATTAAAGGCACGGCATACTATCCATCATCCAACAGGAGTCTCTACTGCAGTGGAATCCTGTGCTTTAACCAGACTACTACTGAGATTCATTTGTTCTGTAAGACCCGGTCTACATTAGCGGGGAGGGTCGACCTAAGATACGCAACTTCAGCTACGTGAATAGCATAGCTGAAGTCGATGAATGTTAGGTCGATTTACTGGCCATCCTCACGGCGGCAGCAGTCAACAGTGGGCTCCCCGTCGACTCTGCCTTGCGCTTTTTGGCGAGCTGGAGATCCGGTGTCGACTTTGGGGATCAATTTATCACATCTTGACGAAACGTGATAAATCAATCCCCAATAAATGGATCCCCGATAAATAGATCTCTACCCACCGATCCAGCCGGTAGTGCAGACATGGCCTCACAGTACTGCAAAAGCAATTCTCGAGCTGCTATCAATAGTTCTGATTATGAGGAGACTGATGATGCAATGCCAATTGCTGTCATCTGGTGTTGCTGAAGTGCTGCTCTGCTGCCTGCAATTTAAAACCACGTTGAAACAAAAAGAGAGAGAAGATCTGAACTCATGGTGGACTGAAGTTATACTGCTCAGACCAGCTTGTTATGTAGCAATGGGTTCTGATGAGCTTTCCTATAAACCAGAGGACTGGAAACAACAAATGAAGATTAGTCTTTCTGTTCTTTTATACTGAACAACAAGTTCCACCTTACTTCAGTGCCTAGTATGTTTACAAGACAATGGACAACCCTCAGATACCCACCCCAAACACATCGCCAAACTCATCCTTCTCATCCTCACCATAATTTTACATTCAACCACCTGTCAAAACCATAGGAAGAGCCATGGGTACTAGCCATGGATACTGACACCCTCTTTGTGGGCCACCTTAAATAAGAATTTCTGGACAAATGCACCACAAAGTCAAGGATATTTTCATCCTCTGGGAAGACAACAAACTCCCTCATAGATTTCAACCACAACTTCAACAACCATCACCCATCCATTAAACTCTTTTCTGGAACACTCTCCACTCTAACATCAAATACTGGGACATCACATTCAGCTTCAGCAGTGGAACACTACAGACAACCATATACAAGAAACCCATGGATCAACACGCCTCTATACATAAATCCAATACCACCCCAAACACACCAAGAAATCTGTTTTCTATTGCCAAACACCTCTGATACCACAGAATATGCTTAGGGCAGAAAGTGCAGGATAAACACCTTAACACGCTCTCCAAAGAAAAACTACTTGTCTGGTGAAGTAATCACATCATGGAATGGGACGTCCAAATACCCCGACAGAACCTGCTTCAATTCAGAAATAACCCCCACCACCTCCGACTGCACCCCTCTAGCTGTCACCTACCACCCCATACTAGAACCCCTATGGGGTATCATCAAACTATAACCCATACACAATGAGAACCACAACCTGAAAAATCTTGCTGAACTCCCACTTCTGCGCTTTAGACCACCACCCAACCCCTCCAAGCTTACCATCAGAAGCAAGATCTCCATAGACCAGGACTCACCAATTTAAAGTGGCACCAGACAGTTCCAGAACAATGGATGCAAAATCTGCAGACAGATATCCCCTGCTATAATGATCAATAGCTCACATAACACACCTTTTAAGATCCATGGATCCCTCACAAGCCTATCAGAACATGTGTACTTTCTCCAATGCATTAAATGCCCCAATAAATATGTAGGTGAAACCAGACAATCATCGTATTCTCAAAAGAACACACAAAGGAAAACAATAAAAGACAAAAACATCCTACCATCTGTGAGCAAATGCTTTTCACGAAGTGATCACTCTATATCTGACTATCAGTCCTCATCCTCAAAGAAAACCAGCAAAACACTTTCAGAAAACAAGTCTGAGATTTTAACTTCATAACTCTGCTAGACACTAAAAAACAGAGACTGAACAGACACACAGGATTTATAGCGTATTACAACAATCTGGAACCCACTGACCCCCTCTTTTTGTCCTATGACTACTGCAGTGTTAATGGGCCATTCTACTCTGCATGGTCACTTACAGCTTGCACCAATTACTTATGCTAAACAGTCTGTTCCACCTTGCATTTAGATGTGAAACTATCTGTGTACCTTTCCCAGACCTGAATCACAGTTCTATGTGGCTTGAAAGCGTCTCTCTCTCTCCAACAGAAGTTGGTCCAATAAAACATGTTAACTCACCCACCTTGTCTCTTTATATTTGAAAGTGTGTAAAGTGAACATGCTGGAAGAACTCGCTTCCTAGAAGGAGGGTATGTATGTCTCCTTTACGTATTGTACTGTTTTGCCTTTAGACAATACATCTGTCTCAGTTTGGTTATTTAGTCTCCCGAACATTTTAAAGAATGAGTGCAGTGAAATAATTGGCTACACCTCTGAGTCAGTCAGTGCTATTGTTTACTACACCAGTAATATTTACCAACTGTCTGCTTATATTTAAGATGCACTTAATTCTGATTTTCCCAACTCATAATTTCAGTAAAGACCAGTCTTGATGTACCACAGGCTCCTCTTCAGCACTGATCCATTAGCTGGGCAGCACAATGTTCTTTTAGTGCACTTTAATTAGCCATGGAAAATACATGTGTACACTGGAGAAGTAGAAGTGTTAGAAATGTAGAGATGTAGTACGTGTTGTTTTTTTACACAATATGAGGGAGAAAGATGGTGGGGAACCCCACGTCATTTTCAGATGTCAAATGCATAGCTGGTACATAATTTCTACAAATTAAAGTAATCTGAGTTGGTTACAATTCCCTGTGCAAGCATACAATTAATAAACACAGGAATAAACCTTGCCATGCAATTTGTGCTAGAGCTCACTCTAATTTCCCAGACAGCCACAGCCTCATTACCTCCAGATTTGTGCATCTCATTATGATGCTGACATTGGCATTTGTGTGATTAGTGCTGAAATTACAGATTCATCCTCATTTACTGTGGTCTTTATTGCTGTTAATTAGGCAACGAAATGTGAAAACTGTTACGACATTTTGATTATCTGAATGCAATGAGATTTCCATCCAAAAAAAAAAAAAAAAAAAAAAAAAAAAGTAACCACTTCGTGGAAACAGCTGCTGGTTCCAATAGACGCAACTGATTAACAAAAGCCTGATGATTTGCTGTGCCATTAGCCAATAGTTAAGATGACAATATTTTCACCCATCCTATCTGCACCTGCCAAGCTGTAGTTTTATTTTCTGTAAGTTAGCAGCCTAATTAAGTGAGGCACAGTTAATTTTTTTTAAAAAAAGGAAACTGGGCAATTAATTTGATGTGATACTTTGTAGCAAGTTTCACTGATATTATCAAAATTGCCATATCTGTAAACAGCTAAATGTTAATGCTGATACAATATCACTACAAAGAAGGGAATGTGGATTGGTGAATAGCTTCAATTATGTGAATTTACTTCCATGTTATTTATGAATTAATAGGAAAAGGAGAGGTTGATTGCCTTGTTCCGTAACTGGAGGTTTTTTAGATGTGCCCTCCTATGATGCTCCATGCCAGGATGAGCATGTTCCTGTGCACTCTGGATCAGACACACCCCAGGCTCTGGTATGAAGGAATATAGGGAAGAGCGGAGCTACTCTCATTCCAGTTCCTTCTCAGCCACTAAAATCCAATTCGACTCGAAATTAGACAAAGGTTTGTAACCATTAGAGGAGTGAAATTCTGGAACAGCCTTCCAAGGGAAGAGAGGGGGCAAAAGACCTAGCTGGCTTCAAGATGAAGCTTGATAAGTTTATGGAGGAGATGGTGTGATGGGAAAACATAATTCTGGCAATTGATCTTTGACTATGGTAATAGAGGGGCCTGGTGGTATATGATGGAAAGTTGGAGGGGATGGGATCTAAGATACTACAGAGAATTCTTTCCTGGGTGTCTGGCTGGTGAGTCTTGCCCACATGCTCAGAGTTCAGCTGATCGCCATATTTGGGGTCGGGAAGGAATTTTCCTCCAGGGCACATTGGCAGAGGCCCTGGAGGTTTTTCGCCTTCCTCTGCAGCAGGGGGCATGGGTCACTTGCTGGAGGATTCTCTGTACTTTGAAGTCCTTAAACCAAGAGGACTTCAATAGTTCAGATATAGGTGAGGTATATTGCAGGAATGGGTGGGTAAAATTCTGTGGCCTGCGTTGTGCAGGAGATCAGACTAGATGATCATAATGGTTCCTCCTGACCTTAAAGTCTATGAGAGACTCCATGGCAGAGAGGAAGGGAGACAGGTAGCGGAGCACCTATAGAGAAATATCTAGAAGAACTCCAGTTACTGTACAAGGTAAATAACCTCTCCTTCTCTGAGTAATGTCCTTATGAATGCTCCCCATCAGAAGACTATGGAGCAGTACCTTTACCACAGAGATGGATGCAGTGGAGGTGGATTAAATATAGACTGTACAATAACATTCCTGAAAGGCACATCAGTTTTGGAAGCAGTTACAAAAAGTGTAACGGGAAAACATGTACTGAAGACCAGGTGGCTGCCCTCCAGAGGTCTGTGATAGGTATGTTTCTCAGCAGGGAAAAAGACATAGGTTGAACCAGATGGAGTGAGGAATAAATCTCGGAGGAGGGTGAGCTCCTGAGGCTTTGTAGCAGATTAAGATGCAACCCGTTTGGACAGTCTGAATGGAAATGGTCTGTCCTTTCACAGGCATTTTGCAATTGAGAAAAAAAAAAGTCTAGGTGAAGCCCTAAAGGATCTACTGTCCAGATAAAAAGGAAGGGTTCTTCATATGTCAATGGTATGAAGGCTCATTTTTTTCTCTTGAAGAGTGAGGCTTGGGGTAAAACACGAGTAGGTGAATCTCTTGGATGAGGTGGAATTCTGAGGAAACTTTGGGAAGGAAGTGAGGGGTGGGTATATGGGTCACTTTGACATGATAGAACACAACCACATACAGTGGATCAGCCATCAAAGCTCCAAGCTCCCAGCTACCCTGCCCTCTTGGCCAAGGTGATGGCTATAAGGAATGAGGTTTTCTGAGACAGACGGAGGCGGGAACAGCTCGTCACAGGTTCCTCAGCGCATTGAGGACTATGCTGAGATCCCATGGCGGAGTGAGTTCTTTAAACTGGAAAGATGAGGTTGAGGAAGTCTTGGAGAAATCTCATCATGGGTTGGTAAGTGAAGACTGAAAGTCCCTCAGTGGGGGAATGAAAGGCTTTATAGAAGCTAGGGACACTTTAATTGAACTAATTGATAACCCTGTTGTTTTTAAATTGAATAGGTAATCGAGAATTTGTTTTAGATGAGACTCAAGAGGAAGAATACTTCAGTGACTGCACCAAGTCTGGAATGTTTCCAGTTCTGCAGCAAGATCAGTTGGTCTGTGGTTAGTGCCATCGAGAATTGCAGAACATAAAATGCCAAAGATAAGCGTGAGCGAAGAAAACACGCCAAGGCAAAAACATACGGCCAAGTCTGCCCAACGTGCAGACACATCGGTGGATTCCTCATCTGTTTACATTCGCAAAAGATGACGCACTGAAACAAACTGACTCTCACATGTGGACTATAATGGAAAACTCCAACACTTAAAAGTAATTCCCATGTAATTCACAATCCACATAAATCAATAAAAGTAAAGAGATAATTTCATCACCAACAACACCATTGTTATTCAATATTTAGTAGATGACAATGACCACTACACTGAATATAAATCAACGGAATTGAATATTGATCAAAGTGTTAATTGATTTTTTTTCAGATTTAAAGTTAAACACACACAAATCTTCAGTTAATGACTAAAGGAAACATTTTTAAACATTTAGTGTACTTCTGTGAATAACTTACTTCTGTCTAAGCAGCTCTCCAGTTAGCTGAAGTATATAACAGGTCTGTTTTTTAAACTAATAAGAATACAGCAGATCAATAGTACAGCAATCAATAACACAAATGGATCAGCAGCCATCAAACAAAACTACTACATCTACATTAATCATTGATAGACTAGTAAAGAAATTGTTGTGATAGAACCAATGGCTCTGGCCTTCAATAAATTCATCAGTATTGCAATAGTTATACAGAGAAGTCAAACCTACAAGAAGCTCAGAACTCTAGATAACAAACTTTTAGTTAACGAAAATTCAGAAGAGCAACTGGTAATTTGAAGGACTTCAGATTAGGGAACATTAGACTATATTAGATTAGAATAGATTAGAATATTAATATGCTTAAGGAAGACACCTGCAGCTCTTCTTTATGGATTATTCAAAATCAACCACAAGCTAAGATTCTTTTCTCATTTAATATCCACAATCTGCTTTTGTTTTAATATCCTCGAGCTTGCTAGATTGTGGTATTTACAATAATTTCAATACTGGAAGGGCAAATATCTACCTTACTACTAAAACCATAAAAATGAGCAAGATATGGAAAAACTAAATTGGCAATGTGTCAGACAGGATGCCTGTCTGTTGTGAGGCAATTAAAATAAAACAAATTAATAAATGGTGACTGGATAGGTATGGAGATATACCCTACTAATTAAAATCCACACCAAATCAGTAGTGACCAGTAGATGTTACAATAAAGACTATTTGGTCACCTCCCAGTAAATCACTTGAGTTTAGTAGTTCCAATTCAGATTCCACTGGATTCACACACACACACACACACACACCACAATTCATACCATCTCTAGCCCTTTTTCTTTTCTAATTAGATCACAATCTGTTCAGGGCAGAGACTCTCTTTCACTATGCGTTTGTACATAATGCCTAGCACAAGAAAGTCCTGATCTCAATTAGGTTCTCTAGGCACTATCATAAATACAAAAATATGGTCAATGGAAGCTACCAAAAGGGATTACATCGGTCTCCTTTATTCCTTAGTAGTTCAATTCACTGTGGTCAGAGAGCTACTGTCTCATCTATGATTACAGATAATGGGGATGGTTTAAGAAAGTAGCTTCAATTTTCACTCTATGGGCCAGATCCTTGATCTGTGCAAGCACTCAAGTCAAAACCACCTTTCCATTACCCTAATCCTGAGGCCTATTCACTTTGAAACATAACTTAAAGCAGCACTCAAGACAGCTCTAACTTGCATCGGTAGTTAATCTCCTAGTAACCCTTCTGTCAGATGGGGATCACCAGAGTACAATGTGCTCTTGTCACTCTCCACTCTTGCCCCAACCCACACAGGACCAGAAGCAGATGGAGTAGACATAGCTTTACACTATGCAGTGATTCTACTTTACATTATTCAGTGATTCCATCATTCAGGACACCTTTCTGGCTGGTTCAAGGTATCTGAGCAGCACAAAACATCTGGAAGGTGAAGGAAAAGATTTGGCCTTGAGTTATTCAGAGGTCATGATGAAAATTAGCAAGCATATGTTGCCAACGGTGATATACAGGGCAATTCAAATTGTCTGGAAGCCAGACAAATAAAAACAAAAGATGATATACGGCTGAACAGAGAGGCTTCGGCCAACCTTGCTTCACTTTCAGAGGGCCTCTGGACATAAAATAATGATGTTTAATGGAATCCTCATCTCCAAAGATGGTACAGCACAATATAGTCTACTGCATGTAGGCAAAACTTCCATTGTGTAAAGAGCCAAGACAGATGATACAGCCTTCCAGGTTCATTTTTGGGATCTACTTCCCTTTTACAAAACATTTTGCCAAGCTTCAAATATATCTTTGTTATTTAAAAGCTTTTGTACTAGAATCTCTAGAAGATTGATTTACTTCATATGAAGAGGGAAAATAAAATCACATTTTAAAAAAAAACTATGGCAGCCCTTAAACAATAGTGGATTTCTCTTCCACAATGTCAAACAGAAACAGAGTATCCAAGAGGTGTTTATGCATGTATAGTTAGAACCTGAGACTTTTGAAAGTCATGCAATCTCCATAAATATAATATGCCATTCACTTTCAGAGATCCCAGATAACTTTACAAGTTACGCTACAGTACCACTGAAATGAAGTTTGGAATGGAGGTCAGTATAAGAGGTCACTTTTAAATAAATTAACCGCAATGCAGGAAAGACATTTTTCATCAGTGACCTTGGGCCAAACCTCTGCTCCTAAAGAATCAAAGGATCTTCAATGTTACACAGACAGGATCTCCATTTTCAAGGTTTGGTGGGCAGCCTACTATACCCTGAAAATGCTGGCAAGCTTACAGATACTAAACAAAGATACCAAGCTACACAAAAATAGGAGACAATTAATGTAGCTTGGGAACACACGATTTTTCTGTAACATGTTTAAATTGAAACAATGTGTTATATTGTGAAAGATACAAATGGTGTTCAGTGGATAAGATCTTTAAAAATAGTCCATATCACAGTTCCCAGGTCAGTTCTACTCTTTCAATTTGTAGGCTGACCATATTTCCTTGAGACAAAAACGGGACATTGGGATGGCAAAAACGGGACGGGGTTATGTAATATTCTGTATTCATGAAAAAGTAAGACAATAAAAAAAGTTTTATTACATGAACATATTGACTTGAGCTAACAATTATTCTTCAGTGACAGAACTCATACAAAAATTTAGGTAGACGTAGAGGTATGTATTTCACCACGATCGTACCATGAATATTTCTCCGATGAAGTAATCTTACGCAGCAAATTTCGGTCTTTCAATACCTTATCATAAAACTTCTCACACTCCATGACACAATTTTTTTACAACTAACATAGCCTTCATTGTCTCAACACTTAATCTAGATTTCTCCTTTGACCACATACTGTTCATAACAGAAAATATTCTCTCAACAGGTGCTGTACTTCCTGGAAGACAAAGAATAAACTGTACAATATTACAAAAGTCTTGAAAGTCTAGGCGTTTTTCGCTCATTTCAGAAAAAATCTTTACCCATCTATCAGATACAGAAATGTTTTCTTTATTCCATGTATCCAACTGCCTCACAATTGTAGATTTTATGAGGGTCCACTGATCGAATACATGAGTTTCTTCTGTTTCTGTGCGTGTGACGAGTTCCTCGTTCAGGCTGTCATGTATTTCTTTCCATTCAGGTGTCTTCCTTAATAGCACCCACTTGAACTTCTCAGTGTTTCCCAGACTGCACTTCCACTTGATATATTCTAAGCTGGTTTCATAGAAATTCTCGACTACCTCAAAAAACGTAGCCTCATTAATTTCTCCTGAATCTACTAACATTTTCAGTTGTTTTTTTGACATCAGTAGTTACAAACACTTCACTTTTTCTGGACTCTAAATTGTTTACAAGATTTTCAATGTTTATGGCTACTTCTGTAGCTGAAATATCTTTTTCAATTAAACTAATGTATGTTTGGAACGTAGACACGATCTCTTGCAAATGACAACCACAATTTCAAACAGGGATCTTCAAACCATTTTCGCAAGATAACAGGGCATTTTTCTTGAGAAAGAATATAAGAACTAAGCCCATCAAACATGCTTAAAAGTCTGTCAATTGAGGGACCCAAGGACAAAAATCTTGTATTTCCATGCTCTGACAATTTACTGTAATTGTTTCCTGCAAAGTCACAAAAGATTTTCAGTTCTTCAACTCTGTGTATATATGGAAGTATTTGTCTACTTTCACTGCAAAACATTCAATATCAATTGGTAAGCAGTCGACAGCACACTGGAGACAATTGTGTATAATGTGTGCCCCACAGTCAATACCGATAATCGGCCTCTTCAGTTCAGTTTCAAGTTTTCGCCACACATTATTTTTGCCAAGTCTTTTGCAACCACCAAAATTGGTGTTCGTGTTATCTGCACACAAAGCAACAATTTTGTTTTGTAAAGCAAATTTGTCCCTTCAACATAGCACACTGTAGATCGGATGTTTCACCAGGTAAGGAAACAAAGTCTATAATTTTGTCTTGAACACCACAGTTTGGTAAAAAGTACCGCACAATGATTGGAAGAAATTTGATGTCTTTTTTTGTTTGATGCATCTAAACTGACTGTAATGCTTTTTGTTTTATTCAAATCCTCTATTACTTTGCCCAATATGTATGGAGATAAAACGTTGGTAATTATTGCTTCTGATTTGGTATGTGCTGAGGAAAATTTTGGTTCATAAATTTTCTTTATCAATGTCGACAAGCAATCATTTGCGCAAAAACTTTGGCCGTGACGCACAGTATGATAAGCAAAAAGAGCTTCACTTGCTGCAATTTTATCGCTTTCACTATCACCATCACATCTCATAAACAAACTGATGTTTTTAACTGAAGCCAGAGTCTTTTCAGCATTCTTATGTTTCTGGCTACGTAGATGTTGGTTGATGTCACTTCTACCTCCATGAGCAATGGAAAAATGGACATTACAATGTTGGCATACCACTACACAGTTTGTCCGGTTTCATAAATTTGAATTCCTTCTGGAGATCGTCATTAAAACTGCAGTTTCGCCTCTGTCTTTGGCATTGCAAGGATAGACTTTAAGCTTTAAAAAATAAGACATAAAAATATGAAGCTTAAACCACCGACAACGAATAACAAAGCCACCGGTTAGCATACAGGCAAAACAAAAACTAACGTTACCATTACAGCACAGCAGAACAGAAGAAAATCAATATGGTTTAAAAGCATGATATTTCCAAATAGGAGGTTGACCAGCAATGCCTTTACCCTTAGATTGTTGCAGTTTGGGGGGTAGATTCCAGCTCTTCATTTCACATGTGTACAATGCCTAGCACTATTTATTTGTTTATATCATAGTGGTGGCAGCAGTATATATTACACATCCATAGATTTTTAAAGCCAGAAAAGACCACTGAGGTCATCTAGTTTCACATCCTGTATAACCCAGGCCAGAGCATTCCTCCACTGCTTCCTGCATCAATCCCAGAACAGTGCTTGAGCTAGGTCTTTTGGAAAGACACCCAATCTTGGGGTAAAGACCCCAAGCAATGGAGGAATCATTTCCCTGACTGAGTTGCTCTGGCCTCCCAAACAGAGCAGTGATTCTGGGCACTGCACAATCACACGCCTCTCACTCCCTGACCCATTGTGCTTCCAATTTCAGGGTATGAGCTGAGATAACAAGGGCACGTGCCCAAGAAAGGGTTGACAGACGTGATCAGCTGCTCCCCAGCCAATTTAATGTGGGTATCACGGCCAAGGCGGACTCAAAGGAATACAAAGTATAAGAGCTTTGTGTACTTTTATGGGGCACGCCTCCCCCAAAGTGATGGGTCCTTGCTCCTTCCTTGGGGGCCTCTAGATGCTACTGTAAGCTCCCTCTGGCTGACATGCAGGCGTGCAGACTGACTGGCTAGCAGGTGCATGGAGGGGGCCAGATAGGTGCTTCAGTTGTGCATTGGTGACACCTGACACACTGGTACCTTGCTTCTGCCAACCTGCCCCCTCCCCCCCACGCACTGTGGTCACAGCAGCCTCACATGTATGTGAGAGACAGCGAGAGTGTGGCCTGGTCTCTGTGGGAGGCGAAGGGCGAACACAAAACCTCCAGAGGGCAGCGTTCAATCTTTTGCCTCCCGTTTTCAGGGCACTGTTGCTTTAAGCTGCAGCAAGAGAGAGACCCAGGCTAGTACCCAGTGTGGCGGCCAGGCAGGGCAGGAGGGAGCATTGCAGATCCCGCCTCTCTCACTCTTGTCATGGGCTAGGGAGCCGGCACGGGAGCAGATTGTTGTTTTTTTGCAGGGGCTTTGGCACTGGGGTTTATTGTTTCTTCCCCTCCAGCACTCGCGCCCCTCTCCCGGTCCCCCCCGCGGCTGGCCCTGCCCGTGTGATCCGCACACAGACACACAACTCAGAAAACAGAAGCAGTTGTCAAAGGGGGGGGCAAGCACAACCCGCAGCCGCATCCACTGCACGGCAGGCTCGCCTCTCCCGCAAACACGCACAGCGCCCTGGCGAGGAAGGGGAGCCGCGAGCTGGGGAGACGAAGCCGATCCGAAATAAGGAAGAAGTGGACGGAGCTGTCGCTGTGAGGCATCATGTGGGTCTGTTGGGGAAGGGTGTATGAGAAATAATTAAGTCGCGTTCCACTTTTTTTTATTTATTTATTTATTTACCAAAAATGGGACAAAATTGATATTTATATTAAAAAGACGGGCCGGTCGGGAAATATGAAAAAAACAGGACTGTCCCGTTCAAAATGGTACATATGGTCAGCCTATCAATTTGGGTATATAAAGGCACATATGACAGATAGTAACTCTATGAATGCGGTCCAAGAATCTCACATGTTAAAAAGAGTACACTTAATTAAGAACCAACTTTACAAAGAAGGAACCAGCCTCCTTTGCAGATACTTCACCAAAAGCTTGCTTCTCAGTTTAAAACCCTAGTAAAAGATTTTGGCTTTTTAAAAAATAAAAATAAAAATCAAGAAGTCAAATCACACTAAAGCAAAAATCCAGTCGGCAAAAGTTTTTCTAGGTTCTAAGTGGTAAAAGATGAGCACTCCCATTCTGTCCCACACCCCCTTGACTAATAGGGTGTATAAGTCACTTTAAAGCATATTAATACATACATTTTTAATGTATAACCCTCCCCCTCCCCCGTAGAAAAGTGCTCAGTTCTGAAGAGGAGGGAGTGACAGAAAGGCACAAAGTTCTCTCCCCTGTCTCAGAGCACAAGAAGTAATGGTCAGCCCATGATCCAGGTTTATGTTCAAGTTGCCAAACATACAGTGGGTACTAATTCTCCATAAACATCATATTATATAGATGGTACTGTTTTTTTTACAGAGAGCAACTCAAATGACAACTTTCACCTAAATAAATTTAAAAGTGGTTTTTCAATGCTTTAATAAAAGGCAATATAATCTCAAATTGTTTGGAAAAATCACCTATTTGAACTTTAGATTAAGCCTTCTTCACTTATGTGTGCGAGCTATGGCTTCTGCGCTAGGTAAAAAGATAAAAGTGATCACCAGATGGAAAAATACAGAGCTCCGAATGTGAGCCACATTGGAAAGAGTGTGATAAATGTCTTTTCCCTCTTTAAGACTGAACATTTTTCTTTACAACTACAGTAATAAAACTGCAATTTAATTTCATAAATTGAAGCACTAATCCATAAGAAAGTTAATAGCCTGAGAAGCCTAGTTTTCCTATGGTAATGATCCATTTTGAAAGGACTGTTTCTTTCTACAAAAACACACATTGATCTAATACTTTTGGCTTTGACATTATTGGCTAGACTCAGCATGGACCACAACAGATGGAGGCTATACTACAAAAAGTGGTTATTTGAATGGTGTATTTATAGGAGAAAGTTTTCAAAACAGTTCAAAACCTAGTAAAACAAGGCGAAAAACAGAGCTGTAGCCACAGTAGTGCAGCTAACCTAGGGACAGAACCTGGCAACCTCCAGGCACTAATGCACCCCTACAATACAGTAAGGTTTTTGTGATATTGTTTAATTTTTGCTGGGAAAAAGATAGTTTATAAAAAAGGTAGAAAAGGCAAAGTATCTTTAAATTGGCATTTTAAAATCAGCTTACTCTGCCCTGGAGAGCATCAACTAGAAAATCGAAAGTATCCCACATTTCTTCACTGAGTTGCAAAGACAACTTTTTACATTTTTTTTCTTCCCGATTACTGGAAAAGTTAAAAACACTTCTTCACATGCAAAAACTCAGAGTAGCAGCAATGGCATCTCAAGAGTAGTGATTAGAAGCTTGCTAGAAGCAAAAATCACCTTAGTTCCTTTATTCAACTGTTCCTCCCCACACTTGTTTTTACTTAATAAATTATAGGATTCCAAGTCAAATCACATACCGTTGTGTTTACAAGCGCACAGACTAATTAAATGCATCATCAACACAGCTAGACAGCAACAGCTTCAAGGAATCTCATTTCAAAGATGTACTCAGGATCACAAATCCCATGGATCTGAACGTTGTCCTCAAGATTGAAGAGTTACATTTAACTTTTCAATGAAGGACATGAAACATGCATAGGATAATGAATAATATCTATTTTAAGAGAGTATTTGTTTTCTAAAGATGAATTCTCACTCAGGAAATCTCATGAACTACTCTTTCAAAATAAAAATGCTAATTTTTAAATCAGAAGTTGCAAAACAGAAATGATAAATATGTTTTTTTAAAACTGAAAGTGCAAGTAGAAACTTTCTTTGCTATTTTACAACCACATTAGTTCAATGAAACAAGTTTTGAATTCTAGTTCTCTTTTAATACAGCTTTCCATATCTCAGATTAGACAGTGAAAACATCCATATTTCATTTTGGTTTAAGGTTCATTTCACTTTAATGTTCTCATGCAACATACTAAAAGTGTGTTGAAAACACTACAAAATGGTGTATTGTTAAGATTGTTTCCACTAGAATTATATAAAAACAATTATGGGAGCCATTACTAATTAATTTAGGTTTCAAATATGATTTTTGAAAAACCTACCTCTTGGGCCCAGTATAACCTAACACCATCCTTTTAAGTTGCCCCATTTTCCAGTATTATTGTGATTATTCTCAGAGCACTTAGAGTGAGCGTTAACATCTAACACCAGACTAGTGTATGGGCTGGTCCTTACTACGGGGGGGGATAGCGCGAGAAGAGGGAGGATCAACCGCGGATACGCAACTTCAGCTATGTGAATCACCTAGCTGAAGTTTGCGTATCTGCAGCCAACTTAACGTCTGTCCTCACGGCGGCGGCAATTGGCGGCATGCTCCCCCGTCGACTCCAGCTTGCGCCTCCTGGCAAGCTGGAGTTCCGGAGTTGACGGGGGCACCGCAGGCGATCGATTTCTCGCGTCTTCACAAGATGCGAGAAATGGATCGCCAGATCGATCGCTACCCGTCAATTCGGCGGGTAGTGAAGACAAGCTCTCTGGCAGCAAACTACCTCAATTCCCAAAATAAACATTACCAGTTGGATTCCTTGTAAACAATGCCAGCAATCACTAGCCTAATTTGTTAGTAGCATTCTGTCTAGGCTGGGATGTGAAGTACACTCAAGTCCCAATTCCACAATTCAGCTATGGAATGGTATCTTTCTGTTAATCACCTATATGGATTGTATCTAGTAGAATACTCTAATCTGAATATTTTGTGTAACTAGATTTTTGTAACACTATAATGGATTAGTGTTTGCAAAATAATGGATTAGTGTAGTAATACACAATACACTGGCATTGAAACAGTTATACTGATTGTATTTACATTACAAGAATAAATATTCTTTATGCCTAAATTTTACCCCACACAGTGCTACAAATTTACCTACTGAAAATCAGTCTCTTCTTCAGGGCTGTCAACTGTCCCACTTTCAAAGGGCAACATTATGGAGGTATCTATCGTTCCACCCCACTTCGTCAAATATTTGTCACCTCCATTTGGAGGGTGAGCAGGACACTTTTTCTGGAATGCAAATAGGATAGACTAATGGAGAAAAAAGATGAGAACAGGACGATGGCAACAGAAATAGAGAAGAGATAGGATCAATCAGGTCTGAGAAGGCAGGGGGTGGAGGAGGAGAAGAAAGAGAAACTGTTGAGAGTAAAAATACGTGGAGAGAGAAAATTAAAAAACTTGAAAGAGCTTTGGAGAAAAATACACATTTTAAGAGGATTAATTATTGTAGCAAAGTTATCCTGAGGAATGACATTGCAAAAAAAATCATTAAGATATTTTGTAGATGGAAACATGAGGAAGAGAAAATAGAGGAAGAGAAATAAAGGAAGAAAAGCCCACGGAAACATGGTTTTGACTCTGACTTAATAGTCATTTGTTGATTTTGTACCAGAAAATTGAGAATTCCCAGCTTTTGACAGTCAGGGGATTGAGAGCTCCCACCTACAGCAAGGATTGTCTTCCCTATGTTGTAATCCGTTTTAGTTTACGGTCATATTGTGCAGAATCCATGCTTCTTCCCTCTCATTGGACTTTTCAATGAAGTCCAATTCATATGAACAGTATGTAATATCCCAAGATTATGAGTTTCAACTTAATACCAAGCAACTTTTCTTTCCTTCATTATACTTCCACAAAGTAAATAAAAAGACGAGTCGACAAGATCCTACGAGCTCTTTTGATTGTTTAAATAATTTAGGTATAAATCAACCTTTGTTTAATATAAATTACTAGCATAAGTGCCCGGCGCTGCTCGGGTCAGTCAGAGGTGGGGAGGTGGCAGACAGCTGACACCCCCTGACCAACCCCAACACCCACACCTCACCCCTCACCCACCCCGACACCTTCCCACCCCCCCTGACCAACCCTGTCACGGGGTCGGTCACTCACCAAGCGGCGCCCCCGTCTGGTCGTCACGGGAATTAGCTCTTTGACCCCTGGAGCGCCCTCTGTTGGCCGACGTCCGCTTCTCCACACTGGCCCCGTGCCCTTCCCGGACCCCGGAGCCCCTTGCTGAGGGTGCTGCACCCTGCAGTACCCCCCTGGTTTTAGGGTCTCCCCTCCCCAGGGAACCCACCACCCACTATCCCCAACTCGCCTCAGAATGTGCCACTGTCAGTCACTACTTGCCCCTGCTCACTGGGGCGGACTGCAGTATCATGGCTACTCATCACCGGCAAGGAGGGTTGGCCTGCTGCTGCTATCTCCGGCCCTAGGCTGCTCCCTGCAACCCTGGTAGTTCTGGGTTGGACCTTGTATCAGGCCCGGAGGCCTGGGGCTCGTGGCTAGAGCCCACCCAGCTCCTTCTGCCCTGCCCCAGCTCTGCCCTAACCCAGGTACCTGGCTTCCTCCTGCAGCAGGCCTGTCTCTCTCTGACTGCAGAGGAGACTGCCCCTGCTTCTCTGCCTCCCAGCCCTTATATCCTGGCTGGGAGTGTTTGGGGCGTGGCCACACAGCTGAGCCCAACTCCCAATCAACCTGGGAGTTTGCAGGCTAGCCTCCCAGGCTATTTCAAACCCCTTTTGGGGCTTTTCCAAGCCCCTTTCAGTAGGGGGCGGGTGGACACCCCGCCACAAACCCCAACACCTCCCGGCTCACTTACCCCCCGACCAAACCCGACACCCCCACCTCACCCCCCGACCAAACCCGACACCCCCACCTCACCCCCCCAAGCAAACCCGACAACCCCCTCACCCCCCGACCAAACCCGACACCCCCACCTCACTCACCGTCCCACCAAACCCAACTCGGATCCGTCGCAGGGGAGGGGGGGGCAGAGCTGAGGGATTCCGGGGACCTTCGCAGGTGGGGGGGGGGCAGTGAGCTGAGGGATCTCCGGGGTTCCGTTGGGAGGGGGGAGGGGCAGAGAACTGAGGGATCTCCGGGGTTCCATTGGGAGGGGGGAGGGGCAGAGAACTGAGTGATCTCCGGGGTTCCGTTGGGAGGGAGGAGGGGCAGAGAACTGAGGGATCTCCGGGTTTCCGTTGGGAGGGGGGGTGGGGCAGAGAACTGAGGGATCTCTGGGGTTCCGTTGGAGGAGGGAGGGGCAGTGAGCTGAGTGAGTGAGGTGTCTGTTGGAGCGGGTATTATGACATCATCACCAGCTAACTGCCCAGCCGATGTGATTGGCCCTGAAAGACTTTCACCCCTGGGGGGCGTCAGAGGTGAGGTCCGAAAATTTTTCGACCCTTACCAGCATCTAGACCCCAAGACCCCTCACAGTACCAAATTTCAAGTCTCTGGCTCAAACGGTGCGGGAGGACTTCGCAGTCATACGTACATACATACATACATACATACATACACACATACATACACCACTTGACTTTTATATATATAGATTATTGTTTCTATCTATCTATCCTGCACTAGTAACAAAGTACCCTGGTAAGGGGGAAGGAGGATGATAATGGTAACTAAGAGCAGCATATGGATTAACTGCAGCTCCTGTAAGCAGCCCTGTAATCTTTGTGGATTTTTTTTTTTTACACACTTCTAGCTCTGATACTCAATGGATCGTAATTGTATTATTCTAGTTACGCTAAATAAAATAGTTTCTATTGTAAATGGGAATACAAGTACCTACAGTAAGAAAACAGCATGTACAGGATTTTGCAAAACACAATTGTGCGGATAGCACACTACTAATGTAGAAGATATCTCCATACACCAGTGAAGGCATTCTAACAACCATATAATAGGGGTTATTTCTCTTCTTGCTTGGTTATTCTTCTGCTTCAGTGGAAAGACACCACTACACACAAAGCTGTACAAGGGTATTATGCTTCTTCTACAATATAGGCCACAATTTGTGGATTTAAGCCTCTTGCTGCACCAGGGGAAGAGCCTGAGTAGAACCTACACAATAGGAGGAGCTCCTAGATGAGTTCTGGCTAACTGCTTTCTCAGCCAGAATACCTATGGCTGGGAGAGAGAGTTTCTCAGGTGGAGGTCAATGGAATGGGAGTGACACCACTCTTTATGCCTTGACTCCTCATGCCAAAAGGGCAGTCACAATATGGTTCTATACCTTCAATTAAACATCTCTCTAAATATTTACTTATGCTTTGGTGAGTTAGTATAGATATTGAAAATACTCTTGTAAAATCTAACCCTATTTATTAAAATGCCTTCACTAGTGTGTGGAGATATCTTCTACATTAGTAGTGTGCTATCTGCACAATTGTGTTTTGCAGAATCCCGTATTAAAGCACATTCTATTTTCTTACTGTAGGTACTTGTATTCCCATTTACAATAAAAAGTATTTTATTCAGCATATCTAGATTAATGCAATCATGTTTACCTCAAATGAAGAAAAACACATCAAGTTACCCTATCAATGTAGGAGAACTGGGCCAAATGGTATTAACTTTTGGAAGAATGAAAGCTAACACTGCCACATTAACTGGTCTTTTAGGATTTCTAATAGCCTGACTCTAGCCTACTATGAGACTGTAGGACTGACATGTTCTTAATGAGAGGTTAATTAAACTAATCTCTCATACCACGGTGAAACACAAAATCGGGGTTTGGGGAGCCTTCTCTGATAACACCTGGCTGCATTCCAGTTTACTTTCCTTATTTATGAACAAATTTCCATCAGGTGTTCCATTTCTTATTGCAAACGTGTAGTGATTAGGGAAAAAAGGTCTCTGTAGTAGCAAAGAAGAGAGTCAACAGTCAAAACTGCAGGAAAAGGCCAAATTAAAATTAAAATTCATTAATTCTAGCATCTGTCAAGATGAAAGATTGCAAAATAAAAAGTGATTGAAATACAGAGCACTGCGAGATGAATACTACTGTTTCCTTACTACGCAGCAAATTATCTTGTGAATCAATTGTCCTCAATGCTTGAAAAAGGGTCATTGTGGATGCTATCAACACCTGACAAAGTGGTCTGAAGCTGATGCAGTCCAGCTGGGTAATATTCCTTACCAAAGCTCTCTTCATCAACCTGTATTTTGTACATGAGGAAAACATGCCAGCTGAATACTGAATGAAATCCTATAATGTTATTTGGTGCTCTGAGGGATCTCTTATTTGGTTGTTCCTTTCTTATGTTTTAATGCTTTCAAACAAATAAAAAGGTCAGTATTTGAGAAAAATAAATATTTATGCCTTTTACAATGATCACATCAATATTGCAAACAACATTACATCCCAGAGAGAGAAAGAGAGTCAAGAGGTGTCTGTCTTAGGGCTCTGTATATTGTCCATTACCAGAATATCTAATCACTTGCATTCAGGAACCCATGGTGATTAACAAGTTCACAGAAACAGCAAGCACAAGCCAAACTAATATATAGTTCAAAACTAAGTTCTTTACCACAAGTTGTGCTATCTGAGACAGACTGCTACAATAAGACAATTCTTGAAACAAACTGTCATGAGAGTAAAGTGCCTTGGAGTTGCTGTTTTACCTGTTAGGGGTTAACTGAACAGGAGAGGGGGGTGATGTCAGAGCAGCCTACCTACAGACAAACCAGGATGTTAGTCTCAGTTCGTCCGAGGCTTTGGGGCTGACTCCATCTTTCTCCAGCTATGAAACTCATCTCCTCCTTTTCCTTCATATATTCATAAGTTAGATGAACAGTAAGTAGAACTATTGATTGCATAAGCTTTGTACTTGATCTCTGGTGTACTTACACTGTACAGTTCAGCAGAGAGAGAAATCCCCGGGGAGGGGGCTAATTTATGCAAGGAGATTCAGGTTAGAAAGCTTTATATCTGTGAAGTTTGTATTAGTTGTATGCTTTGTTTCTTTCTTTATTAAACTTTTTATACCTATAAGAATTGTCTGTAAGTCCATTGAAGTGATCTGAGCTTTGGATCTGGCACAGCTTATGGCTAGCAGGGTCTGTGTGTTTAAACTCTCTCCTCGGTAGCCAGGGGGGGGAGGGTAGAGCGAAGTCTCGGTGTTTTCAATCTCCCAGATAGAAAGGGAGGGGTCGGGAGGGTTACTCTCGGGGGGGGGGGGGGAGGGTGTCAAGGTGCCCCACCCCATAGTCTTGGGGCAATCACTTTGATGGTGGCAGTGAAATTTCAAGCCCCAACTGGTAAAGTTTGGGTTTTGGGGGAAAGGATTTAACTTAGGCTGGGAAAGTAGCTTAAAGTTATCTGGTCAAGCATAAGAGACCCCCCACACTTACCCTAGAGTTTAGAGAGGGGGAAAGAACAAACAAACAAAAATTATGAGCAGCGCCACACAGAACATGAGATGCAGACAAAGAACAAATATTTTATTAAGTTTAGAATAGTAATAGTGACCTTCTGTCCAGGTATTTCCTTGCAGTTAATGACCAGCTGGCAGACTTGAGGCCCCATGAACCATTACTGCTTAAGTATGAGAATTAAACATTGATTTATACAAATTAATCACATATGGTCATTTATTTGTCCTAGGCAGATGAATGACTTTGTATAAATTAGTGATATGACATATAGACCCTGCTCAGCACTGAATTAGTAGTGTGATTCTTAAATTGGCTCATTTGAGGGGTTGGCCCTGTGCCTAGTATAAGAGATAATTGTGTGTGAGAATAAAATATTAAGTCCAGAGGAATTGTTGGAGGATAACAATTCTATTTCAGATCAACTTTTAAGTCTTCAAAATTTGTTTTCATTCCACATTGGAACAAAACAGAAACTTTTCAACTGTTTCATGAAAACATAATTGTGCTGAAATGCCCATGTTGGCTCAAAATCTGAGCTTTTAAATTTGCTATTTAGGAGTCTAAATAAGTGAAGAAGCTAACAAATATAAATTTAAGTCTTTTTAAAAAGCTTTGTCAAACATTTGGGCAACAAATAAAAACCAGAACAGCTTTTAAGCTAAAAATAATCAATGTTGATAGATGTGGTGCGTAGAAGTAGTCAATATCCAATAAACATTTGTCAAGCAAGCAGTTTGATAATATTATTGTCAATAACTGGTAAGAACTTGCATCAGTGAAAGCCAATAGAACTTTTAAACACTTGAATTTTTTTCGTTGAGAAAACTGAGGAGAGTGGAAATCACATGCTACAGCCTTTTAAGCCTTAAAGTATAGAATCTTAATATGTGGAAGTCATAGAACTGATTTAAAATACACTGCTCAGATCTGAAAGCTTAGATTTCAATTTAAAATTTATCAACTTGAATAGGAATGTTTGTAAACACCCTTTATTTTCCAATCAAAATCTGAACATTTCAGGTCAGAAAATCAAGAGTTTAGTATACAGCCACAGACAATTGTTAGGCTTCTGCAAGCTACATATGCGCTAGCTACACAATGTGCGTGTACAATGTCTAAAATATAAATTGCAAGACAGAAATGATCATTCCTCACAGCAGTAAGAAAATAGTTAAATATCACTAGGAAATGAAAGCAATGTCATTCTTTCAGACGTCATTTAGAGTACCATAGTCCTACAAGTATCTAAATATAAGGATTAAGGGTGAAGTCTAGCCATTAGAGTTATGAGAACAATTTTATTATGGTGCCTCCAGGTTTTCACAGTTAATACAGAGCTTATCTTCACGCAATACCACCAAGATGTCTGAATTAAATTTATATTGATCTAGATAACTGGTTTGGAAGATATGAAGGATGCAAATTAGATTGAAGCATGTAGGAGAGACATTTAAGGCAAATGAAAATGTAGAAAAATAGTCGTAGAAATAGCTGAACTACTGGTATATGGGAAGAGAGTAAAAAAGCAGTAGGCACAGAAGATATTATGGTTCAAGCACTTCTTTGTGTTTCATTTCTTCCAAGGGTCTAATACCCATGTTAAAATCAGGAGTTTTCCCTCCTGGTTCAAGATTTAGAATATTTTACTAACCATGCTGCAGCCTATGAATTCATACTTTCTAAACGTCTTAGTAAATTATTCCCAAATGTAAAGGTATTCCTGTTAAACATTAATGCACAACAATTTCACCCAAAGATCAATTTAGCTGAATCGCATTTCTCCGTGACAGAAGTATAAGCTTAGGGGCCTCAAACAGCATTCTGAATAAATTCAAGTATTTGAATTGCAAAATCTTAATGGAGGAACCAAGTTAATTGTCTGAAGAGTGGTTACCATGCTTTTGATGCTAATAAGCAGCCCCTATTTGGAGGCTAGTCACAATAACTTGGCAATGTGTCTTTAGAACATATTGGTATGCGGAGATAAAGATTCTCTCACATTACTCTAATTTTCATATGTGCAAGTTTAGTACTCATAATATCCTTAGTTTTACGGGGTTTATACAATTTAAATTAAGATAATTTTCAACAAGTCTTCACTAATGGAAAAAAAAGTCTTAGAAATTCCTACTATCCTTTTAGAAAACTATATTTCACAACCATCAAATAATCCTTTTAGAAAGAAAAGTCACATATACCTTTAAGGGTTCTTCCACCACTCCCCAATACACAGTAAAAGAAACTAGGGATGTAAGGTTTAAGCATGGTGAGCTCGAATCATGACTTATTTTCTCAACTCATGAATGATTCAAGAAGTCAACCTAGCTTTCCTTTGGTCTCAGCTTTACTTTTGTATTACTAATGCCTTTTGCAGAAAGCAAAAGATTTGAACTTCTATATAGGGTATTTAAAAAACCTAATTTGAGTTATTCAATGTTATTCCAGACAAAGGACTCAGTGCAAGATTATTCCCTAAATAAGATTCCTGGCAGTGGGACAGACTTGATAATCAAATTATAATAGAGCTTGTTCCACAATCTAATAGTTTTATAATGTAATTCCAACACCCCAAAATCCAGCATTCTGATTAGTGTGCTAGTGGCCCTTTTCACTCAGATGAATATCTGTACAGACTAGGTTGTTTTTTTTTTAAAGGCACTGTTAGATTATTAAAAAGGCAGCAAGACTATAATAGAGAAGCAGGAATCACTTGATTTTCTTTCCAACAAACGTTGATAATAGCACTGCATATGGTGGAGCAAAAGAAAAAAATAAAAGATTGGAGATAAATATTTTTCTCTCATTTATGATTATGATTAGGCAGATACTTAACATTCCAATATCTTTATCCATCATTTGCTTAAGTCTAATCAACAGCTGTGAGAAATAAAGAACAATTATGATAAGCGCTATCATTTAAGTTATGTTCACTGATAGTTGTACATGGCTTCATAAAACAGCCTGCACTGCTTTTAAGCAGAGTTTTAATATTGCCTATAATAGTTACTTTATTCACTGCTTGACCTCTTATGTGGGTGAATCACTTCTGATCAGGCGGCACACCAAGAGAAGCTGAAAGAAGTGCTGTGTAAGGCGTCCTTTCCCTCAGAAGGCAGAATGAATTAGTGTTAGCCATTGAAAGGTACAGTTTAAGTCTGGGCTCACTTAGCAAGAAATAGGGAGAGTTTTGAGATCATCTTTAGAAGTTTCCATTCAGGATGCGCTTGCACATTTAGTGCATATCACATTTAGTCCATATCAGTAATTAAAAATATATAACTTTATTTGTGTATTTTTAGCAGAACAATTCTGATAACCAAGACACTCGGGTCTTCATATGCAAGTCCACAGTAACTAGGTGAGTTTTATTGTCCTTTTGATCGTCTCATTAATATAAAGTCTTTTTTTCTCATTTCCCCCCCCCCCAAATTATGCAAGATTGAAATCTATACAGTAAAAGTTTAAAGAACATATTTAAAAAACACATTGTTGCATATGTACTTGGATATGACATCTATATACAATATTGGAGTTGCACAGATTCATGAAGCTCCAAAACAATGAAATATACTAGTGCACACCAATGTACCAAACCCAAACTCAAGGAGCTCCAACATTTGACTTTTAAAAATGTCATATTACTGTTCTCCGAGGGATATTTCAAGACATGATAGTTAGTCAATCCAAGCTGAAAACAAAACAAAAAAATCCCACCTTGCTATCCCGCAGTTTCATCTTAACACTCAATGGCCAGGTCCATTTAAGTGTGAAGATAATGTGGCTTTGTTCTGCAAGCAGTACCCAACCCTTGATAATGCTGGACTGGGAAACAAAAATCCCAGTCACATTTAGGAGCAGCTAAGGGGTACACTACAGGCCCTTTGACCAGCATCCTACCAAGAGCCCTATGCCATAATCTGCAGTAACCCTGGAGAACAAAAGAAAAGAAAACAATGTTTCAAGTGTCTCCAGAAAAAAGCAGCACACTATACACTAGAACACAGCAGAGATTCTAGGTAGAGAAGGTATAAGTAGAAGAAAAATAAAGACAAAAAATAACGTGAATAAACCCAAAAGAAAGATTACTTATCTGTACAGTATCTGTGTGGTCCCTATTTGTATTCCTCTCAAGGTGTGCATGTACTTTATACTCCTGAGACCAGAAGATTTTCAGTGGTCTGTGATAGCATGTGTCAGCATGGACCGATTGCCTCTCTAGTTTTTTCTATTGTGAACAGCCCTAGGATAAGGTTCTGAAGTGGAGTGGTAGGAGGTGAGGAGTGAAATACAGATAAGAACCACACATCTCGAAAAACTCCAGTTACTGTACAGGTAAGTAATCTTTCTTTTTAATTTGAGTAACTATCCCTTTGCATATGGCACTTGAAGTGACTGACAAGCAGTATTCATAGAGGAAAAGTGTGTATGGAATCTTGCTCTGTCTCTGACTGGAGGAATGCTCTGCCTACGGAATCATATGCTGTATAAGCTTGCGCCAGAAGATAATGTTTGGCAAAGATGTGAACAGAGCAGAAGAAGGACATCTCAAAGCGAAGCTATCATTGCAGCCTTGATCTGGTTGAGTAAGCCCTCAAATCTTGCAGGGTAGGGATTCACAATTACCTTGTAACAAAGCCAGACATGAGCCAAAATCCATTTGGGAAGTTCGTAAGAGCAGATTGTTTCCCCTTTGTCATCAGATCTATAGTTTGGATAAAGATTATAACTGATTGCTTAACACAGAATAGCCCAGAAGGGTTCAGCCAGATCAGCTACAGCATTACAATTGTCATTAGGGTGAGAATTTCAATGAGCAGATGAGAACCACTTAAAATTTAGGAATAATTTCTGAATCACCAATAATTTTATTAGCACAGCACACAGAACCACAAACACAGCACAGCAAACGAGTTAGAAATAATACACAATGTACAGGATAACAAAGAGTCCTGTTGCACCTTAAAGACTAACTAAAAAGGTGCCACAGGACTCTTTGTTACCTCTGCTATTCCAGACTAACACGGCTACCTCTCTGATTAATGTACAGGATGTGTATGATTGACTATCATCCCTTGCAGGGAAACCCCAAAGTGAAAGTCATTATTCTCATCATCCTCTTCATCATCACTAGTGTCTCCCACAGCACACAGGCCAGGTAACGTCTTTTATAATGCGTTACACTGACACCCTTTCCATCTTATACATATTCATGAGGGTTTCAGCCCATTTCCTTATCTGAACTTCCACACCCCAGTTTTGCTGAAGTCCCCCATTTCCTTTAGGCTAATTAACCATTTAAATCAAATTCATTCGCATTTATGTCCATTGGTTGCCATAAAACAGGGGTCTCAAACATGCGGCCCGGGGGCCACATGCGGCCCGCAAAGCCCTTCCCTGCGGCCCGCCAAGCTTCCTGGTGCCCCCCCCCCCGGTCCCCCCATAGCAGTTTGCAGGACGGAGGGGCCAGAAGTGGAGGCTTCTCTGCTGCCTGGCTGGGCCGCGTGTGTTTCTAGCTCTGGACTTCCTAGATTGCTCTTGCTTTGTTTGCCAAACAGCTGTTGGTGGTGCCTAGCGCTTTCCAGGAGGGAATGGGGAGCTGCGTGCTCAGAGGAGGAGGTGGGGCAGGGGTGGGACCTCTTGGAAGGGGTGGAGTGGGGGCGGAGCTGGGGCAGCAAGGGCGGGGTCAGGGGTGCGGCCCTCGGGCCAGTGCACTAGTCCTCATGGAAGGGGTGGAGTGGGGGCACAGCCGGGGCAGCGAGGGTGTGTGTGTGTGTCAGTGGTGCGGCCCTCGAGCCAGTGCACTAGTCCTCATGCGGCCCTCGTGTTCATTTGAGTTTGAGACCCCTGCCATAAAATCATGACTGGTGTGCAGAAAGTAAATGAAGTGTTATTTAGTCTTCATGACACAAGAACTAGAGGTCACCAAATGAAATTAATAGCCAGGAGGTTTAAAACAAACAAAAGGAAATATTTCTTCACAACGCACAGTTAACCCATGAAACTCCTTGCCAGAGCATGTTGTGAAGGCCAAGACTGTAACAGGGTTAAAAAAAGAACTAGATAAATTCATAGAGGATAGGTTCATAAATGACTATTAGCCAGGATGGACATGGATGGTGTCCCTAGCCTCTGTTTGCCAGATGCTGGGAATGGGCGACAGGGGATGGATCACCTGATGATAACCTGTTCTGTTCATTCCCTCTGAAGCAACTGGCATTGGCCACTGTTGGAAGACAGGAGATTGGGATAGATGGACCTTTGGTTTGACTCAGTATGCCCACTTTTATGTTCTTATAGGAATAACATAATTACAATCAAACCTTGGGAGTTTCAGTTATACATATTGCCTAAAAATATCCTAAACTGTAATCTGTGTTTGTGGTTTCTTATTTAACACTAGTTCACAATTTCTTAATACTTGCATACTGTTATATTTTACCTCGTGATTTACGGACACTTACCTAGAGGCATGGAGGAGATTTGTTGGTGCCTTATACTCCAGCGGGAGTGAAGAGGATTGATGATGATGATGACCTATCATCTAATCATGTCAAGCCCAATCCTTAGTTATACTAACCCATCCTTACCTTATATACCTTGGGCCTGTTGATTCACTACTTGCATTACAGCATTACTCAATAACTTTCTTTTCATGTACATATATGCATGCAAGGCTACACCTCTCATTCATTCCCCAGCAAAGGAGACAAATCATTTAGGAGATTTCCTAAAGGGTTTTGCCCTCTGCAGGTAGAAGGTCAAGGCTCGACATACACCCAGAGTGTAGTTTTTTTGTCCTATCTGGTAGCATAGCATTCAGAACATGACAAGTGAGCGAACAACAGGATTTAGAGGAAATTACAAGGTTACTTGGGAATGAATTTGGAAGTAAACTCTGGGAAATCTTTGTCCTTCTGGAAGACTATATAAGGTGGATCAGATACAAGAGCTCCCACCGTCCCTTCCCTTTTGGCTGAGATGATGCCAACCAGAAAGCCAATCTTCAAAGATAAACAGTGAAATACAAGGCTAAGGGTTAGAACGGAGCCTCCACTAATGCCAATAGGACATAAATTGAGATCCATGTTGGGTTAGGTTTCAGTATCATAGGAGAAGATCTCACAAGTTCATTTAGAAACCACACTGTAATAGGATGGGCGAAGACAAATGGCTATTCAACAGATGGTGAAAGGCACTAATAGCTGCCAAGTGGACCTGCAAGGAGCTGAGAGAGTGTTCTGGCATTTTTACAAGGAGGAAATAGTCCAGAATATTAGGGCTCTTGGCTCCTTCTGGGGGTATCTGGCAATGCTGGATCTTTTCCATTTTGCTGTGTAGCATTTCCTCAAGGAATCTCTTTCACTATTGCTCAGGATGGATTGTATCACTTCCAAGCATGATTTCCTAGGTCGATTGCTCATACAAATACCATACTGTTAGATGGAGGGATGCTGAATTGGGGTGTTTCACCCTGCCTCTGTCCTGAGTCAATAAGCCTGGGAAGAGCTGAATATGGATGCATAAGGACATTTGGAGAATGCTTGGGAGCCAGAACTGCCTGCGCCACCTAGGAGCAATCCACATCACAGATGCTTCATTCTTTCATCTTCCTCAGAATTTCAGCAGAAGGTATATGGTCTGTGACTGGAATGTAAAAACAGACCACTGCATGGCTTGTATGTAGTTCAAAAGACAGCAGTAATGTCACTACAGTACATTTAAATGTAGACAACAGAGGCAAGAACTTGGCCCTTATACAATTCCTCCCCATGAGTACCCAGTCAGCCAATAAGGTAACTAGAAAAGATACAATTTTTTTTGACTAGAGTTATTCTGGAACTAAGCACAGTTCAGTAAAAAACTGGTGTAACTGTACGTACCTCAGTACCATATTAACTGTTTACATTCTCGTGACAGATCCCAGTTAAATATAGCGCATAACTGAATAATCCATTGTCAGTAGATTTAATAAAAGAGCCAATCAACAGTTACTGACTACTGTACTTTTCAGCAGCTGTTCAGAATGTAAACCCCTGCATTCTGGATACTAAACATTCTTTAGTGTAACCAGGCAAATTCCTGCACTCCGATTTGCTACCAATATCAATATAACTTCTACCACACATTCATCTAAGGGTTCAAAAATGTTTTACAAATAGATTTGGCTTCAATACCTTGAGGGAAAGGCAAGTATCTCCTTTTTATAAAAAAGGGGGAAAGACAGGCTAAATGTTTTGTCCAAGGACACACAGAAGAAGAACTAGGACTCGAAGCCAGCTGTCCCTAGATCCCACTTTAAGCACTAGCCAAAGGAAAAAAGACTCAATATTTTAACAATTATGTATCACAATACAATTTCATTGCACTTCCTGTTAATGCACTAATAGATTATCTTGAGCTAACGTACCCTACTCTTCAGCATTAATGTTTGCTTAGATATATTTATCAGCTTGGTTATCATCGATGCAGGAATCACTTTCAAATTATACACAAAGAAGTATTTGATTACATCTAATCTAAAAATTTTGCTTTTATATTGATTATAAAGGCAAAAAGACGAGTATCAGAACCTCCTGTCTCTAATGCAATACATGTATCTGTGGCAAGTCATGCAACCCAATGTCTTTGAAACATAGTGATCATTCTCAGTTTAAGTTATGTTATCCTTCTAAGAATATATTCTACATAGTAACTGCACAAGTAAACCCTAAAATGTTATGATCTTTAGAGTGAATATATACCAATTAAGAATCAAATCAGGCATCTGACCTGACTGAACTCTGGAAATAAAGAACTGCATTTAAAAGACTTCATTCTCCCAAAATTAACAATTAGGAGTTTTAAAATCTATGTTCATTGCTCTATTTAAATGCTCATTAAATGTAAATTTTATTTTCCTTAACATTTTATTTGGAAATCTAATAACGTTGAATTACCAGAGTAATGGAAGAAATCTGTGTTAGTGATAAACTATAGTGGATTTCCTCTATTAGTTACCACTTTACTTTACAGATAAAAACTTCTGATGAGTTGGCTTGCATTGTCACCTGATCATCAGTGAAACATACCTTGAAAAGCTTTTGGCTGTTGCATTTATTCATTTATTCACAGTGAGTAGATTCTCTTGGTGTTCGATTCAAAAACAAAAATGGATTTGCTCTAACATTAAACTGCTTAAGAACATAAGAACATAAGAACGGCCATACTGGGTCAGACCAAAGGTCCATCTAGCCCAGCATCCTGTCTACCGACAGTGGCCAGTGCCAGGTGCCCCGGAGTGAGTGAACCTAACAGGTATGATCGAGCGATCTCTCTCCTGCCATCCATCACCCCCCTCTGACAGACAGAGGCTAGGGACACCATTCATTACCCATCCCGGCTAATAGCCATTTATGGACTTAGCCTCCATGAATTTATCCAGCTCTCTTTTAAACCCTGTTATAGTCCTAGCCTTCACAGCCTCCTCAGGTAAGGAGTTCCACAGGTTGACTGTGCGCTGTGTGAAGAAGAACTTCCTTTTATTTGTTTTAAACCTGCTGCACGCCAATTTCATTGAATGGCCCCTAGTTCTTCTATTTTGGGAACAAGTAAATAACTTTTCCTTATTCACTTCCTCCACTCCACTCATAATTTTATATACCTCTATCATATCCCCCCTTAGTCTCCTCTTTTCCAAGCTAAAAAGTCCTAGCCTCCTTAATCTCTCTTCATATGGGACCCGTTCCAAACCCCTAATCATTTTAGTTGCCCTTCTCTGAACCTTTTCTAGTGCCAGTATATCCTTTTTGAGATGAGGAGACCACATTTGTACGCAGTATTCAAGATGTGGGCGCACCATGGATTTGTATAAGGGCAATAAGATATTCTCCGACTTATTCTCTATCCCTTTTTTAATGATTCCTAACATCCTGTTTGCTTTTTTGACTGCTGCTGCACACTGCGTGGATGCCTTCAGAGAACTATCCACAATGACTCCCAGGTCTTTTTCCTGATTGGTTGTAGCTAAATTAGCCTTTGGTTTAATTTTAATCAAATTAAACCAAAGTACTTTATCTGCTATGCATTGAATACACCAATGTGCATGCCAGAAACAACACTTATCTCATCAGAATCCTTGATCATTCAGTCATTGTCTGATCAAAAGCATCTGCTCCGGCAGTCTGCTAGTGCAGTCTGTAGATCTGGGGGATGAATTGCCATGAGACATATTTGATGCAAAATTAGGGTGACCAGACAGCAAGTGTGAAAAATCGGAACAGAGGGTGTGTGGTGGGGGGGAGGAGGAGGGGAGTAATAGGATCTTATATATGAAAAAAGATCCCAAAATCTGACTGTCCCTATAAAATTGGGACATCTGGTTACCCTATGCCAAATGCTCCAATTCCATAAACAAACTGCTTCTTGATAGAAAGGGGAAGACCAAATCACCTCTGCTTGTTTATATAAAACTTGCCTGTCATACTGTCAGTCATAACCTGAATGATCAGTATTTGGATCATTGCTAGGGAGTACAGGAGTACAGGCTCTGTGAACCACTCTGAGCTCTAATAGGGTTATCTATAGATAAGTCTCCTCATGGGTCCAAAGACCTTGTGCTTGAGGACAGCTCATAAGTGCTCCCCATTCCAAAGAGACTACACGTAACTAACACTATGCACACAATAATATACAAAGGGAGCATGAAAATAAGTTGCACCAAGTCATGGACACCACAGGCGTTAGGCAATGAGAAGGAACTGAATGGCAGTCGAGCCTGAACCACACTTTATGCCATCAGTAAATAAGGACACTTAGGGCTCCTGTATGGCCCCAATGGACACCGCTGGCCAAAACACTCCATTCTTGAGCACATAGGCTACATGTGCACAAAGAGTGGAACATATATAGACATGCACTCAAAGAAGAACTGAAATGTTTATAACTGAACCAGCTGAAGCACAAATGTTTCAGTGCAGCCACATACTAGTTATGCAAGATCACGTTAAGGGTGTCTGCACAGTTTTGCCCTGCATCCATATCAGTCTCTGTATTCCAATTCGACCACCATCTTCTTTGAGTTTCCTAGGACAGATCCTGGAAACAGTGCATTGTGGGAAATTTTCAAGATGCATGAGATACCTCCAAGAGAATTGAAGGAATACGGTCCAGTTGCCACCTTTCCCTGGGAAAATCCCATAATTCCCCTGGGGCTGATGGCAATTCTAAGCTGATTTTGCAATAGGGAGGTCAAGAAGAATAGACAATTTGGTTAGTGGGAGCTGTTGGTTCTCAGCATTTGTTAAAGTGATTCACTTCTATTTACTTTAGAAGAACAGATTTGAAATATTTAAAATCATGGAGACTTTTCCTCCATATTGTAAAACTTAAAAGCAAGTCATATTTTAATCTCTAGAAACAGGATCATTTTATTAAAAAAAGCTTTGGTACTGTTCAATTAAATAGATCATGTGTAGAGTGAATTTAGCTCTAGAAAAATGTAAATGGATTATGGTTTAGCAGCATCTTTAAGGTCTGGTTATATGGCAAAACTGGATCATGTATCTATTAATATATGCCAGAACAAAATACTGTGTTCTTATCACAAGACTTTTACAGCACTTAGTCTGACAATACTATTGTACCTCTGCTCACAACTATGTCAAATCCCATTATAATGACCTCCAAAATGAATATTACAAGTAGAATTAACATTCTTGACTGTCAAGGATGATCTTAAGAAAGAGAAACATTCTAAACTTTCACACTTTACACTTAAATTAAATGGGACATGCAAGTTGGAACCTACTTAAATTAGATAGTTAAAAATACTACATCCATTCCTGACTCCCCCTGCCAATATCCGATTTTGCAGACAATTTTTTCCCCTCTAAAAAAAGTGCATCCCGCTCCGCATTGCTCCCCTGAATATACTGGGGGGGGGGGGGAGGGGGGAGAGCAAGGAATGAAATGACACAGAAAATGCTGTCAAATCCACAAAGTAAATATGGTGAAAGACAAAAGTGTAACAAATACTAATTAAAGTCACCCTATTTTCAAAATCAAAACCAGGACTCTATGTGTCAACATTCTTCAGGATCTCTCTCTCTCACACACACACACACACACAAAAGTCAAATGCTCTACATTCTAACTCCTTCTCTATGGTCCCAATCACTGTAGACAGAATGGAGGAACAGATGGAGTGCTAGGTTTTCATCCCCTCCCTCCACACACCTCTACTAGATGGCTGGAGCAAGACTACTCAGCTGGGTGATCTCATGAGACCCATCTTGCAATACTGCTGCCTGATGGGTTCGAAAAAGCCTTGACCTTGGCCAATGGCTTCTGTGAAACACACACTTGCTATGTGCTGAGTTCAACACACTTATCAGTGCCAACTTTTGCAATTTTATAACAAATCTCATGATTTGGAATTTGTTTTTTTTAAGGTTAACTCCTGGCGTTTTCTCCTTATCTAAAAGTGTCATCATCTCCCATTTCTGTCAACAAGACTGAAGCTACAAACTACCTTTAGCAAGATCCTCCTGTAGGAAAGTGGCAAAGAGTCTGCCCCATCTAAAGATGGTGTCCCCTTAGTCACACAGTGAACCAGGTAGGGAAAAGAGAATGTGGAGGTGCACGGAAGGAGACAATAGGGAGGGAGAATGGATTAGGAAGCGTGACAGAAAACTCAGGAGTCAGGGGAACTTGAGGAAACATTTTGATTGTGATAAATTAATTAAATGACTGACGTAATTCATTTAAGTTCCTCCAGAGCATATGTAAATCTAGGACTGTGCCAATAAAGCTAGAACATGCGGTCATAAAAGCTTAGATGTCATGTTACTTGTAACAAAAGGTAAATAATTCAGACCCAAGTGTGATTTTTTGTTTGTCAAATCAAAGTGCTCTGAAACTTGGTATTACCTACATTTACGCTAGATCCTGGAGACATCCATAACCCAATTTAGCACAATTATACAGCCTTTTTTTTCATCTTTAACTAAGGATACCAATGGTCTCATAAACTAAAAGTTAGCTATAAGGTGGTGCATATTGTACTAAGAGGAACAAAATCTAAACCTTTGGATAAGCTAACACATAAAGCTCTTAAGTGCACTCCTGGAGGAAAGGATTATACAGTACCTACTTTGTCAATTTAAGGGCCATAGGTCAAATGACTTGCTCAAGTTCACAAAGGAAAAATCAATAGTAGACAGGAAAGCAACCTAGTTAAATCCCTGTTTCCCGCCCTAACCACTAGTCACCCTTTGTACCTTTCAAAAATAAGAACTAGTGCAAAAAACCCCACAACCATTACCTTCTGTATACAGTTGATTTTATAGCAACTTCTTCAAAAGCCTGATAGATCAAATCAGACAGGATTTTGTCTGTGGAATTTTAAATGAGCTATCCTTACTCCCGCTCTGCAGGTGGTATGTGATCTTTGATCTTACATTCAAGTTTGCTTTGTAGTAGGTGGGGTTTTTCGCCCTCACTGATACTGCAGCTAATTACTTGGCATATTGATTGGAAATATAGATTTAACAAGAAGGTCTCAAAAGTCTGGATAACAAGGAAGGAAAATCTTTAAATGTTCATGTTCACTTCAGTGTCCAGGTTAGTTGTAGTCAGTGGTGAAAGATAGGGGCTTTAATACAACAATTCAGGAAAAACGTGTTCTGTGTAATGAGGGATGGTTGTCTAAAGCCACAGACTTCAGAACCTTAATGCCGAAAGTTAGAATCATGAATCCATATTTAAACACCTAAATAGAAGTAGGTCTACTGAGGTTGCTTAGTATTTCTGAAAGCCAGGACATGTAGGTTTCTAAATATGGATTTAGGAACATAACTTTAGGCACCCAAGTTTGAAAACTGTAGTCTCAACTGATAATAGACAAGTGCACCTCTACCATAAAGCAGACCAGGATATTTGAAACTGTGATTAAGTGTTCAAACAAAAGGGGCTTGTAATGTGGATTTGGGGGGCTGATTTTTAACATACACTAAAGCATTGGGCTATGGCAATTCCAACAGAAAACTCTACTGCTTGGTGATTTGTTTTTAATACTGTACATAAGCAAAGAAAGATGGCTACCAAAAAGTAAAGACCAGAAAATTATTAAACTGACAGAAAACTGGAGGCAAGTGATCCATCACAGTGAAACTTTTGTAGAATGGCAAGAGCCCTCAAGGCACAGCATTCTAAGGTCAGTACTATAGCCCACTGTCCTGTTCATCCTGTTGCTGTTTGTTTTTAATCAACTGCTTTAAACTATAATCACATGTAATGATAAGGTTTAGGGTATGTCTTCGCTACCTGCCGGATCAGCGGGTAGCGATTGATCGATCACGGCACCCCCGTCGACTCCGGAACTCCAGCTTGCCGGGAGGTGCAAGCTGGAGTCGACGGGGGATGAGCGGTAAGTCGGCTCCAGATACGCAAACTTCAGCTACATGATTCACGTAGCTGAAGCTGCGTATCTGCAGTCGATCCCCCCCTGTAGTGGGGACCAGCCCTTAGTGACTGCACTCCCACATTACAAAGGGACCTAACAAATTACAAACAAATATTCCTTACTCAATACATAGACGTGAGCAATTTAACAAAGTGTAATTCAATTAAAAATTGAGCACATTTTGTCATCCATTGGTTAGTATAAAATGCAATATCATCTTGGGCCACATTTTTTACGTTTTCTATTTCTTTCTTTAAGAACTACTATACATTTAGAAGCTGCTGATTTATTTTTCTAAATACATCTGACAGGAATAAATATTTCTGCACATCTGAAGTTAAACATCCCTAGTTCAATTTTTCTATTAAAGGCTACCAGAGAATACAGTAAGGCTGTGAAAAATGAAATTAAATTTCAGTTGACAGAATAGCTATGTACAACTGAATGACATTTCAAAATAGATTGATTCTAAAGGATGCTATTAGAGGGTTGTAATACATTTTCTGAACTATGAATGATGAAAATGAAGGTCTCCTATTAGAAATTTAATGTGAAGATAAGAGTAACTGGGTTAAACTCTGCTATGTTTGCATCTTTTTTTTTTAATTGTGTACCCAATGTTTTAAATCATCAACTCATTTATATTGACAGATCTGGCAATTTCTCATTACTAATGGAAGGAGTCTAAAAATGAAAGCATCAGTGGTAAAGTACCAAAATATTGTATGTGATCATGGAGACTAGAGCAATCATGCATGCAGATGCAGACTGAGGTATTCAAAGACACTCAGATCAGTAGATAAGCAAATGCTAACATCCAAGACAGATTGAACACTGATCTCACTTTAAACAGCCAAGCAGGAACTGGGATGACTATGGAGATTGTGACCTGGGTTAGTCAAGACAACTAGAATGATCTGCGAACAGCTGTGGAAGAGAGAATATTAAAAAGGTAGAAAAATAGAGTAACATGTACTAAATATTCCCAATTAACAATATTTCCATTCTGTTGAAAACTTAAAACTTCTAAAGATATCAGCAGAGTGAGGTAAGCATTGCTTCAGTGCACCCTCTAAATTCAGTGTACAGAAAATGAAAGTAAAGACATCTTTAAAACATCTAACAGACCCCCAATATCTGACGAAGGTGAATCTTTAAAGTGAGCACAAAGCTCCACAAAAGTTCAGATGATAGAAATCAGCATATGGACCATAGTTTGCACTATTGGTGTGTGTATACTACTGAGAAAGAGAGAGGGCAGTAAGCACATCATCTGAGGCCTGCTTTGCAATTATGTCATAGTAATTTAGATGGACTCTAGAGCGACCATTGTGGTGGGTAGCAAATTAAAATGTGCAGCTAGATCAGATTATGAGACAAAATAGCCCATCAACAAACAGAGATGTGTATAGTGAGAGTATATCTAAGGCAAATATTTTCATGCCTGCCCCAGGATAATAAAAGCCTTTTCAGTCCTCCAAAAGTTAGAAAAGCCATTTTTCTTTTGCTTCTAGCAACTAAAGGGACATTTCTTTAAAACAACAACAACATGGTATTTAAGTGCAGAACAACCTACTGCAGAATTCTTCTGAGGAAGTTCCTTGACCTGCACTCACAGCCTTTCCCACCCCTTAAATCCAAGTCCTCGTGTATGTGTTTTACGTTTATCTGCCTCCTGTGCACATCATAATATTACTGACTTGTACCTTCCTCCTCCCTATTTCAGGCTGGATCCTGGAGAAAGATGCTACTTGTTGGGGAAGAATTTACTGTGTATTATGAAATGTAACCCTTCTCCTCTGTTGAACAAGTTGATATTATTTTCACTCTGGCATTGGCCCATCTGCAGTTCCTGACCAGAAAAGCCTTCTTGCTCTTGACATGCCCAATTTAACCCCCTCTCTTCCTGCTCCAAATAGTGCAGTGGTTGAAATGCAGACAAAGATCCACTGGGGATATAACCAAGATAACTAAACATAAAATAAAAATCTGGTGTAGCACATAAATTAACCCGTGTCTTCTGTGGAGAAAGTCTAGCACATTAATCCATGCTAATCTATTTAAAATTTCAGTAATGCAGCCTGACAGTACTGGACAGCAAGCACACAAAGCAGGCAGTGAAAAGGTCACAAACTGAAAATCAGATATCCTGTTGAAGCAATGACATTATAAATGAGCTAGAGGAAATTATAATCCCATCTGAATTCAATAAAAGGTACTGATTTCTTCAAGCTTGAAAAAGAAATGATGTTTGGCATTCTAATGTAGATGTAAATGCAGAGTGAAAGTGTATATGCAAATATTAGCATTTAGTACAAGGCACTTGAACAGAAATTCTAGCATTTTATTTTCAATAAACAGAGAAGCAAAAAAATAAGACTAGCATATTCCATCTATTTATGTACCACTTAATGTGTTTTATGGGCAAGAGGTAAACATTCATGCTGACCTTACAACTCCAGCCGAAGAAGAGTTAATGGCAAAGTAATAATGAACTGTAAAAGAAAATTCTACGCATCCGATGAAGTGGGCTATAGCCCACGATAGCTTATGCTGAAATAAACTGGTTAGTCTCTAAGGTGCCACAAGTGTTCTTCATTTTATTTACGGATACAGACTAACATGGCTGCTAATCTTAAATCTGTAAAAGAAAACATTCCCTTTCCGATTTGAAGTCCATTCAAGATTTCCAGTTTAGACATTCATCGCCAACTCCACAGACTTAGAAGCAAGGGAAGCTTGCAGAGTTACATTCCTACAAAAATTGTTCTGTGAAGAGCTACTTTCTCACAACTTTTGAATAGAAATTGATCATTAGAGCTCTGCTCAAGCTTACTAAACAACTACAGCAGAAGAAGTGTGTTCAGGCTATGCAATGATATTCAGAGAATAGATTTCAAGTTCATGGTCTATTTCTGCTCTACCTATCCTCTCTTGCAGACAGATTCCCACTTCCACTTCACCACCACCGTCAGCCTCAACAGTTCCTTTGGAAGTTTTCTAACATGCATCGTCTAGGCAGGATAGGGAAAGTACATGTAAGGAGCTCCCTATGAAAACAGAAAGCCCACATAATTCCCCGTTAAATATCTCCTTCAAGTACATCTATGCTGTTATGCCTACGAGGTACTTCACAATAATTGAACAGTGGGTGTGCTGTGACCACTGCCACCTTGTGCTTCTTCTTCCTTACATCTGTTATATTCACTTCTTGTCTAGTTTTAAACTTCTATGGAAAACTTTGAGCAGGGACTGCCTTATGCTTACACAGTGCCTAGAACACTGGAGCCCTAACCTCTAGGTGCTACCACAATAATAGATATATGGAGGTTGCTATAAATTAAGTGATTAAAATTGCTTTGAATCTTTTACATTTTGGCTTTTCCAATGTCTCAAATGATCTTTTGAGAATGATTTCAAAGAACGATTCTTTAACCCCAACAAATAAATGAAGATTAAACTCAGCAATACTTGCATCTCTAAAAATGATACACTAAATCTCTCTTACACTGGTCAAAATCCATATTATGACAAACCAAATTTTCAATCTCTGGAATCCGCTGTTCCAGAGAATTGTTCTAGTTCAAAAGAAACTACTCCTCATGCTTTCTAACACTTAAGCTGTGGCTTTTACAACTACTGAATGGAAGCAGCATGTCACCTAGATTTCTGGAGAGCTATTTAATTGGCCACTTTTAGTAAGGAATATGGATAAGTCAATGTTAGAAGTCTGCTTCTGGAGAACATCTATGCTAAGTATGTAGTTGCCTATCACCTTGGTATCCAAGTGTCAGAAGATAAATTGCAGATGTGCAATAATAAATGTAACATGCACCTTTGACTGCTTCACCAACTCTATGTCCACTAATCCATACTCCCAAGCATTCTGCAGTACTGCACCGCTGATGCCACCGCTGCAGTACTGGCCGTTGTGAAGACCTCCCGCCTTGTTGTGGATTTTATGCTGTATCCTCTGCAGAGGAATGCGATCCGGAGACAACTGCGCTTTCTGGAAGCTGACGACAGTGATGAGGACATGGACCTGGACGTGCACAGCAGGGACAGGGACACTGCGGTTTTTGGAAGTAGGGCGACCGACAATCTGGCAAATTTGGTGGCAATGGGGCAGGCTCATGCCATCGAACACCGATTCTGGGCCAGGGAAACAAGCACTGACTGGTGGGATTGCATAGTGCTGCGGGTCTGGGATGACTCCCAGTGGCTCAGAAACTTTCGCATGCGTAAGGACACGTTCATGGAACTTTGTGACTTGCTTTCCCCGGCCCTCCAGCACAAGAATACCAAAATGAGAGCAGCCCTCACAGTTCAGAAGCGAGTGGCGATAGCCCTCTGGAAGCTTGCAACGCCAGACAGCTACCAGTCAGTCGCAAATCAGTTTGGGGTGGGTAAATTTACAGTGGGGTCTGCGATTGCAGGCTTAAAACCCCGTCCTGCTCTCGCTACGGGCTGTCTCGCTGGCTGTTTCCCTACTAATTGCAGTCCGTATTTCAAGCAGGCAACCATGACTGACATCACTCTGCTTAGAATGTCTCAGAGCTAGGGAACGCATGTTATTGGAATCATTCCTCTCCCCAGATAGCGATCAGATCCAACACCTCATGCGTGGACCATGCAGGAGCTCTTTTCCTCTGGTTGGTCTCCTGTGCTGCTGAGCTCTGCGTGGTGGTGGCTTGTGCTGCTGAGCTCTGCATGGCGGTTTGTGCTGCTGAGCTGTAAATGGCGACTGACCTGTGCAGGTGAGCTCGCCACGCCGGCCAAACAGGAAATGAAATTCAAATGTTCCCGGGGCTTTTCCTGTCTACCTGGCCAGAGCAGCGAGTTGAGAGTGCAGTCCAGAGCGGTCACAGTGGAGCATTGTGGGACATCCGCTAGAGGCCAATAACGTCCCCATGTGTCCTCACTACTCCACAATCGACCCAGAGAGGTCAATTTCAACGCTACTCCTCTCGTTAGGGAGGAGTACAGAAATGATTTTGAGGGCCCTTTAAATCGACGCAAATGGCGGCCATGTGAGGACGGGTGCAGTTTTATTTCGACTTAATGACGCTAAAGTCGACGTTAAGCCGTTGTGGGGACCAGGCTAGTGGCTCTATCAGCTTTTAACTCTGCTCTTCCTAGAAGGCTTTCCAGTAGCATGGATGTAAAAGCCCTGATATCTGGCTTTGCTTCCAGTTCTGTAGCATATTACCACCTGTCCGGGTGACTCTTCTTTTACATTTTGAATCTTTGTAATGCCTACTCCTTTCCTCCACTTATCTTAACTGTACATTAACTCAGTGCACTATTTCTAGGACGACTTAGTCTGACAGAAGTTGTGAATGTTCACAGCTAGATGGAGATTGAATTTACTTGTCTAAAAGTAGCAGCACACGGCAATGATCACTAAGGCCAGATCCAGTAGGGCCTTATTCCAGCAAAGCATTTGAGTAGTCGTACTGATGTCAGTGGGGCTATGCATGTGCCTAAAGTTAAGCAGGAAAAACGCATCTGAGAAGAAGGGATGTGTAGGTTTTTGTAGTATGGAATGGAGCTAAAATATCTTCAGTTGTTGTCACTGGTATAACAGTACAGTGGGTGTTCTGAAAGTACCATACACCTCACCCCCTCTGCCCCGCTAGCTATTGACAAGAAACTGCAGAGTGAAATGGTATTCGGTGTAACAGTTCAAATAAAGCAAAAAAGCCCTCAAGCTTTGTTTTCCATCTCAACTTGGCAATGAAGCTTCAGCCTTTTCACCACTATGGCTTGACTTTGATTTTTACCCTTCTATCAATTAAGGGCAATTAAAATAAATGAAGTAGGATGCAGCGATCTGTTGGCCCTCACTGACACTTCACCATTCACTCTAAGTGTCTGCAAAGATGACATGTAACTTCAGATTTGACAGAGATTAGCTCTGATGTTCTACCTCTTTTTTTATAGGGCTTTTCTAACTAGTTCAAATATCAGCAGAGGAGATTTAAAAGGAGGAACTGTTCTTTGTAATTCAAATATAACTATCGTTCTTGGGTGTTGTTTTTTTAAGCGAGACAACTAAATACTACTTCATTTCATAATAAGGCTGTCTTTAAAGTTTTCGGCGGCAAACTCTGACGTGTATAAACCCCAAATTTTGACACTTGCCTGACAAAGCACAACTCAGTGTTTTCTTTAGTGAAACAGTAAAGACATTTGTCATTCTTGGTTGTGTATTGAGATAATGTGCATGCTTCTTGGAAGTGTAAAGTACCTCCTTTACCAAGATGGCATTGTTTAGCAATCAACTTAAAGGAATGTATTTGGGTAGCGTTTGCCTCTGGTGTTCCCTTATGGTTTTGCATTCTTTATGCATTTTTAAAAAGTCATCTGAATTCTGCAGAGCAATTTAAATATTCATACATGCAGGCCTTTTATAGGCCATGAACTATGATGCAGATGTTAAACTTCATGGCAGAAGTTTCAACACCAAGAAAATGTGTAATTGTCTCCTTCCTGATAGAAGAACTTGCAAAACCCATCAAGAAACAGGGTTGGAATCATCAAGCTATGAACAAGTCTTGAATTAATACATACAGAAACTACTAATGGAAAGTATAGCTACAGACACTGAAGGAATAGACATGCAAATGTTCAACAACGTTAACAGTTTTTGATTTGTGCAAACAACTTGTTGGTACTAGTAGCCGCATAGCAGGTCTTGATTAAGTTTTTACTGATAACTTTCAATCTTCACATGCTTCATCTTTAAAAAAAGGTAGCCCGAGTGTAATGTTAATGAATTTCTGTCCTTAACCTTTTTTTGTTCAATGCACAGAATTCATGTCCCCCACAGAATTCTTTGCTTCCTTGTGGCTCATACCCAGTGCAAGGCTCAGCTGCTAGTCCGAGCTGGGCTGGAGAGGACGGGACTTCTTCCCCTGCACTGCATCTGGGGCCAGGTCAGACACCTCCCCAGATTGCTTCCCCCTCCCAGCTTCCTGAACCCATTGCTCCTCAACTGCAGGGAGAGGGATCACTGTACAGGGAGCTGCTCTTCCAGCCACCCAACCCCCATGCATCCAGACCCCCTCATTACCCAGACCCTCCCACTAAGCCTCTGCATCTCCAGTTATAACAGAGAGGTTACCAATAGACAGGGGACCCCACAGTGCACGAGAGAGACTACATATTGGTCTTCCTGAATTACTTTTAACCAACCAAACGATCCACACACTGAAGTCTGGTAAATAAGAGACATCAATACAGAATGCATAATGTTTGCATTACACGCACAATGCTTTGTGGAAAAACCTAAAGTGTTAGTCCTTGTCCTCATCCTTGCCATCACCACCAGTGGTCATCCCCCTGGCATTTCCCCCACCTGAAGCACACAGGCCAGGACACGGCTTTTATAATGTGTTAGGATGACATGCACTGGGGTTTCCACATATTTATGAAGGTTTTTAACCCCTTTCCTTATTTGAACTTCCACACCCCACTACTTTTAGGGTGCTCCATTTTTCAGAGTCAAACTCATTAGTTCCCCTTTTATTCATTAACTTTTACATCACATTATCACCATAGTAATAGGTGATTACCTTAAGGAAGTTTCCATCATTTCACACCAGCTTCCAATGGGTCATCCACGGTTTCTCCTGTAATGTTGTAACCCAGGACCTAATTAATACTTATATTTCATCTCTATATTCTAACTATACCTGATATGTTTTATGTTTGACTATGAAATTTTGACTGCTTTTCTGAAAATATGCTCCAGTACTAAAACTGTTACACTTTGATTCAGTAATTGAATACATTCTGCATGTATATGTACACAGTGTTGCATGCACATCAAAAGTGCCCTATCTTGTATTCAGTTACATGGTTTTTGCCAGTTGCTATATATCCATTCCATGTTCGAGTAAAACGGACTTCTGTCATCCCGGCTGTAGTATTTCCCATTTCTATATGAAGCTGAACTTGGCTGACAAAAACTTAAAACTTTCTCCATGTGACTGAACATCCAGTAGTTTTCACTGAAGGAGTTTTTCAAACAGTATGTGACTGTTAGTATTAAACTTGTTACTGAAGACATCAGTCTTTTTTTTTTTTTACAAAGTTACTGTTTTCGTGTTTCAGCAAAAACAGTGTTGTCAGTAACTACTGTCTGGGAGCCCCAATAAATTTTTATTTATATTGTTTCCACTTTAAGAACTTAATGTGCTGGTCATTTGGAACTTTGGGATTAAAAAGTAAAGTCAATGAAGCGGTCAGTCTGCATTTCCTCACATTGCTTTTAATTAGCTTTAATTAGTGTGGTTATAAGTAAAATTTCACTAAATTCAGCAGTTTATAGTAATAAGGCAGGGAAAGGATTGAGAAAATGAGTAGTTACCCAGAAAGAATACATTTTACCACTGATTGGGTTGGGAGAGAGAGCTATGATTGCCATGGGGAATAAGAATCTATGGGACTGGTCCTTGATTTTATTGTGCATGACTTGAGTACATGTAGATGAATCATTTAGATATATATCCCAAAGAGATCATTAATGTACAGTACCAAGTTTGTGATAATGATCCTCCCTAACTCATGCTGTTAAAATCTGTATCATATGTATTCTTTGTGTAATAAACATTACAGAGAGTAGAGTTCCTCCATAGTTAAGATTGTAGCTTGCTGTTATAAGCTTAGTTTGGACATACCCTTGATCTCCACTTAGGGCTGGTCCCCAATACGGCTTAACGTCGACCTTTGCAACATTAAGTCGGTATAAACATGTACCCGTCCTCACATGCATGCCATTTGCGTCGATTTAAAGGGACCTCAAAATCACTTCTGTACTCCTCCCTAACGAGAGGAGTAGTGCTGAAATCGACCTCTCTGGGTCGATTGTGAACTAGTGAGGACGCATGGGACATTACTGGCCTCCAGAGGCTGTCCCACAATGCTCCATTCTGACCGCTCTGGACTGCCTCACTGCTCCACTGTGACCGCTCTGGACAGCGCTCTCAACTCGCTGCTCTGGCCAGGTAGACAGGAAAAGACCCGGGAACATTTGAATAGCTTCCTGTTTGGTCAGCGTGGCCAGCTCACCTGCACAGCTCAGCAGCCATTCAGAGAAATCAGCAGCACAAGCCGCCATGCAGAGCTCAGCAGCACAGGAGACCAGCCAAAGGAAAAGAACTCCAGCATGGTCCAACCATGAGGTGTTGGATCTGATCGCTATTTGGGGAGAGGAATCTGTGATGTTGGAACTCCGTAACAACAAAGGTAATGCCAACATGTTTGCCAGGGTCTCCAAGGCCATGCTGGAAAGAGGCCACAAAAGGGACGCGCAACAGTGCCACGTAAATATTAAGGAGCTGAGGCAAGCGTTCCAGAAAGCCAAGGAGGCAAACGGATGCTTGGGGGGCGCTCCACGGACATGCCGGTTCTACAATGAACTAAATCAGATAATGGGGGGCACCCCCACCACCATCGCACCGGTCTGCGTGGACTCCACCGATGGGATAATCGTCAGGCCTGAGGAGGATTCGGATGAGGAGGACGATGATGAGGAGGGAAATATCACGGAGCAGTGTCCGTGGACTCCACCAATGGGGTAATCCTCAGGCATGAGGAGGATTCAGATGATGACGAAGGTGATGAGGAAGGAAATATCACGGAGCAGCAGGAGGCAAGCCGAGAAACCCTGTTAGCAGACAGTCAGGATCTGTTTATCACCCTGGAGCCAGTACCCTCCCAACCCACCCAAGGTAGTACCTCAGCCGGTGAAGGAACCTCTGGTGAGTGTGCCTTTAGGGATAAGATAAAGCATGATTTTAAAAGGAAGCATTTATTAATGATTAACTTGCTCTAAGGACTTGGCATGCATTCATAGCTGGTCCAACTACTTGAAAAATCTGTTAATGTATTCGGGGATGGAGCGGACTCGAAATGGTGCCTGCTGGGGACTCTGGGAACTGTGGGATAGCTACCCACAGTGCACCACTCGCTATGTCGACGCTTGCCACAGTTGTGTGGACAGACGCTGCCGACTTGCTGTGCTTTGTGCGGACGCACAAAATCGACTCTACACAGTCTGCTTACAAAAATTGACTGCGAGGTAATCGACCTAATTTCGTAGTGAAGACATACCCACTGATGCGATATATCTTTAAAACTACTGGCAGCTACTACTGGGGTCTGTGCTGTGCACATAAATGCTCAACATAAATCGCTCAGCATTCTAACACAAGTTTCTGCTCCAAGACATCATTGCTCCAATATATTTCTGAATTGTTTTCATACACTTGAGATATCTAATTCGCCACCTAAAGTTACTGCATTGTCAAAAATCTTGGAACAGATCAGAAAGTGAAATTGGTTTAAACCCCCTCAAAAAAAGGGGAGGGTGAGTATTACCTTACACATTCATGCTGAAATTCAGATAGTCTGAGGAAAAGGTTTCCTCCTTGACTGCCAAAGAAATATTCAGTTTTCCCCCAATTCCCATCCCCCACACAAAATACTCCGCTCCCTCTAGTCCAATTGGAACTCTGTAGTCCCAGCCTCTCAACCCTCTTCTTGCCTCTCTTTTCATGCTTTCCCCTTCCTGGGGCCTCTCATGCATTTTCCTTTCCCACATCCCACTCAGTCACCATAGCAGGATAAGGCAATGCCAATGGGTCTTGGACCAGCTCTCTAGTTCCCTCTCCTGTTTAAGGTCTTGTCTACAATACGCAGACTTTGCCAACTTGGCTATGCTGGCATACTAGATACAGCTTATGCCTACAAAAAAGGGAATTTTCTGCTGGCATTGTACCACCTCCCCAAACAATATTAGCACAATATTTTTCTGGTGGCATAGTTGCATCTACACCGGGACTTTTCCTAACATAGCTATGTCACCTGAGGGAGTTGTTTTTTTTCACTCCTTTGACTCACACACAGCTATGCCGACAAAACTTTGTTATGTGGACCTGGCCAAAATTAGAAGACTCCTTGTTCTATAAGCCATCAGAGAGCAGAGGGACCTCTAAGTAGGTAGGGGGACCACAAGAAGCCAATGATTAGAAGAGGCAAGAGCACTAAACTTTATTCTCCCAGGCTCAGGTCTACAATATAATCTCCCCACCACTGAAGGTCCTTGCTCACCCATGAAGTTTTTAATAGTAGAACCAATAAGGTGAAGATGGATTAGGGCAGCAGTCACTGACCCATAATGAGATTAAAAAGAGTGAGTTGTTTGTGTATATGCATAAAGTACCATTAGTGCACAAAATCTATAACTGATTAATTCATTCCAACAGTGGAATAATGAATTATCTTAATTCCCAACTGCTGATTACAATCTGGGCCAACCCTGAGAGTATCTCTCAGAGCAGATGGAATTCAGTTCTGACTATTCTGGGCTGCTCTTTTGTGCTCTCATTTATTACTGCCTTCGTTCAGATATTGATCTGCTCTGCCAGCCAGCTCCAATATCAGTATTGTTGCTGATACTGCATATCCCTTGCCTGATTTTCGAAGTAGGAACTATATAAGATAGAGAAAGGAAAATAATCCCTAAAAGATAAAGATAACATCACACACACTTTTTTATTTTGAATAGCATGTAGTTCTACCACTTTACATCCTGAGCAAGTGTGGAAATTCAATTCACGGTATAGATTAATGTTAAACTTTAAGAAATGCATATTAGAAAATCAGTTTATTAACATGAGAAAAACTGAGTTGCTTTCTTTTAAAGCCTTAAAAGAAAATCCTGTCTGTTCAAAAAGCACCCAGTATACATCAAACAGCACCCCTCCTTTAAGGAAATACAAATGATCTCATTAGTGTCAGTTTACTAGTAAAGAAAACAGGCAATTAGAGTCTGGTGCTATTCAATCCCGTTCTGTTCTACTGTATCCTATGATAAACAAGTCCTGCCTTACAATAGCTGTATCCAGAAACACATATGTCATTAGTTTATTTTTAAACAGATCATTCCTCCTACCCCCTCATCCTCAGACATACTAATCAACAGCAGATCTCGTCTACTGAATCAAAATCAATGGGAATATAGATTAGAAAGTGACATTCCCAGAACAAAGGAAGTGCCAGTTTTAGGGGTGAGATGGAAGAGGGAGACAGTAGCTGAAAATCTGCTCTGCACAGCTCACTGTATAACCCACTCTGCGATGCTCTGAACCCCCTCTAGTTGAGGCTGGGCCAGAGAGGTTGATGAGGATAATGCAGCCTTGGCTAACAAAAGCAAGTCTTTTAGCTCAAAGAGCAGAGGAACTCATGTTTTTAGAACCAGAGGTCCCAGGTCCAATCCCCGCTGCAGACAACCCACACAGGGGCCCAGTGTAATGAGAGCATTTGGCCAGTACTACACCTTCCTCAAGGGCTAATCCTTGAGGATGCCAGGTGCTTCTTGGAGGCACTTAAACCCATTTCCAATTGATTTCAACTGGGGGCTGAAGGTGCTAAGTGTAGGCCTAGCTGGACATAAGTAAGGCACATGGCATGAACTGTCCCTTAAATTGTATCTTTTCAGAGCCACACATGGTGTGGGAAGAAGCAGCAGGAACCGATCAATTAACTACACTGGGATCAGGATAAGCAGTAAAGTTAAGCTTCCAGCCATTCTCTGGAGCCTACGCAACCAACATATCACAACCTGCCCTCCCCAACCTCCAAAATCATTCAGTTTTCATTCAGTTACACACTCACTCACCAGCCCCACATCCCTCCTTTAGCACTGCTCCCCCGCTCATCATGCAGAGCCCCACATTATCAAATACCCTTTAGCAACACAAATCCAGCACATCCACTAACCAACACCATCCCGTACTAGCAAACAATTCTGTTTATTGCCATGACTACAAAGAATTGAAGACTGCATTTAATAAGGATTGTAGAATTGAAGTCAAAGCAAGAAACAACAGTTGTTTTGGGAACTGTGGGAGACAAAAAGTTGAAATCCTCCATTCTGAAGTCCTTATTAATGACAATACTAAAAAAAAAAAATCAAGTGGCTGAATATTTCAAAAAAACTGTAGTTGATTTCATGAAAAGTTAAAACAATGGCTGCTTATAAATTACACTATTTTTCCTTGTAATACACACATAATAGCTCAAAAATCACTATCTAATCCTAAAGTGAACAGATAGATGTACCATGGAAGCCTCGCTAACAGAATTTTTTAGTGGGAAAGAACTTGTATGCAATACATTCCTTGCAGTACAGATCCGTACTACTGAATTATTTAAGCAGTTTTTACAGTGCCTATTGCTTCTGACCCTTTAATTCATGACACTAGTATTGTGTTCTAGCCACATCACCGAACTTATGTCTGAACCAACAATCTACAACTTAGGAAGTAAGAGTGCAACATTCTATCTTTGAAACAGATGGATTTTCAATGGTTGGAGACAACGCTCAGCCTTAAAGGGAGAGAAATAGGTTGACAAATATGTACTACTATCCCCTTTCCTAATTACACAAAGCTGAATTAAATATAAGCAAAACATAAAGGCACTAGGACAGACCAGGGGTTCTCACACTTCATTGCACCATCCCCCCTTCCACAACAAAACTTTCTACATGACCCCTGAGGGGGGAGTGGGTGGAGGAGGCAAATCTAATGCCAGCCCTGGGTGACATCATTAAAATGGGGTCACAACCCACTTTGGCGTCCCAACCCACAGTTTGAGAACCACTGGAACAGACTATACTGGTGGGGGGAGGGAGATGGACAAGGAAGAAGTGGTAGCCCTGAGGGACAAGATGGGTTAAGTGTCTAAGGTCCTTATTCTAGTTGAGTTACTGCCTCTGAAAAACTTCTTGACATATGACCTGGAAGAGCCTCCTTAGCATAAGTTCCATGCTCTCTTCTGTAAGGCAAAATATGTCTCTTAACAGTCTGCCTAACCCCCCTTAAATCAGCCCTAATAAGGATGCAGCAGCTCACTCATCCCATAACATCCCCCTCAGCAGTTCATGGAAGCTTTCATTTTAATCAGTCTTGCTGACATGAAATTCAGAGGAAACCACTTCTAAAATGTCACTTTTTATTACCTGCTATTTACAGAATAGCAGTAGAATTTTTATACATCTTTATATAGCTTGGGAGGCAACTTATTTTTGTCTTTGAATAGCACAATGCAATGTCAAATCAGTTTCTCCTACGTTTCAACAAGCAATTTATGTCAATCTACTCAAATGTGTAAAAATGACCATAAAAGCCCTATTTGGATTCTTTATTTGAAGTTAAGCACACACATTATCTCATGGCAGTGGAGTTATTCATTTATCTATTTTAAATATCTACATTTGGAACAAAAACAACCCTTGGGGTCAGAGTACATTCAGTAACTGTATTGATAATATTTACAGCCAGGTAAAACATTCAGAGTGCTTTCGCCTGTCACAGCTGCGGGTAACTCCATCTGAATTCACCCTCTATGGTCCCTTGAGGACACCCACTCTAGGTTCCTGACCCGTCACCTCTCTTGGATAGAGACCCATATCTCCCCCACTGCTGATGGGGTTTTTCTAGGCTGCACAGTTCCCTTGCCTACCTAGTGATATCTCAACCAGTCTGGATTGTCTAAACAGGCCAGAGTCTGGCCTTTGCTTTCTCTTTGAAGGCTATAAACAGTCTAATTGTCAGTGACTAGAAGTTACCACACAGGTCTTTCTAAGCAAGCACATTTATTCTTAAAATGAAAGCATTACAGAAAAAAACAGATTAAAACCTATAAAAGAAGCTACACCCGTGAATAAGATTACCAGAGATCATCCCACAACTCCAGCAAGGGTCAGGGTAGGAGTCACTCCTTCAAACCACACAAAGGGTTTTTTTGTAGTTTCAAGTTCATAATAATCAAGTTCGTATAACCATTAATAGTTCAATCTTTCTTTCATATAGCTTGGGCCTTTGATCCTGGCCTCATGTAATAGGTGATCAGATGATAATGGTCTGTTCCTCCAGACAAAGCTTCAAAAGGTTGTAGTTTTGCATAACTTGGGGAGAGGAACTGCATTCACTCCCTCATAGGTATTTCCCCCAGGTATTTCCACTTCATGCGCATTGTCCCACAAGACCATTCTTATCTAACATATTGTTCAATATAGTTCCTTGACCATCCAGACCCTATACACTACTATATAGCCTTTCCATTTAATAGAAGGGACTCCAAAGATACTTAAATTTAATTCAATAAGGTTTTTCAAGAACACTTCAGGAAACTGGCATATATATCACACTTCCCTGATTTACTTAAAGCTCTCCCAGGAAACAGAGTTTCTGTTTCTTAATCAATTAGAGTTTTCAAATCCTGGTCCCAATGCCATTACAACTATACTTATCTTAGGGAAGTACCCAAAATGCACTAGGAATTGTACCAACAAAGAAAAATGGTCCCTGTCCCGGATACCTTATCATCCAGGAAAAACAAGTTGGCAGAGAAAGGGAATACAGACAAGCAAAGTTATAAGGATAATATCTGGCACAAGTAGGTTTTTATATGCATATAAATTATGTTTATAGAAATTTTAAATTTCTCTATGTAATAAAAAGTAAATATATTGATCTGCTCTAAGCATCCTTGATATCCTTTAAAATGGTTGTCCAGACGTCTTCATTACATTAGCAATTTCTTCTGAGCCCCAAGATATAGAAAACAAAAAATACTACTCCCCACACTCAATTCTCCTCAAAACTAGGAAGGAATTATTAACTTTAGACCATGTTGTAGAGATCAGCAAATCTGGATTATGTAGGGTGCAGCAAGTTGAGGGCCTTCAATCCTCATTGCCCCCTTCCCAAAAAGATGTTCCAGGTCAAGCACCTCAGCTGTGGCAGTACAGTACGAGAGAAGCTGTTGACGTACTTCAGTCCCAGGCCATCAAGGTCTTTACAGGTCAATATCATCATCTTTAATTCTATCCAGACACCAGAACCACTACAGATCATGGAGTAGTGAGGCAATACACTCACAGTATGATTCTCCACCTAAGCAGGCAGATGTGTTTTGTGCCAGCTTCAGTTTCCAGATGGATTTAAAGACAAAGCCTCATGAAGAGGGTACTGCAGTAATTTTTATATATAAATTTAAAAATATTCCCAACCACCCCATGACATCCCAGTTAAGGAAAATTCTATTGCATTTTCCAAAATCTCTGGAGAGTAATGCCAAATATCCATAGATTCCAATGCCAGAAGAAACCATAGTAATCACCTAGTCTAACTTCCTGTATAACACAAGCCATTAGAATTGTACTTCTAATCCATGCACAAGTCAACATGACATTAATATAAACGGAGTGGGTGACACTGTTCACACAATATGGACTTCAATGACCCAAGTTCAAATGTATTCTAGTTCACAAGCAACAATGAAGTTTACTGGCCTTGATCTTGTCTATAACACAAAACCAACACATACTTCACAGACATTATCCACTAAAGAAGAGTAGCATAGGTGAACTTGCAGAGCCACCCAAAGTAAGCCAAGAAAAAGCAGCATATGCTATTGTAAGTGAAATGTAGGATGAAAGTTCAGTGATGCTAAGAAAAGCTAAGAAAAGCTTTTGAACAACAAATAGCCAAAGGAAAAATAAATATATGGGAAACAGAACTTAGTCTGTCAAAGAATAAATGGGCCTCCTGGTCTATCAGAGATCTAAGGAAAGCAATAAAGGGGAAGGATATTGCAGATTATTCAGTATGTATTAAGGAGCAACTCAGCCCAGATCTACTCTTTTCAAGTAAGGATGAAGTATTGTCAGATTGAGATATCAATAGATGACATGCTGGAAGAATGGGTAATTAGATCAGTTAGATCAGCAGGTCACCAAGACCAGATGGTTAAGTTCTGACAGGATTTTAATATAGTCGCACATTTTAATAGCTGCATCTTTGCAGTTCAGAACTTCATGCTTGAGGACCAGAGCGCAGCAAGTACTGTACTTCTAAAAACAAGATTACATTACAGATCCACACATCTTATTTCAGAAACTGGGCAAAAATTGTTTGAGGCAAAAAGGAGAAGTCAACAAGGCTTCTGTGAAGCAAAATCATTCCGGTACTTGGTTGAATTAAGTATCAGAGCTTCCTATCACTTGTGAGATGGACTCATTAAAAGAGCAAAAAATTTATGTACTGAAGTGCACTGGGATATGAACACATACTTACTGCAAAATATAAGCAGCATTACTAGTAGTTTCTAGCATAATAATTCCCAATGAGAGATAGCATTGTGCTGCAAGAGAAAAAAATGTTTTCATTTAATTTAATTATAATAAAATATATACACGCATTACTTTTTTATGATAGGCATAAAGGGAAAAGGATATTATATGTCTATTCAGACAAATTATGATTGAGTACTTACACCTTCAGATTATATTCTACAATAAAAGCCATTGGCTAGATATTTTATGCAAACAGAAATGCTACAGAAAATTATTTTGTGATCTTCCTGATTAGAAAATATTCAGTGCAGGACATCTGCCTATGCTTACAATCCCACTCCATCCACTGCTCAGTACAGCATCATCAACCATCCCTACCATGGAGGAAAGGCCAGCAAAGGTTTCAACACTTCTGCACATTTTATAAAGTGAAATATCTAGATACGCCCCGCCCCCCTTTGCTTCTCCCGGCCGGCCATGCGGCCACAGCACATGCAGGGGTTTGGGCCCGCTGGAGGCAGGAGACCGGCCGGGGGGGGGGGGGGCGCGGGAGGCAGGAGACCGGCAGGGGGGGGGGGGGCGCGGGAGATCGGCAGGGGGGGGGGGCCGCGGGAGGCAGGAGATCGGCAGGGGGGGGGCGCGGGAGGCAGGAGACCGGCCGGGGGGGGGGGGGGCGCTGGAGATCAGCCGGGGGGGGGGGGCGCGGGAGGCAGGAGATCGGCGGGGGGGGCCGCGGGAGGCAGGAGACCGGCCGTGGGGGGGGCGCTGGAGATCAGCGGGGGGGGGGGGGCGCGGGAGGCAGGAGACCGGCGGGGGGGGGGCCGCGGGAGGCAGGAGATCAGGGGGGGGGAGGGGGCACGGGAGGCAGGAGACCGGCCGGGGGGGCGCTGGAGATCGGCCGGGGGGGGGGGGGGCCGCGGGAGGCAGGAGATCGGCGGGGGGGGGGGGGCGCGGGAGGCAGGAGACTGGCCGGGGGGGGCGCTGGAGATCGGCGGGGGGGGGCCGCGGGAGGCAGGAGATCGGCCGGGGAGGGGCCGCGGGAGACCGGCCGGGGGAGGGGCCGCGGGAAGTAGGAGACCGGTGGGGGGGGCGGCGGGAGAGGCAGGAGACGGGGGGGGGGGGCCCCGCGGGCGGCGGGAGATTGGCGGGGGGGGGGGCCCCGCGGGCGGCGGGAGACTGGCGGGGGGGGGGCCCGCGGGCGGCGGGAGACTGGCGGGGGGGGGGGCCCGCGGGCGGCGGGAGACTGGCGGGGGGGGCCCCGAAAATTCCTGTCGCCGGCCCTGTTTCTACTGCTCACCATAGACCCCTATATGTCATTGAGAGGACTTCCATTTTCTGCAGCAGAGCTGGAAGGAGAGGGAGCAAAGTAGTAAGCCCAAGCAGGAAGGCCCACTGCTGCTACCAGCTGCATCAAGATGGAATCCCATAAACTCTAAAGTGCTGATCCACACATGGCCCCCCTTGAGAACAATTAAGTACTTAAGCACTAAACTGACCTCAAAATGCAACACACAAATTCACTAACAAGCTTTTTTAAACGATTTACAAGCAAGATACTAGATTTGAGGAAAAAGCCCCTGAAAATCCGTGTTTGGAAAAGATTAGAACTTCGTAGCATTAAGGTCAGTGTTCTTCATAACTGCTCAACTCAAATAAAAAATAAAGGGCAATGAATAATTTATGATGATACTGCGGTACTGAATTATGATATTCATGGATGAAGACTTGCCAAATGGTAAAAATATAAGGGTTACATTCTGTTAGTTTAAGGTTAATAGTTTATGATTATGCAGTTAATGAGTTTGGATAGGTCAGGATAGCACTTATTCCAAGGCTTTGGCTGATCCTTTGGTTGACATTAGTATTGTCTTGACAATTTCTCTCTTATGTAGACATGCTTAAATAATGCTCATAACTGACAGGATAAAGGTGATGTTTTGTCCATGGAATGTATTGTGTTAGAAGACATAGCTAAGAGGAAGTTAATCAGCATAATAAAATACAGAAAACATAACACAAAAAGGTCCCTTTATGGGGGGAAAAAGCAAGGATATGATTAAATGAAAACAATGTAGACAGCAAAAGTTATGTAAACTGAAGTTTTCACATGTATATTGTAATGGGCTATGTAAGTCACAATACTTAATGCTGACTGAAAGAATGCTAATGAATATGTAATGTAGAAAGGTATAAGAAACCAAGTGAACACAAGCTCAGGTTAGAGAATATCTGACCACAGACTGAGACAACCAGGAGAGCTTCCCAGTACTCCAAAACTTGGTAGCTTGAGGCCCTCGTTCTGTGATCAGAAACTATAGATGACAGTAACTCTGTCTGAAAATTTATAAATAAAGGCCAAAATTGATTAAGTATCAATTAGGTTGACTCATGCCTCACCTTGCACACCCCACAAACAGTACAGACACTCCCTAACTTATGGAAATCCACACTTACAGAAAAGCTCTGTAAGCTAAAAATAAGCTTTTTTTTTTTTTGGCATAATGGTCGGGGATACGTCTCTGACTTATGCAAAATTTGACTTACGGAATGCCTTGCGTAAGTCGGGGAGCATTTGTACCCAGAACATCTTTTATTGTAAACTAAAGTTTATGTATCCTGTGATTCACTGTAACATAATAGTGAATTAATCCTATTCTCAGTACATTTTCCTCCCCTGAAACAGTGCTCCAGTAATCAGATCTTAATGATTAAGTATAAAATAAAATATTTAAAAGTATCTACAATATTTAAAAGACAATTTATACACGGACTCATCAGTGAAAATCTCAAGACACACTCCAACTCTCCATCTATTCCTTTAAAAGAAAAAGGATCAGACCTATCTCAGTAGGCCTCAGGCAAAAGCTTGTATAAGTAGATGGCCCTGGTAAAGTGTCATAAAGGTCAATCTTTGGCTCTAGCAGAAAAACATGATGAACAAGTTCCATAGCCAAGGGCATATTCCTTATCCCTTCTTTATCTGTAAACCACCAGTAGGGCATCTCTCCTCTGAAGTACTGCAAGCAGTGAGGGTTCATGTATATGTAACAGATGCTGTGTACCAATTTCCCATATTGGCCTGCAGATTCAAGACACCCCCAGTCAACAAATATAGCATTCCCACTGGATCTGTGATTAATGTTTTTCAAAGACACACAAGTGCTGGATGCTGGAGCATCCTTTACAAACAGTTTTTTTACCAGTTAAAATAAAGTTATAATTTCACTCTAGAAGATCAGCAGTCAGCGTACTTTTCAATAATAGATCCAGATTCAACTTTTAAATATGTATATCTAAGATTCCAGAATATAACTATGCATCCTCAAAATACAACTTAGAAAAAAATTTTTTTAACCATGAATCTGTTTTTTATTAAATAAAGCAGAAGCACCAATTACAAAGCTGCATACATGAATAGAAGCAATTGTTTAATACGGAAAGCCTACTAATTAAAAAAAATGATATCGACTGTTGTTGTTTTTTGCTAACTGAAATATGCCAATACTATGAACTACCACTGACTTCAGTGACAGAAGGACCATTTCCCTGAATAATAACTACTTTAACTGAATATTCACTGCAAACTTCCTTACATCTCAAAATGTACTCTGTATTGGAAACAGCTATAGTAATTTTCTATACCACTTAATGAGAAGGACTTTTTTTTGCCACTTACTCAAAGACAGCATGATTGGGTCCCATAATATACTATAGAATACACGATAAAAGTCGATACTATAGCAATGCAGTATAGTTATTCTTGAAAACTTCACTACAGACAGTGCAGTATCATGAAAGCCAGGAGTCAGTAGAATTAATATGGTTATAATTAGTATAATACTATACTATATTAGATTATAACTATATTAATTATACTGACTCCTATATTAATTATACTATATAGTTATAATTAATCCATTATGATATTTTATGTATAGAAACCTAGGAATACAGGAATACTATCTACTAGAGTAAATATACTAGTTAATACAGAAGTGTTTCAACACCGTAATACTGTTTCTGCAAAACCAGTAGTGCACATAGCATCATGAGAGATTTACTGTAGACAGGGTGGGTTAGGTAATATCTTTTATTGGACCAACCTCTGGTGGGGAGAGAAACAAGCTTTTGAGCTACACAAGCTCGTGTCATTTTGCTACCCACAGTAAGAATACTTTAATATACAAGCTTCTGTCCTAGGTTTCTTCTTCCCCATCCCTTAGTCAATGTCATTCAGGCCCCCATTATTCAGCTAGATTCAGGAACGATTCATCATCTGCAATGAACTGCATCTACAATTTTGCACTATAACAAATTGCCAGGAAAAGGCATGAATAAAGGGCAGATAAGGAAACTGTGGGAGCAATTCATATGGGAAACAAATGTCTGCACCAACGAAGGCCAAGACAGAAAATCAGACCCTCAACTTTGAAGTATTTGCCCAGCTAAGTTGTATTTTACTGCTAAATGGACAAGCAATAACAATTATCTTGGGTGCATTGGTTAACTAACACATCTGACCTACAGTTGAAAATTAGAATTGTACTTTGTGCGTCAGGTTCTTAAACGTACAAACACAACTGCTGAACAAAGTTGATTTACTTGCCAAAAATCACAGGTATTTTGTTCCTTCTCTGGCTCAGCCAGCTATATCTATACTGTACTTTGAAAAGAAAACAAATGGCTAATTATGTGTGGGTATCACCCAAAATTGGTACACCCATTTTCTTCAAAAAAACAAATTGGATTTCCAGACTGTTTGGTAAAGTTGCCTTTATTTCTCTTTATCTGCTTATAAGTTTTATTCTCAAGGCAACTTCTTGTACCTTTCTCCTTGAGACACCATTTACAAAAGCAACTATATTGTGGCAGCATATTGTGGCTGTAAAATGAATACAGAAATTAGTTTAACAGATAATTTCAGAAGCTGAGAAAAGCAAAATAGAAAACAATATTTCCGAACATTAACAGAATTTCTGGCTTCCAGAAACACAAGCCAGTCCCTTTGCATACAAAGTTCCTACTTTATTTTCTATGGCTGATGAGAGAATTTCTTCAAGCTACAACTTCATTTAAAGCATTGATCATTTTTGCCACTGCCATTATGTTTGCTAGTCAGTATTTCTAAACACTAATTATTAAAACTGTGAAAGACATCAACTTTTATTTAAAGTTCACCGTCTGTAGACATTTTACCTGTTACCAAGGATAGGCTCTCCAGAGGCACCCAGTGCTGAGAAATCCATGCCATAGAAATTCAGCCCCAGAAGAATTTTATTCCTCCACTTGGATTCAGGATCAAGCACTTGAATACAGGCTCGTACCCAGGGAAGAGGGGAGTTTGGGCCAGGCCTGTTGGATCAGCAATGGAATAAACAGAATGTCAGAAACAGTAAGTGTTTATTTTCAGATACCAGCAGCTTTGTATTCTTCAACTAATTATAACTTGATGAGCAAACTATGGCACATGAACAATTACAAAGGCTAAATGGATAGCCGCTTGTAGTCTGAGCTCTAGTTTGATGCACAAAGCACACAATCTGCTTTTCTAATGACACTGTGATCTCTTTCTAGCACAAGAAGGAAAAGAAACATCTCAAATAAGTCAGAAGAGAAAGCTTCTGCCTACCAGTTTTTCCACTTGACTGGGCCTGGGATAATGGCCATAAGAGAATTCAAAATCCTCAGTGACTTGAATTGTTTTATATACCATTCTGACCTTTACTGTTATATTGCAACATAACACACCTTATCTAATCCTGTTCATTTTACTCACACAAGGTGTCAATAACTGGTGAGCAGGATTTAATCCATTGTTGCTTAACATTCCTACCTGTGGTAATAAATGCAGAATTATCTGGATGGGCAACCGCATCATAAGGAAAAGCCATGTTTGTAACATGAACAATTGGATCACACAGACTAGCTGTCATCAAGTGCACCAAGCACTCAGTAGCCTAACGTAAGGAACAATATATTCCAGTCTTGTGAACATCAATGGCTTTCTCCCTCTGGTGACTATCTATCTACTTCAAAGTGTTTTGGATATCTGTACAATTAAAAATATATATATCAAGAGTAAGCATACTGTTCAGAAAATACTTTACCTTTAAATATAAACAACTCATAATTTTTAGCAATGGTGTAGTGTCAAAATCGGTACAGTGACCTATAATTCATATGTTAAGACTGGGCATGGCAGATTTTGTGGGGTTTTTTTTAATAATTTCAACAGATACCAATGTTTATTTTAAGCATTTTTTTCTATTTTTATCAATTTAAATTTCACAGTTGCAAGAAATTATAGGGAGTCAGACAAGTATTTAATGATAGTAGATGTAGAAATTCAAAGATTTAAAGCTTTATAACCAGTAAAACACTAATTTTCAACATTGTATGTCAAAAAATATAAAGTAAACCAAACTCTAATAAGTTCTCAAGGAACATTCTTCTTACTTTGTCTAGCTGTAAATTTTGATCACCAATAGAAGTATTTTTTATTGGTTTGTGCATGTTCAACAAAATTGACGCTTACCTACATTTACCAGTTTTTTTTAAAAAAAACTAGTCCTCCCAAGCCTAGATAAGACCTATCCAAGGAAATTTAGAATAAAAGATTAAAACCAGTTGAAAAAATCCTGTCTCAAGCTAAGGTAGTACTATAAATCAAATTTATTTTAATAATGGAAATGACTGGTGTTATTACAGACTCTAAAAGAATCTGACTCCTTGTGCAGAAAGATCAGCTGCACTGCAGCAACAGCAAATTTAAGCAATTGTATGCACCAGTTAAGAACTGACTCAATGTCTCCATAACACCGTTTAAAACCAACATTGCTGTTCCATCAAAATTCCACCTCAAATTAAAGTGAAAATCAAACAGCTAAAAGATATAATACCAAGCTATGATCAAACACATCTAATAAATTTGTGCAATTCTTTAATGTTTTTAAGGCTTTGTTTATTCAGCTAATAATTTATCACTTGCTAGATTCTCTATTTTGAAAGTGTCTATACAGTTAATATATATAGAAGATAATGATGCAACATTATACATTTTAAGAATACAGTCTTAGCAGTATTGTGTTCCATTGCCAGCTACAAGTAAATGGCAGTTGGAGATCCAAAGCAAAAACTGCTGGGGTCACTTTGGGAAGCTTCCTGTGTTGTCGCTATTTTTCAGCTGATTGTGTAGCCATAAAAAAAACAGCTGCGTATGTGGCTGGGTCTGGAATATGTTTCATCAAAGAGAATGTAAAAGAAATATGTTCAAATCTCAGTTCTCATTCCCGGCTATATGTTTGTTTTTTTTATTCTAGGGCTTTACGAATAGCTGTTGAGAATGAGTGGTGGAAACAGAAAGAGGAATAGTAGAAGCAGAATGTGGGAGTGAGGGAGATACATAAACTCTTTTCCAAAAATAAAGACAAGCTTCTTTTAAACATTTGGTTGGAAAAACAAGCACCAAACACAAACCTTTCTAGAGGCTATCAAAATGCTAATACACTAGATATGACAAAGGTCCCTTAGGAGTGCTACAGATTAATATGAGTGAATGGTATGATATTCCTAATGGCAGGGAGATTTTACTAATTCACCTCAATACTGACCTTGGGAAGCCAAATTTCAGCTATGTACTGTAAATTCAATAGGAGCTTCAGAAGCATATTTTTTATCAGGAACTCGAGTTTGAAGTTAACCATGGCCAGTGGGAACGAAAGTATTTAGTATAGCATTTAAAATGTTTCTTAAATGCTAGAGTCTACTCTAAGACCAATTAGGGAAGTACAAACATCATTCATGCGCAATACCATTTTTCCACAGAATGGAAGTATGCTTGTACGTTCATCTCATCATGGGTTTTGAAAATGCACCATTTAGGGTCTAAAAGCAAAGCAAAGATCATCTTACATGAAAGAAACTAACCTATAGGTTACTAGCAAACAAACTCTTGACCTGAGGCTCAAAACCCTTTAAGAGATCTGGAAGTCCAATTTCCATTAAAGTTAATGAGAATAAAGTATCCTAATCTAAGACATCTTTGAAAGTCTCAGCCTGCATCCATAATCCTAACTGCTAACCCAACAGCTTTATCTGGTGTAGTTAGAACAAACTATCCACTCTTCTTGTGATCCGCTAAGGCAGTAATTTTCACAGCTACATAACTGACAATTAATTTTTGGTTATCTGTACCCAGCCAGGCAGCCCTTACCGCTGTGGTGTTGAATAGTCGTACGTCATGAGACTGAAGCTGTCCATTACTGGGGCCAATTGATCAAATTCTTTCTTTGTGAACATTCCCAGCTGGTTGGTCCTTTCAATAAACAGACAAACAGAAAAAGAAAGGATTAAATACTTTGGATTGCTCTCTCCCCTAGATTAGAAGAATTAAATTTAATTCTGTTTCATCACACAGCACAAAATTTTCATTTTGGGATTTCAGTAAGACACCTCAGTGATGTTCTTAATATATTGTCTTAAGGATTTATTTTGAGTATTACTGCACTGCCTATGGGAAAGAGTCAAAGAACTGAATATTCAAAATATATTTTTAAAGATAAATTTGCAATGTAAGTACAACAATATAAAAACTATGTTCCAATCAAATTTCTTCATGTAATATTGGAGTGAACAATACACAAATAGTCTTTGACAAGCCAAGCAATTAATTGTTTTTAAAGTTGCTATTTTCATTTAAAATGCTAAGCTATTTTGGAAAAAAAACAAAACCCCAGATTTATATATAATTAAATGAATTGAGCTGTTCCTACAAAAACATGGAACAGAACTTCTTGAGAAAATGCCCTCCCCTCATATTCATGTTATAGGAAGTGGCAAAAGTAGTCTATGCTGCACTACGGTAACTATTTTTTCAACCTGCTAAGCCCATTTTGTTTCTTTTTAACCTCTGCTAATACAGCCACAAAGTCCCAAATAATGGAATGACAACAACACTGGGTGCTTTCAGCAAAAGATGTGGTACATACACTTGCTTTGAGGTTGGATATAAGTGCTGCACTAAGAGCAATAAGGATTACTTTAACTCTTAGAAGGTGTTGTAATTACTGAATTCTGAGATTTAATTTACCGAGGTCAAACAGTTTGACACCATTTAGCAAGATGTATAGCTTATTCAAGAGACTGTTTTTCCTGTGAGATCTAATATTTTTGTACAAGCCTATAAAAGGCTTAGGGGGGGGGGAGGGATAACTCAGTGGTTTGAGCATTGGGCTGCTAAACCCAGGACTGTGAGCTCAATCCTTGAGGGAGCCATTTACGGATATGGGGTAAAAATCGGATTGGTCCTGCTTTGAGCAGGGTGTTGGACTAGATGATCTCCTGAGGTCCCTTCCAACTCTGAGATTCTATGAAAAGAGGATGAATGAATTTCCTTATTAAATTTAGCCATTTTCTTCCAACAACTGACTTTAAGCAATGACCCATGATCCAATATGAAGGAGGATGAGAATCTAAAATCTGGAGCATGTGGCAAAGGGAAGAAATGAACAAAGAGGAGAGGTTTGTGTCCTGGAAGATTAGTAAAACCTGGAATTCAGGTTAAACTGAGTTGGTAGCAGGGGACAAATGGAAAAATACTATTCTATAAATGCCTGCCTTGAATTTTCTTGACTTGAATAGAATGGGGACCAATGCATGAGTTTCTCTACTGCAAGCTTAAGTAATAGGATTAATTTTACAATTTTTCTTATAAAAACAACAAGGCTTTTTTGTTATTTTTAGAAGAACCCCTACTTATAACATCAAGTATTGTCGCTAACCCAACTTCATATATTTTATTAGTTCTGGACATTTAGAGGCACCTGAATTTCTTCTGTTTTCTTTTTAGGTAGGCTGGGACATACTCACTATTCCTTCAAAGAGCAGTGGCCATAACATTAGAGAAGGACCAAGTTAAAGCAGCATTATGCCTCTTCCTACTTCCAGGAAATATAAGACAGCCTTGGTAAAAACATACCCCAAAGAGGAGACAGGTATGGGAGAAGACACTGGAAGGAACACCTGTGTCCCCAGTCATATGGATCTGGGAGAGCTGGGAGGGAGAGAGAGAGAGGGATCGAGAAATAGCTCACTCCCTCCTAAATCAGAGCTAAAGGAGAGGAATTCTACAAAGGACAATGTGTGTGGGCTGCGGCAAATTCCATTTTACTTAACAGAAAAGAGCAAAGATAGGTACTTGCAAGTACATGTGGTGCTATTCTGTGTGTCACCACAGACAAAATGTAGTGAATGTAATTCCCATTAAAGGAATTAGAGGGAAAGTATTTCAGAGTTCACAATCTTTCCTGACCAATAGCTTTATAGGAACACAGTTATTAGGTCTAAAATTTTACTACTATCCTTTATCTAGAAATGCTGCAAATAAAACTAACTCCTGCTCCATCACCCTGGGAAAAAGTTAATGGAGCAGACATTAAGAAGTGGTGTGGAACAGTCATTTTCCATATGCACGTTGATATACTGTGCTGATTATGAATGATATTTGCATGTCAGGTCACTTGACCTGACAAAGCACATATTAGAATCAGATTATTTTACTTTCAGTATAAACACACATGTTGGCAACTGTTTTGCTTATATATATTGCTTATTGGTTCGTGGAACATGAGGCAGCCATAGCATGTATATATACTAGCACAAATACCCGGTGTTGCTCGGGTCCATTGGAGGGGGGGAGGGGGGAGAGAGCTGAGTGAGTGCGGGGGCCGTTGGAGGGGGGGGAAGAGCTGAGCGAGTGGTGTTGGGGGGCAGGGGGGAGAGAGCTGAGCGAGTGGGGGGGTCCGTTGGAGGGGGGAGAGAGCTAAGCGAGTGGGGGGGGGGGCGTTGGAGTAGGGGGAGGGGGGAGATTTTAAAAATATTCGATTCTTACCTGAGGGGGGAGAGAGCTGAGTGAGTGCGGGGGCCATTGGAGGGGGGGGGGGGGAGAGAGCTGAGCGAGTGGTGTTGGGGGGAAGGGGGGAGAGAGCTGAGCGAGTGGGGGGTCTGTTGGAGGGGGGAGAGAGCTGAGCGAGTGCGGAGTCCGCTGGAGGGGGGAGAGAGCTGAGCGAGTGCGGAGTCCGCTGGAGGGGGGAGAGAGCTGAGCGAGTGCGGAGTCCGCTGGAGGGGGGAGAGAGCTGAGCGAGTGCGGAGTCCGCTGGAGGGGGGAGAGAGCTGAGCGAGTGCGGAGTCCGCTGGAGGGGGGGGGAGGGGGGAGAGAGCTGAGCGAGTGTGGGGGTCGTTGGAGGGGGGAGGAGGGAGAGAGCTGAGCGAGTGCGGAGTCCGCTGGAGGGGGGAGAGAGCTGAGCGAGTGGGGGGGTCGTTGGAGGGGGGGAGGGGGCAGCGAGCTGAGCGAGTGCGGGCTCCGTTGGAGGGGGGTATTATTACATCATAACTATGTCACAGAGAACAGCAGGTGTTAACCTGCTGCCCAGCTGATGTGAATGGGCTTTAAAGAATTTAACCCCTAGGGGGCATCAGAGGTAAGATTTGAAATTTTTTCGATTCTTACCCTGATTAGGACCCTAAAACCTATAACTGTACCAAATTTCAAGTCTCTAGCTCAAACGGTGTGGAAGGAGTAAGGGAACATACATACATGCACGCAAACACCATTTGACTTTTATATATATAGATATATGCGCGCTATGGCTATGTATATGCTATATATGTATATGGCTATATATACATTATATATATATGCATGCTATGGCTGCCTCATGTTCCACGAACCAATAATTTAGTTGTCACATTAAGGAGTCCTTCTTCTCCCCAAGACTTCAAGCACAAATTAAAAACCCAATCTCTTCTTCTGGGACCCATGTGTGAACCTCAGTCATCTCAACCATGATCTGCCTGCCATTTCATTGCAAATTTAAAATCACAACATTTCTACAGGAATAAATCAAATGAAGAGGGTCTTTGTTACAATGTCATGGTAACCTGAATGCCTGTAGGCAAAACAATTTCCTTTCCTCAACCCCAGCAAAATGCATTTTCTGTAAATTGATTCTGATTATTTCTGGGGGGAAGCATAAGAAGTAATTATAGCAAGCATTAGATTTTTATTGTATGTTGTATTGCTTGGTAGATTAAGCCGGGTAATAGTTTAATGAAACTCAACCATGGTACTTGCTCACCCTAACCCCCTTTTTCAAATGAACTGCCAAGGAATACAGAAAAAGCATGCAAAACACTGCCATCTTCTCACATACTGAGGCTTGTAACGGAACTGATTCAAATAAGTGTAACCCTCCACATGCTGGGAGTGGTGCTCTGTTCCCTTCAAAGGGTGGTTAGGCAGCTAAAAATTGATGGGCTTGCTACAGCCTTGGCTAAGACCAGTGTCTTTTAGCACATGCAGTAGCAGCTCATGCATTTAGCACCAGTGATCTCAGGTTTGATCCCCACCGCCAACATCATGGACAGAGGGTGTAAACATCTATCGCTTTCAATTCAGCAGCAATCAAGGAGAGGAAAGCAAGTGATTTCGTCCAATGCAGAGCCTTTCAAAATGTTCTCACTTTATACTTGAGGATAGAAACTCAGACTCAAAGCCTTTAAGGACAGAAGGGACTATTATGATCATCTAGTCTGACCTCCTGCACATCACAGACTACAGACCCTCGCCCACCCACTCTTGTAATATACCTCTAATCTCTGGCTGAGTTACTGAAGTCCTCCAATCATAATTTAAAGACTGTAAATTACAGAGAATCCACCGTTTATATCAGTTTAAACTAGCAAATGACATATGCCTCATGCTGCAGAGGAAGGTGAAAAACTCTCAGGGTCTCTGTGAAACTGACCAGGGGAAAATTCCTTCCCAACCCCAAATATGACAGTCAGTTAGACCCTGAGCATGTGGGAAAGACCCAACAGCCAGACACCAGGAAAGAATTCTCTGTAGTAACTCAGAGCCCTCCCTATCTAGTGTCTCATCACCCGCCACTGGAGGAGATCTTTGCTGCTAGCAGTCGCAGATCAGCTAAAGGCAATGATTGTAGGCAGTCTTATCATACCATCTTCTCCATAAACTTATCAAGCTCTATCTTGAAGCCAGTTAGGTTGTTTGCCCCCAAGGGTCCCCTAGGAAGATTAGTCTGGTGCTTAGAAACCTTTGCCTAATTTGAAGCCTAAACTTATTTATGGCCAGTTTATACCCATTTGTTCTTGTATCCACACTGGCACTTACCTAAAATAACTCCTCTCTCCTTCTCTGGTATTTATCCCTCTGATGTATTTATAGAGAGCAATCATATCCCTCCCTTGCTATGTATCATCAGGCAAGTCTCTTGGCCCTCTGTATATCAATTTCCTCAGATGTATACTAGGGGAAATATCTGCTTTGGAGTGGAGTTTAGGATTAGCCTAAACTTTGAAGTGATTTGAGAGACTCAGCTGAAAGGCACGTTAGCAGCACAAACAGCTTAATTGTCATGTCGTATATAACCTCCCCAATTTCTCCCCATACCAGTAGTTTGCAAAGCTTCTCCCCACACCAGACCTTCCTTACTGGATTTCATATTTCCTCAAAATTAGGTTTCCTGAAATTTAACACCGTTACTTGTACTATTGAATTTTGTGATCTCAATGCACAGAATTCAATTTGCTCACGGTCAGTGGTTTCAAGATCCCTTTTTATTCTTACATTCAATCTGTTCTCCTTTATTGTTAAGAAGTAGAGGCCGGCTTCTTTCATTGGAATTTCGACCTTTTGGATCAAACTAATACAGACATGGCTAATGCTAGCCAAATACACAAATAAGATACATGGTTGCTCAGATATTTTATTTCCTGGAAAGAATCCTGGTGGCAGCAGTCATTTTGGTAAATGTAGATGCAACAATATTCAGAAGTGTCAAATTCTGGCTCATCAAGCAAGGTCAGGATAACAGCACTGCTTGAAGCAGCTGTCGCCTAGTAAAGCAACATTTTGAAATACAACTGATCTGTGCTTGTTGATAGCATTGGATGTAGCAGCCAGGTCAAGGCCATGGCCTTGACACGACTCTGCAGTAAAGAGCCATGAATGATAATCACTGACATAGTCCTTGCTGTCAGGAAAGCACATGGACATGCTGAGTCAGGGTGCATAAAGGGAAGACTTCCAGAGAGACAAAAGCAAGCAAGACACAGCGAGTGCCAAGTTCAATGTAAGTTGATGGGGATTTTAAAGAACGGCAGCAGCATCTAAAGCTCTCCTGGTCAGTGTGAAGGGGTGCAAGGCCAAGGCTACAGGCACCCTCCCTTTCGGACCATTCAGTTCTTGAACTCAGATAGGCACAAGAACTGAGACTGTTGTTCATTCCTACATGTGAGGGTGGAAGGGAAAAGGCTTGTGCTATACCTTCCTGTGTACATGTGCACAGGCCTTTCCCTGAGCATGCACATAACATGCCAAGGCTCCAATAGAGCCCTGCTTTATTCAGTGAGGGCCTCAGCAAACACGCATGCTTAATATTCAGATAAGTTATCATGCATTTTGTGACACCAAAGATATGAGCAAAGGGAGGCTGCAAGTGCTGAAAACCACACAAGAATTCTGAGATGGAGTCTGGAGTTGGAAATCTCACTGCATGCAAGTCAAAGCTAATTTTTTGCTGACATACTCAAAAGGTTTCTGTGTGGACTATTTTGCCATGCAATGTTAAATCTGCCTGCCTACAGCCATTACAGCTCTACAGGCGCTGAACATTGCAAAAAGAAAATTGTTGCTCTTTTGAGAAGTCGTTTTGGAGATTTGCAGCAAGTCATTTTGTTGCTGCAGAAATCAAGGATTCCATACTACTTACACTTATTTACACCTCTACATACATGAGTACTGCTCATCTTAAACAGCAGTAAGCAAATTTGCACACAGAGACAATTCCCGAAGGCTAGCTCAGTCACCTCAGCTCAGTTATAGCTTCCTCCATTGCAGTCCCCTCCAGGTCTCTAACCACCCTAGAACACTCTCGTCACTACAGTACAAACCCGTTTACACACAGATGTCAGGAGTCAAGCTGTCATGACTGCATGTTAACGAATTGTGGGTTAAGAGGACCATGCTGAACTATCTTAAAATATTTATATATACAGAACATATATATCTAGGATTACATATGTATTCACAGTGTCCCAAATACTGCAGGATTTTAACTCGGCGGGAAACACATTTGCGGCCGATTCATCAGCTGATTGGCTTTCTCCAGAAATCGATACCTGTGCTATGCCACGACTCTTTTTAAAATTACTTATAAACCTCTTGCTGGTTTGGAATGATTCATCACCCATTAAATTTCCAAATTTTGTCACTTGGGCTTGAAGAACTGGCCCACTTAGCGGCATTTCTTTCTGCTTTACTTGAGCAAATCTCTCTCTCTAGTGTGACAGTGACCAAGCGTGCATGATACATCTTTACCAATATCGGCGATCAAAAGCAAGACCTCATCCTAAGCTTTTGCTAGTGCCATTTTTATTTTTTACACAAAAGTGCACACAGATATATTCCCCCGCTCAACAATACAAATCCTTGTTTTTGTCAAATTGCCTGACTACCAAATCATTTTTGCTCAAACGACATAAAAACCTACCTTCCGTAAGAGACAGCACATCTGCAAGAGTCCATCCCAAGAGCAAGCAACTGAAAATGGGGAATTTTAATGGAAACACAAAAACTTATCCTTCCAGATCTAATGCGTAGGAACTTCTGATGGCTATATACAAACTCCACAGCTGTAAGGAAAAGGTTAAGCAGCTGTTCTGGGGTCAGACAGCCCCCCCTACCACACCTGCAAAGCATGCACTCTTGGAGGAGGAGAAAGGGCCAACTCAGTAGGGCAGCAGACAATAGAGGTGAACTGACCTACATTCTGAGTTCCTAGAAAGAAGCACTGCAGGCGCTCCTCCTATCTGAGGCCTGACTGTGTAGTAATGTTGCCAAACCCAAAGAGATCTGTGAATCTCAGGAAGTCTGGGACTTTCTTTGATGCCAGTTATTTACAGTCTTTATCTATTATGAAAAGAGAGAACTGGTAGGAAATGATCCAGAGAGGCAGCAGTAGAGCACTCTGGGATGCAGGAGTAGCTGCTTACCACTGGGTCCTGGATCGGAACCCAGGTTCCCTCACCAAACCTTAGGAGCACCAAAGGCAGAAATCAAACCATGATATGGGAAATCTAGATAGAGAAGGACCTGAGGACAGAAGAGTCAAGATCCCTGGACTGTGATCCATATGCCCCTCACATTAACTAGAGGGCTACCCATAGCTGGACTGTTAATATACCCTGAAAGGGATAGACATCAGTGTGTGACCTGGCCAGATGGCTGAGCCGGAGAAGGGGAAGACCACTGCAGAATCAGATTAGCTGTCAACAGGAGGGTGCCAGCCAGGAAAAGAACCTGCCTCATCATTGCGATAACTGGGACTATAAAATTTACCCTAATAGTGAGCGCAACTGTTAAAAAAAAAAAAGACAAATTAAAATGTTATAAGACATCACATAATTTATAATAAATGTTGATGGGGAAAAGGTATGAAAGAGAGGAAAAGACTGAATTAGTCCAAACAAAAAGGCCTACTGATATAACTCAAGAACTATGATAAAATCACGTCAGGTAAACAATAAGTGTGGAACCAGAAATCAGTGAACCAGAATTGGCGTGCAGGAAAAAAAGGCCTAATTGGTGGACAAAGTAGTGAGGAAAGGGGCTATTTCATTTCCTTTATGGGTCCTTAAAGAGACTTTGGGGAGAAAAACTGACTATTGGAGAAAGCTTCACCATCATGCCTGCCAATCCCCACTGTCTTCTGGGACCCTGGGTCTTCATCATCTTGATCCTGGAGATGTCCAGACAAAACCAGCCCAGATTGGATAGAGGATCCCAGATGACTTCGCCACCTCTACCAGCTACAACTGAATCCCAACCTCCACCTGGGATTAAACAGACTTTAACAACAACTGCTCCAGCCCATCCCAACTAATTTCTTCTCTTTTCCCAAAAAGGGCATTGATTACCATCTTTGATGCCATCCAAGAGACGATCACACAAGGGTTTTTTTCCTTATAAAACTCTCTCCATCTAAGAGGGAAGGGAATGTAGTTAAAATGATAGCCCTTAAGACTTTACATTTAAAATGATTGAACTATCTTTTCTTTATCTTCAATAAAAGGTTAAAAGGATTTTTAATGGTATCTTTGCCATGATACTAAGTGGATGGAGGTTTCAGTATACCAAAATCCCAAACCTTCTTTAACACTGTTTAATGTTTGACATTAAACATTACTGGGTTATGTTAACAGCTTTGGCCCATCCATTCCATCTAAATTAATACAGCCCTCCTCGGGCAGCACCTGCGGTGAATGATCGTCACAGAATTGCTTGAAAATCCCATGGCAATTATTCGGTTGGATAGTATAGCTCAATATCATCATCTCACTAACTGGGTAGTTTGCACAAGCTAACAATATTAGATGAAGATTGAGTCAGACCCAGAGCCACAGGAGAATATGTGCAAGTAGGTCACAAAAGTGCCTAAAAGAGGGAGAGATCCATGATATCAGGAAATTGATACCTGAAAACAGAGAGGCAAAACTGATATAGTTTCAGAGCCAATTGCCAAGAAATAAAAGAAACACAAGTGCTAAATTGTCTGGGTCTATGAACGTGCACACCCTTTTTTTTCCTTATTCATATAATATGAAAAAAGAGATTGACATGCATATATTTTAATGCCTGAAATATTAATTTAGCAATTTACTCAATGATAAAAACCTCACTGTAACTAACCATGTATGTTAGAACAGTAATACCAAGAAGAAGGAATGTTTAAATTTTGCATTTAGATATCTATACCAAGCACCCTTTGTCTTATAAACTCTCTTCCTTTCCTCTAGAACAGTTTAAAATGCACAACAGTCACCACCTGAAAACTGAGCTTTGCACAGTCTGCAGCATGGATGTAAACTAGTTATTTATACTGAGACTAGTGTAAAAGCCCGTGTACACGGGCCAGGCCACCCCATCCAGTCCCTTCTCCCGCACCCCCCTCCTTGCTCACCCTCCCATCCTCCCCCTCCCCCGGGATCCTTCCCCCGGGGGGGCGAGGCCTGCAGTGCCCCTCGTGGCGGGGGGAGGGGATCGGGGCTCCCCGGCCTGGAGGGACACTCGGGGGCTGGCAGCACCCGAACTGCCTCCCGCTCCGGGGGAGAGGAGCTGAGTGCTTCGGCTTCCTGTGCCGGTAACTCCCATCCCTCCGCGCCCCCCACTAAACCTGGCGCCTGCCCCTCCCGGTAACTCCAGTCCTACTGCGCCCCCCGGTAACGCCCGTGCCCGCTCCAGGTAACCCCCACCTCACAGCGCCTTCTGGTAACCCCCGTCCCACCACGTTCTCCGTAACCCCTGCGCCTGTCCCTCCCGGTAACCTGCAACGGCCCCTCCATCCTCCCGGTAATCCCCGGTAACTCTTGCGCCCGTCCCTCCCGGCAACCTCGGTCCCTCTGCGCCCTCTAGTAACCCCTGTCCCACTGCGCCTCCCGGTAATCCCCAGTAACTCCTGCGCCCGCCCCCCCCCCGGCAATCCCAGTCCCACTGCCCCCACCCTTTCCGGGAACCCTTAGTAACCCGCGTCCTCTGGTAACCCCTGCCCCCCTACTCTCCGCTCACCCCACTGATATCTCCTATCGTGCCGTGCCCCCTCCACCGTAACCTGAGGTAACCGAAGTCTTCTTTCTCCTGTAAACCCTGCACCATGTGTCGCCGAACCACAACTCCCAGCATGCCCTTTGTCTGGCCGTCTCTACTGCGTATGATGGCTTCACACACACTTCTCTATTCTTTTATTATATAGGATGCTTTTAATGTTTAGCATATCTATCACTGGGGCCATCTTTTTGTTCTGTGTTTATACAGCCCCTAGTACAATCAGGTCTGGTCCAGGGCTAAGGCTCCTATGCAATATAGTAATACAAATAATTAAATCTGTCCGTATAAACTAGGAATTTACTGTTTGCATCGTGTGCGTAACCAACGGACTTAGGTCAGTGTCAGGTCTGTAGTAATATTTATATTAACTGTATTTCCAACCCCAGGCTTTCAAAAATCAGGACAGAAGTGGGCAAAAGAGGGAATTACTTACCATACACAATAACTGTTTTGGACTTATGCCTCCATAGAACCATTCATTGGGTAGTGTGTGTCCATACCATTTAGTTAATGGTGTGAATTCTTCCTGGAGGGGTGCTCAAAGAGCAGGGATAATAGGGAAGCTACAGATCCATAACTAGACCTTGTGGAATACCACATAAATCACATTACCCCCAATCCATGACATCTCTCTCAAGTGAAAGAGCACTACCACATGGTCGGTGATATTGAATGCCTGTAGAGAGGATGAAAATGGATTTCTGCACTCTACCTACCAACAGCAAGAAATCATGCACTTGTGCCACTAAAGAAGTTTCAGTTCCATGTCCCGACGTGAATCCAGGTGCTGGGTCTAGAATACTAGCTTCACTTAGATGAGTTTGAAATGGTCCTTTGAGTAGCTTCTCTGTGAGCTTGCTCTGGAATGAAAAAGTTTAACTCATGCTCTTGCCAGCCTCCATATATTGTGCCCCCTGCATGATGTTTGGAGCAACCTAAAATTGATCAGCATTGAGCTGCTTACACAGTTTTAAGACATTTTAGTTTTCAGTTTTAAAAACCACATTCCAAAAATCAACCAGCTTTTGAGTAACAGCAAGAGAGTCAGGCACTGACCAGGAAAATGCTCCTTAAAAAGACAGCATCTTTGAAGTGTGTACTTTAAAGTGTGTACATACACATGTATGGAAATTGCTCACACAGCTTACAATGCTAAAGGCATGGAAAAAAGTATTTGGCCTACAGCTATTGGTTGTTTTGTCCTACAGTTAGTAACAAACATATTATGGAAGCACCCAGAGGCCACAAACTGGAATTGGGGTCCCAATATGCTGAACAAATTATGAACACACTGTAAACCCTCCAAGGAAAGTGTGATCTCTATTTTAAGACAACAACAGTTTGACATACAGATGAAGGGAAAGTGATACAAGATACTTCTTTGAGGTTCATGCCAACAGACATCACAGAGGCTGAGCCATAGTTCAAAGTGAATGGTGGTTTAAATTCAGAAGCGGAAAAGTTTAAGTGTCTATCCTGTAGTTTCAATACCTTCAGCTGCTTTAGCCATAGCTGAAGTTACTCCAGAATAGGAGACTAACATTCAGATTTCTTCAGAGATCCAAAGTGCTATTTACCAGTTGTTCACTAAGGATGCCTACATTTGCAGTATCGACACTCGCTGTCACAACTAACATACATCCTACTACGTATGGTCAATTTTCTCCACTTGCTATGGATAAGCATTCTAGGCCTTTTAAAACTATTCAAGTACTTTTAATTTTTTGAGGGCAAGAACCTCCTGACTAACTTATTGGAATAGAAAAGTGTGCCAATTTAGAAAACTAAACAAGCCAGTTGAGAATGTCAAATGCAAGAGCTGCAGATTCATCAAGTAAGAGTGTTGTCAGAGGACAGTTCACAAGTCAAGAGTGCTTCAGATCACTGGGGAATTTTAACTGCTAACTAGCTGACAAGTAAAGACTTACTGCATTTTGATCTGGAAACAAAATAGTACTTACAGACCAAATAAAATTTATGCAGATCACTGAGGGCTGGCATTTTTCCTTGGTACATATCCCCCCCTTCATCCCAGCTGTTGCTTTTGCAGTACTAGTTCTCCAAACAGAAACGAGCACATGGTCTGCTCCTGCTGTGCAGTAGTCAACACACTTTTCCAGAAGCCAAAATCATTACCTGTGGCCCATCTGCTCTAAACCAGAAACAGAAGTCAAGGTGTACAGTGTTTGCCAACAATGTCATGTCCTGAATAAAAAGTATATAAATGTTAGTCAGTAGACATCAAGAACTGAATGAGCCTGGAGCTGTCATCCTCTTCCCACGACAGGAGGTAACCCGGGTCAGGGTTGAGGCAAGTAGGCAGGGCCATTGCCAATGTTGGTATTTTGTGGATAATTTGAAATTTTGTACCCAAGGCTGGTCAACCAGCTTAAAAAGATTCATATATGATCACAAATCAAGGGCATGACTACTGGAGGAAAAGTTTCTTTCCCTATTCCTTACTGTATTGCCTTAACCCATTTTAAGAGTCCAGCTCTCCAATTCCTTTGCCTCCATCCCTTTTGATAAGTTAATTATGCAAGACTACACAGAATGAACATCTGCTCCTCTTCCATTAGTTTCTCTAATTTCCAAACTATTCCAACACCGTTAATGCCAGGGCTCAATGCCCAGGCAAGCTATACCCCTAAAGCAAAGCTTTACCCGGGGTGAGCTTGTATCTCAAAGCATATGAATCTGATCTGAAAACACTAACATGCCAAATGAAGGATTTACTCCTCCTTATGAAGATTAATGTGTCCCTTTTTTTTTTTGCATAACTGTCTGGTATCATACCAAAGGGTATCTATTTCCCCTACAGCAGTTGGTTCAGAATCAGAAGCCCTGCAAAGGTTAGGCTTGAGAAAGCATAAATTTCAGATATCGGTCTGTACCGGATCAACTGACCTACAGATTTGCTCACTGACTTAATAAAAGGCATTGAGAACTTGCCTAATAGGAATTCAAAGCTGTGTCAACATTTACACCAGCTTCAGTATTTGGAAGTGCAGCCTGATGAGAGTTACATTAATTTGAAATAGCAAGGCATAGGCATGGAAAGCCATTTATCTCCTACAATAGATTTGTTTCTGAGCTCCTCTAAAGAACCTATACAAAATGCACTGAGCCTTCGGTGTCTGCAGTCATTCCCATGCCACAATGAGTTGGCAGCCCGACAAACAGCGGCAAACAATGGCAGTCACTGGTCTGAGCAGCATGCAAGAGAAATAGAGATTCAACTTAATGCATTTGTTCAGACATCCACCTTAACAGTAGCTATTAGAATAAGGTTATCAAGAACAAATCTGATCAGCAGGGCTACACTTTAATTTTTTATATAGAGGAAAAAACCTAATGAGGATGATGGGAGTGTTTATAACTCAGGTTTAGACTCTGTATTATTACCCTTCCTTTAAAAGGTTATTAAACATTTGCCAATGACAGCTACTCAGAAGCAATTACCAGAATCATAACCTATCCATTTTGCAACTCACCTCAAATGACCCTCACTTCTGCAACTAATAAACATAAAATTTAAAAATGAGACTTAAATGTGAAACGATGCGAACACAGGAGTGGAACAAGTAACCTCATCACCCTGTTTTATTTAGGTCTCTTTCCCAGACTCATCCCTTATCTTTCATCTCTCCCTATGCTTAGTGGAATAACCACTTCAACACAGAGGAGGAGTTTAGCTATCTATAGTTGTGCACATCTCTGGTGCTATATATTAATAAGCATTAAGCTATTTCTGTATCAGTGATAATAGTTATAAAGTCAAATGCATCTATACTCAAAATTCAGAAGACCTTTGCCAGGAAGTGCGTTATTGATTGAGATATTAACACAGAAATGAAGACTTTTCCTGGGATCGACAACAGTGTAATACCCTATAGTTATATATTCGGTCTATCACCGGTTTTGAACAGAGGTAGAGCAAACAGCCGTCTTCCAGTCACTGGGGATGATATGTGTGTGCCAGATATCTGGAACAGCATATGCAGCCACGGTGCAACAATACAGTGAAACCTCCATTTAACGGACTAATTCGGGCGAGGGGGTGTCCGTTAAATGAAAAAGTCCGTTATTTAATAATAATAAAAAAACCCGAGCTGTCGTAGCAGCAGCCCGACCGCCACAGGATCGAGGCGGCAGCTCTGCAGCCCACCCGCTGCCGGGACCCGGGTGGCAGCCGGGAGCCATCAGCCAGCCCGCCCGGGTCCCGGCTGCTGGGAGCCGTCAGCCAGCCTGCCCAGGTCCCCCGGCAGCCAGCCCGCCCGCTGGCGGGACCCAGGCGGGAGCCGGCAGCCAGCCCACCCGCCAACCAGCCCTCCCGCTGCTGTGACCCAGGCGGCAGCCGGCAGCCAGCTCTCCTGCTGCTGTGACCCGGGCGGGAGCTGGCACCGAACGCTCCCGCTGCCGGGACCCGGGCGGGAGCTGGCACCGAGCGCTCCCGCTGCCGGGACCCGGGCGGGAGCAGGCAGGCAGCCCGCCCGCCCGCCAGCCAGCCCTCCTGCTGCCGGGACCTGGGCGGCAGCCGGGAGCAGGCAGCCAGCCCACCTGCCAGCCAGACCTCCCACTGCTGTGACCCGGGCGGCAGCCGGGAGCCGGCAGCCAGCCCGCCCGCTGGCGGGACTTGGGCGGGACCCGGGAGCCGGCAGCCCGCCCGCTAGTGGGACCCGGGCGGGAGCCGGCAGCCAGCCCGCCCGCCAACCAGCCCTCCTGCTGCCGTGACCCGGGCGGCACCTGGGAGCCGGCAGCGAGCCCTCCTGCTGGCGTGACCCAGGCGGTAGCCGGGAGCCAGCAGCCAGCCCGCGAGAAATGGATTTGGGACGCATCAGTCTTGCTCAGAAATTTTGTCCGTTGCATCCGAAGTCCGTTAAATCGAGGTCCGTTAAATCGAGGTTTTACTGTACTCTCATCTGTTTCAGCATCTCAGGGGTAATGTTACAAACCCCTGGTATCATCCCAGTCAAACTTATGGACTGCAATTCAAACCTCCTCTTGGTTGAAGGAAGGTGGCTCTACTGGAACTTCCTATTCCTCTTCAAATGGAAGAGGGACTGCAGGTGATGGACAATTGAAAAGTATCTTGAAATGATCTTTCCAATGATGCAACTGATCCTAAAGATTCTTGCTGTTGCTGACATCCAGATTCTTTACTGGACAAACTGGGGCCACCTTCCCCGAAAACCACCACAAAGTCGAATAGTGGGTGTGGAGATTGCACCTGGTAGCATCCTAGTCTAAACTGACTCAACCACCAGGATTCCCTTTCTTACATGATGATGTCCCAAACTCAAAATACAATGGCCATCCGTTGCTAAGGCAATCTGTCGGGACAGCCTGAGGGGTGAAAAAATCCTGTTGTCATCAACTTCCTTTTCATGGCTTCCTAGCCAGTACACCAGATAAAGCACAGATAGCAATGTTCAGACTTTTAAACTACTCAACAGGGAAGACAGCTGTAGCTCTTTCAGACAACGTTCAAATGCTCCAGGCACCATTTTATATATGATTCAGGATACTGGAATGGCCCCTTTACAAGCTTTCATTGGTCATTTTCACCTCAGGAGCAGAGAAACCCACGGCTGTTTGTCAGTTAACAATGGGGCTCGAACCTGGTCCACAGGATTCTAAGGAGCCAGTCAGTTCTACCCTGCCACCCACTGACCTGCTCACAGTTGTTAGAGCTAGAAGCTAAACTCTGACAGAGGTCTTAAGCCCTGAGATCTGAATGGCAGAACTGGAGGGGAGGGGTGTCCCTATTTGTTTTTAAACCAAGCATAGGAACAGGAAGTTGTCCATGCAGCTGGGTTTCCCCTGTTTAGGGCCACTTCCCTTGTGCTACCTCCTCCTACTGCCTAACTCTGAACTCCTAGTATCTGACCCAGCCTGGCTTCTGCTCCGACCACAAGGTCTGACCACCCACGTCCTGGTCATGACACTATTTCAGGTACCAGGACATCTGACGGTAGTGTTGCAGGTGATCGGCTTCAGTATTAAATATCCTCACAATGTGAACATACTTCCCATGAAGGGCTCTCTACATCCTTGAGACCCCACTTTTCTATGATACCGACAAGAAGCTGCACAGTGTGCAGAGTGAGGGACAGCATGGTATAGTTGATTAAGTGGAAATAAGGTGGGGAAAATGTATATAATTTTCACAAGTTGATGCCATCCTTCTCCTTCACTTTTTATTGCTCATCTTAGTGGATCATTGCCAGCCCAAACAGCTTGTCTTCCTATGTTATCAGAAACACAAAGCACAGCTAGCACACACCATGCATATGCTACCTATGCTTTATGCATGCTAATGATTTTAGCATTACTTCCCATATGTAATTTCATATTTTAAATAAGAAGGCAATCAGAAAGAAAGTCTGCCACCAGAAAAGGTCAGGGCAGTGTCTCAGGAGTATTACTGCTTCAACAAAATTAGTTTAACATACCCCAGTCTGTCACAGGCACATTGACCTTTTGCTGCTTTCAACAGCAAACATTGGTAAAGCAGCACCATATTTAATAGATCCTGCTCAGTAAGTACAATTGTTCTCATATGTTTGTGCTGTTGTACTTAATAAAATTTGCTGATTCAAAATCCCTTTTAAAATAAGTTTCTGGTTTCCTGCAGTTTCAATACCTCATGTTATTTACTTATGTAAGTCACAAAGGTTTAAATCCGCCTCTCAGTGATCTGGCAATAATAAAAACCTCAAGTGTTAATGTCCTTCTTTCAAAACGTACTGAAACCTTAGAATATACCTATTTTATAATGTAATTGAGTTTGTTGGCTCTATTACACCATAAAGATTACCATATTGTTTCCTTATTTGTTCTGTTTTGAAATTACAACTTGCTGTGCATGTTTATAAACAAAACATTCCACCTCCTAGGATAGAGACCACACAAGAACACATTTGTTTTCTGGAAACTACAGGATGATATTTTATATTTGTGGCAAAAATATTGCAATAACTTTGAAAAAATAAGAATTTGATCTCTTGAAAAATAAAACTCAAGATACTTTAATAATTGTGATTGCCTTTTAGGAGTGTGAAATATCTGATTCCTCTTGTATATAAGGTTCTTTGAACTGGGCAATTGGTATTTATTTTGGTTTAAAGAAAAGTAGTAAAGCATTTACCAGAATGGAGGGAGAAACTCAAACATTTTTTAAAAATTGTATTTGCCAGAAGATTTACGGCTTGTGTGTTCCCCATAATTAATACCCCAAAGAGGAATTTGGATAGCTCAGAACTAATGCAGCTTGGAAAGCACAAACCTGTAATAAATAGTAAAAGTGAATAAGTTAATAAGTATTGCCTCTAAGTGGGAAAAAAAGACAAACTTCATAATATTACCTAAACTGAAAAGGGAACAGAATTGACTAAAGGGGAATGAGCTGTTTTACTATTTTCAATGTAAAACAAAAAACTAAATGTATTATTGTATCAATAGCAATGTGAGGGTTTTTTAAAAAAAATATTGCGCTAGTGCCAATTTTATCCCAACATTACCAGAAGGATGTAAACTACCTGCTAAAGATAAATTAACACTCTTTTGAAGTTTAGAGAAGGAGGCAACATATGCTCACTGAAAGCATATAAAAAGGTTCTTTTGAAAAAAGGTATTTATTTTGCCATCTCACTGTCAACCATACCTCAATTAGACTCAACTGCTCCTGGGCACAAAGGCTGCTTAAGTTCTGGGTGAAAACATCATGTAGCTCTTAGGCAATATGCTCATAATAAATGGAGATGAGCCATTTATGAGTTCTAAATACCATGCAATTTTTATGACAACTTTAGAAGTCATTGTGCTCACAGCCCACAACATTTAAATTATGGACCCAATCCTCCAAAAGTTGAGTAAATAAATACATAGCACCTTGCAGCACAGCCCCTGTGTAAAATCGGTTTTATTTCCTCATGAAGAATACCTGCAAACAAAATGATAGGACTAGATGCACTGAAAAGAACTCACTGTCAGAACAGCAAGTTCTGAGCATCAGCTAGACACAGGCCAACCCATTTAGTATTTTATGTTTGGGTCCCTTTTAATAAATTTGGCTCATCTTAATACTTTGCTTTATTGTCAGAGTGGATAAAAAACAGGATTTTTTCCTGACTAAATATAATAAAAGATTTATTTAAATCAGATTTTTTATTTTAAGTAATGAATATTTATTTTTTAAAATAAGCCTGTTTAAAATGAATTCTGAATTTAGTACAAAATAGATCTAAGACCTAAACTTATTTATAATGTCTTTGAACATTTCAATGAAAAATAAATATGCTAAAAATCCATGAACCTCTATCAAAAAATTTAGTTAAAGGATGTTTTTCTATATAAAAAGAATCGGGGGGGGGGGGGGGGGGGGGGGGGGAGAGAAGAGAATATCTATCTTTTGAAGTCCAGCCTTATAAATATGGCATAATGGATTGTGTACTTTATTACCGACTTGTTTTAATATAAATCAGTGTAATGTGCTGTTTTATGTATTTAAGTTCCAGTTACAGTACTAATACAGCATGACATAAATCATGAGCCAAAGGTTAATTATCTAATAAAACTTCACTATTTTCTAACATACTAAAAATGTACAATTTAATACATTGAAAACATTAAGATTAAATTGCTGAAATAACTGCATATAGTTATAGTGTAACCTCCCAACAAAAAGATGCACCAAATCTAGTGTAAAGGTTCTATTTAGTTGTAAAGCCACATGCTTTAATTGTTATGTCAACCCATGAGAATGTACCTTTCTTTAGAAAATAATTGAAGTACAAATGGAAAAGTTAATGAAAATCAATTATTTAAACTGAAGACTTTCACTTTGTGGTTTAAATCAATCCACCTTATTTGCTGTTCAAGTCGAAGATGATGTCAAAGTACAGTAATTACTGACTAAAGGCATATCTAAGCTGCAATTAAAAACTCATGTCTGGCTTGTGCTAGCTGACTCAGACTTACTGGGCTTTGGGCTACAGGGCTGTTTAATTGCAGTGTTGATGTTGAAACTTTGCCTCAAGCCCCAACTATGGGACCCTCGTGCTCATGGGGTCCTAGAGTTAAGGCTCCAGACCAAGCATCTACACTGCAAGGAAACAGCCCCTTACCCCAAGCCATGCAAGCCTGTCAGCTGGCACAGGCCAGCTGCAGGTACCTAACTGTAGACATACCCTAAAGGTCTGAGTCCACTGAAATGGTTGGCACATAAGCTCTCACAGAGATGAATGGAACTTTATTCCCACCCCACTGTGATGAAAAGTCTTTTGAGCCTAATATTAGGCCAAGGGATCTCACCTACCTCTTGCCGGTGTATTTAACCAAACTGAGCAATGGCATGACCCCAATAACATTCTATTGGTTGCTTTAAGTTCAGAGAGAATTTCACCTAGACCACCCTACAACTATTAGTGCCACATTTTCATCTGGCTTGAATGTGCATCAACAAGTTTGATAAATGTACCTGAACCTTACCCCAAGGACTAAGCCTACTAGTCCGCTGCTATGCCCCTTTAAGTAAAGTACCTTCCTACTGCATTCCTTTTAAGCACATGTGCAAATTTCTATTTTTAATATAAGTTAATAACCTCCCCTGCATTTGATTTTGTACCCTTACTAGCATAAGTGTTCCCTACGGCAGATCTTGGTGTACCATTATCTTCTTTTCAGTTCTTTATTTCTCTACACTGTGTTCCACCTCCCACTACTCTCCACCAACCTTACCATACTCCATTTCCAGAGTAGCCTGTCACCCCTTTCTATGGTTCTGAACAGCAGCAGTGAAGATTAATGAAATTCTGGTCACTTTCCACTCTGCTACAGCATTGGACAGAAAATGCACAGGCACTTGAGCTGTCTAAAATGACCTTGTGAATAGAAAGACTCTTTGCAGCCAGAGCAGAAAATAAACTGAAGGGCTAGAAACTTATTTTAAAAAAATAATGAAAGCTAAGATGTATGCAAGGAGTATACATTAAGTTCAAATATTTGAGGGGGAGAACAGTGTTTTTGGTTCTTCTGACTTTCAAATAAAGTCAGCCACATTGTTTCTGGGCATGTCAAGAAACTAATAAAAGGCTAACAATCTGATAAGGATTATTTGCTGAGACAGCAGCATCTTTAATTTGCTTCTTTCAAAGTCTGGGATGTAAACAGGTAAAGATGAAAGAGACATGCTCAATTACAAGTTTAACGGTGATCGCTCTGCGAGCAAGTAACAAATGTAGGCAATTCTATTCCTTATTAAATAAATATTTCAAAAATACTATAAAGAAGTGGGAGGACTGACATCGGGTGTACTATAGGTGTGATCCAGTGAAAAATGGGAAGATTTATTTACTGTGGAAATGCAAGTATGAAAAGAGATACAGTAAAACCTCGATATAACGGACTAATTCGGGCGAGGGGGTGTCCGTTAAAGCCGAACATCCGTTATATAATAAAGTAGGTTTTCCGAATGCGTATGTTAAAAAATTGACAAATTAGTTAGTTTACCTGTTTTTACTTTTGTAGACACGTTTGTATAATTAAAATTAAGTATGTATGAAAAGTTTAATTTCACAGAAAAGTTTTCTATACAGTAGACTCTCCATTATCTTGGATGATCGGGAAAACCTTAATCCCGGATAATAAAATCCCGGATAATCACACGTCTACTGGGGGGGGGGGGGTTCACCGGTGGCCCTGGGGGGGGGGGATGGTGGTGGTCCCACCGCCTGCCCCAGTCAGCTCCCCTGCTAGCCTGGGTGTAGGAAGCCCAGGCTGGCAGCGGGCTGAGACCCCGGCTGGCAGGAGCCTGCGGGGAAATCCCAAAGCAGCAGCAGGTTGAGTGCTCAGCCCGCCGCCTCTTTGGGCTCTCTCCCCAGGCTCCTGCCGCCTGCCCCAGTCAGCTCCCGCTGCCAGCCTGGGTGTAGGGAACCAAGGCTGGCAGTGGGAGCTCAGACCCTGGCTAGCAGGAGCCTGCGGGGAAACTCTAAAGTGGCAGCCGGCTGAGCGCTCAGCCTGCCACCACTGTGGGGTTTCCCCCCACTGGCCTCTTGCCAGCCGGGGTCCTGCCTCCTGCCCCAGTCTGCTCCCACTGTCAGCTTGGGTTCCCTGCACCCAAGCTGTCAGCGGGCGCTGAGTGGGGCAGGTGGCAGGAGCCTGGGGAGAGAGCCCAAAGTGGCGTCGGGCTCAGCACTCAGCCTGCTGCCACTTTGGGCTTTCCCCCCGGGCTCCTGCCATCCGGGGTCTCAGCCCGCTGCCAGCCTGGGCTTCCTACACCCAGGCTGGAAGCAGACTGAGACCCCAGCTCATAAGGGGCCAGTGGGAGAAGCCCCAAAGCGGTGGCAGGCTAAGGCTGAGCCCACCGCCACTTTGGGGCTTCCCTTACTGACCCGTTTAGACATCCCGGTTAATCCGCAACCCGGTTAACCCGCGCCCGGATAATCGGGAGTCTACTGTAACAGTGAATTAATAACAAAAAATAACCTGTTAATTTAATTATAAGCAAATCTTGATTAAAAGCCTTTTAAAATTAACAGGGTGTTAATTTTCACATATGACACACGGACCGGAAATTTTGTCCGTTAAATCCGAAGTCCGTTAAATCGAGGGTTTACTGTACCTCAATACAGACTAGTGAGTACAATTAAGACTTGCCATTTAAATCAAGATAAGAGAGATATTTAACAAGACTTGATACCGTCCAATTCTGGTACTGTGATTCTGGGTACACCTAAAGCAGGGGTCTGCAACCTTTCAGAAGTGGTGTGCTAAGTCTTCATTTATTCACTCCAATTTAAGGTTTCACGTGCCAGTAATATATATACTGTAGGCATCTAGTGATGTTAGACACCTACAGGGTAGGTAGAAGATGAGCAAGAGTTCTGTGAATGACAGTGTCACCTAAATGTTGGACTTAGGCACCGGCAGTGGCACTTCAGCACTTAAGTGATTCCCACCCAAAAGATGCTTGCTTGGCTTATCTCAAACTTTCTCCTTATTGTTTCTACTCCTGTGGAAGAGCCATTTTTATCAGGACACTTGCTCATTTCAGCACTACTCTATTTTCTGCTGGAAGAGATCCAAGGTCTCTCCTGCTCAAACAACAATTTTTACCATGCTCCGTCAGGTCCATGGTCCCAAACACAAGAGTGGTAGGCTCTATGCACCTTTAAATGTACAGTCAACATCTGAAGGATCATACAGGCCTCCCTTCCCGGGATGTTAACCCAGTATTATATATGGACTGGGTTTTTGGATATAAAGTTGATAAGCTGTTCAATGGGACTAATTGTGTGTCTCAGGTCTGGGATAGCTAATCTTTTGTGGCACCAAGCATAGGGTACCTGTGTGTTTATCTGAGTTAAAGTGGAAATCTATGGAATAAATAGATCAATTGGTGCCTTTTAATAAAAGCAACCTTCACGAACCCAAAAGTTTTTATAATTTCAACTCTTGCTGTGGCTGCATTCAAGATCACACATAATAGTCTCTTCTGTATTCTTAAAGTAATAGACACCAAACAGCTACCCATTATCTGCTTGAATTTAGTGAAAAGTATTCCCAAGATTTTAATTAATTAAAGACTGCTCACAAATTGAAGATACTATATTGAGACTCATAGAGGGTGTATTCATTTACAAGCAGTGTTTATATATTCATTGTAAGCAGTCATGCAAGTGCTAAGCACATACTAGCAAAGAGCTGCAACATAAACAAGGTGTGATACAAAACAAAGCAATTTTGACTTGTGTGGATTAGGAATATAAGGAGAATTAGATATACGCATCCTGAAATTCAGTGTTTGTTAAAGTGTTTAAGTTTCTAAAAAATGGATGCCTGTGTCCATTTCAGTTTAATCTCCTACCAGAAACAAGATTAGCTCCATGCTTTCATGCCACATCGTGGCACACCAAATGAGGGGTCATCATTCAACTAGTAAAGAACATACATTTTTGAAGATAGTAACTAACAAGATGAGTCTAAGACAACAATACAGAAGTTTCTATTTTCCAAAAGCATCAGCAAGATGATCAGGAAATCAATATTTTCAGCTGCTGGAGAAAAAATGGAGGCTACAATGAAAATTATGAAAATAATGATAAATGCCATTAGAATGTAAGATGCACTCTCTTCAATAGCCTAGTAAAAACGCACATTAGAACAGAGAAGAAGAGAAGTGATGAATCACAGTAAAGCAGTATCAGGTTTTATCATCTCTGCTCTAAGAACTATACAGGAATGGCTGGTAAAATATTTCCAGTCTCCCTTTAAGTCCTTTGTCTTATAATGCATATGTAAAGGGGAAAAAATCCCCTGCCACCAACTTCTTAATACTTTTTAAAATGGAATGTCAAGAATACTTACCCTCAGCATACTACAAATGGGTTGAGAAGTTAAGTTTTAAAGTATTCGACTGTTTGAAAGGTAGAAAGTGCTTTTATGCTTTCAACTTTTTTTTGTCAAATGAGAAATCATCTAGACTAAGGAGCAGAGGTAAAAATTATATCTGGGACATAATCACACCTAGCTGAGAATGGATGGGGAGCAGAAAGATAATTTGAAATTGTGCTTAACATACAGATATGGCCAATTTATCAGAGCACAAAAAAATAATATTTTTTTTGAATATTTGTCAGAGACGTAATTCCAGACAGAACATGCAAATTCGCATCAGGTTATAAATTGAGTAGTATGGGCTCATTCAAAGTCTTAAACCCATTTTGGAAAGGTTCAACTCTGCCATTTTAATTTGCTTGGGCCAGAACTGATCCTGTCAATTCTCAGCCTAGAAGCCTATTCTAATAACCTCAACCATTTTTTAATTAAATACAGGGCTATGAAATCTAAACTTCTGTCAGCTTGCAGCTTCAAACTTTTGCAGAATGCCTCACTAATCAAGGGACAGAAGAGTACCATTTTAATCATTTAGATGGAGATTGAGCCTTATTACTAGGCCCTACATAAAGGGCGGTGCACAGCTGTAGAAGGAACTTTGGGAAGGAATAAGACAATTTTCTCCTGGGTCCTGGGCAGAGAGATAGGTTACTGCAGCCCTCTACAGGCTAGAATTTACTTTCTCCGTCCGTATTGACTCAACTTTTCTAGCCTGCACTTCCCTCCTCCCTCAGATTTGCTGGGCATTAATACTGCCACACAAGAAGATAAAGGAACCTTGCTTCCCCTTCTTCTCTTGCACAGCTACATTAGTCTGGCTTACAGTCAGGCTCTAAATGTATGTCATTAGGTTTAAGTTGTTTACTTTAAATGTTATCTGTTTTTATTGCTTGCAGAGAAGTACTAGTATAGCCTTAATTTCATAGCAAATGAGTAGGCACCCTTCATATATCTGCTAACATTTACCAAGCCTTCTTGAGAACCCTGCTAATGCTGGGTCTTTGGCAATATCCTTGTATGTCCCTTTCATTGTTTCCCTGATGTAAAGGTCAAGAACATCTGTTTTTAAATTAACTACTACTACTGATAGATTAGTTGCCAGTAGCCTAGCACTTTAACTATCTCAAGGCTTCTGGAGGGGGGAATTTACTCCCAGTCTACTGTATCCAGCTTTTTGGGGGGAAACAGTTGTGGAGAAGTCCTAAATCAATAGAACTTGATGTGTACTTCTATTATTCTGAACCAAAATCCTGAATGCGGAGTCCCATAAGGGGAAATGAAACCATACTGTTTGAAGATTTCTGTTTGACCCTAGTAAGCACACTATTGAGACATAGGTAATAGAGAATATTTCTGTATAGCATGACTTGATCCTTTTGGCTTAAGTAGTTTTATGCACCTCCAGTATTCTTGTGCTGTATTTGTTACAAAATAATGAAGTATAAAACCCCACAAATCTTTACTAGTGTTACTAATACCTCCTTGGATATTTGAAAATGAAGTTATTTTGCAAAAATCTATTTTACTTTAGACCAGGGGTCTCCAAACTACGGCCCGCGGGCCGGATGCGGCCCGCGAGGCCCTCTCATCCGGCCCGTGGAGATCTTTTTGGCTCTTTTGAGAATTTTTGGCTCTTTTGAGAATTTCGCAGGGACGGCTCCACGCTGGGGCCTGGAAGCGCCGTGCGGGCCGCCGCCACCAGCCGCGGGGCCGGGACACGCCGCGTGCTCCGCTGCCCCCAGCGGCCGGGACGCGCCGCGTGCTCCGCTGCCCCCAGCGGCCGGGACGCGCCGCGTGCTCCGCTGCCGCCGCCAGCCACGGGGCCGGGACGCGCCGCGTGCTCCGCTGCCGCCGCCCAGTTACAGGCGGCGAAACAAGGAGCCACCCACTGCCAGGCGGCGAAAAGGTCTGGGGGGAGAGACCGGGTTGAGCGGGTCATTTGGGGGGGGGGGGGGGAGAGACCGGGCTGGGTGGGTCATTTGGGGGGGGGGTTGGAGGAAAGGAGGTTTGGGGGGGAGAGACCTGGCTGGGTGGGTCAGTTGGGGGGTTGGAGGAAAGGAGGTTTGGGGGGGAGAGACCTGGCTGGGTGGGTCATTTGGGGGGGGGGGTTTGGAGGAAAGGAGGTTGGGGGGGGAGAGACCTGGCTGGGTGGGTCAGTTGGGGGTTGGAGGAAAGGAGGTTTGGGGGGGGAGAGACCTGGCTGGGTGAGTCAGTTGGGGGTTGGAGGAAAGGAGGTTTTGGGGGGAGAGACCTGGCTGGGTGGGTCAGTTGGGGGGTTGATGTGTAGTGAACAGGTGTAGTGAACAGGTGTTCATGTGTAGTGAACAGGTGTTCATGTGTAGTGTTCATGTGTAGTGAACAGGTGTAGTGAACAGGTGTTCATGTGTAGTGAACAGGTGTAGTGAACAGGTGTAGTGAACAGGTGTAGTGAACAGGTGTAGTGAACAGGTGTTCATGTGTAGTGAACAGGTGTAGTGAACAGGTGTAGTGAACAGGTGTAGTGAACAGGTGTTCATGTGTAGTGTTCATGTGTAGTGTATCAATGTGTTATTAAATAATAACTGAATAAAATAATATTAAATAAATAATTAAAAACAACATCCATGTTTTGATTCTTTTTTATTTGGACCTCGAGTGTGTTGTCGGCCCCCGAACTGCTATTTGATAGTTAATGCGGCCCTCGGGCTGAAAAGTTTGGAGACCCCTGCTTTAGACCATTGTAACAGTTTATGCTCAATACAGATAAGCCTCCAAACCTTTGGAGGCTTAAAAAGAGGAAACTCCTTTTGAGATTCAGCAGTTCTACCAGGCTCTCTTCTATAACTGGAGATTCTTGATTAAAATAAAAGTTACCATCTTTAAAAGTTTCATCAACCTGCTATGGTATAGAAGACACAAAAGCTGACATTTAATAGTGATCTTCCTTAAAAAGATGAGCTCCCTTGGCTATGCCATCAGGCCTCATAATCCACTTTAATATTCCATAAAAGCATCCAAATAAAAAGAACCATTAGCCAGGCACCCTCCCTGCATCCGTAAGACTGAAGTTACAAAAGAAAGGAAGTTCAATGTGTAGGGCATAATTTGCTCAGTGCATATTCTGACATATTATAGGCAAATGAAGGGCATGTTGCTATTGGATTATAAAGTCAGTGACCCAACAAATGGCACTTCTTTAATAGTATACTGTATAAGGGGAGTTTCTGTTTTAGGAGACACTAAAAGTCACATTAAAGTGACCACAGCTTAAGTTATTTATGGCTATGCTTAAACAGAAATAACAGCTTTTAATGCCCTCAGTGTCTAGGAAACCAATCGCCAGCACTAGTCTACCACATACCTAATGTCTATTATAAATTACAAACGCATCCCTGCTTCCCAACATAGTGGAATGAACTACAGGGCAGACTAATTTATTAAGTTGTCTTCCAAAACTGAACTCTCCCTTATGGATTAAACCATCCTGGAGGAGCAGATGTTAAAAGACAAAAGTAATACACCCCAAATTCCAGGACAATATAAAAGGGTGCTTTTTTAGTCTGCTTTCTCTAGCGGCATAGAGACTGCATATAGGGATGGCCCAAGTCTTTCAGAAATATGACAAGAGAACCTTAAATTCGGCGGCAGCAGGGAACTCTGCTAAATGAACCAGTCATACTTCACAACTCTGCTAACCCAGGAGGGCGTTTCAAAACACTTAGCTGATCACTAGTCCCCCATTCAGTCTGTGACAAAGAAGAAGCAATGGTGGAAGCTGGTACCCACATTTTAGATTGCCTAATGCTTTCCCGGATAAAGGTCTCTTGTAAGTATTTTGCTGAGCTTGCACACCTTGATTTGCAGAAGGACTTTGACATTCAGCTGGGCAAGCACCCTCAAGCTACAGTAGTGCCTTTTCTTTACCCTCCCATGAAATTCTGCTCAGCTTTTGCAGAGGTATAAATTCACTTGCTTTCTTCAAGAAAGTTTTGGTAACACACTAAAAGTAAGTAAACCAAAAATCTGTGAGGCTACAATGATGCCACTACAACCAAAGCAGCCACTATGTGCTGAGAGTGCAGGGCAGCAGCCAGAACATCTGTAAGGGTGTGTGGGCAAATGGGGCTGCTTCCCACACACCCTGCACATGCCCCTGATAAGCCCAATGCCTCCTTCTGGGTGGCATCACATAGCGAAGGAACAAAACTAGGCTCCTCTACCATAAAACCCACATTTGGCCCACTGCCTGAATTGCAGGGGCATCATGTGGGCTGGAGTTCCCCAGCTTCCAGAGGGTGGGGACGGTGTAGAGAGCTAGGACAGACTGGGCTCCCCCTCCAGAACACAGCAGTCTATTGCCCCCCTCTGCCCAAAGGGATAACAATCTTCTGCTGCCAGCTACTGTAGCCAGTCCTGCAGCTCAAGTGGTAGAAGTCTGCCCTGCAATGTTGCACATTTATGGCTCAAACCAGGCTGATCATATAAACTGGGGTGCTGTTCCTGTAATATTTGTATATAATTTCCTAATCTCTTAAAAGGGGGGAATTAACATTATTAAGGTTACAAACCAAGCTCTGAAAAATTAGAAAATGCCAGATGTACAGATAAGTCAAACTTTAGTTCTTCTTCCTTGTGCCTATGCATGCCTTTGTTCAGTGCACATGATGAAAGCACAAAAGGAGAGGGTAGAATTGAGGTTGCATGTGCAACTGTGAATGTGTTGGGGTTTTTAAAGTTTTCAAATGGTTAATTTACAATGTGACTACTTCTCATATAGTGCTTTTCCTCTGTAGATTGGTACGGTTATTTTACAGATAGTATTAAGAGTATTTTTGCTACCTAATTCATATTTTAATGTAGTTTTATTATATATATTTTATTTAAAGTTATAATGGCTTCCAGCATTCAGCCTATGTTAGGAGTTTATGTCTTAGACCAGCAGTTCTCAAACTGTGGGTCGCAACCCCAAAGCGAGTCGCAACCCCATTTTAATGGGATCACCATGGCTGTCAGTAGACCTGCTGGGGCCCGGTGCTGAAACCTAAGCCCCACCACTGAGTCCCAAGCCTAAGCCCCACAGCCCGGGACTGAAGTCGAAAGGATTCAGCCTTTGTCAGTGGGGCTTGGGCTTTGGCTTCAACCCTGGTTGATGGGGCTCAGGCTAGAGACCCCCTGCCATGGGCTGAAGCCCTTGGGCTTTGGCCTTCCCACCTAGGGCAGCGGGGCTCAGGTGGGCTCCAGCTTCAATCCCCCATCCTGGGGTCATGTAGTAATTTTTGTTGTTGGAAGGGGATCACAGAGCAATGAAGTTTAAGAACACCTGTCTTAGACCAACAGTTAAACCTAGGAAACAAGATAGATGCACATTGCAGGACAGAGTTGCCAATACCAATAACGAAGGATAAGATTCATACAGTATTGAGAAGAGAGTGAAAACCACAGTTGATCCAACATCTGGATGAAAAGACTGACCACAGAGGCCAACACAAAAGCCCACCACTCAGATATTACATTCCAGAAAGACACTAAAGGAGGTAAACTTTTGACAAAGCGAAGAGCTGAAGTTACCTATTGACAATCCTTCTGAGGAGAAACAAGTATTTTAGACTGAATTGTAGAGAGAAAAATATAGTACACAAACGCCTCTGTTCATGTTGTAAGAGGCAGTCACTTCATGAGAGGGTTGGATGTCATAAAGGGATTCTGAGCAGCCAGATTTTTTTTTTGGCTCTCTCAAGTACAGGGCAACAGAGAATAGAAGACAGACTCAGATATGCTGTAATAACAATGTTTATACCCTGAAATTCTTAGACAAGCAAGCCAAGTTTTAGCATTCTCTCTGAACTGAGCCTGGTTTATTGTGTTATATAAAAGCCTTTAGGTAATTTGAATTGTATTGATTTATAGGACTTATAACGGAGTCATTCCCACGGGAAGAAAAACAAATCTCTGACACTAATAAGAAACTCAGAACAGGGAGGGGGTGAGGGGAGAAGACAAGTTGATGGTCAAAGGCAAGGGACTAGAGTGGGTAGTGCTACTCGAATGACTGCAATCAAACTGGTGCACAGAAAGCTCGGAGATTGCAGCAGAAATTAGGAGATAGAAAGGTAAATTCATCCTCTTGATGAAAGATATCCAAATAGTACAAGTGAGAGTTACTTTTAAGCTATGTCTTGCTGTTTAGGGGAATATTTTGTGGGTTAATAGTAATGCTAATACAATATCTACAGCCTTGTCATCCACTAGTTCAGGACTGCCATCACCAACTCCACGTGGGCACCAATGACTGCCAACAATGACCTTAAGTGAGTCACTACAGACTATGTGGTTCTGGAAAAAAGGATAAAGGAGTTTGAGGCGCAAGTCATATTCTCATCTATCCTCCCATCTATCCTTGTGGACAAAATCAGAAATGGACTCCTTCTTGAAGTGGTATCCTCCTCTGGGATCAATAAGTTGCTCAAAAGGACCAGCCTGCACATAGAGGAGACCTGAGATCTCAGTTCATCCCAGAATATGAAGGATCCCAGTTATCAGGCATGAGTACCATGTTTATAACATCTTTAAGTTGCAGGGTAGGGCAACTTTTTCCACTCTGGCTGGAATCTCTATTTTCAAACCAGCTATTTTGTAATTTTTTTCAAGCTTTAAAATTAACCAACTCATTATAATTGCAACTTTGAAGAACAAAAGATAGAACTATTCACACTTTGTGATACCCATTGCTCAATACCACAAAAATTCAGTTTAGTTCCTATTGCCTTTCCCATCATTGCTGATTTTACTACCTTGGTAAGTGGAATCACAGAATAAATTCACTCGTTAAGCATCTCAGAATCCAAATAACTATTTCACTACCACTTCGAAGGCCCAGGTTCTCATCCCTCATTGCATTTGCCTGTACAAGCTGCCTTTTCTGATGTCCTTTAAAATGTTTTGATAACGTCTTGCCTATTCTTAAAAAAAAAAAAAAAGATTTTCAGTCTCTCTATCAGCTGTTTTTCTCATTGCAAAGAGGAAGCATTGGGGACAAAAGATATATCTAAACGTATACAAATTGTGTGTCATTCTACTCAATAGATTAGATTTGATTTGTTTGCAGAAAAACAAGAATTGTTGCTCAAGTTCAAAACCTCACATTTGGTATTCATGTATCTTGAAAAATAAGGACAAAAACCAAAAACAGATACTTCCATGTTCAACTTACTCAGTCTGATATCTTTAAGATCATGAGGCATAATCAACAAGGAAATATTTAACTAAATCCCTTCGATTTACAATTGCCACACTTTACTGAAACTATGGTTGTAAAATTTTAAGTCTGATCTTCTTTATCCCTTCTGTCTCAACCTCCACTCCCATATTTCAGGTCTCCTTCCTAGATCTATTTTGTTCTATTTCCTTAGCACACATTGTTTCCAATAAAAAGAGAACCTGAACAGGACGCTTTATTTCGAATCTTCAATCGGTAGCATTTGTATATTATTTTTGGTTCTTGTAGCTTTAGAGTTTATCTACACTGGAAAGTTGCACCACTAACTATTAAATAGATACAATCACCCTAGTGTGGGCAGTTATTTTGGCATGAAAGATGCCTCATCCAGCACACCTATTTCCACTCAGGAAAGGGAATAACTACACAAACATAAACCATCTTCTTACTAGTATAACTGCATCGAAATTAGGGCTTTTACTGGCATAGCTATTTCAGTGAAAATCACATTACTAACCTAAAATTATGCTGATAAAGAGCAAGTTTAGATCAGCCCCCCCCCCCCCCCCCAAACACCCCACACTGTTCACAGCCAGACCTTTTACTAAACTCAGAAATGGTCAGTTCAGATGCTATATTAGATTTTGAAATCAGTCTTGATTTATACTCAGTTTTACAGTTTGGGTGAATGGTGTACAAAGAGAAATGGTGGACTGGCCAAGGTCCCACATGATTTACTCTCCTATTGGATCAGAACCTAGGATATTCCTAGCTCCCAATCCTTTGATTTAGTTACTGTACTCATACAACCAATGCATACATTTCTAAAATGAAGCAACCTTTAGCAACACTGAGAAGATTTGTTGAAAACTACGCTGGAAGTCTCCTACTGCTCATCTGCACTGGCAGGCATATATATGACACAACACAGCAAGTACAAATCCCAGCATCTCTCTTAAAAAATTACATGCAATCTCAATTCTGTCATCCCAACGGAGAGTCATAGCACAATTCATTTGCTTTTTAGATCACAACATACAATCTTGTTGCTAGCTAGTTTAGTTAGAAGTATGAACATCTTCCAGTTCAGAGTTACAGGAAATTTGTGCAAGAGCAGCATACCTGAAAGTCAGACAAATTCTGACTCTTTTAGTCTGGGCCTGCCACCAAATAACATTTGTCATTGAAGGGTTATTCCTTCCAATGGGTGGAGATTTAACAGGCAGATATGGGCTCACCTTGCGCCTGCTATTGACAAGAGTTGTTTGTGCCTTTTTAATAAATGTATCTAGCTATCACAAGAGCATTTGAGATGAGAGATATGTAGGGCAAATTCCCAAGTATTTTTAATTTCTGCTGGGAATCATTGTTCCTAGGGAGTTATTATAGCCTCTTCTTATGTGCAAGTTCAAGTTTCATACTGCATACGTCTGGCCAAATTTCCCAATAGCAGCTTTTATTTCTCCACTTCACTTTGGATTGCATTCATGACCTTTGAATACACAAGCTGTCAACTCAGCATAATGACAAGATACATTTACCAAGTCTGTTAGCCTGGCAATGCTACCAGGGTATGTGAGCAAGGCTAAAAGCAGCAGTTTCAAAGGCTGATTTAAAGTAGGCTTCATCTACTATCCTACCCTTGCCTAGTTTGAGTTCTTCGCATAAAGTTTAATGTAAGAGATTAAAAAGGGGATCCAATTTGATGCCTTTCCATACCATACACTGGATCTCCTATAGTAATATATTTTTATGGCATCAGTGCTTTGCGTCTTTTAGACTGGATTTTTTCTTAAACTATCCAGTATTTTTAGCTCTTAAAAAAGTGTTTCTTTTAAGATAGTATTTGTTGCTAGACTGCTTTGATCTTAATGCATACAAAAATGAGTATAATAGCAAAACCTTAAATAAACTACTTACATTTAAGTATGGTCTCCCTTTAAAATTTAATCAGGATAGAACACAAAAGGAACAATGTTGCAGCCTCTGGGGGCCCATATTCTAGAGAGGCCTATTTAAGAAACATCTCTGTGTCTGCTTATCAGTCTTTTAGCAGCTACTGAACTCTAAACTGTTATTTGATTTTTATGGTATTTATTTCTATGACTTTAGCTGTATTTTTGATTAACAGTCTACAGTGATGCCAACAAATAAAGTATATAATATCCATAACACACATTTATAGATTAGAACCCAAACTGATTTTCAAGACACAATGAATTTGAAAACATGAGATATTTAAAAAAAAGCAGTTTTTAGTGGAAGCCCAGTTATCCTGTATATATAAATTTGCAAAAATTTCCAGTATATGAAATTAAAATAAGGCAGGAATAGAATTTAAGGATTCTGCCTCTGGAAGTCATTCCATCCAACACGTCCTTTAAGATTTAAAGTATATTTGGACTCTGTGCACGTTTTAGGGCATTTCCATTATTTGTGCTATAAAATCTTACGGATGCATTTTAGGCTGCGTACTCTATTTCAGCAAGAAGTCAAAATGTCCTGTGTAAAATTTATACTTTTAGTTAATACAGCAGCAAGACATGTAATAATGTGAAGACAAATTAGTTCTTTAAATAACAGCACTGATCTAACAGCATCTGAGTTTAATGGGCTGTTTCTGTAAGCAAGTTTCTGAATAAATCGCGGGGGAGCAAAGTGGAGAAAAATGAGACCAGATACAAAATGCAGATTATATAGAGCGATCTGAAATCCTTTTAAATACCTCTGAAAAAATATTGCATATTTCAGAAAATACAAGTATTTCACTATCTTTACTTCTGTTAACCAATACATATATGTTAGACATAGTATTATTGTAAGTATTGGGAGTTTACATTAACTGAATGTATTATACTCTCCCCACAATTCTGTTCACCCATGTCAAGTATCCCATAACACTTGGCCTTACCAAACATAAGCTTTGGCTTAAGTAAATAGGAAAACTGTCAGGATCAGGACACGTGTTTTACCATGCAAGAGTCAGAGAGTTACTCACAGGCCAGTACTGGAATGTCTCAAAGGAAAAAGACAAGCTATACAATTGTTCTACTTGATACAAACCCAGGAGGTGCTTTCATGCCCCTTGGTACCTGGAATGCCTGTGTTCAAAACAAAGAGATAAGGAATATGACATGGTACCACAAAAACAGGGTAGAAAGTTGATTGGTGAAATCTTGTTTCAGACGATGCATGTGCACAATACCTTTTTAAACAAGATAAAAAGCACAGCTTCGGGAATGCAACTTTGGACGCACACCTTCTTTGTATTGTGAATTTAACAACACTGCACAAGATGGGGCTTCCTAGAAACTGGTATTATACTGAGTCTATCTTCTTCTGCTACACTATTAATAACAGTGAGCAATAAACCTGACTGATGTTACCGGGTCTCAAATATATTTCTTAATGAAAAAGTGTAGTCAAGCAGTTGACTATGCAATTTATCAGCATTACTGAGTAAGGCCACTTAAACAGGTAAATTACTGTTCCCCATTTCTTGTGGACAAAAAGGTTGCATAAGGTTACTTCAGGTAGAGCACTGGGTTCTATTCCCAACTCTAAAATGTCAGACCCAAATCCCATCCACTAAGCCACACTGGTTTTGGATTAGCAAGCCTATTGGCCATCCTGTCAGCATCCACTGCTTTAGTTACCTGGTGGCTCTCTTCTCTCAGGGTCAAAAATAGACTCCAGAAAGCCCCATCTCCAAATTCCTAGTTATCTTTGCTGTCTAACAAAGTCCTCAAAGTCACTTCTGGCAAAGTCAGAAATAGAACCCAGGTGCCTTATACAGCAAAACAAACTCTTACCCACTTTACATATTTGCCACGTTACCTCAATGAATATGCTACTTGGCTATGCAGTCTATATAGTAGGGATATTCATATTCACCTCTACAAAGTACCAAGATGCATCATTTGCCTAGCAAGTAGTTGCACATGGTGAAATCTGTAGAGAAGGGGAATCCAGTTTGTTATTTGTTCGCTAAGCAAATTATCTCTGCATTCTGGCATTTCTGATGCATCTTCATGCTCCGTTGTTTTGATCTCATGGACAATTTTTTAAAAGGGAGAAAATTTCTTTTTTGTATAAAATACATTTTAAAACAGTTTAAGTATTTATGACAGTGAATGGCAACCTGCTCTTGCACTTTTACTGCAGTGTGCTGTTATTCTAGATGTTCTGCAGCAAGTCTTAGGGCATTGGATACCACCAATCAATAGTTATTTTTCAGTTGTTTGAGAAGTGAGAATCTTTTGCATTCGGTACTTAAGGGCATGTTTATAGTTAAATAACTAAACAAGTTAAATGGTTGGCTCTCATGTTCAAAGCACAAAGCTATCTTGGTCTCATATGGTCTTAATGAATATTGTATCCTGCAAAGCCAACTTTCAGTCTTCTAGGCATAAGCCACCACTAATTGGAGAAGGATTTAAGTAACTTCCCATGGATAGGTGTGATGGGGTATACCTGTCCCACTCTGAACAGGAAGGGGTTAACCCCTACTGTAGTCTGAAGAAGCTGTGTCCCATCGCCCCAACTGGGTAGGCTCCGACTAGAACCACAGTATAAAAGGGAGCTGCCCTGCTCAGTCTGGGCTGCCTTCTGAGGAGCGAGGATACATACGCTGCAAGCTCCTGCACCCCAGGGGCTGTTGGCGCCCCAAGACCCAGGCACATGGAGACCCAGGCGGATAGCTGGCTGCCCACAGAAGCCCCCAAGGGGAGTGAGTCTCCAGGAACTTTGCTGGTAAACTACCCCAGAGAAGCAGAGGACCTGCGGACAATGGAGCAGGAGGGCAGGGTAGAAAGTGGCCCAAGGGAACCAGACATTGGTCTGGTAGTGGAATCGTGAATCAGGTCAGCATGTTTTGAACAGATCCCTGCTGACCCAGCAGTGAATACACCTGCAACTGACAGGGTCCTGGGCTGGCACCTGGTGGAGTAGGGAGGGCCTGGATCATCAATGCCCAAGCTGCCAATCCACTCCTGGGTGACAGTCCACCCTCTTTGCCTGGCTGCCAAGCCACACTTCGCTGCACAGGAGGGAAGTTTGACTGCCCAAGAAGAATGTCAGACAGCGTGGCTGCGATGGGAGTGTGACACAGAGACCCAAAGAAAGGAACAATGATCAGTCACTACGTATACCCAGGGGCTTAAAACACAGGGGAGTCCGTGGTTGGATCCAATCACAACATAATGGTATGTCCATCCAGAGTGTGGGGCTGGATCTAGTTCAGATAACTACTAAAAAGGAATAGGAATATTTTTGCTTTAATGATTCTCTACTCTCTGTTTACTACACAAAGAGTGAATGAATGCATTTTACTATAATCCATAATTGGCAACAATTACTTAAGACATTTAAAAGCATGCATTAGCCTAATGAAAAGCATTTTTGTAGAGAAATGATTGATAATCCATTGCAGAAAAATGCTACAAAAATGTTAGAGCAAATGAAAATGTTTAATCTGTAACCGTCAACAATTAGCCACAGCAGAAAACTGCCTTAAAAATGAACTACCGAATGGGATGAAATTCAGCTTAAAGGAACAGCAGTGAACTTCCCTTCCCTATGAAAGATCAGAAGGAAGCAGCAGACAAAAGTGAAGACCTTTTCTGCTGTTGCTCTTCATTTAACCAGAACTGCTGGAGCTCAAAACATTGTTAACATTATGTTTCAATACCCCTCTGAGGTGAGGACATGCCCTATTCCCATTTTACAGGTGCGAACAGGCAGGCTGACAAAAGGCAGGACTTGCCTAATATAATAAAGGAAGTAAATGGCAGAAGCAGGAAGAGAATCATCAGGACCTATCTTCTCAGCATGTATTCTTGAAGAAGTTTTTCCTTTGCTGCACTGTGAGGGGCTGCGGGAAATGGCACGTGCCGGGCCACCTCTTCCCGCAGCTCCCGTTGGCCTGGAATGGCAAATTGCGGACAGTGGGAGCTGCGATCAGCCAAATCTGTGGACACTGCATATAAACAAACCATCCCGATCCACTGGCGATGTCCATGATGGGCTGCATGCCAAAGATTACTGATCCTTGCTTTAGCATAGAAACTTTTCAGTCCACTGGCTCGTCGCTGAAATTTTCCAGCAAGTAGCACTTAACTTTTGCCAGGACATTTTCAGGCAGAGCTGCCTTTGTTTCTCCCACCACAACAGGAGATCCTCCCACACCACTCTGCAAGGACCTCTTCAGAGATCATTGCTGAGAACAGCTCAGAAGCATGACCCCAGGTGACAGCCAGAACTCAAACAGTTCCCTTCTCTGGCCTCATGATGAATATATCCTTGTGGCTCATGACTGCCTGTAGTACGTTTTGCAGTCTTTACTACACCTGAAAGTGTACTGTTAAAAATTAATAAAGGAGTAGTGATTGTGAACCTGTTTATTTTAAACAGCCCAAGGGAAGAAGTACAGAGCTCATCTACTTATTTTCTGTCTTACCTCCCAATCCCACACCTAACACTGGCTCTCTGTGTTTATCAGTGACCTCAGTGGCAGTATCCTTAAATTACGTCCCTTTTACACCAGCTGAAAGCCTAAGGATAAGAAGGAAAATGAAAATGACAGGGAAGATATATTCTCCAAATTGGTGCAAAGTGTTGAGTCTGGAGCAAATGAGACTGGTGAATGGAAGATGTATACGCTGGAGGAGATAAAGACAGACCAAGAGGTGCACCAAGACAGACTTAGCTGCTAGAGCACATTAAGGAACGAAACACCCAAAGACCAACTCCACAGCAGCTATACACAACAAGGAGAACCACTCCTCCTAGCTCAGGCCAAACATCCCTCTCCTCAAGACTCCAGTCCCCACAGCAGCATTATCCCTTTCATTTAGCCCCACTGGACAACAATGAAAACTGCTTAGGCTACACCAACTGCAACCTGTCAGTCAGTTGAGTGCGGACAGTACCTTGCACTTACTTTCATGTAAGCAGTCCCTAATAAAATAATATTTTGTGAAAACCCATATTTCCTGTGTCTTACAATATGGAGATGTGGATCCCAAAAGCAATAGCCTCCCCCCTCCCCCGCTCCTCCTCCCTGCATCTCCCCCCAAAATAAATTGGTAAACCAGCTAAATTATTGTCTGGGTACTGCAAGATGTGTCTTAAAGCTTCTCTTACTAGCACAAAATTTGCAGTGACCTTAGTAATTAGCCTCCTCTCAGGCTACTTAAAAGCAACAGACAGACTGTCCACTTCACCCCTCCACTCTAGCAATTACTTTCTTGCCCTTGGCCATGAGATATTATGCAATACACAGCACGCAGCAACAGAAGGAATATTTTCCTTGCCTCCATCTAACCTTGTTGTGAGACATCTCTACTTCCCCTTCAGTCTTCGAAGGGCACGCTCCACAGCCATCCTGGAATTGCTCAATCATCAGATCTTTCCTTGCTTCTGTCCTAGTGTTTGGGGTATGACTTCATGAGCCACAGAAGCAATAGGCCGAAGCCCTTGAGAATCTCCATCAGTATTGCAACCTCATTAACCTCAACAGGCCAGACCGGGAAAACTGTCCCTGCTTTCAGCTTATCACGAATTCCTTGCGTAGAGGTGCAAGGATAAGGGACTTTTCTTAACCACCATTAATGCTAGTAAATGGTTGATAGGGATCCACCAATGTTTATGTAACTATGGAGAAGTACTCCTTTTGTTTTATGTACTCAGAGGCAAGGTGGGAGTGAGGACACAGAGTGAGGTTATGGATCTTGTCTATCACCCCACCACAGTTAAGATTTCATTAAATCCATCTATTATTTTTTACACATTACCCCAGTGACAATCTTTGTTTAGTTGCCTAGCAGACCTGGATGATGATTGCCCTGAGTACCAAACCAACTGCCCACAGACTAACTGCAATTTAGATTTGAAAGCTTCCAAGTAGCACTCACCACCCATTTCATCACTGTCAGAGCAAATCTCACCCTAGTGTCTGTGCACTGCTGGCCTTGTCACACAACTCCAAGTTATGTGGCTTCTCTCATCTGAAAATCCCGAAGTCGCTGTTGGTTGAACCATTCAACCTGATCCTATGTGCTCTTTGTACAGGCCTCAAACCTCTGCTCCACCATCTGCAGTTGGTCAGTGAATGCCAGCAGCAGCTGGTCAGCTTCTCTGTTAATTTGTGTGGCATCCATGTTTTTGGCAGTGAGATGGAAAAACAGCACAAAACACAGTAGATTATAGGAGGGAACAGTGGGATTTGTAGGAATTTGTCCCCAAGTTCCTGTAATTCCCTAGAGAAGCAATGGTATCAATAGCAGCAGTCCCAAAATACTCAGCAAAAAACATTCACAAGGTAGCACACCAGACCAGGAGTGATGGAGGGGTGGGATGGGAAAGCAAGAGGTGTCTATCCACAGTGACAAACATCTTTTGCCAATACCATCTGATACTGTGAAGAGACACTGCACTAGCAGAGGCGGCCAAATGTGAATGCATTCTACCAAAATACCTAGGTTGGCAGCAGTATGCAAGTGGAATTTTGAACCGTAGTTAAGGGGTCAATTTGAACTGGTGATTGTGTGGTATAAAGGCTCATTCTCAATGCCAAGAATCATCTAGTACCCAACTTTCATCAGTTTTAGGCATTAATATTCAGATAAATAGTTAATGATTAAATATATCTACAATCCAGAATGCCTAGCAGTCAAAGTTAATCATATGAGATACATAAATATTGCTCTTATATTGGCTGCCCATAGGGACATATAGAATCAGAACATGCAGACTTGGAATGGTTAGGGGCATTTCATATGCGCTGTCAGTGCCAAATCCTGAGCATAAAGTGGTTTGACTCTGTGCACAATGTCAGTCTCACAGAGATCTGACCTTCTTTCCATCATGCTTTATAGGCCAAAAAGCATGTAATGCCACTTTTGACAAGTCGCCAGCTGGACAAAATCACCACAACACACAATGCTCTCAAACTCTTCACGGCCGTGCAAAGGGCATGAATATCCTCACCCTACCCGGCACCATCCCAGAGATTCAGAAGGATGGAGCCAGATCTGGGAATTCACTCTACAATGCCTGATGTGATACCATCAACTATGGTCAGTCTGGCTGGCGCAACTGTCCCCAGCATACTATATGTGTGTGATGTACTTAAAGATTACAGCTTTTGTGGACATTGGTGTAAGTGGGTTTGAGGTTCATGGAAATAAGAAAGGGGGACCAATTTCCTTCCAGATCTGCTGAAATTTACATTCTGGATTACACCATGGTGACTGGCTTCCACTTTTGAATGAGTAACATTTTAGGAAGTAAAGAACCTCCCTATAATATTTATTGAAAGACAGAAGCAGATAATTTTTTACTACAGCTGAATCAGAAGTTCCTGTAAAACCGGTGAACTCGTATTGTGTATTCTTTTCAAGTCAACTTTCTGTCTCACAGCTATTAGTGCCACTAAGGCCAACTCCTTATTTTGCCTGATATATATACCAAGACCATGGTGCATTTATTGCTAGATACTAGCATGCATGTGAAGATTAAACCAAAATAAAGCTCAGTTATCATAGATTTCACACCTTCCTGTAGCCCCGTCTCAAACACATTTTGAAAGTGCACCAGAAGCCTTAAAGAGAGACAAATACTATCCCACTCTTGGTGAGGAGTCACAAAGTTTCACAAATGTGTCTGCTTTGTTTTTACAGGCAGTTCTGCCCGGATATGATGGACTGATACATAAAATGAGACCTAATCCAAGCTATTTTGAAAAAAAAAAAAAAAAAAAAAAGGAGGTTAGTATCTAGGAACATACAGAGAGTGATGTGCAAAACCATGTGATCACAGGCATGGTACTAAAGTAAGTTTCTGCTCCTGCAAGTCTCACTTAGTTTTGAGGAAACTGTTCTCTCGTCAACAATAAATGGAACAAAGTAGAATAACCCATCTGCAATCTTCTCCATCAATGCAGTACTCACCCTGGTGTGACAGCAGGTGGGATGACCAGTATTAGCTTAAACTGTGCTTCATGGAGAGCTTCGGAGAGGTGAGTGAGCAAATGAATCAGCTCCCTGTAATACAAACACATTGTTAGGCTACAGGCAATAGACATGGCATGATATTTGCATGAGTAATTTAAAAAGTAAAACTAGAGGTAAAGACATGTAACAGGCAGGACACCCTATCTGGAAGTTTTATAGCAGGTGAAACATTCTAGGCAGATTTGTCAAGGCATGCCCTCTTCCAACATCACTAAGTATACAACACTGCTGAAGGTACTCCTATACTGATAATAGGTTATCATAGTGGAGCTAAAATTTTGCCATTTTAACATGTAAATTCTCAGCTGAAATGTACGTTTTAGAATTTCCCCCCAGGACAGCTCCTGAAATACAAAGATATTGGTCTGTGTATGTGTATCAACTATATTCTTATCAAAAGGGGTTATCCCTTCAGTTCATGTTCAGTAAGAACAGAGTTAAGCTAAGCAATCAAACTGAAGACTGTTCTGGATCAGACAGCTGTTGAACAGATTCAGATTGTCAATGTATTGGTGAATTTAAGGTTAGTGGAATATGTGAAGAAGCCTTCAGCAAGTCATGCAATCTTCAAAGCATTCTGAGGCCTCAAGAAAATGTGGAAGGTTTTAGAAACCTTTCAACCTATACATTTTCTGTACTTTTTTAAAAAGAGGCATGTTACTCTGTATACCCAAAAAGCAGATTTTTGTTTCAAAAGAGTTCGCTGACACTGTCCTACCTGCAATTATCACCCTCTGTATGTGGCACATTTTAAAGGTTTCCACACCAGTCAATTCTTATAAATGAATCATTAGGATGTCACATGGAAAATAAAGTAAAGTAAAAGCAGCAGGTAAACTCTTCGGTCTTGCCTCCACTTGTCACAGGGCCTCCACAGGTCTCTCTTTCTCCCCTGTGCTCTGGCTGGTAGAAATAAGAGCCCTCACAACCTTCCTCTGGTGTTTCCCTCTAGTGCCTTTTATTTACAGTGCATAACAGTGGCTTCAGTGAAGAAAGTGCTTCCCTTTATCCCACAAACAGTTACCCTCCTTCTACCTGGTTCCAGGGTCTCCAGGTCCCTGAGGCACCCTGCCTGTGGTGAGGAGACAGAGCAGGAGCAGCAGCCTCCTGTCCCCTTCCTGGCTCTCCTGCGGAGTTCAGCTCAGGGGTGTTCTATCCCTCTCAGTCTGCAGCCCCAGCTGTGACCACTTATCCCAGCCTACTGTGGTAAGCCAGCCCTCGTTAGGGCCCACAGCTGGGCTCCCTGCTGACTGCTTTGAGCCCCTGCCCCCACCCCTCCTGCCAGAAAGCAAGGCTTAGCCAGCAGGAGCAGGGTATTCAAGGAGTTCCACCCCTGCCCTGCCACACCACTACACAGGTTGACATAAGGCAGCTTACATTGAATTAATTATGTCAGTGTCTACACTACAGCTTTGTTCCTGCCAACGTAAGCGCCCTACTACACCAATGTAATAACTCCACCTCCACAAGAGGCATAGGACTTGCATCGGTATAGATAGGGTGACACTTGGAATGTGGGTAGTCCAGGAAGGGGGGCTGAAAAGCCCCAGGTGGCTCTCCCCCAGCTCCCGGCAGGAAATGGAAAGCAGAAGGGGTGGCAGCCCACCAGGAGCCTGTGGGGCAGCTGCCATCAGAGCAGAGCCTGGGATCTCAGCTTCACACTAACCTAAGAGGGGCAGTGTGAAGCGCTCCTGGTGAGGACGTGCACCACTGACCCAAGGGGGGTAATGTAGACATGCACCACTGCAGTAATTACTGCAGTGGCTGTAAGTCAAACTAATATAGGTTGAGTTAAGTACCTAGTTTAGAAACTAGAAAATCCTTTTAAAAATCCCTTAAAAATCCTTAAATGCCCTTAAAAATTCTGTTTTAGAAAGCTGCCATCAGTAACATAGTGAAGAGAAATCAAGTATAGAAGCAGAACTGTTGTTTTGCAGATACATTTGTTTTATCCTTCAGTTCCCTCACGAAACACTGAGTGCAAGGATCAACTGGCTATACAGACAGTGTCAAAGAATCTTCAGATATTTAAGTTATGCTGTAATTTTCTCACTATTAAGTGAAGTGGATGATTTATCAGTAAACTACATAGAGATAAAATGTAGAAATTAAGTTTAATGACTTTTAGCAGCTCAAGTGGAATCCTTTATTACTTTCACTTCACAAATTAAATACTGTCCCTCTGTGTGAGTTCCTTAAGTCATCTGATTCATCAGAACAAAGTCAACCTCCCTATTTAGCCATAGGCAAGGTGGAAGCAGACAGTTGAACTGAACAGGGAATTTAAAGTCTCTGTAGTTACACCGCAAACTATTATGAACAAGTCAAAGCAAAGAGTAAATACTCAACCCTACTACTATTCTAAGAACACAGACTTCTAGCAATTGTAGTGCAGATTTTCATTTGTGGGCCAAATGGCTATTGCCAGAATCAAACCTAAAGTGTGCTGGTGCAGAAACATTTTGATGGTGCCCTTTTACTCATTTTGCTGACAGTGAACAAGAAAAAGATCCCTATAATTTGAAGGTACACGAATGGAAGGCAAGTCATTTAGCAATGGCCATCCTAAACTGTTCATTCCACTTACTAGGTTACATTAGAACTCAAATCCAGAAACAGACTAGTTTAGTGTACAGTAATCCACTCCAGCTGTGTGATGTGAGGGGAGAAGGAGTTCATCTCCCCCTCTCCACGTCTCGCCCACATACCTGTTTATTCATCCAGAGATTTTTCTTAAGTCAGTTCTCCTCTCTACAGTTAAGATTTTCACTTGGGGGTAGATTGGCTACTGTTGCACAGTTATATACAGGAAAAAAATCTGAGCACTTCTTCAGACAGCATGGCTAAAACTGCCTCTAGAGTTTGCCAATAACTCTGTAAGCTCAGTTTTGGCAAAAGTGGCAAACACGAGAGTCCTACTTTACTCCCAAGAGCCTAGCACACTGCTTCTGCACAATCCACAGCCCTCTGGAGTTTACCTGAGACCTGGTTGCCTCTGGGCAAAACATTACACTGAAATACCACAACCATTCCGCTTGTCACTATTTTACATATATTCCCTTTCCCATCCAGAGGAAAACATGAGATTGCAAGTAATCAGGAGTGACCATTTTCTTCATTTGCCATATTTACCGTCTCCATTCTCATTCTGGAAGAGTAAGAACTGCCTTTCCCATCCCTCAGTGTATGTATTCCACATTTTGAACACCACTATCCAGTCAAACAAGTCATTGATTTAAATACATCATGAGAATCCCTTCCCCAAGCCGTAGCCACCCTTTCCATAAACAGGAATGCGCGACACACAAGTCAGAAACTCCTGCCTTCTATATTCCTGCTAACCAAAACATCTCAAACCTCCCCCCCCCCCCGTACCTGCCTCATCTCCCCCAAATACCTGTTAAGACAATGGGACTTTGCAGCATAGCAGGGAGGTTAAGTCTGGCCAGTTCTGAACCAAATGGTGGAGTAGGAGAGATGCGGGATGATGCAAGCGAATGCAAAAGCCAAAGTTCCCACATAGGACACCTTGCTGGCAGTTCTCAGAGGGGCTGCAGCTCAGGAGCACCCAACAACTGGTGTAGTGTGATGCACAGAAGAGTAGATCCATCAGGTAAGGAAGCCCCAGGTCATTTACTGCTTTATAGGGAAAAATCAGCACCTTGTCCACCACCTAAATCCTGGAGTTATGTGCTTTTAGTTTCCACTTCCAAATGGATGTAGAGGTGTAACCCCCTCTAAATTGCCTTGCAGTAAAAACCAGTCTTCAAATGGGAAAGGCAAAAAGCAACATGTTTAGGTCTGGATCTGTGAGGGAATGTCACAGCATCCTGGTCCAATACATGGAAAAAAAGAGGTTTCAACTGCTGCTGTTATTTGGTAGTCAGCATCTGGAACACTAACCCAGAACCCTGAGTTATCAATTTAAACTACCAATGCTGGCAAAATACTGTCCATCAAGTTTCACCCTCCCCCCCCCCCCACCATATAATCCTCAACAAAAACTACATTAAGATGGAGTCACAGCTGCCAATTTGTAGCAGAAATTTAAGGATCAACATTTCAGAGATGTTGTAGTGATTTATTTAGAGAGAATTACAAGCCCTAGAAATTCAGAATTAAGGTTACACTAAAACAAATCCAAATAAGTTTGAGTTAAGAAAGGTAGTGAAGGCACCCAAACAATTTTAACTCTGTCCTGGAGTGACAACTTGCAGTAACCAGGAGATTATAATTAAGGCATTTTTATTTGCCATTGAAGATCAGAAGAAACTGATTTTTAAAGTCATGTTAGTTTTTTCATAGATTCATACATTCTGAGGCCAGGATGGAATAACTGTGATCATCTAGTCTGACGTCCTGTAGAGCACAGGCCATAGCACACCCCCCCTCCCCCCAAAAAAAATTTCCTAGAGCATCTTTTAGAAAATCTTGAAGATGCTAATCCTAATTTTTAATCATGTTCAAAGTTTTACCTGAACATTGATCCTCTCAACATCCTTGAAAGATTTACCTGTCACTTCTTAGAGATGTTTTATGGCACAGTAGTGTTCCTTGCACCTATGCGCGCACACACACACACCCTTTCTGCATTACAGATCACTGACAAAAATCAGGATTAGAATTCAGGGCTTCCTGAACTCTTATGTCCCAACCCTATTTGGCCTCTCTACATTAAAAAAACGCTGAGTAATGCCACTGCAGATTTCCTCAGAATGTCAGATCATCTCAAGGACCCAAGTGACTTGGCTTGTTAGAGCTTCACTGCACATATCAAAATTCAATATTTGGCTTATGGCGAGTTGGTGAGGAAAGTAACAGCAAAAGAGTTGCAGCTTCATGTGCAAAAAACAGGATTAACAAACTGGCCCACTAACCTGTCAAGCCATCTCTTTAGCCCATGAGAGCTTTATGCTGAATAAGACAGGATTAATGATTAATGCTTAAAGACTTCATTTAGGCAGACTCCTATTTGTCATCCAAGATAGATGATTTAAATCAAGTGTGCACTCTCCCATCTTCCCCAAACAGCAATAGCTGAATGTCCATTTACAGCATGCTATAAATTAAAACTTTACTGTGTCCCAATAGTGCTCTTTAGTGTCTTAAAACAATATTTTCCTATATTACCACTGGCGATTTTGAAAGAAAAACTACTGTCTCACATTTTAAAAGTTATAATGAGGTACAGCACGGTGGGAACTGAATCGGTCTTTATGCAAAGACTTCATTAAATATTTATGATATTTCACCATTGTCAAATTTAACTTCAGAGATGTCTCTAAAGCATTGGCAGTTTTAAGAATCTATCTTGAACCAATTAAGATCTACCATTTCCCTAGTCTTCCAGGACTTCCATTATCCCTGGCATAATGAAGGTCAATTTTCTAAAAATACACCCTCCATTTGCCCCCTATAAAATTTAAGGATCTGTCCACACACTTTAGCATCTGAGGTTTTTCTTTATTGCTTCAGTTCATGATGACACTTACCATAGAATACACACTTGGTCTTAATGCACAGTATATGCACTTCAGCATATTTGAAGTCTGCCATGGGGCATGTTATCAGAAGCCGGTTACATCTTCCTCTATACTTCTGTGACCCTTTGAAATTCAGCAAGTTTCTAACTTGATCCTTTCTATAAGGTTGGTAAGTCAGTACTCCCTGAAATTAATAACCTGTCCAGGAAATTGGACAGAATAAAGCTGTCTACTTAAATAAGAAATTGTCCTTTCATGCCACTTCATTCCCTAGTTAATACCAGGAAACTGGAGTGAATTACGGCAAATCTTTGATTAGTAATTATTCTTCCAAGGATTAACCTGAAGGATAGCACTGCCAGCACAGGCTTTTGTGGCTTTATTCCCGCCAACAATTAAGATGCCTGAAGGTCATCTTCTGCAGGAAGCCAAGCTCCCGCAGCACATTGTAAGCAAAATGTCTTTTCTAGGCAACATCCGTGTGCTGGTGGTGCCACCTATCAGCAAATGCCTTGCTGAATGAGAGGAATAAACTACACATGTGGAACCTCCAAGTTTAGTATGACACTGAGTGGTATATTCAGGCCTCTATAACAAACTAATCCAGGATCTTTGGGGAAAAGAACAGAATAAAAATGTAGTGAATTTTTAGGTATCGGATTAGTCAAAGAGAATCTGTCCAGCAAGCAACCAACTGCCTGAGAAGACACAGGGAAAAGAGTGCCACTCTCCCCTCTTAACAGTCTCTACCTTGTTACAGTTCTCAAGGTAAATGCTAGAGGATGAGAAGCGTCTGGCATTTTATTCTTCAAGCCTGCCACGGAACTTTTGCTATTGTTGAGTGTTATAAAGATAGATTTCAATTAGGAGTCACTCTTGATGGAAAGCAGTTACCTTGTCAGAGAACTAGGTTTTCCTCCACATTCCCTACTTCACATGAAGCAAAAGAATCTAGAATTAGACCGAAGATCTGTCCATTGTACTGTGGAGTTTGCAGAAAGGCTAAACACAGAGTAAAAATATCCCACTCATTAACAGAAACAGGAGTTTACTTGCTGTGTAGGAGTTTCAGAAGAAGAGAAGATTAACAAAATCCCCTCCCCTGCCCCTCCCCCACCATCTTTAACTGCTGCTAGTGGTTCTCAGCACAGGGATGAGAGTAGACACCAAGCACGTGCTGCAAGAGGCTAGCCTGTACGAAGAGCACAGGATAATTGTATCAGTAGCAGGTGGGCATGCTGTGGAAAGAATGCTGTTAATGTTAGATCATATGGTCATTTGTGGAAACACTGGGTCTTACAGGTAAAACTTGTACCCTTGAATTGAGGCAGTTTGCACACCAAACAGACAAACGCAGACCTGTATAATGTTTACTGCACACTCAACCTTTTTAGTCTGATTTTATTTAACTTAACTGTTTCAATTAGAACAATGCTCTCTTTTCTATAGGACAATAAGTGACCCCTTTAAAGGCAGGTCACTGCAAATGTTTCAGATAAAAAAAGGTCCAAAGTGTACTAAATACCAATGTAGTCTTGGGAGGCACAGGCAAAGTGTAAAAGTCACCGAGCTGAAGGAACTGATTTAAGATTATAATAGGTTAAATAGGGACAGGACCTCTGAGCAAACAGCCACAGCTCCAGCCAACACCAGAATATTGACAACATTAACTTTTTGCTCTCCAAACTAAATTAAAGAATACCATGTCTGGCCTACTTTATAACAGAAACAGAAAACACGATTTAAGGGGAACTTGAGCAGTCAGAATTTCGAGCCTTGATATGGCCAAACCAGTGCACCAGCAACCTTCTTGCTCTTCTGAAACGCTGGAGAGAAAGGAGACTCGAAGCTTTTTTTTAAATAAATAGCTATTTTTGGACTCATCAGAACTCCACAATTGCTCTCTTACTGATGATGAGGTGGTGGTGGTTGGTTTGTTTTAGTTTAAAGTGACATCCCTAGATTCAAGAGTTTACAGAAATGAGTAAAGTGTGATGAACTGGGAAATGTCTTTTTTTATTAGTATGGGGCATACATCTGTGTGTATGGTGAGTTATTTGCTAGCAAGTTAGAGCACAAAAGGGCTCTTAGGGGAACCAGGAAGAGAAGGCAGTACAATGGCCTGGCTAAGGTGCATCCCAACAGACAGAGACACACACACACAAGAGCTAGATTTACAGCCATGAAAAGGCAACTCCTCAGTCTCAGTGCCAGTGACATAGCTCTTTTGCCAAGGCTGAGAAGAGAGAGATCAAAGGGAACATTAAGGTATTACCGGTCCTCACGCCTAGAAAAGGGAGGGGGCTCAGGGAGCTAAGAAAGGTTGCCAGGGACCCTAAATGAAAGCGGACAGTCTGGCAAGGACTCACTCACTCACTCACCAAGGAGAACAGCCTGTTTCTCCCAGCCAGAGATGGGGCTCAGAGGAGCTTGTAAATTCTTGTAAGGACAGATTAAGCTGTACATAAGGGGAAATATGCAATTAGAGACCATTATTTTTTTTCTTTTCTCTGCATTCTTTGTACCCTTGTTGTTGTATATTTGTTTTGTTTTTTGAAGATGCTGTTTTTTAGTCACTTGAATCGCTGTCAGATAAGCAGGTTCAGACTAAAGTGTAAAAGTACAAATCCTATAAGGAAGCCAGATTTCCTTGTTGTCTTGCCATCTGATAGTGTAGGACAGTGGTTCTCAAGCTTTTTTTAACGGATGACCCCATTCACATTGCAAGCCTTGAGTGGAAACCCCGCCCCCCCTAAAAATTAAAAGCACGTTGTTATATATTTAACACCATTATAAATGCTGGAGGCAAAGCGGGGTTTGGGATGGAGGCTGACAGCTCGTGACTCCCCCCCCCCCACCTCCCCGTAATAGCCTCATGACCTCCTGATAGGTCCCAGCCCCCAGTTTGAGAACCCCTGGCTTAGGAAGCAATCTGATGGGAAAAGCTAGCTCTTCCTAGGAGCACCACTATGAGAATACAGATTCTTCAAGGTCAGATTTCAAAAAGCAGCCTCCCCTCCCCTCAAGGAAAGTGACGGATTGCTGGGAAATCTGTACTAAGTACTTAACAGAATTAATATAGATCCTATATATAAAGCATACATAATTACTGTTCTGTCAAGGACCTACATCTCTACAGGACAGGGATTCATTCTTGTGCCAACATCCAACTTCAGCTCTCCCTACCTTATGATGTTCCTTCACTTCTGAAATACAATCCCTTGAAAGTCAGCTGGTGTACAGTAAGAATTATGTTACAATACTGCCACTATGTGGACTAACCAACAAGGACACAGACAGCTCTAACCCTATACTTTCCTGGTGAGCAGCAGCAGACAACTCATGCATACTGATGACAAATGAACATAATTTTATCCTGATGCTTGAGATAAAATTAGTGGACCCTAAACCAAGACACTATGAACAAAAATCAATCCAAGAGCAGGCTTGCCTCAGCACTGTGTTAGTTTAATTCTGCAAGTTAGAAGGTTAGGGCCAAAATCACTGATATGGTTGCAAACTGCTGAAAGTCTGCCAGGCCCAAGAAAGGTGGAATGAAAGTCTACTGTCGTACACAATACCTGGGTAGAGTGACCTTAGCGCTATTAATGCCACCATTGATCAGGAGTAAATACTGTGACTTGAGTTTCAAGGGTAAAATGAAGATATTGGCCCCACAACGTAGTGCCTTTCAACTGTACCTGTGATCTTAAGGTGGAGAAGGGTGTGTCATCTCATGGCCAGAGTAACAGCTAAATTCTTATGGCTTGAAAAAAAACAGATGAAGAAGTGGCCCAAGCAAAATGCATAATAAAGACTACAAGTAGGGGTTTTGAGTGGAAGTCTGACAAAGAAGAGCCAAGCTCAAACATCTGGAAACATTTACACCAGAACTGTAAAACACAAACCCACTAATTTGTATACAATTAGAAATGTTTTATCTGAGCCATATGCTGGACCATTTCCACAGAGAAGGAGAACTTCAATCCATTAGATATGCTCCTTCTAATAGCTTTGCCATGGTCAGTGAGATCTATTTTAAGCCACTAGATCAGTATGGTTAGCAAAAATGGCTAAGCATTAAAGATACGTAAAAGTGTGTTAACAGTCAACTTCATGAATAAAAAAAATCATAGCAAGGCAGACAAATAGCTCCTGTTTCTACTATGAGGCGCTTCCACTGCTCTTGAAGTAATGGAATAGTACTTACCGTATCAATGTGGAGAAAGTTGAAGCTGGAGTACAATAAGGCAAATTACACTTACTCTAAGAATTAAACTTCATCAATCACCCAAAAATCTTATAGAAATGTAGAGAAAGCAGGCCTCATTTTGAAAGCATACCAAATCTATATATATAAAAGTCAAATGGTGTATGCGTGTGTGTGTGTATGCGTGTATGCATGCTGCCTTACTCCTTCCACACCATTTGAGCTAGAGACTTGAAATTTGGTACAGTTATAGGCTTTAGGGTCCTAATCAGGGTAAGAATCGAAAATTTTTAAAAATCTCACCTCTTACGCCCCCTAGGGGTGAAATTATTTAAAGCTCATTAACATCAGCTGGGCAGCAGGTGAACACCTGCTGTTCTCTGTGACAGTTATGATGTCATAATACCACCCTCCCACGGCCCCCGCACTCGCTCAGCTCTCTGCCCCCTCCCCCCTCCCACGGCCCCCGCACTCGCTCAGCTCTCTGCCCCCTCCCCCCTCCCACGGCCCCCGCACTCGCTCAGCTCTCTGCCCCCTCCCCCCTCCCACGGCCCCCGCACTCGCTCAGCTCTCTGCCCCCTCCCCCCTCCCACGTCCCCCCACTCGCTCAGCTCTCTGCCCCCTCCCCCCCCCCACGGCCCCCCACTCGCTCAGCTCTCTGCCCCCTCCCCCCCCCCACGGCCCCCCACTCGCTCAGCTCTCTCCCCCCTCCCACGGCCCCCCACTCGCTCAGCTCTCTCCCCCCCTCCCACGGCCCCCCACTCGCTCAGCTCTCTCCCCCCCTCCCACGGCCCCCCACTCGCTCAGCTCTCTCCCCCCCTCCCACGGCCCCCCACTCGCTCAGCTCTCTCCCCCCCTCCCACGGCCCCCCACTCGCTCAGCTCTCTCCCCCCCTCCCACGGCCCCCCACTCGCTCAGCTCTCTCCCCCCCCCACGGCCCCCCACTCGCTCAGCTCTCTCCCCCCCCCCCACGGCCCCCCACTCGCTCAGCTCTCTCCCCCCCCCCCCACGGCCCCCCACTCGCTCAGCTCTCTCCCCCCCCCACGGCCCCCCACTCGCTCAGCTCTCTCCCCCCCCTCCAACGGCCCCCCACTCGCTCAGCTCTCTCCTCCCTCCCCCCCTACAATGGCCCCGCACTCGCTCAGTATTTTTAATAAAAAACATTGTAGTCTTTTTACATCCCAGTTTCCAATTACAAAGAGGCCGAGCAACACCGGGTATTTCTGCTAGTAAAGAATAATCTCCCCCTGTAGTTTAGCAAGCTACATCCCCTGTAAAGTTTAATCATGTGCTGTTGGCAATTTAGCCCTTTGAGTTTGTGTTAACATATTTAAACTGTTTGGCAGATGGTGTTAAAGCTACCCAATGAAATTATATAAAGTCACCCTTACTGTTTACTCAACCATAAGAAACTATCTGATGGATGAAATACCAGCTGTACTAAGTAACCAATGTGTTACTGTCAAGGGTAAGACTATCCACTTTGTTCCCAGGTGTTGGAAAACCCACCCCGTTTTAAATTAACACAATACCTGTGGGGCTGGTTCTCTGAATCAGTCCTTCGCTGTCAGGTAGCCCACCAAATAGTTAAATTATCCTTTGTTACCACCTTAAAATCTAGAAAGTAACTAGTGCATGTTTCAAGTCAGTATTTCATCCCCACCACCACCAACCAGGACAGTCCAATTCAATCCAGATGAGATTAAACAGTGTATGTTTACTAAGGCAATGCAGATCAGAAAACACCAAGTTTAAAACTTAGCTGCAACACTCGACATCTTATTTAGATGGACAGTGAAGCTCTGTTCTTCTAGGGATAGATCTTTCTGTCCTTTATCAAGGCTCTCACCAACTTCAATAAGAGGTTTGCCAAGCAAGGTGCTGCATTTAATCACTCAACTCAAGAAAATCCAAATGCATCCCAAAAGGTTAACTACTACTTCTCTTTGAGGAACCTATGCATCCACTTTTAAAAATACAGAGTATTTCCATTTGCCTTGGGACATCTTTTTGAATTTGCTGTAGTAGCCAAGGTAATGCAGAACTCCACAATCTGTCGGAAAGGAGATTAAAGCTCCCTTGGGGCAGTCTTAATTAAGAAAAGCAGTTGACATTAGGTCAGGAGTTCTGAACACATAGGATAACCTCAACCGTCTTCCAACCTAGACAAACTAATTCATTGACTAAGAGTTTGAGTCCACAGGAAGTTACCTTTCCCTACTGATGCCCACACTGTGAGCCTCTCAGTAGTAACTCCAAAGTTAAGGCTGTGCTGTGATTTAAAAGACTAAAATCCTATTTAAGTGAAAGCAGTCTCCAAATTAAGACAGGAAAAAAACCGTTGGAAGACTAATTGAGTTTAAGCAATTTTGTAATAAAGATTTTGTAACTTAGCACAGAAAGCTTTTGGAAGCTTTTTGAAATCTTTGCCCATCTCAGATTGTGGGGGAGGGGGATTTTTCTTATGAATCACAGGACTGGAAGGGACCTCAAGAGGTTGTCCAGCCCCTTGAACTCATGGCAAGACTAATTATTATCTAGACCATATCTGACAGATGTTTGTCTAACCTGCTCTTAAAAATCTCCAATGATGGAGATTCCACAACCTCCCTAGGTAATTTATTCAAGTGCTTAACCACCCTTGGAAGTTTTTCCTAAAGTCCAACACAAACCTCTCTTGCTGCAATTTAAACCCATTGCTTCTTGTCCTATCCTCAGAGGTTAAGAACTACAATTTTTCTCCCTCCTCCTTTGTAACAACAAAGTTGTTAAGCGAGTTAGCTTAATCAAAGCTAACACAGGTGTGTCTACATGTGCTGCAACCATGCTTCCTAATTGCCATATAGAAACTCCTGCATGGAAATTATAAGGCAAAGAGGATCCTTCATTTATTGGCATTCAATTAGAAGAGCAAGTTAGTCAGGACTTGTGTACAAATAAAACATAACACCAACAGTTCAAATATAACATTCAAATCTATATGGATTAATTACAGCAGCTTTTATACAATTTAAAAAAAATATAAGTTGGTTTTATATTGAAGATGCCATTTTTAATCACTGCATTCTAAATGCTCGTACTTACGCTTGCTTTTGATTTCCCAGCTGACTCCACACTTCAACGACATATCCATCAAAATTTTCTTCCTAAAGTGAATTGGGAACAGTTCAGTCTAAGTTAGAAAGCTTCAGCTGTCTGACTGATATACTAATACCACAGAGGTTAACACATTAACTGGTAACCAGTCACTGTAAACATGTATTGTATTGTATTCCCCTCTTCACCCTCCCAGCCATATTAGTTGTACATGTAGAGCAAAGAATATGTTCACACGCTGCATACAAGGTATGCCGTGTGGAGATATGAAACTGGATCATTAATGAGGCAGAAATTACTTTAGAAACATATGAAAGGCCAAATAATTCTCCTAAACTGTTCTAAGGAAACCTCATTAATGGATCACTAACAGTAGATTAATATCAAATCACTAGTTCAAATCTTAACATCACACTCTACTAGCTACTTTAAATTTAGTCCAAGTATTTGGACATATAGAAATTATACATCTATATATAAGTAGCTGATAAGCTATTGCCAGCAAAAGTGCACATTCCAAACTTAGAAAAACTTGGTCTTGATGCGCCCTAATTTGACAAACATACTAATGATTTTAAATATACAGAATCCCACTATTACATATCTTTTTCATTTTTAGAGTCAGAGTGAGATTGGGTCATAGAATCAATTTCTCTTCAAGCACAGCATTGTTCCCAATGCACATTTGTTACCTTTCCTTCTCTGTTCCATCAGTAGACACTGAGACAGCCCAAGTTTAACTCCTGTCTTAGTTTTCTTTTAGTATTAGACAGCTGATTTTTAGTTTTCCGTTAGAACTTGCCTGTTTCTAGGGTTGCTCACTGTAAGACCCCTCTGTCCCAGATTCTAGAGCCCTCTACTTCAGATAATTCATTTAATATTTTATACTTGAGCCAGCTGCCAGACCAGCCAAGTCCTACTATTTGAGGCAGAACAGCTCTGCATCTTTTTGCAAAGTTCTAGATTAGAATTTAACATTCCACTATTTTAATCTAGTTGTAAATTGCCTAAATCAACATTTCTACCACTTTCCAAGGGAGACTCTTCTACAACCTATGGCTCTGTCTCTGTTACTGAAATCTGAAAGACACTTCAGATTCAGCTGAACAAGTGTTAACAGTATTAGGAAGGTTGGGTAGCCTCCCTACTTCTTACCAGCAGTTGACAGCATTCAGCATGTCAGTTTAATCTCACCACGTGGTTGCTTTATTTGCCAAATTCAAAATTTTAACATGAAAACTGGGCAAGATTTACTTAATCCTATGCAGGTGACATTGTAAATAAGAAGTAAGCAGCATTATCTCCTGCAAATGTAAACAAATTTGTCTGAGCAATGGGCTGAACAAGAAGCAGGACTGAGTGGATTTGTAGGCTCTAAAGTTTTACGTTTTATTTTTGAATGCAGTTATTTTTTGTACATAATCCTACATTTGTAAGTTCAACTTTCACGATAGAGATTGCACTACAGTATTCATATTAATTGAATTGAAAAATACTCTCTTTTACAGTGAAAATATTTATAATGAATATAAAGTGAGCACTGAACACTTTGTATTCTCTGTTGTAATTGAAATCAATATATTTAAAAATGTGAAAAAACACCCAAAAATATTTAAATAAATGATATTCTATTATTGCTTAACAGTACGATTAATTTTTTTAATTGCTTGACAGCCCCAGAAAAAAGCTAATGTGGAATGACCCAGTTCTTACAATATCAGTTTGGGCAAAATCATGGAACACCTTATAAAAAATGCAATCTCTATAGAATTAAAGGAAGGTAGAATAATTAATGCCAGTAACGTGTTTTATGGAAAATGGATCTTGTCAAATTTGTCTGACAGTTTTTGAGATTGAAGAGTATTAACAAAGACCTATTATACTAGTTACTTCTGCAAGGTGTTTGATTAGTATTGTACAACATCCTGTTAAAAACTAGCACTAGGAATCAATATCGCAAATAGTAAATGGATTATAAGTTGGCCGACTGATCTCAAAATAATTGTAAATGGGGAATCCCTATCTGAGTTATTAGCAGGGCTCCACAGGTATCTGCTCTTGGTCCAATGCTATTCAATATCTTAAACAATGGCATGGAAGAAAATAGAAAATAACTGTTGATAAAGTCTGCCAATGACAGACATTGGGCAGTAAATGGTCAGTTCCACAAAGTGATAAGGATCAGATGGTAGTCTAGGCTCAGCTGAGTTCAGCTGTGTTTCAGAGCATGTTATTTAAGGTTATATTTGTGTAAACAAAGAATGTACGTCACGTTCGAAGGAATGGGGTAGTGTGTTTTGGAATGCAGTGACTCAAAGGAACTTGGAGATCACGGTGGATAACCAGCCTGAATATGAAATGACAGTGTCTGTAGTGGTGAAGATCAAATGCAATCTTGGATGTATAAGCAGGGACTATCAAGCGAGATAGTACCCATGTAGGCATTAGTGAAATACCCTGAATACCCTGTCAGGTTGTGATGTCAAAACTCTTTAAAAACAAAAAGCAACAAAATTTGAGTTAATCGCATGAGTTAAATGCAATTAAAATTGATAGGCCTACTTTTTTCTAGTCCTCTAGAACTGCTGCAGTGAGCCAAGAGATTCACTGAACAGCTTGGAAAGCTCTTTAGCTTTTTTAGAACTCTTGGGTGCACGTTGTCCAGTGCCGCAGATTTAAGATATTTAAATTTAGCAGTTACTGTTTAACATGCTACCTAATTTCAGCTTGAATAGAAATTTCATCGTCAATATAAACTGTGAAGGTATCATCCAGCTATGAGGGACTGATAACAAATATCCCACTGGTTAATTCATTTGTATTAGCTATAGTTTTACCTTGGCTACTTGTACCATGGTCTTAGAAAGCTCCTCTATCTCATCCTCACTGCCAAAAACACTCTCAAAATCTTGGTAAGTCCAGCCATCAAACAAAATCCGAGGAACTGAAATGAAAGAAACAAGTAATTATGAAAATTACAATTGCTCAGATTACACTGATAAATTCACAGGAAAATCTCCCATATCTAAAGGTTCTGCTTCTGTGCTTTCTAATTCCAGTTAATATAGATAAGCAAACTGCTCATAAAATTTTGTCCTTTGTTTTAAAAGTGGGTTACTGAAGAACGTTGACTCAAAGTAGATACTTCAAATGGAGAACTGAGTTATTAGTAATGGCTGTAAAATCAACCTAAAAGGGATGCCACCTTGAAAATAGTGTCTCCTTCAGGAAGTTTTGTACCTATTATTGACACAATGCTTACGATTATGATACTGGAGAGATAAATAATTTTACTTCTAAATTTTAGTTTGTTACATTTGTGTGTTCAGCAGCACTGGGTCCAGTCAGTTTCACAGTTTTGATTATTTCTAGCACTCATGGCAACATTCTTGTATTCCTTTTGACACGCTCTTCCCCAGGCTCCATAAAACTGTTTACTAGCTCTGCCTCATGTTACTAGAAGTAAAGACACAACAAGCAAGCTGAAAAGGCAGCTATTAGGAAGGCTGGTATCCAAGGTGGAAAACCATTCTAATCACAGGAGCAGAAAGGCTCAGAATTGTTTTAAGTTAATAAAGAGAATCAGGACATATTTAAAAAGAAAATAATTCATATACAGTATTCATTTTTTTATATTTTTTTTTAAATGGAGATATACCAATCTCCTAGAACTGGAAAGACCTTGAAGGTCATCGAGTCCAGTCCCCTGCCTACACTAGCAGGATCAAGTACTGTCCCCTGACAGATTTTTTGCCCCAGATCCCTAAATGGCCCCCTCAAGGATTGAACTCACAACCCTGGGTTTAGCAGGCCAATGCTCAAACCACTGAGCTATCCCTCCCCGCATATTAATCAGAAAGTTGTATTTAAAAGACATTTAGAAAGATCAAGTTGAGGGTTCTTTTAATTTAAATTAATTTCATCCTTCTGCAATCCACTCATTACATTTTTACATCTGCATAAAGCAAGCATGCCAGTCACTGGCAGGATCATGGAGTAGGCAAGGTGAGCTGTTTAGCAGATGTGTCTATATCAATTGTGACAGATCGCCTTCTCACCCCTCTTCAGAAACAGGCAGGAAACTCTTCTTTGGCTCCAACAGTGCTCTTTATTTCACAGTGCAAGGCCCCACCACCAATATACACAGCTTTATACACAGCTCTATAGCTTACAGCTCTACACAACTCTATATAGTTCAGCTTTGTCAGGCCTCTAGCCTCAGCTCTATTTCAGCTCTGTACCTTTCTCTATCTTTCTCTCTCACTAAACACAGCTTACAGCTCTTTCTCTCACTCCACATTACCATACCACCACCACCACCACCCTGGGCTTCCTGCCTGGCAGGCTTATATCCCCCTGAGGGAGGCTGCCAGGTGCAACCCATCCATGCTGATTGCTCTGCAGCCCAGGTGGCTAATTAGGCTTCTCTGCAGGGAGGTTTGCAGAGGGCTTTTCTCCCTCTTAAAGGGGCAGCAGGCTGGGTCAGGCCCACCCTGCCACACAATGTTTCCAATTTTTCGAAAATAGGAAACTGTTCTAGAGACCTCAGATTTTCAGGTTAAGAGAAAAATGCAGTAGTCTTCTGTATCATCGTGTTAGACACCCTGCTGGATCATCAGTTTGATTCTCTAACCAGAGCTTATGAGTACTGTGGTCACAAGGCCAACCCCCTCCCCACCAAGAGCATCAGCTCTGAAGGAATTCTCATCCAGGAGGAAGATGGCAAGAACACAGAGTCCCGGAGTCTGAACCAGGGGGAAAATGGTGGTGTGGAGGGGGGCAGGAAATTCTCAGGAGAAAAACCTCCGGACACCAACAGATATGGTAGCTGAATTCCTGAGCTGACAATAATTAATTGACCCAAATAATACTAAATGCACTCTTTTATCCTTTTTTTTTTTTTTAGTCTTTTCCCTTAAGAGCCTGTGCATGAGGACTATTTTGCTCAGCTATATCTCCCATCCACATAAAGGCTTCCCTGCCTGTGCCAATAATCACAAGCAGAAGACTACAAGAAACTTAAAATGCAGCCTCACCTATTTTGATGTTTTTAGAGTTTTTCTTGACGTCTCTTATCCAATCTGTCAAACAATGAAACAGATGTTAAACTATGAGCATATCTAATATAAATATCTATTATGTCTCTTTCAAGAGACATCTTCAAGTAAAGCATGTCGTTTCGTTGCAACTCCCTTCCTCCCATAAGAGTAAGTGTTACTGGTTCACAGGTCATTCTATTGAGAGTACAGCCTTATTGATTGTGACAGTGCATGCCATAGGGCTTTATTGAGAGATGCTTATAAATATATATAAGAATGTATCATATCTCTGTAAATGGTGTGAATTACTGGATACATTAGTCCTATTTGTATACATGTGTCATTTTTGTATTTGAAGTTATGACTATTGACTATGTGCTAGGTTAATTTTAAATAGCCTCAGTGAAGCAGTTGATCAGCTGCCTGAGAAAAGACTATTCCCAATCAAGAACCAATTAAGCCAACAATGAACATGGAGATGCCAATCCACATCTGAACTTTCCCAGGAATGTGGCTTGGCTGGTTAGGAACTCAGTCTCACAAGGACATGTGACTTGCCCAGGTGACTCCGAATCTCCATTTTGTAACTGGATTCTACACAAGGGGAAAGAGGGGTGTTCACCCAAAGGAGAAAGTCTATAAAAATCCCTTGCAGATCCCTCCATTTGGTCTTCAGCTGGCTTAAGAGAGAGCCTCTCCACCCCCAAGGATACCTGAAAGAAACTGGAACAAAGAACAGTAACTACAGGGGGTGGAGGGAGTCTGGTCTGTAAAAGGAAGCTCACTGGTGAAGTTTTTATCTGTATTCAGCTTCTATCACTGTATTAGAGAGAGATTTGCGTGTTTTATTTTATTTTATTTGGTAATTCACTTTGTTCTGTTACTAGTTAGAACCACTTAAATCCTACTTTCTGTACTTAATAACATAACTTTTTACTTATTAATTAACCTGGAGTATGTATTAATACCTGGGGAGGCAAAAAGCTGTGCATCTCCCTCTATCAGTGTTACAGAGGATGAACATTCTATGAGTTTGCCCGGTATAAGCTTTATACAGAGTAAAACAGATTTATTTGTGGTTTGGACCCCATTGGGAGTTGAGTATCTGAGTGTTAAAGATAGGAACATGTCTTAAACTGCTTCCAGGTGAGCCTATAGCTGTTAGGGGATGTGGTTCAGACCTGGGTCTGGGTTTGCAGCAGGCTAGCGAGTCTGACTCAAACCTAGCACGATTTCTGGAGTCCCAAGCTGGTTAGGGGCAAGGGAGCAGGGGCAGAAATAGTCTTGACACATCAGTTGGCAGCCCCAAGGGGGTTTCTGTGATCCAACCCATCACACTGATATTTAGAGAATAAAACTAGTTGTCCCATTCTATATGGATACCAATAGTTTAACATTTTTACCTTACAAAAGTTTCCCTTGCCTTTCACATGAATGGCAACTGTATTTGTTCTGGCTCATTTGTCAGGACAACCAGATTGCAGCATATTGAAAACTTGGATTTTTTTATTTTTTTTTGGAGGTTTGGGATGAACAGGTTTAAATAAGATGGCATTTTAAGTGGCTTGTCCCATTTTCATAAGGATCATTTTATTGATCTGAACATGATCAGAATTAAAGCTTGTTCAGAATCAGTCCCAGAGATGATATTTCAATTGAGGTAACTTTACATTTGCGACACCCAAGTCATTATGAAATTTAAACTTTAATAGCATAAAGCCTGAAATGTAGCGTGATTGCAGTCATGAATCCCAAAATACTTTACAAAGTTAAACAAAGTTAATACAGATTTATTAAAAATGTTTATGTACATAACTATCTCTGCCTGTTTGTAATGAGTCAGGTGAAAGGAGCCACTGAAATCTCTATTCTTCCACTACTCTTTGGAGAATAAATGGGTGGTTTTCTTTTTAAAAAAAAGAGAGAGACTTTTAATTATAAGAGTACAGTGACAAAGTGGAATCTTATCCACAGAAAGACCAGAGACAAATTCGTACTACTATACTGGAAAGGCTAGTAATTAGTGTCTTTCATTCAGCCTATTTCATATATATATCCAAACACACCACACAATGAAAATAAAGAACCTTGGTCAGCATCATGTAGCCCTGTGAACTGGAACATCTCCTTTCCCTTTCTTTTCACCTGTAGCCAGACTGGGGAGATCAACGTAAATTTGTTTCCAAACATTTTAGCAATATCGTAGCCATGGTTGTTCCACTAGCAAAAAGAGAAAAAAGACATTACAACAGGATCTACCACAACCTTTACTGCTTGCCAGATGATGATTTTTCTGTAGATCACAAGGAAAAGTGTTGGAAGGATCACTGCAGACCAGTTTGTGGGCTTCTGAAGAAGTGTTTTGGCATGTTTGGAGAGCTTCATTACTTAGTATTGACCATGGAATGCACACTAGACATTTCCAGCAAAGGTAAATGCACAAGCCCATCTTAGCTACAGATTTTACTGAATTTAAGAGAGACTCCAGTTGGGAATGGGATTAATAGTGTATGCAGTCCATTTTTTCCATGTCCAATGGAAATTAGAAACCGTGAAATTTCACACTCCTGCTTTCTCTTGTAAGGGATGGAAGAGCCAGACAGTCACAGGATATCCAAGTGGAGTCTGATAGAAGGCCTAGCCTTCCTGTGATTATGCTTTCCCTCCTTGATAAGTGATAATGTTGTAGACTCTGTTGGAAGCATTCAAAACACTTGCTGTAGTGAAGTGTGAACAGAGTCTGCTGAATTTTGCCATATTCTAAAAGAAGTTTCTAGAAAAGCTGCAGGGAAACCTGTAGTATTTTATTTTTAAACAAAACAAGTTCACTCCAGATACCTGAAACTGTTAAAAACGAAAAATCGGGAAGATCAGCATTGTATCTGAATATTTAAAATTCCTTTTAGGGCACATCTACACTTACAGCACTGCAGTGCATGTGGTGAAGACGCTCTATGCCGACAGCATTAAAAAAACGCCCCCACAAGCACCTCCATAAGCTATGTCAGCAGGAAAAGTTCTCCCACCAACACAGCACTGTGCACACTAGCACGTATGTCGCTGAAGAGGTAGATTATTCACACCCCTGGGTGACAAGTTTTGTCGACATAGGCAGTAGTATAGACATAGCTTTAGACCAAGATTTGTTTAAAAGAAATTATTCCTCAGTCCCCCATAAAATCATCTCTTCCCCTGTAAGCAACTCCCATGTAAAGAGCCAAAACATGTGCTTCCAGACCATCAATTTTTGCTTTAGCACTTGCTTCCTTACTCCTATGCAAAACCTTTTAAAAAAAACTGACCACATTTCTTAATGCAGCACGTTTCCTAGAAATTTCTACTGAAGTGATGAGCAGTATAATAGCTAAAGATGAAAACTAAGTCATCATGTGGCTTTGCAATTGACACATGGAAATAAGTGGTCCAGTATGCACCCTTCAAGCCATCATTTCAGTCTGTAGAAGACTCTGAAAACACCACTACTTCTTGTTGAAACCCAAAAACAGGAACTTCAAAGGATAGGTTTGAGAAATGCTGAGTCTTACGGGCTTTACATGTTTATATTTTGCCATTTTAAATATATATTACATTTTTGTTACAACACTGCAAAATTTAAGATTTAAAAATCTTGAATTTCACGGGTTCAGATACTTTAAAAGGTTGGACCATTAAATTTACAAAAAATAGACAGTGAATTTGGTAGGGCCCTGCTAACAGTAAAAGCAATGTTGGCTTGGGAGCCTGAATGATCCTTCAGCTGGAAGTCAACTTTCAGAAAGCTTACCTGGCAAGTGGACACAGATGAATACTTGTACAAACAAAAAAAAACCCACACTCCTATCCTTCAAAGGGAGGAAAATAATACAAAAAATGTCCTCATTGTCCTTAAAATCCCTACTTCAATCCTCAATTAGCCATGCCTACAAAAAAGTCAAGGGTTTGGCAACTGACAAGCTGCAAATAAGCAGTGTTGGTATCATTAGCAATTTTATTTTTTAACTGGTTACACTTTTTCTTATTTGTTTACACAGCCCTTTACTATTATCAAAATGTATATTCATTATTCTAAAAGGGATCTAGAGAGATGTCTTGAATAGTAGCAAGATTGGAAATAAGGATTACTTTGATATAAGCAGAAAAAGTTTTGCTCTGTATTGAAATTATTCAAGTTGCATTGTGCAGCTATCCATAGTACATATACAGTCCCCATTGCCCTAGAATGTGAGCACATCACAATCTCATAGTACCCCAGAGGAATTGGGACACAGAGAGACTATGCGACTTGCATGAAAAAGTCACACACAAACTTGTAGCAGAACAGGGAAACAATGCAGGTTCAAGTCCCTGACTAGTACCCAACTGACAAACCATCCTTCTTCTCTTGGGTGGGTATTTAACCCAAGCATTAGAAGTAGCTATAATATTATAAGAAAAATGAAGGGATGGGTACAATATTGTACCTGGTACTGGGCTGAATCTGTTACTGAGGCAGCAAGAATGGAGAAACCGGGTATCTTATTAGTCTGCTGTATATTCGCAGAGACTCGGATTTTCATTTTATTACTTACAGGGGTGATATATCCCAGAATATCTCCCAAAAAGTGTCTCTCCTTCATTTTCTTGGCACAGTAACTTTTGTGTTCCAACACAATATCTTTTGCCTTTGGATCAGTGACTACCAGATCCCGGTCTTGTACAACTTTATCTGAATGAAATATCTAAGGGGGGAAAAGAAGTTTTAGAATTACTTTCATTAACAGCATTTGTACAATTAACTACTTTGAGTTAATGTACACTTTAATCACATCATAATACTTTTGGTGCTCCCCATAAATGATACAATATAGCTCAAAGGAACAGAAATTCTGTTAGTATCAGCAATATTTGAAGTCTTACTTTATACACACTTCGCCTGCAAACAGAGAAAGGAGAAAGCCAGTTTTCTATAGGAATAGAGTAGGCCAGTCTCCACACATGAGCAGTATGACATTCATTCAGAGGTTAAAAGACAATTTTGCAATAAGTTCATAATGTACTCTAACAAAGGGACTCTCAAACTGGGGATCGAAACCACTCAGTGGGTCACGAGATTATTACATGGGGGAGTCGCAAGCTGTCAGCTTCCACCCCAAGCCCCACTTTGCCTTCAGCATTTATAATGGTGTTAAATATATTTAAAAAGTGGTTTTAATTTATTGGGGAGGGGGTTGCACTCAGAGGCTTGCTATGTGAAAGGGGTCACCAGCACAAAAGTTTGAAAACCACTGCTCTAATATGTTTTACTTTTTGGAAGAAGACCCTGAGACACTTAACTGTTGGCAATTATAGTCAGACAAATCTAGGACACCATTACCAAGGCTTAACTACTGTTCTACAGTGAGAAGTGATTAAAGCAGTACTGTGGGGTTCATGTTTGTGTCTTATGATTTGTATACCCAATATGACACAAGATTTTTTTTTCCTAAGTGCCACTTTTGCAAACCCAGCATGGACTCAGAGTGAAGCTAAGTTTCCTTACACTAGTAATAAAGATTCTGCAGGGCACATAAGACTCACTTCTCTAAGTACAACACCACTGTTTTCGGGTTAAGGTTTACACAGTCTCAACTGATTGGCAATGCATTAATTTCCAGTTTTGTGAGGAATTGGCACTTAGGTCGCTTAACTGGTAAGTTTTGAATTTTGTAGTGTTCACAGGAGTGAAATGTAAGATTATAGACACAGCAGATCAGTTGAATAAGGTGATGCAGAGTCTCTTAAGAATATAATTGTACTCTCAAGTATTACATCAAAACGTAATTGGAAGAGTGAAAGTTCCCAGTCTGGTGTGTTGGTTAAACACTTTAAGGAGGCCATTACATTTAAGACATTTTGGATTGAACTTTCATGGCCATTTGGGTAGTGAAGGTAGCGACATTTCATACAGCTTTTACCACGAGCAAAGTGTCCACAACCATGAATGTACCAGAGGCATCAGGAACAAACCCAAATCAGAGCACTAAGGCTTGACAAGGTGCACACTCAGTGGACACTTGTCAGCATTTATTGGTTGATGTTGACTGGACAGAAAAGTCAAATCAACGTCCCACTATTTTTAGCCATATTTGATTGAGTACAGACATCTATCAAGAGTGGCCAGTTTCCTAAGGTGGTATGAGTACAGATATGGTGCCACTTCCTACTTTTGTATGCCAGTTTGCTTTGAGGACAGAATAGATTTGGGAGTCAGGGACTGTCTTTTCTGAGCAGCATATCTTGAACACTCTGTAAAACAAACTACAGCTTTGTTTTCTAAAGAACACTTTTAATTTTGCCCACATCATTTTCAGCATCAGGCCCCTCTATCATGCCATCACTGGGTTTTCCATGATTACCATTCAGAATTGCCGCTCTCTGCTGTCGGTAAATCCATCCTGCCACACCACCAGGCCCTGTTCACCCCCTACAATCACTTCCTTCACTCCTGCTCTCACACAGCAAGTGTCTTTAGCAGAAATCCTGGAACCATGCCGAGTTCCTCCACTACAAATTCATTCTCTCCTCCTTCACTTCTGCTCTCTTCCTAGATAAAACCATTTTATTTTCCCAACTTAAGTTGTATCCTGTGTCTTCAACCCCAACCACCTTTGACCGACTCCTTAAATCTTCCCCTCCTCCTGCCTCCACTTCTCTCCCAGTTCAGGATCTTGAAATTTCTTCCAAGACAAAATGGAAAAAAGAGAACGTGACCTTCCCCCTCCCCTTAGATCATCTTACCTTCTCCTCTCCTACAATTCATCTTCTTGTCCTGTCACAGACACATACGCATCTGCTCTCTTCCTCTCGCCCCTCCATCTGCCCTGGTGAACGAATCCCATCTCCTGTTCTCCCTTGCGCCTACTCTTCTCCTTAAACTCTCACTGTCCTCAAGCTTTTCCCCTGGCATAAGACAAGAACATTTTAGTCTCTCCCATCTGTAAGATCAGTTACTGTCTGCATCCTAAAAAACCTTGTCCTTACCAGTTTTGCCCTGGCCTCTCCCTTTGTCATTCAGTTTCGCGTGCATTCTGAAAGAATGTGCAAGACCCTCACCTTAAGGCGAAACCAGACTTTTAGGCACCTGCTTCCCTTACTTGGTATAAACATTACTCGTGCCAATAAGAAACGGACACAAACAAGTTTTTTGCGCCCTCCCCCCATGAAACTACTGTGATGTCATAGTTGGTACTTATTGGCCTGCCCTGCAATATGCAGGCAAAGAGAGGAAAAAGAAAACGAATCCTGTGTATCCTGTCCTGTTCCCCTGTATCTGAGCTTGATCACCTCGAAGTCTCTCGGCTCGCGTGTTTCAGAGCTTCTACATTTGCCGGTCGTTATGCATTGGTTTGTATTTGTAAGTCTCAATTATTACTAAATGCTGTATCTTTGTTTATAAATATTGTTAGTAGGTATTTTATTCATTGTGTGTTTTAAGTTTCATTAAGTCTATTAGTTAATCAAAACACTGCTCCCTTACCCCTTATAATTATCCCCAATAAAATTTAAATTGATTAGTTTTAGTTGTGTGTGTATGTGTGTCTGCAGTTCGCGTCGTGACCCATACCCTCCTTGCATCCCTTAAAATATAGTCTGTTGCCGCATGCAGCCTGGTAAAGAACAGGCCTGCATTTTCGCACCTGCGAGTCGTGGCAATCAACACCATCTTAAAAACACAACCCTTGACCACTGATTCTCCAGCTACCATGCTGTCTCCCTTCTGTCTCTGAAGTGCCTTTCCTCTAATTCCATCCTAGACCTCTCCAACACAGCTTCTGCCCCTTGCCTTCCGCTTAAACCACTCTCAAATTCTCAGATTACTTCCTTCTAACCAAAACTCAGAACCAATAGTCAATCCTCAACCTCCTTCTCCTATCAGCTACATTTAACTACATCAACCACATTCCTCTTGAAATCTTACCCTTCCTTGGCTTCTGTGACTCTGTCCTTTCCTGCAAAAGCGACAGAGTCCTGTGTCACCTTATAGACTAACAGATGTATTAGAACAGTGGTCGCCAACCTTTCGGACCTCAGGGACCACTAAACTCACAATTTTGAATCCCGCGGACCACTAACATGAATTTTTTTAAAAAGGCCCGGGGGAGGAGCGGGGGGGGTTGTTTAACTTTTAAATGACTTTTGTGTTATGCCTTTTCATATAACCTTGTTTTAGAAACTCTGTATTGAACTTTGGTAATCTGTTACAGCCCCCAAGGTAGTATAATTAAGGTAAAAGAAAAATGTCTCTGCTAGAAGTAGAATAAGATCTCCCCCCCCCCCCCCCCACTTTATAATCAAGTGCCCTGTTGAATGAATGAGGTGTGAATGAGGAAGGAGAGACAGATCAAGGACAATCAAACTTGTCAAGTGGGCTAAGAGCAGACATAACCCTCAGGGGTTAGCACCAGACCAGAGAGAAGTAGCAAAAAGGAGCAATGGACACAGACCCAGATTTGCAGGAGAGGGAAGCTGCTATAAAATAGCAAACTTGGCAAAATTTTTACCTTGCGCCTCTGCTCCCCCCCCCCCCCCCATTCCCTTTTCAAAATCGCTTTAGGTCCTTGTTTGGTGGTTTTCTCTTCCTGGCACACAACTCATCTAAATATCACTACTCTTTCATTTATTACAGAAAAAAGTTGTTAAATACCCTGAAAACTATTTAAAATGCAATTTGCTAATTTAAAAATAGAGATGATGGTAGCTATTCCCTGCAAAGTGGGAAAGCACCCTGTTCCCCGGCAGGCATGTGGGGCTCCCGCCACTTACCTCCCCCTCCCCCCCCCGGCTTGCCTCCTCTCCCCTCCCAGCTCCGCTCTTGCTCTTCTTCCCCCCCACCCCCTCGCCTCTTCTCTCCCGGCCCCGGCTCCGTCTCTGGCCCTGCTCTTCTCCCCACCCCCTCGCCTCTTCTCTCCCGGCCCCGGCTCCGTCTCCGCTCTTCTCCCCCTCCCCGGCTCGCCTCTCTTACTGACCCCGCCCCTCTCCTCCGGCTGCGGCTCCGCGGACCACCCAAATTTTCTCGCGGACCACCAGTGGTCCGCGGACCACTGGTTGGCGACCGCTGTATTAGAGTATAAGCTTTTGTGGGTTAATTTCAGAAGCAGAAGCATGTACAGGAAGTTATGGCAGGATTGAGGATGTCTAGTCCCGTTGCTCTTAAGCCTGCCTAAAGCACTGCTTTTAACATTAAAGGCAGCCAGAACCATCCTTGCTTTAAGAAGTGAGTTCAGGATGCTAAAAGGTGCTTTATCAGAAACTTTAAATTTTAGCTACACAGTTTGAAAATTTTAAAATTTTCCTTTAAGCAAGACAAATTTACACCTTTCATGTTTTGCCGTGTACTGAACTTAACACTGTGCATGTAGTTATTCTTACAAGTTCAATATCAGCTAAACAGCTTGTCTTCCTTGGTAATGCTTTTAAAATTGTGACTTTTCAATTAAAAAAAAACACAGTCCCACTGTAGTTAAGACTATTCAGTGTCGGTATACTTTAGTTATCTTATCGGTTTCTTACTAACCCATTATAAATTAATGGCAGTAGAAAAACTCTTCAACATCTGCCAATATTCCTTATTAACTCACTTTGAAGTACAAGTTATCATGAACAGCTAGTTCTCGTACCTTTTCCTCCAGTGTTTTTGAAGCCATTTTCTTTGCATCTGTCTTTGATAATGTAGCATCAACCAGCTGGTAAATCAAGGCCAAAGAAAGTGCAGTACAGAGAAGTCTCATGGCAATTTCCACTATGCCAGTCAGCTCTGCTTAAGAGACTAGAGCTATGATTCTCTTTTCTGTGAATACAAGAATGCAACAGTTTAAGAGGATTTTCTTGTTTGTCATGCAAAGTCTTAAACAGTTAACTTGATTTAGCAAATCATTCTGTCCACTAGACTAGACTTACACAGTGTCTTATTCGAAAAGTTTTGGCATAGTGGCATCTTATATTATAAGGTCAAGCAAATGGGACACACCGTTCACACACAGGTTCAGCTCTACCAGGATTACTGTAACCTCCAACTTTCGTCCCCCCACTCCTGGGATCATGTAGTAATATTTGTTGTCAGAAGGGAGTCATGGTGCAATAAAGTTTGAGAACCCTTGCGGTAGAGGCTGGCCAACCAACCTTCCCTCCTGCTAGCTAAAGACAAACCATTAACCACTGTGCACTATGCTAGTAGCACAACTCTTTCCCCAAGCTTTCCCTTCAACGGTACCCTAATTCTCAAATTCTTTAGAAAATGACACCAAAACCTCTCTAAAGCCTGTTTTTTGGTAGCAGAGGAGGAAGAGCACTGTGTTAAACTCACGAGAGGAGGTTCCTAGGTAAAACGACGAGGACCATTTAAGTACTTAGATAGTGAATGCAAATCTGTGAAAATTATAGACCAAATACTGACTCCACTTTCATCAGGTAAGAACCACTGATTTAAGTTGTTCTACTTGCCTGGAAAGCCTCTTTCAAATTTGTCTGCAGCAAACTTTTCCTAAGATTCCAGCTTGAGAAAGAGAAAGATTTAAAACCCAAAAGTTCTTCAACCAACTCAGCACTGAGGGTTTCCTATCTTGCATGCCTCTGTAGTGTCCAAATAAGACCCAAGACCCCTTACACCTTTTCCTATACTCAAATGCTCCAGCTTAACTAAATAGGTTCAAAACACCTTCAGTTAAACTGATGCTAATTTCAGTTCAATTTGGGTTTCAGTAAATCAGTATAAACCAGGTTTAAGTTTAATAAGAGTGTCCATACAGGGTTTTGCAGTTTTAACTAATCTGGTTTACTACACTTATTATGAAGAAGTGCAACACTGGAAACAAACGGAGCCTTTTAATATGTTCATTCTGTCATGACAAGGTGGTCAATACAATTAACTCCATTTCCCATGATGCCAACACTCAGTAAGCATTTATATGTTTATTGTCTCAGAACTTGTATGTTTGAGTTTGAAACTTGCATTCATCTTTGAGACCCTATCGAAGAAATAACTAAGATGTCCTGAACAAGGACAAGATAATCAGATGTCATTTACTAGACCAGTGGTCTCCAAACTGGGGTGCGCACACCCGAGGGGGTACCCAAGCCCACCCACTGGAGCCGCAGCAGCCCCAGCTGGAGGAGCCAGGCGCTGCAGTGGCCTCAGCCGGAGGAGCCGGGCGACCCTGCGTGGCCCCGGCCGGAGGAGCACCCCCCAAGCAAAAAGGTGGCCCCGGCCAGAGGAGCCAGGGCGGCCCCACAGCAGCTGGGGCAGCCCCCTGAGCAAAAGGGCAGCACGGCAGGAGGAGCACTGCTGGGGGGGGGGGGGCAAAAAAAAGGACAGCTGGAGGATCACTGCCCTAAGACTGGCCAGAATGCCAACCCTACCATCCATCAGTATCTCAGGAGGGGGCAGTCAGGCGACAAGGAGCAGCGGGGTTTGAGAGTTCTGAGGGGGGCCATCAGGGGGCAGGAAGTGGGAGGGGGTTGATGGGGGCAGGGCTTCCCCCATGGGGGTGCATGCTCAAAAGTTTTTCACTGATAGGGGTGCGCAATCAAAAACATTTGGAGACCACTGTACTAGACCAAACACTGAAGCTATATTGTCAATATAATGGAAAAGGACAGCAAGAAGCAGTAAGCCGTTAAAGTAAAAACTGAAATACTCTTTAAAAATCCAGTTTACTTATATGATACAATTAATGCTCTGTGTTTACTTTCAGCATTTCACTTTGTTTCAGAGAATTGCTCCAATATAGGCAAGATATTTGAAAACAAATGGATAATGGAGTTATACTTATTAAACAAATATCTTGCCAACATTACACAAGTTTTTGTTTTTTTAAAGCCAAGTTTCCATTTTAAATTTAAATAAACATTTATAACACTCGTGTTAACACTCTTAAATGGGTTTACAAAACAACACCTAGAAGTGTTTATAAATTCAGATGAAAGGTTTGTTTAAATTTCATATTGGGCCTACTTCTAGTTGCTAGTGCCTCCAGTCACCCCCTAAAAGTGGCACCCTTTTCTGACAACTCCTAAATAAGGAAATGTTGCCCTCAGGACTTGCATATTGTTTGCAGCTTATTTGTTATCTGAATTAGTGGTAAGCCCATTATCTACTTATCACATATGAAAATATTTACAAACCCCACCAGAGGGGTGAGGCACTGTGGCTACTTGCTACCTAAAAAGGATGAAAGTGGAGGTTAACTCTTCTTGGGAGGGGGGAAAACAGAAAGATACACTGCTCATGGTGAGTAGAGCAGCTTTGGTAGAGAGTAGACACAGGAACCCCAAGATAAGTCAGAACCCTTTCTGTTTAGTGTCCTATTACATTGAACTCTTTTCTAGGCGTCTGGCTAGTAGGTTTGACCAACATGCTCAGGGTCCAGCTGACTGCCATATTTAGTCAGGAAGGAATTTTTCCCCAAACCAGATTATCAGATTTTTCTTCCTTCCTCTGCAGCATTTGGGGGGGAAGAGGGGGAGCGAGAGAGTCACTTGCTAGTTTAAAGTAGAGTGAATGGTGAATTCTCTGTAACAATCTTTAAAGCAAAATTCCAGGATTTCAGTAACTCCGGCGGAGGTTATACACCTTCAACAGGAGCGAGTGGGGAGGTTCTAGGACTTGCAACCGGTCAGACGGCAGGATCATGATGGTCCTTTCTGGCCTTAAAACCCACAACACCAAAGCCACAGGGTGACACACTCAAAGCCACCCCCTCCAATTAATCCCCACCACCACCTCTTGGGGGAGAGCTGACCCCAGGGCAGTCTGAGGGCTAGCCCCACAGGTCCACTGTGGGAAGAGGCCACCAGGCACTGGATAAAGGGGAGAAGGAGAAACACCAGCCACCCTGTCCCCGCATTTCTCCACCAGGGGTGCGCAGCAGAAGGGACATTCCGAGACATTAACAACTGGGCGGGAGGAGGGAGAGGGGGCCCCACTTCCCCCAGCCACGGGCCGAGGTGCTGCCCCAAACGAAAGGGAAGAGCCAGACACCGACGCCGCGCGGGACGGGGAGCAGCCTCCCGAGCCGGAGCTCGGTCCCGCCAGCCTGGCGCTCGCTCGCCCTCCGTCCCCCGGCAGCCACCGGGACGCGGGCGCCCCACCCCTGCCGCCCACCCGGCTGTTACCCCCGGCCGCCGCCGCTGCTGCTGCTCCCGCCGCCTGCTTCCCTCCGCAGCCCAACCGGCCCGGCCTCGGAAGTGGAAGCGAGCGGGGAGGAAGGGCCTGCCCCAGCGCTCGCCTTTTAAAGCGGCCGCCCGCGCTGCCTGCGCCGGGGCAGCCCTGGAGGCGCTGCCCGTGCACCGAGCCGGGGACAGTGCCCCGGACACCGCAGCAAAGAGCCAATAAAGCGCCTGTGTGGGCCGGGGAAGGCAAGGGGGGAGGGGAATGTTTTCAGCCGCTCAATTAAAGGGCCTCTGCCCCTGCAACGCGTTTTCCTTCCCCGCGGGCGCCTAATGGCGCTTTGTAGCTTTAGCTCCGCTCCTGCCTTGCCGCCCTCACGACACACAGCGGCACCTTCCCCAGAGCCTCCTTGGCCGTCCACGGCTGTCCCGCTTTCCCCAGGCCAGGCGGCTGTCGCACAGCAAAGGGCAGTGCAGCAACCTTCACTAGGGAATTGGTTGGGTTTCACCCGCTTTCCCGCCCTTCTCAAAGTGGACGTGGGCATTGGGCGGGTCGCAGGTGCCATCAGGTTTGTCAACTTTCTAAGGGCACAAACCAAACGCCCCTCATCTGACTTTCCCCAAGGTCCTGCCCGCCTGGATCACTCCATTGCCCTCGCGCTCCCCCCACGCTGGGGCACGGAGTTGGGGTGCGGGAGGGCTGGAGCTGTGGGCTCCAGGGTGGGACCAGAAATGAAGGATTCAGGGTGGGGGTGGGGGCTCTGGCCTGGGGCCCAGGAGTTTGGAGTATGGGAGAGGGGTTGGGGTTCAGAGTGGGGTGAGGGGCTCCAGGAGGGAGTTTGGATGCAGGGGGGGGGCTCAGGGTTGGGGCTGAGCTTTGGGGTGCAGGCTCCAGCTAGGTGGTGCTTACCTTAGGTGGCCTGGAAGCAGCCACCATGTCCAGCTCCTAGATCGAGGGCCAGGGTCTCTATGCCTTGCCCATACTCACACAGGCACCACCCCACAGCTACCATTGGATTTGAAATCAAGTTCAAGGTGTTTATCTTCAAGACACTCTGTGGCCTAGGCTCTGGGTATCCTAAAGATTGCCTAGAGCTCCAGGATGAAGACTGTGGTTGATAATATTATTTCTCTGTCACAATGGAACCTCTTCTAGAAGGGTGAAGCTCATCTGTGCAGGGTAGGGAACTTTCCTGGGGGCTGGTCCAAGACAGTGGAATGAACTTCCCCAGGAGCTAAGAAACATCACAAGCTTCACCCCGTTCCATTGCAAGTGTGGGGTACATTTCTTTGGCCTGCTTTCTCTAACATAAAAATAGAGCAACGTGTAATTATAAACAAAACAAAACAAAAACACAAAGAACCAAAAACAACAACAAATCCCACAAAAATGAAACACCTTACCAAAACAAGACATTCCACTGCACACACATCTCTTCCTGGGGAGAGGATGAGAGAACAAACAATATATGACAGATGTGTGTCATGTTGCTTAATGCACTCCTAGAAGGCTCCCAGTGATGGTCATAGTATAAGAACCCATACAGAATAGAATAATATGGTGTTTGCATTACTGTAACTATTTCCTGGTTTCAGAGGTTCAATTATAGGTGCATTGGATCTTCTGGAAGGGTACAAAACAGTACCAGTCAATCTGAATCTATGTTAACAAAGTTTTTGGGCAGTGAATTTCCTTTGTTTTGAGGAAACGGTAGTAGTGAGGGGGGCATGATTGAAGGGCTCCTCTGGAAGAGAATAAAGGGACTTCTTTCTGGAAAGAACTCAGCAATCAGCTACCGGCTCTTACCTCCATCTAGCCCATTCATGCCCCCAGTAGGCCTGGTGGATTCTGGGGAGAAGGGCAGGTGGAGTTGAGGGGCTGAAAGCTAGCAAGGGGAAGGGGATTCTCAGACTCCATACTCCGTGTCAGAGACTAGTGCAGGAGGAGGGGGCTCTGTACAACCTTCTGCAGCACAAGTGGATTAGATGTTACTTGGCTTGTTCTCCTCTCAATGGTACGTTCTCAAAAGAAAGAGAAGAAGCCCAGAATAGCTGAGCTGTAAACCACACCAGTCATTTCAATGTGTTCTCAAATCCTGCCTCTCACACAGGTCTCAGCACCTGTATGCTTGTGCCATGCACCAAGCCTGCCAGTTTTCAGTTCCTTACCCCAGTCTCAGTGTTTTGTGCCTTATGGATACACCAAGCATGACAATTCCCATTGCCCAGCATAGATCAAGTCTGTCATGCCTAGTACTGCATGTCAGGAATTCAGTGAGCCTCTCTCAGCAAAGAACCAATTCATCCTGGCTGGGTCTCTTTCAATCAGTCGAACCCTACAGGACCACATCAGGTTTCATATTCCACACGGAGTGCTGCCCATTAAACTGTCCCCAGTAGGACTTAAGCAGATAGGTAGATGACATTGAGGATACATTTGTGAGATACTGAACTTCCTCAATGGACACACACCATTACACACAAAAGGAGCCCTTTTTGACCCCAAGGTAAAGACAGTTTAAATGCAGCACACCAGTCTCCTAAGGAAAGATTTGTACCTATGATCCCTGTATTCAAAGAGCTGTGCTGCTTCTTCAACTAAGCCACCATGTGAGCACATGGCTCTATGTGTAACAAACAAGAGAGTTCTTGAGGAATCAGTACCTCCCATACATACAAATAGCCTGTAAGCCAATACTAAGCTTTTGTAATGTAGTAAGTGTTGAAATATTTCTAAACTGGTCCTTGGTACTGTTCAACAGCTGAGCTCGGGGCAGTCCAGGGATATATTTTTTATGACATTCACAGCCTTATTTTCCCTGCTTGTCTGCTTCCTCCCCCCCAGTCTGGCATCTCGATGGGAGGGAGCAGTCTGGCTGCCTCAGTTCGCCTCATGGTAAGGCCAGTCCTGGTTATGCAAGAGTCAAATTCAATCTGCACACACAGATATGGAACTTTCGTTGACTCAAATTGTATTTGTGTAACAGATTAGAAATTCATCCTAAAGAAGTAGCTGAAAATGTAATTTTAGAAGAGACAGATAGAAACCCTAATCGCACAAGCACTGCATGCCTGAATTCCTCTGGATAATAATTTAGTGTTACTTTGGTGCATGGAAGATATCAGTTTATCTTTTTATAGATTGTATCCTGATTTGTCCTATGTAATATTAAATTTGTATGGGTAAAAGTCTGCATGTAATGCATCAAAGTTAAATTCTAGTTAAAACAAAAATTTCCATGCATTACTCGGAACTGAAAACAAATTCAGATCGACCTCAGTATAGATGGCCTACGAGTCTGCTGATAGAACTAATACTAATATTAATACTAATACTAATAGGAGGAGGGGAACAATTCTTGGTGAAGCCTGAGTTTATAGTAATACTATATGTGGTGATACCAACTTATTCTCCGAGGGTATTTTGACCCAAAAGCAGTAAAGAAAAAAGTCACACGGCTAGGGGTGGTGCATTTGGCCACCAGGTGACACTGTCTTCTTATGAGTGGAAATTAGATCAAGACATCATTTTGGCCAACCTGCTTAAAATATTATGGAGTTTATTTCTTGTGTAACTCTAGAAATTAAGTAGTTTAGTCATAAGCTTGAATCTTCAAAGAGAATTAGATCTGTTGTCAAGTGTCGAGGTCTGATTTTAAAATAAAATGGTGTTTGATCTATGGAAAAGGACAGTTTCTTCTTTCTGCTTAAGTTTGCAGGTAAAGAGAAACCAAATTGACTAGGAGACTGGATGTAATAATCCGGAATATAAAATACAGCCCTTTGAAGTAGATTATGTTGATTAGCATTTCAGAGGATCTCAGAGGAGGGAGCTCTGAAAAGTCCAGACTTCAAGTGGCTAGCTAAGACACATAAGAGATAATGGCTTTCTCACTAGACTGGAATCTTAGCATCATCTTCTATCATTTAATTCAGCTCTTGAGTCAAGGAGGATTAAAGACACAAGGGGAAGAAGCAAAAAGTCTTAATAAATTTGGTGAAATTAGTATTACCTGGAAACAGCTTTGAGACTACAAGGAAGATTCAGTGAGCTAGCAAGTCAGACAGGGAAGCACTACAGAAAAGTTTTAGATTAGTAGGAGGGTTGAGTTAGTTATATTCAGCCTTTTACTTATCTGTGAGATCAGTCAGGACATTGACCAAGTAAACTATGGGCCAGCTTCTGAAAAGTCCTACTGGAGTGCTGAGGAGAGGACCATTAAATTCAGCCCCAGCACTTATTGTGCCAGTGTTGCTTCTCTGTCCATCCTTTGGGAGCACAGCTCCCTAAATGAAGAGACATAGCCAGGAATCCCTACCCTGCATCACCTTCTGGACCAGTCCTGGAGCACAGAGTTCTGCCACCCCACAGGGAGGTGGTGTTATGGACTTTCCCATTTCTGCCTTCCCGATGACTCTTTGGGGATTGAATAGGTCTGCACCAGTTGTAGTTCTAGGTTTAATAAACGCATTAGAGTTCAATGCTGTTGTCCTATTTTCTCTCACAATTGTAAATAATGAAGCATGTTGCTAGTTCTACTGGTTCAGTGGGCTATGTGTAACAAGGTTGTAGTTTCAGTCTGGGCAGATGTAGAGCTGATTGTAAAATCACTACAATGGACATTGTTAGCCTTATCTATGGTGTCAGCAGAGAAACCAAGGAGTGAAGTGGTTGACAAGACCTGTATTATTCTTTAACTCCTGCAGATGGTCTGTCCATTTCAAAGTCGATTTAGTGAGGTTATGTAGAAGAGGCTTGCACTTCTGCCTGTGCTGTGTCTGCAAGGAGAACTTCAATCTGCGGGGTAGTCACACTAGACAGCAAAAGAGATATTTAACATAAAAATGTTTACCTCTTTTCTTTAGAGTTAGTCTGGAAATTTAGGTTATTATTTTCTTTATCCCGTGACACTACTCTATAGGTAAGATGAGCCAAAGGAAGCATCTAGCAGACAAACAAGAAGGAATTGTAGATCATTTGAATTGCCTTCATTTACTGTACGAGTTTGGCCTGTGTTAAGAGCTGATTTAAAAGAGCAGCTCAAAGGAAGCCATTTCAGGCGCAAGTGTTTGTATTAGGTGTATAAATCCCAAGAATTGTGGTGCATGTTCTTGAACACTATCACTTTATCTATTAAGTAGCTATATTATATATAATATATATATAGATTCTTATACATATAAAATAACCCATGTTTCACTGTGGCCCATTGGATGCTCTAGTCATTTGGATTGTATCTAAACCTCCACACATACTTGAAGTTTTGGCTTTTCATCTTTTAGACCTGACCCTGAGAGACTTTGACACCTTCAAATTCTATTTACCGGTACTTCAATTGGATTGAATGCTGTGTATTTTACAGGGTCAGACATTTATGGAATCTTCAAGAAAACTTTAAGATCATTCCTGTAAAGAATGGTGAAGTTCCAAGGCTTATATATCAAGTCCTCATGTTTACAAACAAACCCCTGGACATGTTACAATTGTGACCAATGCAGTGATATTTTCCTGTCTCGCACCGCCTGCAAGTGCATCTTGCAACCCCAGTGGGTGCATACACCCCAGATTAAGAACCACTGCTCTAAAGGAAGCCTTTAGAGGGAAAAAATAGAAGCCATTAAAACCAAGCAAGAAATCATCTTGACCCACAGTAGACCCAGCCATTTCTCCTGCAAAAAAGAAGGGGACTATGACCACTAAGCTACTCTCTGCCAGGTTGTTGATATATAGGTATATACCTTTGCCCTCACTCATGTTAATCCAGACCTATAGAACAAGTTTTATTACAAACTGCAGTATGTGGGATCCAAAAAGCCCTAACACTGTTAAAAACAGCATAGAAAAAACTTTATCCCACACATATTCAGTTCAAATTGTAATTTAATCCAGTCTATTTCCCAAAATAACCACTCAAGGACCAATCCTTCAAGCTATTACCAAATCATGCTATAACTTCCCATCCCCTGCCTGACATACATCCTCTTCTCTTCATTTACTGACATCTTTCATAGAGGGGGAGGAAAAGGCAGGCTTTCCTTCTTCATGGCTGTCTCTGCCCCCTCCTAAATACCCTGTGGGGAAAGTCACCAAGCTGTGGTCCCTCCCCAAGAAAAGGCATTAACTTTTTACCTGCCAGTCTGAGGATGGAGTCTGTATACTACATCACAAAGCAAATCATGACTTTTAAATTATAATTACAGCAAATATCTTTAATTGAATTGGACTAGCAATAGTAGCAACAATAAGGAAACAAAATAACAACAGAAATTAATCAGGCTAGCACTGTGAGTGGTCCTTATTTATAAGGTACATCCAGACAATTTCAGTCTTAGATTCAGTCTCCAACTTAAATTCCAGCTGCAGCTGTGTTCAGTCTTTTGGGCTGAAATCCTGAAACATGCTGTTTATGACAGAGTCCTGTTAAAGTAAATGGGATACTGTGAAAGTTCAGGGGTCCACTTGCGTACAACAAAATTGCAGGATCATGACTTTGGACTCTCTCAGGAGCTTAAATTGCCACATTCAGTCACCACAATCCTTAGAGCTCCATACACTACATTCTTGTTTGTCTCCAGAAAAAATGTCTCCACTGTGATTTTACAGTGAGATAACTAAAATTTTTTAGCTATCACACTGTAAGAAAAACACCTTTATGGTAGTGAGGACAAAACCTTAGGCTCATCCTGACTTTAGGTTAACTCCTTGGATATACTGTATTTGGCAACCAGGAAAGCAATGGTACAGCAACATATCAATGCTACAGTTAGAGTATGTTCTCCATCATGGCATCCTGAAAACTTAAATTTATGAGGTGCTGGGGATAGATAAGCAAACTGGATTATTTTTTCAGATGGGAGAGAGAGAAAGTTCTGACCTCTGTCTGGAGGAGATAAAGGATGGATCCAGATAGAGCACAATAATTATTATTCCTCCTAATATTCCTACAGCTAGGCCAAAGATCAGGTCTAGACACGTTATTCCAAATGTGTGGGTGGGCATGAAGATCCCCAGAAGAATCTTATGATTTTCATGCTAGATATGAGATCCTGAGAAGGCATTTCAGAGGGGTTATGACCTGCAAATTGTAATGTCTCAGAATGGTGGTTTATATGACTATATGGTACATTATCCATGTGATGTTTGGTGGTTTAACTTTCCGTCTCTTATGCACATTATAGAGTCTTAGATGGTAAGACTGGGAGAGGGACAGGGGGACAGGGGCATCTAATTAAGACATTCTCCTACTGGGATCTGTTGCCCCCATAGGAACGGTACATATTTTCTGTGGAATTCACAAAATGCATGCATTTTCTTTCAACTGTCATCAAAACAGATTCATATTTTCAGTAATTAATGAAATAGCAAATGCATTAGATGAGAGGTGGGTTGTTATGATGTTTTTCAAACTTCAGAACAATCATTTTCAGATTCAAAAGGTTTAAGGATTCCTGATCTTGTCAGAACCTCAGAGAGAGTCACTCAGCCTAATTCCTTTTAATTGCTATACCGAATGTATTGTGCCCCTTCATATCCATGGACTTGGAAGTATAATGTGTGGGCTGACAGGAATGTTCTCTTCTCAGTTCAGTTTGGTGAAATTAAAATAAATAATCGTCTGCTCTCACAAACTTACTGATGGTACTGTGCTTTTCAGGTGCAGGAGCTGAGAGAGCATACAGTCTTATAAACAAAAGTACAACAGATGATAACGAGGAAGGATACTGTTAGGGTTAAGATGCTGAATTGAGACTGGGAGATTTCAATTCAATTCCAAAATTTGTTACAAACATCCTGAGTGACTTTGGGCAAATTACTTAATCCTTCTGTGCCTCAGTTGCCCATCTATGAAATGGAGATAATAATTCTTCCATCTTTTTTTCTTCCACCTTCTTCCTGTGTTTTCTATTTAGATTATAAACAGTTAGGAACAGGAACTACTGTCTCTTGCTATGTGTGTGTAAAACATTGGGACCTCCCCAACACTGGTTGAGGACTCTAGTTGTTGCTATAATAGAAAAAAAAAGTAATGATGCTAGAGCAAATGTGGACCAGACAATATTATCCAGCTGATAGCTCATAACATGAATTCCTGTGTTCAGTAACAGGAAGACAAGGTAAAATAATATATTGTGTTATACCAATGTTGGTGAAAAAGCCAAGGTTTCCAAACACACAAAGCTCTCCTTCAGCTCTGGGTTCCACACTCAGGTGCCACTGATATGCTCTGGTGCCCCGATCTTGCAATAGGTCACCCCTGGGGTGGGGGGAGGTGGCAAGGGGAGCTGGTGTTATTAAAAGGGCTGTCAATTATTTGCAGTTAACTCACGGGATTAACAAAAATATTTTTATTTTATTTTTATTTGCAAACATGAAACTTGTTTTTCTGAGTGATTGACTGTGAAGCAGGACTGAGTGGACTTGTAGGCGCTAAAGTTTTACACTGTTTTATTTTTAATGCAGGTTTTTTTGTACATAATTCTCCCTTTGTAAGTTCAGCTTTCATGATAAAGAGATTGCACTACAGGACTTGTTCGAGGTGAATTGAAAAATACATTTTTTTGTTTTTACCATGCAAATATTTGTAATCAATTGAAATCAATCTATTTGAAAATATAGTAAACATCAAAAATATTTAAAATAAATGGTATTCTAGTGAACAGGGCGATTAATCGCAATTAATCTTTTTAATCGTGTGATTAATCACAATTATTTTTTAAAATCTCTTGACAGTCTTAGTTATTAACCATATAACCTGCTTTGACTGGCCTTCCCCCCTCTCCACGCAGCAGGGGGCGCTGCCGGCCCCTCTCTCACACTCTCCCCCCCACCTTGTTTTGCCTGCTGGGCTAGCGGGCGGGCCCCGCTTGCGCCTGCGCAGACAGGCGGAGGCTGAAGAGCCCGAGTGCGGAGGCGGTGGCGGTTGTAGCGGTTCCGTTTTTGCTGACGGCCCCGGGCTCAGCTGCTGGGCCGAGATGCCGGCCGTGTCGAAGGGTGACGGGATGCGGGGCCTGGCGGTCTTCATCTCCGACATCCGGAACTGTGAGTGCGGCCGCGGGGTCCGCTCGCGGGGAGGGGGCCGTGCACCGACGGGGCGTCGCGGGGGCCAGTCCGGGAGGGGCTGCTTGGGAGGGGGGAGCGGGGCCGATGCGGGAGAGGGGTTGCTGGGGGACGGGGGGGGGAGCAGAGGCTGTTCTGGGGGGGGGGGGGCTGTGCCGTGGTGACGTGGGGAGGGGAATCGCGCGGGGGGGGTTTATGCTGGGGGAGCTGGAAGGGGCTGGGCTTGCCTGGGGAAGGGCACTGTGCCTACCTCTCTACATGGGGTGTCTTTGGGAGCCCGGACAGGCGAGTCTGTAGTAGGGGTGGGCTGGGACTCGGGTGACCAGAGCGCAGATGTGAAAAATCAGCCCAGGGTGGGGGGTAATAGACCCTTATATTTAAAAAAAGACCCCCAAATCGGGACTGTCCCTATAAAATCGGCCATCTGGTCGCCCTACTCGCGGTGGTTTCTGTTACGGTCTCTCTTTAAGTGGGTGTCTGGCCATCTGCCCCCTCCACACATACGTGTGTTGAGATCTGCAAGCGCGGCTGTGCCCTGGGGCGTCTTTTTTCCTGACTTGTGGTGAGGAGGGTGGCAGTCTTATTGCAAGATGGCTAGTCCCTCGTTCTCGGTTGTGTGGGGAAAATGTGGATTGATGTGGGGGTTATTCCGAGCCTTGAGTTGTCCTTTTAGCCAATGTAAAGCAGTGCAGTGTGTGCTAAGGAGGAAGACACTGGCCTTGTTCCAGAGCAAAGGTTGTGGTAATGGAACTGATCTCTGTCTTTAATTTGGGTTAAACAAGTACAACACCCCTCCTCATCTCCCAGCCATTCTCAGTGGACACACTTAAATTTACTTTACAATAGGGTTATATCAATTTCACTTAATTCAGGATGTTACTGAACTAAGCTAAATCAATGTCAGTTGTAGGCCACTTTAATTTTGCACACACAGGGTGTTTGTGCCAGTCTCAGTGGTTTTATAAAAATCTGTTAGATAAGTGTAACGTGCAGACAAAACTTTTTTGTCCCTGATGTTTAAGAAGATCAAAGGTGAGGTGAAAAAAGTAATGAACAGAAAATTGTGTGGCTGAGGGTGATGGCAAGGGAGGGGTTGTGTGTGTCAGAGAGAGGCAAGTTCACATACTCTGCTATGTCAGATAAAGGGAAAAGGTGGGGGAGGAGGGACACATGTTGGAGAGAAGCATGAATTCTTGGAGTTCTTTGAGTGACCTTGGGAATTGGATTAATATTAAGCACAATGGTAACTACTTAAAATGTTTGCAACCAAACACTGTATGTTCATGAGAACTCCTGAACACAGAATTAGTCATTGTTGATCAAATGTCACTCAAACTTCCAATGTGTTAAATAAACTAGGTTAACTTAGGTAAAACTCTCTTATAAGAAATTACCTGATAGTGTTACTTTAATATTCCTGCATGATACTGATGAACTAATGGGATAATTGAAGCAGTTTATCATTCTCTGAGTGTATCTAATTCACTTGGATACAAAACACCTAGGGATTGTGGTTTGTGCTACATATATATACAGACTAGATGTGAGACCATATGATTTTTCATAATCAGAAATGTACAAAACAAAAATTCTATGGCCAGAAGAAATTAAACTTTGTTTGTATTTGAAGATGACTAGAACTCTAGGAATCCATGATAATTAAAAAGCTGGTGTAATGCTTCTGCAGCTGTAATGATTGTCTTAGTGTTCCATATTGATAAGGTGAATCTAAAATACTGACTGGCATTATATAGTTTTTCTACCTGGACACAGCATAAATTAAAACCCATACACTTTGCACAATGAAGACAAAATGCAAGTGGTGGATAATGGAGGCATAGGTTGGGGTGGAAGAAAACTCAGTTGGAGTGTGGATAAGGGTGGAAATGGGGCAATATAGTCTTCAAGTAATTTTGGATGTTTCTATTATATAAACAAGGCAACAAGCAACCTATTGTATGGTTGTGACATTTAGGATTTCTAGCCTGCAAATGAAGAAGAAAGTCCAGTGGTTAGGGCACTAGCCTGGGACTTGAGAGATCCAGGTTCAGTTACCATCTCTGCCACATATTTCCTGTGTGACATGGGGCAAATCATGTAATCTCTCTGCTCCCATTTCCGATCTGTAAAATGGGGTTAATGGCACTTCCCTACTTTACAAGGTATTATGAAAATAAATAAACTGACCGTAGTGCACTCAGATAATGTGGCAATAGATGTTCGGCAATTAGGAGAGAGGTAACTAAGATGAGCAATAAGCAGATTTTCTTATTTTTTCATTGGGTGGGCCCAACTATATTCAAGATTTCCAGGTGAAATTCAGAGTCCTATGTAAACTCTGGGAATTCGGTAACATTTTAACATAAAATATAACTGCTATCATTCTTAATGCTGCAGCCACTGCAACTATTGATTGTTTTCGGGTGGTTGTCCAATAGTGCTGCTATTTTGTTCTTCCTAAAGATTGGTTATAATAGTTCACATTCTGAGAACATGTAGCATGTTCCTGTTAGCTGGGCTGAATTAATGGACCAAAAGAAAAATCAGGCAGGTGATAATGGCACTCAGAACAGATGAAACATACAAGAGAAAATTAATGGTCACACCACTTTTTCCATCAAAGCTAATTTGGGCTCTTGACTTAGCCCTGTTAGTTTTGCACAAGGACTTGAGTTTGGAGGATATATCACATAGTAATAAGTTGGAGAAACTTAAAACGTGTAAGTGTCTTGAAATATTGTGAATCAAGTCTAGGCTCTGTGTGCCAGCACACTGCTAGGAGGCTAATAGGCAAACATCCTGAATGTTATCAGCCTTAGAAGGACCCAGCTGAAGAGAAATAAAAAAGCATTGCTTGTATTTGGTGCATGAAGTAGGTTGGCAAAATGTAATTTTGTAATAAAATCAATAAAATGTTCACCCTCTCATTCTATTCAGATGCTGCTATAAAATCAAAATAATTGAGCTCACTGTTTATATCTGATTCATAGCATCAGCACTGATCCATATGAAGGCTGTAGTGACTTTCACAATTTTCTCTAGTATATCAACTATCTGCCTCTGATAGACATTGTTTTCCTCAGTTCTTAATATAGAACCCTGCATTATTTTATTTGATACACGTAAACAAAATGTAATACAAAATTAAGTGCATAATTAAAATGAAGAATGCCTTGACAAATAATAAAGCAGAGCAGTAATGATCACTAAGTATTTCTAAGATATCACTTACCACTGTCTAATAAAAAATAGAAGTTGATCCAATAAAAGATATTACCTCACCTGTCTTGTCTATTACTTATTGCTGTCAGAGTAATGTTTACACAGAAGTGACAGAGTCCACAGAGTTTACACAGTTGTCCATAGTGGACTTTGTTTTTCACTTCTCTGGGGTTTTCCAGCTTTGTGTACTTTTTCTTTTCTTGTAATCCTTGTCTTTGTGGATATGACTGCAAAAAAGTGGCCTTGTAACATGTAATGAAAAGCAAAACTCAGGTTCAGCCTTGTTTTCTGGAAGGCAGTTCTACTGAGGTGGAGAGGCAGACTGGATTGAGTATTTTTCTCTGGATATTGTAAATGTCAATATGAGAAATGCTTGCGTTGTTCCTTAGGAGTGCATCTGTGTTTGGTTGCAGATGGAAACTGGTTGTGAATTAAACTCTGTAGTTAGGCCCTGTCTATGGAGGCCCTTAAAGCCAGGGGCTTTGAATTCCTGCTGTAAGTGAACTGCGAATGTGTGGTTGGGGCACAACACTGTCATATTTTCATATTTTTCTTGTTAAGGACAGTAAAGTTTGTGTAATCTGGATTTTACATTGCTTACACCCTCATCCACAAACACAGTGAATTATAATCAATCCAATCCAGAGGCGACTAGCACAAATCAGTATGGTCAGAATTTCACAGGAGACAGGTTTTCTCAGCACTGTTTCTGCCTGTATATCCATAATTAATGATGAGACAATAGGCTCTTAGGGACTTGTTCTGTCTTAAATATAGATCAAATGCTGTGGGGGAAGTGGCATTTTCTTGTTTTTCAGCATGCATTTTCACTTTCTAGTGTTGTGAATTCTGTCTTGTTTCCATTCAATTTGAGTCAGCTCTTTTTTATTCAGGTGCTGATCTCTTAAAAGCACCAGTGTCTTTGAAGGCAGTGATTTTTTTCTGGTAAGAAGTTGAGATAAAGCTGATGTTATGAGCATGTGGTTGGCAATGGAACTTGTGCCATCTTGTAACCTCTGCCAGTAGTCAGAATATGCTAAGCTGTCATCCTAAATTTAAGCCTGATTGAAGAGTATAGGATGTGAGTGAATGTTAATGTTGTTGGAATTTGGCTGAGTATTCTTGTGATCCTTGTAAAGGAAAAAGACATTGGAGAGAGGTGGAAGCTAAAGTCTGTCCTTTTATTGTGCCTAGTTTCACGAGCCCTTTACTGACTATTGCATGTTTAGGGAGCTTTAAATGTTTGTCAATTTGTCAGTAGGCTCATTTTACATTTTGTGTAAAGTTTTCAAAAGTGCCTAAGTAATGTTTTTAAGAGGCAAAACCAGATCCTTGTCAAGCAGTGACACAGGCATTATTTAAACTTTCAAGTACTTCCTGTACATGATTGGGAAACTGAATGGCTGACGCCCTCTGTTTTAGTTTGAATCTTCTGACTTCTGGAATTGGTTTTGTACTTCGGGGGGAGGAGAGTGGGGAATCTGTGTACCAAATAGAGTTAGTTCTACTTAAGTCAAAGGCTAAATATTGGTCACACTTGTCATCTTATGCCTAATGCCTGCTGGCATGCTGGTTTTCAAACTTAACTCTGAATTTCTTGGACTTAAATTTTTCGGTGTAGATATATTTAACACTACTATATCGGTGTCCTTAGGGATTCAATGTATATTTGTATACACTTCATATTGAGGTGGAAAGGTTATAAGCAAATTAGGTGGTGGTTGAAACATTGCTTCTGTAACTGATTGCTTCCCTGTTATCACAAATAACATTACTTGGATTAAATGTGTTTGATTTTTATTTGTTGGTGCTTGCAACTTCTGGGTGATGGAGAATGGAGGATTGGCTGATTTTGCAGGTGCCATCATTAGCAGTTGAAGAAGGGAGGCTGCCAGTCCTGAGCCTCATTGCATTCATTTCACAGCTAGACACTTGAGTTAACTCAAGTGCCTAGACAAATTAGCTTCCAAATATCTGCTGGAATATTAATGAGACACTCATATCAGATAAAATTATCTATAGATGTTCCTCATGGTATTGGAGCTGGACTTTGAAACCCAGTGAAGGGGATGGGTTTCAGATCCTGGGCTCCAGCCTGAGTGGAGATATCTGGTCTGCTTTTTTTAGCTCAGTGTCCCAAGTCAGTTGAAGTATGTCTACACTGCAGTTACACACCCATGCCTGACCTGTGCCAGCTGACTTGGACTAATGGGCTATTTAATTGCTCTGGAGGCATTCCGGCTCAGACTGACGCCTGGGGTCTATGACGCCTGGGGTCTATGACGCCTGGGGTCTATGACGCCTGGGGTCCTAGAGCTTAGGCTGCAGCCCTAACCTGAATGTCTTCACCATGTCTTCACGTCGCTTTAGCCGAAGCATCCGGTGCCCAAGTCAACTGGCACAGGCCAGCCATTGGTTTTTAAATGCAATGTAGACATACCCTTAGAGACTGGGCAAGCAGATTGGTTTGTTGTCTCTAGATGCTATTTTTATTTACAAATGTGTTCTTAGTTCCTCAACGTGTATTTGTGTAATGGTTTACAAAATTCTTTGCATCTTTTGGCTTCACTGATATGTGTTGAGTGATCCATTATCTATATTACCGGTACATGGTTCTTTTTATTTTATGTGCACTGTCAGGATGTAAACAACTTTTTATTGGGGGGGAACTGGAGTTAAAAAATAAACTATTTTGTACCATGAGTAAATTTGTACACTGCTAGTAAAGTGCAAAAGGAACTTCTGTTCCAAACTCAGTGTTTTCTTAATGCAATCCCTATTTTTTTTCTTTTGCTGTGAGAGAGGGAAAAGCCTCCTGCTGTGTGCACCAATACTGTAGAAAGTTCCAATAATCATTAATTTCTGCTCTAGACTTTGTTCCTAAGTTTCAGAGCTACTTAATTGAAACTGTTGATAGGTAGGTCTTTAAAATAGCAAAGTCAGTGGTGGAGGTGGGAGAGCAGGTTGTTTACGTTGAAATCTAGTTCCCCCCCCTTAATGTTGTCATTATTAAGGTATAAAATGGCACCAAAGTCATTCTGCATGGAAAACTTCAGCCCAAGCAGTTTAAATTTAGCAACGTTATAAGCAACTGAAAATAGTTCTTAAAATGCCTATAGCCATAATTTATTTTGATTTCTAAAATACATAAAAAGGCTGTATAAAACATCCAGTATCTTATCTGGCTTGTTCAAATATAAATCCAAGGTCCTGAAGCTATTGGATGCATCTCACATTTTGTCTGAGAAAAGAGACTAGCCCTAGAAGGGCATTCTGAATGGTTAGGTATTGAGTATTTTCTAGACCTAAAAGATGAGTATGTAGTTCAATGCGCTGAGGTTCTCAGAAGCTAATTCTAGGCAAACTCCCAGTGCACAAAAAGCTGAATAGTGCATTACGTTAAGAACATTTTTTACTATATCTGTTAAATGTGTTCTGTGCACAACATCAAATCAAAATAGTTCTTGCAACTTTAGAGTTTTTGCATACTCTTTTTTTTCCTAGAGTAGGCTTGCCAATGTGTGGTTTTTTTTTTTTTTAAAGTTCAGGAAAGTTATCGAGTGAATGTACTTCTGATGACTTACTATGCAATATAGTGGTGTGAACTGACTACCTTAAACCCCATCTATGAAAAATTGTAGGGAAATATCCCACTGGTCTAGCAACAGCACAGCTCCATCAGTGCTATCAATAGTGAGTAAGTTGTTGTACACCTCACACAGGCATTTTTACCTTTGGTGAGAGACTACAGTAACTGTGTGGCTGGTCTGTATTAGCACTAGTACCAGATGAGATGCAGTACTGGGAGGATTCTCTGAAATTATCATTGTAGATCCAACGTTACTGAAAAAATATTTGTCAGGGACTGGGCTTAAGGTAGGTACCTACCTGACCCATGACACTTTAGTATACAAACACTTGACAAATTAATTAACCCTCAAAAAATCCCTGTGAAACAGGAAAATATCTGTTTTACACTTGGTAAACAGTGACACAACTTAATCCCTATGGTCATGGTCTGTGGCATGGATATAATTGTACTTACCTTCTGAGCGCCAGTTTGGTATCTTGACAAGAGCATCTTGCCACAATTAGTTTATATTTCTGTATCCTATCATCTTCACCTTGGTTACTGGTTCAAGAATAGCAGCCGTGTTAGTCTGTATCCATAAAGAAAGCGAGGAATACTTGTAGCACCTTAGAGACTGACTAGTTTATTTCAGCATAAGCTTTCGTGGGCTATAGCTCACCTTCATCGGGTGCATCTGATGAAGGTGAGCTATAGCCCACGAAAGCTTATGCTGAAATAAACTAGTTAGTCTCTAAGGTGCTACAAGTATTCCTTGCTTTCTTTACCTTACTTACTGTAATCTGGAGTCATTCAAGTGCTCTTGCATAAGGAGGAACCTTGTCCATTAACTTGTTCTGTATCCTACTCTTCAGAAGAGTTGCTGACTCTCCTATCGTCCTAGCAACAGATTGGAGGCTACTCAAAGATCTCAGTTCTCTCCCACAAAACCAATGTATGTCACATGAAAAATCAAACCTTTCTACACAATTAACTTCCAGAGGATCCATTATCAGTATGATTATACACTCAGTGTACAAATGTAGTTTTGCAAGGGAGGCCATTAAATTACAAAATGTCTTGCTGCACTTGAGGAGGGGCTCCTAGTACACAGTTAATGTATTTGGATCTTACTTTTTGAGTGATGATGATTTACAAGTGATTAACATAATGTACAGAATTTTTATTCCCCCCCAACCTCCCCCCCCCCCCATGACATTTTGGGGAATAAGAATCTGGGTTGGAACTGGATTTTGGACTTTGATAGAATATTAAACATAGGATTACCAAAGCTGCTCAAAGTGAAGCCTTCTACATGAATAATGGATATGAAAAATACATTTACTGGTTAAATGTATTGAATTCTGTGTAGTAAAAAAATGCATATATTGGAATAAAAGATCTAAGACTTAGATGGAATGGTGCTTTAAGGATTACTGAACTGATTAAAAGTGAAAAATCAAGGAACAATTTAATCTTATGATTGTCATTTGTTGCTTAAGTTTTGGAATGGTAGGATGAGCTTTGTCTCTGTCAAAGTAACTTGCTGCCCTTAAAACTAAGCCTTTTAGAGCACGGCATAATGCAACCAAGTGGTATATAGCCATCTTCTGATATAATCCTGACACATAGCATGCCTAGATCCTCTCTTGATTTGGTCAGTCAATTTAATTTTTAACTTGACATAAAACAGGGGCGAAAGTAAAATTTGTGACTTATCGTTATGGGGGGGGGAGGAGGGGGCAGTAGCCTGGAAGGGGCGGGGCCTCAGGTGGAAGGAGTAGGGCTGGGAATCAGCGGGCACCCCCCCCACACACACACACCGTCCGGGGCTGGGTAATTGCCCCTTTGGCCCCTGCTGCGGCAGCCCAGTTTAAAGTAAGGCGGTAGAGGCTGTACAGACGTTTTACCAGTATACTGTACCGGCCCATACCGCCTTATTTTCACCCCTGACATAAAATGATCCCATGTTAAGTTGTGACCTGATTCAGACTTTGAATAAGATGAGAAGTTACAACAGTCCAAAGAAAGTAAATATTTACATCAGTTTTTCTTACTAAAACGGTAAAACCGGAAATTCAAGTTATGCAAAGTATCCACACAGTCTCTCACCATCTTTGTCCCCTGCAGATATGTTTAACAGTGCAATTTTTAAATGTTAACTATTGTTTAGATTTATTTTTTACTGACAATGTTCTGGTGACAATTTGAAGAAAATTCAGATAACTTCCTTGATATATTGACAAATGCCTGGTCACTCTACAACTGCAGAAGTTAAATATAAGGATGATTTTGTGTACATTATAAAGCAGGGGGAGATTTCTTAAGAGGATATGTGTAACTATCGGTGTCCAGTTGTAGCCATGACTCCTAACCCCCTCTTGATTGCTAATGAAAATTGAGGTTCAAGTTCTCTCTGTGGAAAAAAATAAACCCATTACAAACAACTTGTTGCCCAAGACATGTTTTAAAATGCATCTATTTTTGTCTGATTGGTCTTATGGAATCTATTTTAACTCTCGATGTGATAGGTCTTATGATTTAGGTGATGCAATCTAGTGAGTGAGAAGCTCTGAATAAAATAGTGCTACATCTTCATTTCATTAATTGATTTAACAATAGTAGGCAACAAATTATGTCCCATCTAAGGAATCAAGTTTTAGATCACATGGCCTCTAAAATGTGTGTTTTGTTAAGTTTTGGACCCTTTCACGGAGACTTAGATTTCCAGTTCAAATGGAAATCAACCCATCTGATTTCAGAACTGTGAGAGAATGTAGTTCTCCTTCAGAATCCACATACTTTCAATGTGTTTTAAGGGCTTGTCTACACTGTGGGGTAATGCACTGAATGGGAGGGTGATTTCTAAAGCGCACTAATGAGCTGCGTTTTACTTGGTCCATGTAGCGCAATATATGTTCTCTAGCAGGCGTTAATGTAGTATTGTTTCAAACAGCACTATGTTACAGTGCACTAGACTATGGAACCTGTAGTGTGCTCCAGTAAGGTCTGTGTGGACCAGTTAATACACAGCATGTTAGTGTTGGGAAGTCTCTTCCCCACGGTGCATTATCCCACTTTATAGACAAGCTCCAACTCTAATATGTTATTGCAGCACTCTGTAATCTTGCCTCAGCTATTTTTGCAAATGCTTGCTGTTCTTACTACAGTGGTCTCTGAGATGCAGGAGTTTTTGTCTTCCTATAGTACATTGATTCTGATGCTCAGTTATCAGAAACGATGCACAATTGGAGAGAGTAGCATTTCAGCTAATTAATCATGGTGATTGGATCTGACATGCTTTTCCAGCAAAAGCAACATTCCATGTGTTTGGTAAGGTGCTAATGGTAAATGGTGAACAGTGGTGCTGAGATGAGCTGCTGAAGGGTTTTACCTTAACTGATCTGAATAATGAAGGTAAAATTGTGAAGTTTGAGTTAAATTTCTTCCTCCTTCTATTGGACTTTGGCAACATGTGGCTACACAGGTCAATGCTTTAGAAATTTTTAAGGCACTCTGGAGGGGGAGGGAGCAGTATTGCAGGACTGGCTTCATGCTTCGAATCCATCAAAATAGGTTTCTTAAACTCAGATCTCTCTCTGTATGGTTAACGACACTTACTTATCTCCCAGCAACACAACTCTTCCACATGGAGGTATGAAATAACTTTTTTAAACCGCTAATCTCTACCCTGAAAGTGAAGACCGTTAACAGCCATATATTTGGTATGGAAACTTGCACTTCTTTAAAGTATGCACTGATAACCCAACCCAAATATAGTATCATCTTGATGGAATGTAGCTAGATGAGAAAGTGAGAGCTGCTACTAGAGACACAGGAAACCTGAGACTTCCCCTGAACATTTTTAAACAAGTTTCTCTTGAATTTTTAGCTTAATGTAAAATCTAGAAAAAATGCCAACAACCTGTTTTAAGGCATAGTTTGTATCTCATGATGCTATTCCCTGTGTCTCCATATGCTGCTCTGACTTTTCTGTCTCTTTCAGGCTATTTTCTTTCAAACCTCTTCCCAGAGTTTAGTTTCAGACCTAGATTATCTGCCCCCCACCAGATTTCATGCATGCATTTCCCCCTACCGTGTGCTGAAATGGGACTGGTCAAATCCCTTGAGGGTACTGTTTTTATATCCACTGTGCCTTGAGAATGGTGTCCCTCCATCTCTGGTTCGCACATGGGAAAATGGGTGCAGTGTGGAGGAGAAGCAGAAGACTGTAGACTAGATTAGGGGACTACGCACTGAATTTTCCCTATGGCAGAAGACCCAACGCAATGTGTATCCTTTGTGGTATGCATCCAGGGGCTACCACATCAGTGGAACTCATTGGTAGAACTGCTTTCAAGGAGCTGGCAGTGGGGAACGGTGCAGAGGTACAAGCTTCCCACAGGATCCTTGAGATTGGCCAGGTTGGGACCAGCCTACTCCTTGGGTGGAAAAAGAGAGAAGCTCATTGAGATGAGTAAAATTAGTAAAAGGCTCTTAAAGAGATTTCACTCCTTCCTGTGAAATAGCATATAGTTGTCCAATTAACAAAATAGAGCCTTTGTCTATATTTCAGCTGCAGAGTTAACTTAGGTTTACACTTGAGTAACATTGATCAATTGAGAGTAGCCATGCTGAAAATAATGTTCTACCTGTTTTGTGTTAGCGGCTGACAATTTGTCCAAACTCGAGCTGTAGTTTATGCCTCCTGACAGGCTAGCCAATTCAAGTTAAAAGTGCAACCACACTGAAGCTGCGGGTTCTTGTGTCTGAACAGGACTCCAGTTAATGTGAACACTCAAGTTGCAATGCAAGTTAACTTTGCAGTGAAGACAATCCATCTGAAAGCTTTCCTGTTTATTTTTTAATACTATATAATGTCTATTAAATGACTAAATCATGTAAGGCACTTGTAAAAGATCACTTTTTTGCTTTCCTCTCTTTGCCTATCTTTTTGCTGAGTTTTCCTCCTTTTTCCTTTAGATATGTTTTCTGCTTCCCTTTCTCCTCTAGTACTACTGATTTCATTTTAGTATAACAGTACTTTGCACAGTCTAGCAGAAGCAGTGAAAATTAACTAAAGCTCATTTCACTCTGGAGCTGGAAACAGCATTAACTAGGAACAGAAAAACTAGAACTTGCATGATTCTCCTTGGGAGATTAACCTGGAGAGAATATCTGAAACATAACCTGTGTTTCTGAACAATACACTTCAACTAGTATGATCTTATTCTCCTTTTGTCCTTTCCCCATGAATTCTGAAGATTTTGTTTCTCAGTGGATGCTTGCTCATTAGGGTAACAATCAGAGAGGTAGCCGTGTTAGTCTGGAATAGCAGAGGTAACAGTCCTGTGGCACCTTAAAGACTAACTATAAAGTTTTGAAGCATAAGCGTTCGTGGGCTAATACCCACTTCGCTTGCATCCGACGAAGTGGGTATTGGCCCACGAAAGCTTATGCTTCAAAACTTTATAGTTAGTCTTTAAGGTGCCACAGGACTTTGTTACCTAGGGTAACAATGTTACAGCAAGCTTTGAGCCTGAATCACCAGCACCTATTTTATAACAAAGCTAAAGATTTAAAAGGGTTTGATGGACCTGCTATGTATATCAGACTTCTCTGCCCCTCCACCCCCAACTTTGTTGCAGTAAACTATATTACCATCATCTACTGGCTTTGAAATATGAGGCTTGATGGACCAGAATCTGGGTCAAGTTAACACATGCTTTTGTGGATTGTCACTGAGAAAGTGCAGCATCAACTTCTGTTTTAATCCTGTCTGAGCATGCTTATTGTCATCCCCAAATCCCTCTGAAATAGGCAAGTTTAGAAACTGAAGATAAACAAGGAGACTACATGGCAAAGCCAGAGTACTTTTCTTAGGTTCAACTGGCATTCCGTGTAAAACACTTTTTGGAGTAGTGTAATAATGTAGCATTGATCATAGAGATGTTGCCATACCATTTGTAAGAGGCTACATAATCTTATGAATGTATTCACATTGCTCCAGAAATGTGACTATTTAATTGCTGATTAGTGAGTGGGGAAAATAATTTTTTTGGTGAATAATGCAGAAGTACAAGAATAGAAGCTTTAGACTGTTTTTATTGGGATATTTCTTTCTTGAAGCTGTGATTTTTGTGGTAGGATTGAATGTCTCCTTAAATTAAACTACCAGATGGAGTTCAGATGTCGTAAAAGTAGCCAGATTAGAACTTCTTATGGTAAATTAGTTTCTCTGGATTTTGGGAAAGTTGTACTCTTCAGTGTTGGTGTGGGAGCATTACATTCTCACTGGAACTAGGAATTCTGTTACCAGATTGTGGCATATCTCATTTGTGATGATGCACTAGATCCCAAAATAGTAGACATTTTAACTAACTCATGAGTAAAAACAAACTGTTAATAAACTTGCACTGAAATATTAAGTGGATCATAATTTTCATATATGGATGTCTTTTTGTGCTACTCCTGTTTATTTTAGTTCTTGCTGTCTTTTGCTGGCTGTCACAAAAGCAGACTGGAGGATATTGGGGTTCTTTCACTGGAAATAATATGGATCAATGTAAAGCTGAGAGCTTTCTATTGATCTAAATAAGCTACCATGCTAGCTCCCATCTGTTCACTCAAGTGTTTCCCAAAAATGATGTGGAAGACATTTGGCAGCACATTTGAGGAAAATAGGTTAGAAAAAGGGGAAAGGATGCCTCTTATTTTGGACAGAAATTCACTGTTGTGTAGTAGCACATACAAAATGCACATCATAGTATCTATTACACTAAAGTCCATCAGCAATTATGTAAGTACCCTGCGTATGAATTCTGTCTGCTCAGGGCAGGCTTTTCAAAGGCACCAGGTGCCCAACTACCTATTGTGGTGTTGGAAGATCTGCCCTATAGCTGTTCATAACCAAAAAAGTCCTATTTTTAAGCTTACTCCCTGCAAGGGCATGATGTAGTCTGATTCAGGTCCTAAGAGGATATTTCTGTAACATACTACACTTAATATTAGAAAGAAGTCACTTGCACTGCATAATTTTGTACCTGAACAAAACTTGAGTGGTGTGTTTTTTGTTTTGCATGGATTTTTGCTACTTTGTGTAGGTGTCCCTGTTCATTTGACTCTTGCTCGAACGTGTGATAAACTCAAATGTCAAACACTAAGATTTTGGACCTGTCTGAATTCATGTGAAGGGGAGGAGGGTATGTTGGGATGCTTGTCCATACTGTTATTGACACAACCAACCATCCCAGATAATCAGTAAAATGTACCCCAAGTTCACACTTCTACCACATAAGGACAGGCATGCTACAGAGAAGATAAGCACTGTCTTTTTTCCCCCCTTCACCCTGCTGTGCCAGATAACCAGCTGCATGTCAGATTAGCAGAGGAGGAGGGTGGAATTGGCATCAGACTTCATGAAGCTAATGACATTCTCTGTAGGGAAGGGCTAATTCTTACTGTGGTTTTGGCATCAGTGTTCTTCCATTGCTGATTAAAAGAAGTAGTTTTCACAATGTATTGTTGCCAGAGCTATTCAGAATAGCAGTTCAGCAGAGCATACAATGTGTACTTTTAACTACAAATTTACATGAACTTTCCATGAAAGTCAAAGTTGCCATTTAAAGGCAGGAGAAATGAAAAATAATAATTTGTATTTATTACACTAAAGCTTAATATAATAACAGTCAATGAGTTACTGCAGGGGAGTTTTTAAAGCCTGCATCTACTGTCAGTGGGGATCAGGAATTCAGGACTTGTTCTCAATCCTATGCTTGGTTCACTAGACTAACCATTCTGCATCATACTTTTGAGTGCTTTACTTTGATTGAAAAATCACATTAACAACAGAGTATTTAGCTGAGATGGAACTAATCTGGAGTGTATAATTCTGTGGGCTTGTTGATAGAAGTTTGTGTGTGGGGATGTAATTTAATTCTTAAAATTTGTGGAATCATAATTTCAGTAGTGTTACTCTGCTGCGTGATGGGGGAGCGGGGACTTGCTGCCCTCTTTTCCTCCCTTCCCGGCTTCCAGGTCCTCTAGTTATATATATATAAATGGAGATATACCAATCTCCTAGAACTGGAAAGACCTTGAAGGTCATAGAGTCCAGTCCCCTGCCTACACTAGCAGGACCGAGTACTGTCCCCTGACAGATTTTTTGCCCCAGATCCCTAAATGGCCCCCTCAAGGATTGAACTCACAACCCTGGGTTTAGCAGGCCAATGCTCAAACCACTGAGCTATCCCTCCCCCCCACTGAGCTATCCCTCCCCCCCACTGAGCTATCCCTCCCCCCCACTGAGCTATCCCTCCCCCCCACTGAGCTATCCCTCCCCCATTTAGTTGCTGGAAATGATAATATAATTTCATTGGAAATGGGCTGAGCTGGGTATCATTCAAAAGTCCTTTCTCCCATGAGTACCAGGGTACCAAACAAGACACATCTAGACCAGTTATGTAGAGATATACTTGAGAAAATGTTTTAAATCAACATTTTTTAAATTGTACTTTAACACAGGCATGTCAAACATGCAGCCCTCAGAAGTTAAATTGTGGTCCTCCGCTGACAGCACTGTTACCAGTTAATGCTCAGAACATGATACCTAGTGATTTTTTTTTTTTTTTGTTTAATATTACAGGTTACTATAAATGGAAGGAGATCTTCAAGTTGATTTGCCATCATTGGCAAAAAAAAAAAATATAGCACATCAGTGGTTTTGACTATTGTTGTTTGTTATGCCAAAAGTGGCATAACACTTGATAATGTGGCACTGGATAAGATACCTAGCCAGAAATTAGTGAAATCCATCTGCAAATGGTACGCACATACATAATACCTGTTACGTAGCATACTTATATTTCCTAAGTCATTTATTACAAAATCCTCGTTTTTGCTTTGATCTTGATCATTTTTAAGGCATCAGTGGGGAGACAGAGTACCAGCTTGTAGCTAAATCCTTGAAGAGTACTACTGCATGGACCTGGTTAAACACAGCACTCGGTGGCACCTTAAGCGCACCCATAAACTGAATTTGGCAAAGTTGGAGAGGAAGTACATTAAGCATTAGGAAAAAGTTGAAGATGCTGGGACAAGTGCCAGCCGTGGGCAAGACTCGTCTTCTGCTATGTCCCATGGTACGCATTTTGAGAACAACACTGGCTCCTTCTAGGGTAAGATGGAAGTGCAGAAGTATCTATGAAGCACAGTTTTAACACAACAGGTGAGAATCTGTATGATACAGTCACACTTAGAAGAGATTAAGTGGGTACATTGTCCCAAAAGTGGCCCATGCATATGACATTGCATATTATACTTAGTGCTACAGCAGTAATGTGTTATGTCAACAGATAAAATCAGCAGAAATAAATGCTGATATATATATTTATTGCAAATTGTGGGGTTCTGCTAGAGTTCAGAATTTCCTTGTGCAGGCTCTAATAGATGGGAAAGTGGTGGGGGTGGCTAATATGGCGGCTCAGTAGTAAGAGCTAAGAATTTGTGTGCTTTGAAATGGGATTCAAAGAATAAATGTTCGAATAAAACAGAACATTTCATATGTGCCCAGCAAAAAGCAAACTAATGTACATCTTGCATGGTCTTCCTCAACCAGCACCTACTGACAACATGGCCTGTACCTTATGCTAGCAGAGGCCTTTCAGCATAGCAATCATAGATATTATGGCTGAGATGCAAGTTCTTGACAAACCAGAAACTGTTAACACCTGCTGCGATTTGGCTGAACATTTCATTATAAGGTTGCCAAGAACATACTGGACCTGTGATGAAGTCCATCTCCTATGGACATGAATGCAAAGGAATCAGTTAAAAAATGTTACCAGAAGGAAGAGATTCCGTGATATTGCACATGTCCAATACAAAATCACGGACTCTACAAACATCTCCAGTGTCACAGTGAAGAAGCTGCTGTTTTGTACTTGCAGAAAGGATGGGTTAATTATGTACTTTGAAGGGGAAAAAAGAATTGCTCAAAGAATTTCATCATCACATGGCATAGTGACAATGCTACCTTGCACCATTCTGTGTAGTTTCTTCGTAGTCCCCATGAAGAGACTGACACTAAAGTGATCTTGCATACCATCAATTCCACAGAAAGAGATGCTATTAAACTCCAGGTTTTTTACATGACACAGACTCTCACAGAAAGCACTACATCATCTATCCAAGATTTCTGCAGGCTTCTGTTTTTGTACTGGGGAACAGAATTGCTGTTTATCTGTCAGATGTGTGTTGCTGTCACTCAGACCATTAACAGCTGCTGTGCTGCCAAGGTTCTGAGCACTTTCAGGATGTGATACTACTGGAGGGTTGATTGCAGAGACCAAATTTAACTTACTGGAAGACATTTGATTCCGCTTTCAAGACACTCTCCTAGCTTTGAAGGTGCTCACAATGACTGAGAGATCACTGATGAGGTTATAAATACACTGGAGGTGTGCATATGCTGAGTTCACTGTTTGAAGACTAGCATTGTGACACTTGCAGAGCTATGTTGGTGGATATTTTCCAAGAAACAAAGAGAAAAATTACATCTGCTATCAAGAGGGCAAATTATCAAGCAATGGAATAGCTCTGGGATGATCGAGTATGTCCAACACTACCCTCCCCTATCTGGCAAAGATGGGTCTTGGTGGATGGTATTTCCCAGTTATGTGGGAAATACCATGCAGTCCAGTATCAGTCCTTTAGCTAATGAAATGCTTGTGAACAAAGGCCAGGTGCACACCACCCTGCAAATGTTTGGCCAGCAGCCTGCCTTGAACAGAGAGATGTGTGGAGTGCAGACAAGGATCGGTGAGAACCAATGTTTAGCAGCAGTGTACTAGATGGAGATCACAGTGACTTCGATGAATAAATGTGTTCAGTCCTACATGCCAAGGCCAACTTCCCTAGGATTACCAAAGATCAATATCTTTTATGTAAGCAGCGCATCCCCATAGAGAAGCTTAATTAACACTTGTTCTAGTTTTGTCCTGTTTGGTACCATTGTGTTTGTGGGAGAAAGGGCTTTCGAGTGACCTCGATCGGACTTGACCCATTTCCAACAAAATTATATAAAAATTCCAGCAACTGGAGGAGCTGGGAGGGCAGCAAATCGCTCCTGCCAAGCAACAGAGAGTGACACCATCAAAACTATGATTCTGTAGATTTATACAGATCAAATTACACCTCCCTTTATCTTTTTCTGTAACTAACTTGCCTGAGGAATGAGACTTCACTACATTATACTCCTATAGATTAACCCTGCAGAGCACTTTCCCTCCTACCTCACTCACAAATATGCTTAGGAATTTAATAATGCAGGGTTCTATGGCTCTGGCTTTCACTAGCTCCACAGGTAGCTGTATAAAGTGGACTAGGTAACACACGATTAGGAAAAGTGGCATGTTTCCAACCCTTGCCTTCAGGGTACATTGTCTTCTATAACAAAGTTTTTCTTTAAGGAAAAGGCATAAGAAACTTCTTTCAAACGAGAACTGAAATTCTACTTGAGTACAGATCTTCTGGATAAGGTTAGATGGTAGTGCCACAGAAATATTCAGTGATACCATTGACTCACTGGAGTAACTTGAGTGTAATAGTAATTATGAAACCAGGGAACTTGTCTCCATAGAACTTGCGCTCCACTGTGCTGCTTAAGCTATCTAAAATTCAGTTGCAGTATTGCAATTCCTGTAGAATTAAACATCAGTTGGTATTCAAGTTCAATATGCTTAGGAGTTTTAGCAACCTGTCTCGTTAGTGATCTAGAACAGTGGCTTAAGACAGCAAATTAATTTTTGAAATCAAAACCTTTGAGTGATTTGATTGTAGAAATACTCACTGAGGTGTTACCCTACTGGATCCTGAACTCGCACTAGACCTATTGCCCTTTAACTATAGCACATCTGCATCCAGATCTTATAGGCACTGCCAGCTACCTATTACAGTTAAGATGGTGATTCAGTAAGATGCAAATCAAAGGAAGGTAAGCAGATATTAGAAGAAATTGTGGTGTCCAGCACTTAGGTCTTAATTGGTCTAGCTGAATGCCAACCATACGGATCACAATGTAAAGAACTATAACAGTATTTATAATAGCAGAGTAAAAAAAAAAGTCCTACTGCAAGTATCTTACAATCCAAAATGTAGTCCAGTAATAAAGATTGTACATAAACAATTCTGGTGTTCAGGGTAGCTGTCTGCATCTAACATTTTTCTGGAAACTGCTGTGATTCCATGTTTGTTTAGGAAATGGGTTTTACAATCCATGGAGAACTAAATGGCAAAACAGCTTCCAGATAGGCCTTGTGTGTGATACCATCATGAATCTCGATTGAAGCCTTTATTATATATAGTATATATTCAAAGCTAAAGCTTTGGCACCCCATTTTTCTAACGACGATATTAAAACTGGCAAGTTTGGGTTGGAATATCTACTTGCAGCATGTGGACAGTTTTTTAGGTAAAGTATTGACTTCAATCCTAGTACCTTTAGCCTTCTGTTCAGGAAAAGAAAATGTGCATCTCTTTGAGAACTGCAGGATAATAGCCTTTGTATTGTGTAAACTTCTTAAGAATACTCCCTCCTAATGGAATGAGCTTCCAAATCAGGGTTAAGTGTGTGCTTAAAGTTGCATCTGCTTGTTCCATCTTTGCAGATATCTATGGAGGAAGTGGCCTGGGCCCCTAATTAGGGAAAAGGGGTTCCAATAAAAACCCTTGGGTTAGGAAAAACTCCCCCTATTTCCTTGAATAGTAGACTGTAGAGGGCAATATCTTGGGTTCTAATCAAGGTCTCTGTTCTAATTCTTAAACCTCAGAGAACTTTCTTCAGTCTGAAATGCTCTAAAGCTTTCTGTAATTAGCTCTAATTGAGACCATTACTGGTCACTAAACTCAACTTTCCATACTCTGGATTTTGTGTTTTACTTTGTTATATGTGATGCATTTAACATCAGATCTAACCAAATTCAGGTGTTAAGAGGTGCATTGTTCAGCTTTACAGCCCAGTTTATTAGATTCAGTAGCTGGAGCTGTCCCTGCACCAAGATATATTCCTTGAAATTAGTGATTAAGGACAGCTCTTTTCCTTGCAACGCTTTCTTTGAATGTTCTTAATTCTTAAGGCCCTGAAACGCCTTGCAGCTAGATAAGCCGAACCCAGTTGGAAAAACAAAGGAAAGATAAGAACAAATGGCTTTGTGCAGTTGAGAATGATACATCTGTATTAGAGCCTGCATGTGTGCGCCTTGGGCATGAAATGTAGCATGAATAATTTGCATTTGTCTGTGAAATGCATGCATTTAGTGTGGCAATGGCAGCAACTTATCTTACTGGAGCAGCTCACTTATTTAGTAAGTACTGAATAATGAACTAATCAAAATATATTAAATACTCTATCTCAGAATCCTGGTTTCTGCCAAGCTAATGTCATAGATCTGAAATGTCCTCTCACTGAATAAATCAAGAAGGATCAATTAATCTCTCATCTTTAACTCCTCCCTCTTTTGTATCTTTCCAAAATGCTCTTCTGCTCTACTGGTTTCTAGTAAATCTAGCTAGTTAGGATTAGGCTGTTTTAGAGAATTATAATATTTATCTGATTGTGGGCTTATTTACTGGAAAAAAATATCAGCTGTTTACTGTAATTCTCTTTTTTGACCGCCTGTGTTCTTCAGCGGTTTTATAATTACCCTGCAGCTTCGGGAAAAATGGTGGGAATCAAATCTAATAGTGCATTGGTGGAGACTGAACACATTGTACTTAATGGAGTGTGCATGGCAGGCTGTAAACTCTTAATTTCTAAGTATGATAAAGTGCCAAATCCAGTTAACTGATTTGGAAGTATAAAGGATGCTGTTTGCCACTCTGCTGACTGAGGTGCCTGAGTTGACTTACTAGTGTTCTCCCACGTACTGCTCTCAGATGCTTTGAAGACGTGCAGAGTCAACAACACTCCTGCAACATCTGGATGTTTTCTTAGGGATTGAACCAAATGTTCAATCAATAGATATCAGTAATGATACAGCAGGCCCACTTATATAAAAGTAACTTGATGTATCTGGTTAAATCACACAAAGATCACTTCTAACTTCCTGATAGTAGTACCTAAATACAACGGTGTCGAGCTACTCTTGGTCGGCTTGGACCTATTTCAGTAGCTTATCCTCCTTGGTGAACTTGAACTCAGAGGCACATCTAACCACTGGATCACCCCATTTAGCAGTTACTTACTGTGATACTGTATCCATCTTTTGTCCATGACAATTGACTTGCTGGCCTTCCTTTTCAGCTTCAAGTCTTAGCGTAGACCTCCCTAGGTTTACCCAAGGCAGGGATCGACGCTGTGAGATGGATATATCGGGGGCCGATTTATCACGTTTAGTCTAGACATGACAAATCGATCTGAGTGTTCTCCCATCAACTCCAGTACTCCATTGCCGCGAGAGGCACAGGGGAGCAGCAGAGGTCAACTCGCCCCCATGAAGATGCCGCAATAAGTCAGTTTAAGTATGTCTACTTCAACTATGCTGTTCTCATAGCTGAAGTTGCATATCTTAGATTGATTCCTCCCCGCCTTTTTCACCCAGTGTAGACCAGGGCCTAGAAACTAGGAAGACTGAAGAAATTCAGTGCGAGGGAGAGGACATACTCTGAATTGACAAGAAAATAAGACGAGGAAGACTTGTGGCACCTTGGAGACTAACCAGTTTATTTTAGCATAAGTTTTTGTGGGCTGTAGCCCACTTCATCAGCTGCATAAAATGGAACAGAAGTAAGATGTATTTATATACACAAAATGGAAAAAAAGAAAAGTTGTACATGAGCATACCAATTCTAAGAGGCTGTTTAATTTGGACGGCCCATTATCAGCAGGAGGAAAAAACCTTTTGTAGTGGATCTCTGTCTGACAGGAGATAAGAACTATTAAAGGGAAATTAACTAGGGAAATGCAATCAATTAGTGTAATGAGAGAGCCATTCACAATCCCTGTTTAGCCCTTGGTTGATAGTGTCCAATTTGAAAATTAATTCCAGTTCCTCAGCTTCTCGTTGGAGTCTGTTTTGAAAGTTTTTCTGTTTTAAAATTGACACGTGCCAGCAATGCCCCTCTATGTACATTGGCCAAACTGGACAGTCTCTATGCAAAAGAATAAATGGATACAAATCTGACATCAGGAATCCTAACATTCAAAAACCAGCAGGAGAACATTTCAGTCTTCCTGGCCATTCCATGAAAGACTTGATGGTGTCAATTTTAAAACAGAAAAACTTCCAAAGCAGACTCCAAAAAACATGCCTCCATGCTAAATTTGACAGTCTGTATTTATTTCTCTGTTGCCGGCTAGTATGGGTTTAGAAGCCGATGAACTCAAGTGACCTTTGTGAAGATGGCTTTCTGGACAGTTATGAAATGGTGTATGGCTGAAAAGCAATTGCCTAGTAGTCCAGGGTTTCTCAAATTGGGGGTTGCGACCCCCCCGGGGGGTCGCGGAGTGCTCCCTGGGGGGTCGCGAGCTCCTGCTGCCGCCGAAAAGCCACCACATGGATTATTTCCCGTTCGGCGGCTTTTCGGTGGACATACCGAGCGCTCTCGGAAGCGCTCTGCATGTCCACCGAAAATAGCCCCTGAATGCGGAAGTATTCAATTCAGCGGCTTTTCAACAGACATGCAAGGGTCGCGCCATGCTGCCGGGGAGGAAAAAAGGGTCGCGGTCTCAGCATGTTTGAGAACCGCTGGACCTAGTCCTTATCTGTAACAAAAAACAGGGAAGAGACTGCTGTGTCCTAATCTGCAGAGCAGCATAACAGTTCATTCTACAAAAATATACTACACTAGTGTCCAACAAATTCATGAAATGAAATGTCTAAGCTTGAAGGAATTACTGGTTTTATGTCCAAGGTATTAATGTAGCTGAAATCATCAAAATATGTTGACCAAGCAGATGACTTGGGGATTAGTTATGAGTTTGACTGTTGCCAGCCCTCTTACATGTGGAATACAGTAAATACTGAAGCAACTTGTTGGCTGTATAGACAGAGTTGCATCAGCTGCTCTGGTAGTGTTTGATTAATCTCTGGCTGAGAAGACATTTCATTTATGATATTTTATGGCCCAAAACAATTTATATACTTTGACTTAAGGCAGGTTTTTGGCTACAGTTGTGACGGGGTTTTATACAAATTCTGGACTCTGCTATGCTTTTGTGGGTACACTGACTTTAAAAGTGAGCAGAAACTAAGGATTTGGGAAGTTCTAGCAATGTGTAGACTGGAACGCTGTTAAATATCCATTTTTTCTGCTGAGAATGTGGTCTGCTGGGTTTTTTCCTCTCCCCACTACAAGTGTTGCTGACATCACAAATTCATGAAGTACTTTGGTACAACTTTCCTTATGGTTAGATACTTTTGTAGTCCACTTCCTCTAGAGAAATAAAAACCAGTTCCTAGGCAATAGTCCCAATAGGTAAAAAGCCTTTTTTGAAGTATTCTTTAGGGGCAGGGAAGGATAGCTTTTTGTGGTTAAAGCATCAAACTTGAAACTAAGATCCTGACTCCATTCCAGGCTCTGACCTGGAGCACATAATTTAACCTCTTGTCTCAATTTCTGTATCTGTGAAATGTAACCCCCTCTCCCAACACCATTTCCCTATTTTGTAATGTTGATGTTAAATTCTGTGTTTTAAGTGGGGTGAGATAGTTTAAAGATGTTATTGAAAGTGTTCCGTTTTTCTAATCTTAATTACAAATATTCCTAAAAGTTATGCTATCGAGTCTTTATTTTGCACTTCTCTTTTATAAAAGTGTAGTATATTTGCCTACACAAGAGCTAGGTATTGATTTTCTTTCTGCTGCGTCTCACAGAAATATCAAGGTTACTTAAATGCATTCAATACACAACTGAGTTAAATTTAGTGATATCCCAGACTGATGTCCGTGTTTGGTGCTGCCTAGTTATCTAGATGAACTTTCAAAGGAAGTGCAAAATCTCTTGACTCAATGATTTAGGTCTTAAAGGTCAGTTTTACTCTTCCCCTTTGTAAAAGATAAATAGCGCACCAGTAGCTTTTGTTGGCAGTCACTGAAATTTACATGAATACTACCTCTTTGTTTTAACACTCTTCCTACAATTCTGGCCATATGGAAACAAGTGGGATTGCTGAAAATAGGACCAAGTAACTAAAGACCCAAAGCCTTCTCTACTGATGGGTTTCTTACTAGGGAAGTTTCTACACACTTCAGACTTCAATACATAAACTCATAAAATATTTTCATTTGTTCTTTGCCAAATTTTAAAATTATTCTAACCCCAATTACTTAAATCATTTTCCTCCACACCATCCTGCCTTTATTTTGTTCTTGTACTATAAAAATTCCAAGCCTTTCTTAAAGGTAGTGGTTAGGTAGGTTGCCAGCTTTCTACTCTCACAAAACCGAATACCCTTGCCCTGCCCCTTCTCTGAGGCCCCACCCCTGGTACATCCTCCCTTCCCTCTATCATTCAGTCTTGCCACCCTCACTTGTACATTTTTACCGGGCTAGGGCAGGGGCTTGAGGTGTGGGCTCTGGTGTGAGGCTGTGGATGAGGGATTTGGAGTGTCAGGGTGCTCTGTGCTGGGACCAAGTTATTCACAGGGCAGGATGGGGATCAGGGTTGGTTCAGGGGGTTGGGGCATGGGAGGGGTCAGGTGCACTGACTCTGTGCAGTGCTTACCTCAGGCAGCTCCCGGAAGCAGTGGCATATCCGCCCTCTGGCTCCAGTACAGAGGTGTGGCCAGGTGGGTCTGTGCGCTGCCCTGTCCGCAGGTGCCTGCCTTAGTCTTGCTGCACCACAGACGGGACTTTTAACAGCCTGGTCAGCAGTGCTGACCAGAGCCGCCAGGGTCCCTTTTCAAGCAGGCATTTTGGCAACACGGCAACCCTATGATTAGACCATTATTTTGGCCTACTAATTGTCCTGCTGCTTTGTTCTACTTTTTAATGAAAGCATTCCGTCCCAACATTTGCCTGGACTTCCCCAGGATTTTGATGCATAAATGGGGTTGTGTATCTACTTCCTAAAACGCTCTGTGTCTTACAGAATGAAAAGCCACATAACTCACAGCTACTACTGTCAAAATGACAAACAGAACCTTCAATGGGACAAGTCACATTACCTAATTGTTGCTACACTTGGCTTTATATACTCTGCTACCCTGGCTCCCAGCTTTGCCCAAATTGCCCCAAATTTCCTAGTGCCCTGTGCTGCTGTTTAGTTTGCGTATGGGTAAGGATGACCGTGCTAATAGAAGTATTGATGGCAGAACTGAATTTTCCTTTAGTCTTCATCACTCTCAGGTGTTTGCAGAACTTGTAGTAAAACTCCACAACTTTTTCAGCTCCTCTGTACTTTGCATTTAAGTAAAAGGTAAAAAACCGGTTTGAATTGTATTGGTCCCTGGGATTCCACTAACCTCAAAAGCAGGAATATCATTGGAAACCTTCCCCTGGTCCTAGCTCCCTCACCTGGACAGCCAGTTACTCAATCCATCTGTTGTCTGGCTCCATTCTTTTGCATTCCTGCTTATTGCCTTCCTTGCTGCAGGGGGAGCTTTTGATGCTGCACATGGGCAACATTAAGCTTGTGGCACTCTTGAAAACAAGTGAATTGCGCAATAAACTGTGTGCAACGTGACTGCATAGAGAGCATGTGCCTTTGGTTATGGCGTTCTAACTAAAAGCATATGAGTGAGGGCAGGAGTAGTGTTGGCTACTGCTGCTATCTGAAAATCTAGAAGCAGCCTTCTAAATGTGAATTTACAATACAAATAGTTGGTCCACATTTCCAATGAAAGGAGCTGAAATGGTCTTTATCATTTCTTCCATTTGCTTTCCTCCACCTGCAAGCATTACCTCAGTCATGCCTTGGTTAAGTCTCCTCCAGTTGATCATAGGGAGTACGTGGCGGGGTGACCACACACCCCCCACCAGAAGGGGCTTAGAGAAGCCACAAAAGGGGTTTAAAATAGCCTGGGAGGGGGTTAAGGTTGGGAGCCAGCAGGCTTTGCCTGATTGGGCATTAGGCCCAGCTGGGCGGCCATGCCCCAAACTCAGGCCAGAGTATAAAGGCTGGGAGGCAGGAGCCTAGGAGGAGACGGTCTCCTCTGCATTCAGAGGGAGACAGGCCTGACTTCAGGGGCTTGAGCCAGGTACCTGGGATAGGGCAGAGCTGGGGCAGGGCAGAGGGAGCTGGGCAGGCTCTAGCCGAGAGCCCCAGGCCTCCGGGCCTGATACAAGGCCCGACCCAGGAGTACCAGGGTTGCAGGGAGCAGCCCAGGGCTTGGAGATAGCGACAGCAGGCCAACCCTCCTTGCCTGTGATGAGAAGCCATGATACTGCAGTCCGCCCCAGTGAGCGGGGGCAAGTGGTAACTGACAGTGGCACACTGAGGCGGGGATAGGGGGTGGAGGGTTTCCCCGGGGAGGGGAGACCCTCACACCAAAGGGGATACTTCAGGGGTGCAGCACCCACAGTTGGAGGGCACCGGGGTCCGGGAGGGACGCGGGGCCAGCGAAGGAGCGGGGCATCACCCTGCGGGGGGCGTTCTGGACGCTAAATGAGCTGATTCCCCAGACGGCCAGCGGGAGGCGCCGCAGGGGTGAGTGGTGCCCCCGTTACAGAGTAACTAAAGTTGAAGTGAACACAATATTATAACTCCATGTACTTTTTGATATGTCTAAAGTACCGAATCCAAAAACTAGTATACTGATTGCTGTGTAAAGTTGCTTGTTTGTGAAGTTTAAATTATTTTGTTTGGGCTAGGCAAATGTATCATCTAAATGTCAAAACACAGCCATTTTCTCTGAAATTCTCTTTTTTTTTTTTTTTTCCCTCCAAGGAGAAAATATTTGACTTGTAGCTTGCTTTTTGTGTGTGTGTGTGTGTGTGTTTAAAAAGGCATTACAAAATGAGGTCTAAATATTACTTTGACAGCTGATAGAGCAGTTTCCCTATTGCTAGGGTGTATGAAAGTCCTCCCACAGCTATGCCTTGCTGCTTTTGTAGGCAAGTAGAATATTGGCTCATCATGAACATGTTCCTTTTTTAAAGTTCTTTATTCCTGTTCTCATTAAGCAAGTAGGCTGATGCAGAGCAGAAAAATGCTGTGCAAGCTACAATGATCATAGAGCAAACTCAGTGAACTTGTTGTGTCATTAGACTTTAAGGAACGTTAAAGCTTTTCATTTTATTTATAAGTATTTTATCAAAAGAGCAATGACATACAGGTGTGCAAGTTAAAGATAGGATACACAAGGCTACTGATCATTAATGGCCACTTAAACTCTTTAAACTTAAATTCTTGTTGTTTTTAAGGACTAAAACAGGAGTAACGGTAGAAGGTTTTAAGACCAGAGTTGTTCAGTAACTGAATTGCTCAGGGAGAGTTCAGAGGGCCCAATTGACTAAATTTAAAAAATGAGTTAAAAGTTGTTATAGATATCCGGGAGTTCATGCTCCAATTTTTTTTATGATTTCATTTTTCTGTTCCTTAAGTGTCTTATCTCATTCCCCCTTCCTTTTTTGTAAAAGCAGAGCACACATGAAAGCTATATGCAAATAAACTATAGGTAAACCTTTAGAAAGCACTGACTCTTTTTATTTTGAAAATTATGCCATGCATGATTTTTCTTTTAAGGAATAGTTTAAAAATTAGACTTTTAAAAAACTTTTGGCAATTTATCAAATACTCTGAAACGTTGTTTTCTGGACACTTTAATGTGGGAGAGCAGGGGGATAAGCCTTTTTAATTTGTTTTAATTAAAAGGCTTTCCATTTCCTGAGAAGATGTTAATGTACTACAATTGGTGTTCATTCTGCAGTCTATTGTTGCTGTGCGGGGGGGGGGGGAGGAGGTTCTACCAATGTCCCCACTTTTAATGAATGAATGGTGAATTGAAAAAACTGCTGAAAGTATTATTGACAGATTAGGAGCTGTTTGAAATGCTGAACCTTGATATAAATTCTCTTGATTTTAGGCAAAAGTAAAGAAGCAGAGATAAAGAGGATAAACAAAGAACTGGCAAACATTCGGTCAAAATTTAAAGGTAAGTGTATTTTAAGTTCCTTCAAATCTTTACCTTGTCTTTGCCCTATACTTTTATTCTCTCTTCTCATCATGTGATAGTTTTTTTTGTTTGTCTTTCATTTTTCTTCCTTGTTCTGGTCTCAAATGAGCAAAATGCCAGTGTCATCTGAGAATATAATACTTAAAACTAATAAATGATCTGTCAACCAGTGGAACTCCTTGCCAGAGGCTGTTTTGAAGGCCAAGACTATAACAGGGTTAAAAAAAGAACTAGAGAAATTCATGAAGCCTTTTAATAGGGCTTCTAAAATTAGGTTCAACATAAGCAGTTTTAAATTTTAATATAGTAATAAAACATGAGCAATGCTAAGTATTCTTATAAAGTGAAGGCTAGATAATACTTAAATTCCGTGCTATGTAGTGTTAAAACTATACTCTGAGTGTATATTTAATACATCATATATACCTATAGTTCTAATCTTATCCAAAACATTCTGAATTTACATGTGTGGTTTGTGGAGTTGCTAGTGGCCGCTGCGATTTCCTAATGCAGTGTTTCACCAGTAGTGTCTTCACTCTATAAATGTTTACTTTGACTTGTTATACTGAGGACTGCATATATGACAATAGTAATGTGTAAAAAGGTGAAAGTTGTCTTCATCTCCAAAATTTACTATATGGGTAAATCTGTTCTTAAGGTTTTTCTCAAAAGCTCCCCCAAAATCTTGCATTCTCTGTCACAAACAGTGCTATTTCTAATCAGAGTAATCACTTGTTTGCTTAGGGTTGTCTTAAAAACACTCCTCTCGAACGACAAAAGTTTTGCCCATGAAAAGCACCGGCGTGCTCCCAGCATAGCATTTTCATATGCCACAGGCCTCAGTGAACAGCCAGGAGATCCTGGTGAGCAGATTTTAGTGATCTGCCTGCAGTATACAGTAGACTCTCGATTATCCAGGATTAGATTAACTTGGATGTGGATTAACCAGGATGTCAAAATTAAACACGCACAACTCGCAGGGCCGGCTCTGGCTTTGCTGCCGCCCCAAGCACACACACACAACCCCCCCACCAGGGTGCAGGGCAGCCAGTGAACCAACGCCCCCTCCCCCTGGCACAGGATGGCTGGTGAATCAACCCCCACTCCCCATATTTCCTATGGATGGTGATTATCCAGGATTTTATTAACCAGAATTATTTTTTCCCCTATCATCCTGGATAATCGAGAGTCTACAGTATTTCAAACTTACTAGATACAGCACTTCGGGCTCTGCTCTCTTGATAACCTTGCGATAGTCCAAAGTTTTGGTGTGTTTAAAACTGTAAAAGCAGTGGACTTCAGATTTGTTTAACTGGGTTGTTTATTTTATTAGGTAAAGTCTCTAGACATGAGGCATCTTGTTAGTAAAGTATGTTGGGAAGCAAGCAGACTCTAGTTCACATGCTAATTAGCAGACTTCTTTTTCAGAAACAAGTGTCTAGGGAAAGTGATACAGGTGGCCTCTAGAAGAGAACCAAATTAAGATTAATGACTGCAAGGGGTAGTAGACATCACTCAAATGTTTTTTGTTGATAAACATTGTACCGATTGAACATACTATCAGAGATGTCTTCAAACTGAACAGAACATTTACTGCTTTTTCCCTGAAAGCTTTAATAAACAGCAAAGTGTTCACAGCAGCTGCTGTAATTTAGGTATCTTCTGTATTGGGTATTTTGCAACCTAAATGCAGTATTTGGTGAACTGGAGCAAAAATGCGCACTGCACTGACAGTCCATCAGTGAAATAAATTTCTTCAATGAGAAGTGACAGTCACTAGAGTGCATTATATTAGAGCATCAAACCTTTTTATCTAATACTAATATGTTCTGTACATGCCCAGACCTAGAAGCAGATGATATTGGTATATGATCACTTCAGTCTCCAAAGTCTTGTCTACAATTGTTGATAATGGTGATATTTCTGTAGACTTGGATAAACTGTATTATAGGTTGTCGACCATTTGCTTTGAACCTTGTCTGCAGTAATACTACCATTGTCAGCCATGTCACTGCTTATGGTGGTGGTGATGCAGGTACAGAATGTGGTGTGTAGGCAAGGCTCTGAGTGCTCATGATTGTATGTCTCCCCCTTAAAAATTCATGGTATTATCCTAATAGCCACTTTTTCAAATGGACTTTCAGCAAGTTCTGTTCAGATGATGGAGGGGGAGAATAGAAGTATGCTCTGAGCTTCATAGAATTACTAGGTTATAATGGCCCAGATAGCATGGTTGAATGCTTGACTTATTCAGTTAATTGACCATCTGTTCAGTGTTGGTGTAAATCCTGTTTGATGTGAGGTTTTGCATAGTCCACCATATTGCTGATGTAATCTCACACTGTTCTATTTGTATATTGATGTGCCTTTTCTAGAAATGGCACATCTTCTCAGCTCTGCACCCGAGCTTCTGCAGGGGATCCAACATAACCATGCCGTATGGTATTGGCTAATGCTTGCTGCTAATTCTGAAATATGTAACACAATGCTAATCAATAATCAAATTTTCCCTAACAAGTTATTTTAAAAATACTAAGGTTTCACTCTTCTTAATTATCATTTAAGTAGAGAATACTGTGCCTTTTACATTTTTAATAATTCCAACATTTTAAAGCACAAACTAGAACTCAAATCATGGTTCTAAAATCCACTCAGCATCTGTTCTGATCACTAACCTTTTACCCATGAGTTAGACATACTTATATATGCTTACCCTATCTAGATTTCCAGTACGGGCCACAGACTGCCACCATCTCTACTCTCTCCTATATACTGCCAGCTGAATATTTTACCTGATACTTATGGGCCCTAGTCTCATGTCAGAACCATTGTGTCAGGCATGATAACCTCTTTCAGATTATCCATCCTTCATTCCAAATACATCCTCCTTTACCTGTCATCCCATGTGGACCCTGGAATACCCTGTACATTGAAAAGAAATGTCCTCAGTTTTTTTTAGAACTAGTCAAGAGTTTTTATTAAAATGTTAGTCAGATTTTCTGGCCACATCTACTTTATTAATTACAGGAAAAATCTTTTACTTAAATGACTCAATGGATTGCACATGTGACTTTAGGTGCAAGTATCTCTAAACTCCCTTGAAGTCTATAACTTGATGAATTCCATTCTCTGGCTTTCTCCTCCTTTCTCCCCACAGTACTAGTGCACTGTCAAGGAAGCAAACAAAACAAAACTTAGTCTGCAGCTCCACCAAAAAATCAGAAAGGGTGGGGAAATCAGTTTCGGGCAATGAACTAAATCAATTGGATGAAATTTACTAAGATATTACAAATTATCTTAATATTCTTTGTCATGCAGCCACATAAATTCAAGTCTTCAAAAATAAACCAATTACCCACACAGCTCAAGTTAATTTGACTGATTTTTCAAGAGTGGCATTCAAAATCCTGCATTGTTACTCCTGCAAGCTTGTTTTAATCACAAGAATGAATTTGAAAGTTGTTGTTTTGATATTTGAAGCTGGATGCCAACCTACACTTCTCTCTGACTTTTTTTAAACAAGTGAAAAACATAAATAGCATATGTAAATAGATACCATATGGGATAACTGTACGCATTGCAGGGTACCAGATTACACTTTGTTAGTACGGCTGCTTTCTGCTAGTGCAATTCCACTGAGTCATTAGCATTGAAGGTCTTTACATAAATATTTACAACTCCAGTTTGTTAATGTGTTGAATTCCTTATTTTAAAAACCCTTCTACTTGTAAAGCTGACTCTTCCTCAGTTGAGGATTTTTTGGGGCTGAGACTCTCTTCTTTCCCTAATATCAGCTTTTTAAAAATCTGCCATGTTTTTGTGCAGATTGAAAAAATATTAATTACAGTGACTTGCCAGGAAAGCATGAGCATTGTGTGTGTGTGTGAAAGCCATTTGTAGACAAGCAGTTCCATAGCTGCTTGTATGGAGCCAAATTTGTAAGTATTCATCAAATGCGAAGTTGTCTTGTTGCTATTGTAGATTTTTCATGTTGGCATTTCCCAAGCATTGAACTGAACTGGCTTTCTAAAATTAACTTGAGTTGTGCACTCCACACCGGAGTTGCCTTCAACTAGCTCTGCTTCATATTGTTTACATGTTGTAATCTCCCCTCCTTAGGGACATTTTCTGCTGGTTAACATAAGTGTGTTTTATTTGGAAAGCAGAGCTTGTTAATTGGGGGAGGAGAACATAGATAAGTGAGTGTTGCTGTGGTGCAGGGCTTAAAATTCTTAAAATGTTTGTATCACTGTGACACTTGATCATTAGATCTGCTTGTAGGCCCAATGTTAAGGAGCAATTTGACTGTTTCCATTAGCAGTAACCTGTTGACTTCCCAAGCAAAAATTGGTGGTACAGTAAAACCTCCATTTAACGGACTAATTCGGGCGAGGGGGTGTCCGTTAAATCAAAAAGTCCGTTATTTAATAATAATAAAAAAAATGAACTGTCGAAGCAGCAGCCCGCCCGCCACAGGGTCAGGGCGACAGCTACGCAGTCCGCCTGCTGCCTGGACCCGGGCGGCAGCCGGGAGCCGGCAGCCAGCCCGCCAGAAATGGATCAGGAATGCATCAGACTTGCTCAGAAATTTTGTCCGTTGCATCCGAAGTCTGTTAAATCGAGGTCCGTTAAATCGAGGGTTTACTGTACATCTTCCAGTGAAATAAACTTCACAAACCTAAATTGTGTACTTGCTTTATTTCACTATCTTTTCTTACTACATTTTTAGCATCTCCTGCTGCCTGAAGTATCCGTTTTCTTTATAGCTCTTGATTTCACAGGTTAATAAACTGTATTTCCCTTTTGTGTATTCTCCTCTTGGTTGTGCCTCATAAAGCAACATATTTTAAACACTGGTGGGGTAGTAACTGGAGGCAAAATTGGTAGCCATTAAGTACTTGATGACTTAAGCCTCTGCATGCTTACAGCCATGCAGCTGTTCCAATGTAGCTGCATCACTGTAAGATCGCTTGTTATGCCAATGAGAGCTCTCCTGTCAACATAATGAAATTAACTCCATGAGTGGCTGAAGCTAGGTTGTTGATAGACACACTCTACCATTTATGTTGGCGAAACTTACGTTATTCAGGAGGCTGTTTTTTCACACTCTTGAGTGACATAAGTTTTGCTGCTATAAGTGGTAGTGTAGAGATGGCCTTCGAGGATGTATAATGGCTTAATTGTGCACTAGCACAGAAAAGTTGTTATGCAAATAATGCAGCACCCTTTTATTATAGGGATTGTTATTGACTCCCCCATATTTATGTTGCCTAATGCTTTCATTATAAAAGATCCTTGTGACCTTTTCTGAGAAGATCGAGCAGGTCCATTGTTTCCAGTGAGTCTCTGCCATGTAGCAGTGAGAAAGATACCCCAAAGCCTTTTCTTTCCAATGAAATTTAGTTTTTTTCAGCCAAATCTGAATGCAAACTTCTGAAAACTACAATTTCTCTGCTTTTGTTAGAATGCTGAACAAATGTTGCTGACAATTACTGAACATACACATTCTAATTAGAAGCTGGGCTCATACCACCACCACCACCAAAGCAGCAGTACACACTACATTGGGGCCTTGGGAGCAGATAGCCTGTCTTGGGACTGTGGTGCAGAACAAGTGTCTTGCTGGGCTTCTCTGGAAATCCTTCTGGATTTGCACATAGCTTCAGTGGCCCAAAGCCCATCTGAGAAGTGAACATGCGGAAGGAACTCCTCCACTTTCTGGGGAGAACTGGGCTATGCTCCCTCAGGCCTAGTAAGTGGCTGGACAGAGACCCTTTCACTTTTTTCCCCCTTTTCTTCCCCCTCATCCCCCCAGGATACTGACTGTCTCCAGCTAACATAGGTAGCTCTGTAACACCAGCTGTGTTGAAGTGCTGAGAATTCAGGGTTCAATCCTTGCTGATGCATAATGAGATTCTTAAAGATCACGTAACTTGCTTTGAATCTTAATCTTTTTTTTTAAAGCAAACTACTTAAGTTAAAGAATAGTTTTCTGTGTTACAAAGTAAAGCACTTAAAAATTAGGAAATACTAGAATTTAGGTTGCCCAAGATATACTTCTGTTTCCTTGTGCGTAAGCATTATGATGATTTTTAGCTATTTAGGAAGTTTTAAGACTAACAAATTCTAGCCACCATCATGCAAAAATTTCAGCCTGAGGGCTAGGATTTCACTCTGAATTTCAGCCTGAGTAATTTATCAAAAGCATAATGCATCAAAGCCCAGGTTATAACAAAATTTTGCATAAACATGACTAAGTATTCCTGTGTGCTCTGCCTGTGCTTTTTTAAATGTTCTGTGACTTGTGTGTGCATTGCAGAAAAGCCTCTCTCCAGTTAGCTTACCATGTGTACTTGCTTAATTTTCAACCTAGAATCCTATTTTAATTCGAGAATTAATTTATCTTCACAGTATAATTTGATGTTCTACATTGGGATAATAAGAGATTAAATATGATTTGTATGGCAGTTGGAAAACTTTCAGTTGAAGAGCCTGTTAAACAGGAGTTCTTGAGGCCTTGGGGCATACTACTGTCCCAGACTGTGTTTTCGAATGCTCTGGTTAGACTAGAGTTTTAGTTGATGTAAACTGAGTTAATTCCCACCTAGGTACAATTAACTAATCCTATTGGAAATATTGGCACTGTAGGCAGAAAGTTCAGGTGAGATGCTTACTGGTTGGATACTGTATAAAATTGCCTGATGGCAGCCAGTCGAACAGTGCAGAGCTTCCCGATAGCAGAGCTGGGGGTAGGCAGAGAGTGGTACTAGGAAGCATGCTGGAGGCTGCCTTTATTTTTTCCCTCCGAACAGTTTAGTGTTCTATTCCTAGCACACCTTTGACTCCTTGCTCTGGCATAGCTGAAATCCTCTTCCCAATTGCTTTTGCATCCTCAGACTTTATTGGCCCACATAGCTCCAGTTCTTTGGCTTTCACTTCCCCAACCCAATGGACCCTTCATGAGTTGTTTTGTAATGATCTTGTAGGAATGAGTCAAGGGTGGCAGGCTGGCCCCAGGCTCACGTTCTGTGACTATTCCCATCCCACTGCATATACCATGGCACGGAGAACTTTAGAAAAAAGGGAATTTCCATACTCTAGCTGGTGAAGCCCAAGCAGCCAAAGTACATAGACCTGGGCTCTAGCACTGCCTCTGTCAGTCTCAGGGAAGCCCTTCCCCCCTGTGTGTTGGAGTTTCCCAGTGGTTGAGAGTCTATGCTAAATATGGACTTGGATTTTTCAGTACAGGGAAACTTGGCCACTAGGATTGGGGCTGTCTTGACTGTTGTTTTAAACATTCAGTTGTATACGAAACAAAACACAGGTCCAGGAGAGAAAATAGAGAACACTATGTTGGCGTATAAAGACTGAAATCTAAGGGGCTTTGTTGTGAAAGAAAATTCTAATGTAGCCCTTTTATTTAAACATCTAGAAACATTGTGCCTTTTTCCCTCCAGTGGTAAATTTTAAGCATGGCTGTGAAGATATGAGCACGAGTAGTTTTAATGAGACTGTCTTTACGTGACTGCTTTTTAAGGAAGTTACTGGGTTAATAAATCACTTTAATCTGAAGATTTCAAAGCCCTCTTTAAACCCTGAAGCAGTGAAATAGTCTGATACCTGTAGAATCAGCATGTAGCTGGTAAACTGTCTGTCTTCTCAGTGTAGTAAGTCAGTGGTAGAGCTGGGGAAAGAAAAGAAGAGTTTTAAATCCCAGTTGCCTCTTCTAATAACTCACTAAACTGTTCCTCTACCAAAGCTCAGCCACTAAGCCTAAGAGGCTTCATTTTTATCCTTAAAATGTTTGTGGTTTAACTTGTGCTGCTGAAAGGTCCTGTAATTGTAATAGTCTGTTCTGATTTCCTATCAGAACTGAAAGTCCTTTCACTGTTCCCTTCCCCAAATTGCGTGCAGAGATGCATCAGAATGCACTTTCTACCAAATGATTTTAAAAGGGCTATGGACAGGATGCAGGGCAGGTCTTTGATTATAACAAAGACTACAACAACCAGTTGCTTGTAGTAGTATAATGTGAATACTTAATTAGTCTAAGCAAAAATGTTAATACCAAAGGCTGGTCTTAGCAGATAGGTGATTGACACACATTTTCTGCTAACACTTTTTGAAGCAATATGTCTTTACCCAGTTTATTTACACCATAAGTATAAATATTTTAAACATTCTTGAAGGGGGTTAACATATTTTACTGTAATCTGATATTTAAATCATGACTGTGCTTTCTGAGTTGTACATATCATAGTAAGCTTGTCTGCTAGTATGCTGGCAGCTAAGTACTTGAGGACTTGTAACTGCTTTTGTAAAATAACTCCTGGAGACTTTTACTTGTTCACTTAAAACTATTCAGTTAGGTTCCTTTCTATAATTCCTGCTACACTTGCTGGAAGAAGTACATAAATTACTCTAAAGTATATAGATGTGAACACAGAAGCTACCAAAACTAGATAGCACATTACAAGCTGTGATACGAGTACTTACTTAATACTTAATCTGCTGGTCCATTGGAATGCCAGAACTAGTGTACTAACTACACAAAAGCAAGTCATACAAAACTTAAAGCTAAATCTAAATTATTGAATTGCACAACTGGCAAACAAACTTTTTGTACTAGAATGTGAGCTTGAATGTATTTTCTCTCTCTGGAATGTAAAATATTACCCCCTTAACATAAAATTGAAATCTTTGAATTTCAATAGGTTTTTTTTGGAGCCAGTAACCAATCTTACTAATGCCCACGCAAGCCAATTGGACTGGTTGGGTGTTATCAATTACTTGATTTGTGTATAGACTGTCCATTCACATAGAATTGAGTGTTCTAACTCTTCTTTCTGATTGTGTTCAATAGACTATACTTGAAAAACTTCTGTAAAATTGCAGACAACTTGAGATGTTTTCCTAATTTTCCCCTTTCTGTTGTGGCTTCATTTATAAACTATCATTTGTATAGTATCCTTGCTTAGGCTTCTGATTGGAATAATTATTCAGAGCATAACGTTGCTTTTGATGTTATGCTTTTCCTATACTGATTATATGTCTGAGAAAAGCATGACCCACAACTTCAGTTCATATTGGTGTCTGCACAGCTCTAGAATCTGGTATTAAAATCTCTGAAGTGGTGGGGAAAAAACAAGAAATTTGAAAGTATAATTTGCCCTTTACAACAGTGGAATCTGCCTCATCAACAGATAGTAATTCCCATCAGATGACAAGAACACTCAGTTTTTTAGGGAAAGAGAAGTCATTTTTGTCCTGTTGTGGTTGAAACTGCTGATTCTTTGGATCCTTCCTGTTTCCGTTGAATTTCATGTATATATCTTTCATTGAGGAGAACCTGATCAGAAGACAAACATTTCCTGTTGCTTTCTGTTTCCTGTGAGCAACAAAATATGAACTTTGCTGTTGGGAGTTAGAGGAAAATATATAATGCTTTGTCACTAAAACACTGGTTTTTTTGTGTAGTGAGATTCAGCATGGATAAGGGGTCTTTATGCAATTTCAGATCACAGTAAATTGTGTAAAAAATCAGAATAAGTGCTAGAATGGAGTCTTCAGCTGCACAAATTGAGGTTTCTTCAGCATACATAAGTGTGCCCAGGCATGTGTGTTTAATGTGGGGTTGTTGAGTTCTCACAACATACTTAAAATAACAAAGCTGTGTTTAAACTATAGTAAGTTTATTTAAACAAACTATACACAGTTCCGTTTAGTCTTTGATTTTGGAATCCATCTTAGATTTTATATTGTAATATGAAATGCAATAAACTAGGGGAGTTGATTAATCACAGTTAACTCACGCGATTAACTCAAAGTAAACTCGATTTAAAAATTAATCGTGATAATCGCCATTGTAATCCACTGATAAGCAATAGAATACTTAGTGAAATTTCAGGGGACAAGGAGAAGTGGAGGGCTTACATAAAGGGTGGGTCCCCGGGGGGGGGGGAAAGAGGGATTAGGTGTGGGGTATCTCTGGAAGGGGAGATCAGGGGACAAGGAGCCAGGGGGCTGGATGGGTTGATGGTTCTGAGGGGGGCAGTCAGGGGGCAGGAAGTGGGTGAGGTCAGATAAGGGGCGGAGCCAGGCTGTTTGGGGAGGTACATCCTTCCCTAACTGGCTCTCCATACAATTTTGCAACCCCGATGTGGCCCTTGGCCCAAAAAGTTTGTCCACGCCTGGTATACACTATACATTTTTAACCAGTGATTTATATTGAAAACTTTTCAGATTAGTTTTACAGCTATATCAGAAAATGATTGGTTATTTCATTTACTAAAGGTAATTGAAGCAGATATTTACGAAGTCATTGGGAGGTGAACTATTTCCAGTTCAACAGGTTAATCATTAATATTTGGAGGACTTTCTTGCATGTTGTTTTAGGAGGAGAACATCACCAGACAGACATTTTAAATAGTTTTATTTAACTAAAACAACAATGTTAAATATTCTGGATTTTTTTCTTCAAAGCAAACAGATGCTATTTTAACAAAACAAGTACATGTTCCTTGCCTCTCACATTTATCTTCAGACTTCTTCTTGTCCAGATCTATTACGCCCCTATCAAGCTTCTGTTCATTGAACTTTTTGAAACTTTGCACTTTTAGAGAGAAGTAAGGGATTGACTCGGTGTACACAGATTTGCAGAGGGACAAGTTGAGGTCTGTTAATTCTCACCTCTATATATTATTTATTTATTAAAAAACATTTTTGCTATTAACAAGCATGTTATCTCTGTTGACACACATCCAGTTTGAAAACTGCAAAATGAAGCATCTCTGGTGGTATCTTCTAGACTGAGCCCTGAGTCCCACTGCTAAATAGAAAGATTAACCTAAATAATCTATACAGAAGTTTGTGAGCCCTGTAAGATTAGGTCCCTAATCCATGAACTACTGGAACTCATTTATGATTTTTTTTCTTAAATATTACATGAATATATTGTTTCATCCTATAGAATTAGAATTCATGTTCCATGAAGAGATATCTTTGATCTATAATGTATTTTAATTAAAACCATCTTTAGATAGGTTTTTTTCCTCAAAAAGCATTTTATCAAAAAAATCTGATTTTAAATTAAAATCCTGTGGGGGGTGTGTGTGTGTGTGTGTGTGAAATCATTGATATTTATCCACCCTGATAAGTGGCTGCTGCTTCTCTTGAAAGCTAAGCTGGCAAAAAAGGGGAATCTCCAGTCTGAAATTTTCATTGAAGAACAGTGCAATCAGTAGATGCAACACTTGCAGTTTGTCTTTCAGGACCGCTTTTAAAAGCTTTGTTTTCCTAATTTTGTTTTGAAAGATGAGTGGAAGTGCCAGGAGAGAGGACCACCAATTTCCTTCCCTACTCAAGGAAAAGCAGACTGCAAGGGCTCTCTGGCTGTGTTGGCACATGAGCTACATCACAAGAGGCTTTGTTTGGATTGTTCTTTGGGCATTCCCGCAGTCTGATAGAATTGGTTTCTGGCAGCAGACAAAATATCAGTCTGCTTCACTGCTACTTGACAGCACAGCTTCAGGAATGTCTCTAACAATTCTAGAGGGCAAGCTGTGGTGTTTGGGCCCTTGTTCAGACACCATTGTTCATTTTCTCCGTTTGGAAGTTTCATGTGAAGCACTGACAACTGACATTAAAATTTCACAGCTGTCCAGATGCTTAACATACAAACAAATCTTTAGGAGCTAGCACTTGGGAAAGCAATCATTCTGGTGGTGTTGACTGCAGTTGTTGGTAGATTTGCGTGCTTCCTTAACCAGTGGATGCCAACAGTGTAAATGGGTGTCATCTGTGGTAAGAGAATGAAACAGTACCCTTTTCCTTTGTTCCCAGATCATGAAGGTCCTGTGTGTGGCCTTGGTTACACTGGCACTTTATAGCGCTAGAAAGCCTCCAGGAATGCTATAGCTCCCTACCCAACCACACTGGCAAGGCATGTATTGCGCTATAAGTCCGAGTTTATAGCGCTCGTGGTAATCCACCTCCACACGGGGAATAAGGGCTATAGCGCTATTGCGCGAATGTGGACACCCATTGCTCGTTAATTAGCCTCCAGCCTGGCCCAAAATTCCCGTTTGAGCCACTCTGGTCATCACTTTCAAACTCTTCTGTCACATCCTCAGGTGACCACACATCAGACCCGCCTCTTAAATTCCCAGGGAAATTTGAAAATCCCCTTCCTGTTTGTTCCAGCCAGGTGTGGAGTGCTCCTCCAGCAATCGTTGACGGTAACCATTTTGCTTGGCCATGACTCCACGTGCCATGCCTCCTCTCAATAAGCGAGCTTCACCGTGGAACAATAGCAAGGTGATGGACCTCATCAATTGTTGGGGGGTGAAGAGGCTGTCCAGTCTCAGCTGCGGTCTAGCCGCAGGAATTGATACATATGTCCTGATATCATGGGCCATGGCGGAAAGAGCCCATGACCGGGACACTCTGCAGTGCCGGGCAAAAGTAAAGGAGCTTAGGAGTGCCTATCGCAAAGCCTGTGATGGAAAGAGCCGCTCTGGGGCAGCCCCTGTGACTTGCAAATTCTACAATGAGCTGCACATGATACTTGGTGGTGATCCAACATGCACTCCATCGACCACCCAGGACACTTCTTCCCAGCCCACCACTGAAGGGGGTGGGGGGATGGGAGAGGAGGCCGAAGAAGAGGAGGACGGAGAGGAGCAGTATGGGGAAGCAGAGGAGAAGGATGAGGCACCGGCCATGGCAGCAACCCAGGGCACGGAGGAGTCACAGGACACATGCAGCCAGGAACTCTTCTCAAGCCCGGAGGGCAGCCAGAGCCAGCCACAGCGTCCGGCGGTTGCGGGGGGCAGGGCAGCAACAGCGGATTGCGCAGGTACAGCTACTTTTCTATAGGGAAGGCAGGCAACTTAGGCGCGGGTGGAAAGGGATGCTTGATGCATGCTTGCCTACGCGTGGAATAGTGTATTGATGTACTCTATCACATCACAGTAATCGTCGTCCGTGATTTTTTCAAAGGTCTCAATAAGAGCTCTTGCAATGTGCCTGCGCAGGTTTCTCGGGAGAGCCAGCGTGGTCCCTGTCCCAGCCACTGTCACTAGTCCCCGCCACTGTTCTACGAGCGGTGAAGGGAGCATTGCTGCACAGAGGCAAGCTGCATATGGCTCTGGCCGAAAGCCACATCTCATTAGAATGCCCTCCCTTTCTTGCTCCGTCATCCGCAGCAGCGAGATATCTTCCAGCACGAACACCTATACAGAGACTGTTGGGACAATGCTCAGAGTACAGTTCCCGCAAATGCCCTCCGCTCCCCTCAAGCCATAGGACAGCAAGGCAGGGAAACAATCATTCCCCTGCATCCTGCAACTCACCATGGCAGGGGCTCTGTTGCTCTATGTGTGCTCTAGCTGTGTGTGGGACAGGCAAATGGGACAGAGAAACTTGGAATGCGGGGGAATCCTAGCACTGTCTGTTGTGAACAAGGGAATCCTCTGTTTTAATTTTGCACTGACTTTCCCTAGTTTCAACCTTGAACACCCCATCACCGTCAGTCTTATCTGCAGCTGAGAAGCTGAGGAGAATTAGAAAGAGACCATGAAAGAGCAAGGAAGATCTTGTACAACAAGTTTATGCAACAGGGTGTAACAGAGAATCGTGTTGCACATTAGTGGTGGGAGAATGAGAGCAAGCGGAGGGATGAACAGATCCAGTTGAGGGAGATGGCTTGCGAGCAGCGCGCTGAAAAGCTGTTTACATTATTACAGCTGCAAGTAGAGACTCTGTAGTGGATCGCCGCCGTTCAGGAGGAGGAAGCAGCACCATGCTCGCTGCTCCCATTCTCAGTTGCCCCCTAACCCTTCCCCTTCTGGCCCTCTGTCCCCTTCGGGCCACTATCAACAGCTGCCTGGTTATTACCACCCACGGCTGCCTCCAAGTCCCCTGTCTTCACCGACCAACCCACAGACCTAGGACCCTTATCCACTGCACTCAACCCCTAATAACAAGCATTGTCGCCCTCTGCAAATGGGGTTGGGGGAACACAGCAACTCGAAGGGCATTGGAGGGTATGAGGCCAGGACATATGCCAATCTCTGAGTGACCCCTTCCCACCCCAATTGCACCCCCCTCCTCCCTCACACATTTTACTTTTTTTCAACTTTTATTTCAAAATCTGAAAAAGCTGTTCAATAAATGAATTATTTTTAATAAATGGGTTTCTTTATTCGGTGCACATATATATCTAATGGCTACAGAAAAGCAAATGCCTTATCCTATTAAAAGAATGCACCCCCCCACCCCTCCCTCCCTCTGGAATTCCCGTTAGAACTCGCTTTCAGCATCAAAATGCTCCCTCAAGGCATCCCTGATCCTTGTAGCCTCGGGCTGGGCCCCTCTAAGAGCCCTGCTCTCTGGCTGTGCATACGTGGCCTCCAGATGTTGAACCTCCGAGGACCATGCCACAGTGAAGCCTTCGCCCTTCTGCTCACAAAGATTATGTAGGGCAGAGCACATGGAAATAACTGTGGGGATACTTCCCTCTGCCAAGTCTAGCTTCCCATAAAGACAGCGCCAGCGCGCCTTGAGACGCCCAAAAGCACACTCCACAGTCATTCGACAGCGGCTCAGCCTGTAGTTGAACCTTTCCTGGCTGCTATCCAGGCTCCCTGTGTAGGGTTTCATGAGTCAGGGCATTAGAGGGTAAGTGGGGTCGCCAAGAATCACAATGGGCATTTCGACTTCCCCCACGGGGATCCTCTGGTCTGGAAAAAAAAGTGCATTCTTGCAGCTTCCTGAACAGGCTGGTGTTGCAGAAGATGCATGCGTCATGCACCTTTCCCGACCAGCCTGCATTAATGTCAGTAAAACGCCCACGGTGATCCACAAGTGCCTGAAGAACCATGGAGAAGTACCCCTTTCAGTTAACGTACTGTTCTGCTAGGTGGTCTGGCGCCAGAATAGGTATATGGGTCCCATCGATCACCCCTCCACAGTTAGGGAAACCCATCTGCTCAAAGCCAGCCACGATGTCACGCACATCACCAAGAGTAACGACTTTTCATAGCAGGAGGCTATTAATGGCCCTGCACGCTTGCATCAACATGACTCCAGCGGTTGACTTTCCCACCCCAAAGTGGTTGGCCACTGATCGGTAGTTGTCTGGGGTGGCCAGCTTCCAGATTGCTATAGCCACCCACTTCTCAATTGGGATGGCAACTCTCAATCTGGTGTCCTTGCGTTGCAGGGCTGGGGCGAGTTCAGCACACAGTCCCATGAAAGTGGCTTTTCTCATGCGAAAGTTTCAGCCACTACTCATCGTCCCACACTTGCATGACAATGTGATCCCACCATTCAGTGCTTGTTTCCTGTGCCCAGAAGCGGTGTTCCACGGTCGTGAGCATGTCCATTAAAGCGACGATCAGTTTAGTGTCCAATGCGTTCCTTTGCTCGAGCTCGTCTTCTTCAGACCCATCACTGTCACCTTCCCAGTCAAGAATGAACTCCATTGCGCAGAGAGTTGTTCTGGCAACACTCGCCAGCATGCTCCTTAGCAGTTTGCAATCCATTATGGCACACGAAAAAATGGACGACGGAGCACGCCTTGCTGAAACCGTTGAAACCGGTGCCTGAGGTGGACGGAAACACAGGGATTGCTGGGATATATGACAAAGCATCACAAGGAGTTGGAGCAGGATGCAGAATGGCCGCAAGTGACACCCCCCCCCCTTCCCACAAGGCATTGCGCCAGATTGGGAAGAGGTGCTCTGTGGGATACCTGCCCTATTGTGCTGCTCCTAATGCCACCTGAAGCGCCGCAAATGTGGCCATGCTCTAGTGCTGGCGGGTCGAAGTGTGGACACGCTCTAGCGCAATACCTATTGCTGTATATGGGACGTGCTATAACCCTCTAAGTGTAACCCTGGCGTGTGTCTCCAAAGGTAAAATTAAGTTTGCATTTAAAGAAGGGCTTGACCGTTTAATTATGTATGTAGAATACACTGTATTCTCAACTACAGCACTCTTTTTCAGTATTTTCTCAGAGTTTACAAATAAATTAAACAGTTAATATTATTAATATTTTTCTTGTCCTGAATGATCTCAACTCAGACATTGTCCATTCACACAAATTCAGCAGGGAGGTGAATCTTGAGTATACCTTGAATAAAGTGAATATAGATTTTTTTGTTTGGTTTTTTTTTTTTTTTTTTTTAAAGCCCTTTAATTATAAGTTGTATTTTTTGTTGTTTGCTAGCCAGGGTTTAACAACAATTTTCAGAAAAATATAATTGCTCTCTTTTGAAATGGTTGGCGTCTTCTGCTCTCATTGGGAAGGAAGCCATGTGTTGCCCTTGGCAAAGATGGTCACCAGCACCTGCATTCACTCATTACTTACAGTGCTCTTCTGCTTTCTGCACAAAATGTCCTTGAAAATCAGCTTTCTTGTAATCTGGAACCACAAACACATTTATTAGTCACAATTGGATAGTTATTGCATGATATCCCTGCAAGGCAGGATTATGATTGGTTGGATGCCTTAATTGTGTATTTCTGTAATTTAGCATGTTTGGGTTAAATTTAATCTTAAAAGAAATCCAGTATCTTTGTTTGCTTGTTTTAGGGATAGTTAAAACATCCCCTGTAATACCTTGACTATAGACTACTTCTATCCAGGGCTTGTCTACACTGGCACTTCACAGTGCTGCAACTTTTTCACTCAGGGGTGTGAAAAAACACCCCCCTAAATGCAGCAAGTTTCAGCACTGTAAAGCACCAGTGTACACAGTGCACCAGCACTGGGAGCCACACCCCTTGTGGAAATGGTGTTTTTGAGTGCTGGGAAAGCTCTCTTGGCAGCACTTTAATGTTGCCAGTGTAGACTAGCACTCAGCTTTAATTTCCCCTTTTAAATTTTTTTGTGTGGAATTGGAATACAAGTGGTTTGCTAAATGGGGTTGACTGGTTTCATCTTCACACCTGGATCCTTCAGCAGTTATTGAAGAGTCTAGATGGTCATTTCTCTGAGACAAGAAATTGGTTCCTGCAAATCATGCTAAATGTGGAGTGTTTTTTGTTGTTTTTTGGCACCAAGAATGAGCATGTGAGTGGTCTGTAGCTGAGAGAGCAAAAGGAGATTTAATTTCGCCTAGTTCTCAATGGATCCTCTTCCCTTCTTTTTTACTTAAGGGGAGGTTTTCAAATGCACAAGAAGGCATTTCAAATACATGAGCAGGAATTAACACCTACCTTCCATTTGACAGTCAGTAGGAATTTGGAATATTGTAATCCATTCTAGTTAGGCCTACTCTGGAACATTAATTGAAAAGTTCAGCTAGTACAGAAAGCTGTGGCCAGTCTACTTAATGAGTTGCATGTGCATGACTGCAATACTGCACCTGTGCTCTGAACTGCACTGGCTTCCCATCTGCTTCCAGGTGTAACTGAAAGGTGTTTTCAACCCATACAATTTAAGAGTTGGAGATTACCCTAATGGATTGTTACTCCACATGTACCAATATCTATGCTATTTAAGTACAGAATACAACCCTTAATTATGCAGGTACAGACACCGGAGAAATCCAGGTGAACTTAGTCCACTTTTACAGTACTCTCCAATCACATAGGTTTGAGACACCTATATCTGATTGATATATTTAATATCAGATTGCTTCTTGATGAGTGGCCTAACCATAGATTGTTTAAGGTTGGTTCGCATCTTTGTCTCCAAATTAATAAACCTAATTTTTCCCCCTCTCTTCTCCCTGTTGCTGTTAGTGCTATCTTTTTGCAGAATCAGCAGAGTTATAAGCATGATTCATTGTTGAGGGAAGTTGAGATTTATTTAATTTTTTCAGGAAGAAAGTGAGGAATACTTGTAGCACCTTAGAGACTAACTAGTTTATTGCAGTTTATTAATTTTTTCAGTCACTTCTTTATATATTGCCACCTCACAAAAAGAAGATTCTGTCCAGCTCTACTGGTATTGCTGTAGTGCTTCCCCAGCAAGGACAGCATAGTAAAATTGACTATTTTATCAGTTGACCTGTGTTGCTGCTTCTGTATTACTCCTGTGGGAATACTGTGCCAAAAAATTGAAAAATCTGCACACAATGATTTTGGTAATTTATTTCAAAATCACTGTTAGCAAGTATGTCTCTAACAATACAGACTCAGAATTCCTCGGGAACAGAGAGTTAAAGAAGCTGCTATGATATGCTTGTGTTGGGTGCCTCAGTATGGGTGTGCCACACATGCCAGCTGGGCACATCTGGGGGGGGGGGGAGGGAGACCTCTGCCCCTTTGGTCTCCGACACCTGCACCTCCTACCCCTCAGAGCCCAGCTGTGGGGCACCCTCTGCCTTCCTCTGCCCCTTCACCTCCTCCTGAGATCCAGAGGGAGAAATAGCCTGATGCTGGGTCCCAGGCTTATATGGAATTTTCTGCATGTCACCTCCTTCCTTCAGGACTTGCTGGGAACTGCAACTGCACTGAACCCTCCAGCTCCCCTTCTCTCCTCACCATCTCCACCAGCGTGTCCTGTATTTGTGAGCTGGAGAGCTGGGCTCTGCTGGATCCAGTGGCCCCTAGTGGCAGCCAGCAGCTCTGCAGCATCAATTCGGTGGGGAAAAATGAAATTTGGTACAGAATATTAATTCTGCATTGCTCAGTGGTGCAGAATTCCCCCCCAGGAGTACTATATGCAGAAGCACAGGCATGATTCATGGCTAATTTAAATCCTTGATATAATTCTTCTGGCACTCATGGTCTCCAGAAGTCAAGGCAATCTTGTTTGCCTTAGGATAAAACTATTTTTAGATTATGTAAAGGGATTTTCTTCATTCTGGTCATCGGGATTTTTTTTGTCAGTTTGTCATAGCTACACTTGTCTGATATAGGTTAGAAAACAGTTTCTTCCCACTGTTTTCTACAAGTCTCGTGATATTTGGTATTTCCTTCAAGCCCTAGCTCCAGGAATCAAGTGATAACATGAAAATCTTCACTATAATTTTAAAAATGGTTAGCCTTTATGCTTGTAAAGAAACTTGAAAATTTGGATCCTCAAAGCTGAAAAAACAAAACACAAATACCTCCCGCTTCCCACCTATCATCCTATCCCTCCAATCTTACGACTCTAAAGAGTCTCACCCAGGTTTTTTGTCACTACTGCAACCAGTAAGCAATAACCTGCAATATGCCAGGCACTCTGTCTATGGCACTTTGTACAGTTACTGAGCTTGCTATGTCAACTCAACTAATTGAATGTATGTAATAGCAGTGCTTAAAAAATTTGGAAATCTTCAGAGATGTGAATGCTGAAGTTCCTCAATATTTAGGCAATAAGTGAAATGGCCTGATTATTATGTCATTATTCCATGTCAGTGAGTCACCTCTGAAAATCAGGGTCACTTCTTTAACTACATAAACATGGATTTGTCAACCTAGCTGCAGACATCAAAGTTTGAAAACTGGCCTGTTGATTCAGGTGCTGTAGATTTCTCAGCCTGTTAAATACATGCAGTGAGTTGGGTTTTGATGCTTTATTTCTGATAAGAGCAAATATGATTTTAGGATAACGTAACCTTTCATATAAGGCTGTATTCCATACAATGCTATGCTGACTAATGCTGCCCATAAAAAAAGAATGGTCATTGATTTGACAGATATCTGTTCCTTCTGAGTGAGAGAAAAATAGCTGAAGAGTCTTTACCAGCTTCTGGGACATAAAATTTTCCCACAAGGATTTCAGACACAAACTTAATTAACATTTTTTTTTTAATGAGCGTCGTCAGCATTGAATCACGTCCTCTGGAATGATGGCTGAAGCATGAATGGTCATAGAAATGTTTAGCATATCTGGCACATAAATACCTTGAAACGCTGGCTACAAAAGAATCCTGCAAATGCATGATTTCACTTTCTGGTGACACTGTAAATAAGAGGGCATCATTAGCTTCTGTAAATGTAAACAAACTTGTTTGTCTTAACGATTTGGCTGAACAAGAAGTAGGAGTGAGTGGACTTAGTTTCTGAAGTTTTACATTGTTTTGTTTTTGAGTGCAGTTATGTAACGAAAAAAATCTACATTTGTAAGTTACACTTTTAGGACAGAGATTGCACTACAGTACTTATGAGATGAATTGAAGTATGCTTTCTTTTGGTTATCATTTTTACAGTGCAAATACTTGTAATAAAAATAATGCACACTGTGATTTAAATTCCAGCACAGAATACATATGTATATATGGAAAGGTAGAAAAACAGCCAAAATATTTATTTTCTATATTTCAGTAGGTATTCTGTTTAACAGTATGATTTCACAATAAATTTTTTTAGTTAATCACGTGAGTTAACTGTGATTAATCGACAGGCCTAGTATATTCGGTTACCAGAGTTCTGGTGCAAGTGTTTGGTAGACACATCTCATCAGTGTTGGATTGATTTGCAACTTAGTTCAAAAAGTATTGTAAGCTAATATGGGTTGTGTTAAATTGAATGTATTAATAGATATATATTTTTTTACCGTCAGAAGTGTCCATCCGAATATCTAGTCAAGCTACCCAGTTACTTTTTGTATTGTGTACTAAGCACTTGCATAGATTCTCCCATCTAATGGATCAAAAGAACCTTAAACATAAATAATGAAACCTGACAGGATAAAACTAGAACTCTTCAAGCAATATTCAACACATGTTCCAGTACTTGAGTGGTACTGTGCGGTACTAGAATGCTAGTTTGGGGGCATTTGGAGATATACAAATGTTGGCCTGTGCTGTATTTCAGAGTCTTTGTCTTCAAATATATGTTTTTTTCTGAATTGTTTTCCAGGTGACAAGGCTCTGGATGGCTACAGTAAGAAAAAGTATGTCTGCAAGCTACTTTTCATCTTCCTCCTGGGGCATGATATTGACTTTGGTCACATGGAGGCTGTAAACCTACTGAGTTCTAACAGATACACAGAGAAACAAATTGTGAGTAATTTCTCAACCCCAAAGAAGGAAATATCTATGAAATGTCATACTGTACAGTTGCCTGTCCTGCCTCACGCTATAACTAGCTGCTTAAATAAATTGTCTTTTTTTTTTTTTCTTGCCTTCTTTCTGCATGGTCTTAGCTTGGTTCTAGCTGGGATTCTAGAGTAACTTTACTTGTTTGAGTCCTTTACTTGTTTGGATAAGTAACTTTGAAGGATTTCATTGCCTTTTTAACCTCTAAAATAAATGTTGCACTAACTACAACAGAAGACTAGTCATGTTACATTTTTACCAAGACACAGACATTCCATTAAACAAGTTACTTTCTTTAGGTAGAACATTAGATATTTTATGGAATCTCACTCATAGGAAAACCGATGTTTAGAGGGTAATGGAAAGAATTACAGTCAAAGCTTTAAAAAAAAAATCAGATACTTAAGACCTCTGTTAAACAGCACATTTGGTGGTAGCATTGGGAGGGGGAATAAACTAGAATGAGTTTAGTTAACTGTCACAATCTAGAAGGTATATTCTCCTTTTTAGTGTCCCTAATAGGAGAACCAGCATTTACTAGGTGCATATGAAGTTATGGTATGTGACAAGTACTGAGCAGAGCTCAGGTCTTTGAGGAGCAAAATAAATAATTTGGGTGGAATGTACATGTGAGTTCCCCCTCACCCTGCCCCACCTGAAGACATTGCTGTTGTACTCTGCAACTCTGGACCTCGTTAGTCTGTTATTGGACTGAAATTCCAGGGACTTTACACAGAACTCTTGGGAGAGCTTTAAGGACAAGTATTGCTGGAGGGGAATTGCATGAGTGGATAGAATATCTTACAACATTAGCAAAAGACCAAATTAGTTTTAGCAGTCTTGGTTTATCAGAAATGTTACTTTCTCGTTCCTTTTCTGAACCACAGGGATATCTTTTCATCTCCGTGCTAGTGAACTCCAACAGTGAGCTGATCCGCTTGATAAACAATGCAATCAAGAATGACCTGGCCAGCCGCAACCCCACCTTCATGGGACTAGCTTTGCATTGTATAGCCAATGTCGGTAGCAGGGAGATGGCAGAAGCATTTGCTGGAGAAATTCCAAAAATACTTGTAGCTGGGTATGTATCGTTGTGCAGTTGTTTCAAACAATAGGTAGTACTAGTGGTTCTCAGCATAAAGTTAGGGATCAAAAGCCATATTTAGGCACCTAAGTGACCTGATGTTTTAGAGGTGCCAATTCCCATAATTAGGAATTGAAGATAATACTCAACACAGCTGAAAATCAGTTTGCTTAATGACTAAACATATTGAAACTTAACTTTTTGCCCACAAGTTAAAATATTTTGGCCTAATTGCCTCTTGGCTAATACCCAAAATTGCATTTTTGTAGACTAGAGTCTACATATCTAGGAAGAATTTTTAAGTACCACCTACTTTTTGTCCCAGAAGTGTGATCCCAAATATTTTGCCTGGGAAAACAAAAGCTGTTCCCTTTTTCCTGTTCAGATAAATCCTATTAATTTGGGCAGTGAATGAATCCAAAAATGCCATACTTCAACTACAGATTTCCTGATTAGAAATGTACCCCATTGGAAACTCATTACTGCTGTCTATGATTTCATTAGGAAGGTGAAAACATTTTTTTGCACCATATATGTGCGCTTTCTCCAAAATCCACTTTTCCTTTCTAGGTGTACATAGGAATAGGCAATGTTTTTTATCCACAGGAAATCATTTGAGTGACTGTTTTCTTTTAAATTGCCACTAATCTTTTTTCCCCTGTTTTCCCCAGCAAATCTGTGGCCAAAACAATTTTTTTGCAATTATCTCACTGGCGTTCACCCCAGTAACTGTGTAATAAGAAATTATGATCATAGGACTAGGCCTAGATCCATGAGAATTCTCAGGACTTAATGAAAACCTCCAGATAGTAATTCAGTTCAGTTCTGCTTCCTTTGTTAGTATGGATCCTTCTCATACATTTTTTTGAAATACTAACTAGATTTTTGGTTTCCTCATTCACCTCTCATCATTGTAATAGAAAAATAATTGCATGTATTGCATACTGAAAAGACAATTGGGTTGTAGTCAGGCCCTCCAGATAGTGCCAGATGTACTTGCTTATGCAAGATTAATTCTTGCTTTGTTCATTTTGTGCACTGAATACACCAAAGATCCTGTGAAAAAAATTGCATATGATCATGTAACCAGAAATTGCATCACAGTGCACATGCAACTTTAATTGTGCACGTGGAATTGTAAATGTAACATTTCCGAACATAAGAACTTGACTTTTTTCTACTTAAACCATTTTTCCGAAGATTCTTTGTATTCAATTTCCTGTGTGGTTTTTTTATTTATTTTATTATTTTAAAAATAATTTCTATCCATTTTCATTGTGTGAAACTAACAATCCCCTATCATGTATTTTCATCAGGGGATCCAACATCCTCTCATAGGCGGTCCCAGAGTTTCTGCCTCATGTGTTGCCTCTTAAAGGAGGTTGGGACACACAGTCATTTACTGGATCTGAAGGGAGCAGGCTCTGCCAGACTCTTCTTTCCTTTCCTCTCCCTGGTCACTTCTATGAATACTCTGTCATTTTCCAGTTGCCCCTAGTACAGTGTTCTGGTGATACTGTTGCTCTGGCAACAGCAGCATGGGCCTGGCGTGTTAGAATAATCATAGTCAGTTACTTTGATTTTCCTGATGTATACAAGCAACAGAAGGTAAATAAATGGTAATTGAACGTTGCAGAGCTCAGCCAAGCCTGAACAGAATTTCATGAGATAAGCAAAAGGCTGTTTAGCCCTCAGGGTTTTGTCATTGCTGAATTTCAAAAGTTATTCTGATTTTAGTGTTAAATCTAAATTTAGGATTCACTACCGGCTCCCCATACAGTAGAGGGCTGCATTTAATTTTGTCTTAAGTCATGGGGTCTCAAAGAAAAACCTTTAGCTCCATAATGTGGTATCATTCAGGATACTGCTTCAAAAATCAAGTAATTTAAATTAACTAGGGGATCTAATACTTTCAATTAAAAAAAACAAAAACAACCCCTTGTGCTGGTTTCCATTCTTCTTTACTTCTGGATAATGGTGTTTAGTGGCCTGTGAAAAGCATGACCAGATACTGGTCCACTGTGTAGTACCAAGACTCTTAATTGGGCTGAAAAGAGGGGTTATCTTGCAGAGACACCATGGATAGCGTGAAGCAGAGTGCTGCCTTGTGCTTGCTGCGTTTGTACAGAACTTCTCCTGACTTTGTTCCCATGGGAGATTGGACATCCAGGGTGGTGCATCTTCTCAATGACCAGCATTTGGTAAGCTTATAACATTATTTCTTCAGGGATGCTATTCAGCCATCTAGTCCGGTCACTGTAGGAGAAATTCTAGTTTCTGTTAATATGTTAAATGAAGGAAACTATTTATATTGCTGTGAGACTCTCATATCCGCTATTTACATTTTTGCAAAACTGAGGGTTTTTTGTTTTTTTAAAAAACCACTCAGGTTGAATTGCAGTTCTCCTAAAGGGAAAACTATACCCCATAGCCTCTTTTAGTCATTGGTTATACTTATTCCTGAGAGTGATGTCTAGAATTAGAGAGACCAGGTAGGTGAGGTAATGTCATTTATTGGACCAGCTGGTGTTGGTGAAAAATACATGTTTCCACACTACACGGAGCTCTTCTTATTCTCAGAGGTACTTTAATGTCTAGAATTAGTCAGTATTTAGATCTACATCAGTAAAAGGTTGGTATTCACATGTGTTATGCTCTTCGCCTGGTTTTAAATAAAACTCGTGTCCTATATAAGTGCATGTTTCACAAACACCTAAAAACTCCCCTTGTGAGGACTGTGGTATAAATTAAGTGCCTATTACTGTCAATATATGAAAATGACAAGACCCTGAAATGGCAGCATTGTCATCCTGGGTGTGGATGTGATTGTATATTGCTGTTCAGTAATTTCAAAACAGCAGTTAGCAGTGACTCTAAGAGGTACTTACGCCACACTGAAACTTAATAATCATGAAGTTCCTATTTCATGATAAGTGAAACATAATAGACAAGATGTTTGCAGCTAGCGTGCTGTCACAATTTGGATAAGCATCTTTTCTTCCATGCTCTTCTTTAAAAGCAAGATCTCTCCTTCCTAGCTGTTCGCTATTTTCCATTGCATGATTGTTTTTCTGAACCTTACTTGGAATGTATATTTGTTTTGGCATTCAAAATTAGATTGAAAGCCTGCTTTTCTGTTCTTTGATAGGGTTATTTTCCTTAATAAAAATGTGGAACACCATCAATGCAAGCAAGGGATAGTGTAGCATACCACTGAGAAAACACAGTAAATGTCATGCAGTAGAACTGGGCTGACAGCACTCTAACTTTTTTAACTAACTAAATAGTAATTATTTCGGCTTTTGGCCAAAAGGGAGGGTTACCAATTCTGGGGCAGTTTAGTGGAGAAAGGGTGGATAAGAGAGATTATCCAAGAAGTCTCACTCCCTTTCCTTTTCCTACATCCTTTGCAGATGTTAAATATTTGAACAAAAACATTAGTAATTCTGTTTTCTTCCAGGGTGTGGTTACTGCTGCTACCAGTCTTATCACTACTTTGGCACAGAAGAACCCAGAAGAGTTTAAAACTTCAGTATCTTTGGCTGTCTCTAGGCTAAGCAGAGTAAGTTTCTTGTTAAACAGCTATAGTGAAATGTAACCAGGGCTATTTAACTTTCTAGATCAGATTCACTTGGACTGCGTTAACAGATTTGGGCTATAGTTTGCTCTGAAACAGACTTGCTATATTGTATCTGCAAGTGATTTCAATCTATTGAATAGTAATGTTTGCAAAGTTCTTGTATAGTTCTCCTTTACGTTAATATTTTATTGGTCTGTTGCTGATGAACTGAACATCCATAAACATTTCTTCTTGTCGCCCATGTCCTTAATGATGAAGAAATCACTGGTACATAATTTAACTGTAAGCAGTGACATATTTTATTTTACTATTTACTAAAATTATTTCCCCATCATGTTCAGCCAACTTCGCATTGGGAAACCATTTTATTGCAGCATGTGGGGACACAACAGACTTTTGAGCTGGTTAAGTACCCACTCCTCTAAAAGAATTACCAGGAATTCTCTCTCTCAAAAGTGGCAGATTTCAGCTCTCCATTTGTGTAGTCTTTCAGTGGATTTCCCAATATTGCGGGCTAACTTATTTACTGATTTGTTTTAGGTTTGTCCTCTTTCTTCTTAATACCTGTCTCCAAATATAAACCCCAACTTTGCCACTATCTGTACCAGTCGCTGGTGGATGGGTGTGATTTTTTTCCCCACACATCTGTTAGTTTTTGAACAAACGCTTTTCAGTGTTTATTAAATTAGGTTTCTTTAGCCCTATAAAACTAAATATAAGAACTCTCTAATTGATGGTGTTACTGATTACTGATATCAGTACAACTGATATTCTTCAATGTCTTATTTCGGTAGATTGATTTTTGTATTATTTGCACATTAATCCTATGTAGGTGATTTGTTCAGCCTGCTAAAAATGAAACTTGTACTTTGCATTTATATACTATTAAAATGTGTTATGTCTAACTAAGTTAATTTACACTTTGTGTTGGTACTTAAAAAGAATAATGAACATTTTCATAATGTCAGATCTTATAAACTTTTGGCATTCAGATGCTGATTATTTGTGTTTTTACAGATTGTGACATCTGCATCAACCGATCTCCAGGATTATACCTATTATTTTGTCCCTGCTCCTTGGTTGTCTGTAAAGCTTTTGAGGTTGTTACAGTGCTATCCACCTCCAGGTAATGGGGTAAAGAATCATGTTAGTTACCAACGCTGTTCCATGCAATGTAGGGAGTCTTCCAATTCCACCCTCATGTTCATAGACTTATTCTGTAAATTTAGTGCTGACCCCAACAATTTTCTTCTCAACTGGGGAGTAACTTTATCTTATGGCAAGGATATTTAATCAGTAGTGTTGAGCAAAATGAAGTTGTCCAACTGTTTGTCCTGTTTCCTCCAGAAGATGCTGCGGTGCGAGGCCGTCTCACAGAATGCCTGGAAACGATCCTTAACAAAGCTCAAGAGCCCCCAAAATCTAAGAAAGTGCAACACTCAAATGCAAAGAATGCTGTGCTATTTGAGGCAATAAGCTTAATTATACACCATGACAGGTAAGTCGACTACTTGTAGTGCAATGCATAAGGCTACCACGCTTGACATTGTTCTTAACATTAATTTACCTTCTAATAAAATCCAGTTTCTTTTTCTATAACCATCTCTTGAAAATTGCTCCCTATAATATTTTGATAACTGTCTCTGTTTAGATTGTAAAGAGTACAGTTGAACCCAGTCACTTGAAAGGGTTCACAAAGGAAACATGAAATATATAAAATCATATTCATTTCTCCTCATGTAAATGGGAACCTGCAGGGTTTTCTTGTAAACTTGGGGAAAATTTTTTTTTTGCAGTCCACTCAGTTTGATGCTTGTGCTTAAGCTGACTGCTCACAGATCATGCTCACTTGTTTTAGAACAGTTTTGACTTCCAAATGGGCCATCATTTTAGCTTTTGCTTCTCATGTGCATTTGAACAATGCATAGCTATAACTCTACTGAGAAACACTATTCATTTTATACAAGCTGAGTCTGTATTATCCAGCGTGGAAGCAAAGTCTTATAGTCACCTTTTTTAGCTGTCTCTGTTGCTGCAAAAATGCCAAAATTCCAAGCAACTACAGCAGATCTACTATTTCTGAGTCCTAGTATAGTTGAAAATCCATTCTAATAATATTTAATTTCAAGAATATCTTTTTGGAGTCTTGACTGTTTATACTATACTTAATTTCTTCAGTCAATTTCAGGAACTTAATTTGTACTTAATTCAAAAACTGAATAACGGCTCGGGGGCCAACAAGATTTCAGACAATATGGGCTGGGCTGTATCTTAGATAAGCTTCTTTATCTGGCAATAAAACTACATTGGTTTCTGCTTTAATACCAAGATGTATCTATCAGGGTTATGCTTTTATGGTGGCCTGAGCAGCCACTTGTGTAGCCTCCTGGGATCCTGTGTCCTATATTTACTCACCATCACAAAATACAGGTTTGATATTTTTTTAATGTTGAAACTGCACAGGATGTGTCCATGAAGGAGGAAACCTGTTTAGTCATCTGATAGTGAATGGGAGGAGGAGTAGATCGGTGTGAGCCCTGCATTCATCTGCATAATGCAGGGAATTGCATGCCTTAGGTGGGGGCAGCTGGACATATTTCGATTGGAACAATACTTGTGGGCTATGGAATGGTGTACAAGATAGTTGATTATTTTGGTGCTTGAGAAACAGCTCCTGAGTTGGTGGATCTGGGCCCTGTTTCTAGTCTTAACCCACTTCTATAATCTAGAGAGAGGCTATGAATGTTTACAATATCTGAAAACGTAATTACCTCCTGCAATACATAGATGTGCACTTACTATCTCCATAGGGACACTTGAGTGGTTTTGGTTTGATTCTTATTCCTTTATAATAAAACCAATTCTGATGCATGCTACTCTTGTGGAGTAATAACTTAGTGTTCTTATCATATTTTTTTAATTTTGTTGCTTTTTGCCCTCTTTCACTTTCTTTCCTGTTCTATGCAGTGAGCCAAACCTGCTAGTCCGTGCCTGTAACCAACTAGGTCAGTTCTTGCAGCACCGGGAAACTAATCTGCGTTATCTAGCACTGGAAAGCATGTGCACGCTTGCCAGCTCTGAATTTTCCCATGAAGCCGTGAAAACTCATATAGAAACAGTTATCAATGCATTGAAGGTAAACATCAAGGTTTAAGAATTCTGGCATATGTTGTGCATCTGTTTTGAATCTGTTGCCCTTGTGCTAAGCTCATCAGTGTGTTTACTTCTCAGAGTAGTCATGTCATGAGTTTTCTTACTTAAGCCACACCGTAATAACATTCAAATGTTAGGAGACAAGACTTGAAAAGGAAGGAAACCGTAGTCTGTAACGTACATTCTTGCAGGTTTTTATCACTGGACGGATGTTTGTGCCTCAAACCCCACTACTGTAAGGACAATTGCAATTCAGACACCCACTGATTTAAAAACCTCCTAATTAATTTAAGTCCAGGGTAACAGGTTCAAAACACAGTACAGAATTGTATTTTTATCAGATATCTTGATTTCTTCAGTGTTCTGTCCAGTAGCACCTCTGAAATGTATTATTTTTTTTCTTCCATTTTCATAAGGTGAGCTACATGCCTCAATTTGTCACAGCAAGTATTCTTACTACATTCAACTGCAACTTCCATTAATGCTGAATATGTCTGATTTAAAACCTCCAGATATCTAGTTAATGTCCCTGACAACTTATTAGTGTTCTGACAGCTTGACAATCTTAGTAATGCTCATTAATGTCCCATAAAGTGGCAAATGCCTAGTTCTATACAAAAATGTAGTCCTGGCCCATTTAACCCTTATGGCCTATTATCTCTGCATTACTTGGTAGGGTACTAGTTTGATGTGTTATTTTATACTAAGTGCCTTTCCCGTCCTCCAGGCACTTCTACAGATTTTAAAATATACAGTAGAAAAACAAAGTGCACTAACTTAACTTTTACACAATAACTTGCCCAACATAAATAAATAGGCCTCAGCTAATCCCTTCCCTAGATGTGTGATGGAGGTGAGAATGAAGCAAGCAGCTTGTATTATTGGAAATACAATGCACTCCTAGGTTCTTGGTTGCAGAATGAACTTGCATAGTACTTCTAGGTAGCAATAGCACAGATAACTGGCAGTTGTTACAATCAATCCTTAACAGTAAATCAGTGTTCATTATGGAAGCTACATCTCTTCAGTAAATTACATAAATTGCAAATGGGAGCTTAAGTAATTTTGGATTCTCTTGCCTGTCATGATTTTCCATAGAACTACTACTTTGAGTGAACATTCTGGCTTCTCTTACAGACTGAAAGGGATGTGAGTGTAAGACAAAGAGCAGTAGACCTCCTGTACGCCATGTGCGATCGAAGCAATGCCCAGCAGATTGTGGCTGAAATGCTAAATTACTTGGAGACTGCTGATTATTCCATTAGAGAAGAAATTGTGAGTTATTTGTACACCATTTCCCAATCTCAATTAGCCTCTGTTGAAAAACACAGCGTGCTGTTAGATGTTGTGTAATCTCTCTTTATTAAAGATATTTTCAAGGTAGCAAAAATTAAAAACTTGAGATCTGAAAGGTGGTTGTAGTATAATAATTTTGCTTTTTATTGTTCGAGTTCTGTTTTGTGTCCTTAAGAGCGTGATATTAAAAATGAAACTTTGTTCTCAAGTTCTGGATGGCAAAGAACTGCATACTGTACTGTCAAATTTCCTTCACTGGCCTCAAGATTTTGTATTTGTTAAATTAGTGTTAGTTGTACGATGTGCAGCAGAACTCCAGTTTTAAAATTTAGTGTGATTAAATCTAAGTGCTAATTTGTATAGTATGTCTGTATGAAATATTCTAATTGTTCCAAAGCATAGAACAGTCTTTCAATCCAGAATACTTCTTGGAAATGTATACTTTAGATGAGGTGAGAGTTAATGTGGAGGAGAAGTGCTCAGGTATATTTTCTTGGCACCCTAAACATGCTGGGAAGATTTGAATGAAGGTTATTAATTGAAATGTCTATTCTTGTGTACTTGATGTAGTATTGGCATCTAGAACACACTCACAGCTTTAACCCTTTAATGCTTTACCCGGGGTATGAGCGTGTTTATATGCTGGTAATCTGGGAATATTTTTTCCTCTGTACAGCTGCAACAAATTGAGTTATCTGATCAAGAATACTTAATTGGCTGGTTTAAATCGATCAGAGATCTCACTTTTTGTACTGTCCTATTCTTTCAGCAACTTGGATTAATTTATGGCATCCTTGAACTGTATAGTCTGCTTTAACTTGTTTGCTCTTCTCTCAGTAAATGCTATTACAGTTACCTCATCTGGATTGGGGTATATCACGCTGTCTCCAAGCTGCTATGTATATAACAAATGTGCTCTGACTTTCAGATACACAGTCTTAAATGGTTCAAATCTTATTAAATATATTTTTCTACATTGTTTGTTTGTCCTGTCTTTACTAAGGGCCCACATGTATATTCAGCTAAAATTAACACTAACATCAATAAGGGTTTTATTTGAGCAAGGACTGCTGGAACCCTGTCATTATGGAAAAGGCTATGCTTGAAATTTCAAAGCATTGTTGGTGGAACGCTCCAGCGGTAGCGCTCTGAAGTGCGAATGTGGTTGCACGGGAGCGCTGGGGGAGAGTTCTCATGGTAATTCACGTCCACGAGGGGATTAGCTCAGAGTGCTTGGAGCCCATCTCCCAGTGCTCGGATCCTGTCCACACTAGCATTTAATATGCCCAGACTTGCTGCGCTCAGGGGGGTGATTTTTCACATCCCTGAGCCAGCAAGTTGGACCGCTATAAAACGTCAGTGTAGTCAAGCCCCAGATACTGTGTTTTTACATTCCTCCTTGACTCAGTGCTTATTTCAGTGAGCAGCGCTTCACAGTAACTTCTTGGCTTGGATCGTGCCTTTTAGCTAAGAATGCCCATTCGTTATAGATTTCTTTAGATTTACTTCAGTTTTTTGTTTTCGTCAGGTGCTGAAAGTTGCAATTCTAGCTGAGAAATATGCAGTGGATTATACCTGGTATGTGGATACAATCTTGAATTTGATTCGTATTGCCGGGGACTACGTCAGTGAAGAGGTCTGGTACAGAGTTATTCAGATTGTGATTAACAGGGATGATGTGCAAGGATATGCAGCAAAGACAGTCTTTGAGGTAAGGATGACAGTTTTTACACTTCCAAGCTGGAAAGACCCTATGCTTCTGTATGGAAGTGCAACTATACACACTATTACCTAATTAAAAAGCGTAATCTCATGAGCCATTCCCATGATATGTTGATGGCAATTAAATAGCAGTGCTTGAAAGAGAAGAACGACTTCAGTTGTGCACTGCTGAACCTTTGTATCTTGAATCCGTGAAAAGTCTTGCTAAAGACCGAAGTCAGTGGAAAACCTCTATTTCTGATTTGGTTTTCCCTGGGTTTTCATAGGTAGTGCCACAAGACCTGGAGGATTTGTTACTTCAAAAGTTTCTGTTTTCAAAGTGGGTTTTACAAACACCTTTCTGGTGATATTGATAGTCCATGCTCTTTAATCAAAGTACTTCTGAAGGTATTTTATAAAGGTAATATCTAGTAAAAGTGAGACTTTTTAGCAAGTTTAAAACAAGCAGCTGATTTCCTCCATTATATTAGATAGTATCAACATCTTGTCCCTTTTTTACATATAGTCAGATCACACACACAAAAATGTGACCTTGAATTGCTTTTTTGGTTTTCAAAATGTTGTGTTAATTGTTGTACCTCACCTATTCCATTGTATGATAGTGGAGTGAGGGACACAGCATTAGGGTGCTGCCTGCTCGGAAGCAAGGAGACTGTCATGAACTTGCACCTGAGATTACATGTGCTGCAGACAGATGTCTCGCAGCTTTCTTTGCCTCCTCAGCTTAGAAGCATAGTCTTCACATTCTTTCCTGCATCTCCTTCTATTTGTGCTGTCCTGTTGGGGCTCCATGAAATTAGGGAAAAAATAAATAAGGACAAAAATGAAGTCCTGTGGCAGCTTCCAGCCGGGAGGCGGAGCACCACCCCATTGTGCTGACTGTTGTATAAGATACTGTGACTCTCCCCTCCTGGTGAGTGTTGAGATAAGATGCTGAAATGGCAGTTATGATTTCACTGGCTCTGTAGTGACTCATTCGCTATTGGATTTTAAACCTGATGAACTTAGTGGTTCCTCCTCTCCCTCTCTTCCCCCGCCCTCCTTCCTCCGCGACCCCCACGCTCTTAGTGGACATTGCCTGAGAGTCCAGAGTTGTGTTTTCTGGGACCTGTGTTCTGCAACTACCTTTTGGCTTTGGCTTGCCTCACACTATTCTAAGATCTGGAAGATCTTCATCACTTGCTGTGACACCAGGGATGCTGCTGTCTTGTCTTGTTATCTACATCATGCTGGGACTTTGTAGTTGAATTTCCAGAACAATCTCAAAGACCCGTAATGCAGTCAGTGATACTTTAATGGGATATGACTCTTATCCTGCAGGTTCTGATGGGTGTCCTGTTTTGAGTTCTTCCTTATTGCTGTGACCTTGTCCAAATGAAGTAGTTAACTTTCCTATTCCTTCTTGTCCACCTTTCTTTCCAGAAAGTGTGTCGGGGTACTTCTTCACTACCCGCCGGACCGGCAGGTAGTGATCGATCTATTGGGAATCGATTATCATGTCTAGTGTAGACATGATAAATCAATCCCCGATGGCTCTGCCTTCTGCTCCTGAAATCCACCAGGACAAGAGGCGAAAGCGGAATCGACGGGGGAAAGGCGGAAGTTGACCTAAGATGCATTGACTTCAGCTACGCTATTCTCGTACTTGAAGTTGCGTATCTTAAGCCGACCCCCACCCCCAAGTGTAGATCAGGGCTAAGGTGCCACAAGTACTCCTTGTTCTTTTTGAGGAAACTAGCAGGTACCAGTCAATAACTTTCCCTTGCTCATTACTTCTGTTTCATTTATGTGTACTGCTTACATATTCATATTTCACTTCATACTCATGGGAGGTGATGTGACTGGGAAGCTCTTTGCAAACCTATGCAGATGCTTCGTGGTTCACGCTTGAGGACCTTTTCCCTAAAAGTTGCGGAGTAATGTAGCATCACTATAGTGATATCATCTAGAGTAGAATAATAATCTTTCTTTTGGTCATGTCATTGATCCTTGATTAAATTCTTTGTCCAATGGTTTCGACTGGTCTTTCACAGGCCCTTCAAGCCCCAGCATGCCATGAAAATCTGGTAAAAGTAGGTGGTTACATCCTGGGAGAATTTGGAAATCTAATAGCTGGTGACCCAAGATCGAGGTAAGAAAACCTTCTAAAACAGACCACTTAAAATGTTTATCATGGAATCTTAATGCATCTGTTTACAATGAATTCTCCAGGCTCACTCAAATATTCTGGTCACATATAGCTGAGTGTTGAACTGTTGTTATTTAATGTACGTATATGTATTGTATCAGGAAAAACTGAACAAACTGTATTTTTTTCCTTTAAGTCCTCTGATTCAATTCAACTTGCTGCACTCCAAGTTTCATCTGTGTAGTGTCCCCACCCGTGCACTGCTTCTGTCTACCTACATCAAGTTTGTGAACCTATTTCCAGAAATCAAAACTACCATTCAAGATGTACTACGCAGTGATAGTCAGCTGAAGAATGCTGATGTTGAACTACAGCAGAGAGCCGTTGAATACCTGAGGCTCAGTACCATTGCTAGTACTGATATCTTGGTAGGTACAGAGAGTTAAATATGGAAAAGTCTTTGCAAGTGGGTGACTGTCAAATACAATTCTAGGTCTTCTATCTGGGCAGGATTCTACTTAAATGCTTTAGTGGATGTTGCTCAGTAAATGGACTGCCCAGAACTTTAAGATGAAGTTAAGGTTGCCCAGTACTGTCTTATGCCATTCCAGATGATTGAGTTCTGCTACATTCCAAACTTCTGAAAATAAAAAAAATGAACAGAGAAGGTATAATACAAATATAAATTTCTGAAATAGAGTTAAGATGCATGCCACCCCAAAAACCCAGCTTTAGCTCTGCTCCTTGGATCTGGCATTAGTCATTGGAATGGTTCGTTTAAGAGTGGAGCTATAGTAGATAGACTTGAAGGTGTTATGGGTCATTCTGTTATGTTTCACTGATGTGAATTGCAGCATTTTTCTGCATGTATTCCAGTAGTGTTCGTTGTTAGGTGTAGCTGTTTTGGATGGTGGAGGGATTAGTTGGAGCAGGTTGACAGAGCTGCTACAGTAAGATGAAGAGAGCTGCATATGCATCTTGAGGAGTTAAGTATGACCCTTCTCAGATTTGAGCTCTTTAGGTTATGTCACTAATGATGCACAGAAGTCTCATCATGGGAAGTGTCAGCAGTCTGGTGACATACAAGTCTCCAGGACTAAGTGAGATGTGAATGAAGACAATGTCTGTGATGTAGTCCTCATGACAAAGGTGAAGGAGTGGTAACATTTGGCAAGTCTAGGGTGATTTGTCAGGAGTGACCTCTATATGAGGACAGATCAGGTGTAGGTAGCTCCTGTTTTGCTATGCTTGATCTAAACCAGAGTTTCACCTCAGCAAAGAGAAGGTGTTAAATTTTGTCTTAAAGTGATTATGATCTGTTTCCAGACTGTTGGATAACATCTCTAAGGGCATAGTGGTGGTATGTGTTGTGGCATATTGAGGCATTATTCAGAGTTAATGTTGGTTTGCAGGTGTGGTGTATACCTTAACACTGTGTGTTTCTTAATTTTCAGAGGTTTTAATGTAACTGAATTTGATGTCCTAGAATGGCCTGGCGCAGTGCCAGACAACTTTAATGCTGTGTCAAAGTTTTTAGGTAGATAAATTCCTTCCCCCCCCCCTTTTTTTGTTTCTGCTCTGTCAACAGTGTTGAGCTCCTAAAGAGTAACACATAGAGGCGTGGATTTTCACTGAAGGATCATAGTAAAAATATTTTCGGAAACTCAGTTCTTCATCAAAGCTCTAGACTTTGAACTGGGTTTAAAAATCAGTGTTTGGATAATTCCTTACATTAAAGGATGGTCTACACTGAAAAGTTGCATCAGCATAGCTACCTCTTTCAGGGGTGTGAAAAAACCCACGTCCTGAGAGATGTAATTAAGCCAGCCCAACCCTTGATGTAGATAGTGCTAGGTCAATGGACAAATACTTCCATCTACCTAGTTACTGCCTCTTGGTGAAGTGGATTACTTGGAGAGGAGGTTCTCAAACTGTGGGCATGGAATGTATTCCTTGGGGGTAGGAGGTGAGAAACCACTCAGCCTTCAGAAAGGGGCATCTGGAGAGTGGAGGCTGTTGGCTGGGCACTGTTGGGCACTGGGCACTGTTGGCTGCAGCTCTGAAGGCAGTGCCACTACCAGCAGCAGCACAAAAGTAAAGGTGGCAAGGCCATACCATGCCACCCTTTTCTGTGCTGCTGCTGGCAGTGGTGCTGTCTTCACAACTGGGCACCTGGCCAGCAGCCGCCACTATCCACTCTGCCTTCAGAGCTAGGCAGCCGTGTATGTACTTGCGTGGAGGGAGATGCTACGGGCACAAAGGTAGAGAACTACTGATCCTAGGGTAATGGGAGAGTCCCTGTAAATAAGTGCTGTGCCACCATAGCATTTGAAGTGTAGATGTGACCTAATGGTGTGTGCTAGCCCCTCAATAGTTATGTCAGAGCACAGCCCTAATGGGTGAAGGTTATTTAAAGGGTAGAGCCCCTTCATTGCTTCAACACCCCTTGCATGTCCCCGTCCCCCCCACAGCTCCAACCCCATTCCCACCCCATTATACTCCCTTGTTCTACAGCAAAAAACTTAAGAATCTGAATATTAGCGTGGCTACATATTAAGAAACTGTTGAGCAAATATCCAGTGGCGACTTTCCTTTGATCACAATGGATTGAGGAGCATAAGTCATGATGATTACATTACTCCAAATGCTTACTACCATCGTCTATATCGCTAGTCCGTATTTCATTGACTGCTTCTAAAGTTAAAATCAGAATCTGCATGTCAATTTTGGAGCACTTTTAAAATATCTTAAACCGGAACAAAACTTCAAAAAGGAGCCTCCATAAAATGCAGGCAAAGAACAACTAACTTAATACAGATTCTCCAAAAACTGCCACAAATAGGACTTGAACTCACAGTGCATGAGTGTTGCTTAGATTCAGTGTCCAAGCATGTCCCATTGAGTCACCCAATTACTGTGATGACAGTCAGCCTGCAAACCCTCCAGTCTTGCTGCATGTGTGTATTTCACTGTTTTGTCAGTTTAGGTCAATTTGACCTGGAGCTCTAAACTTATTAACGCTCAATACTACCACTGCACAGTGGGTGCTCTGCACTGCTGAGATAAATCCCAAGGGATGATATCAGTTTGGGAAGGATCAAAACCAGGTGATTCTGTAAATGTGGGGGTTTTTTTTGTTTTGTTTTTTGAAAGGGGATTGCATCTCAGGAATCGTTTGCTCAAATAACCCTATATTTGGACCACAGACCCTACGGTGTGTGCATCTCTATGAGGCACAGCAAATAAAACTATCAGAGTTGGCTTGTGGCTTTAAAGCACTTAATTCTTTTAAACAGTAGACAACCCTCAACCTTAACTATAGCAGAGCTATTGCTCTGCTATAATGTGCTGCTGACAGTTGTGTACGTGGTGGACTTCTGTACTCTGCAGCAAGAAGCAGTGCTATAGTGGTGTATCCCTTGAAAGGTTGGGATGTTCTGTTTTTTTTGCAAGTGCTACCTGTCTGAAGACACGTGTTGTATTGAAAACTAATATTAGCTTATTTCATGGCAAGGCAACTGTGCTAGAAGAAATGCCTCCATTTCCAGAGAGGGAGTCATCCATTCTGGCTAAGCTGAAGAAGAAGAAAGGCCCCGGCACAGTTACTGATCTGGAAGAGATCAAAAAGGAGAGGAACTCTGATGTGAATGGAGGCACTGAATCCACCGCTGTTAATGCCAGTACTGTGGTATGTTTCTTTAATTATACCACTTGTGATAACCAGTTATGACTTTCTAGTAGGGAAATGCAGAGATTCCTTACATTTTGCTTGTTCAGTGGCTTGTATTGTTCACTCACTGTTTCTTAAATTTGAGACTCCTGATGTTTGTATAAAGTAGCTGGAAAAGCTGTATTTTAATTCCAAAGGTGAGGGAAGTAGTGGGTAGAATTTGACAGAAGTTCTTCAGATACATTGAGTGAAAGTTACAGATGCAGGCATAGATATGCCAGTATATCTATGCCTGAATCTGTGTAATTTTCACTTCATGCATGTGAAGAAGTGGGATTTTATCCACAAAAGTTTATGCCCAAATAAATCTGTTAGTCTTCAAGGTGCCACCGGACTCCTCATTGTTTTAATTTAAATGTTGTAATATCAAATTTGCTCTTGCAGCTCTGATATTTGGATGCACAGTCTAAGCACACGCGGATAGTGGAACGCATACAATTCTTGGTTTTGTTGCTGATCACTTCATTTTTTTATTGAAGGCCTTGCCTGATTCTCTACTTCAGGGCTCTCTGGCTGAACTGGTTATTGGGCCCAGACCTCGCCCTTCTCGTCTGAATTCTTCTCGTTTAGCCATCCACAGCCTTCAGACAGGAGTTCCATGTTTGTTTAAAGGATTCTTCACTTCTGAGGTCTTTTAATTAGTCCTATTGCAGGCATGAAGTCTTAAAACTTTTTTGCTTTTTGGTGCTTGCAGTTATTCATGACAAGGCCTGCACTACTTTGGGACGGAATTTGGGAGTGAATTATTAACATGCATGCCTATCTCAATTTAAATATCCAGTTGTCTTAAACAGTCAGCTAAGAAATTCAAACTTTTCATGAATAATCAGATACTATAGTGACTTGTTTCTAAATCCGCCTGTTGCTGTAGTTTTTCATGTTCCCCTGCTCTCCATTATTTGATAGATATTGCTATACTTTCATGGGTTTCCCTCATAGTTACTCTGCAAGTACTGGAAGTGTCACCAAAATAGAGTCCATCCCATTCAAGACCTTCTGTTCTCTTGCAGGGTGAAATTTGCACAATAGTTTAAAACCTTGGTGTTGCTAGGCTACCTCTAGTGTTTTGGTAATTGTAATTGCTCTTGATATAAGTGCATTTGGATATTTCAGAATTCCCAGTAAAGCATGATCTTACTCTCTCTCTCTCTCTCTTTTTTTTTTTCATTAGTACATATCTAATACTAATTTACAATCACCTACTGCTTTTCTTCCTTTGGTAAGGGAAGTAATAAACATTTACTTGCATGCATGTCTTTAGCATAGCATTGATATTAATTTGGTCATGTTAATTCCCTTCAAATTTTAACATGGTTTTTTAGTCTTTAAAGAGAAGCAATAACATGGAAATGTTTCCCAAACTTCATCTTTACTTATAATGGGAGTTTAATTTGCAGTACACTCCAACAAATTAGCTTTTCATAGTGGATTTAGAAAACCTCTTGAGACTATAGATATATGTTGTCCTTAATTTTTTAAAAACATATTTTTGAGGGGTGGTACCCAACTTAAGATGCTAGACCTAGCATAATTCTCAAAGTGAACAGCCCCATTCAAACTGAGGCACCTTTAAGGTGTCTCAACTTCAGTACCCAAAATCACTGGTCACTGCTGGAAAATGTTGACCATCGGTGGTGATGAAAGGTCTGAGAAGTTTTGTCAGTACTGTATATATGTGTTGAAGTTTTTAACCTTATTAAACTAGGTTGACCCAAAGAGCAATTGTTGGTTTGCACCCGGGTTCTGCTTAGGAGGCTGAAAATCAGTCCTAGCTTGCCTGTTTCTCAGTTGCCAAACCCCAACATAAATTACACATGCAACGGGCAGCATAGATTTATGCTGTTGGTGAAAGACCAAGGATCTTATTCCAATTTAGAATTGAGTGCAGTGGTACCTTGTTCTGCTGTGCCATCTCCCATATCACACCCTTGACATCCACCTTAGCTCCCATTGTGAGGGAAGGGGTGTGGTTCCAGCACAAAAGTGGTGGAGTTGCCAGTTAGATGGAAATCTCCAATGCAGATCTTTAGCTGCTTCAGGTTTGCTTTGTGCACCAGAGAATCTGTCCCAAATAACCATTATCGATTTTAAAAATGATCACTTTTAAATGTTTATGACTTTTTTGAACTTTTCAGTGGAATCACTTAGATTTATTTTGTTCCCTAAAGTTTTAACTGTGTTTAGCACGTGTTGTAAAGTTCTACAAGAAGGAAAATATTTCCTTTCCAAATCAGTGTTATAAGGCCCAAATTTAACTTTCATTACAATCTTTGCCATTGGCACACCTGTACACACTGTCTGGGAGTTTACATAAGTAGAGTAAAATTCTCCCTATATGTCCACTTATTAATATCTTGCTTTTCCAGGAGAAAGTTAACTAGCTTTCCTTCAATCTCCTTCCTTTTGAGGAAGAGGAAAATTCCCAACCAACAGTCCAAGAAATACAAGTTCCTCAAACTTTTAATGCCAGATTCTCCATCCACTGGAACTCCTTGTTCATTTTACTTCCTTTATGACTTAAGTGTTGTTACTCTCCTTTTTGGGGGAAACTGTATACTCGGTTTTATTTCCTTTCTTAACCAACTTTAATTTAGGACCACTCTGGTTTCTGGCTTATTAATTTCAATACTTCTCTTTTGAGTGTGTGCATGGCTTCAGAACTTAACATTCAAAGAAATGAACAAAGAGCTATATTGGTTAAAAGGAAAGAGTTTTTAATATTCAGGAAAACATCAGTTTTAGGCATCTGGGTTTATCAAAATGCCCTGAAATTTAGGTTTACACAAAAGTGTCTCAGGTTGGGACACACAAGTGTTTTGGATTAGAGTTGTATAAAGTTGGAGTTCGCAAAATAGTACAGGTTAACCTGTACTGCTTTTAATGTTCAAAGGTGAAGGAGGGAGATACCATGAAGAACCAGCGAGCGTTAAGTTATTTGATTTAAAACTGGCTTTATGGGAAGGCAAAATCTAGTTGTAGGAAACCAGCAGGTTTTGGATATGAAACTGCCTCTCTTAGGCCATTTAAAGGGCAAGGTGGAAAATGTCTTTATTTCCCACAAACAACACTATTTTTAAAATCTTTGCCAGTGTTTACTGGGTTACAGGGGTTGAGGCACAGTTTTTTGGTTTTGGGTTTGTATTAATATATATGAATTGAATGCAGTTTTAAAGTGTTCAATTTTATCTTCTACAGTCTACTCCTTCTCCATCAGCAGACCTTCTGGGCCTCGGTGCAGCTTCTCTCACCAGCTCTGCTCCTCCCCCTTCCTCTACTGGCAGTTTGCTGGTGGATGTATTTTCAGACTCTGCTTCTGCGGTTGCACCGCTTGCTCCTGGCTCTGAAGATAATTTTGCAAGGTAGTTAAAATAATTCTCAACTGAGTTTGGGAGTAGGTGGTGCCTCTTATCTTCCACCTTGTCCACCGTATCCTTATGAAGAGTACAAAGAGCTGAAATTTCTCACCCCTCCCCTTAAGAACAACATCGTTCTACTTCTACGAATAATTTTCTTAATGTCATGTGAAGGGAATTCATATACTGATATAATCACCTAAGGGCAAGTCTACAGCTGGTTATTTTATGCTTAATATCCAGATTATATTGAGTACAGTAAGACTTAAATGCAATGATGAGGTCAGTGGATAACTTTGGGCCTCGCCATAAATGATTTCTATTTTATTGCATTCAGTTTTAGGTGCATAAGGTAAGCTGTTCTTCCATGCATTTCAATATCAGGCTGTAGGTATTAATGTATTAATCTGTAGTAGTGAACTGTTATTTCAGATTTTGGATGATGTAGCCTAAATTAAATAGATTTCCTTTCTTATTCCTATGCCATGCAGGACTCTAGCAATTGTGTCCTTTCATCTCTAACAAATGGCTGCTGTTGGCCTGGGGTGGGTAGATTATTACTAATTTGTGTCTCTATGACAGCGGATCTCCTAGAGCTATTAAACATAGTCTGTCCGAATGGATTAACTCAGTCACAGGCATAATTTAATTTGGCTTTTATATATTGTTTATGACTTAACTACAGTCAGTGGCCTCATTGTGTAAAGTTATTCTTGCATCTTCACAATGTCCCTTGTATTTAAAAGTACATATTCCAGTACTCCAGCATGCCTTTTTAATTCAGTGGTCAATAACTGCTTTTATTGATTATCAGCATTTTAGGTGAAATTTGCAATATAAAGCTTTCAGGCACTGTACACCAGACATTAAATTCTTGGCTGTCAGTGTAAATATCATGAGAGGATTCATCTTACTGCTAGCTTTTTCTAGCAAAATTCTAGCTTGTGAGCAGAGCTAATATTAAATAGAATATGTAACCTGAATCTCTTGTCATTGAACACCTAGCTGAAAAACATTTGAATATAGTTAAGACTGCCTAGTTGACAAGGGTGTTTTTTAAAAAAAAAAAACAAATCCCACTGTGTCAAGCCTCTGCTTATAACATCTACTAAAGAAGATTTGATACTACTATGGAACAGGTATTTAAAGTAATGGAGGGCAGCTAAACCGTTGCAATATGCAGCAGTCATGCTTTGTGTGTTAAGTATAGGGATAAGTATGTGCTCCAGCAGAGCTCTGTAAAATTGCCACGAGAAAATACCAGCCCAGGCACAATCTACTTGTCTGCAGTTTGCTATGGTTGAAAAATTTCATCCTAAAACATATTTCATTCTTGGAAGATACTGGATAGTATTGAAGACACATTTAAATGGCTCATACATGATAACTGAACGGCCACACACTAAAGGTTAACTGATGTTTTAGTGCTGACATCTGCTGTACCTCTTCTCTGTCCTTTCTCTTCATTTAGTGTTAGGCTAGTAGTTCAGGAGTGATCTGCAGGGATGGGGTGAAGCATTAATGCTTTATCTGTAGACATTTGTTGCAGAAAAATGACTAGCATTGCTGACCCTTGCCCTGTTTGCCGTCATTGCATTTGGTAAAGTGCTTGTCTAAGGTAGTTACTACCTAAGTGTCTTCTACAGTAACCACTACCACTTTTTCATAAGTAGTAAGGTGGGATGAAGGAGGAAATCTGTTACTTGGTTAAAGGATATTCTGAACAGTCTACCAGTATAGTTACTTTTGCATATTTGTTCTAAAATGTTTTGGCAATGCTTGTTCTTTCACTCAAGCAGAGCAGTTTTATTAGAGTTTAAGAAAATCACAACTGTATCTAGAATTGCTACCAGTGGCAATGAGGGCCTGGCATCTGTGTGCAGACTAATGAAAGTTAATGGGTGTTCTTAAATATGGACTTAATCCAAATTTTCTCCACAGTGGTGCCTGGATTTAGATGTCTAAAAAGGATTTAGAGGCCTAAAGTGGCATGATTTTAAGTGCTGAACATTTCCACTCTTTTTGAAATCTGTGGGCACTACAGGTGTTCAGCCCTGCTGAAAAATCCAGTTGTTTAGATGGCTAAAGTATTTAGGTCCCTAACTCCAGGTGTCTTCAAAAATGTAGGCCTTGGTCTGTCAAATCCCAAAATGCTGTTCTGAGGGAGGAAATAAAGGAAATGACTAAGCTCTCTCTCTTACTTTTTTTTTTTTTTTTTAACTACTAACTCTTGCCATCTCTATTGCTACCTCCTTTCTTCCTTTGTGCTGTTTGAATTAGCCCTGACCTGGCTTCATCTGAGGTAGTTTCTGAGGAACCAGCTGATACTGTGCATGATGCTGATGAGCTTATTCACAAGTAAGCAATACTAAAATCTAAAGATGGGCAACTTCCAGAGCATTATCACAAAATAATCAAAAATCACAAAGCAAGGGATTAAACTAAGTATTAATACACTATTTTTGAAAGTGGCGACTGTTTTCCTAGACATGCAGTAAGACTGGTAATGCACAGAGTTGGTTATAGAATGCTGTATTCCATATGCGGTATATTCATTCACATTTTGCCAGTGCAGCTCAGTGGTCACCTGCCATACCACACGCTGCTCTAAAACTAGGCCTCTCCTCATCAGTGTTAGTTGTATGCCAAGTTTTGCAATCATTTGGGGTTGAGAACAATTCTTAACTGGGGATTAGGCAGGCATAGCCCAGGTATTGCAAGTGCACTTTGTTAAAGTGCTTTGTAGGTGAAACAATGAATTGAAGTTAGTTAATCCACTAGATTAATGCTGGATTGAAAAATCTGTCTGGTCTCTATAAACCATGTTTGTGTCGCTTGACTTCCATCCTATTTTCATTTTAAGCATAACATTGAAATAAACTTGAATAGTTGAAATAACTATTCAAGTTGCAACATTGCAAAGAAGGTTTGGGCTATAATATAAATTAATTTTGCATTAAATTTACAATTTTTCTGTCCTTTTTACTGACTACTTCAAGGCACCTGGGCCAGCAATTCTCTTTATGCTGTCCACAAGACCTTTAAATTCCATTGCTTTGATTGCTTTTTAATAATTTGTCTTGCAGTTAAAATATAAACTCTTATCTTTCAAATGTACCTATCTTTCTCTAGGTTTGTATGTAAAAATAATGGAGTTTTGTTTGAAAATCAACTGTTACAGATTGGATTGAAATCTGAATTTCGACAGAACTTGGGTAAGACAGATAATTTTTTATGTTTTGAATAGATCTGGTAGTTAACATGGTGTTAACTTCCCTGTTGTATCAACAGCAATATCAGCACAGAATTGGGAATAAATCTTGTTGGTTAAAAATAGATATTCTGTTAATTTACTGCTGACAAATTTTCTGAACGTCTAAAATGGATCAGATTTGAGGCCTAACCTACTTAAGGAACCCTTTTTTGTTGATGTGGAAAACGGTTGTCTTAGGCTGTAGTGTAGACTTAGCCTATGTCAGCAAAATTTAAGTCACTTGGGTGAATATTCCACCTACATCCCCTCCCCCCTGAGTGACGTAAATTACATCAACATAAGTGCTCATGTGTGTGCATCCAACTCTATGTTGGCGATAGAGCTTCTGCCACTCACAGAGGTGGGTTTTTTATGCCAACGGGAAAGCGCTCTCCTGTCGTCGTAGAGTGTCTTTACCAGACGCACTGCAGAAAGATAGCTGCATCTGTACAGCTGTGCCACAGAAATGCTGTACAAATACACACAGCATTAGACTTGCTCCAAATGTGGTCAGTAGATTTAATTAGTGTTATGTGCTATATTTGAGGATTTTATCATTAAATGTTTTTACCTATTTCTTTCCAGGTCGGATGTTTATATTTTATGGTAACAAGACTTCCACTCAATTCCTGAATTTTACTCCAACACTAATCTGTTCAGATGAACTTCAGTCAAATATCCTTCATTTTAATTGCTCTGCTTCATATGCAAGTAGTAGTGTATGCACCTCATCATTACATGTATCAAATGCAAAAATAAATAGGAATAAAGAAATACTTTGGCTAATGCAATAGCTGCTAGATTCAAGGTCTGAAACCTCACAAGATGAAGAAGTTGTCACTTCTGTGTCTTAAAAATACAACCTTTTCATGTCAGTGTAGAAAAATTAATTTATCAAAATCTATGGCTCTAGAAAAATTGCTACACATTGTAGTATTGTGTAGAATTTGTATAAGGCTATCTTGTTGTTGTGAGAAGTTACCTAATACGCTTTTGACAAGATGCATAGTATTGCATGGGCAAAGTTGCAAAGTACAAGTTTCCAGGAGGAAAAGGGGAACATATTAAAACCAGATATTTGATTAATTTACCACAGAGCTATCATCTGTTTCTAACTTTAGTTTAGACTCCTCTGCTCATACTAAAGTTGAAAAGGTTTTAACTCTTTGGTACCAACAGAGTTAATTAAAATTTAATCACAAAATACACTGCAAGTTAAAAGGGAATAAGTCAAATTAGACAAATGCAAACTAAGTAAGAACTTTTAAGACAGGGGTGGTCAACCTTTCAGAAATGGTGTGTCGAGTCTTCATTTTATTCACTCTAATTTAAGGCTAATACATTTTAACATTTTTTTTAGAAGGTCTATATATATCAGGGGTCGGCAACCTATGGCTGCCAGCTCTTGCCAGCCGAGGTCTCGGCCGCCAGCCCCCTCAGCCTGCTGCTGGCCTGGGGTTTCCTTCACCCACACCCGGCAGCAGGCTGAGCGGAGTCGGCAGCCGGAACTTTGGCTGGCAGCAGTGTGCCATTAAAAATCATGTGCCACAGGTTGCTGACCCCTGTTTAAGCTATGCAAGCTAATGTGGAGAGATTATTCGCTGCTCTTTAAAATATTTGTTGCACTACCAAAACAATCACTTTTAAGCAGTTAGTAAAAGTCTAGCTAAGGATTTTGGATAAAGTTGATCGTATCAAAGAAAATAAGGGCAGGTTATTAAAAATTCCACTATATGGTGGTGGTAGGCCTGAAAAACTTTAGCTAGAGATTAAGTCCGTCAATAAATGATGATGAAATCTTGGCATCAATAAAGAGACTTCCGAATGGAAAAGCACTAAGTTGCAATGGAATAGTAGCTGAATTGTTAAAGCATAGTGGATGAAGACTTGAAAGCCCAGTCAGAGGTAATGAAGACTATATTTAAGACCAGAGAATTGCCAGAATACTTCAGAACGTTACATATCCAAACTGCAAAAAAGACCAGTGCTATGGATTGTAAAGACTACAGAACAATCACATGCAGAGTCTAAGGTATGTCTACATTGGAGAGAAAAGAAAAGGAAAAACCCATGGCAGTGAGTCTGAGTCTGGGTCTACAGATTCTACATACTCGGGGGGTATGTCTACACTGCAAATCCGATCTTTGGGCCCTGGGGTTGTGAACATGGTGTTTCCAAGCCCTCCCTTGAGCATATACACACTTCATTGATCTGGGTCTTGCATCCATACTGAGTACAGACATTCTGACTTGGGTATGCGACTTGAACTGCATCCACGCTGCAACATAACAGGGTTTAGCCCTGAGTCACAGTGGGGTTCAGGATCTGATCCACCCACCTAGCAGAGTCGTAGGTCCAAGCTCCTGCATCCTTGCTGACCCAAGTCAGAGTGACTTGTGTGTGCATGGAAGGGGAGCTTGGCATCAAAACCTCTGTCAGAGTCTGGGCTAAGTGTACTGTGTAGTTATATTTCTAAATATTTTTGTGAGTAGTTCAAAACCTAATACAAGAAAAGATTGATAAGGAAAGAATACCAACAATACTGCTTCAGACATGGAAAAGGCATGATAAACATCATTGTGAATTTTACTCTTATATTAGAAAGGTCGTTTGAAATGGAGAACACAGCATAGTTGTGTTTTATTGACTTCCAAGAAGCATTTGACAGAATATACCACTACAAATTACTCAATATATTAAGATCTGTAGGGATTGATGGATACAAAATATGAGTGAAATTGAGTGTCCCTAGCAGTTCAGAATTGCCATCTGTGGCCTATAAGACTTGTTTGCGCATCTTATGTTTGCATATATTGCATGTACTCTATACAGTGCTTACTACTCTTCAGGGGTTACTAGTAGTAATTGTCTCATTATCTTGAAACTGTATATTGTATGGTGCTTGAAAAATTGTCCACATAACATTTAGTTAGTACTGTGGTGTTTCACGGTGACATTTAACTTGCTAGTGGAAGTTCCCCCCCTCCCCTCCCAATATCTAGTTTATCCATATGAAGATATAAATTGATATTTAAAGCCAGTGGTAATGATTAAAAGCACAATTTTTTCCCCCTGTGAATTGGTTTCCTTAACAACCTCTCACGCCTGAACCTGCAAACAAAACCAGTTGACCCTACAGTGGATGGGGGAGCTCAGGTGCAGCAAGTTGTGAATATTGAGTGCATATCAGACTTCATGGAAGCTCCGATTCTAAACATTCAATTCAGGTAAAAGGTGTTTTTGTTTGTTTTTTGTTTGTTTTTTAGTTGAATTTGTTTGGTGTTGAAGTAAAGCTTACATAGACACCAACTTCAGCATAGACTTCTGAATCTGAAAATGCATTGTAAGCACAGAAGAATTAAAAAGGTACTCTGGACAGAGGAATTGCCTGAGGGCTTGTTCTAACAAATTACTAGAGCCCTTCAATTTGGAGAGACTAGGTGGGTGAGGTGATATCTTTTATTGGGTCATCAGCTATGGGTGAAAGACAAGCTTTTGAGCTACACAAAACGTTTTCAGGTCTGGAAAAGGCACTCCGTGTCGGTGGAAGACTGTTTAGCTTAAATAGTTAACACATTCTCAAAGAGACCTTCAAGGTGAAGTGGCTGCTAACCCCTCTCCAGCTATAGGATAAAAAAGAAGGGTTAGCGGGTTACAGATTGTTGTAATAAGCCATGAACCTTTAATGGTGTTGCACAAGTTTCCTCCCAGGACAAGGACAGAAGGGTTAGATATGGAAGGATTGTTTTGTGAGAAGTGTTTGCCCATAGGTAATACAATGTTTGTCCTTTTATCATCTCACTGAGAGAGGTTACTTGAGACATTGTCTGGTTTCACCCACATCATTGTGTTGGAGCATATAATGCACTGGATAAAGTATGCCACATGTTGCAATAGGTTTTTGTAGGACCCCCGCACTTTGAAAGGTGTATTGGGGAGGTATTGATCATGGAGAGCAGTGGAGGTAAGTCTTCAGGTTTTGCATCTGTTATGATAGGGTATGGTGCCACTTTGAGTTCGAGAGTCCTGGTATGTGGGGAACTTGCTACTGATAACGAGCTTGGTGAAGATGGGAGATTTATTTTGAAGGCCGGAAAAGAACACACTTGATCGTTACATTGATTGCTTTTGGAAAAAAATTGACTGTGAAATCCTTAACAAAAATCACATTCACCACAATTACTCCACCACCAATAGGACAGCAATGCAGTCCCTGAAAACCAACCTAAGACAAAGGGGTCCCATCATACTTCTCAACCTTGGTAACTGTCAGCGAGACCAACAAACAACTCTCTGACACCACCTACTACAAAGAACTTGAAGATTCCACACCACAATTCACCTAGGAATTTAAAGAGATCATTCAATCCTTCTCTAAACAACCCAAGAGAAACTCTACAACCTCATCCCCCACGAATCTACTCCAGGGACCTCACAGGGTCCCAGAACTAGGCTCAAGCCTGAGCCTGAATGTTTACACTACAATTAAATGCTCCTTAGCCCAAGTCAAATGGCACAGGCTAGCGTGGCTTTTTAATTGCAGTGTAGACACATCCTCTGAGTACCATTCCCAGAACTGAAAGTTCTGTGTAGCTCGAAAACTTGCCTCTTTCACCAACAGACGTAAGATATTACCTTACTCACCATGTTTCTCTAATATCGTGGGACCAACACAGCTACAACAACACTGTTTTGAACTCAAATAGTCATTCTTTGGAACAGCATGTTAGGTAACTTCTAACTGAACCAGGTGACCATAATTCTCACTTATCTTTCCATTTTATTCAGTAAGGTTGTACTCTAAATTGCTATTCAATACAGAAAGCAAGGTTTCCTACTTGAAGGTTGTAGATTAACTTGTTATCCAGAAACACTTTCATGATACAATGGAATTTTTAAAATTTGTTTTCTACAGTGTATAACCAATACATGTGCTCCCAGAATATTCCAATGAAAATCTAAAAGGGAAACTTAGTAGAAGCTGTCTATTTTTCAGCGTCAAAGCTGAGTGAAATGCAAAACAGTGAATAGGCAACATGAACTGTAAAGTAAATTCGGTTTTAATAATTCCTTGACTTACCCAAAGTGATGGTTTTTAATATAAATGAGAATGTGTTAAACTTGGTTAACCTGAGTGTCAATTTGAGTTACCCCAAAATGACTGTACGCCGTTCATTAATTGAGATGCTGGCTGCTAGGAGTTTTTAAATAAAGGAGGGTGTAGGAGTTTCTCGTCACCTAACTCTGTAATCTTCATATACTCACCTATAATATGCCTTCTTGGTGTATTTATTTCCATAGAAATAAATCTGTTCACCCTCTTGTGGTTCATAGTGAGATTGTACCTTTTGAAATGTCTGTGTGCATTTTTCCACTAAAGGTAAATTAATGATTTTCCTATTGATTATTTTTATACAGGTTTGCTTTTGTTCCAGTCATTCTGTTGCTGTGGATGAAAATTAACATTTTTACATGTAGAAAGCTGTGGTTTTAAAATAAGCACCAGCAGAGACTATTCCTGCTTTCCCCCCATACAGTTGGCCTAAATACATGGGAGGCTGCAGTTGTGAATCCATTCTCAATGTCTGTTTGGTTGGCATTATCTAAAATGTCAGCACTCTAAATGTGTACTTATACTCTAGTTTAGGTTCACGGAATTCTTATTGAGGTGTTGATGCATTTAACTATTTCTGCCTTGATATGCATCTAAAATGAGTTATTTCTAAACTTCTATTCTCGTAAGTACAAATGGCTCTTTTCTCCCACACATTGCCCCTGTTTATAATCAATAGTCTGAGTCTAAGGCATATTTACTTCAGAATTCTTTGTATTCTGTATGAAATAGTAAATAGCCCTTTTGATAGGGCAATATAATAGTTATGCTGCCTGGAGTGGCTCATGACCGAGAATGCCAATCTCAGGGCAGACTGTCGAAAGCAGGGCTTACACCCCAAACTGGTGGCATGTTCTATAATTCGATTTCACCAACTCAGTAACAAATGTGAACTCCTAGATCACTAACTTTATAGTTAGTCTTTAAGGTGCCACAGGACTCTGTTACCTCTGCTATTCCAGACTAACACGGCTACCTCTCTAGTTCTACCATAGAGTCACAGACAGTCCCTTTGGGATCTCCAGTCTCTTGCCACACTGGCAAGCTTGACTTAGTGACAAAAAGTGATTTATACCAATAAATCACACACTAATTCAGGTTGCTTCCAGTCCCAGAAGACCTATGTCTTGCCCCAGATACATTTTTACCTTAGCTCTCATGCCAAAGAGAACACCTGCAGCCAATCCTGTAATTAACTAAAGGTTTATTAACTAGGAAAAAGAAATGATTTATTTAAAGGTTAAAATAAGCAAGCTTATAAACACATGAGTTTCAGTCTGTGATTCAGTAAGGGACAGATGTAGTAATCTGTCAGCATTTAATGTCCTTAAGGCTGAATCCAGGTCAACCCGGGGATCTCTGTTCTTTTGTTTCTTAGCTCCAGCCCTTGTGAGAGTCCACACAGCAAAGAGATGAAAAATTTTCATGTCATTTGTTTCTCTTTCCCTCTTCCAACATTCAGATTGATGGTCAGAGACCTTCTGCACATACTTGTAGAGGGGTGGGTGAGGCAATTAAAAAAGCTTTTGTTCTGTGATGGCCCATGTAATTTTTGATAGCCCTTCTGGATGGGCAGTGGGAGCCACTAGTCCCATCTGAATTCACATGTTCAAAGCAGGCTGTTCTATCATTATAAAACACTTTTTTGTTCTACCTTGCAGCACGGAATACAGACATTACAAGTGAGATTAATGCCTACAGCAACTTAGTCATTTCATAGCTTCCTAGCTTTAACTACTTCTTATAAGACTAATACTTGTTTTGGAGAAAACTAACATATGGATGCACTCTTTTGATTTCCAGCTATGAATTTGTCAGTTCTTGGCTAATGCCTGTGGCCTGGGCCAGGGCTGACACTTGGCTTACAGTGTCACACTATCTTTCAGTGTTTCACTTTTTTTCTTAAATTCTTTCTGAAATACAGTCTAATTCATCATAGCTTGTACCACATTTTCTCTTTATTCTTCATGCAGGTATGGAGGAACATTTCAAAATATTTCAGTAAAACTACCGATCACACTGAACAAATTTTTCCAACCTACAGAGATGGTCTCTCAAGACTTCTTCCAGCGTTGGAAACAATTGAGCAAGTAAGATTTGAACTCCGATTGAAATTTCTCAGAGAAAGGGCTATGCTGAATAATACCTAGTTTACTGGTGCTTCATTTCTGACTGAGGCTTGAGAGCCACTTCAATATAAGTAAATACTACTGTTGAACTTCAGCATTCTACCAGGCATGCACTTGTGTTCTATGTTTTATAGTCTGATACTAACTTGTATGTTTCTCACAGTCCCCAACAAGAAATGCAGAACATCTTTAAAGCAAAGCATCCAATGGATACCGAGATCACAAAGGCAAAGGTAGGTAATTGTGGTATTTTAACAGATGAATTTCAGATTTGGAGCAATGGCATTAACAAATGTAATGATTCTATTGATGCTAATATTTTTTGTCCCTCTTTTTTTTTTTTTTTTTTCTTCATTTGGGTCATGCTGCTTAGGCATGAACACATTGCAAATTAGTCAGTGAGGTAATTGCACTTAGCAGCATGGAAATATCTGTAATGTTTAGATAGGTTTTATCTAATTTGGTTTATTTCTAAAAGTTTTAGGGCTTCTGAAGAATCTTAAGTGGTTTATACTGAAATGTGAACTTCATTTATGAAATTGAATTGGAGGGAACTTCAAAGCCTGCTCTCTACTAAAGAGACAAAAAAAATTGATTTTGAAAATGTTTTTAATGTAATGGTTTCCTTTTCGTCAAAATGTTTTTACTAAATCTACCCGGTCAAAAAGTAGAGTGAAAACTGACTCTTTGTTGACTTTGTGAAATTAGAAAACTTTCAACCAGCCCCTCCTTTTTTTACCATTCAAACTTTGTTTATCATGCAACTGTTTTGCTGTTATATTTGTGTATATCATGAAGTCTTATTAACATGATGAACTATTTCATTGAAAATTTTACTGCATGCCATCTGGCAACTGGAATTAAAATCTAGCTGATCATCAGATAGGGTGACGAATATCTGTTAGCCATTCAGTTGGGGTGGGAGGGGTTGTCAACCTGAGGCAGGTTTTGGCCCCTCTAGTTCAGTGCCCCTTCCCGATATATCTGTTTTTATGACATTTGGAAAGAAAACATAACTGGTTGGATTGCTTTGTATCCTTTCTGTGCTGAGACTTCCTGTATAAGTTGAAGTTCCTTGTTTGAATTCCCTTATTTAATAAAAACAAACAAATTAATATTGTATATTCAGACATTGCTATCTCAGTGATCCACACCTGTTTGGTCAGACAATGTTAAGCTTAGCATGTTTCCAAAGAAATAGGGCTGAACTGTAACTCCAGATATAGAATCTTCTCTTAAACCTAGGAAAGATCTAATTCTGATTATTAATAATATTTATTATAGTACTGCCAAGGGACAAGCAAGGGGAGGACCCCTCACTGTCCTGGGCACTGTACAAAGAATAGCAGCCAATCCCTTCCCTGAAGAGCTTACAATTTAAATAAACAAACAAGCCACAGGGCAGGGGAAAGGGCTAGAGCATACAAGTAGAGAGATCAGTATGACAGCGGCAAGTATCATGTTCCATTGAGTCTTTTGTGGATGGGGTTTAGTTAAAAGGGAGAAGGGCTAGGGGAAATGGAGCAGGTGAGAAGGAGGAGAGGGAAGGTATGAGAGAGAGGTGTGGAGGAAGGACTTAAAATGTCTGAATCCAGAGAACTCAGACCCCTCATCCTATTTATAAGTGTTGCTACTACTTGAACTACTTGGATTGCCAAACAAGTTTATCTTTAAAAGTTCAGGTTGTGGTATAGGGGCAGTGTTAAGATGTAAGAATTCTTATGATACTATTGCAGCTTTAAAATATATTTTCAGAGCTAAGAAGTTCCCTGCCTGTTTAACTAAATCAATTACCTGGTGACCGTGATCAGGCGAATAGGCTGTTTCATGAGCATTCTTGGACACTTTTTTTGTACTTTTGTCTTCCTCTCCCTGCACTGTCTCTAAACAAAGTCTCTTTTTGGGTTTTCTTTGATAGATCATTGGCTTTGGCTCTGCCCTCCTTGAAGAGGTAGATCCCAACCCTGCTAATTTTGTTGGTGCTGGTATAATACACACAAAAACTACCCAGATTGGATGTTTGCTGCGTCTTGAACCCAACCTTCAGGCACAGGTACCTGCTTTTGTATTTGCAAGTTATGTTTTATTCTGTTTCAGTAAACCGGAATTTATATTTATCTTACCAGTGCGTCTGACTAAAAATACCTTGTGTGTTTAGAAAAAATAACTTGCGTAGAAGTAGTTATGTGATGTCTCAGACTCAGTTGTCAGTGTTATAATAAGTCCATCTAAGTTCAAACATGTTTTACTGTTGTCTTTATAATACATAGATTTCTTATGTGCTCTCTTTCAGATGTATAGACTCACACTACGAACAAGTAAAGAAACCGTATCTCAGAGATTATGTGAACTGCTGTCAGAACAGTTTTAATAGTTAACAAGATCAGTCCAGTTTTGTTTCTCCATTTCTGCCATAGCTGTCCTCATCCTACTGCAAATAAATGTCTTGTACATCAGTGTCTGAGTACTGCAACATTACCCACCATCAACTCCCAGCCTTAAAAGGACTTGTCCCTTTCATATGAAATTAAGGATATAAAATGTACAGTATAAAATGAATTCTAGATATAAAAAAATCATGGCTTTTAGCTTCTGCTATTTAAAGGGTGGGAGAGAGATGTCTGTTTTAATCGTGCTCTATTTTTTGCCGAAGTTGGGCTTTTTAAAACATAACTAAAGGGAAATGAGCTTAGGCAAGTGTGAAAATTCTGAGTATTCTCATTGAGATGCCACTGTAAATTGCTGATAGCCTGGTGCTTTAGTGCCTTTACTGAGTGCACCTTTCTGCTTTGAGCTAAAAGAAACCAAACGTAATGTCCAGTGAGCTTAATTCATATGTTAGTTAAAAGTCAAATTGACCAATCTACAAGAAATTAATTCGACACTTCTGACAATCTTAATCCAAAATAGAAGTGATATGATTGATTATCTGAACTCATGAGTGAAGTTTCTTAAAGGTATTGGCACCAAGTTTGTGATAGATAGCGAGGACAGATTCCAAGGTATATTTTTATCTTGTTGTTCAGTCAGAGCACTGCCATATCACACTGTAGGATATATTGCTTATTCAGTGTATCATTAATATTCAATTGACTTCTACTGCAGATGTAAATTTTTTCAGACCAACATTTTGAAAAGATTAATATTCTCAACATCCCCCTTTAAACTAGCTTTGAGTTCAGTTTTTCTCCTTTTTGCCGGATGCAGGAGGAATCTTTTTTTGCTCAACAATTACAAGTAATTCAATTGAGGAAGGGTGATGTAAGAAATCCAAAATGAATTGCTTGAAATGTCCTCCAGAGTCAATATTGGGTCATTTGTCTATACACATCTGTTTTTTCATATTGAGGAAAGCACTACCTTAACTAGTCGTGCTTTGACTGTTCTTAGTCAAATGGAGCAACTGTGGATAGGAAGGACGTCCTTTTTGGTTTCTCTGTTCCCTGTCAGACTTTTCCTTCGTAATGTTGATTACATAGTTAACACTGCATCAGTCATGGAGAGCAGGTTATGATCACAAGATGCTGCAACAAAAAGATAGAGTGGGGAAAAATCATCCTAGCTGATCCTCAAGGTACAACATGTCCATCTGACTTTTTAAGAAATGAAGTAAAAGATCTCATTTTAAACAGTATTTTCTCAGATAACATTTATTATTGAATCATGTGGCCAGATTGCTGGGCAGTGAACAATTTAATATTTGTACAATTCCTTTTCTGCACTGCAGAGAAGCATAGTAGTGGTGAAAAGAATCTTACAGTCAAGTCAGGTATGTGTGTTGGTTTCTTTTGAGGTTGGGAGTAGAAAGGCTATAATGTTCAGCTTTTACAGTGGTTTTTCTGACTCTATGCATTAATAGCTCATTGTCATACAAGAGCAAAGATTTGCATCTCCTCTGTAGAAATTAATTTAAACATATTTTATCCTGTTTACATCCTTCAGACTTTTAGATGCACCAAAGGTTACCCAAGCAGATCAGGCTCTGCAGTTAAGACAGGCTGGGCATTAGCAGCTATCAACAGTAGGGATTTGTGGGACAGATTTAATACACAGGAGCATGTCTGCCATCACTAGAGTCACAAGTTACAAGCAACCTCTCGTATTCAGACTAAAATTTCTCTTGAATACAATATATAGATGACTGTCTTACAGTATGTGCATTTGTAACCAAGCACACCCTTACGATGATGGCTTGAAATGCAGTACTAGTAAGATGTTGGAACTGCACACTAAATGAGGCTTCTGTTGCCATGTGGCACAATCCATTTGGGAGAAATTGGATTCTGCATGACTAAACATGCCTTGTGACTTCTTACTTTTTAGATGACTTAAGCAATGGAACTGGATAGGTATTAACTTGGTTCAGTCAAGGGCCAGTGATGTATTTTGAATGTAAGTTGAAAACGAAAGCCAAAAATCCTTCAGAAGTGACGAGTGATTGTGGATATCACAATTTTTGGGTGCCCAAGTTGAGATCGCTTACAGGGGCCAGATTTTCTGATAGTGTTGAGTACCCTCCCTCTGAAAATTAGGGCCCTTTAGGGTGTCCCAAGTTGGGAACCAATAAATTACTAGCTATTCTTTAAAACCTTTGATGTGTCCTACAGACAAGTTTGGCTAGGTAAACTGAAGTACTGTACTAAACTACCTTCTGAATTTGGCAATTAAAAATAACGGACAGTAACTAGGACCAATGAAGTCCCAGATGACCCTTTGTTGGGGGGGGGGGGAAGATGTCCCAAGTAAGTCCTTTTAATGGACACATTTTCGTACTCTTGGAACCTGTGCTGTTGTGTGCTATATTATAAAAATTTAAGATGTTAAACCGTGCTATGTTAAAGTGAGTGCTGCAGCGGATGCAAGGGGAGAGCTGCTATTTCATTCTTCCAAATCCTATTGTACACCTGTCCCTCTGGAAATACAGATCCTATACCTTCATTAAAGAACACCCTGAGACACTGTTTTTGTGTACTGTCTTAGTTCACTTTGCTTTGGTTCACGTTGTGGTGGATTGTGTATTAAATGTGGGGAAGAGGAAGGAGAAGGATTAATGGATGTGTAAAAATGTAATCAAGCTTTATTCAAATGTCCGGAATTCTGTATTGGATGAGATAGCTCAGAGAGCCACACTAGCAGTGCTGTGAACAAAACTAAAGACCATTATTATTTGTGAAATGACGGCTGGACATTACCAAAGCAGTTCATGCAGTGAAAACAGTATTATTGTTCAAAGTACAGTATTAGGCATTGAAACATTAAAATAACTGAACAGCAGGATAGAATATCTTGCACTTTTTGATCTACACTCCAATGTGTAACATTTATGGTGATCGTTTCAGTTGTATAAATCAAAAGAAAATTCTGACAAATTGGAAGATTTTCTATAGTATGACTATATAGACGATAATGCATCAAAAGAACTGTTACCTTGAAACAAAAAATAAATGGTTAGAACTGTAACCTAATACAGTTATCTGTCTTCCATGTTACTTTCCAGTTTTGGAGGGAGGAAGGGGGAATATGGTAAAATGTATTCGGGTGCACTACATCATAGTTTTTCAAATACTATATTCTACTTGAGGCTTTCTGTTCCTACATGTAATGCGGGAAACAAAACGATATAAATGAGGTTTATATTTCGAAAAGTGACTATTGTACAGAATAACATGAGGTTCTGTGCTAATATCTTAGAATACTTTACTTGAAACCAGACCTGAGATCTGAAAGTCTGTTTCTTACTCACACATGGTCACCAGTTATTAAAGATTACTGCATTTGATATTCTGTACAAGAATTTGGATGCATGAGCTGTCTTACTCTCCCATGGTGGGTTTTTCATGCCAACACACTGAGACATTTTCATTACTTTACTTTATTTCTGTTAAAGTAAGCTGATGGAATGCTGAATACACACATGGGCCCATCTGCTAAGTAAAGTGGTGTTGCTTTTTTTGGGACCACATCACTTATTTTATCTGCATCGAAACTCCTTCATTGTGGTGCACGTACTAAATCTTTGCCTTACTTTAGTCAACCAGTGGTGGTTTGTAAAGCAAATTGTGCAAAGTTATAAAAACGTGCACTGATTTTCTGTGCTGTCAATTAAGTGAATCTGCAGGTAATCTTGACTTTAAAGGTTCTTTTAAGAATTGTTGAGTAGCCTCACCCTACCATTTAATGGAGGCTCCAGATTCTCCGCATTTCTAAAAATCAGACGCTACCACTTCCCTCAGATCTTTTGATCTGTTTACATTATTATCCTGTAGTATATAACCACAAATCCAAATGTAAATGGGCTGATTGTCTCTCTCAGTATCTAGTAAAATACATATCCTGAATAAAATACCAGTCTCCTTGACAGAGTTTGTGTGTGACTCTAATCTTAATAGGTTAGTCTTTAGCCTACCCTTTCTGTTTTGAATTAATTACTTATTGAAAATATAGGCAGCCGTATTCCGAACAGCAAATTGGATCATTTCACTATAGATTCCATTAGCTAGTCTGGTTCCTGTCAGAGCAGGATTGCTCCTTACTATACATTTGTGGACATCCTGTACAAATCTGAGGTTTTCCTCTGGATCCCCTAATATCTGAATAGATATTGACCACCTTACCTTTCATCTTCCTTTCAGTATAACTGGCAAGCTGCCTCAGCCTGACTTTTTCACTCCTCACTTTGCAGCCTGACTTTCTTCAGTCCTTATGTGCACCCAAGTAGTGCTCTTCCATCGCACCTTCCAGCAGTTACAGCTTTGGCTGACCTTGTGGGGACCAGGACAGCACACCAGCTGCTGCCCTCTTTCTTGAACTGCATGAACTGAGGTGCAATGGGTGATTCACACCAAACCCTGGTGGTGTGTAATCTGGAACACAGTTTTCAAAACCTTGTGCGGTCAAATGTTCTATGTATCCGGGAAGAGGGCAGCTGGTGCACAGAGGTGTCTGGGTCTGAGGTTTCTTGTTCATATCAGGAGAATGGTGGGAGTTTTTCAGGGTGTGGGGGAGAGCCAGGGAGGGAGTCTGGAAGGCTAGGAAGGGTGAACAGCAATGGCATCTCAATGTAAACAAGTGCCTTTTTCTAATCTGCCAGACTTTCCTGCACTCACAGAGAAAAGACCCCACTTCAGTCTGTTCCTCAGTAAGACAATGGTCTGGCACCCCAAAGACCAAATTATAGAACCCAAGTCTCCTGTGTGGCTATAAAATGCACTGATCATAGAACAACAAAATCCATCCATTAGGTAGACTTTTGATTAGTCAAATAATTGACACTTGTAAGTGTCTTATTAAAAAATAATATTGTTTCTTAATGCAGGTCTCTCTCCTGTTAGATGATTTAATTAAGAGAGTTCCATTAAAATTTGGTCCAGTACTTCAATACATTAATTCAGAATATGATTAAATGGAATTCTTGCTTTCATATGTAGGAAACAGGAATATGATGAATGCACATGAAACAAAAATACCTGACCAAATAATGTAGGTGTGGGGAAACACCTGAGGAGCTGTGCTGGTTTCAATATTTCCATTCATCACTTAAAAAGATAGTCATACCATATTTTATTATAGTCCATTGAAATATTAGCATTTACCATTCAAATATTAGCATTCCAAGAGTGTACAGTACCTTGTCTAATAACACCAAATTTCTCCATAAACACTCTCAGCAACCTAACAATTTTCGTTGTCTGATCTCTGTCATGGTTAGTATTCTGACAATGAAGTGCCCAGAATTGAATTATTCCTGATTTATGCTGCACTATAACTGTTGTTGCAGGGTACTTTAGGGAGTCCGGTAGAAATGAGACTCACACACAGTGGCTAAATGGAAAGTAGTGAGTTTATTGAAGGTCCCGGCTCTTTGGTGCTGGGGGCCCCTCTCAGCGTGACCGCAGAACGGGGGCCTGGCACACTGGAGCAGTGCCCAGGGAAGAAGCTCGACACACAAAGGCGTGTCAGCACAGAAATACTCATGCTCATTTGCATCTCATACATAGACCTGTCTCATGAATAGCAAGCAAGCAGGCAAGCACCTGATAATTACACGCTGTCCTGCACTTGTTTTGCAATCTTGCCTCAGTTTACCTTTTTAGTTTCACACAAGCTGAAATTCACACAGACTAAGTAAACAGCTCACAGCCGAGAAGCTCTTCTCAGAAACATACACACGAGATAACAGGAACACAAGGCTATTCCTAAGCTGATAGCCTTAATTATGCGTTACCCTGGAGGCGACTTAGAAGCGTAACTGCACCCCCTAACGATTGCCATCACAGTAATCTTCCGTTCACTACAACTGTATTAAGGGCTTTGTAGAAGAAGAATGCACTGATGCACTGCTGGGGTAGAGGGCGTGTAGTTGACCTCTCAAAGAATAGCTATTGAGTAAATGCTAGGACTGGGTAACTTCCTGTGTCTATATCTAATTGATCCCTGGTAAGGATAGCTTTTATTTCATGGGATCTTTGGCTCAAGAGCACATTTTTGTCCTAGGAATGCATTGTTGAACATTTTAAAAAATTCCTTGGGGGCTGGTACTACCAGAAAGCTTTTAGAAAGGCCTCTAAACCTCTTTTCCCAGTTGAAATTGGAAAAGTTGGATAACACAATACTATCAATATACATAGTATAACATTCAGAACTTAAACATGTCCAGCAGGTATACTTTGTGTGCCACATGGTATCTGCATCTCCTCAGTGGAAGGCATGGTTAAATGGGGAGAACATGAACAGCTTCCCCATTCTCTCAGTGTACTCTTCTGCAAGCATATATGGTTTGATAGACAAAGGGGGAGAACTTGTTAGCCTTGCAGATGGAGAAAGAGAGAAGAGCATTCCCCCACCCCCGCCAAGAGGATTTGATTAGTATGGAGTAGGGCTCAGGGGTTTGAGAAGCTTCACAAGGGCTCACGGTACCCAAACGTACATCATTTTATTGCAGTGATGTGATTTTGGCCGCTGCTGCAAGCAATCTCACCGGGACGGAAGAAGCTGTAGTCTTCACCCACTTTTCAGTTCTACCTGCCCCCAGTGAGTGGCTGCCTTCTCCACTTTGCCCAGGGTGAGAACAGCCAGTCACATCTGCTGCAGGAAGTAGAATGCTTTTCATACTCCCACAGAGGTAGACTTGGTGGTGGGAGGAGGGATAAGAGGGAGCAGCAGATACCATTTTCTCAAGGTAGGGAGGATGGACAGTTCAGGGCAGCCCTGTTTCTAATGTCTCTCTGCCCTCTTGTGAAAAAATGGGTTAATTCCCCTCTCCTTCCCGTCCACGCTGTAACACCAGGTTTGGGGAGAGGGAAAAGAGGACACCCTCCTCCATCCAACAGCTGTGCCTAGATCTGGCATGTGGATGTGTACTGGGGGTGTGTGAAGAAGAACCTCCACAGTTGAGGGAGGAGCAGAGGCAAGCTGGGGACATAAGGGCCAAGTTCATAGATTCAAAGATCAGAAGAGACCATTGTGATCATCTAGTCTGGCCTCCTGTATAACACACAAATAGAGCTTCCCTAAAGTACTTCCTACCACATATATTTTAGAAAATCATCCAGTGTTGATTAAAAACTTGTCAGTGCTAGAGACTACCACTATCCTTCAGTTTCCAGCCATTGGATCATGTTATACCTTCTCTGCTAGACTGAAGAGCCTATTAAATATTTGTTCTCCATGTAGATACTTATAGCCTGTGATCCAGTCACCCTTTAACCTTCTCTTTGTTAAGTTAACTGGGCTCTGAGTCTATCACGTTAAGGCATGTTTTCTAATCCTTCAGTCATTCATGGCTCTTCTATGAGGTGTGTGGTTGAGGGGGCAGATGTCAGGGCTAGAGGTACAAAATAGTTGAAGTACATCACTGATGTGGGGCTGGGGGACAGAATTAATTGGCATTTTGGAAAAAAACCTGGAAGTTCTGCACCATTAGGCAGCATGTCATGTATTTGTAATTTTATCTCAGCTGAGTCTTTTAGAAAGAATTATTGTAGGTGGACCCAAAATAGGGTGACCAGATGTCCTGATTTTACAGGGACAGTCCCGATTTTGGGATCTTTTTCTTATATAGGCTCCTACTACCCCCCACCCCTGTCCTGATTTTTCACATTTACTGTCTGGTTACCCTAGCCCAAAATGGCACGGACCACTATGAATTTGTGAGAATTGGCAACACGAGTTGTCTCACAGACTGGGGTGGGCAGGGGGAGTTCAAAAATCAAGAGATGGACCAAAAATATAATTGTTTTTTAGCCAAGCTCCAGACTTTTGGGGCTCATAATTTTGACCTTTTGGGGTTGACAGTACTGCTATTCTCTAGGTCATGAACAGGTAGAAATCCCCCTGCCACTTCCCTTCCCCATCAAATATATTTAGGAAAAAAATCTTGTTTGTGTTAAATGAGAGATGGGAAAGGAAACTATTGAAGGAATACACAGATGACACCATTGCTGTGCTACCTTTTAATTAGCAATTTATTAAACATACATTTCTTTTAAAAATGTCTCTCTAACCCATAAAACTCCAAATGAGAGTACACTTCTCGATAAAGGGTACTGAGCAACTATGGACAAATACTCTGTTAACAGGTCCCTCCTATAAAAATGTCTCAGCCTGACGCCAATTGTCCAAAGTGTCCTGCAACTTCTAGGCAAACTACTCTACTGAAATCTCCACCTGCCTGACAAGTGACTTTTCACACTGTTCTAGCTGTTAAATCTTTCCATAATATCCCTCAGAGGTTCTCTGAGACCCAGTTACTGAACCCTCTTACACTCTCCAGAGAAATACTTTACCCACCTCCTCTTCTCTGCAGAAAGCCCTGCCTCTCATCTTGCCATATAACTTGCCTACAAACCTCTAACATCCAGCTGCCAACTCAGCCTCAAAACCCAGGAAGTACACTGGACTTTCCTGCAATCCCCTCACTAAAGAGCACCTTATATTTGCCAGCTCTCCCTGTTTTTAGCAAAATGTTTATTTTTCAGCTATTGCTCATCCAAAAAATCCCCCCAGTTGGTTGTTTCAGTGGCATTTTTAAAGTTTGTTTGTATTTTTTCCTGCCTGTTTGTGTCTCTCTATAATATTCATGTGTTGGCCCCTATGTTCCCTCCATCTCTAACACCCTCAGGAAACCCTCACCACTCACAAATCAGTGTGATGACCTCCCTCCCAGATATCACACCATTCTCCCACTTCGTGCCAAGCCCCTAGGCTAACTTATTCTCTCTTCTCCTAGTTACTCTTTTCAGATGTCATCCACTTAAGACATTGGCTAGCATTCTATGGATTAACAGATCATTTTATGAATTTACAGAAACCCTGCAGCTGTTTACAGGAGAAAGCACATTTTAACCCGGTCATCACTTGAACACAGATGTAAAGAATTAGCAGTTCATCACATTTTATTTGAAAGAGCAAAACCCCCATTAGTATTGTATAGTACATAATCAGTCAGGCCAGCCTTCAGCATTTGGTTAAATAGTGTCTTGAGCGAGCCAGACACTCCTGGATCCTCCCTTACTCTCCCCCTCCCCCAATTTAGAAATAAATTATTCACATCATTCAAATACTAAAGTTATCTGCATTCTAGATAACTGCCCTGGTTGTCTCCCTACAAAGCTGGCCCATGTAATCAGCAGAAGTAGACATAAAAGAGGTCATAGTAATGAACAGTCATTGTTTGAAATGTTGTAAATTGTTACCATGTAATTTCATTAAAAAAATAATTCTGGTTGATACTGTTTGAAAAGACCCAGTTAGTGCGTGCAACCATCGTAGTTACATATGCAGCCACCAAATATGATTATCTCCATAACGAGCCTCTCTCCAGGACGATCTGGGTCTTGGCAAGGCATTTTCAGTTCCTTTTTATGCAGCGTGACTGGCATACAGCAGCCACATTCCAGATCTACCATCATCTTTGCAATATTTAGCCTGGTAAAATGAAGAGAAATCAAGTATTTGATTAGGCAAAGCCTAATTTGATTGTGCTTGCAAGCCCTTAGCACAAGAGATGGGTTTACAGGCCATGTTCTAACTTGTATAGATGCATGAGAACTTGATCTAGCTGGTTCTACAGGGTTGTTTTGCCCTTTACTATTCTTATGGCATATGATCTATAAAGAAGGGAAAGATTGGCTCAATTTACATTAAATTATCTGTTTTAGCCTCTCTTTTCATCATGATGGTGAACATCCTTGGAAAGATAAGTAATATCTCTCAAAAATCAGTTCCAGCTATATTGTGGAGCCCCAAATCTTTCTCCAATCATAAGATCTTTATTTTTCTTTGTTTTTTTGTTTTATCCCATTTTGTGTTTGGCTACTAATCTGTATTTTAAACTGTTGGTGGACAACTGAACTCATTCATAAGTATGTATCTTTTTGCCTCAGAATTGACTTATGTTAAATATTGTAGCCATTCACTGTTTTCTTTTCAATAGCCTTCCCTTCTATATTGACTGCGGGGCGGATATCATAAACAGTTATACATTAATTCTGAACAATGTAGACCATGTCTGGACCTCTCCATTCAAGTAGCAAATTCCTAGTTTTATTGGAGAACTGATCCCTTGCTTGTGCAGCTCTATTTATTCACTGGGGCTGTCTGTTTGAGAAATCATTTTCATAACACAATTGATCTACATGCAGCATGAAATAGTGGAGACTGCTGAAATGTCATTGTATATAATGTCACCAAATATAAAGCTGGGAGAAATTTCCTGGCTTACTTTCTACCTTTGTTAACTTGGAGATTTTTGACAGTTTTAGTCTGTGATGACCTCCTCTCTGCAAGAGAATAGAGTCACTTGACATCCTCAGAAGTGACATGTCTTGGACTTAGACGTCCAAGTTTTTTTATTTCAAGGAAGTGGGGAAATTTAGTTCTCTGTCTTGTAAAGCAGTTCAGCAGACTGGTGCTTTACAAAGCATATTCTTTTTCTTTTTTAAAGTGATAAAATAAAGCAGTGTGGTTTAGCTCATCTTTGCTGTACAATTTCTCATAGTTCCTTACTTTGCTGAAGATGGACACATTCCTTCACAGTGGGTCAAGGTGACGTTGGTACTACACCCTTTGTAAGTCACTTGCTCCTCATATTCAATTTCTCTACAAAGTTCTGTCAAATGTAAAAGAAAAGAAAGATCATTATTGGAAATCTAATTCGAGAAGATGTTGGATTATCTCTAGTGGACTGAAAGCATACAGGCTAAATCCTATGGGAAAACATTTCAATTAGAATCCAGCTTTAAAGAGCAAAGTGAAAATGAGACCCAACAGGGAAAACACTTTAATTGTATTACCGATGAAAGGGCACAAATAATACAAGCTATCAAGCCAGTTCTGGTTAAAAAATCTTTGATTTCTTTGCCTTCTAAATAGTGTAGAGGTCCAGAGCAATGATGTGAGCCCTTCATTTTGATTAAAACTCAGCTTTTTGAATAGCACTGGTAACGTCCTGAAAGGTCAGGAAACATAGATGTGTTACCTGCATGGGGGTAAAAAAGTCTGAGGGGAAAGAAAATTACATTATAAATAACAAAAGATCATGGAAGCCAACACAGCGCTATTAAATTGCCTGCTGTCTCAGGGACTAACCTTTTGAATGTGGTGTAGTTCGCGCAGGTATTTTGTCTGTGAAAAAGGAATACACAGTAAACCATGTGAATGAAAAGAAACAAAGCAGATATCAAAACTTAAAAGATCAAATAGTGGAGGAAATATTTTGAGATTTAATTTTTCTCCCACTCCAAGAAGGGGCTCATCATCTGAGTGACATCAAGGGTAGTATAGGGTATTTTAATCATCTATAAATAGCAAAATGTCATATCCTTTAATCAGGGTTCTCAATCTTCATACTACAGAAATGATCTTGGATTTATATAGTCCCTTTCCTCTCCCTGGTATCAGAAAGCACTTGACAAAATGAGTTATACAATCCATTTCAATTATTGCAGTTGCATGAAACAAGATGCTTTTCTCTTTCATCAGAAGAATAGAGCTCTTAATCTGAATGTTTTTTCACATCTGTTACCAAAAACAGTCAGCACTTCGGTACAAAGAGAGCGTTTGATTGTCAGACATGTAATGTGAGTGACAGCAGAAATGTGACAGGCAGTCACACAATTTGTTAAGCAAGCAAAGATCTGCAAAATACAGAGAGCTGCTCTGACTGCAATTATCCTCCAAAAACTTTCAAAAGTGTATCCTTCAAGTTATATTTCCAAAGAGAGACTTGGCTACCTAAATAAAGCAATGAAACTTAGGCTTCTAAGGTACTAACATGCTTTTGAAAAACATTACCCTCTAACTTTTCCAAATATCCGATCAAAGGAAAGATCTTCTGAATGAACAAGTATGTAACCTTGGGGAAACTGGAGTATTATCAAATTCTTAACAGGTATTCTCATGCCATGTTCACCAATTCACAAACAGTTGAAAATTCATCACTCAAACACAACATTCCCGTCCCACTTACATAAAACTGGTGAACGGGAGAAGTAAGTTGAGAGAAAAGGAAGACATAACAGGTGGACACAAATTCAGGTGGACAATGTAAACCTTCCCATCCTACAGTGTGAACTACCAATTTTAACACTGGTCTGTGGTACTTTCAGTCAATTCTAATGTGTTTTCTGCTCTAACAGATAAAAGTGGAGCTGTTCAATTGTCAAAGATATTTTTATAACAATGAGTTGAAGATGGTGGTTAAGCCATAAACCAATGGCAACAGAACAGCAGGGTTTGTGGCAGGCAAGGAAGGAAAAGGTGTCTAAATACTCCACCGAACCGTTGTTTTTTTTAAGAGAGAGAGAGAGAAAGGATCAGAAAAATAAATACAAGTTTTAAAAAAACAGTTGGGGAACTTTGTCATTTCCCTGTTTTTTTGTCTTGTAAAAGGAACTATTTTCACAGTAGAAAGGTAGATAACATTGCAAAAGCATGTAAAATGAAGGCATACCGAATTAACAATATAACCAGAAATCTATGAGACTTCTTGGCTATTCTTGCATGAATAGTCTACTAAAGTGAAAATTCTGTCCTAGTTAATGGCTATATTGATTACTCTCTAAATGGCAATGAACTGTTCAGAATATAATGAAAAATAAAAATATTTTGAATATATCAAAAATGGCGTATTACATCACCAAGAAATACTAATGATGATTGTAACACATTTAGTGGTAGGATGTTAAAAAGACTGATTAACTGAATACATTCTAAATACAATGTATTACTTCACATAAAACCCATATTTTTCAGCTGCAGCAGTATGTGTATTGTGATAGAGGAGGGTCAGGGAGCTGTGCCAGAGTTCTTGAGGGGAGATATATTAACTCAAGGTACAGTAGGGCGTGGCTCCCTGTAGACTAGGAAGCAGGCAGCAGGTTAATTGGAGCACCTGCTGTCAATTAGGACCTTAATAGAAACCCCTGCCTCAGGCAGACAGGGGTGGGAGTTTGGAAGGAGTTTGGAGGCGTTGGAGCGGAGAGCAGTTTGGCGGAGTTGGGGCGGAGAGCAGTTTGGCGGAGTTGGAGCAGAGAGCAGTTTGGTGGAGTTGGAGCAGAGAGAATTTGGGAGAAGTGCTGCGGTGAGCTAAGAAAGATCCAGACCCTGAGTAAAGGAACACCTGGCTTGTGCAGAGAGAAGGCAGAAAGCCCTCACAAGCAGAAGGGTAGGAGAGGGAAGTAGCCCAGGGGAAGGAATAGCTAAACCTAGGGGTTTACCGCTATCCTCAGGGCCCCTGGGCTGGGACCCGGAGTAGAGGGCGGGCCCGGGTCCCTCCCTCTCCACTTCTCCCTTCTAGGATACTAGTGGGACAGTTAATACCCTATTCAGGGGTAAGAAATAGGCTCCCTGGATTCCCCACAAGAAGAGAAAGTGCAGGACCCATCAATATAGTGACAGTAATTTGTCACACGTGGTGTAAGAAATGGGATCAACGCGCTGGGTTAGCCAAAACCTTCCTGTCCCTAAGATGGATGACATGGTCAAGGCCCTAATACAAGCCACTGTGGCGCAGCAGGAGGCTACCCGGGTCCAAGCAACTGCCCAACAGGAGGCAACTTGGGTGCAGCAAGAGACTAATCGTCTATTGATAACTCAGGCTGCCCAGGACCGAGCCCTGCTGCAGGAACTAATGAATCAGGTGAAGGCCCTTACAGAGAGGAGCCGCGGGTATGACGGGACGCAGACCATCCGGGCCAGCTACTGTCTGCAGAAATGACCAAGAAGGATGATGTGGAGGCATACCTCCTGGCTTTTGAGAGAGCAGCCCTGCGGGAGGCCTGGCCCCAAGACCAGTGATCTGGTATCCTTGCCCCGTTCCTGTGTGGAGAAGCCCAGAAGGTATACTATGATATGGCCGCAGAGACTGCAGCAGATTACCCCCAACTGAAGGCAGAGATCCTGGCCAGATATGGAGTAACGACGGCATTGCGAGCCCAGAGGTTCCGTGAATGGCAGTATACAGAGGACAAGACACCCCGTTCCCAATTGTTTGACCTGATCTACCTGACCCGGAAATGGCTGCGCCCTGAGGCTCTCAGCTGTGAAAGAATGATGGAGCTGCTGGTACTGGACCAGTATATGAGAGGGTTACCATCAGGCTTCCGGGTTTGGGTTGGCAAGAATGACCCCTCCACCTATGATGAGTTGGTCTCTCTCGTGGAGAGACAGCTGGCATCCCGTGAACTGTCCCAAACCCCAAGGGGTGAGACACAACAAACCAGGAAGCCAGCCGCAAACCCAAGGCCCCGGATTGTTGAGAACTATAGAAGAACCATAACTGGGAGGAAAGATACCGAGGAATGGGCCGAGGCCAAGACAGGACCTGGGGGGTTGGAAAGAGAGGGCTTGGGAGGCTGACCAAATAGCCCCAGGCCAAAGGTGGCAACTGGGATAAGGGGTCGGTGTTATGAGTGTTATGAGGGGAATGGGGGCATATAGCAGCCTGATGCCCCAACAGGGAAGAGCCTATGCAGTGCAATCTGGGGGATCATGGGGAACAATGTGGCCTAACAGGCCTGGTAGTGGTCACAATGACCTCACATGGGTATACAAGGTCAGTAAAAATGAACGGTATTGTGACCACAGCATTAGTAGATTCCAGGAGTGCTGTTACACTGGTCTCAGGGAAGTTGGTGGGACAAGACCAACTAACCCGGGCCAAAAACACAGGGGTAACGTGCGTCCATGGCACTGTGAATTTTTACCCCACAATCCCGGTATGGATTCAGATCCAGGGGAAGACTACCAGGGTAGCTGCAGGGGTGGTCCCCAAGCTCTCCTACCTGGTATTAATTGGTAGGGACTTTCCCGGGTTTGAGAGTTTACTCCTCCCAGTAGAGCCAGAGGAGGGTAGCAACCCCCAGGTTGAGACGGAGACACCTACAGATAGCCTCACCCCAACTTTTACCAAATTTTCCCCAGAGCTATTTTCATCCCCTGGGAAATCCTGAAAGTCTAGGCGAGAAAAGAGGGCAGATAAAAGACTAGGGACCAGGATTCTAGTAAAAAAACAGAAAACTTCCCTTGTGGGTAAGCGAACCCGTTCAGAAGGCCAGGAGACAGTTCAGGCCAGTGAAGACTCAGAGGTGGTTCCTAGCCCAAGTAGGGGCAACCAAAGGGACGGAGTAGAAATAGGTCCCATGGAGTTAGGTCAGATCAATACCGCACGTGAGAATTTCGGGCAGGACCAAGCCAATGACCCCCTGTATGCGAATGTGAGGGAGGAGGTAGTGGAAGTAAATGGCGTGCCTGTGGAAGGAAAGTCCAAAGGTCCAAGGCCATATTATGTGATCAGACATGATCTGTTGTATCGAATAGTGCAAATACGAGGGGAAGAAGTAGAGCAGCTCTTAGTCCCATGGAAACACATAAGGGCAGTACTGGAGTTAGCTCACAGTCATTTATTTTGGGGACATCTAGGAGTAGACAAGACACTTGATAGAGTCCTAAGAAGATTTTATTGGCCAGGAATACGCGCAGAGGTCCAATGCTATTGTACCTCCTGCCCAGAATGTCAGTTGCATAGTCCCCGACCTCACTTACGGGCCCCATTAGTACCTTTGCCTATTATTGAAGTCCCTTTTGAAGGATAGCCATGGACCGAGTGGGCCCTCTGGAAAAATCAACATGGGGCCACCAACATGTACTAGTCATCCTTGACTACGCCACACGGTATCCAGAAGCCATTCCTTTAAGAAACCCCACATCCAAGGCAATAGCAAAAGAATTACTTCATGTTTTTGCCAGAGTGGGCATCCCTAAGGAAATCTTGACTGATCAAGGAACCCCTTTCATGTCGAAATTAATGAAGGTGGGAGCACAGGACGGAAAAGATTGGGATACCCTTCTACCATACCTAATGTTTGCAATACGAGAAGTTCCCCAGATGTCCACCGGTTTCTCTCCTTTTGAGCTACTATACGGACACCACCCACGTGGAATATTAGATATTGCCAAGGAGGACTGGGAAGAACAACCCAACCCTGGAAAGAATGTCATTGAGTATGTGACACAAATGAAAGAGCGAATAGCTCAAATAACCCCTATAGTACGAGAACATTTGGAAAAAGCACAAGAGACCAAGCGGACATATTACAACCATTGAGCAAAAGTACGGAGGTTTCAGCCAGGAGAACGGGTGATGGTGCTAGTGCCAACAACAGAAAGCAAACTCCTGGCAGCTGGCACGGGCCATATGAGATAGTGGAAGCCATTGGAGAAGTGAACTATAAACTCAGACAACCAGATCACCGAAGACCAGAACAGATCTACCATGTAAACTTACTGAAGCCCTGGCGTGACCGAGAGACGTGCCTGGTAATTCAGAGAGCTCCATCCCAGATGGACAACACACAGGGGCAGGTGAGGATATCCCCCGAGTTAGCCCCAGAACAATGTACAGAAGTCATTGATATGATCCAACGGAACCAAGACGTGTTCCGTACACAGCCAGGCCGTATGACACTGGTCCAACATCATATCATCACCAGACCCGGAGCAAGGGTGACAATAAGACCATACAGGATACCAGAAGCTAAAAGAGAAGAAATTAGGACAGAAGTGAAGAAGATGCTGGAACTTGGGGTTATTGAAGAATCCCACAGCCAATGGTCCAGCCCTATTGTCTTAGTACCCAAGCCTGATGGCACCGTGAGGTTTTGCAACGACTTCCGGAAGTTGAATGAAGTATCCCAATTTGATGCCTATCCGATACCATGTGTTGACGAGCTAGTTGATCAGTTAGGCAAGGCCCGATATCTAACCACTCTGGACCTAACTAAAGGATATTGGCAAATTCCCCTGGCCAAGAACGCCAAGGAGAAGACTGCTTTCTCTACACCTGATGGTCTGTTCCAATACACTGTCCTTCCTTTTGGACTCCAAGGGTCCCCTGCTACATTCCAAACCCTGAGTAAAGGAACAACTGGCTTGTGCAGAGAGAAGGCAGGAAGCCCTCACAAGCTGAAGGGTAGGAGAGGGAAGTAGCCCAGGGGAAGGAATAGCTAAACCTAGGGGTTTACCGCTTTCCTTGGGGCCCCTGGGCTGGGACTTCCCTCTCCACTTCTCCCCTCTAGGATACTAGTGGGACAGTTAATACTCTACTCAGGGGTAAGAAATAGGCTCCCTGAATTCCCCACAAGAAGAGAAAGTGCAGGACCCATCAATATAGTGACAGTAATTTGTCACAGTATCAAAATAAAAAGGAGAAAGTGGGATGGAGACAGTGAATGCAATTAGGGACATTTGCTAATGCTCATTTAAATATCATCTTGTTTGAGGCTTATGACTATAAGCTATATAAGCTCTTACATATAAACATTCAGAAAAATTATTTAAAATTTATATTAAGTGATTGTAGCATAGAAAAAAGACATCTAACAATAATTGCGTAATACTACATTAAAAACTTACGAGTGGTGTTAAATCTTGTAGTAGTTAAGGTAGAAGCTGGAGTTGTTTCATTGACTAGAGCTGTGGTTTTTGTTGTGGTTGGTTTTATGTATGTAGTTGATTTGATTGTGGCTGTCTCAGTTGATGAACTAGTTGGGGTAGTTGAAAAAGTTGTGATTTTGATAGTTGTGGGTTTCGGAGTACTGGATGTTATCTTAGTGAGTGTCGAAGCCGTAGGTGTGGGGGTAGTAATTTCTGATATTGTTTTTTTGGTGATTGAGGTAGTGGCACTAGACAGAGTGGATTCCAATGTTGAAAATTCTGTTGAGGTAGAGATTGGAGTAGTTGTTGGTGAAGTGCTTGTAGTGGATTTAATAGAAGTACCAGAAGTTAAAGTTTTTCTAGTTGTCTTTATTACTGCAAAGTAAGAGAGTAAAGAAAGGGGAAAATGAACATATGATGTGGCTAAATGAGGACACCTTCTCAAACTATCAAACAAGATATTTAAATTGATATATATATATATTGGACCAGTAAGCTTTCTGAGATGATCATAAGATAACAAAGAGTAATGATTCCAAATTTTTTGAATAAAGAAATCTGTGTATCTTAAAAGCAATTAAAATACAGGTATTATACTAGTAATTTTCCATGCACAGAATGAAAGGAATGACAAAAATTTACCTGTTGGTGTTATCCTCGTTGTGGATTTAGTTGAAAGAGCAGTAGAAGAAATTCCTGTTAGTGTTGTCGCTTTTTTGGTGCTTGGGGTGATGGACTCTGATGTTGACCTAGTTGTTGGGACCGTTGTCATCAGAGTGACAGATGTGAGTGTAGTTGGGGTGGTGGTTGTGCTGGATGTGGTAGAGGTAATGGAAGGTGTAGCGGTCGTCAGTGATGTGGTTTTTGTGGTGGTTTGCAGGGAGATGGTCTCCGCTGAACTAGTGGTCAAGGTAGTTGTCGTCAGAGTGACAGTTGTGGGTGTAGTTGATATGGCAGTTGTGTGGGACACTGTAGAAGTAGTAGAAGGAGTAGTCGTTGTCAGAGTTGTGGTTACCAGCCTGGTTTTTGCTGAGGAGGTTGGAGTGGACTCTGTAGAAATAGTGATTTTGGACGTTGTAGAGACAGATGTTGTTGGTGTTGTTTTTGTTGTACTGATGGGGGTAGTTCTTTGTGGTGGTGTGCTTTCTACAGTCTTTGTTACTGTGAGGGAGAAATATGAATTGATATGGTGAGACTAATGAGAAAATGGTGGATTGCAGAAGAAGTTTACCATAGAAAATTATAAAAATATGAACAAGATTTTTAGAGAGAGCCCAACTTTTGTGCTAGATTAAACAAGAAATTTTTTGGAAAAACTGACAAGTGGCCTTCTCTCATACTTCAGTAATGGAGAAATAGGGGAGGACTTCAGGGTGGAAGTTATGACTTGAGACAGGAGTAGTAGGTTTAGGTGACTCTTTTCATGCAAAGCAAGAGTGTAAAGAAAAGAAAACAGCTTGAACCCTGTGAGTATAACTAAAGGAACTAGGCCTTCTCAAACCATTAACCAAGGCTATTTTATTCACATAACTGGAAAATAATTGTGGATATGCATGTAGTGCATCAATTAGAGAGACAGCACTCACATTCTTTGACTCTTATCTACAACCCATTTCAAACTTTCAGCTGTGTTTCCTTTCCACCACATTGAGTGCAATGAGGTGCAATGAGGTTTTTGGTATGTGCATTTCACAGGAAGGTATAGAGACTGCATTATACCGGAATGAATCAGGTGTATTGGCCTCTGTGTCCCTACCCAGGAATTAGTTCAAGTTATGTATCTACAAGGATTTTTGCAATCCTAAAGATTAAGAATCTGAAAAGGAGGTGTGATATATTGGAAGAGTGAGATTTGTGTTATGAGAAAAAAACAAGTTAAGTAGACCAGAAAAATGCTGTGTTTAACAAAACATTTCCTACAAGAATGGCATTTAATCTCCTATGGTGGAGCATTGTGACAGGGACTGCTCTTTTCTCATAGTCTCTCTTCCCTACAAGATTCCAATTGTCCCCTATCTTGTAACCAATTTCCTCCCCTTCCTTAGCAGTGAGTCCACAGAAGATGACTTGGCTTTGCCTGCTAGGGGGAAGCTTGGGCTCCCTCGCTCTGCCAGATTGGAGTGACTGCAGAGCACTGTGGAAGGGGACTTTTGCCAATTGGCCTAAACAGACAAATGTAAGAGGAGTTGAAGGGGCAGACAGCCAATGCCTATAAATGTTGCTATGGCCTTTGTAGGTGCCCAAAACTAACGATTCAAAAAATTTTTATTAAAGAAGACTATGTAGTATACAAGCAATTGAAATACAGCATTATACCAGAGTTAACAAAGTCCTGTGGCACCTTAAAGACTAACTATAAAGTTTTGAAGCATGAGCTTTCGTGGGCTAATACCCACTTCGTCGGATGCAGGCAGTAGAAGTGTTCAATTGTTCACAAACAGGCAGTTATAGAAAAGTAGGTAAGAGCCAGGGGGGAGGTGAAAAGGTTAGTCCAATTAAGCTGAGCCAGCTTGTTATCTCCGATCAGGGAGTGTGGATTATTCGTCTAGCATTTGAATGGGGTGTGTGGACATGGAGAGATGAGAAACAGACATTGTTTCTCATCTCTCCATGTCCACACACCCCATTCAAATGCTAGACGAATAATCCACACTCCCTGATCGGAGATAACAAGCTGGCTCAGCTTAATTGGACTAACCTTTTCACCTCCCCCCTGGCTCTTACCTACTTTTCTATAACTGCCTGTTTGTGAACAATTGAACACTTCTACTGCCTGCATCCGACGAAGTGGGTATTAGCCCACGAAAGCTCATGCTTCAAAACTTTATAGTTAGTCTTTAAGGTGCCACAGGACTTTGTTAACTCTGCTATTCCAGACTAACACGGCTACCACCCTGATTCTTAGCATTATACCAGTAATTGCCCATGCACATAATGAAACCAATGACTAAAATGTACCGGTTGGTGTTGGTGTTGTCCTGATTCTGAACTCAGTTGGCATAGCAGTAGAAGAAATTGCTGTTAGTGTTGTGGATTTTATCGTGCTTGGAGTGGTGGACTCTGATGTGGTGCGCTCCGTTGAAGTAGTGGTTGGGGGTGTTGTCAGAGAGACCGCTGTGGGTGTAGTTGGTGAGGTGGTTTTGCTGGACTTGATAGAGGTAATGGAAGGGGTAAGGGATGTCAGCGTTGTAGTTTTTGTGGTGGTAGAAGTTGTAGTTTGGGTGGAGCCGTACTGTGAGATGGTGCTCTCCGTTGAACTAGTGGTCAAGGTAGTTGTCGTCAGAGTGACAGTTGTGGGTGTAGTTGGTGTGGCAGTTGTGCTGGACTGAGTAGCCATAGTGAAAGGACTAGTCGTTGTCAGAGTTGTAGTTATCAGCCTAGTTTTTGGTATGGAAGTTGAGGTTGACTCTGACACAGTGGTTTTTGATGTTGTTGAGACTGATGTAGTTGGTGATGTTTTAGTTGTACTTCTGGGGGTAGTTCTTTGTGGTGGTGTGGTTGGTATCGTCTTTGTTACTGTGAGGATGAAACATGAGTTGATATGATGAGACTCAGAAGAAAATGATGGATTGCAGAAACTACATTTAAAATGAATATATAATAAAATAAACAAGAACAAGCTTTTTAGAGAGAGCCCAACCTTGTACTAGATTAAATGAGAAAAAATTACGAAATAACTGATTAGTGGCCCTCTCTCATCCTGTAGTAATGAAGAAATGAGGGAGTACTTGAAATAAGTAACATTACTGCCATGTACTCTTTTATATGTACTCTTTCCAGAAAGGAACCAAAAGTCACTGAAGGAGAGAGAATACGAGTGGTTTAATTCCTAGTGAGGGGACATAGATAAGGAGGAAAGAAAGCATGTCACACTCTTTTGAGTTAATATATGTCTCAACAGGAAATGGTTTGTGGAATGTAGCTTTCTCATGAAAGTATAGAGACTGGATTGCACTGGAATGAAGTGAGTGTATTGAAAACTGTATCCATAGCCAGGAATTAGTTTGAGTTAAATATCTACACGGATCTATGCAAACCTAAAAACTAAGAATCTGAAAAGGAGGTGGGAAATATTGGAAGAGTGAGATTTGTGTTGTGAGAAAAAAGCAAGTTAGGTAAAAGAGGAAAAATGCTGTGTTTACATGATACCTTTCCCACAAGAATGGGCTTCAATCCTCCTATGGTGAAGGTTTGTGTACCTGTTGATGCCCTCGTGGTGGATTTAGTTGACGTAGTAGTTGGAGAAACTGTCATCAGCGTAGTTGTTCTTACGGTGCTTAGGGGAGTGGACTCAGATGGGGGTCTCTCCATTGAAGTACTGGTCGGGACCGTCGTCGTCAGTGTGACGGTTGTGAGTGTAGTTGGTTTGGTGGTTGTGGTTGGCGTGGTAAAGGTAGTGGAAATGGTAGGGGTTGACTTTGATGTTGTGCTCTCCGTTGAGATAGTGGACAAGGTAGTTGTGGTGAGAGTGAGGGTTGTGGGTATAGTTGGTATGGCAGTTGTACTGGTTTTGGTAGACGAGGTAGAAGGCGTACTCGTCATTATAGTTCTTATTTGAGCAGCTTTGGGAGAGGTTGAGATGGACTCTGTTGACACAGTGGTTTTGGACGTTGTAGAGACAGATGTGGTTGGTGTTGTTTTTCTGGTAGTTCTTGGTGTTGGGGTTTCTTCAGTCTTAGTTACTGTAGGGGAGAAATGTGAATCAATATGGTGACATAGACAAGAAAATGGTAGATTGCAGAGGAAGACTTGACCTTGACTAAATAAGAAAGTCTTGGAGGGGGGATCAATATGAGGGTCTAAAATCGAGACAATCGGTAACTCTGATTTCAGAAACTGACTGTCAACTCACCAGGTGAGGATGGAGTAGTACGTTTAGTTGGCTCTTTTCCTGCAAAGGAAGAGTGAAAAGAAAAGAAAAATGGTTGGTTCCCAGGAAGGTGACTAAATGATATAGGTCTTTCTAAACCATCACTGAATGCAATTATATTAGCCTAAGTGGAAAATGCTCCTTGGCAGTGAGTACCACAGCAAGGAGATGTGGATATGCATCCTAGTGAGATGACTGAGCTTCGCGGCTCTACCAGACGGGAGTGACTGCTGGGCACTGTGGAAGGAAATATTTGCCAATTGTCTAAACAGAGAAATGCCAGCAGGAGCTAGGCAGAGGGCGGGAGGAGAAAGGGATGGGGCGTAGAAAGCAAAGACAATGAAAAAAATTGTTCCTCTGGCCTTTTGACATTTACGTACCAAAGAGTAAGGCTTCAGTTGTGTTTGGCCTAAGAAGTCTATGGAGCATAAAAGGGAGATATTCTACCAGTTATTACTAAGGAACAGAATGAAAGCAAGAACTAAAATGTACCTGTTGGTGTTGCCCTCCTGGTATACTTTGTTGACAGAGTAGTCGGAGAAACTCTCGTCAGCGTAGTTGTTTTTACAGTGCTTGGGGTAGTGGACTCAGATGTGGGTCTCTCCGTTGAAGTACTGGTCGGGGCCGTCGTCGTCAGTGTGACGGTTGTGAGTGTAGTTGGTGTGGTGGTTGTGGTGGGCGTGGTTAAGGGAGTGGAAATGGTAGGGGTTGACTTTGATGTTGTGCTCTCCGTTGAGCTAGTGGACAAGGTAGTCGTGGTGAGAGTGAGGGTCGTGGGTGTAGTTGGTGTGGCGGTTGTACTGGTTCCGGTAGACGTGGTGGAAGGTGAGGTGGTTGTCAGAGTTGTGCTACTTGGACTTGGTTCTGGTGAGGAGGTTGGGCTAGACTCTGTTGACGCAGTGGTTTTGGACATTGTAGAGACAGATGTGGTTGGTGTTGTTTTCCTGGTAGTTCTTGGTGTTGGGGTTTCTTCGGTCTTGGTTACTGTGAGGAAGAAATGTGAATCGATATGGTGACATTGACAAGAAAATGGTAGATTGCAGAGGAAGAGCTTAGAGTGACTAAATAATTGGATCATTTTGAACAGGGGTTTAAGACCGATTGCACCTTTGTGCTAGATTCAGAGCATTCTTTCGGGAAACAATTGAGAAGTGGCCCTTTCTCATCTGTTAGTAATGGAGAATGGGCCAGCAGTTGAAATAAATGATTTAATTGCCAACCGTTTTTAAAATCCACACGTTTGCAAGGCTGTTTACTGGTTGAGAAAGTAGTGGGGCGGGAGAGTTGAAATCCTTTTAAGGGGCTAAAGTCAAAGCAGATGAACAAGGCTGATCTAGACCTCTGATTTTACCCACCGATAGTGGAACTCTCCCCTTGAGACAGGACTGGTATGTCTTGGTGACTCTTTCCATGCCAAGCAAGAGTGTAAAGAAAAGAAACAGGCTTAAATCATGTCAGTGTGACTAAGGGAAATAGGCGCTACCCAACCGTCAACCCTGGCTATTAAATTGGCCTAAGTGAAAAACAAAATTCATGGACTGGAGTGCATCAATGAGAGAGAAAGCACCCCTATTGTTTGACTCAGATCTGCAACCTATTAGAACGGTTTGGGTCAGTTTCCTTTCAGCCACATTGAGAGGAAATGGTTTTCAGTATGTGCCTTTGTCAGGAAAGTATAGAGACTGGATTGCACTGGAATGAATTGGGTGTATTGGCCTCGGTATCCGTACCCAGGAATTAGTTGGAGTTAAATATCTACAAAGATCTATGCAATCCTAATGACAAGGAATCTGAAAAGAAGGTGGGATATATTGGAAGAGTGAGCTTTGTGTTGTGGGAAAAAGCAAGTTAGGTAGAAGAGGAAAAATGCTGTCTTTCCCACATACCCTTCCCACAAGAACGGGCTTGAATCTCCTATGATGGAGGTTTGTGTACCTGTTGGTGTTGTCCTCGTGGTGGATTTAGTTGACGTGGTAGTTGGAGAAACTGTCGTCAGCGTAGTTGTTTTTACAGTGCTTGGGGTGGTGGACTCAGATGTGGGTCTCTCCGTTGAAGTACTGGTCGGGGCCGTCGTCGTCAGTGTGACGGTTGTGAGTGTAGTTGGTGTGGTGGTTGTGGTGGGCGTGGTTAAGGGAGTGGAAATGGTAGGGGTTGACTTTGATGTTGTGCTCTCCGTTGAGCTAGTGGACAAGGTAGTCGTGGTGAGAGTGAGGGTCGTGGGTGTAGTTGGTGTGGCGGTTGTACTGGTTCCGGTAGACGTGGTGGAAGGTGAGGTGGTTGTCAGAGTTGTGCTACTTGGACTTGGTTCTGGTGAGGAGGTTGGGCTGGACTCTGTTGACGCAGTGGTTTTGGACGTTGTAGAGACAGATGTGGTTGGTGTTGTTTTCCTGGTAGTTCTTGGTGTTGGGGTTTCTTCGGTCTCGGTTACTGTGAGGGAGAAATTGAATTGCTATGTTGACATTGACAAGAATATGGTAGATTGCAGAGGAAGACTTGACCTTGACTAAATAAGAAAGTCTTGGAGGGGGGGATCAATATGAGGGTCTAAACTCGAGACAATCGGTAACGCTTATTTCAGAAACTGACTGTCAACTCACCAGGTGAGGATGGAGTAGTAGGTTTAGTTGGCTCTTTTCCTGCAAAGGAAGAGTGAAAAGAAAAGAAAAATGGTTGGTTCCCAGGAAGGTGACTAAATGATATAGGTCTTTCTAAACCATCACTGAATGCAATTATATTAGCCTAAGTGGAAAATGCTCCTTGGCAGTGAGTACCACAGCAAGGAGATGTGGATATGCATCCTAGTGAGATGACTGAGCTTCCCGGCTCTACCAGACGGGAGTGACTGCTGGGCACTGTGGAAGGAAACATTTGCCAATTAGTGTAAACAGAGAAATGCCAGCAGGAGCTAGGCAGAGGGCGGGAGGAGAAAGGGATGGGGCGTAGAAAGCAAGGACAATGGAAAAAATTGTTCCTCTGGCCTTTTGACATTTACATACCAAAGAGTAAGGCTTCAGTTGTGTTTGGCCTAAGAAGTCTATGGAGCATAAAAGGGAGATATTCTACCAGTTATTACTAAGGAACAGAAATGAAAGCAAGAACTAAAATATACCTGTTGGTGTTGGCCTCCTGGTATACTTTGTTGACAGAGTAGTTGGAGAAACTGTCATCAGCGTAGTTGTTTTTACGGTGCTTGGGGTAGTGGACTCAGATGTGGGTCTCTCCATTGAAGTACTGGTCGGGGCCGTCGTCGTCAGTGTGACGGTTGTGAGTGTAGTTGGTGTGGTGGTTGTGGTGGGCGTGGTTAAGGGAGTGGAAATGGTAGGGGTTGACTTTGATGTTGTGCTCTCCGTTGAGCTAGTGGACAAGGTAGTCGTGGTGAGAGTGAGGGTCGTGGGTGTAGTTGGTGTGGCGGTTGTACTGGTTCCGGTAGACGTGGTGGAAGCTGAGGTGGTTGTCAGAGTTGTGCTACTTGGACTTGGTTCTGGTGAGGAGGTTGGGCTGGACTCTGTTGACGCAGTGGTTTTGGACGTTGTAGAGACAGATGTGGTTGGTGTTGTTTTCCTGGTAGTTCTTGGTGTTGGGGTTTCTTCGGTCTTGGTTACTGTGAGGAAGAAATGTGAATCGATATGGTGACATTGACAAGAAAATGGTAGATTGCAGAGGAAGAGCTTAGAGTGACTAAATAATTGGATCATTTTGAACAGGGGTTTAAGACTGATTGCACCTTTGTGCTAGATTCAGAGCATTCTTTCGGGAAACAATTGAGAAGTGGCCCTTTCTCATCCGTTAGTAATGGAGAATGGGCCAGCAGTTGAAATAAATGATTTAATTGCCAACCGTTTTAAAAATCCACACGTTTGCAAGGGTGTTTACTGGTTGAGAAAGTAGTGGGGCGGGAGAGCTGAAATCCTTTTAAGGAGCTAAAGTCAAAGCAGATGAACAAGGCTGATCTAGACCTCTGATTTTACCCACCGATAGTAGAACTCTCCCCTTGAGACAGGACTGGTATGTCTCGGTGACTCTTTCCATGCCAAGCAAGAGTGTAAAGAAAAGAAACAGGCTTGAATCATGTCAGTGTGACTAAGGGAAGTAGGCGCTACCCAACCGTCAACCCTGGCTATTAAATTGGCCTAAGTGAAAAACAAAATTCATGGACTGGAGTGCATCAATGAGAGAGAAAGCACCCCTATTGTTTGACTCAGATCTGCAACCTATTAGAACGGTTTGGGTCAGTTTCCTTTCAGCCACATTGAGAGGAAATGGTTTTCAGCATGTGCCTTTGTCAGGAAAGTATAGAGACTGGATTGCACTGGAATGAATTGGGTGTATTGGCCTCGGTATCCGTACCCAGGAATTAGTTGGAGTTAAATATCTACAAAGATCTATGCAATCCTAATGACAAGGAATCTGAAAAGAAGGTGGGATATATTGGAAGAGTGAGCTTTGTGTTGTGGGAAAAAGCAAGTTAGGTAGAAGAGGAAAAATGCTGTCTTTCCCACATACCCTTCCCACAAGAACGGGCTTGAATCTCCTATGATGGAGGTTTGTGTACCTGTTGGTGTTGTCCTCGTGGTGGATTTAGTTGACGTGCTAGTTGGAGAAACTGTCGTCAGCGTAGTTGTTTTTACAGTGCTTGGGGTGGTGGACTCAGATGTGGGTCTCTCCGTTGAAGTACTGGTCGGGGCCGTCGTCGTCAGTGTGACGGTTGTGAGTGTAGTTGGTGTGGTGGTTGTGGGCGTGGTTAAGGGAGTGGAAATGGTAGGGGTTGACTTTGATGTTGTGCTCTCCGTTGAGCTAGTGGACAAGGTAGTCGTGGTGAGAGTGAGGGTCGTGGGTGTAGTTGGTGTGGCGGTTGTACTGGTTCCGGTAGACGTGGTGGAAGGTGAGGTGGTTGTCAGAGTTGTGCTACTTGGACTTGGTTCTGGTGAGGAGGTTGGGCTGGACTCTGTTGACGCAGTGGTTTTGGACGTTGTAGAGACAGATGTGGTTGGTGTTGTTTTCCTGGTAGTTCTTGGTGTTGGGGTTTCTTCGGTCTTGGTTACTGTGAGGAAGAAATGTGAATCGATATGGTGACATTGACAAGAAAATGGTAGATTGCAGAGGAAGAGCTTAGAGTGACTAAATAATTGGATCATTTGAACAGGGGTTTAAGACTGATTGCACCTTTGTGCTAGATTCAGAGCATTCTTTCGGGAAACAATTGAGAAGTGGCCCTTTCTCATCCGTTAGTAATGGAGAATGGGCCAGCAGTTGAAATAAATGATTTAATTGCCAACCGTTTTAAAAATCCACACGTTTGCAAGGGTGTTTACTGGTTGAGAAAGTAGTGGGGCGGGAGAGCTGAAATCCTTTTAAGGAGCTAAAGTCAAAGCAGATGAACAAGGCTGATCTAGACCTCTGATTTTACCCACCGATAGTAGAACTCTCCCCTTGAGACAGGACTGGTATGTCTCGGTGACTCTTTCCATGCCAAGCAAGAGTGTAAAGAAAAGAAACAGGCTTGAATCATGTCAGTGTGACTAAGGGAAGTAGGCGCTACCCAACCGTCAACCCTGGCTATTAAATTGGCCTAAGTGAAAAACAAAATTCATGGATTGGAGTGCATCAATGAGAGAGAAAGCACCCCTATTGTTTGACTCAGATCTGCAACCTATTAGAACGGTTTGGGTCAGTTTCCTTTCAGCCACATTGAGAGGAAATGGTTTTCAGCATGTGCCTTTGTCAGGAAAGTATAGAGACTGGATTGCACTGGAATGAATTGGGTGTATTGGCCTCGGTATCCGTACCCAGGAATTAGTTGGAGTTAAATATCTACAAAGATCTATGCAATCCTAATGACAAGGAATCTGAAAAGAAGGTGGGATATATTGGAAGAGTGAGCTTTGTGTTGTGGGAAAAAGCAAGTTAGGTAGAAGAGGAAAAATGCTGTCTTTCCCACATACCCTTCCCACAAGAACGGGCTTGAATCTCCTATGATGGAGGTTTGTGTACCTGTTGGTGTTGTCCTCGTGGTGGATTTAGTTGACGTGGTAGTTGGAGAAACTGTCGTCAGCGTAGTTGTTTTTACAGTGCTTGGGGTGGTGGACTCAGATGTGGGTCTCTCCGTTGAAGTACTGGTCGGGGCCGTCGTCGTCAGTGTGACGGTTGTGAGTGTAGTTGGTGTGGTGGTTGTGGTGGGCGTGGTTAAGGGAGTGGAAATGGTAGGGGTTGACTTTGATGTTGTGCTCTCCGTTGAGCTAGTGGACAAGGTAGTCGTGGTGAGAGTGAGGGTCGTGGGTGTAGTTGGTGTGGCGGTTGTACTGGTTCCGGTAGACGTGGTGGAAGCTGAGGTGGTTGTCAGAGTTGTGCTACTTGGACTTGGTTCTGGTGAGGAGGTTGGGCTGGACTCTGTTGACGCAGTGGTTTTGGACGTTGTAGAGACAGATGTGGTTGGTGTTGTTTTCCTGGTAGTTCTTGGTGTTGGGGTTTCTTCGGTCTTGGTTACTGTGAGGAAGAAATGTGAATCGATATGGTGACATTGACAAGAAAATGGTAGATTGCAGAGGAAGAGCTTAGAGTGACTAAATAATTGGATCATTTTGAACAGGGGTTTAAGACCGATTGCACCTTTGTGCTAGATTCAGAGCATTCTTTCGGGAAACAATTGAGAAGTGGCCCTTTCTCATCCGTTAGTAATGGAGAATGGGCCAGCAGTTGAAATAAATGATTTAATTGCCAACCGTTTTAAAAATCCACACGTTTGCAAGGCTGTTTACTGGTTGAGAAAGTAGTGGGGCGGGAGAGCTGAAATCCTTTTAAGGAGCTAAAGTCAAAGCAGATGAACAAGGCTGATCTAGACCTCTGATTTTACCCACCGATAGTAGAACTCTCCCCTTGAGACAGGACTGGTATGTCTCGGTGACTCTTTCCATGCCAAGCAAGAGTGTAAAGAAAAGAAACAGGCTTGAATCATGTCAGTGTGACTAAGGGAAGTAGGCGCTACCCAACCGTCAACCCTGGCTATTAAATTGGCCTAAGTGAAAAACAAAATTCATGGATTGGAGTGCATCAATGAGAGAGAAAGCACCCCTATTGTTTGACTCAGATCTGCAACCTATTAGAACGGTTTGGGTCAGTTTCCTTTCAGCCACATTGAGAGGAAATGGTTTTCAGCATGTGCCTTTGTCAGGAAAGTATAGAGACTGGATTGCACTGGAATGAATTGGGTGTATTGGCCTCGGTATCCGTACCCAGGAATTAGTTGGAGTTAAATATCTACAAAGATCTATGCAATCCTAATGACAAGGAATCTGAAAAGAAGGTGGGATATATTGGAAGAGTGAGCTTTGTGTTGTGGGAAAAAGCAAGTTAGGTAGAAGAGGAAAAATGCTGTCTTTCCCACATACCCTTCCCACAAGAATGGGCTTGAATCTCCTATGATGGAGGTTTGTGTACCTGTTGGTGTTGTCCTCATGGTGGATTTAGTTGACGTGGTAGTTGGAGAAACTGTCGTCAGCGTAGTTGTTTTTACAGTGCTTGGGGTGGTGGACTCAGATGTGGGTCTCTCCGTTGAAGTACTGGTCGGGGCCGTCGTCGTCAGTGTGACGGTTGTGAGTGTAGTTGGTGTGGTGGTTGTGGTGGGCGTGGTTAAGGGAGTGGAAATGGTAGGGGTTGACTTTGATGTTGTGCTCTCCGTTGAGCTAGTGGACAAGGTAGTCGTGGTGAGAGTGAGGGTCGTGGGTGTAGTTGGTGTGGCGGTTGTACTGGTTCCGGTAGACGTGGTGGAAGGTGAGGTGGTTGTCAGAGTTGTGCTACTTGGACTTGGTTCTGGTGAGGAGGTTGGGCTGGACTCTGTTGACGCAGTGGTTTTGGACGTTGTAGAGACAGATGTGGTTGGTGTTGTTTTCCTGGTAGTTCTTGGTGTTGGGGTTTCTTCGGTCTCGGTTACTGTGAGGGAGAAATTGAATTGCTATGTTGACATTGACAAGAATATGGTAGATTGCAGAGGAAGACTTGACCTTGACTAAATAAGAAAGTCTTGGAGGGGGGGGATCAATATGAGGGTCTAAAATCGAGACAATCGGTAACGCTTATTTCAGAAACTGACTGTCAACTCACCAGGTGAGGATGGAGTAGTAGGTTTAGTTGGCTCTTTTCCTGCAAAGGAAGAGTGAAAAGAAAAGAAAAATGGTTGGTTCCCAGGAAGGTGACTAAATGATATAGGTCTTTCTAAACCATCACTGAATGCAATTATATTAGCCTAAGTGGAAAATGCTCCTTGGCAGTGAGTACCACAGCAAGGAGATGTGGATATGCATCCTAGTGAGATGACTGAGCTTCCCGGCTCTACCAGACGGGAGTGACTGCTGGGCACTGTGGAAGGAAACATTTGCCAATTAGTGTAAACAGAGAAATGCCAGCAGGAGCTAGGCAGAGGGCGGGAGGAGAAAGGGATGGGGCGTAGAAAGCAAGGACAATGGAAAAAATTGTTCCTCTGGCCTTTTGACATTTACATACCAAAGAGTAAGGCTTCAGTTGTGTTTGGCCTAAGAAGTCTATGGAGCATAAAAGGGAGATATTCTACCAGTCATTACTAAGGAACAGAAATGAAAGCAAGAACTAAAATGTACCTGTTGGTGTTGGCCTCCTGGTATACTTTGTTGACAGAGTAGTTGGAGAAACTGTCATCAGCGTAGTTGTTTTTACGGTGCTTGGGGTAGTGGACTCAGATGTGGGTCTCTCCGTTGAAGTACTGGTCGGGGCCGTCGTCGTCAGTGTGACGGTTGTGAGTGTAGTTGGTGTGGTGGTTGTGGTGGGCATGGTTAAGGGAGTGGAAATGGTAGGGGTTGACTTTGATGTTGTGCTCTCCGTTGAGCTAGTGGACAAGGTAGTCGTGGTGAGAGTGAGGGTCGTGGGTGTAGTTGGTGTGGCGGTTGTACTGGTTCCGGTAGACGTGGTGGAAGCTGAGGTGGTTGTCAGAGTTGTGCTACTTGGACTTGGTTCTGGTGAGGAGGTTGGGCTGGACTCTGTTGACGCAGTGGTTTTGGACGTTGTAGAGACAGATGTGGTTGGTGTTGTTTTCCTGGTAGTTCTTGGTGTTGGGGTTTCTTCGGTCTTGGTTACTGTGAGGAAGAAATGTGAATCGATATGGTGACATTGACAAGAAAATGGTAGATTGCAGAGGAAGAGCTTAGAGTGACTAAATAATTGGATCATTTTGAACAGGGGTTTAAGACTGATTGCACCTTTGTGCTAGATTCAGAGCATTCTTTCGGGAAACAATTGAGAAGTGGCCCTTTCTCATCCGTTAGTAATGGAGAATGGGCCAGCAGTTGAAATAAATGATTTAATTGCCAACCGTTTTAAAAATCCACACGTTTGCAAGGCTGTTTACTGGTTGAGAAAGTAGTGGGGCGGGAGAGCTGAAATCCTTTTAAGGAGCTAAAGTCAAAGCAGATGAACAAGGCTGATCTAGACCTCTGATTTTACCCACCGATAGTAGAACTCTCCCCTTGAGACAGGACTGGTATGTCTCGGTGACTCTTTCCATGCCAAGCAAGAGTGTAAAGAAAAGAAACAGGCTTGAATCATGTCAGTGTGACTAAGGGAAGTAGGCGCTACCCAACCGTCAACCCTGGCTATTAAATTGGCCTAAGTGAAAAACAAAATTCATGGATTGGAGTGCATCAATGAGAGAGAAAGCACCCCTATTGTTTGACTCAGATCTGCAACCTATTAGAACGGTTTGGGTCAGTTTCCTTTCAGCCACATTGAGAGGAAATGGTTTTCAGCATGTGCCTTTGTCAGGAAAGTATAGAGACTGGATTGCACTGGAATGAATTGGGTGTATTGGCCTCGGTATCCGTACCCAGGAATTAGTTGGAGTTAAATATCTACAAAGATCTATGCAATCCTAATGACAAGGAATCTGAAAAGAAGGTGGGATATATTGGAAGAGTGAGCTTTGTGTTGTGGGAAAAAGCAAGTTAGGTAGAAGAGGAAAAATGCTGTCTTTCCCACATACCCTTCCCACAAGAACGGGCTTGAATCTCCTATGATGGAGGTTTGTGTACCTGTTGGTGTTGTCCTCGTGGTGGATTTAGTTGACGTGGTAGTTGGAGAAACTGTCGTCAGCGTAGTTGTTTTTACAGTGCTTGGGGTGGTGGACTCAGATGTGGGTCTCTCCGTTGAAGTACTGGTCGGGGCCGTCGTCGTCAGTGTGACGGTTGTGAGTGTAGTTGGTGTGGTGGTTGTGGTGGGCGTGGTTAAGGGAGTGGAAATGGTAGGGGTTGACTTTGATGTTGTGCTCTCCGTTGAGCTAGTGGACAAGGTAGTCGTGGTGAGAGTGAGGGTCGTGGGTGTAGTTGGTGTGGCGGTTGTACTGGTTCCGGTAGACGTGGTGGAAGCTGAGGTGGTTGTCAGAGTTGTGCTACTTGGACTTGGTTCTGGTGAGGAGGTTGGGCTGGACTCTGTTGACGCAGTGGTTTTGGACGTTGTAGAGACAGATGTGGTTGGTGTTGTTTTCCTGGTAGTTCTTGGTGTTGGGGTTTCTTCGGTCTTGGTTACTGTGAGGAAGAAATGTGAATCGATATGGTGACATTGACAAGAAAATGGTAGATTGCAGAGGAAGAGCTTAGAGTGACTAAATAATTGGATCATTTTGAACAGGGGTTTAAGACTGATTGCACCTTTGTGCTAGATTCAGAGCATTCTTTCGGGAAACAATTGAGAAGTGGCCCTTTCTCATCCGTTAGTAATGGAGAATGGGCCAGCAGTTGAAATAAATGATTTAATTGCCAACCGTTTTAAAAATCCACACGTTTGCAAGGCTGTTTACTGGTTGAGAAAGTAGTGGGGCGGGAGAGCTGAAATCCTTTTAAGGAGCTAAAGTCAAAGCAGATGAACAAGGCTGATCTAGACCTCTGATTTTACCCACCGATAGTAGAACTCTCCCCTTGAGACAGGACTGGTATGTCTCGGTGACTCTTTCCATGCCAAGCAAGAGTGTAAAGAAAAGAAACAGGCTTGAATCATGTCAGTGTGACTAAGGGAAGTAGGCGCTACCCAACCGTCAACCCTGGCTATTAAATTGGCCTAAGTGAAAAACAAAATTCATGGATTGGAGTGCATCAATGAGAGAGAAAGCACCCCTATTGTTTGACTCAGATCTGCAACCTATTAGAACGGTTTGGGTCAGTTTCCTTTCAGCCACATTGAGAGGAAATGGTTTTCAGCATGTGCCTTTGTCAGGAAAGTATAGAGACTGGATTGCACTGGAATGAATTGGGTGTATTGGCCTCGGTATCCGTACCCAGGAATTAGTTGGAGTTAAATATCTACAAAGATCTATGCAATCCTAATGACAAGGAATCTGAAAAGAAGGTGGGATATATTGGAAGAGTGAGCTTTGTGTTGTGGGAAAAAGCAAGTTAGGTAGAAGAGGAAAAATGCTGTCTTTCCCACATACCCTTCCCACAAGAACGGGCTTGAATCTCCTATGATGGAGGTTTGTGTACCTGTTGGTGTTGTCCTCGTGGTGGATTTAGTTGACGTGGTAGTTGGAGAAACTGTCGTCAGCGTAGTTGTTTTTACAGTGCTTGGGGTGGTGGACTCAGATGTGGGTCTCTCCGTTGAAGTACTGGTCGGGGCCGTCGTCGTCAGTGTGACGGTTGTGAGTGTAGTTGGTGTGGTGGTTGTGGTGGGCGTGGTTAAGGGAGTGGAAATGGTAGGGGTTGACTTTGATGTTGTGCTCTCCGTTGAGCTAGTGGACAAGGTAGTCGTGGTGAGAGTGAGGGTCGTGGGTGTAGTTGGTGTGGCGGTTGTACTGGTTCCGGTAGACGTGGTGGAAGCTGAGGTGGTTGTCAGAGTTGTGCTACTTGGACTTGGTTCTGGTGAGGAGGTTGGGCTGGACTCTGTTGACGCAGTGGTTTTGGACGTTGTAGAGACAGATGTGGTTGGTGTTGTTTTCCTGGTAGTTCTTGGTGTTGGGGTTTCTTCGGTCTTGGTTACTGTGAGGAAGAAATGTGAATCGATATGGTGACATTGACAAGAAAATGGTAGATTGCAGAGGAAGAGCTTAGAGTGACTAAATAATTGGATCATTTTGAACAGGGGTTTAAGACTGATTGCACCTTTGTGCTAGATTCAGAGCATTCTTTCGGGAAACAATTGAGAAGTGGCCCTTTCTCATCCGTTAGTAATGGAGAATGGGCCAGCAGTTGAAATAAATGATTTAATTGCCAACCGTTTTAAAAATCCACACGTTTGCAAGGCTGTTTACTGGTTGAGAAAGTAGTGGGGCGGGAGAGCTGAAATCCTTTTAAGGAGCTAAAGTCAAAGCAGATGAACAAGGCTGATCTAGACCTCTGATTTTACCCACCGATAGTAGAACTCTCCCCTTGAGACAGGACTGGTATGTCTCGGTGACTCTTTCCATGCCAAGCAAGAGTGTAAAGAAAAGAAACAGGCTTGAATCATGTCAGTGTGACTAAGGGAAGTAGGCGCTACCCAACCGTCAACCCTGGCTATTAAATTGGCCTAAGTGAAAAACAAAATTCATGGATTGGAGTGCATCAATGAGAGAGAAAGCACCCCTATTGTTTGACTCAGATCTGCAACCTATTAGAACGGTTTGGGTCAGTTTCCTTTCAGCCACATTGAGAGGAAATGGTTTTCAGCATGTGCCTTTGTCAGGAAAGTATAGAGACTGGATTGCACTGGAATGAATTGGGTGTATTGGCCTCGGTATCCGTACCCAGGAATTAGTTGGAGTTAAATATCTACAAAGATCTATGCAATCCTAATGACAAGGAATCTGAAAAGAAGGTGGGATATATTGGAAGAGTGAGCTTTGTGTTGTGGGAAAAAGCAAGTTAGGTAGAAGAGGAAAAATGCTGTCTTTCCCACATACCCTTCCCACAAGAACGGGCTTGAATCTCCTATGATGGAGGTTTGTGTACCTGTTGGTGTTGTCCTCGTGGTGGATTTAGTTGACGTGGTAGTTGGAGAAACTGTCGTCAGCGTAGTTGTTTTTACAGTGCTTGGGGTGGTGGACTCAGATGTGGGTCTCTCCGTTGAAGTACTGGTCGGGGCCGTCGTCGTCAGTGTGACGGTTGTGAGTGTAGTTGGTGTGGTGGTTGTGGTGGGCGTGGTTAAGGGAGTGGAAATGGTAGGGGTTGACTTTGATGTTGTGCTCTCCGTTGAGCTAGTGGACAAGGTAGTCGTGGTGAGAGTGAGGGTCGTGGGTGTAGTTGGTGTGGCGGTTGTACTGGTTCCGGTAGACGTGGTGGAAGCTGAGGTGGTTGTCAGAGTTGTGCTACTTGGACTTGGTTCTGGTGAGGAGGTTGGGCTGGACTCTGTTGACGCAGTGGTTTTGGACGTTGTAGAGACAGATGTGGTTGGTGTTGTTTTCCTGGTAGTTCTTGGTGTTGGGGTTTCTTCGGTCTTGGTTACTGTGAGGAAGAAATGTGAATCGATATGGTGACATTGACAAGAAAATGGTAGATTGCAGAGGAAGAGCTTAGAGTGACTAAATAATTGGATCATTTTGAACAGGGGTTTAAGACTGATTGCACCTTTGTGCTAGATTCAGAGCATTCTTTCGGGAAACAATTGAGAAGTGGCCCTTTCTCATCCGTTAGTAATGGAGAATGGGCCAGCAGTTGAAATAAATGATTTAATTGCCAACCGTTTTAAAAATCCACACGTTTGCAAGGGTGTTTACTGGTTGAGAAAGTAGTGGGGCGGGAGAGCTGAAATCCTTTTAAGGAGCTAAAGTCAAAGCAGATGAACAAGGCTGATCTAGACCTCTGATTTTACCCACCGATAGTAGAACTCTCCCCTTGAGACAGGACTGGTATGTCTCGGTGACTCTTTCCATGCCAAGCAAGAGTGTAAAGAAAAGAAACAGGCTTGAATCATGTCAGTGTGACTAAGGGAAGTAGGCGCTACCCAACCGTCAACCCTGGCTATTAAATTGGCCTAAGTGAAAAACAAAATTCATGGATTGGAGTGCATCAATGAGAGAGAAAGCACCCCTATTGTTTGACTCAGATCTGCAACCTATTAGAACGGTTTGGGTCAGTTTCCTTTCAGCCACATTGAGAGGAAATGGTTTTCAGCATGTGCCTTTGTCAGGAAAGTATAGAGACTGGATTGCACTGGAATGAATTGGGTGTATTGGCCTCGGTATCCGTACCCAGGAATTAGTTGGAGTTAAATATCTACAAAGATCTATGCAATCCTAATGACAAGGAATCTGAAAAGAAGGTGGGATATATTGGAAGAGTGAGCTTTGTGTTGTGGGAAAAAGCAAGTTAGGTAGAAGAGGAAAAATGCTGTCTTTCCCACATACCCTTCCCACAAGAACGGGCTTGAATCTCCTATGATGGAGGTTTGTGTACCTGTTGGTGTTGTCCTCGTGGTGGATTTAGTTGACGTGGTAGTTGGAGAAACTGTCGTCAGCGTAGTTGTTTTTACAGTGCTTGGGGTGGTGGACTCAGATGTGGGTCTCTCCGTTGAAGTACTGGTCGGGGCCGTCGTCGTCAGTGTGACGGTTGTGAGTGTAGTTGGTGTGGTGGTTGTGGTGGGCGTGGTTAAGGGAGTGGAAATGGTAGGGGTTGACTTTGATGTTGTGCTCTCCGTTGAGCTAGTGGACAAGGTAGTCGTGGTGAGAGTGAGGGTCGTGGGTGTAGTTGGTGTGGCGGTTGTACTGGTTCCGGTAGACGTGGTGGAAGGTGAGGTGGTTGTCAGAGTTGTGCTACTTGGACTTGGTTCTGGTGAGGAGGTTGGGCTGGACTCTGTTGACGCAGTGGTTTTGGACGTTGTAGAGACAGATGTGGTTGGTGTTGTTTTCCTGGTAGTTCTTGGTGTTGGGGTTTCTTCGGTCTCGGTTACTGTGAGGGAGAAATTGAATTGCTATGTTGACATTGACAAGAATATGGTAGATTGCAGAGGAAGACTTGACCTTGACTAAATAAGAAAGTCTTGGAGGGGGGGGATCAATATGAGGGTCTAAAATCGAGACAATCGGTAACGCTTATTTCAGAAACTGACTGTCAACTCACCAGGTGAGGATGGAGTAGTAGGTTTAGTTGGCTCTTTTCCTGCAAAGGAAGAGTGAAAAGAAAAGAAAAATGGTTGGTTCCCAGGAAGGTGACTAAATGATATAGGTCTTTCTAAACCATCACTGAATGCAATTATATTAGCCTAAGTGGAAAATGCTCCTTGGCAGTGAGTACCACAGCAAGGAGATGTGGATATGCATCCTAGTGAGATGACTGAGCTTCCCGGCTCTACCAGACGGGAGTGACTGCTGGGCACTGTGGAAGGAAACATTTGCCAATTAGTGTAAACAGAGAAATGCCAGCAGGAGCTAGGCAGAGGGCGGGAGGAGAAAGGGATGGGGCGTAGAAAGCAAGGACAATGGAAAAAATTGTTCCTCTGGCCTTTTGACATTTACATACCAAAGAGTAAGGCTTCAGTTGTGTTTGGCCTAAGAAGTCTATGGAGCATAAAAGGGAGATATTCTACCAGTCATTACTAAGGAACAGAAATGAAAGCAAGAACTAAAATGTACCTGTTGGTGTTGGCCTCCTGGTATACTTTGTTGACAGAGTAGTTGGAGAAACTGTCATCAGCGTAGTTGTTTTTACGGTGCTTGGGGTAGTGGACTCAGATGTGGGTCTCTCCGTTGAAGTACTGGTCGGGGCCGTCGTCGTCAGTGTGACGGTTGTGAGTGTAGTTGGTGTGGTGGTTGTGGTGGGCGTGGTTAAGGGAGTGGAAATGGTAGGGGTTGACTTTGATGTTGTGCTCTCCGTTGAGCTAGTGGACAAGGTAGTCGTGGTGAGAGTGAGGGTCGTGGGTGTAGTTGGTGTGGCGGTTGTACTGGTTCCGGTAGACGTGGTGGAAGCTGAGGTGGTTGTCAGAGTTGTGCTACTTGGACTTGGTTCTGGTGAGGAGGTTGGGCTGGACTCTGTTGACGCAGTGGTTTTGGACGTTGTAGAGACAGATGTGGTTGGTGTTGTTTTCCTGGTAGTTCTTGGTGTTGGGGTTTCTTCGGTCTTGGTTACTGTGAGGAAGAAATGTGAATCGATATGGTGACATTGACAAGAAAATGGTAGATTGCAGAGGAAGAGCTTAGAGTGACTAAATAATTGGATCATTTTGAACAGGGGTTTAAGACCGATTGCACCTTTGTGCTAGATTCAGAGCATTCTTTCGGGAAACAATTGAGAAGTGGCCCTTTCTCATCCGTTAGTAATGGAGAATGGGCCAGCAGTTGAAATAAATGATTTAATTGCCAACCGTTTTAAAAATCCACACGTTTGCAAGGCTGTTTACTGGTTGAGAAAGTAGTGGGGCGGGAGAGCTGAAATCCTTTTAAGGGGCTAAAGTCAAAGCAGATGAACAAGGCTGATCTAGACCTCTGATTTTACCCACCGATAGTGGAACTCTCCCCTTGAGACAGGACTGGTATGTCTCGGTGACTCTTTCCTTGCCAAGCAAGAGTGTAAAGAAAAGAAACAGGCTTGAATCATGTCAGTGTGACTAAGGGAAGTAGGCGCTACCCAACCGTCAACCCTGGCTATTAAATTGGCCTAAGTGAAAAACAAAATTCATGGACTGGAGTGCATCAATGAGAGAGAAAGCACCCCTATTGTTTGACTCAGATCTGCAACCTATTAGAACGGTTTGGGTCAGTTTCCTTTCAGCCACATTGAGAGGAAATGGTTTTCAGCATGTGCCTTTGTCAGGAAAGTATAGAGACTGGATTGCACTGGAATGAATCGGGTGTATTGGCCTCGGTATCCGTACCCAGGAATTAGTTGGAGTTAAATATCTACAAAGATCTATGCAATCCTAATGACAAGGAATCTGAAAAGAAGGTGGGATATATTGGAAGAGTGAGCTTTGTGTTGTGGGAAAAAGCAAGTTAGGTAGAAGAGGAAAAATGCTGTCTTTCCCACATACCCTTCCCACAAGAACGGGCTTGAATCTCCTATGATGGAGGTTTGTGTACCTGTTGGTGTTGTCCTCGTGGTGGATTTAGTTGACGTGGTAGTTGGAGAAACTGTCGTCAGCGTAGTTGTTTTTACAGTGCTTGGGGTGGTGGACTCAGATGTGGGTCTCTCCGTTGAAGTACTGGTCGGGGCCGTCGTCGTCAGTGTGACGGTTGTGAGTGTAGTTGGTGTGGTGGTTGTGGTGGGCGTGGTTAAGGGAGTGGAAATGGTAGGGGTTGACTTTGATGTTGTGCTCTCCGTTGAGCTAGTGGACAAGGTAGTCGTGGTGAGAGTGAGGGTCGTGGGTGTAGTTGGTGTGGCGGTTGTACTGGTTCCGGTAGACGTGGTGGAAGGTGAGGTGGTTGTCAGAGTTGTGCTACTTGGACTTGGTTCTGGTGAGGAGGTTGGGCTGGACTCTGTTGACGCAGTGGTTTTGGACGTTGTAGAGACAGATGTGGTTGGTGTTGTTTTCCTGGTAGTTCTTGGTGTTGGGGTTTCTTCGGTCTCGGTTACTGTGAGGGAGAAATTGAATTGCTATGTTGACATTGACAAGAATATGGTAGATTGCAGAGGAAGACTTGACCTTGACTAAATAAAAAAGTCTTGGAGGGGGGGATCAATATGAGGGTCTAAAATCGAGACAATCGGTAACGCTTATTTCAGAAACTGACTGTCAACTCACCAGGTGAGGATGGAGTAGTAGGTTTAGTTGGCTCTTTTCCTGCAAAGGAAGAGTGAAAAGAAAAGAAAAATGGTTGGTTCCCAGGAAGGTGACTAAATGATATAGGTCTTTCTAAACCATCACTGAATGCAATTATATTAGCCTAAGTGGAAAATGCTCCTTGGCAGTGAGTACCACAGCAAGGAGATGTGGATATGCATCCTAGTGAGATGACTGAGCTTCCCGGCTCTACCAGACGGGAGTGACTGCTGGGCACTGTGGAAGGAAACATTTGCCAATTAGTGTAAACAGAGAAATGCCAGCAGGAGCTAGGCAGAGGGCGGGAGGAGAAAGGGATGGGGCGTAGAAAGCAAGGACAATGGAAAAAATTGTTCCTCTGGCCTTTTGACATTTACATACCAAAGAGTAAGGCTTCAGTTGTGTTTGGCCTAAGAAGTCTATGGAGCATAAAAGGGAGATATTCTACCAGTCATTACTAAGGAACAGAAATGAAAGCAAGAACTAAAATGTACCTGTTGGTGTTGGCCTCCTGGTATACTTTGTTGACAGAGTAGTTGGAGAAACTGTCATCAGCGTAGTTGTTTTTACGGTGCTTGGGGTAGTGGACTCAGATGTGGGTCTCTCCGTTGAAGTACTGGTCGGGGCCGTCGTCGTCAGTGTGACGGTTGTGAGTGTAGTTGGTGTGGTGGTTGTGGTGGGCGTGGTTAAGGGAGTGGAAATGGTAGGGGTTGACTTTGATGTTGTGCTCTCCGTTGAGCTAGTGGACAAGGTAGTCGTGGTGAGAGTGAGGGTCGTGGGTGTAGTTGGTGTGGCGGTTGTACTGGTTCCGGTAGACGTGGTGGAAGCTGAGGTGGTTGTCAGAGTTGTGCTACTTGGACTTGGTTCTGGTGAGGAGGTTGGGCTGGACTCTGTTGACGCAGTAGTTTTGGACGTTGTAGAGACAGATGTGGTTGGTGTTGTTTTCCTGGTAGTTCTTGGTGTTGGGGTTTCTTCGGTCTTGGTTACTGTGAGGAAGAAATGTGAATCGATATGGTGACATTGACAAGAAAATGGTAGATTGCAGAGGAAGAGCTTAGAGTGACTAAATAATTGGATCATTTTGAACAGGGGTTTAAGACCGATTGCACCTTTGTGCTAGATTCAGAGCATTCTTTCGGGAAACAATTGAGAAGTGGCCCTTTCTCATCCGTTAGTAATGGAGAATGGGCCAGCAGTTGAAATAAATGATTTAATTGCCAACCGTTTTAAAAATCCACACGTTTGCAAGGGTGTTTACTGGTTGAGAAAGTAGTGGGGCGGGAGAGCTGAAATCCTTTTAAGGGGCTAAAGTCAAAGCAGATGAACAAGGCTGATCTAGACCTCTGATTTTACCCACCGATAGTGGAACTCTCCCCTTGAGACAGGACTGGTATGTCTCGGTGACTCTTTCCTTGCCAAGCAAGAGTGTAAAGAAAAGAAACAGGCTTGAATCATGTCAGTGTGACTAAGGGAAGTAGGCGCTACCCAACCGTCAACCCTGGCTATTAAATTGGCCTAAGTGAAAAACAAAATTCATGGACTGGAGTGCATCAATGAGAGAGAAAGCACCCCTATTGTTTGACTCAGATCTGCAACCTATTAGAACGGTTTGGGTCAGTTTCCTTTCAGCCACATTGAGAGGAAATGGTTTTCAGCATGTGCCTTTGTCAGGAAAGTATAGAGACTGGATTGCACTGGAATGAATTGGGTGTATTGGCCTCGGTATCCGTACCCAGGAATTAGTTGGAGTTAAATATCTACAAAGATCTATGCAATCCTAATGACAAGGAATCTGAAAAGAAGGTGGGATATATTGGAAGAGTGAGCTTTGTGTTGTGGGAAAAAGCAAGTTAGGTAGAAGAGGAAAAATGCTGTCTTTCCCACATACCCTTCCCACAAGAACGGGCTTTAATCTCCTATGATGGAGGTTTGTGTACCTGTTGGTGTTGTCCTCGTGGTGGATTTAGTTGACGTGGTAGTTGGAGAAACTGTCGTCAGCGTAGTTGTTTTTACAGTGCTTGGGGTGGTGGACTCAGATGTGGGTCTCTCCGTTGAAGTACTGGTCGGGGCCGTCGTCGTCAGTGTGACGGTTGTGAGTGTAGTTGGTGTGGTGGTTGTGGTGGGCGTGGTTAAGGGAGTGGAAATGGTAGGGGTTGACTTTGATGTTGTGCTCTCCGTTGAGCTAGTGGACAAGGTAGTCGTGGTGAGAGTGAGGGTCGTGGGTGTAGTTGGTGTGGCGGTTGTACTGGTTCCGGTAGACGTGGTGGAAGGTGAGGTGGTTGTCAGAGTTGTGCTACTTGGACTTGGTTCTGGTGAGGAGGTTGGGCTGGACTCTGTTGACGCAGTAGTTTTGGACGTTGTAGAGACAGATGTGGTTGGTGTTGTTTTCCTGGTAGTTCTTGGTGTTGGGGTTTCTTCGGTCTTGGTTACTGTGAGGAAGAAATGTGAATCGATATGGTGACATTGACAAGAAAATGGTAGATTGCAGAGGAAGAGCTTAGAGTGACTAAATAATTGGATCATTTTGAACAGGGGTTTAAGACCGATTGCACCTTTGTGCTAGATTCAGAGCATTCTTTCGGGAAACAATTGAGAAGTGGCCCTTTCTCATCCGTTAGTAATGGAGAATGGGCCAGCAGTTGAAATAAATGATTTAATTGCCAACCGTTTTAAAAATCCACACGTTTGCAAGGGTGTTTACTGGTTGAGAAAGTAGTGGGGCGGGAGAGCTGAAATCCTTTTAAGGGGCTAAAGTCAAAGCAGATGAACAAGGCTGATCTAGACCTCTGATTTTACCCACCGATAGTGGAACTCTCCCCTTGAGACAGGACTGGTATGTCTCGGTGACTCTTTCCTTGCCAAGCAAGAGTGTAAAGAAAAGAAACAGGCTTGAATCATGTCAGTGTGACTAAGGGAAGTAGGCGCTACCCAACCGTCAACCCTGGCTATTAAATTGGCCTAAGTGAAAAACAAAATTCATGGACTGGAGTGCATCAATGAGAGAGAAAGCACCCCTATTGTTTGACTCAGATCTGCAACCTATTAGAACGGTTTGGGTCAGTTTCCTTTCAGCCACATTGAGAGGAAATGGTTTTCAGCATGTGCCTTTGTCAGGAAAGTATAGAGACTGGATTGCACTGGAATGAATCGGGTGTATTGGCCTCGGTATCCGTACCCAGGAATTAGTTGGAGTTAAATATCTACAAAGATCTATGCAATCCTAATGACAAGGAATCTGAAAAGAAGGTGGGATATATTGGAAGAGTGAGCTTTGTGTTGTGGGAAAAAGCAAGTTAGGTAGAAGAGGAAAAATGCTGTCTTTCCCACATACCCTTCCCACAAGAACGGGCTTTAATCTCCTATGATGGAGGTTTGTGTACCTGTTGGTGTTGTCCTCGTGGTGGATTTAGTTGACGTGGTAGTTGGAGAAACTGTCGTCAGCGTAGTTGTTTTTACAGTGCTTGGGGTGGTGGACTCAGATGTGGGTCTCTCCGTTGAAGTACTGGTCGGGGCCGTCGTCGTCAGTGTGACGGTTGTGAGTGTAGTTGGTGTGGTGGTTGTGGTGGGCGTGGTTAAGGGAGTGGAAATGGTAGGGGTTGACTTTGATGTTGTGCTCTCCGTTGAGCTAGTGGACAAGGTAGTCGTGGTGAGAGTGAGGGTCGTGGGTGTAGTTGGTGTGGCGGTTGTACTGGTTCCGGTAGACGTGGTGGAAGGTGAGGTGGTTGTCAGAGTTGTGCTACTTGGACTTGGTTCTGGTGAGGAGGTTGGGCTGGACTCTGTTGACGCAGTAGTTTTGGACGTTGTAGAGACAGATGTGGTTGGTGTTGTTTTCCTGGTAGTTCTTGGTGTTGGGGTTTCTTCGGTCTTGGTTACTGTGAGGAAGAAATGTGAATCGATATGGTGACATTGACAAGAAAATGGTAGATTGCAGAGGAAGAGCTTAGAGTGACTAAATAATTGGATCATTTTGAACAGGGGTTTAAGACCGATTGCACCTTTGTGCTAGATTCAGAGCATTCTTTCGGGAAACAATTGAGAAGTGGCCCTTTCTCATCCGTTAGTAATGGAGAATGGGCCAGCAGTTGAAATAAATGATTTAATTGCCAACCGTTTTAAAAATCCACACGTTTGCAAGGGTGTTTACTGGTTGAGAAAGTAGTGGGGCGGGAGAGCTGAAATCCTTTTAAGGGGCTAAAGTCAAAGCAGATGAACAAGGCTGATCTAGACCTCTGATTTTACCCACCGATAGTGGAACTCTCCCCTTGAGACAGGACTGGTATGTCTCGGTGACTCTTTCCTTGCCAAGCAAGAGTGTAAAGAAAAGAAACAGGCTTGAATCATGTCAGTGTGACTAAGGGAAGTAGGCGCTACCCAACCGTCAACCCTGGCTATTAAATTGGCCTAAGTGAAAAACAAAATTCATGGACTGGAGTGCATCAATGAGAGAGAAAGCACCCCTATTGTTTGACTCAGATCTGCAACCTATTAGAACGGTTTGGGTCAGTTTCCTTTCAGCCACATTGAGAGGAAATGGTTTTCAGCATGTGCCTTTGTCAGGAAAGTATAGAGACTGGATTGCACTGGAATGAATCGGGTGTATTGGCCTCGGTATCCGTACCCAGGAATTAGTTGGAGTTAAATATCTACAAAGATCTATGCAATCCTAATGACAAGGAATCTGAAAAGAAGGTGGGATATATTGGAAGAGTGAGCTTTGTGTTGTGGGAAAAAGCAAGTTAGGTAGAAGAGGAAAAATGCTGTCTTTCCCACATACCCTTCCCACAAGAACGGGCTTGAATCTCCTATGATGGAGGTTTGTGTACCTGTTGGTGTTGTCCTCGTGGTGGATTTAGTTGACGTGGTAGTTGGAGAAACTGTCGTCAGCGTAGTTGTTTTTACAGTGCTTGGGGTGGTGGACTCAGATGTGGGTCTCTCCGTTGAAGTACTGGTCGGGGCCGTCGTCGTCAGTGTGACGGTTGTGAGTGTAGTTGGTGTGGTGGTTGTGGTGGGCGTGGTTAAGGGAGTGGAAATGGTAGGGGTTGACTTTGATGTTGTGCTCTCCGTTGAGCTAGTGGACAAGGTAGTCGTGGTGAGAGTGAGGGTCGTGGGTGTAGTTGGTGTGGCGGTTGTACTGGTTCCGGTAGACGTGGTGGAAGGTGAGGTGGTTGTCAGAGTTGTGCTACTTGGACTTGGTTCTGGTGAGGAGGTTGGGCTGGACTCTGTTGACGCAGTGGTTTTGGACGTTGTAGAGACAGATGTGGTTGGTGTTGTTTTCCTGGTAGTTCTTGGTGTTGGGGTTTCTTCGGTCTCGGTTACTGTGAGGGAGAAATTGAATTGCTATGTTGACATTGACAAGAATATGGTAGATTGCAGAGGAAGACTTGACCTTGACTAAATAAAAAAGTCTTGGAGGGGGGGATCAATATGAGGGTCTAAAATCGAGACAATCGGTAACGCTTATTTCAGAAACTGACTGTCAACTCACCAGGTGAGGATGGAGTAGTAGGTTTAGTTGGCTCTTTTCCTGCAAAGGAAGAGTGAAAAGAAAAGAAAAATGGTTGGTTCCCAGGAAGGTGACTAAATGATATAGGTCTTTCTAAACCATCACTGAATGCAATTATATTAGCCTAAGTGGAAAATGCTCCTTGGCAGTGAGTACCACAGCAAGGAGATGTGGATATGCATCCTAGTGAGATGACTGAGCTTCCCGGCTCTACCAGACGGGAGTGACTGCTGGGCACTGTGGAAGGAAACATTTGCCAATTAGTGTAAACAGAGAAATGCCAGCAGGAGCTAGGCAGAGGGCGGGAGGAGAAAGGGATGGGGCGTAGAAAGCAAGGACAATGGAAAAAATTGTTCCTCTGGCCTTTTGACATTTACATACCAAAGAGTAAGGCTTCAGTTGTGTTTGGCCTAAGAAGTCTATGGAGCATAAAAGGGAGATATTCTACCAGTCATTACTAAGGAACAGAAATGAAAGCAAGAACTAAAATGTACCTGTTGGTGTTGGCCTCCTGGTATACTTTGTTGACAGAGTAGTTGGAGAAACTGTCATCAGCGTAGTTGTTTTTACGGTGCTTGGGGTAGTGGACTCAGATGTGGGTCTCTCCGTTGAAGTACTGGTCGGGGCCGTCGTCGTCAGTGTGACGGTTGTGAGTGTAGTTGGTGTGGTGGTTGTGGTGGGCGTGGTTAAGGGAGTGGAAATGGTAGGGGTTGACTTTGATGTTGTGCTCTCCGTTGAGCTAGTGGACAAGGTAGTCGTGGTGAGAGTGAGGGTCGTGGGTGTAGTTGGTGTGGCGGTTGTACTGGTTCCGGTAGACGTGGTGGAAGCTGAGGTGGTTGTCAGAGTTGTGCTACTTGGACTTGGTTCTGGTGAGGAGGTTGGGCTGGACTCTGTTGACGCAGTAGTTTTGGACGTTGTAGAGACAGATGTGGTTGGTGTTGTTTTCCTGGTAGTTCTTGGTGTTGGGGTTTCTTCGGTCTTGGTTACTGTGAGGAAGAAATGTGAATCGATATGGTGACATTGACAAGAAAATGGTAGATTGCAGAGGAAGAGCTTAGAGTGACTAAATAATTGGATCATTTTGAACAGGGGTTTAAGACCGATTGCACCTTTGTGCTAGATTCAGAGCATTCTTTCGGGAAACAATTGAGAAGTGGCCCTTTCTCATCCGTTAGTAATGGAGAATGGGCCAGCAGTTGAAATAAATGATTTAATTGCCAACCATTTTAAAAATCCACACGTTTGCAAGGGTGTTTACTGGTTGAGAAAGTAGTGGGGCGGGAGAGCTGAAATCCTTTTAAGGGGCTAAAGTCAAAGCAGATGAACAAGGCTGATCTAGACCTCTGATTTTACCCACCGATAGTGGAACTCTCCCCTTGAGACAGGACTGGTATGTCTCGGTGACTCTTTCCTTGCCAAGCAAGAGTGTAAAGAAAAGAAACAGGCTTGAATCATGTCAGTGTGACTAAGGGAAGTAGGCGCTACCCAACCGTCAACCCTGGCTATTAAATTGGCCTAAGTGAAAAACAAAATTCATGGACTGGAGTGCATCAATGAGAGAGAAAGCACCCCTATTGTTTGACTCAGATCTGCAACCTATTAGAACGGTTTGGGTCAGTTTCCTTTCAGCCACATTGAGAGGAAATGGTTTTCAGCATGTGCCTTTGTCAGGAAAGTATAGAGCCTGGATTGCACTGGAATGAATCGGGTGTATTGGCCTCGGTATCCGTACCCAGGAATTAGTTGGAGTTAAATATCTACAAAGATCTATGCAATCCTAATGACAAGGAATCTGAAAAGAAGGTGGGATATATTGGAAGAGTGAGCTTTGTGTTGTGGGAAAAAGCAAGTTAGGTAGAAGAGGAAAAATGCTGTCTTTCCCACATACCCTTCCCACAAGAACGGGCTTGAATCTCCTATGATGGAGGTTTGTGTACCTGTTGGTGTTGTCCTCGTGGTGGATTTAGTTGACGTGGTAGTTGGAGAAACTGTCGTCAGCGTAGTTGTTTTTACAGTGCTTGGGGTGGTGGACTCAGATGTGGGTCTCTCCGATGAAGTACTGGTCGGGGCCGTCGTCGTCAGTGTGACGGTAGTGAGTGTAGTTGGTGTGGTAATTGTGATGGGCGTGGTTAAGGGAGTGGAAATGGTAGGGGTTGACTTTGATGTTGTGCTCTCCGTTGAGCTAGTGGACAAGGTAGTCGTGGTGAGAGTGAGGGTCGTGGGTGTAGTTGGTGTGGCGGTTGTACTGGTTCCGGTAGACGTGGTGGAAGGTGAGGTGGTTGTCAGAGTTGTGCTACTTGGACTTGGTTCTGGTGAGGAGGTTGGGCTGGACCATGTTGACGCAGTGGTTTTGGACGTTGTAGAGACAGATGTGGTTGGTGTTGTTTTCCTGGTAGTTCTTGGTGTTTCTTCGGTCTTGGTTACTGTGAGGAAGAAATGTGAATCGATATGGTGACATTGACAAGAAAATGGTAGATTGCAGAGGAAGAGCTTAGAGTGACTAAATAATTGGATCATTTTGAACAGGGGTTTAAGACCGATTGCACCTTTGTGCTAGATTCAGAGCATTCTTTCGGGAAACAATTGAGAAGTGGCCCTTTCTCATCCGTTAGTAATGGAGAATGCGCCAGCAGTTGAAATAAATGATTTAATTGCCAACCGTTTTAAAAATCCACACGTTTGCAAGGGTGTTTACTGGTTGAGAAAGTAGTGGGGCGGGAGAGCTGAAATCCTTTTAAGGGGCTAAAGTCAAAGCAGATGAACAAGGCTGATCTAGACCTCTGATTTTACCCACCGATAGTGGAACTCTCCCCTTGAGACAGGACTGGTATGTCTCGGTGACTCTTTCCTTGCCAAGCAAGTGTGTAAAGAAAAGAAACAGGCTTGAATTATGTCAGTGTGACTAAGGGAAGTAGGCGCTACCCAACCGTCAACCCTGGCTATTAAATTGGCCTAAGTGAAAAACGAAATTCATGGACTGGAGTGCATCAATGAGAGAGAAAGCACCCCTATTGTTTGACTCAGATCTGCAACCTATTAGAACGGTTTGGGTCAGTTTCCTTTCAGCCACATTGAGAGGAAATGGTTTTCAGCATGTGCCTTTGTCAGGAAAGTATAGAGACTGGATTGCACTGGAATGAATTGGGTGTATTGGCCTCGGTATCCGTACCCAGGAATTAGTTGGAGTTAAATATCTACAAAGATCTATGCAATCCTAATAACAAGGAATCTGAAAAGAAGGTGGGATATATTGGAAGAGTGAGCTTTGTGTTGTGGGAAAAAGCAAGTTAGGTAGAAGAGGAAAAATGCTGTCTTTCCCACATACCCTTCCCACAAGAACGGGCTTGAATCTCCTATGATGGAGGTTTGTGTACCTGTTGGTGTTGTCCTCGTGGTGGATTTAGTTGACGTGGTAGTTGGAGAAACTGTCGTCAGCGTAGTTGTTTTTACAGTGCTTGGGGTGGTGGACTCAGATGTGGGTCTCTTCGTTGAAGTACTGGTCGGGGCCATCGTCGTCAGTGTGACGGTTGTGAGTGTAGTTGGTGTGGTGGTTGTGGTGGGCGTGGTTAAGGGAGTGGAAATGGTAGGGGTTGACTTTGATGTTGTGCTCTCCGTTGAGCTAGTGGACAAGGTAGTCGTGGTGAGAGTGAGGGTCGTGGATGTAGTTGGTGTGGCGGTTGTACTGGTTCCGGTAGACGTGGTGGAAGGTGAGGTGGTTGTCAGAGTTGTGCTACTTGGACTTGGTTCTGGTGAGGAGGTTGGGCTGGACTCTGTTGACGCAGTGGTTTTGGACGTTGTAGAGACAGATGTGGTTGGTGTTGTTTTCCTGGTAGTTCTTGGTGTTGGGGTTTCTTCGGTCTCGGTTACTGTGAGGGAGAAATTGAATTGCTATGTTGACATTGACAAGAATATGGTAGATTGCAGAGGAAGACTTGACCTTGACTAAATAAGAAAGTCTTGGAGGGGGGGATCAATATGAGGGTCTAAACTCGAGACAATCGGTAACGCTTATTTCAGAAACTGACTGTCAACTCACCAGGTGAGGATGGAGTAGTAGGTTTAGTTGGCTCTTTTCCTGCAAAGGAAGAGTGAAAAGAAAAGAAAAATGGTTGGTTCCCAGGAAGGTGACTAAATGATATAGGTCTTTCTAAACCATCACTGAATGCAATTATATTAGCCTAAGTGGAAAATGCTCCTTGGCAGTGAGTACCACAGCAAGGAGATGTGGATATGCATCCTAGTGAGATGACTGAGCTTCCCGGCTCTACCAGACGGGAGTGACTGCTGGGCACTGTGGAAGGAAACATTTGCCAATTAGTGTAAACAGAGAAATGCCAGCAGGAGCTAGGCAGAGGGCGGGAGGAGAAAGGGATGGGGCGTAGAAAGCAAGGACAACGGAAAAAATTGTTCCTCTGGCCTTTTGACATTTACATACCAAAGAGTAAGGCTTCAGTTGTGTTTGGCCTAAGAAGTCTATGGAGCATAAAAGGGAGATATTCTACCAGTCATTACTAAGGAACAGAAATGAAAGCAAGAACTAAAATGTACCTGTTGGTGTTGGCCTCCTGGTATACTTTGTTGACAGAGTAGTTGGAGAAACTGTCATCAGCGTAGTTGTTTTTACGGTGCTTGGGGTAGTGGACTCAGATGTGGGTCTCTCCGTTGAAGTACTGGTCGGGGCCGTCGTCGTCAGTGTGACGGTTGTGAGTGTAGTTGGTGTGGTGGTTGTGGTGGGCGTGGTTAAGGGAGTGGAAATGGTAGGGGTTGACTTTGATGTTGTGCTCTCCGTTGAGCTAGTGGACAAGGTAGTCGTGGTGAGAGTGAGGGTCGTGGGTGTAGTTGGTGTGGCGGTTGTACTGGTTCCGGTAGACGTGGTGGAAGCTGAGGTGGTTGTCAGAGTTGTGCTACTTGGACTTGGTTCTGGTGAGGAGGTTGGGCTGGACTCTGTTGACGCAGTAGTTTTGGACGTTGTAGAGACAGATGTGGTTGGTGTTGTTTTCCTGGTAGTTCTTGGTGTTGGGGTTTCTTCGATCTTGGTTACTGTGAGGAAGAAATGTGAATTGATATGGTGACATTGACAAGAAAATGGTAGATTGCAGAGGAAGAGCTTAGAGTGACTAAATAATTAGATCATTTTGAACAGGGGTTTAAGACTGATTGCACCTTTGTGCTAGATTCAGAGCATTCTTTCGGGAAACAATTGAGAAGTGGCCCTTTCTCATCCGTTAGTAATGGAGAATGGGCCAGCAGTTGAAATAAATGATTTAATTGCCAACCGTTTTAAAAATCCACACGTTTGCAAGGCTGTTTACTGGTTGAGAAAGTAGTGGGGCGGGAGAGCTGAAATCCTTTTAAGGGGCTAAAGTCAAAGCAGATGAACAAGGCTGATCTAGACCTCTGATTTTACCCACCGATAGTGGAACTCTCCCCTTGAGACAGGACTGGTATGTCTCGGTGACTCTTTCCTTGCCAAGCAAGTGTGTAAAGAAAAGAAACAGGCTTGAATTATGTCAGTGTGACTAAGGGAAGTAGGCGCTACCCAACCGTCAACCCTGGCTATTAAATTGGCCTAAGTGAAAAACGAAATTCATGGACTGGAGTGCATCAATGAGAGAGAAAGCACCCCTATTGTTTGACTCAGATCTGCAACCTATTAGAACGGTTTGGGTCAGTTTCCTTTCAGCCACATTGAGAGGAAATGGTTTTCAGCATGTGCCTTTGTCAGGAAAGTATAGAGACTGGATTGCACTGGAATGAATCGGGTGTATTGGCCTCGGTATCCGTACCCAGGAATTAGTTGGAGTTAAATATCTACAAAGATCTATGCAATCCTAATGACAAGGAATCTGAAAAGAAGGTGGGATATATTGGAAGAGTGAGCTTTGTGTTGTGGGAAAAAGCAAGTTAGGTAGAAGAGGAAAAATGCTGTCTTTCCCACATACCCTTCCCACAAGAACGGGCTTGAATCTCCTATGATGGAGGTTTGTGTACCTGTTGGTGTTGTCCTCGTGGTGGATTTAGTTGACGTGGTAGTTGGAGAAACTGTCGTCAGCGTAGTTGTTTTTACAGTGCTTGGGGTGGTGGACTCAGATGTGGGTCTCTCTGTTGAAGTACTGGTCGGGGCCGTCGTCGTCAGTGTGACGGTTGTGAGTGTAGTTGGTGTGGTGGTTGTTGTGGGCGTGGTTAAGGGAGTGGAAATGGTAGGGGTTGACTTTGATGTTGTGCTCTCCGTTGAGCTAGTGGACAAGGTAGTCGTGGTGAGAGTGAGGGTCGTGGGTGTAGTTGGTGTGGCGGTTGTACTGGTTCCGGTAGACGTGGTGGAAGGTGAGGTGGTTGTCAGAGTTGTGCTACTTGGACTTGGTTCTGGTGAGGAGGTTGGGCTGGACTCTGTTGACGCAGTGGTTTTGGACGTTGTAGAGACAGATGTGGTTGGTGTTGTTTTCCTGGTAGTTCTTGGTGTTGGGGTTTCTTCGGTCTTGGTTACTGTGAGGAAGAAATGTGAATCGATATGGTGACATTGACAAGAAAATGGTAGATTGCAGAGGAAGAGCTTAGAGTGACTAAATAATTGGATCATTTTGAACAGGGGTTTAAGACTGATTGCACCTTTGTGCTAGATTCAGAGCATTCTTTCGGGAAACAATTGAGAAGTGGCCCTTTCTCATCCGTTAGTAATGGAGAATGGGCCAGCAGTTGAAATAAATGATTTAATTGCCAACCGTTTTAAAAATCCACACGTTTGCAAGGGTGTTTACTGGTTGAGAAAGTAGTGGGGCGGGAGAGCTGAAATCCTTTTAAGGGGCTAAAGTCAAAGCAGATGAACAAGGCTGATCTAGACCTCTGATTTTACCCACCGATAGTGGAACTCTCCCCTTGAGACAGGACTGGTATGTCTCGGTGACTCTTTCCTTGCCAAGCAAGAGTGTAAAGAAAAGAAACAGGCTTGAATTATGTCAGTGTGACTAAGGGAAGTAGGCGCTACCCAACCGTCAACCCTGGCTATTAAATTGACCTAAGTGAAAAACAAAATTCATGGACTGGAGTGCATCAATGAGAGAGAAAGCACCCCTATTGTTTGACTCAGATCTGCAACCTATTAGAACGGTTTGGGTCAGTTTCCTTTCAGCCACATTGAGAGGAAATGGTTTTCAGCATGTGCCGTTGTCAGGAAAGTATAGAGACTGGATTGCACTGGAATGAATTGGGTGTATTGGCCTCGGTATCCGTACCCAGGAATTAGTTGGAGTTAAATATCTACAAAGATCTATGCAATCCTAATGACAAGGAATCTGAAAAGAAGGTGGGATATATTGGAAGAGTGAGCTTTGTGTTGTGGGAAAAAGCAAGTTAGGTAGAAGAGGAAAAATGCTGTCTTTCCCACATACCCTTCCCACAAGAACGGGCTTGAATCTCCTATGATGGAGGTTTGTGTACCTGTTGGTGTTGTCCTCGTGGTGGATTTAGTTGACGTGGTAGTTGGAGAAACTGTCGTCAGCGTAGTTGTTTTTACAGTGCTTGGGGTGGTGGACTCAGATGTGGGTCTCTCCGTTGAAGTACTGGTCGGGGCCGTCGTCGTCAGTGTGACGGTTGTGAGTGTAGTTGGTGTGGTGGTTGTGGTGGGCGTGGTTAAGGGAGTGGAAATGGTAGGGGTTGACTTTGATGTTGTGCTCTCCGTTGAGCTAGTGGACAAGGTAGTCGTGGTGAGAGTGAGGGTCGTGGGTGTAGTTGGTGTGGCGGTTGTACTGGTTCCGGTAGACGTGGTGGAAGGTGAGGTGGTTGTCAGAGTTGTGCTACTTGGACTTGGTTCTGGTGAGGAGGTTGGGCTGGACTCTGTTGACGCAGTGGTTTTGGACGTTGTAGAGACAGATGTGGTTGGTGTTGTTTTCCTGGTAGTTCTTGGTGTTGGGGTTTCTTCGGTCTCGGTTACTGTGAGGGAGAAATTGAATTGCTATGTTGACATTGACAAGAATATGGTAGATTGCAGAGGAAGACTTGACCTTGACTAAATAAGAAAGTCTTGGAGGGGGGGATCAATATGAGGGTCTAAACTCGAGACAATCGGTAACGCTTATTTCAGAAACTGACTGTCAACTCACCAGGTGAGGATGGAGTAGTAGGTTTAGTTGGCTCTTTTCCTGCAAAGGAAGAGTGAAAAGAAAAGAAAAATGGTTGGTTCCCAGGAAGGTGACTAAATGATATAGGTCTTTCTAAACCATCACTGAATGCAATTATATTAGCCTAAGTGGAAAATGCTCCTTGGCAGTGAGTACCACAGCAAGGAGATGTGGATATGCATCCTAGTGAGATGACTGAGCTTCCCGGCTCTACCAGACGGGAGTGACTGCTGGGCACTGTGGAAGGAAACATTTGCCAATTAGTGTAAACAGAGAAATGCCAGCAGGAGCTAGGCAGAGGGCGGGAGGAGAAAGGGATGGGGCGTAGAAAGCAAGGACAATGGAAAAAATTGTTCCTCTGGCCTTTTGACATTTACATACCAAAGAGTAAGGCTTCAGTTGTGTTTGGCCTAAGAAGTCTATGGAGCATAAAAGGGAGATATTCTACCAGTCATTACTAAGGAACAGAAATGAAAGCAAGAACTAAAATGTACCTGTTGGTGTTGGCCTCCTGGTATACTTTGTTGACAGAGTAGTTGGAGAAACTGTCATCAGCGTAGTTGTTTTTACGGTGCTTGGGGTAGTGGACTCAGATGTGGGTCTCTCCGTTGAAGTACTGGTCGGGGCCGTCGTCGTCAGTGTGACGGTTGTGAGTGTAGTTGGTGTGGTGGTTGTGGTGGGCGTGGTTAAGGGAGTGGAAATGGTAGGGGTTGACTTTGATGTTGTGCTCTCCGTTGAGCTAGTGGACAAGGTAGTCGTGGTGAGAGTGAGGGTCGTGGGTGTAGTTGGTGTGGCGGTTGTACTGGTTCCGGTAGACGTGGTGGAAGCTGAGGTGGTTGTCAGAGTTGTGCTACTTGGACTTGGTTCTGGTGAGGAAGTTGGGCTGGACTCTGTTGACGCAGTGGTTTTGGACGTTGTAGAGACAGATGTGGTTGGTGTTTTCCTGGTAGTTCTTGGTGTTGGGGTTTCTTCGGTCTTGGTTACTGTGAGGAAGAAATGTGAATAGATATAGTGACATTGAGAAGAAAATGGTAGATTGCAGAGAAAGAGTTTTGCGTGACTAAGTAAGAATATTCCAGGGGTTGTGGGATCAATATGAGGTTCTAAAATTAAGAGAAGCAGGGCTAATCCGTAACTCTTATTTCACAAACTCATTCAGCTCACTAGGTGAGGATGGAGCAGTGGGATTAGTTGGCTCTTTTCCTGCAAAGGAAGAGTGTAAATAAAAGAAAAATGGTTGGTTCCCAGGTGAATAAATGAAGTAGGTCTTCATGAACCATCTATGTATTCAATTATATTGTCCTAATTGGGAAAATGCTCTTTGGCAGGGAGTACCACAGCAGGGAGATGTGGATATGCAATCTAGCGAGATGATTGAACTTCCCAGATGGGAGTGACTGCTGGGCACTGTGGAAGGGAACCTTTGCCAATTAGTCTAAACAGAGACTTGGACTTTTTTTTGGTGAGGAGGGTGGCCCTGACTCTTTTGACGGAGGGGTTTTTAATGTTGTGAGTAGAGATGTTGTCATTAGAGTGACAGTCGTTTGTGTAGCTGGTGTGGCAGTTTTTCTGGTGTTCTTTGACCTAGTGGAAGTAGTATCTGTTGATGAAGTAGTTGGTGATTTCTTTGTAATAATTGGTGTTCTGATGGTAGTTGTCATACATGGAATTGTAAGTTTTGTTGATTTTTTCAGAAGATAAATTTTATTAATATAGTGATAATAGTATGATTCATAGTAGAATATATTGAAATTTTTGCAAACTTTTAACTAATGATAGGTGGAGCTGTTAATGTCACTTATTTTTATGGTTGCCCAATGCTTCCTATTGTATAGCCTTCTTTCCAGCTGGTAATAACTCTGCCAACTTATTGGGCTGAAATTTTCTATTCCCTGTGCCCTCATTAACCTCCATTTTTCTGGGAAATATGCCCAAATTTGTTCATGGTATTAGCTTTTGAAAAATTGCAGTACACACATGTACAGTGAAGACTTCTGCGATTCTTCGTCAAGTAGATGCTGCTGTGGATTACATTGAGGTGAGCATGCACAGTGCACAGAAGCCAGAGAACTCTGCCTACTAGTACCCATGGGTGAAATGCTCATGCACTGTGGCCCTCACCCCTCTCTTGGTTATATAATGGCAGCTCCACCCCTATCCGCATTCAGTTCATTCTCACAATCCTCAGCTAGACTGCACATTTTTAATCTCATCTTTCTGAGAGATTTTTCTTTTTTCCTCTAGATCAGTGGTTGGCAACCTTTCAGAAGTGTTGAGTCTTCATTTATTCACTCTAATTTAAGGTTTTGCTTGCCAGTAATACATTTTAACATTTTTAGAAGGTCTCTTTTCAAAAGTCTGTAATATATAACTAAACGATTGTTGTATCTAAAGTAAATAAGGTTTTTAAAATGTTTAAGGAGCTTCATTTAAAATTAAATTGAAATGCAGAGCCCCCCGGACCGGTGGCCAGGACCCAGGCAGTGTGAGTACCACTGAAAATCAGCTCGTGTGCCACCTTTGGCACGTGTGCTATAGGTTGCCTACCTCTGCTCTAGATAATAGTTAATAGTATCTTAGGTGTAGTTTAATGTTAGAGTAGTTGGCTGCTGTGTGTGATGCCCTCACAGGAGTTCCAGCATTGTCCATCATGGGTCAGGAGGCATCCCCAACAGTGATCGCCACATGAAATGCTTGTTGTATCTCGGCAAAGGACACATTAAGGAATGGTGTTCCATCTGTAACTTAGAAGAGGACTCAGGTGGCAAGAGACTTATTATTGAAGCAGCACCTTCTGGAGCAGCTTATGAGGTCTGGTTATGATGTCCTGGTGTAGCTGGTGGCTGCCTTTGGAACTGACAGGTGCTGCTGCTCCACATTCAAACCCTGCTTTTTCCCCCAAAGGGAAGATGATTAATTCTCCCTCCTCTGGTGCAGGGAGGAAGGGGTTCCATAAACTAATGGGGAACACTCCAGCGCTCAGGGAGACACTTTCTCATTTTACAAGGGGAGTGCTGACCAGCACTGTACTCCTTCTGACATGCGGGATAGAAAAGGTCCATTTAGCCACTCCCCAGTACTGCTCTGAGATCAGAGAAAGCCTGTACCATCGACTCTTGTTCTGGTCGGGGGTGTCCATTGACTCCAGTACTGATGACGTCAGCACCAGCACTGACTGTCTCCACAATAGTGGTATCTCAGGTAGCTTCAGACCTTCTTTGCGCCTCGCTCTCTGACTCTCTACTAGTTCAGCAGTTTTCCAGTGCTGTGGTTTCTACCACTTTGCTCTCCATTGTGTCCTTGGCACCTTCAAGCTATATCATAGAGCTGCCAGGTTCATTGGCACTGCTGCTCATACCACCCACAATGGAATTGAGGCTGACACCAAGCTTGGCACCGAAGTCCCCCTCAACGCTGGTGCATTGTTTGACACAGTGACTGCCCTGGCAGCAGATGCCATTATTGGCCTCAGTGTCAGCATCTCCTCCAGTACTGGGTGGAAGTGTGTCTTGCTCAGTACCACTGGTGCCAAGTCCCTGTTCCTCTTCAGCACTGATGCTGACCCCATTTTGGATTTTGGATGAGTCTAATTGTTTGTTTGTCTCAACAGGGATGGCTCTCCTGTTGTCAACAGGGACTCTCCAGGACTCACTGAAATCCAGGGCTCATCCTCCCCTTCTTCCTCACCAAATAGGCATCAGAGACCATCTTTGGATCACCATCGGTACCGAGATTGGCATTATTCCCACAGTCCAGTCATATTCATTTCCCCAGTGGCCTCCTTGGGATGCTCATTGGTCTTTAAGGTCCCATTTGTTGACCTGCTCCACAGCAAGATTATCAGTCCCATCGGTGGCTCCTGTTCTTGAACCAGCACAGCTAGAAGTGACCATTGAACCTGTCCCCTCTGAGCCTGCAGGGGTATCCCGACAGGCTCCTGTTGTTCAAGAACAGGATCCATTGTTGGCACAGCAAACTACTTCGTCCTCTTCAGACAGGGGGACTATCTCAGGAAGGGGCATAGATCCCAGAAATGAAGGACATCTGGTTCAGGATTTGGCTAGCTGGATCTTCCTTCCTCAGCATCCAGGAAGAAGTCATTTTGATTTGTGTGTCTAAGGCAGCAATCCAATGGTGGCCTTTCTATCTCTATTCCCCCTGTTTGGGAACAGGCTGGATTGTTTTTACAAGGTTTGCAAATTAATTCCCACAGACTGCTGAGTTTGGGATGCTGACACCACATCTCAGGAAGAGGGGAATTCATATCTTCCAATATCTGGATGATTGGTTACGGAGGGGCAGGTCCAGGGAGGCTGTTCTCTTTCATGTTCAGTTCATGCTACACTTGCTTGACTCTTTAGGTCTCATCCTAAACAGCAGAAAATAAACATTGGTCCCAACTTAAAGATTCAGGTATACTGGGACTCTAATAGACAATATGTGGTTGAAAGTGTGTCTACTGACTGAATGATTCCACATGATTCACCACCAATATTAGGAACTGCAATCTCTACTCTCAAACACAGCTCAAGTATGTGTGAATATGGTAAACCATATAGTAATCCAATTTGCTAGATTTCACCTTTGTCCTCTTCAAACATGATTGAATTAGATCTATCCTTTGATTTGTCATCCTTTGGACAGACTGGTATGACTTCCTCAGCTGATCCTGGACTCCTCACAATGGTGGATAGTTCAGGGCAGTGTTTGCCAGGGCATTTCCTTTGGTTGGTTCCCACTGACCACTGGGAGTTGACACTCCTGTATGCTTTTCCTCCAATTCTGATCATCCCACAGGTCATTCTCAAGCTGAAATTGGATTGTGCCAGGCTCATTCTCCTGGCTATAGCATGGCAGAGACAGTATTTGTTCTCCAACCTCCTTGTGTTATTGTTAGGCTTCACATATTTCTTCCTCTTCACCCTGACCTCCTCACTCAGCATCACGCTTAGATTTTGCATCCAGTGGTCAGTTCCTTGAATCTCATGGTGTGGATGCTGTGCTGTTAGATGAGGAGAGAGAACGGTGTTCAGAGTTGTTCTGGCAAATTTTGCTTAATAGTAGAAAGCCTCAATCAGAATGCCCAATTGGCCAAATGGAAGCAGTTCTCTATGTGGTGATTATCATGGGGAGTTCGCCCAAAGATGCTTTGTATGCAGGACATCTTGGAGTAACTGTTACATCTCTGGTCTTCTGGTCTTGCATTTAGTTCATTAAGGGTGCACCTGGTGGTTATTTGTGTTTCATCTACCCACCCATGGGAAGTCAGTATTTCCAAACTACATGATATTTAGGTTCTTGAAAGGCGTCACTCATTTCCGACCTCTAGTGAAAGAACTGGTTCCTTTGTGAGACCTTAACGTTGTCTTAGTTGCCCTTATGAGACCTCTGTTTGAGCCTCTGGCAACTTTTCCTTTCTCCCTTCCGAGTCAGAAAATTGCTTTCCTTTTGACAATAGGATGCATGTAGAAAAGTCCTACTTAAAGACTTCATTTATATACTAATATCTGCAAGGAAAGTATGTGAGTTGCTGACTTTGATAGCAGAGTCTCCTTACATGCAGTTTTCCAAAGACAAAGAAAACCCGTGGTCACACCTTAAGTTTTTATCTAAAGTGGTTTCTCAGTTTCACTTGGACCAAGTTAATATGTCAACCTGTGTTCTTCTCTAAGCCACATTCAACCCCAGATGAGCAATGTCTTTAAACGGTGGAGGTCAGGCGATGCTTGACTATTTCCTTGGATAGCACTAAACCTTTCTGGTTTTCATTCTGTCTGTTTGTTGTGGACCAAATGAAGGTGTAGTAGTCTCTTCACAGTTGATATCCAGGTGGATAATTTCCTGTATCATGAGAGCATATGGAGTAGCTCAGACTGTGCCTCCTCAAAAGGAGTGAGCTTATTCCAGGAGGGCCTTGACAATGTCAGTGGCATTTCTAAGTGACATTCCTATGTTTGACATTGGCAGGGCTGCCACTTGGTCCTTTGTACATATGTTTACAAACCCCTTTGCTGTTGCTACTGCATCCAGCTCAGATGAAAACTTCAGGAACACAATCCTGCAGTCCTTGTTTAAATGGACTCTAAGCCCCACCTCCTGTGAGTAGTACTTGTGAGTCACCTACATGGAATACATGGCTGCATCCACTCAAAGAAGAAAAAAAGGTTACTTAATTGTATTATAACAGTTATTCTTCAAGATGCGATGCAGATGTGTATTCCACAACCCTCCCTGTGTTCCCCTCTGCACTGGGGTCTGTACTCCTGATGTTCAGTGCAAAGGAAGTTAGGAGGTCGAGGGAGGTGCTGCCCTCATATAGCCACGGTACAGACGAGGGCCACAGGGCACTGCCGATATAGATACTGCCAGGCAAAGTTTTCTGACTTCTGTGCTCTGGATGCATGCACACCCACATGAAATACACATCACATCTCAAAGAACAATAGTTACAATACAGGTAAATAACCATTTTTTAGAAGCTAAATTCCTTCAAGATGCTATCTGCATTGCTCATGTCCAAGTCTGGTGTGGAGCATGACTTTCTCTGCAATTGCAGCTCTTGCAAGTTGAGGATGTTTTTACTTTTAGTATGTATTTTAGTGCATGACCAACAGAAATTTGAGTCCTCTGCTGTTCACAATAAAGTTTCACTTTCATGGCATTTGTATAACAAGCAAAACATTCATTGTTAATATCTTCAGTGCTATTTGAATAGATAAGATTTTCAGTTCTCTGGGTATAAGTGATTTATATTGCAAAATTCTAAGGATAGGGAATACGTTTTTATTTTTAAAAGAGCACAGTATTGAGTGTACAATTTGTACAATAGGATGGGAATGAAGTCTAGGTAAAATTAGAGGTGCTTCCTGTGTCTCTCGTAAACTCAGTCTTTCTCGAGTATGGATTGAATTTCATAGTGACAGAAAACCCTATATTCTTCACACTGTCAAATGTTTCTATTCTGCAGTCTACACAAGTTTTCCTTAACAGTGTACTTTTTTTAAAACATGCAGACAATTCGATAAATGTAATTTATTAGAAAGAATGGTAGGAATGAGAAAAAAACCAAAACAACGTACCAGTTGTTGAGATGATTGTGACTGTAGGGGTCACTGGTGTTTCTGAGGTTGGTGATATGGTTGTTTTGGTGGTGGTTATTGGTGTAGTAATCCCAGTTAATGTTATGATTGGGGTAGTTGACATTGTTGTCTTTTTTGTAATGGTGGTTACTGGTATGAAGTGAGTAGTGGATTTGATTGTGATAGGTGTTGATATGGTTACTTTTGTAGTTGATAGGGTGGTTTGTGTAGTGCTTAAAATAGTGTGCTTGGTGTACTCTGTAGATGTAGTGGCTGTTGATAGTACTGTAGTAGTTGGTGTTTCAACTGTTGTAGTGCTTCTTGGTGTTTCAGTTTGTACTGTTGATACTACAAGAAAAAATAATACAAATGTGAATACTGAGTATAAGATAAGTTCTAGTAATGAATTTCTATAAATATATGTCATGTGAATAGGAAAAAATGATTTTAGGAAGAAGTAATTTTACAAATATCTTTTATTATACATATAAAATTTGACACAACTTAACTATCCCCCCCTTCTCTGTCCCTCTTAATAATGTACTGACAAATGGCTTAGAGTAGGAAGATGTCACAAAAACTTTTATTAATTTTTTCTTTCTTCAATATATTTTTAAGTTATTTCAGCATTCATAAATAAAGCTAAGAACTATGGAAATTAGTCTAGTCTCTGAATTTTACAGTGAGGACAGTGGGCACTGTAATCTTTTCCACGCTGCCCTTCCATTGGCCTTGATTTTACAAAGACATAAACTTACTTCGAATTCCAGTGACATCATAGGAATTCTATGCAAGTATAAGGGTGAGCAACTTTAGATCTCTTTAACATGTTGGACAAGCATATCTTGACTGTTATATAGATGAGCACTTCTAAGATTGAGAGGCTGTTTGATCTCCAGGCTGATCAATCAGTAGTCTCTAAGACAGTGGTTCTCAAAGTGGGGGTCGCGAACCCTTGGGGGGGGGGGCGCCGGCCACCTCCTGAGGGGTCGCGAGCTCCAAGCGCCGCCAAAAAGCCACCAAATCGATTAGTTCTGCATTTGGCAGCTTTTCGGTGGACATGCTGAGCGCTTTCGGGAGTGCTCGGCATGTCCACCAAAAATAGCCGCTGAATGCGGAAGTAATCAATTCAGTGGCTTTTCGGTGGACACACAACGGTCCGCCGTGCTGAAGAACAAAGGTAAAAGGGGTCGCAGTTCTCAATAGTTTGAGAACCGCTGCTCTAAGACTACCAACTAGTCACAATTGTGATGCATACACCTCTTCACTAAGAACTGGGCTGAGACTATTGATTAATTTCATATACAAGTAGGCCAAGTCAGGTGATAATTGTCTTTTGTCAATCTCATCTTGTCCTGAATTTTAACCAGTAGAGATATCTCATTGCTAATGTCTTGAAGCATTCAGTAATCACAATCCTGCTATAACTTCCTTCTGAATTTAAGACAAAACGGTCAAGAGAGTTTTGTATAATGCCAAGTAATTTGTATAATTCATTGTTGCATCTTAAGCATTTCAGAGGAAGGTGAAATAATCTTACAAGCACAAAGTGCTTACCGGTACTATTGAAAATAATATACATCTGGAAGATAATATCTATTATATCACATATTATTTCCACTGACTACAGAACTAACCTGTTGAAGGTGTAGAGGTTTCAGGGGTCATCCTAGTGGGCTCAGGTCCTTCTGTGTAAAGATAGAAGAAAAGTTTTAACATGTGAACGAGAACAAATTAAGAAGCGATTCCAAAGGGGAGTTTACAGAATGAGTGAAAAATGAAAGCATTGCAACAGTCAGCAAGACACCCAGGGCTGGCCTTACCATGAGGTGGACTGAGATAGCCGCCTCAGGTGCCAGACTGTAGTGGTGGTGGAGGGAGAGCACCACTAGGACCCAGAGTATAGAAACTTGTGTCTGCTGCTGGTGCCTATGTATTCTCTCTGCTCTAGATGCACAGAGATGGGGAGAGCTCTGCTGGAGGAAGGAAGGCACAAGAGACCTTTCAAAGTTTTGGCCCAAGTGAGAGGACATGGGGGCGTCATTTGAGCTCCCCGCCTCTGGTGCCAAAATGTTGTGGGCTAGCCCTGAAGACAGTCCTGAAAATGCTCAATTTTTATACATTTCATTTCAAAACTTTATTTCAGTAGAAACAAACAATATTGAGGAAATCAGTACTTTGTTTGAATGAACATGCTTTTGCTATCTTTGTTACTATGTTCATGTTTAAGGACAGCTTTATTTCTAAGGAAAATGTACATATGGATTTTCTGCAGATGGTGTGGCCCCAATAACTAGGAGCCTAGAATAAAAGCTGTTATTGTATAACATGGAAATGGCCCTGGATCCAACATGTGGATGCAGATCCAAATTTTGCAGCTTTTTTGTTGCCTGTTCTCATTTCACCATCTGATGACAATTTAGCAGTAGAGCAACACAATTATTACAGAGGAGATTTGTGCTTGGATGAACAGTCAATATTAACCAATAGCTAGTTAGAACAAACTCCTCCTTCAAAGTATTCAGCTTATTCAATTTGTAATTCTTCTAGCTTTTGCAGAGAGAGCGACTGTATAAATCTCTACTTACTGCAGAGCTTGCACTGTCCCTCTTCGTGATCAAAGTATTCATTGTGTGAGCAGTTGTAACAGCCTGGAGATTGGGGAGAGAAGTACATTACTCAGTCCTCAGATAATAACCGTTTTCTATAACCTTTCTTCCTAAACATATAGGTACTAATATAATAATATGAAGTTAACAGAAAATGAACATGTATTGAACTAAAGCTGTGTCCGTCACTGAACCAATGGCATCTCGAAATTCCTTAAGGAAATTTCTCTTGATATGGCAAGAATTAGAAGCTTCACATTCAAGACAGGCTGAACTCATTAATGCAGTGTACTATGGATTCTATGTCAATTACTTATCACTGTGATATTAGTAAGAGAATGTGAAGATGAACATACTACAGTAAGACTGTGACCACTGCTCCAAAAATTATGCATTATTATTTTCAGCTTTATAAAGTAATTGTGACAGATATCGCAACCACATGGAATATCTTTGGGGACCATATCGTATTAAATTAATGAATGATTCATATAACACTGTAGGCCAGGGATTGTATGCAACTCCAGGTGGGGTGGTTACCACAGCTCCTCCAGGAACCAAAAACAGTGCGGTGTGATTAAGGTGAATAACTCAGGTTTTAAACACCTCTGGAGAGGTGGCACACCCAAGTGAGTTCAAATTGTGTTTTCCAGAGACCACCAGACAAAGAATGGACTTCTGGTATAAAATGTCCGCATTTAAACAGACATAGGGCCTTCTTCTGATTCAGCAAATGGACAGGACCTTTGTGGAAGAGTTGGAAGAACATTGGCTTATTAGGACCTGAAGTGGGGCGGCTGCCCCACTCCAGCAGAGAGTGGAATAAAACAGCCCTGGGAAGGGCTGTAGCTGGGGGCAAGCATCTCCCAGGCTGACTGAGCAGAGCAGCCACAGCTGAGGCTGGGTCAATTAGGGCCCAGCTGGCTGTGATAAAAAGGGCTCAGTTTGGTGCTCAGAGAGAGTCTCTCCTCTAGCTATAGAGGAAGACAGGCCTGGCTGCTGCGAGCTTGACAAGGTACCTAGAGGGAAGCAGGGCTGGGGCAAGGCAGGAGGAGCTGGGGGAGCTCCTGCCTGGAAACCCGCAGGCTGAAGGGCCTAGGGGAAGGCCCAAGAAGGGGTACTAGGGTTGTAGGAGGCAGCCCAGGGCTACAGAGGCAGAGCAGCAGGCCAAACCCTCCTTGCCGGTGATGAGTGGCAATGATACTGCAGTCTGCCCCAGTGAATGGGGGCAAGTGGTGACTGGCAGTTGCCTAGACTGAGGCCAGGTGGGTAAAGAGGGTGAGTCGTGCCCTGCTACAGGACCGTATAAGGCTGATAGGTGAGAAGTTTTTAGTATGTGTATAAGAACTTTTATTGTTTGTAGAGGTAACAAAGAGTCCTGTGGCACCTTAAAGACTAACTAAAGTATTGAAGCATAAGCTTTCGTGGGCTAATACCCACTTCATCGGATGCAAGCAAGCATCTGACGAAGTGGGTATTAGCCCACAAAAGCTTATGCTTCAATACTTTAGTTAGTCTTTAAGGTGCCACAGGACTCTTTGTTACCTCTGCTATTCCAGACTAACACGGCTACCTCTCTGATTCTTTATTGTTTGTTTTCTCTGTAATGCTTTTACCCTAAGGATACATGTATTGAGTTTTTGTGAAGGCTTAGTGGTAACTGGTATACACTGCTGTAGCCCTTGGAAAAAGGTTAACCACAGGTACGGGACCCGGGTCCAACCTGCTGGGTGTAGTGGGGTGGTTACTGACTCCATTCCTAAAAAGGTTAAAACTAGCCTGGGAAAAAGGCTGCCCCTGAAGAGCCTAGAAGCAAAGGCTGATTGGGGGAAAGCAGCCACAGCTGGGGCCAGATCCAATTAGGAGGCAGCTGGCTCTGATAAAAGGGCTGAAAGGCAGGACCTAGGCAGTCTCTCTCCAGCCTTGGAGGGAGCAGGGCCTGGCTGCCTGAGGGACAGGGTACCTGAGGTGGAGCAGTGCTGGGGAATAGGCAAGGAGACTGGGGAGCTCTAGCCTAGCAACTCCCCAGGCTGCAGGCCTGAAATGAGGCCTAAGGAAGGTACTGGTGTTAGGCAGAGGCAGCTGGTCCTTCCCCCTTTGCCAATGATGAGTGGCCATTACCGACTGCAGTCTGTCCCAATGAAAGGGGGCTAGATGGTGATTGGCAGTAGCCACTGAGGCAAGGTTGGGGTAGTGGGTTGGGGGTTCCCTGGGGAGGGGAGACCCAGAGACTGTGGGGAAACTGCTGGGGCAGAATCCTGGGATAAAGGGGCACAGGGATCCGGAAGGGACACAGGGGCCAGAGGCAAGTGGGGTGGCGACCAGCAGAGGGGGCTCCAACAGCTGGTGAGCTAATTCCCCGGACAACTAGCAGGAGGCACCATGTGGATGTATCCTGTGTCACTACACTGGGGAAATCACAGTGAAGTTGAGAGGGACTGCAAGCCTAAACTCCCCAGTCTGGAGTCTGTGAAATCATTACCTTCAATGTTGACATATTTGTAGTTTTGTTGTGGGCAAATACAGGGTCGGTAATGCCAGGTGCAATTTTGTTCATCCCAGTAATTGTAGCTGTAGCTGCCCTCACTGCTTGACTTTTGGTGTGTGTTGAAATAGTCACAATAGACCGCTGAAAAAAGCAAAAACAGAATAAAAGGTTGAATTTTTCAATTTATGGAATGTAATTCTCAAAGGATTCAGAATAGGAGGAAGAAAGTGACTCGACAGTACTTGGTGACTCAATGTAAGCCCTCCAACCTCCACGGTGGGTGAACTTATTTGAATCTGTGTTCTAGTGAGGTGTTAGTTAATTTCCTCCTTTCATAAGAAAAGGGGCAGATACAGGCATTTATATATTTGTAATGTATAATATATTGATGTGTTAAATGGAAGCTATCAAGAACTATAGCTTTAAAGGTTTGTTTATAATACTCTGTGAAGCCTGTGCATACCATTTCTTCTACATAGCAACCATTGATAATTTTTCTTGCTTTATGGAGCCCCAGGCAACACAGCTTTCTCTGTTTATTTCCTTGCAATCTGCACCAAGATGTTTTCATCACAACTATGAGACCAGGTTTTGTTTTGTTTTTATTGTTTTTCTGGGTTTTTTTTACAATATTGTGTTCCCTCTACTGGCTGTTAGTTCTGCAGTAGCAACAGGAGAAATATATAGCGAGATTATTATTTGTGATTCCTAGATTTTTCTCCTTCATTTCTCCATGACATGGTAATGTGTTTTTAGTTGGTTAATGCTGATGAAATATGCAAAGTTATGAGCATTAGAGGATGAAGTCATCCATTTTGGCTACACAAGCAATCCCCCATTCTGCCCCATCAATGTACCTTAATCCTATAATAATAATAATAATGTGTCCCTTAAGCTATTCATAGTGGGGCAAAGTGTGAAATGAATTGAAAACAAAAGCTAGTAACAAAACTCACATATGTCAATTTTTAAAGGTGTCCAAAAAACTTACGACAAAACTCTGGAGCTCTCCAGTCAACGCAGACACCTACATCTAAGCATGCCTTGGCATACACTGCAATGGCATCACACATGCATTCACAGTCTCCTCCAGTGTCACACCCACAGGAGTCTCGGACACAGGCATCATAATAAGGCATGCGGTATATCTTGGGTTGAGAGAGAAGGAATCAATTAGTTAACTAGGATTCTCTTGTACCTGTGCATTGGTCAATACAGGGCTGGTCCCCACTATGGGGGGGTGGTCGACTAGCCAACTTACCGTCCGCCCTCATGGCGGTGGCAGTCGGCAGCACGCTCCCCCGTCGACTCCAGCTTGTGCCTCCTGGGAAGCTGGAGTTCTGGAGTCGACGGAGGCACCACGGGCGATAGATTTTTCGCGTCTCCATAAGACGCGAGAAATCGATCGCCAAAAGATCGATCTCTACCTGCTGATCCGGCGGGTAGTGAAGACCAGCCCATAGTTTATTTCCTGTTTCTAGCTGGGCTAAACTACAGATGTTAGTTCAGGGTAAAGGGAGAACATTCAGAACATAATCTGCTCTGCTAAGTGAGAGTATGAATTATTCCTCTAGTTGTTGTGTAGTAAATTAAGCACAGCAATAAAACAATTCAAATTCAAACTGTTATGTTTAGTAAAAAGATAGGGGGAGGCATAGTTTAGTGGTTTGAGCATTGGCCTGCTAAACCTAGGCTTGTGAGTTCAATCCTTGAGGGGGCCACTTAAGGATATGGGGAAAAAATAGGAATTGGTCCTGCTTTGAGCAGGGGGTTGGACGAGATGATCTCCTGAGGTCCCTTCCAACTCTGAGATTCTATGAAAAATGTGGGCACTGCAAAATATCAATCGAAAAGTATGACATTTTGAAGGATATCTCTAGATCCGCATGCATACTTCAATAGCCATATAGTTTCCATGTGATTAGGCAGCTAAACACATCAGCTCAGATAGAGGCACCTAAGTGCAGCAGTTTCCTACCCTGTATGGACACACATGAACATTGTTCACATTTCTCATGTAAGCTCGCTTCTTGTAGACCCGTTACAAACAGGAGATACAAAATATTAAAGTGAAACAGGTGCAGGAATACTTTTCATGCATGTGTCGTTAATGAATCCTGGGGAGGAGGAAGGTACACACTGAAGCGTTCATCCTATGGAAGACTGGAGACTGTGTGTAAAAAGGCCAAAAACTTGCTTACCTTACTGTGACATGGAGCAAAGACCTGGCTGTTGATGATGGAACACTTCCTCTCTGCCCAAGCTTTACGATAAGGGTTCTTGCTACAAGGATCAACTACAAAGAACACATCCCCACACATAGGATTTTCCTTCCAAGAATTTACAAACTCCAGTTCATTTGCTGCCACATATTTGCTTCGGGTTTCAAAGTCATCTCTCGAGTTCCCGTTGTAATTCCCACACAAACCACAGAGGTGATCCTAGAGGAAGAAATGAAATCATTCATATTAGGTTGCCCCCTTTTTGCTAATGACAAAGAGTTGTCTGAATTCTCTTTCTGTTATCGGCACTACTTCCTGTTTCTGATCCGTGATTGCAATCTGTAAATACTGTACCTCGTACTTTTAGTTTTTTGGATGTACAGCCTTTCTCATTAAATGATCAATGTAAGAAAATAGTAGAGTTCTTCCTCAACAGTGTTCACAGAAACAGATATAATCTGCACTTTTGTGACGTCAAAATAAATTCAAATGCCCTGTACAAATTTCTCTTCCCTTCTGGGAGATGAAAGGATGTGCTGTCATTTGGACAACACACAAGCTATCAGCCCAAAGATTCATGCTGTTGTGAAGTTGGGTAAGCAGCTAATAAGCAGCCTCCACTGAAGATCTCTGGTGCTCCAGGAGGGGCGGGAGTTATGAGAAGACTTCCTAGGAGACGCCTGCTGCTATAGAAAGTTGTTATGATGGCCATCTCGTGTGCAGCTTGATTTGAATGTGGAGGTTAAATGTATTTTACAAAGAAAGTTAAGGAAAGTGTATTATGAAGTTACTCTGAATTACCTGTGCTTCTCTGATGATCTTGATGAAAATATTCATGTGCTTGTTCCAGATAAGAGTCATGTTGTATTTTCCTGGGATAATGATATCGAACATCAGGTGAAGAGAATTCTTTTTCACGTGGAATTTTGTCAGAGGATTGTCCCCATCTACAAAGTAGGTTTCCTCTGCCAGTATAAGTGTCATATTCTGAAAGCAAATTGGCCTATAAGTTATAATATATAGCTCAGTATGTCCCTTTCTGTCGTTGTAACATTACCAGGAATCACTAAGGGGCGCTGCTACAGAATGTCATTTTCTCTGTTTTTCTGAACTGATTAATTGTGGTTAGATCTTGGAGAATTATTTATTGTCAGCTGAGTCACGATCCTTAGATGATGAGCATCTCTGCCTGATGTCTGGTCTACACTACAGACCTATATCAGTATAACCCTGAGCGATGTAGTGGTACTGACCTAACCCCCCATATAGGCAGCGCTAAGTCAGTGAGAGAGCTTCTTCCCTAGACAGAGCTACCACCTCTCAGGGAGGCGAATTAACTACGCTGATGGGAGAGCTCTCTCCTCGGTGTAGAGCAGCCTTGTCCAACCTGCGGCCCGCGGGCCGCATGCGGCCCAGGACGGCTATGAATGCGGCCCAACACAAAATCGTAAACTTACAACGTTATGAGATTACGTCCACAAATACCGGAGTATTATTCGTAATTTGCATTATAATTGCAAACAGTTCGACCAAAAAACCCAAAAAACTGATAAAATTGACTAATAAAATAAAGAGCGAGAGGACTCTAATGTCGCGTAAAATGAATTGTGTGTACTAGGCATAACGCCGCCGCGTGCCGTACGCTCTCGCTATTTGTACGCTATTTGTGGCTTAAGTTTTTCAGCGGTGTACGGCTTCCAATGTGCAGACAGTCGAATTGACACCGAAGAAAGGTGCAGACGTTACATGTGCTTGTGGCGATTTGGCGAGTAAAACACAGCGACTATCGATAATATTTCAACCTACCTTTGTAAACGATAGACGTCTATTGTTATTTAGAAGACATGTAAGTATTCTTATTTGATTATTAAACCTTGCTTTCTAATTTTCTATCTATTAATTTTCATAATAAAAGTAAATATAATTGCATATTTATTATTATTTTTTTAATTCCAGCATGGCTTCCACAGCGTCTCAAAAGAAAACAGAACCCCAAAAAAGAAAAATTATAGAAGAAGGAACATTGTTCAACGAAAAGTGGACAGATGACTACTTTTTTGTCGAGGCAAATACTAAGGCACTCTGCTTAATTTGTAGGGAATTTGTGCCAGTTTTCAAAGACTACAATTTGAAAAGGCATTATATGCAAAAACATGCTGCGAAATTTAGTGTGTATCAAGGAATGTGTCGTAAAGACAAAATAGCGAAACTGAAAAAAAGTCTATCGTCTCTATAAAGTTTTTTAAAAAAAGTTACAACTCAAACGGACTCTATTGTAAAAGCTAGTTATGTGGTAGCAAATCTGATAGCAAAATAATCAAAACCATATGCCGATGGTGAGTTTATTAAGCAATGTATTTAAAGCGTGGCAGATATAATTTGCCCTGATAAAAAAGGGGATTTTTCTAAAATCAGTTTGTCTCACCAGACTATAGCCAGGCGAATTAATGAAATATGAAAATCTATCGAAAGAGGTTTGGAGAGTAAAGCTGCTAATTTTAAATTTTATGCTTTGGCGATGGACGAAAGCACTGATGCTACAGATACAGCTCAATTGGCAATTTTTATTAGAGGTATTGATGACGAATATAATGTCACTGAAGAAATGTCTTCTTTAGTGCCATTAAAAGACAACTAAATCAAGAGATTTATACGAAGCAGTGAAAAATACGTTAAAGCGATTTTCTTTGTCCATTGTGAACATATCTGGTATAGCTACTGATGGTGCCCCGGCAATGGTAGGTAAAAGAGAGGGACTTGTAAAATTAATAGAAGACGATGCAATTGCCGCCCAAAACTTACGTTTGATGAAATATCACTGCATAGTACACCAAGAAAATTTATGCGCAAAAGCTTTAAAAATGGATAACGTCATGCAAATTGTCATCAAGGCTGTGAATTTCATAAGGGCCAAGGGATTGAATCATCGCCAATTCCAGGATTTTCTTAAAAGTATGGATGCTGACTATGGGGACATCATTTACTTTTCGGAAGTAAGATGGCTAAGTCGAGGCAAAATGTTGAAAAGATTTTATGATTTGCGAAATGAAATCAAGTCGTTTATGGAATCAAAAACAAAATATGTGCCAGAACTTGACGATGAAAACTGGCTCACAGATTTAGCATTTTTAGTAGACTTGACCGCTCATTTAAATGAGTTAAACATGCGTCTTCAAGGTGAAAACCAACTTATCAATACAATGTTACAAACCATAACAGCGTTCAAAATGAAACTGAAACTATGGCAATCTCAAATTAAGGCAAACAATTTTATGCATTTCGACACGTTGGCTAAACACGGTCCTGTGAACATCGAAAAATATGCAGCCTTGCTTTTCAATTTGATACAGGAATTTGAGAACAGGTTTCAAGATTTCCGGAAAAATAATCAATATTTTGGTATATTTGCGACTCCATTTTCAGTCGACATAAATATGTTACCTGCCAATTTTCAAATGGAATGCATAGAGCTGCAATCTGACATTCAACTTAAAGAAAAATTTGATCATGTCTCTTTACTGGACTTTTATAAGACGTATCTTCCCAGAGAAAAATATCCCTCTCTTCACAATCATGCCTTATTCATGTCATCACTTTTTGGGAGCACCTACATTTGTGAGCAGCTATTTTCAAGGATGAAGCACACGAAGAGTAAAATTAGAACCAAAATATCTGATGAGCACCTTGAGAACTCACTGAGAATTGCAACTACTTTCATCGAACCAGATATTGAAGCATTAGTGTCTCAAAAACAATGTCAAATATCCCACTAGTTTTATGTTGCCCTTTTTTCTTTTACTTTTATAATAAAAAATATTTTAAAAAATGGTTTTATTACTTAGATATGTACATTATCTATTCTACGTTTTGTGTTTTTTTTGCTTATCAGCTATCGTTAGTGTTAGTGTATTTTATGTGTGGCCCAAGACAACTCGCCTTCTTCCAATGTGGCCCAGGAAAGCCAAAAGGTTGGACACCCATGATGTAGAGCTTCTTCATTAAAGCACGACAGCCACGTGGCTGCAGTAGTGCAGCTGTGCCAGTGCAGTCTTGTCCAGAGTGTCTATCTCTCAACATAATTTCTGAGGTGTGGATGTAGTCTATGTTATGCTTATGTAAAAAAGCAAAGCAGTGCATGATGCCAAAACATTATTCCCTTCTTCCATCTGCACCTATAAAGGATAAAACCTATCCTGCCTCCAGCTGCCTGGATTTGTTCTATGAATATGCAAGTTTTGATGAAAATGAAACAAACCCACTATGTTTCATGGTCAGTGTAGGGTGCAACAACACTGTCATGAATTGTTTTGTTGTATATAACACTGCCATCACACTTATTTTATCTGTGTGCAGCAGGCTGAAGCACTGAGTTTTATTTCCATGATGTAAAATGAGTAGATGCAAAGTTCCATAGAGAGTTGATTAGTTTTATCTTTCATGCACGCTTGTACTTTTACATATTTCCTGGTGCACAATAACAGTTGCTTTTGGACCAAAAATTGTGTTACTCTGAGACAAGTATTTAGGAATTACGTGCAAAAGAAGCTACTAGCTTCCTGAGAAAAACATTGACATTTTTCAATTGCTATTGCTAATTAACTAGGTGGCAAGTTTGTACTGTATGTAGTGATAGTCCCCTGGTCAAAACCTCAACAGTCTGTGGTCCGCATTGGTTTGCTATTGAAGCATGACTAATATAATCTGATTTTGATGTACTTTTGGTTCCCTCAGGACTAAGAACCACAAACCTACAAGAGGATGGAAGTTCTTAGGTAACAGAGAAAATAAGAATAATCACTTTTTCTAGTTTAGGTATGTACCAACAGTGAGCTTGTAGAAGAACTAGAAACAACTGGAGCCAAAGCCCCCTAGCTGGATTAGAGGGAGTTTTTAGGGTTCATATCCTGACCATGATGAGTCTTCCTTAATTTCAACACATCTTCCTTCTTGGCTTCAGTCTGTGGCTCAGGCAACATGATTGATACTCTTCTGCTGCAGGATTCTCCAAGGTGAGGGTAAAATCCAAGGCTTTACTCTCATGGCTTTTTAGACAGGCCACAACTTCGGGGAGTGAAAGACTGAGATAGGGATTTCAATCTGAGACAATGTGTTACACCCTACTCCAACATTCTAGGTCGCCTAGTAGAGTGCCCTATAAAACTTGACTGTAGACTCCTACACTGACATGAGGGCCAACCTGGATGTTCTTACCCCAAGGTGGATCTTGATGGACCTGGAGCAGGTGACCCCTGATCTCCCACAGATGACATTCTCGGTCACAATTTTAAAGGTGGAGTGAGAGCTCTTCACACCACAACCATCCTAAAGGAGAGAAACAGAATTACTACAAGGTGAATAAGAAGATTCAGTGTGCTGGACTATCACTTCAGACAGTTTGCCTCTCAGCATAACAGGCCAGCCTCACACACAATGTCCCTATTAACCATGTAGCATGCTATAATTCCATCTCTGACTAGCTTCAGATCCAATTATCTGATATCAGTGAAATCACTTCAGTGGAATTTGAGTACTTGCATCCTTCAGCTGCTAAGGTATTCAATGGCTTTTGGCAGCTTGGGCATTTTACCCATCTCAGAAACCACATTTTTTCAGGGGGAAAGGGAGTCAGTAGAATACTGCACCCTTGCATGATGTTACTCTTAGAAGTACCAATGATCAAACTGATGATTTAGTTTTAAGAATTAGGGCATGTCTTCACTACCACTTTAATTCGACCTTAATGACGTTAGGTCGAATTAAAGGTGTACCTGTCTTCACATACATGCCCTTAAAGTCGATTTAAAGGGCCCTCAAAATCGAATTTGTAACTCCTGCCTGACGAGAGAAGTAAGGCTAAAATCGACTTCTCTATGTCTACTGTGAGTAAGTGAAGAGACATCTGAAGTTAAGCCTCCGACCTCCGAGCAGCCCCGCGGACCCCCCCCCGCTCGCCCAAGCAGCCCCATGCCAGCTCCCCCCCCCCCTCGGGCGGGCGGGGGTCCGGCGCCGGGCTGCTTGGGCGAGCAGGTCAGCTGCCTGGTCAATTTCACTTGAAATTGACCAGGCAGCTGACCCGCTCACCCAAGCAGCCCCGCGTCGGCTCCCCCCCCCCCCTCGGGCGGGCGGGGGGGGGTCCGGCGGGGGGTCTGTTCAGGTGGGCGGGGGGGTCCGCGGGGCTGCTTGGGTGGGGGGGGGGTCCAGCATGCATTGCACTGTGGGCTACCTACCCAAAGTGCAATGCGGGCTATGTCGACCCCTGCAAAAGTTCTAGGACAGACAGTGTCGACCACTGTCGACCTGCTGTCCTGGTGGGGACACACTGATTCGATTTTCTAAAATCGAGTTTAGAAAATTGAATTAAGGGAAATCGACCTAGTCCTGTAGTGAAGACATACCCTTACATCTCTTCACTAGACAACACTGTTCAGCTGGTGCAAAATGGCTATGTGGGTAACTCATCCACAGGCACCCAAGTATGTTAGGAAATCTTAGTGTCTTTTGTAATTTCATATAAAATGTTGGGATTATGTTTGGTTGGTGGATGGTTTTTTTTGGTGGGGGGGAGGGAGGGTGTGTTTATAAAGGGTTTTGAGTTGAGATCTTGAAATGAGCACTAAACATGTCAGAGTTCATAAATCAAGCCATTTTTTGGCAATGAGCACATTGCCATAAGAAGCACTAGCACTGATGTTACCGTAGCTAGTATGTATTCACAGTTGCCATCAAACACAAAGCGTTGTCCATCAAAAGTGGTGACATGTCCTTCTCCATAGAGGGTACATGTTGAGGAGCATCTAGATTTCTGAACACATTTCCATTTGCCTCTTGTACAAGTGCTAGTGATGAGAAGAAAATTCTTTTTAGGAAGATTTCAAGGGCACACAGCTTTAACTCATCTCCTCTACATAAATACATTTTGTATATTCTGTATTAACTTCATTGACTTAATCTGACTACACTGCATATATAAGCTATGATTAATATAGGAACCATAACTTCAAATTTCATGACTTTTGTGAAAATTAATGCATGCTAAAGATGAAATTTTAAGTATATTTTCCCCATTTAATTTACTTAAAAAACAAACAAACCATGAGGCATTACAGGTTACATTGCCTTTGAGTAAACGGCTCCTCTTGTCACTAAAGCAGATTTTGATGTCCCTTTGGTTATTTTAATGAGAAGGTGTGGACAGGGGTGCTGGAACAATTTTCATAGTGGGGGTGCTGACAGCCATTGAACCAAACTGTAAACCCTGTATATAATGGAAACCACTTCAAGTCAGGGGGTGCTGCAGCACCTCCTTGCACCCCGAGTTCCAGAATCTTCGGGTGTAGTGCTGGAAATGGTAGCAACTGCTGATTGAGAACGTAGCTAGAAAAGATGGAAGTAATATTGATGGGTCATTGGATCTATTTAGAGAAAGGGAGGAAAATTGTGCTTGCACCTTCAATTGTGGTGGAATTGATATACTTTTCTAGTATGGCTTATAGTTCCAGGGTGCTATTGGATCCCCCATTGCTTCTGGATGTGTAGATAGCAGTAATTGTCATTACAGCTTTATCCTTTTTGTGGCTGAACAGGAGACCAAGACCTTTCCTCTTAGATATAGACATTGTCACAGTAATCCATGGTTTTATCACTTCTACGCTGTCTCACTATGGCAGAATTTCTTTAGCTCCGACCCTCAAGCGCTACCTTTTCTTCTCCTTGCAACCATACTATTGCACTGAATGCTTGTACAGTCTAGACAAATAAATAACTAGCAAAGAGAAAACTTGTAGATTCTTACCAGGTTTTGCATTCGGTGTGGATTTCTTCCCCTTTTTTATAAGAGATGCCACCATATTCACATGGGCACTCATCTGGTGGTACACACATTCCATCAAGATTCTCATATAGCCCATCAGTGCAGACACAGCCTGCTTCACACCTCGTGGGTACCTGGGAAAGATTGGGAAATTGCAACATCAGTCATAAAAAATGATGCATGAAGAAAAGCAGTGTAAGGAGAAGGGATTGAAGGATTTTGTTTTTATTGACCTATATCCTCTCTTTAGTTTTGCTTTGCGTTATTTATTTGGTGCCAAGAGTCAACCTGTGCTATTACTTAAATCACTTTTACTTGTGCAAGTTAATGCCCTGTTACACTAATTGTAAAATATAGCTAGTGTCTGAGGCAATAAGATTTCTGGGGGCTCCTTTATTTCATTATGAAATGTATATATATGGATATATACTATGATTTGTAACTCTTTTCCTGTAATCAGTCAACATTTGGTGCACTTGAATTTTTTTAAAAAAATTGATGTCTTGATAGATAATTTTATTGTTTGGCATGGAAATCTACAGGGCAGCTATTAAGTAAGTATTAGCATTTTCATGAAGATTCACTGTCTCACTATTATTCATTGATAATTCTTATATGGCCTCCATTACAGTGGTATCAGAATCCCTATCTGAAACATATTTATCCTCACAACACTTCTGTGCCTTAGTGTGGCGGGGTGACCACCTGCCCCCTACCGGAAGGGGCTTGGAAAAGCCCCAAAAGGGGTTCGAAATAGCCCAGAAGGGGGTTAAGGCTGGGAGCCAGCAGGCCTTTCAGGCCTGATTAGGCATTAGGCCCAGCTGGGCGGCCACGCCCCAAACTCAGGCCAGAGTATAAAGGCTGGGAGGCAGGAGCCTAGGGGGAATAGTCTCCTCTGCATTCAGAGGGAGACAGGCCTAGCTGCAGGAGCTGAAGCCAGGTACCTGGGTTAGGGCAGAGCTGGGGCAGGGCAGAGGGAGCTGGGCAGGCTCTAGCCAGAGAACCCCAGGTCTCTGGGACTGATACAAGGCCCGACCCATGAGTACCAGGGTTGCAGGGGGCAGCCCAGGGCTGGAGATAGCGACAGCAGGCCAACCCTCCTTGCCTATGATGAGAAGCCATGATACTGCAGTCCGCCCCAGTGAGCGGGGGCAAGTGGTGACTGACAGTGGCACACTCTGAGGCGAGGTGAGGATAGCGGGTAGAGGGTTCCCCCGGGGAGGGGAGACCCTCACACCAAAGGGAGTACTGCAGGGGTGCAGCACCCACAGTTGGAGGGCACCGGGGTCCGGGAGGGACACGGGGCCAGCAAAGGAGCGGGGCATCAACCTGCAGAGGGCGCTCTGGACGCTGAAGGAGCTGATTCCCCAGACGACCAGTGGGAGGCGCCGCAGGGGTGAGTGGTGACCCCGTTACACTTAGGCAAGTACTACTGTCCCATTTTACAGATGAGGAATTGAGAAACAGAGAGATTAAGGGCCAGATTTTTAAAAAGTATTTAGGTGCCTTGTGTGATTTTCAAAACTAATTGATTTTAATGGGTGGTAGGCTCTTAGATGCTTTGAAACTTCCACTAGGCATCTAAATATCATTAAAAATCTGGCACTAGGAGACTTGCCCAAGGCTGCATAGGAAGTCTGTGACAGAGCAAGGAACTGAATGTGGGTCTTCCTAAGCCCTAGGCAACCACTGCTCCATCCTTCCTCTCACTGTGTTTCCATCACCGAGACGTGATCATAAAGATATGGAACTCACACATTCGATTCCCGTGGCCAGCATCTGACAGGTAGGGGAACAGGAGGCTCCATATTTGTTCTCTGAATTCTGTGAACATGACACGTATTTTTTAGGAGGCTTGCAGTTTTCTAGCGGGGAAAAAAAAGAGAAAAATAAAGTTATGAAGGGATAATTCCGTTACATGGGGAAAATAATGCTTTTGAAGGTGAAGGTAAACTGTAGCCAAATGCATACCTGCAGGGTCTTGAGGTTTGCCAGTGCAACTCAGCTTTCCGTTAACACAATAGCTAGAAAAGAAGAGTATTTCAGTATACATCCCTTACTAAATGGGACAATTAAAGCTCAAGTTGTTTTATGGTTTTAATTTGAATGTGATACCCTCCTAAGAAAACAATGTTCAGGCTTTTTGTCAAATGACTTCATCCTTTTCCAAGAAGCAAACATTCTAGCTATGCCTATTGGTGCCTCCATTTCCTTCAAAATGGAATACAAACCAACATGCCTCTGCTTACTCTTTGGACTTCAACAATATAACCAGCAATGTCAGTGGTGTATGCGATTTGAGGCCAGGATCATGTTTGTGTGTTGGCATAGCACCTGGAAACATAATTCTTTTATACCTCCTAGTGCTTCTCCAATATTTGCAGGGAAGACTAGATTTTATGTGCCTAATATTTCCAAGGTAAAAGAGAACCAAGCAATTTAAAATAAAAAAGGGGGTGGGGGGGAGGAAACAGGCCTATTGTAAAAAAAAAATCTCTGCAGTTTGACAAAACCAAACACATGAACAAACATCCCTTTGCAGTATGTTCATTTCTTTTAACTCAAACTTACCAGGTAATGCTACCAATTATAGTTGACTGGTCAGGCAGGATGAACCTCTTATCTTCCAGGTAGCAGGGACACATGGATTTACGCACACATTCACTTCTGTGGTTCAAGTAGGTACCTTTAGGACAGTTGCAGCCATCGATAGGGATGTCAGTAGGATAACATTCCAGGGTTCGGTCGGAAAGTGACAGGCACGTCCTATCACAGGCTTCAGTGTGGTAGCTGAATGTCTGATTGCCAGTACAGGAAATGGCTGTAAAATGAAGACAAAAGTGGGAGTTACACTTCATTTCCCTGATCTCCCCTCAAAGGGGTGCTGGAGCCAGGGGAAGGTGCTGAATTATATAATACAACAGTTCCAGTGTTAACTGCTGTCTCTTGCTTCCCTCTCTGAGTGTACAGCCAATCAAAGCATGGCTCATTAGTGAGCTTTGCTGCGAGGAGTAGGAGGGTCTCCGGGAGTAGAGTATCCTTGTAAAAACCTCAGAATCTGCAGGATTTCTCCCCAGATGGAAAATCAACTGACCCTGTGGGTGATACCCCAGGATGATGACTATGGGGCTGTACTGTACCACTCATAGTTTCATGAGTAATTTTAGCCATCTTTGTGCTTCTTCCATGGGAGCTGGTGATAAAGCTCAGAGAACATCCTACCTTTTTGGGTATTTTGCTTATGAAATCAAACCACTCCTAAAATGCGAATTCTGTAGAATTTCCTACAAAAGTGATTTTTTTGGTGCCCCAAGCTACTCCATGATACTTAATGATATTTCAGCAGCTTGGAGAGAATTTTAGAAGTGGAACTGGTCTGAACCCAGGAGAGGACAGCCCAGCCCAATTTTGCTCCATATCAAATAGTGGAATTTTCCAAATGGAAGTATGTTTTTCTGAGTTTTTCTAGGTAGCAGCAATGATCTGGATTACAAACTTTTGAGAGCTAGTTGGGGTCACTTACTGCAGTTGTCTACAGTGTCCCTCCAGTTTACAAGGATCAGTCCCATTGAAGCACACACTCTTGCATAAGATCCCAGGGCAGAACAAATATAAGGAAAGGTCTCCTCATAGTTACAGGCTTGGTAGATGCATCTCTGAAAACAAACACAGAGTTTTCTGTTAGGTCAGATGTTTGGAAGTCGTCAGCATGCTCAGAAATAAATCATGGAAAATAATGCATTTTATAGATGACTCAGAACAATTGAAAATGAACATATCTGTCTGAGTGGCTGATGTAAGTAAAATATACTTAGCACTTATACAGTACTTTTTATCCTTAGATTTTAATATGCTCCACAAAGCTGAGTGTAAGTATCATTATCTCCATTTTACAGATAGGAAAACTATGCTCAAAACGGTTAAGTAACCTTGATGATGTTCATTTGGGGAAGTTTCTTGGGAAATAATCAATTAGCTGTGTGAGAAAAAACCTATCCTGTCCTTCCTAGTGACTGGGGGATAGCAGTCTGTGATCATACCAGACCTAGCCTGGCTAGAAGAGAGATGTTTTTGAATGATTCTTGGCCCTAAGCCCCTCTTGTGCTCCCACACCATGTAGTGTGTCTCACTGCCTCACCTCAAGTCCTTAGCAGAAGCTCCTACCTTGTAAAAAGGAGCAGGATTCACCACAGAATGGCATTTCTCAAACACCGTGCCCTTCTTCGTAAGAATGGAGCAATGGGCCTTGGCAGACATTTCTAAATGAGACAAACAGTCATGGACATTAAGGAATAGAGATGTTAAGAATAAGAGATAAGGAGGTGGTTGTATCTGTCTTATTCATTGAGCGGGTAATACTGGTTTTCAGTCACAGAATTGGAAAGTCAGAGACTAAGATCTCAAAGGACTTCAGGATATCAGTTGGCGTATCAATAGGAACTCCTCCAACTTATCAAGGGTACTTATAGTCAGACCTGTGGAGAGAGATCTCATCTTAGATTGGCTTATACAAGTATATTCTAGAAATCTACATCTTCCTATAGGTGAAGGAATCAGTGATGTACAGTCTTCTCTTCTCCTCTCTCTGACCCTCTGTTCCCTTGTGGATGAACTTATGGTAATCCCTCAGAAAGAAGAAGCCAATTGGGGTGATCTGATAGGTCAGGGCATTCAACTTACTGTTCAATTGACTCATAGAGCAAGGGTCGGTGTCCCTCTCTGCAGCAGGGTGGCAGTTCCCTGATCTCCAGGAGTCTACAAACAGGGCTGCTGTTCCTTCAATAATATCCATGCTGGTCATGAAGTCGTCTGTAGTGTCTCCATTGTAATTGCCACACAACCCTGATCACATGGGGAACACAAGGGATGAATGAAAAACAAGGAACATTTATACACTAATAATGATATGTCTTTGCTATATAGTAATAATAAAATGTATCAGTAATTATAACGGGAGTGGTAATGACTACTATAGATTAAATGGGTTAAGCATTTCTGTTATAAAACTGTTTTTCAAGCACTCATAATTTTGTCTGTTTTACTTGGTAAGGTAAAATTCACAAAGTCTGTTCATTTCCTTCAGGTGAATTAGTATGGATTTGTTTTTTGAGAAAAATAATTCAGTCCTTTTAAAAAATAAAAAGAAAGGGAGAAAATACTCTCCCAATTCTAACCAAAAAAAGTTATTGTGACTTTTTTTGAGTGGCTCTAATCTCAAAACAATTAGGTATAGAACATAGCATGCAAAATAGCCCTCACTGAGCACTGGAATTGAGTGTTCCAGTAAAAGTTGGCTTTGATTTGGCTGAGTTTTGAGAGCTGGAAGAAATTGCTCTTTTTGCACATTCAGTGACCTGGAAATGCTTACAGCTTTCTAAACAAAAAATTGTGCAGAATTATTTATTCTTGGCTAAGTCCGCTGCATGGTAAATACCTGTATCCCTTATGGTGCACATTGACCAAGAAAGCCATTGAGTTCTTGAATAATCAGTGTAATCTTCTAAGATTCACAGTGAATTCGGTTGGGCTATATAGGTGCCCTGACTCATTTGATGTGTTGTAAAGTACATGTTGAACAAGGCAGGGTTTCACAGGCACTCTTGCCTTTTACAAAGCACACCTTGTAGAAGATAGGTTGGGAAATCAATGTTATAACATAAGAGTGTGGATATCATGCCTAGTTTGTGCCACTTCAAATTCTATTAATTGCTTTTGTTAAGGTTTCTGGAAAAAAGCTCTTAGCAACACACACTAGCTTTCCATTGTAGCTTTTTAGAATCAGAGGAAGAGTCTATCCATTATACAATAGCTATTAAAAGACACAATTTAACTGTCTTCTTCCTTCATCATGAAATATGAAGGAGACTGGATTTCTTACCTTGGGTTCTGCCTTTGAAGAGAAGTCCAACTTTTATAGAGACCTGAAACACTGGCCAAGTTTGAGCTATTAGCTCCATACCAAAGTTGGTATACAGTTGAATGTGGGTAGAGGACTGTCTGACAACGGTGATGTCACCTAAAATAAATTAGACCATTTAAAATAATTACTTTGGTTTATCTATTTATTTTAAAATCAGATGAATGAAATGTCTAATCCAGTCTTGCACATTCCATGTTCTTCCTTACTCTTTACCTGATCTATAAGGCAGTAACTTGAGTTCATCATCATCAGAGAGAAGTTCATTTTGAGAAATCACAATTTTGTCCTGTGAAGAAGAGGGCACAGAGTCATAGAATCATAGAAATGGAGGGGTTGAGAGGTCATTTAGTCCATTCCTTCACATGGAGGTCAGATTAAGGATACCTAGATATCCCTGACAGGTTATTGACCAACCCATTCTTTAAAATCTCCAGTAACAGGGATTTCACAACCTCCCTTGGTAAACTATTCCAGTACTTAATTATTCTTGTAGTTAACGTTTCTCCTAATATCTAACCTTAATCTCCCTTACTGCAAATTAAGATGATTACTGCGTGTCCTATGTTCCGTGGACATGAAGAACAATAGATTAGAGTCCTCTTTGTAAAAGCCCTTAACTTATTTTATGGCTATCAGGCTTCTTTTCTCAATTAATCTTCTTCATTAAAAATATCTCAATATGGACATTAATTGAGTCATTACTGCATAGCTGGGCTGAAGACCAAGTGCCTCTTACTACCTGAGACCTGCAGGCAGTTCAGTGTACCCACAGAGTGGGAGAGAGCTGGTATTTCTATTATCTTTATTTTAATCAACTATTACTGTCAGCATGATATTTAGTGAGAAAAGATTCATTTATTCTTTTCCTAGAAGACATCCTGCCACCCTGTTTGGATTTTTTACTTTATAAAACTGGTCCCTCTATGTTCAGCACCTCTAACTCTATGAACTGATGTGACATCTCTCTGAAGTTGTTACCTTTCCATTATGGAATACACTTCTATTTGAAGCAACTATTTTTTCCCTTTCCCAGGGGTGAAAGTAAATTAACTTTCTTACCGGTATGGGGGCTTGGCTGGGGCCAGCTCTGACCCCCGGAAGGGGTGTGGCCTCGGGCGGAAGGGGCAGGGCCAGAGGGGTCAGAGCCAGCCCCAGCCCAGCCGCCGTACCGGTAAGGGGCCTCCTCCCTCCCCTCCCCCCCCCCCGCCCACCTGCCTCCAGGGGCCATTTAAAGGGCCTGAGGCGGTAGCGGGCTCTGAATAGCTCTCGGAGCCCTGCCGCTGCTTCCTTAAGGTTCCAGCAACAGGGCTCCTGTCCCCGCGGAGCACCACTGCTGGAGCCCTGGGGAGGCTGTGGCGGGGCTCTGAGAGCTATTTAAAGAGTCCGGTACGCCACTACCGCCCGGGACCTTTAAACTGCCGCCGGAGCCCTGCTGCAGCCTCCCCCGGGGCCCCAGGCCCCTTAAATTGCGCCTGGGGAAGCCGATCTACCCTGGTACAGCACATCGGCTCTTGCCTGTACGCCGTACCAGGGCGTGCCAGCTTACTTTCACCTCTGCCCTTTCCCCAGATTTTCATATGACGACACCTGGAATGCCTCTGAATATTAACTTGGATAGACTGGCGACTGGAATGTTGCACAGGACTTGTGTACTGCACTCTTACCTTTGCAGAAAGGTAAATTATAGAAGTCAATGATGTTTCAGAATAAGAGTAACCAGACTTATCATACACAGCCATCAGGGTTCCATTGTGTGGAAGGCTGGGACTCTGAAGGGAAACAAAGTATGTTTATGTTGGAGAAAAAATAAGTTATACCCCAAATCCATTTATCACCACAGAATCTTGTATTCTTGTTCTTTTACCCTGAAACTGCACCTTTTGATGGTGTTCGTAGAGGATTCCTTGTAATCCTTCTCATTCTCACAAAATGTAAGTGAACTTGAAGCAATGGAGAAAGTGGTATATTTGCAAAATATCTTTAACATTTTATTTCTACAGAATGGCCCTTCTTGAATCACAACACATTTCTCAAAGTAAACTAAGACTGGGGACAGCCTGGTTTCTCCAACATCACTTTAAAAGAGAATACGGCAAGCTCAGTTTTCAAGTGTGGTTTCCTTTAATGCAGGATTTCGACATGCTACTTAAATGCTAAAAAATTGACACCCAGGCATGAATACTTAAAATAGCTGCATTAAAAAGTCAACATTTTTCAACTGTTACCAACCAGTGATATCTTAGATACTTAAATTTTATCCCATTCTAAGTAATAGGAAATACTGTGGTGTCTCAGATACTAGGATGTCACTGTTAGCAAATGTTGACCTTTTAATGATGTCCATAGTAATGTATGGGGTGAAATGCAAAAAACTGGGTTTCCTGTGTATAAGCCAATACACCCTTATCACCATTTGCACCAAGGAAACCTATTTTGGCGATCCTTGGATTTTGGGTTTTTTAATTTTGCAGTTTATGTCCTTTATTAGTTACTAAGAGAATTTATTGATGATACAAATGCCAGAGACAACTTAAGCTGTTTGAATCCTTGGTGGCCAATTGCTGTTTATGTCAGGTCCTTTGACAAAAACAGTGGGGACCAACCAATCTTCCCTTCTCAACAAGACTTCAACTAAACTATGACTAGTATTTTTTCTCTAACAAGTAGCAGCCCTTTCTAGGGCAGATACTCGTTTGTTCCAGGGGAAATTTCATTTCAGGTATCTGTTTGTTCCAAGACGATGAATAAGCTGATGTCATCCTCTACCTGTCTGAGGCTAGGGCAGCCCTGTAAGAAATTACTTTTACCTGGGCAATTGCTTGTCAATCTTATAATGGATTCTGAATGACAGAGGTTTCCATTTTGTAATTATATTTACTTGCAAGTTGGAGCCATTGAGTATAAACTGTTGAGACGTTATCAAATACCTACAATAAAGTTTTCATTTTACATCTACATAATCTGACCCTTTGGACCTGAAAGTGATGTTGGAATTAAATTTAACGAAGAACCTCTCTGTGATCTATCTGGGACAACCATAATGGTTGAAGCTGTGAGGAACTGTTGTCCCAGATAGATCACACAGAGGTTCTTTGTTAAATTTACTTCCAACGTCACTTCCAGGTCCAAAGGGTAACATGTCCAAAGGATAACATGTCTCAACAGTTTATACACAATGGATCCAAATTGCAAGTAGACATAATTACAAAATGGAAACTCTCTCATTCAGAATCAATCGTAAGATTGACCAGCAATTGCCACAGGTAAAAAGGATTTACTTACAGGGCTGCCCTAGCCTCAGACAGGTGGAGGATGCCATCAGCTTATTCATCACCTTGGAACAAATAGAAACCAAAAATACTGACTTTATAATGATTATAGTGTGTTATAAAGTTAACTAATTATCCCAAAGCCAATTGTGTATAGTATCATTTCCTAATACTAGGAGTTTTGGGGTTTCCTGACATTACATTATGCACCAATGCAAAACACTTTCCATCTTTTTCAACACCAAATGGCTACTTGGCATTACGTATATGTGGGATAAATGGAGGTCATTGGAATATTTTAGTTTATATGGGATGGGGGGCGGGAGAATAAAGGTAGAGTGTAAGTATGACACTTCCCGTTGATCTTGTGTAGTTCATGGTCTCTGCCGCTTACCTTCATGAGGATGTATGTGCAAACTCCATGGAACCGATATGGCCTGGAATCAAATGTGGTGACAAAGGAGCCTCCCTCCAGGGAACATCTTCCTGGGCAGGGTAGTTCATTGCAATTCCACTGGCCCATTGTACATTTACTGGGAAAAACAAGAATGTGCATCAAATGACTATTACCAGTCTAGCAGGATTTGGCCCCACTATCTGTGGGTTTTGTTGTTTTTTGATTGCCTTACAACAGTACGCCTGTGGTCATATCTCTGTGTAGCAATATCTTGAAGTTGACAGCCTCAGGCTCTTCCACTGTGGAAATCTGAAGATGACTGAACTGATCATCTTGGATAGTTGTTGACGTATGCCGCAATGAGTTGCCAACATGATATAGTACCTTACATATTCTAAACTTTCATTTCCATTATCTCCTGAATTCTTTTTTCTTTGCTCTAAATGTTCAATAACTTCTTAGTAAGGAATTATATATATTAATATGTATATATTTCTTTTCCTCTGAATTTTTTGTGTTTTGCATTATCACTTGCTAAATATGTGAGTAGACCCTATTTATTCACTCTGTAGCTGATGAGACCTTGTATGATGGGCTGTCGACCTCACACAAGACAGGATGGGGTTAAGGTGGCCGAGTATGCCAATTAGCTCCACAGATTGAACCTAGAGGAGGAGCAAGGGAGCAGGTAGTTGAGTGAACAGAATAGGCAGGGCCTATAAAGTCAGGTAATAGGCTACAGATAGGGCTGCTGGGAAAAGCAGTCACTCCCTGGGAAGAGGGAGGAGGGTTGTTGGAGCTGGTATACCCAGGAAGAGGGGGAGCCTGAGGGTAAGAAGAAGGCCAGGGAAGAAGCAGTGAGGGCAGAGGGAGGAAGCCAAGAACTGCTGAGCTGAGGGCCCCCGGACTGGAACCCGGAGAAGAGGGTGGGCCTAGGTTCTGCTACCAGCCACCAAGGCTGTGGCCTAGAACTGGTCAGCTGTAAGGGATGACTGCCTAGGTCTGCTGATGGACTGTTCCCCAGAAGGGAAGGACTTGGTGACCTAGCTGGAGTGCCAAGCCACGAAGAGGAAGCTGCAGTTCCTGAGGTTGAGAGTGGGGCTGCAGAGTTGAGACAGTGGGAGAAGACACCACCAGGGGGAAAGCGTGAGCTGGTAGAGATAATCTCCAGTATGGCCAGCAGGAGGCCCCACTGTGGTCAGTGAACCCCGTGACACCTTGTACAGTTTGGGTCTCCATGAGCCATGTAAATCATAAATAAATCAATGGTGAAAGCGGTTGCACAGGAGACAAAATTTCTTTCTTTATCCATAGATTAGATGCAGCATGGAAAACAGTAGAGCAATATTTTCCGCATTGCAACACCAAATTATTAGAACACTAACCTAGGGGAACCATTTCTAGTGGTGAAAGGGGAGTTTAGTCTCCATGGCCCATTCAATGCTTTAAAGCCTCTAGTGATTGTTACTGTAAATTTGCACAGAATAAGGCCACATTTGTTTTTGTACACATAAATCAGGAATCAGAGGGGTAGCCGTGTTAGTCTGGATCTGCAGAAGCGACAGAGTCCTGAGGCATCTTAAAGGCTAACAAAAGTATTGAAGCATAAGCTTTCGTGGGCTAGTACCCACTTCGTCCACTGCATGCATCCGACAAAGTGGGTATTGGCCCATGAAAGCTTATGCTTCAATACTTTTGTTAGTCTTTAAAATGCCACTGGACTCTTTGTCGCTTCTATAGATCAGGAAATGAGGCATACGTTACTCTATCAGCAATTGCAGATGTAGGGCCCTGAGTGTTCAAAACAGATTTGTGTACAGATGATGTAATCACATTTGTGTCTGTCCTCTGACAGTCTGGGCCACAATTATGTCAATTTTTCCAGCCAGTTGGCCAGGATGCTTTCCATGCTTTTCAAATAAACCTGCCACCACTCACCAGGTCCTGCATGTCGCTTTCATGGTAACACCAGGTTCATATCGCTCCCCATTCAGTGTACATGGGCACTGGTCAATGGGAACACATGTTCGATTTTTTGAGATGTCATCAAGAACAGTGCCTATTGAGCGAAGCAAATAAATTAGGTAGATCAATATTTTCAGACACTTAGCTACCACTTACCGCACCAGCACTCAGAACTGTTATATTATGTGCCCTGTGTCTTGCAGAGGCAACATTTCTGAGAGTGGCATTTCAGCACAGCTTTTTGTCCAGACTCAGAGGTGTTGTGTATAGTGTGTTTTTCCATATCTGCTAAATTTTAGCTTCCTTATTTAGAGTGAGATTAGGTCTCTGTAAAGAATAACAGATTTTGGCCACTAATTGGAAATTAATTAGCTTTACATTTTATTACTGAAAGGTCAGGAAATGCCTAACAATGATGGTAATGAACTGAATTTTTGCAGAACAGTTCAACCTGAAGTATGCCTCAGGTTTTTACAAACTCTGCGTAACAAAGCACAATCTCTCTATTCGCCAATTAAATGCAGCTACTTCTGGATGGAAACTAACAGCACATGGCAACACTACATAAGAGATTAGCACAATTTAATTATATCTAATCCAATTTAAACTATGGGGGGGGGGAACGTTAAGTAGGCAGGGTATAAATTATCCCATATTGGCCAGAATGGGGCTAATTCTCTATTCTTGCAAAAACTATCAAGGGATCTTTAATGACCCCACAGAATCAGGACCTCAGTTTTATGTCTCATCTGAGAAATGGAACTTCCAGCAGCACAGTGTCCAATACCATGATGTGGTGTATTAATTAAATGGACTCTTTCCATCTGATGGATATCTGCCAAAACTGTTTGCATGAACAATTTATGATGAAATCAGTACTAGTTTTATGGTAATACTTTACCTTCTGGGCAGAAGCAACCATATGTACAGTAACTGGAACAGCTGTACTCTGGGTTAGAACAGGTTTTAACACACGGAGAACCACACTCCTTATAGATTTGATCAGCTGAACATTTTCCTATAGCTGCAATACAACAACAATGAAATGTATTAAGGCATCTTTCTAAATATGAACAGAGGAAAACTTCTCACTGGCCCTAGAGGCTGGGGATAAGGCTCTCCCCACTCTCCTGGTATCTGGCACTTCCTTTAGCACTTGAACCTTCACTCCCCATCCCCAGTCTGTCACCTCACCATGGCCCAGATACCCACTCTATTCATGTTTCATTCTTTATCCCAGACTTACTGGAGGCCACATATTCCAGACAAAGGCTAGAGATCAGATCACCTTTTCAACATGCACCCTATGCTTATAGGCATCAGACCCCTGAAACCATGCACACTTCTAAAAATGATTTAGTTGGGGATTGGTCCTGCTGTGAGCAGGGGACTGGATTTGATGACCTCCTGAGGTCCCTTCCAACCCTGATATTCTATTATTCTATGAAAATGAGCCTGAGGTCCCTCTGTGTCTATGGCAGGCTGGGCGAGTGATAGCAGATCATATAAATTACAATAAAAGCCATAGGTATGGTTTGTAAAAGTGCCTATGTGACTTCAGGAACAATCTTCTTGACCTTCAGTGGAATCTGTGCTCCTAAATCACTTAGGTGCTTTTGAAAATCCCACCCTATAGCATTATTAATAAGCAGAACAGGGGGCATGTAAGTTTTTCATGTGACAACTAGCAGGATTGTCCCATCAGGAAGGGAAAGATAAATTGGAGAAGGGGGAGTTAAGATTAGCATTGGAATTGCAAGCACCAGATCCTCCACTGCCTTGTACCTTATGTAGTCGTTTTTACTGCCAAAATTACTGCAAAGCTCAGTAAGTAATATCTGGCACTCATTTTGCACACGTCTGACTACAAACAGTGCTGAGCAGGGGATAGTCAGACCCTGATGTTTTCAGAGTTTCGGATACTTGTATTTTTGGAGTATAATATTTTTATTTCCTAACTTGTAAATATTTGTTTTTTAACCTTCACTCTGAATATCCTCACTTTCGATTTTTTTTTATAACTACAAGTTCTAGTAACCTTTTTTTTAATCGAATGGCCTGCTTGCAACATTAACATTGTCATAGCAAAGGCGAGACTGGGGATATTAGTTTTAGTATGATTAATGAGCATTATTATATAGCATTGTGAACATGTTACAAATATTCATTGGGACAGGCTTGCTGCCCTGAGGACTTTACAATCTAAGAGAGGCAAGACAAATCAAATGCTAAGCAAAACTGGGAGACCCATTTAGGGAAAGGAGATCGGGGAGAGAATATTGGAGAGAATGAAGAAGAGAACAATTCCAGGAAGCAGGGGAATTTGGAGGAGTGGGAGGGAAAGGTGGCACTTGGCATGCGGGAAGGCAGAAAGCCAAAAATGTAATAAAGAGCTGGAGAGCAGTTGTACATTGACTGGGAGGAGTACAGGGGCTAAGCAAAGAGGTGCATATGAGATCAGAGATGTAGGTAGGGCAAAAGAATATAAGGCCGTGAAAGTGAGGACAAGGAATTTGTGATAAAATGTCTGAAAACAATTACTGGATTTAGGATTATAATCCTATCTGGATTATATTCATCTCCTTTCTCATGCTAAACTCCAAATAAATAGTAGCAGATGTTGAATTCACAGGTAACAGAATAAAGAGGAAGGAGAAGGATATTCCTGTTAAAGCAATTTATTTTAAAAATTAACCAGTGATGGAGGAAAATGACCATTTAAATACATAAAAGGTAAACAAAATTATGGTTAAATAATGGTTTTAAAAGGACAGCCTGACATTATGAAAGGTCATTTTGAAAGAACCTCTTTCTTGGCATACCTTATCTCTCTGGTAATGTAATGAGTGTTGGTTGAGAAATAATAATCACTTTGTTACCTGTGACATTCCTTTGTCAGCATGGCTGCTTATAAAACTCCATTAAATGCAACTCCATTAAAATGCACTAACTAAACACCAGCCAGATTCTGAAGGGTTTAATAAAGCCAACCAAATTCCTTGAATCCTGCCAGATTTTATATTTGCAGCTAAAGTCCAGTGCTGATCCAAGAAACAAACGATCAGTGCCTTGTACCCTGAGTTTGCACTCACTTGGAGTTTGAAGTGGGATGCTTAGGAACAATTTAACTCCTGTCAGTAAGAACAGAGGCACTTTTTCATCTTGCATTTGTATCTTTATTTTCCCCCTTGTCTTTTGCCCCCACCTCAGGGACCCATCTGAGATATGGAAGGGGACACTGTCTCCTTCCCACAGTGGGGGGATGCCTAGGCCTGTTGGCTCAGAGCAATGGAAGGTTTTGAACTCTAGATGCTACAGCCTTAGCACTTTAAACATTTGCTAATAATTTTGAGGGCTGTTTGTGGACAGGTCCCTGCTGAGGATGCATGTTCCCTGAATGAATGAATACTCAGGGAATCTTCTCAAAACATTTAAAAGTTGGCTCTTTTCCTCGGTTGATTTACGGAAGGGCTAGCGTGTAGAGAATAAGGTGTAGTGAGCAGAAAAAACAGCCTGATAGAATAGGGATGAGAAGTCTGCCAGATTTTCCAGGCTTCACTTCTCCTTTTGTCTTTCTGCTGTCTCTCCATTCTATGGCATTTGAGATGAATATTGACAAAACTATACTAAATGCAGCCTCAGATGTTTGGGTACTGAACACCAGTTACAGAGCATGAATCAGGTCACCTTTCCCATTAACTAGGTGCTTGAAGTTCCAGAGGGATATGCTTCTACCTTAGACTCTGAATGTCACTGAGTGTCATTTGGCATCTAGATCTCTTCCCAAAATTCTGCCTAGAATTCTCTCTTCTGTCCCACCAATTAAGCTTTCAACTGGGCTGCACTGTGTTGTAATTAAAATTAATGAATATGCTTTTTGAGAGTCCTTTGCCAAAGACTTGCTACATCATGCCTCCCGCTTTGTTAAACTTCAAAACAGGCATGATGAAAACAAACAATTTTGATCCATAATTTTGATCTGATTTGAGTCTGTAATGAAACCTCTGACCTGGGTAACTGAATTGTTTTGAGTTTAATTGCAAACAGTTAGTATAGGTGTAGCTGAAAGTAGCATAGCATCTTTGCTAAAATGACTAGTAATTTAAAAACAATAGGACAAGCACTGAAATTAATCTGAATGATTAGTCCCTGCATATTTCTTAATAGATGAAATATTACTTTGCCTGTAATGGCTTGTTCAAACTGCAGTTTAGCTGCCAGAAGATTCAAAAGCAAGCATTTCAGAACATGGTTTGTTTCTTTAAAAAAAACAACCCCAAAGATTATTTTCAGGTGCTGGATAAAGAAAGAGCTTTAGGAGTGGGTGGCCTGGTCAGCTGACTTAGCTGTTGAGCTACAGGGACACAATTTGAGTTATAAATTCATCTTTATTTTTTTGTGGGATACCAAACTCTGATTCTTGCAGGTTACCATTGGCTCGAAGATCATACCAAGGACTATAACCCAACCCAAACCCTCCTTGATTTGTATGGGTGGAAGCTTTCCTAGTGGCTTTTTAAAATTTATCTATATGATATATAAGTAAAGTTGTGGAGTAAAACATTTAAACTTACAGCAGAAGTCTGCACTCCTCCAATCAGAGACTGCTTGATGGGACATGGTACATTGCCTAGAGTACTCTGACAGTGTAGCACAAGTACAGTTTCTTTGCCCTGGATCACTGCAGTCCTGCATATCAAGCTGACAACGGATGACAAATGCTTTCTTGGACACGTTGCAAGCTGGAGACACAAGGTTGAGTAGCTGGGAGCAGATCCTGGCCTAAATAAATAAATAAAAATTAAATGGAAAGTGGGTACTAATAATGTCCTCACTAAGTTGAAACTTCAATGAAATAAGCAGATAGTGAGCTTTTAATTACCAGAGGAATTGTTTGCTGCTCTCAATTATACTATTGTATTTATTTGGATCGAAGTGCATAGAAAATTCTGGAAATGGAAGAGAATACAAATGATACTTTTTAAAGGGGGAAAGGCTCTGTAAATATGTGATCAATTTTCCCTCTCATCGTATTAAAAGCTAATCATTCTTTTACTGCCATCACACTTCCATGTCCATGAATTAGTGTTACGTGCAGGGATTATGGTCTCTCATGAAGAATTAGCAGAAGGAAAAATATATTTTAGAACAGTGATGCTATGGAGACCTCCTAAAAAACCCTCAAAAAGCAGATGTGTTCGGCAGCCCAAGAGCACATTGGACATTTAGAGAACCTATGCCTCATTACAAAAGGTAACAATGTTTTCTCTAGTGTTTCCGGGTGACATTACTCATTATTGTACAGACAATGCTGCTTTTAGGAATGCAGTGATAGCTGACAATGATGAATGTTTTAAAAATTTTGTTTTTATTTTGCTGGTATTGCACATAATATTATCTGCTGAAGTACGACATCTCAAAGGAAAACAGTGTTAAAGTAGCAGACCTGTGACTGATTGAGCCAAAAGAAGTACTCCACCAGTTCAGAGCAAGATTCTTATAACAAGCTGGGCTAGAACCCTGCACCGGTGTAGCTCCTCACATCCTGCTGATTATTTTCCACTCAATGATATACAGTGGCTCTTGTTCAAACTAATAGTCAGTTCCCTTCCTTATATCCTGCCATTTGTTGCCTCACCCTAGAATAGTATTCTAATTGCCTGCTTGTTCTTTTGAGCACTAGAATTAGCAGTGCTAAAAGGAGAGGTGCTGGTTTTTTGTAGGCCAATCTAATAGAATTCTTGGGTTGCCAAATGAATGCTAGAAAAATATTCTTAAAATAGCAGGGATGGGGAGGCTGTGTAATGCTGCCCATTTCAAGAGAAAAATCGCTGTCCTTTCAGCACACTCTATTTAGATAGTGCCTACATACAGTAAAATAGTAACCACTTTATAACAGCTGCAATATAAAGTGCATATTCTGACACACGGTTACAATTAGTCCAAAATGAACAACCATATCTGTAATCTGCAGCACCATTTAGAAGATAGAAATAAGTATTTTCTTTTTAGGTACGTGGTATTAACTAGACTCCAGAAAATCTTCTAGACAGGAAAGTCTATGTAAGCGACAGGAAACTTCTTGAGTTCCCCTGATGAAATGAGATAGCGGAAACTCCATTTGTGAGAAGAATGGGTTTATTCCACATGAAGCTACTGGGGGTTCTGCAGATCCCTTGACATCCATGCCGGTGTTATATCTGTCAACTGTCTCCTGCCTCCCCCCGTCATCCACAGGACAATGTGCTTCCATGCTTGCAGGTGCTCCTCCATCTCCCCTTTGGTGTAATTTCACTTGATGGTGGCAGACACCATGTGAGATGCTGCTGCCTGGTAAAGTGATCATTGCACACTGAAGGTCTTTGAGTTTACACAGTACTCAGTGGGGAGTCTTACTAGCCTAATACAAAGATCAGTGAAATCACACTGACCTCAGAGGGGTTTGTATAAGGACCTGTGTGGTAAGTTTTTGTGTTTCCATTTGTGAGCCATCCACACCTGGCAGTATTTCTGGACTATTTAAAACATGTGCAACACCAGCAGATCCTGGTTGTCAGGATCAAACCTGGGACCTCTGGTGCTAAATGCTTGAGCTCAAGCCATATGGCCATTAGCTAAGGCTGTAGAGCGCGAGCTCGCTCTCTCTCTCTCTCTCTCTCTCTCTCTCTCTCGCTCTCTCTCTCTCTCTCTCTCTCTCTCTCTCTCGTCTTGGTGCCACTAGATGGGACAGAACACCACACCCAGGAGATGGGTGGGTCACACCTGCACTCTAATGCAAAGAGCCTCTTTTCTTCATCTCCATACACTAAATCTTTCGGTGATGTTAACCACTATCATACCAACTACCATCTCTGAGTTCATGATTCCCAATTCATCTACTTCTCTGTTCCAGTTTATGCTGCAGGCAAGGCCAGAAAAGTGATACTTACATATTTTTTGTGAGGAATATTGGGAATTGCCATCTCCTCAGATGGGCAGATCTCTGATGGGTCATCCATTTTCTGTAAAGTGGCAAACTGGTATGCATCCAGCCATTTACCTGCAAGTTGAGGCACAGAGAAGATCAGAAAAAGGTCTATCTAGGCTTGTTTGATGAGCTGATGGTAGTGTCCTGCACTGCCCCACAAAAAAAATCATGTTATAGTCTTTCACCCTACAATGTGCTAGTGAGTAACTGTAGTTAAATATGTTGCTAAAAATAATGGAACATAATTTATAAGAAGACCATACCAACATATCTACATTGAAAGGAAGTGTGCAGGCACTTAATGGAAGATATGATTGCTGGTATGTACTGGATTTGGGGAAAAAATCAATTTCCATGATTTGTTGTGTGTGAGGCTGCTGCTTGCACTCCTTAAAAGCAGACATCAGCCTGGAGCATCCAGATGACAATAGCAATGTATGCGCCAGCTCCTGCACTTATACTGCCTGAAAGGCGTTGGGTGATATAAACTGTCACTTGCCAAATGGCTTTGGTCAAGTTTCTATGGTACCTGATAATAAGTAGCTCTATAACTCACAAATCTACTTCTCTACCTGTCTTCCTCTGTTCAAATCCAAATCTCAGTGTATCTTTTGGATAGCTCCTTATGGGTGTCCAGTTATCAAGTTTAAATTCAACTGGGCCAAAACTAAACACTCAGGGTCCCTCTAAGTGTTCCTCTCTCCTCCCTTTCTCTGTCAAAGTGGACAACACCACCATTCCTGTCTGAAATCTGGGCATCATCTTTGATTAAGTCTACTCTCTAGGTCCAAGATGCACCTAAATCTTGAAGATTCTTCTTACCTTATATATCTAAGATCTGGCCTTTCCTTTCTTTCTCCACATCACCAAAACTCTCATCTGGACTACTGGCAACCTACTTCTCCGCTAGTATTGCTGACTACAACTATGCCTCTCTTCCCCACTGAAAATCCATTCAAAATGTTGCTCCTATAATCCTCTATGTGGCTCATTGCTCTGAGAATGTCATCCCTCTCTTTGACTCCCTCCATGGGCTCCATTTTTTCCAACATGTTAAACACAAGATTTTTAAAAAACCTTTTAAGGCCCTGGCCGTGTTAGCCCTATCTTACCTATCAGATCTATTCTCTTATTAAATGCCTGTTGCTGCCTTTCCTCTGCCAACCATGCCGCTTTTTATTGACTGTTAGGGTGAAAGTGTTGTTGAAGAAGTAAACTTTCTCCTATGCTGTTCTCTACAGGTGGGGTAAAAATAATCAAACTCTTTAAAGCTATCGTATTGCCCTTCAGTTCCCTCCTTAAAACTCATCTCTGTAATGTGTATAGTAAACTGCATCTGACAAAGGCTAGCCAAGTGATGAGCTAAGACTACAGAATGTTGTGCAAAAAACATATTTGTTTTACTGTTACCTCATTCTCCCCACTTTGGCTATTTCATCCACATCATGGCTTGTTATAAAACTGGATTGCTTAAATTTCCTGAGGCATGGTGATTGCTCTTTACCATATTTGTACAGTGCCTAGCATAATGTGGTTTGATAACTGATTTGAGGGTTCCTTAGATGTTACTATAATACAAATAGAAATTGGCCCTGTTCTGGAGAACCAGTGTGTGATGGTTGATAGGTCTATGGGTGAATTATGTGGGGGTCTTATTGACTTTAGAAACAGTATGGATATTCTGAGCACAGAAATCTAGCTGTTAAATTTGCTCATTTATATGGTGTGGTTAGCCCCTTGTGTTTGGTTTGGCTGTAGCTCTTACCGTCACTCAGAAACTCATTTAGTTCCTGTCCATCAAAATTCCCACACATTCCGCAAGTTTTCCCCATGTATTTTCTCTCAATCATAACCTAAAATAAACAACAACAACAACAACAACAAAAGGAAATATAATTAAGAAACATCTGTGGGCCAAGATATCTTCGCAGCGAACCTTAGTGGGGATACCCAGGTAAAGTTACTCCTTTCAGTTAATTTCTGTGATCTGAGGGAAGAGAATTGAATGTGATATGCTCCTTTTCCCAAGTCAGACATTCTTTTCCTCTATTCAATCAGTGGTGATAAGAAATGTGGATCTGGCATTCACATCTATGCCATAGCAAACCCAGGTATTGAATATTTTTTTTAAAGAACATGTTGACCAGATGTCTTGGGTTTATCAATATATCTTATATATCTGTTTGGTATCTTTTAATGAGGTGGTAGATTTGGTACTCTTTCAAGTGAGGGCCTATTATGGTAGCTGTAAGAAGGCAAGATGTATGAAGGCCATGTGCTAGCTTCTGCCATACAGCACTATCAAAACATCTTAATTCTGTCTTGCAACCACTTAGTGTTGTTCCATTGTTGAGTTTCTCTTGAACAAGCATTGAAAATTGTGTGGAGGTGGACATGGGGTAGATGGATAATATTTCTGCTTAAACGATGGCTTAGAGCTTCAGAGATTCAGTTGCTCTTCTTTCTTCCATGGCCAGTGGAGAGAGACTAAGAGGAAATGGGCATCAACTCGATAGATCTACTTAGCCAGGGGTTTGAAGACTTATAAGTTTTTGTCCTTGTCCATTACATTTGTTTTACATTTTCCCCTGCTTTCTCTAAACTCCACCTCCATGATAGTCACAGCCTGGACACTGGAGAAACAGGAGTTGTTCTTAAAAACTGAGCTTATAATTAGTCTTTTATTTGTTTCAGTTTTTCTCCTGTGTCACTCTGTTTACCTCCCTGATGTCAATGAAGTTGCTGCTGATTTACACCAGTGTACATGAGAAGAGAATTGGGCCTGAATTTCCTGCAAAGAAGTGCTCTAGGCTAGGCCAATGCCCATCATATACTGTATTACTTTTTTTTTTTAAAGACAAGTATCTGGGTCATATTCTCAGAAGTAATGTGGTCTTCAACCTAGTCCCAAGTAATTTATTTCTATGTCTATATAACCAACATGACTCCATCTACCTCTCTGGAATATCAGTGAAGCACATAAAAGTAATGACAACATCTGTTACTAACCTGCATTGTAGACAGTGAGAAGAAAACTGGGTTTCATGTATTTTTATGTTCACCAACTGTCCCCCTTTGTACATCCATTTATAAGGTGGGTAATGCCTAGACTGCTCTCACCTGGGAGGGCTATGAGTCATGACTTTAAGGGCACATTCACAACCTCAGTAAAAATAAAAACAATTAATTCATGTAAAACACCCACTTAGGGATAGTGAGTTTTTAGTATTCCAGAAAAAGTTTCTTCTTTGCTTTGTGACAAGATTTTACTCACCATGAGATAGTCATCGTTGTTCCAGACGACTTCCAGCTCCATCTCCATCAGCTTGGTCACCAGGCGGATGGTGCGTCCAAAATGTGCAATTTGGATTCCATTGCTGGTATATGGCAACTCGACGATACTGTTATGAGAAAAGGGGGGGAAAAGATCCTATTATGTAAAAGTGTGTATTAGTGTCAGGTACAGGGCAGTCGTTGTTTGTAATGGAGATACTGGATAGCTATCTGTGTATCACGTGGCATTTGGTGACAAATTAAGAAAGAGATTTGTTCCCCCATAGTTGGGATATTTGAAAACTGCTACTGAATGCAAGATAATCAGCTGTTAAAAAACGGGCCAAAAATGTACAGCTAAAGCCTGATTATAATATTAAAAATCAGTATTTATCAGGATGCGAACTTTGGGATAGGGCAGGGGTGGGCAAACTTTTTGGCCCGAGGGCCACATTGGGTTTACAAAATTATATGGAGGGCCGGGTAGGGAAGGCCCCGCCCACAATCTGGCCCCCTCCCACTTTCCGCCCCTGAGAATCCCTGACCCATCCAACACCCCCCCACACCTTGTCCCCTGACTGCCCCTTCCACAGACCCCTAACCACCAGGACCCCACCCCCTACCCAATTCTCCTGCTCCCTGTCCCCTGACTGCCCCAATCCCTATCCACCTTCCAAACCCCTAACCACCACCCCAGAACCCCCCCCATCCAACCCACCCTACTCCCTGACTGCCCCCTCCAAAGCCCCCCCCAACCACCACCCTGGAACCCCCCCATCCCCCCTCTTACCACAGCTGCTGGAGGGGGGCAGCATGCAGCCCCGGCCCCCAGAGCACTCCCCTCGCCACACGGCTCTGGGAGAGGGGCCAGCGTGCAGCTGCGGCTCCGGGGGAGGAGGACAGTGCGCAGCCCCAGCCCCCAGAGTGCTCCCCGCGCAGCGCGGCTCTGGGAGAGGGGCCAGCGTGCAGCTGCGGCTCCGGGGGAGGAGGACAGTGCGCAGCCCCAGCCCCCAGAGTGCTCCCCGCGCAGCGCGGCTCTGGGAGAGGGGCCAGCGTGCAGCTGCGGCTCCGGGGGAGGAGGACAGTGCGCAGCCCCAGCCCCCAGAGTGCTCCCCGTGCAGCGCGGCTCTGGGAGAGGGGCCAGCACACAGCAGTGATTCCGGGGGAGAGTTCAGCATGCAGCCGCGGCTCCTGGGAGGGGCCACCGCACAGTTCCAGCCCCCAGAGCGCTGTTGGCGTGGCTCCGGGGGAGAGGCTACCGTGCAGCCCTGGTCCCCGGAGTGCTGCCCCTGTGGCATGGCCAATGAAGGGTGGAGGGCCCGCAGCGGAGCCCGGGCTGTGCAGCTCGGGGAGAGGCAAGGGGCAGCCCCCCGCCGCGGGCCGGATGGGACAGTGTCGCGGGCCGGATGTGGCCCGCGGGCCGTAGTTTGCCCACTCCTGGGATAGGGGGAGTAATACTATATATTAACAGTAAAGCTCAGCTTGGTTTGGTTTTTATAAAGCAATTGCTAATCTCTTCATAGGTACCTCCACTCACATATTGTCTGAGTACTAGTAGCTATCAGTCATTACCCTGAAGAGGTCATGAGAGTCACAGTCTGTTGATATCAGAATTATGCCAGTGCTGAGGCTTGTCACTGTGAGGAGGAATTGCATAATTGGAGCTGAGCAGCAGGAAAAGGAGTTGTGGCTAATGGCTGAATTCTAATGCTAGAGACCAGTGAAAATAACCAATATAAATATGTATTGACTATAAGAACATAAGAATGGCCATACCGGGTCAGACCAAAGGTCCATCCAGACCAGTATCCTGTCTATCAAGTGTCCAATGCCAGGTGCCCCTGAATGAGTGAATCTAACAGGTAATGGTCAAGTGATCTCTCTCCTACAGTCCATCACCCGCCCCCCTCTGACAAACAGAGGTTAGGGACACCATTCCTTACTTATATTTCATCATTGCTAGTCTGGGGACACCAAGTTTAAAATGCAGGCACTGGGGCTAGTTTCATTCATTTACACAGTTGTCCTTGCAAATCAATCTATAAGCCAAGTGTTTTTCAGTGCTGTGTGCCAAATTGAGGGACAGTTACAAGAGTAGCTGGGTGAATTCATTCTTTTGGTTTGCTGGCAGTTCCAAAGAATTGAAAAAAAATTGGTTTGAATCTAACTGAATTTGAGAAAAGAAATTTTTTAGCAAAGCAAAGAAGTCCATTTCAGGTCTCGCGTAACATTTTGTCTGCCCTGAAACATTTTTTTCCTGGATGTTTTTAAAGGGGCTTACTTCACATAACAGCTGAAGGTTCTGGTACCACTTCTCTTATAAGCTTTAGCCCAGTGGTTAGAGGCACTCACATGGGAGGTAAAGATTCAATTCTCCCCTTTACCTGATGGTGAGAGAGGATTTGAATTTTGGCCTCCCCTGTTGCATGAGAGTGCTCTAGCCGTTGGTCTTTGGGATGTTCTGATGTGGGTGTTTCTGGTGGAAGCTGATCCAATGTGGATAAATAATTTGTTATTGGGCCAGAGAGACTTGAGGTGGTTAGGATGCCTGCCTGATAGGTGGGAGACTCAAGTTCCTGAACCAATGGCTATTTATTTATATGAACTGAATTTACTGTTCGTTGAAAAAAATGTGTCCAGCTGTAGGTACAAGTGTTGTATTTCTGCTGATGATAATTTGTATTTTATTACATTATAAATTTCTATAGCCATTCTTTCTCTGCGTTTATCCATAGGCATAAACTCAGAGTTGCCCAACTCATGAACATTGCTGAAGATTCATTTTGGGAATTCCAGCTTTTGGAAGGCAATCAAAACATTTCCCAGATCTCTTCAGCAAACTGTGTTTCCCTGAATTTGCTGCCTTCTAGAGGGGGTAGTTCTAGGAATAATGAGAACAGAAAGCAGCCATGGCAAGTAGGGAGTTCCCAGCAAGTCTTCAGATGTTCTCCTATTTTCTGTTCCCCAAAAGAAGTGCAACACTCAAAAGTTTGGGTTCACAGTCATCGAAGTTCAAATCAAATGACCTCAAAGCAAAACACACCTAAACCTCTAAATTTCACCTAGTTTCATGAACTGGCCCAGGTGAATTTGAAACTAGAACTAGGCTCACTAAAGAGAATTTTGTACAGGTATAGTATATGCTTGATTTACATTAATTTGGCAGTTATAATCTGCTTTGGTAGGAGGAGATAAAGTCACTCTCTAGGTAGGTCCTGTGTGTCTAATTTCTATAATTTAATAATCCATTTTGGGCATGAAATGGATAAGTGAAATGGACAGACTGAGCTCTCCCTGCAGTCCTTTTTAGTGTATCTCACATAGCTCCTTGTCTTTCTTTACCCATTGCTATTCGATGTATCCCTGAAGCTTACCCAACATCCTTGATCACAATGCTGTTCTTTTCAGCTATGATGACTAGAGCTCCCAACTCCATGATGATTCTTGTCAGTTTTTTGTTCACCCCACGGCGGAACTGGATGTTGAAGTCTGGGCTAACATCATTGCATACGGTGGTGAAGATGTAGTTGCAGGTCCCAGAGAAGTCATACACATAATTATCAAAGGTGGAGAAATGCCCTGCACCCCAGGTAGAACATGAGCCCTTGACTAAGAAATGAAAGAGAAAATGGTTATCTTGTGCCATGTTTGATCAGACTGACAGTCATTCTAAACACTACCAGTCATGTTCTAATAGCAGGAAAAGCTGATGAGCTTAGACTCTAAATAAACTCTCAGAGAAACTGAATTTATATTCAGATTAGGACCTATTTTTTTCCAGAGTACCTATGCCTTTAATTCTTCTCTATTTTTTGTCTGTGAATGATATTTGCATTAGATCACCTGATTATTTTTCTATCCTTAAATTTTAAGTCAATACAGTGCTGGTGAAAGATTCTCTGAAACACATTTGGACTGTCTATTTATATACAGGGCAACTACAGCATGGAGAACACCACTGTAATCTTCCTTCTCACTGCCCCAGAAAATGTGCCTTAATCCCAGGGGAAGGAAGGTTTGGAGGGAGTGCAGTTCTCTTTCTCTCTCTCTCTCTCTCTTTCCTTTGCTATAAGTAGAAGGGAGATTTCCGTCGCTCCATAGCTTGGGAAAACATTGCTTCCCTACAATCCCCTCTCCTCCTTGACTGGCATCCCCTACTTTAATTACTGCTCAACTCTAATTTTGAGCGACTCTATCTAAGTACTGTAAAGGGTAAGGGTTCATGTCCACATGCACATTCAGTCTCTGAAATTTGCTGAGATGGCTATCAAGGGACCAGATCAGTGACTCTGAGGTGTAGATGTAGAACTAAGTATTAAATTGTTTGTAAATTGTTCATATTTCATATTGTGTTTGTTTCCATATTGTAACTGTTTCATATTGTGTTTGTTTCCATATTGTAACTTGGACTCCATTTTTTTTACTCCTGTCTTAAACTCCATTTTAAAATTCTCACTCCACTTTGTCTATAAAACCCTGATGTAACCTAATTAGTTTAGATGTGTGAATGAGGTATGCATGGATGATGGAATTAACCTCCAGCCCGTCTTGATGAAAAAGTGTGAACACCAACCATTGAAGAACAAAGCAAAAGGAGTCTACCATAAAGAAAAAGAACAAATTGAAGAAGCATCAAAGCCAGGTCCAAGGCTGAAAGTCATGTCTGCAATTGACGGATAATCAATCAACAGATCCCAGAGGCAGCATGACACAGCAAGACCTACAGATTCAAAATTCAAACTGAAACCCTATAAAAAGGATGGGTGAGCTAGCAGACTTTGGGTAACGTTCTGCTGCCAACACCAAGGGGTATCGGTGCGCGCCCGACAGAGACCCAACCCCTCCTTGTGTCAGGCTCTCTTGGCCAGTTAGCCGACACAAGCTACGAACCCAAGCTGCGAACCCAAGCCACGGACTCAAGCTACGTTCAGGACGGGTAACTATATAGCAGCTGCAGAACATCTGGTGTGTGTGTGTGTTGTGTACACATAGGTATCAAATATTAGCTATTGATTATTGTATTATAATAAACGTGACATTCTTGTCTTATCCCCTGAAAAGATCCTGTGTAGTTTTCTGTATAACATAGAGCTGGGTGATATTTTTTGGTAAAAAACTTTTTTTTGGTAAAAAATGTGGATTTGGCAACAGAGGACCATTTCACAAATGCATGTTGTTTTAGAAAAAAAATATTTTGGCTGGAAAAAAAATGAAACCATTTTATTACATTTTCAAAACAAAAAATTTCAATCTTTTAAACTGATTTTTGTTTCAAAAGTTCCTTTAATTTTTTAAAAACTGAACACTGAAAAATGGTCAAAATCTAAACGTTTCATGAAACATGTTAAATGAAACATTAAGATCTTGTTTGGTGTCAAATGACTTTTTTCTCAACTTTTTGATTAGCTGAAAATTTAAAAAAATATATTTTTGGATTGATTGGAAACTGAAAAATCTGTTATTTGCACAGCTTTAATTGTGTGTAATGTAATCACTTGTCCTTGATGGAACCAGCTCGAATTTTAAAGACATGAGATTTTTGGGGTAAAAATTGGAGGTGTAGATGCAAGTGGTATATCACAAAATAATAATGACCTTGCAGAGATGTTGTTAGGCTTCAGACAGATATGCCCTGTGGGAGTTGAGGGGTGGGTAAATAATATAGTGAACTAAATTGTGCTGTGGTTTTCCTGAAACCCCTATGTTTTAATCAAAATAGTTATTGATTCATTAAATACAATATTCCAATAACCATTTTGATAATGGTCTTAATTAACTTTTGAGTAATCATTTCAGTTAAAAAAATGGAGAAAAATTGCACAGAATAATGGGTTCATTTTAAATCAGGGTGTATAAAAATTATGATTTAAAAACTATACAGAAAAGTTTTATTTAAACTGCTTTTTAAAGGATTTACTTGTTGCTAGTGTTTTACTTTTGTCCCATTTTAGTGTTTTAAATTGCTAAAGAGGATGTTTAGTACTTGGTTCTTTTGTTTCCTAATTGTTAAAATTTCATGTTTTACCCAGAATGTTCACATTTTAAATCTTCATTTTCACTGTAAAGACTATATCAGGGCCTCATAAATATCCTGACATTGAAAGCAGGCTTATCAGGGTTTGTGGTTTGAAATAAAAGGGACTTGTGCTCCTCAATGACTTAGATGCCTTCCAATTCCCACTTAGTTGCCTAAATACAGGTTTATCAGAGTAATTTGAGTTCTATATTTTTGAAAATCTTAGTCTGTGTGAATAAAAAAGTTGACAGCAACTTTATCAACGTATTGAAAGTCTAAATAATTTTTATGGATACTGTGATAAAGTTTCTTTTGAAGTGGCAAAGATTTTATGCTACTAGGAGAATTTTTAAATAAAAAATATACTTTTAGCTCTTTATTTAAGCACCTGAGTAGTCCTATTGAAGTCAATGATTCATGTGAGTTAATCTCCTAAAGTGTTAACAGGATTAGGATCTTAATTTTCAATAGTTTGGTTTTTTTTTTGTTTTGTTTTGTTTTGTTTTTTGCTTATAGCTGTTTTGTAAAATTAAAGTAAGAGACCTTATCAGTAGCTTCAATTTTTTTAAAAAGCATGTATTAAACATTTTAATCTAAATTTGCAATACCACAATTTTTAAAATTAGTTTTAAAGGCCAAAATCTAATTTAAATTAATTATTTTTGAAAACATTATTATTAAATCACCTTGGCTTGAATCACTCCACCCTATTTCAAACTTGCAAAATGGAAACAACTTCAAAACATTGAAATTTTCCATGACATTTTTAACTTTATTTTTCAAACTGCTCTAAAGAATACAGTGATCACCCTAATTCCTTTTCAAGGAAGGTCCTTACAAAATACTTCATCACTTTTATCCAGCAACTGTAAAAGAAACTGTTACCTGAACGCAGCATAGCATCAACTTCTGCACTTCTGGACTGTTCACTGTCACCATCTGGAAAATAGTAGTTGGTTAAATATAACCACTGATCCTTCCAGCCAAGCCTTGCATATTTTAACATTACAGTAAACCCTTGATTTAACGGACCTCGATTTAACGGACTTTGGATGCAACGGACAAATTTCTGAGCAAGTCTGATGCATCCGAAATCCATTTCTCACGGGCTGGCTACCGGCTCCTGGCTGCCGCCCGGGTCCAGGCAGCGGGCGGGCTGGCTGGCGGCTCCCGGCTGCCGCACGGGTCCAGGCAGTGGGCGGGCTGGCTGGCGGCTCCCGGCTGCCGCCCGGGTCCAGGCAGTGGGCGGGCTGGCTGGCGGCTCCCGGCTTCCACCTGGGTCCAGGCACTGGGCGGGCTGGCTGTCGGGTCCTGGCTGCCGCCCGGGTCCCAGCAGCCAGAACCCGGGCAGGCTGGCTGACGGCTCCCGGCTGCCGCCCGGGTCCCGGCAGCGGGCGGGCTGCGGAGCTGCCGCCCCGACCCTGTGGCGGGCGGGCTGCTGCTCCGACAGCTCGTGTTTTTTTTTTTTTATTATTAAATAATGGACTTTTTGATTTAACGGACACCCCCTCGCGCGAATTAGTCCGTTAAATGGAGGTTTTACTGTAATACAATTCTCCTTTTTGCACTTGTTAGCTAGTCTAGCTTGTTTGGATCTTGCCTATTTTCCATTCACCAAATAGGTATAAGTGGGACATATGGAGATTGTGCCATACATGGTATTTTCTGTAAACAAGGGAATGCTGTGATAACTAGGAATAAAGTGTTTCATTTGAAATTCCAATGTAGATAAGTAATAAACTGGAATGCCAAAGCATAGAATCAGTGTACTAGGTGCAATTTTCACTAAATGACTTTACCTGACTTTGTTTCATTATGTGTATAGGCAAGAACAAGGCTTCGATAATTATTGTAAGCAAATCATAGAAGAGATGGGGATGCAGAGGAGATTTCTTTCTCCTTAATCTCTGCTGCACAGGGAATTTTGCTCCCTTCAGAGGTCTCTTCCTATAGCTTTTACCCACTTATGACTGATGAAATACTCACTTAATCTGAGCCAGTCATTGCCCCTGCTGCCTGAAGAAACATAAATAGTTACAGTTAAAAATGATCTTAGTATGAAAAAATCTAATATTTATATAGTGCCTTTTACCCTAAAACTCTACAAAGTAGATTCAGGAATCTCGTCATCCATTAGTGAAATGCAGGCAATTATAGGGTGAATGCAGCAGCTTATTAACTGCAGAGTTTAAGATAGAGAGTGAAGAAAATAAAATACTGTATTTTTTACAGATACTAGAACTGACATGGTAAGCCATATTTATTTAATTTTTGTAAAAGTATCAACATTTTTTTGTTTTTTTTAAAGCTTTAAGTGCTTAAGAATATGGATGGATAAAATTTTCACACACAACTTTTTTCAGAAAAAAGCTGTCAGCAGCATCAAAATATTTTGTGACTTCATGTCAGTTTTAGTTATTTTGGTCAAAAAATATAAAAAATAAATAAAGTCTAAATGTTTTGTTTTGACATTTTTGAAAAAAAACCTTTTTGATTTTTCAGTGTAAAATGACTTTGTACAAAATCAGAGAGGTAGCCATGTTAGTCTGGAATAGCAGAGGTAACAAAGAGTCCTGTGGCATCTTAAAGACTAACTGAAGTACTGAAGCATAAGCTTTCGTGGGCTAATACCCACTTCGTCGGATGCAAGCACAAAAGCTTATGCTTTAATACTTTAGTTAGTCTTTAAGGTGCCACAGGACTCTTTGTTACCTTTGTACAATATGTCCTATAATTTTATTTAAAAAAACCCAATCAAAACATTTTAAAATGCCTGAAATCAAACAAAACGTTTCAACCCAAAATGACTTTTTAAAACTTTGATTCACCAAATATTTTTTAAAATTTCATGTGTAGTTTGACCTGAAACAATTTTTTTTAATTGTCAGCAAACTGAAAAATCCATTATTTGTGCAGATCTTCTCAGGAGTCTGGACCCATCTGTATTCTGTCTCAGAAGACTGACAGCACCTCCAGCAGTATAGTGCCTTCTAGTGCTATGTTGTCATTGCTTTAATGTGCAGAGTGACTTTGATGTACAAAATCAAAGTGGTCAGGAAAGGCTGTTAAAACTTAAAAACCAAATATTCACTGTCCCAGATACCACATTTCTGAAGGTGCCACAATTCCTGACAGAGCAAATACTGAATTTTTAATTATATCCACTATATTAATAATACTAAAATGTATTAATTAGCTAGATTAGTAAAGCACTTAGAACATATAAAGTGCTAAGGCCTAGATCCTAAAGGGATTTAGGCAATTCATTAGCCTAATCAAGTGAGGAACAGCCAAACCAAAGAATTCAGAAAATCTACACTTTTTGTATATATGCAGAGTTTTAAGGCAAATTAAACATTTACATATTAAATAAGAACCATAAATCCACAAGAAGTGATGGTGATTTGATTTAAATCCATCTCATTATTCACTCTTTTCGACACTGTAGTAAAACACGATGCCAGAAAATGTAGTGATATGGGTGAGACCCAAATTGTGGTATTCCTAATAATGCCTCAGGAAGCTGCCTTATTGCCATGGCAATTTACCAAGCCCAGCAGTCACTGTAGGAGTGCGTTGCGGTGGTAACCATGGCTTAGTGAAGTGGCAGCAGGGCTGCATCAGTTAAGGCTGGTTCTGACAGCGGGGCTGCAGGAGTCTCCCTCCCTGCATTGACGCAGCTCGGCAGGAGGGAGCTCCCTGCATGGCCGAAGGGCCCAAGACACCATGGTGGAGGAAGTGGGGGAGGCCGGAGTTGTCCTGGCCTGGCAGAGCAGAGGGCCTATGCTGGACTGCAAAGAGGAGAATGAGTACTTGGCTGTGGGGAAGGCCACCATGCTTCTGAACGATTCCTTTGTGGGGATGGTTCCCACACTCCTGACTGATAGGGTTGCCAGATCTCCAGGATTGTCCTGGAGTCTTTGGGAATTAAAGTTTAATCTTTAATTAAAGATTATGTCGTGCTGAAACTTTCAGGAACGCATCCAACCCAAACTGGCAACCCTACTGGCTGGTGAGTGAGGGAGTGGGGGCGTGACAGTGGATCCCTGCAGGGACAAGTTGGTCCTGATGGGGCAGAGCTGAGATGTCTGTCCAGGAGGAGGACAAATATTGGTATTTGTGAGACTTGATGGTGTGTGCTTCACCTGCCACAAAAATCACCGGCTGCCACTGCAACCAAGCCCAGTTTGAGACATCACTGCTAATCCCCATTCCGCTGCCACCTAATACTCTAGTACCTAAACTCACTCTGTGCCTACATTTTTACTGTAAAAGCTCCCTAAGCACTTAGGTGTCTGCCTCTAGAATTGTGCACTGCTGCCTCACTCTATGGGTATGTATACATAAGGACAAAAAAAACATGGCTGGCCTGAGTCATTTGACTTGGGCTCATGGGACCCAGGCTCTGGGGCTGAAAAATTGCTCTGTAGACATTTGGGCTCAGGTGGGAGACTAAGCTCTGGGACCCTGTGAGTTACTATTTCTTAGTAGGCAAACCCTTCAGTCAGAATTCATAAAGGTAGTGTTTTACATGAGCCCCTCAATGTTTGTTTTCTTACTATGTGTTTTGTTCAGTACCTTGTACAATAGGGACCTATCCTGATTGGAGCTGATTGGGCACAACCTCATCTTAAATGTATAATGGCAGGCAAAGTATTTACCTCTTTTCAGAAGTTCCTTCTGTCGGTAGGGAAATTGATGGGATATATAACTCCCTTCAAACCCTGTGAAGCAAAAGTATAGATAAGTCATCACCACAAGAGTAAACAGAAATGCAGCATCAGTTTTTAAAAGTTCCTTCCTGTCCTTTGATTTCCTCTGCACATCACTGTTGTACAGATAACAATTACTGTGCTTGTGTCAATGCATGCACAGTTTGTAGTGAACTGCTTCTCTTCAAGTGGCAGGGCCGGTGACAGGGGGGTACTACGGGTAGAGCTGTACCAGGCCCCGGACTTTAGGGGGGCCCCGGTACACAGCAGTACCCGTAGTCATCCCCCCTTGTCGCCGGGCCTGGAGAGCGGGGAAGGGGCGGGGAGGCGGCGCGGCTCTCCTCCGGACGAGCGTGCGTGTCCCCGGCAGGAGCAGTGAGCCCGGCTGGCGGCAGCGGCGCAGTCCGGAGGAGAAAGTGCGGGGGTGGTGGTGGTGGGAAGCAGCAAGGGCGGCTCGTGCCGCAGGACCCCGCACTGCCGCCAGCCGCTGTCAGCTGGTGGGGGGGCGGGGAGCGCTGGTTGGGCTGGGGGGGGGGAGGGCGGCTGGGCTGGGGAGCCCCCCAGCCGCTGTCAGCTGGGGAGGGGGGAAGTGCCAGCTGGGCTGGGGGGCCCCCAAACGATCAGAGTAGGGGGGCCCAAATTTCTGTCGCCGGCCCTGTCAAGCGGTAAGAAGGTACTTTAAGTGGCAAGAGCAAAGAGCATCCTGTAGAAGTCATATATCACTCTTTTGTGCCTCTTGCATTTTACACAACATACATAATACGAAGAAACATCCCAAAAGTTTGCTTATCATATATAACATACAAGACCTAGTGATATGTATACACTGCTGTTCTGCAGGGTTCTGGTGGCTTCTGAAACATAAAAGACATTGACAGCCAGTAGAGGGCTCATTAACTGTTAGCAATTCTCAAACTTTGCTGTTCGATGCCCCCTTTTTCAGTTCCGACATCCTATCACGGCCCAGGGGTATGTCGGCTGAAATGCCGCCAAACTGAACACTTCTGCTTTTGCAGAATTTCAGCGGACACAGAGAGGAGCGCTGCATGGGGCTGAATTTTCCAGGTCTTTTGCATGGAGTCATCTGTTTGTTCATGAATCCACTGAAGGTGGGTGAAAAGTTCCTCAATTGCTACACCTAAATCCCAAGCTGTGAAACCTGAGTCACTCCTACCCCTATTCACAGAAGTCAATGCCTTTTGTAGACAGCTGCTAAGCAGAACTTCAGAGAGATCTTTAAAGTGTCAAGTGAAAGCCAGACTCATCTAGTGAGCTTGATGTAAAACATGAGGTATATGTTTCTGATCCTCAAAAGTGCTAATCTTTTAACTCAGAATAGATATTGTTCTGATTTCTAATGCTGTCGCAATTCAAGTATGCCAAATGGCTTCAAAATGCTAAATCTATGCTACTCTTACTTTGTTTCAGGGAGTGGAATAACTAAATGTAATAAATCAGATTGAATAAAGTAAATGTAAATGTAACAGAGATAATTAAGTACATTAAATTTGCAAAAACGTTTTTGCTCCAAAAATTTATTCTCTTCAAAATATGGATTTATATACTGATAGCCTGAAGCCCAGCCTTGATCCTGTCAGACTTGAACTACGCAAATGATTATAACACAGTAATTTTGCTCACCAGGCATATTCACCCATCCATGTCTAGCTCTAAAAAGATTTTGTGAAAGCATCCTTATAATTTTATTAACCAAACTGATCTGATGTGCAGTCCTATGTAAGAGCTGGGAGGGAATTTTCCATTGAAATGGTTTTCTTACAGAAAATGCACTTTCTGAAAAATGGAAATTTTCCATGGAAAAAAATTGATGTGGCCAGACATTTGTTATTTTCTTTTGGGGCAATTGAAATAAAAAATTTGGGGTTTTGAGCTGACTCAGAACTTTCTGTGTTGAACTTCTTCAAAGTGATATTAAACTGCATTTCCCTATCAATGCTTTGTTTTATGGGTATTGTATTTTTGGCCCTTATTGTCTCCCGTGGGCTGGGCTTCCTGCAGGAATAAATCTTCCCATAATGCAATGTGGATTTTTCTCTGACTAAGCTGCTTGGTGCATCATGGAAGTCACATGACTCTGGGTGCACTATGGTAGATGTAGTCCAACCAGTGAGCCTGGCTCATTGGAGATCATGGAGGCACTGGATTCCCAAACTACAGTTCCCATGAGGCAATGTACCACTGTGTGAAAATGCAGTTCAATATTGAACTGATTTGAAACAAAACATTTTGGGGCAGTTCCATAAACCAAAACACAACATTTCAACTTTTTGTCACAATTTGGGGTGAAAACCAAAGCTGGAATTTTCCATGAGATGGAAATTTCGAATTTTACTCAGCATTACTTGTGTCATTTTTAAACCACCTACGTTCCTATAAAATATCATTGCTTCAAAGGAACTGCAGCTTGGAACTTCAGCAAAACCTAGCAGGGAGGGGGATAATACACCAGGTAATACATTAACTACAGATCTCCTGTAACATTTGCATTAATGGGAGCTTATCCTCACATTAAGAGTAAAAGTTACTCCTAAATTTATAATCAAGCTTAGAGCTTATTTTTTTTTATTTGTTTTTACTGGCACTTTTTAAAGATGGTAGATATATGCATAGATGTTATAAATGATACAGTATTTCTTTTGTTACAGCATTGTTAAAACTGAATAAAGCATGTTTTGGAGAAGTATATATAAAATAACAAACATTTCCAAGAGTATACCTATGTTGTGAAATTACTTATGCCTAGGTAGACAAGCAGAAGTTGTAAGAATTTGTATCCTCTAGCTAGCTGTGTGGTTGGTTGAGATACGCTCTGTATTGTTACTTTGTAACTCTGGAGAAGCAGATAGGAGGGTTAAAATAAATAACCAAAAAATATAAGATGAATTTGCATGATGATAATTAAAGATAATGCCAACACTTATCTTGTAGCTGCAAAAGTAATAATCTAAGTGCAATACACTCACTGTTATTTTTAGTCAGTCTGAAGTTATTAAATTACTTTTATCTCTTTCTCAATGCACATTATTACAGTAATCAGAGAGGTAGCCGTGTTAGTCTGGAATAGCAGATGTAACAAAGAGTCCTGTGGCACCTTAAAGACTAACTAAAGTATTGAAGCATAAGCTTTTGTGGGCTAATACCCACCTGCTTGCAGAAGTGGGTATTAGCCCACAAAAGCTTATGCTTCAATACTTTAGTTAGTCTTTAAGGTGCCCCAGGACTCTTTGTTACGTCTATTATTACAGTAAGTACTGTATAAGTATATAATCTCTCTTTAGGCTCCAAGGCTGGTTAAGTCTACTGTGACAGTCAAACTAAGTAAGCCACAATTAAATATCAGTAAAGTATGAGTCCTTATATCAGGTTATAGTTAAAACTAACCATCTTAATCCAGTTTGCATTATCAGTCATGTTTGCTGTATTAAGCTAATGTACACTTATCTGAGTTGGCTACAGAACAAGTAAGCAAGTCTCAAGATTTCTGTGAGCTTTTTTGCCATATACACACTGCAACAGTGAATATTTAAATTTAAAATTAGAGATGGGCCTAAACTGCAAAATTTGGAGACAGATTTGAAATTCCCAGAGTTCAGGGGAGGGAGATTGGATTTAGGGGGTTTGGTTTAGTCCATGATACAGAAAAGGGCTAGTCATGCAGTTCAGATCCAGATGATAAAACTCTGAAAACTCCCAAAACCAAAGATTGGGGCATTCAGATCACAGGTTTAGGTGCAGATTTATGTCCATTTAAAGTTATGTTTTAAAGGCTTGTTTGAAATAACTAATTCAGTATTTACTTTTATAATCCCAACCGAACAATGTGAATATTATGTCTAAAATGTACCATTGCAATGTTAAATCCTTCATCTGAATCACGGCTGCTTGTCAGGGAATAGCTTATCATTCCATTGGTAGTGTAGCACACATTCTATCTATTTATCAGGTACTTATATGGCTCACATCAGAGTAGTAGCTGAGTGCCTCACAAAATAATTTATTTATCCTCAAAACACACCTCTGAGGTAGGACAGTGCTACTATCCCCATTTTACATACGGAGAGCTGAGGATATGTCTACACAAACATTTAGTCTGTGGCAAGCTGTTGTGTGAATCTACTCTACACTAGCCAGCCACAGATCCATTGTCACCGGGCATGGCGGGCCAGTGTGAGGTATGTTCACTCACACCCAGCTTGCTGTAAACAAAATATTTGTGTAGACTAACCCTGAGGCCCAAAGATATGTCTATACTACAATCAGGGTTGTGTGATTGCAGCACCCAGACTAGCTCACTCAAAATGGACAGTGGCATTGGCTAGCTGCCTAAGTATGTACCCATGCTTTGGGGTGGGCTTCTACCTGGGCGGCTAGCTTATGCCATTGTCTGTGCTGCCATGGCATGGCTGCTATTTTTAGCAAGCTAGCTTGATCAGAGCTAGCTCTGGTTTGCCTATACATTGTACAATGGCACCTGTAGACATGGGTAGACATACCCAGGGAGGCTAAGTGATTTGCCCAAGACCACACAAATCTGTGGAGGAGCAGGGTTCAATAGTAAATTCTCAATTTACTGTGAATGTGTGGGTAAATATTTAAATATAATGTGTGATTACAGGCAAAATATGGAAAAATGATACATCATCTCACTCAAAATTTCTGTTCCCTGTGTGTCTGAGTTTAGCCATGTGCTTCACAGGCAAAACTAAGTTTTACTCCTCTTAGCACTGCAAAGCCATTGGACCTATAGAAGAACAACCTGGGCTCTATTTTGCTTCATTTACCATTTAATGTCTCTTTTAAAAAAATGTGCATTTGGTATTCATGAAAGGTGATACATTTGATAGGCCTGGAGCCACAGATGTAGAATCATAAAGTTGCAGGCCAGAATGGACCACCAGCTCATCTAGTCAGAAGTCCTGTATATCATAGACCACCAAACAGCATCCAGCCTCCCCAACGCCAAGCCCAGCAATCAGAAATAGACCAAAGTATTACAACCCACAGGAAAGTAAACAATTATGTGCCATGGACAGAGAAGATGAGGGACTGAGGTGCATCAAAGCTTGAGGCCCCTACAGTGGCAGATTATTGATTACATGATAATCTTAGCAAGTAACTTAAATCCTACAGTTTTCTATATTAGACGTACAACTGCACTATCTTAACAGTGTGCCTCAAACTTTGACCAGGAGGGTTTATCTTTAGAGGTAAGAAAGTTCCTTGATCCTCCTGCGGTGACTGTTAACAAGGATATCAACTCTAGGACTTAACCAGTAGGAGCTACATTGAAACTACCACCTAAGCTAACCAAATAGCAATGGTGGTAGCTTTGGGCTACTACAGTATCTATCTGAGCTCATCTTGAAACAATGACAGTGATAAGGGCTCTGTATTATCCTTAAGCTATCGCTTAAGCTCTGATGACAGAATTTTTATTACTGGTGGTTAGGTGAGAAAGAAACCAAACAAGCCACAGATTGATTTTTCACACTCTAGGTTGATTATACAGAGATGTCAATTAGATAAATAATCTTTTGACTTCAAAATTTGGACGCATTTGATCTGGACATCAGTGGCACTGTGCAAAAATGCAACCCCAGTATGTCATTTTATAGACACCTCTACTTGTATTAAAACTGCACTTTAAGTCTCTTTGATGATGACTTATTATAGAACTCAAATAATAATACTTGATACTGTGTTGATAAATTACTTGGGATATGGCACCTGAATTAGATTTAGGATTCAGGGGCTGTATTCTGATCTTGGTTACAAAGGGGTTAATTAAGTCAATAGAGATATTGTGGGATTTATACGTGAATAACTGAGATAAAAAATGGCCCATGGAGTTTACATAAGGCTTTAATTGTTCATATTTTTCTTTCTCCAGTTACAGTACAAATCTCTGATTTAAGAATAATATGTACTGTTACTGAATTAGTATTATATGGGCCATTAAGTGTGGTAAACACAATACAGAAGAAATAAATTTAGCTCTGTTCAAACTAAGCTAAATAAATTATGCATTTTAACAGCCTAGACTATGTGCTTGAAACATTTTTGGCAGCCTTCAGAGCAATTGTAATACATGATAATTATGGAGCAGACATTGAACAAATAGAGGAAAAGGAAACCACAGTCTAAAAAAACACACAAATTAATCACGAAGTAAAGAAGGCCCTCAAATAATTCAGTGCAAACACTTGCGGGAAAAAGAGGCACCTTACAGATTCAACGTTTGCTTTTCAGCCTACAAATAAATAAATAAATAATCCATGACATCCAAAAAGGTTGGGCCAGAAAGAGGTGGGAGGCCAGATCCCTTAATGAAACATAAATCGATTAGTTTTATATAAAGAGCTAGAAAAACACATTGAGAGATTTCACTTGAACATTTTATAGATTTGAACAATTTCCCACACTTCAAGCATGGAAATCCTCTTTTAAAGAATGGGTTTAATAAAGAAAAAATATGCCCGTTCTCTGGCATATATTTAAGACCTTGTGCACTGATCTCAACAGGCACAATTCTACAGAGGGTACATATGCAAGTCTCCCATTAGCATCAATGTGAGTGCTGCATGTGGAGCTATTGCAGGGTGGAGACCCTTTGTGTTTGCAAACACAATATACAATTTACCATTGGCCTGTGAAGATTCTGGTTTTGAGGGATGTGACATAATTCACTTACTATGTACCATGCAGTCAATGATCCCCCAAGAATCTCAGAAATTCAAACAGAGGGCAGGGGACTCGGGGAGGCAAATCATTGAAAATTGTTCTACTGGGCTGTATTTTCAGTCACGTGTTTGTGAAATATGCAGTTGCATATTTTAAATGTCTGATGGGAAAAATATAAATATAAATTATTGTAATTTCCATCAAGGATGGGGGAAAAGATCTGCATTCCATGTACTGTTAGTACAATAACGGAATCTTCTAACATCACACACTGCAATCTCCCCTTGTTTCACTATATACCTATTTCCCTTTGAATAACACTTAGTCAAACATCCATCAAAAGACATCTCACGTCTAACTAGAGATCTTAGACTTACCGGTGCAGTGTAGAAAACTGCAGGAAATTAGTAGTAGTAGTGCCAAAAACATGATGTTTGCCTTGAGTCAAGAGTTTCTTTTTTCAGGGCTCTCTGCCCCTACCTGCTCAAAAGGGGCAGTGCTGCTGCTGCCACCTTCAAAGCTTGCCTTTTCAAGCTTGGATGCTTTATATATAGAATGGCAAAGCCCTCCCTCATTCCCCTGGACTTCAGAAATTGCAACAGCTGGCAAAGTGGAGTAACCGCCAAACAGGATCTTCCACCTTATCAGGCTCAACACACCTAAATGCCACTTATAAAAGAAGGGGAAAAAAGAGACCACAAAACTCCTCCAGCTCATTATCATTTTTCCAAGGGCAGTTTAATGGATGTTTTGCAACAGTTCAAACACATTTAACTCTATTTACTGTACAAATTTGGTACCACTTCCAAAAGAAATGCAGATCGGTAGTGTGTAAATTGTGATAGGATCTGATAAGGAGAAGAGTAACTTTGGGACCAATACCCCAAGTGGAAATAAGAGTTGGGATGAACTGGAATGGGGAGAGGGGAGTAAGAGATGCCAAAGAATGAGTGAACAGTACAGATCTCAAACTTTCTGATCAACTCTTCTTTTTCCTCTCATAATTGTCTTATTCCTCCTTTCCATGATTGACTTTTCAAGCAAAATGACAAGAAACTTTTCTTCCACAGAAGTGATAGTATTTGTTTCCTCTTGTTGAGGGATGGGGGAAATTTCATCTCAGCTCCAGATATCCTACTTTCATTTGCGCTGACATATTAGTTTCCATACTGGGCTATCCCATTATAACACTGTTTAGTTCCCCTCTAGAAGTGATCCCTTCAGCCAGAGTTAAGGCATGTTAAGTGGATCAAGGTGGTAGGCTTGTAGCATTGCTGCTCCCTTTGTACTAATTCTGTGCAGAGAGGACGTCATTTCTCATGGCGATTGATATGGCATCTTTATCGGAGACAAAAGGAGTGGAATTAAGTTACAGATGTTTTTCATTATTATAATAATGTGATATACAAAAAAGATGCCTTTCCCTGTGAAAATACCATGTTTGTGGGTCACTTCTCCATATACATTCCCCTTGGCTTCTATTTTTCACATATGGACCTCTTCGTATCTTTGTACAGCCCATCACATGCCTGGGTTTCTGTCACTTTGCCCTTCCTAGTTTTTCCTCCTAGCTAAATGAGTACACCTTCAGTGGCTCCTCATATTGTTCCAAGCCCGGTCTCTGTTGCCAGGCAGCCTGGTGGGCACAAGCAGTGCAGGCATTATTTATGTGGAATATTGTTGCTCAAATTTTCTCCACACCTTCCCTCCATTCCTTACGTTCGTGTACCACTCAGGGTCAGTGATACTTTGTCAACACTTAAAAAAGAGAGAGTAGGTACCCTGGCCTTGAAATCTGTTTAAGCTATTTTTCATGTTGCTGTTCGTTCACAAATGCACACACCTACTGGCATCTTCAATGAAGGCTCTTGTCTTTTGGCTGAGCACAGGTTAGACTCCCTGGTAAAGTGTGGAGTATGTGTAGGTCCACTTGAGGTGCATCCACACTCATATGCTTACTACAAGTAGTTCAGGAGCACAGATAACCTGAATTTTGTGCTTTAAGCATAATATCAGAAGTTCTGTTTCGCTTTCCTCTGAAGCATGGGACATAGGGGCCAGGACAATCAGGGTATATCCCTCTAAATTAAGTATCTGCCATTACGGGGTCCTTAGTCCCTCCTGTTCTCTGCCTGTGGCATACAATAGTTTAGTGTCCAGAAAGCCATAATACCCTGATCTAATTCTGGTTGTTCGGCTTGGTGTTGAGGTGGCTGGATATATAGGAGGTCAGACTAGCTGATCTGATAGGGCCTTCTGGCCTTAAACTCTGTGACAAAGTCGTGCATTCCTAAACCTTGGAGACTGTTCCATATCCTTCACTAGCAGGTACCTATACTTACTCATTTTCAGTGTGTCTGGACCCAAGCAAATTTAGGCAGATTTATAGTATTGATACAAAACAAAATGTTTTCTGATGATTTGTTTTTTTATGTTTATTTTTCATAAATAAGAAAGATATAAACAAAATAAAAATCGATAGGAAGACAAATTTATAAATACCTCAGTAAGAAAATAAATACTTAAGTGAGGAAGTGAAAGTCCTGAAGCCTGACCTTTCAGAGATACTGACTAGAAGTGGTTGGAAATTATTTTAGCAAAAATTTTACTTTTTCATTGAAAAATGAATTTGTTTATTTCAGCAACTGAAAACCAAAACATTTTTGCCAAAAATCAAAAAATTTCAGCTGAAAATTTTATGGGTGTGGGTTTCAAAAAATCAAAATCAAAAACTTTCTGCAGAAATTTCTTTTTTGTCAAAAATCAAATTTTTTTTTTATAGAAAATTGTTGATCAGTTGCTGATGATTCTTTAGTGACAAGTTTTGAATGATGTTTTTCTGTCGTGGGTGTCTTTGAATTCTGGCTACCACTGAGTGTTCTTAATGTTAGACATTGTATACCAACATAATAAATATTTAAACTGCATATAAGATTTCTCATTTCTGTGCTGTTTCATAAATCTTCCTTTAAATATTGCAGAGCTTTTTGAACTTTTATCCCAGTATGTTTATCTTTTAATCCTTCCTGTAGTCCTAAAAGCTTGTAATTTAATCAGTCCTTTTTTTTTTTTTTGGAAGATGTAAATGAGAGAATTTAGGCCTGATTTTCAAAAAGTGATTCATAATGTTGAGTGTTTCTATTTTTGGGTCCTAGACTTGAGATATATTAAAGGCACCTGGTTTCAAAAAGTGAGTGCTCAGTACTCTCTGAAAAAGTTGAGTCTTTTTAAGGGGTGTCAAGTTGAACACTCAAAATCACAAGTCACTCTTGAAAATATCCTCAGAACAACTTGAACTACCAAAAATGGTTAATTATGCCAATACTACATTACATCTATTATCATATCTATCACAATACTCTATGCTAGCATATAATACACTAAATATTACAAAGAATTAGCTCCTATATTCTTATTAATGCAAAAAATATAGAAACTTCATTTTCTCCTCTTTTAGAATTTAGTCACTCAGTTGTAATCAGGAATTATAGCATTCTCTATTAACTTATCTACTGAACCATTTATATTTTACACATATTAGTCTTCCTTCTCCTTGACTGACTTCATTATGACAACCTATCATCATTTTTGTCAAATAGGTATTTCTTCCCTGAGTGATTGCACATGTCCATTCCACTTCAGGTGTGTTTGCATTCAGTGCACAATTGTTAGAGATTTCCCTTCAGTGTTAAGTGTCTTGAGGAGACTCATGTCAGGGATCACTGTCAAATTTGCAGAAACTTTGTCTAGAACCAAGAAAGACAGGCAAGGAGGGTTCTGGTTGACTCTGCTATGCTAGGAGGTGATAAGGCTGTGGGATTTCTGCATCACTATTTCTATCCACCTCAAAGCCTCTCACTTTCCTGGAGTTCAAAATACCCTGGTAAAGCAGATCATTTGTGAGTCACTATGAGTGAGGCTTGAGTTTCTGCTGACAGTGACAGCACTGCACCCAACTTTGGAGCCTTTCTGCTTGAAGTGGGCACTGAGTGAACCTGTGTCCATCATACGTGCTCCTCCTGCTTTGACTCAGCCTTCAGGCCAATCACACTCACTGGTATTGAGGAAGAGACACAGAAAGTATCTAAAGTCTCAGCATCCAAACGATCAAGATCTTCAGCACTGAAACCCCGTAAGGACAAGGGCAGTGGAGAGCACTTGAAGCAGAGGACCTCTTTGAGGCAGTCATCAGTTCAAGGGGGTCCATCAACTCCAGCAATAGCCATGGTCCCATTGAGACTGGCCCTTGAAGAGTCATCTACTTCAACAGCATAGCCCTTGATGTCTCAACAGCAAGGATTATTCTGGTACTGTCTACGAAGGCTTACACATTGGCATAGGAACTGATAAATCTCTTGATGATAGTTTCCTTGGCAGTCCAGGAGTCTTCACACCCTGTATTTTGCTTGTGCATACAGATCATCTGATTCTGGGGACACCTCCAGTCTCTTCGGTACCTCTCTAAGTGGTGCCATCTAGAGGAAAGTAGGCCATGATCTCTCCAGGCACCAGCATCTATCCCCAGCAATGATGGGAATAGTCCCCCTGTCCCAGTGAGATGAAGTGGATTCCTTGTTGGACTCAGAGGTTTGCTCTTACATCTCGTGGCCACATCACATACAGCAATATCCCTTGCTTGGCACCTATTGACCCAGCCATCTGGCCAGTTTGGACACTGCAGGCTTGGCAGCTTGGGCCAAGGCATTGGTCATTACAGCGTGTAGATGTTCCTGGCTTCAGTCATCCGGTCTCCCTCAAGAAGTCCAACAGACCATACAGGACCTGCCTTTTGAGGGTCCATCACATTTTTTCTGTGCACACCAATGAGAAGCGGTACAACCGTAAGCACTTAAGGATGATGCTCAAATTTTGGGCATCTTTGTCTGAAGGGGAAGCAGTTTTGTCTTCAGCAGCCTCACCAGTGCACTACTTTCATGCCTTAAATCCAGGACCTAATCAGAAAAAAGGTAGAAGTTATAGGAGAAGACTGTCCCCTCCTTCTTCTGCAGCTACCAGTTTATCCAGGCAGCCTGGGAGTTCCAAGCAAGCATTTTGTTGTGTTGGTTGAGGACAACCTACCAGTTTCCAGAGTGCCAACCACTCCTACCCTGCTTGTTGCCAACTGACTATCTCTTTATCTGTGTGCTTGGCTGTACATTACTACCCAGGAACATTCTCCTTTAAGAGGTAAATCTGTCCCCCATGTGGGAGCCATGGGTATATTTACCTAGAAAAATTGAAGAGATTCTTCATGTGGTCTCAGCAGAAAGGTGTTTCCCCACTTGCAGCTTCCATCCATCATTTCCTGGACTAGCTCGTATACATGAAACAACAAGGTGTTGCCATTAGTTCCATCAAAATCCATCTGGCAGCTAGGCTTTCCACCCACCAACTGATAACTGCTCGCTTTTTTTCCAAGCCTATGGCAATTAGATTTCAAAAAGGGTTGGACAGGTTATTTCCCCAAGTAGAGAACCTGTTCCCACTTTGGACTTAATCCTAGTGTTAGCAAAATTAACAGGTTTCACCTTTGAACCAATGGCTACCTGTTCCTTGCTTCATCTTTCCATGAAGGTAGCCTTTTTGACTGCAATCACCTTTCAGGAGAGTGGGTATGTTATGAGCTCTTTTGTCAGAACCTCCTTATGTTATCTATCTATATAAAAGTCAAATGGTGTATTCGTGCGTGCGTGTGTGTATGTATGTTCCCTTACTCCTTCCACACTGTTTGAGCTAGAGACTTGAAATTTGGTACAGTTATAGACTTTAGGGTCCTAAGCAGGGTAAGAGTCGAAAATTTTTAAAATCTCACCTCTGACGCCCCCTAGGGGTGAAATACTTTAAAGCCCATTAACATCAGCTGGGCAGCAGGTTAACACCTGCTGTTCTCTGTGACATAGTTATGATGTAAAAATACCCCCCTCCAATGGCCCCCGCACTCGCTCATCTCTCTCCCCCCTCCCCCCTCCAACGGACCCCGCACTCGCTCAGCTCTCTCCCCCCTCAGGTAAGAATCAAAATTTTTTAAAATCTCACCCCCTCCCCCCACTCCAACGCCCCCTCACTCACTCAGCTCTCTTCCCCCTCCCCCCTCCAACAGCCCCTCCACTTGCTCAGCTCTCTCCCCCCCTCCAATGGACCCTGCACTCGCTCAGCTCTCTCCCCCCTCAGGTAAGAATAAATTTTTTTTAAAATCTCACCCCCCCTCCCTCCCTCCAACGGCCCCCGAACTCGCTCAGCTCTCTCCCTCCCCCCCACTCCAATGGGCCCCCCACTCGCTCAGCTCTCTCCCCCCTCAGGTAAGAATCAATTTTTTTAAAAATCTCACCCCTCCCCCCTCCAATGGCCCCCGCACTCGCTCAGCTCTCTCCCCCCTCCCCCTCCAATGCCCCCCCCACTTGCTCAGCTCTCTCCCCCCTCAGGTAAGAATCAACATTTTTTTAAATCTCCCCCTCCCCCCCTCCAATGGCCCCTCCACTTCCTCAGCTCTCTCCCCCCCTCCAATGGACCCTGCACTCGCTCAGCTCTCTCCCCCCTCCCCCCACTCCAATGGGCCCCCCACTCGCTCAGCTCTCTCCCCCCTCAGGTAAGAATCAATTTTTTTAAAAATCTCACCCCTCCCCCCTCCAATGGCCCCCGCACTCGCTCAGCTCTCTCCCCCCTCCCCCTCCAATGCCCCCCCCACTTGCTCAGCTCTCTCCCCCCTCAGGTAAGAATCAACATTTTTTTAAATCTCCCCCTCCCCCCACTCCAATGCCCCCCCAGTCACTCAGCTCTCTCGCCCCTCCCCACTCCAACGGCCCCCCCACTCGCTCAGCTCTCTCCCCCCTCCCCCTCTCCAACAGACCCCACACTCACTCAGCTCTCTCCTCCCTCCCCCCCTCCAACAGACCCGAGCAACGCCGGGTATTTTTGCTAGTCTTTTATAAGGACACGATTTACCTCTTCTCTCATCCAGAGTTCCTCACTAAAGTGTTGTCCAACTTCCACTTTAATTGAGCAATTTATTTACCAAATTTTCTACCCAAAGCTTCATAATCATAAAGATGAAGAAAAAGGTCACACCTTAGATTTAAGAAGAGCTTTTACATTTTACCTGGCACACGCTAAGTTATTTAGGTCATTGTCATAGCTATTTTTGGCACTTGCAAACAGACTGAAGGGCCCTCCAGTCTCCTCTCAAAGGATTTCCTTATGGATCTCCACTAATATTCATTTGTGCTTCAAGCTGGCTAACATGACAACCCCAAGATATTGGTACATTCAACTAGATCATATGCGGCATCTGTAGCCTCTTGGGCCCAATTGCATATTCTGGACATTTGCAAAGCGGCAAGTTGGTTATCCTTGCATACTTGTGCCTCACATTGTGCCATTTGTCAACAATCTAGACGTGGTGCCAGGTTTGAACATGTGGTCCTTCAACCTCTATTTGGTAGATTACAATTCCACTTCCAGACTGAACTGCTTGTGAGTCACCTTCAGTGGAATGGACATGTGCAAACACACAAAGAAGAAGAATAGTTATTAACCTGTTCAGTAACTGTTGCTCTTCAAGATGTGTTACACCTGTACATTCCACAACCCACCCTTCCTCCCTCCCCCTCCCCGTCTATTGGAGTATATCTGGTAAGAAGGAACTGAGGGAGAGAGGTTTGGGTGACTCTCTGCACTTTACACCATTTGCAGTAGCTCAAAGCAGCAGAGGGAGTGTGTGCCTCCCTCATAGGTACTGCTGAGGGAAAAAATCTTTGACAGTTGTGCATTGGGGTGCACACACCTGAAGTGGAATGAACATGTGCAACACATCTCAGAACAAGAGTTAAAGAACAGGTTAGTAACCCTTTCTTCATATCATTTATCCTAAAACCTTCTAACCAAGAAAGGACAATGAAGCTGGATTGATTTCAATGAGAGCGCCACAAGTGGAGCATTTGCAGGGCTAGGAATTCAACAGTAAATTTAATGCTGATGTAAAAGTATCGGACTGACAACTCTAGGAAACAAAGCCCTTCACTTATCCACAGGAAAGGTATAGCATGGTGATCCACATTGTTATTGGCCAAATACTGGTCAACCAATGTGTCTTAACTCTGACTTGCCAGGGCCACCTTAGGCAAGCTTATTTCAGTCCCTGAAGATGTAAGTGAAGGCATCAAACCTGGTCACTTCCAACTGGAATAACACCACTATTTCATTTCATACAGGGCATCAAATAGCCATCAGACTAACAGCTCTGTCTCTGTGAACCTGGCTAGATTTAAACCTGTGATCTAGAGGTATCCCATTACCATTCCCCTGAACCTGCAGCCTTCCTTTGTGGTTAAGGTTTTACAATTTTTTTATATTGCATTCAGACAGGCACTGCAAGAAAATGATCGTAAAGTACATATGCTGGTAAATGTAAATAAAAACATTTTCATCAAAGGATTGCTATTTTTAGCTTCTCAGATTTATTGCAGTGTTCCTAGCTGCCATTCATTCTATATTAGAGAAAATGCAGTAAGTTCAGCTATCTAAGAAAAGATTGACATTAAATTAGTCTTAGTACTTACAATGCAAACATCTGCTTCATATTATATGAAGATATCTAAATATCATAATGCTCTAGATAAAATTAACTAAAAGGAGTACCCAGGGGCATGTTTAATTTATGGGGACAGATCAAGATTGAGCATCAACAGTGCAACATTTATTGGTGGTCAGAGGAAGTTCACAGGGTTCCATTGAATGAATAGCTGGTTTGGTTACAGAGCTCTGTGAAACGTTAACACAGCTGGTTGTATACGTGGAAATTGCCATTCTCATGGTAATAGTCTGTCCAGTTTTTGTCTGACTGTGTTATTCCATTGATTATTTGGCATTATTTTGTTTTTGTATGGCATCATTATGATTTTTTGTCTGTCACATAGTTTTTAGGAAGCAGAACAGGTTATATGAGCCAAGATAATTCAATGCTAATATATTTTTAACTCAAAAGCTCTCAATATTTAGTTGTATTTCAGTTTCCAGAAAACAGTTTCCAGAAAACATATTGCTTGAGTGTTTTCCAATCGCAGAGAAACGTGGGGAAACCTCTGAAGCTGTCTATATGGAGACAGTTATAACTGTTTAATTTGGTGATAGTCTATTATTGTACTATGTAGAATGTTTTAAGTAGGATTTTCATTCAGGTCTAGTTTCATTATGTCTAGTTTTAAGGAACACTTGCTTTCTAAGCATTCTCTAAGAAGCTGTTCCACTTCCAGGGTTACATGTATTTCTCCTATCATGTTCTGGCTAGTGGGCCTAGGGAAGTTTGGATACAGATACAAATTTTCTGGCCAACGACCTGCCTCCATAGTGGGCCAAACCAAAGCCCAGCATCTGTTCATTCGTTCCTCTCCCTGATCTCTGGAAAAATTCACTATTAAGATCCAAATTATATAGCTTTGGACCAATTTTAGTTTTGAAGACTCTTCCCGGCCAGTCATACAGTAAACCCTCGATTTAACGGACCTCGATTTAACGGACTTCGGATGCAACGGACAAAATTTCTAAGCAAGTCTGATGCATCTGAAATCCATTTGTGGAGGGCTGGCTGCCGGCTCCCGGCTGCCGCCCAGGTCCCGCCAGCGGGCGGGCTGGCTCCCGGCTCCCGCCCGGGTCCCAGCAGCCGGGACCCGGGCGGGCTGGCTGACGGCTCCCGGCTGCCGCCCGGGTCCTGGCAGCGGGCAGGCTGCGGAGCTGCCGCCCCGGCCCTGTGGCGGGCAGGCTGCTGCTCTGACAGCTCGTTTTTTTTTATTATTAAATAACGGACTTTCTGATTTAATGGACACCCCCTTGCCCGAATTAGTCCGTTAAATCAAGGTTTTACTGTACTCAGATTGCAGTGGTTCAGCCAAATTAGAGATCAATATTATCCAAAAGAACCACAATAGTGTGAATTCATTTTCATCTATCCACCCATCTATCTATCTATCTATTTCTTGCAGCAAAAAAATTAATAACTTAGTGCAAGTTGATAATTTTATTGGTTAATAACAGAGCAAAACATCCTGATCGGTTAATAACTTAGATTGGTTAGTAAGTAAATAACACTGTTTTACTATCATATGCTGCAAAGAGCTTCAGGAGATACATTAAAGAGCCACTTGCGGCTCACGAACCTCAGGCTGTGTATCGCTGCTCTAGGCCAGGATTACTTTGCTCATTCCTGAATGTATTGAGATCAGCTGCAACATAACAAAAAACAGCAGTTGGGTTGATACTTTTGTGTATAACTCAGTTTAAGACATAGGTTTTACTGTACTTCCAAATTTGATTGGCAAGCAGAAACTCATTTTTTCTAAATCAGCAGTCCCCCCTGGGGGGCTGTGAGCAGGTTTCAGGGGGTCTGCCAAGCAGGGCCGGTATTAGACTCACTGGAGCCCAGAGCACAAAGCTGAAGTCCCACTGCCCCAAGCCCTGCCGCCCGGGGCTGAAGCTGAAACCTGGGCAACATAGCTTTGCTGGGCCCCGTTAGGGTGACCAGACAGCAAATGTGAAAAATCAGGATGCAGGTGTGGGTAATAGGAGCCTATATAATAAAAAGACCCCAAAATCAGAAATGTCCCTATAAGGGCAATTGCCCTGTTTGTTACCCACTAGAGCTGGCCCTGGCTTTTATATAGGGGTGCTGGAAAAATGCGTTTAATGGGTGTGCTAAGAGCCATTGAACCAATCTGTAAACCCTGTATATGATGGAAACCATATAATGTGCCCCTAATTCCAGCACCCACGTTTTTATATGCAGAAAAGCAGCTGTTGTGGCACAGGTGGTGGGCCATGGAGGTTTTATAGCATGTTGAGGGGGGCCTCAGAAAGATAAATGTTGAGAACCCCTGTTCTAGATGATCTTAAGTGGCTGGTCTTCAGACAACTCTTTCAACAAATTGATGCCCATGCTTGATCATTTATGCTAGAAAATTAAAACCGTCCATATCTCAAGCATATGAAGTCGGAGTGAGGCTTTTGAGAACCAGTATGGATGGTGATGTAAGGATTTTAATGCTGGAGTCTATACTAGTTGTGGTTACTATTCAGTTGGAGTTATCTTTATTTTTCATATCTGAGCTGCTTATTACATTCGCCATAATCATTCCAGGTAGACTATGAATCTTCATTATGATTGCCATTTCAGGCAGGGATTTGATATCTACAGCATTTTTGTAGCTGGTATGAAAAACCATTCTTCTTTATGGCAGGTAGATTAGAAGAATGTGGGTTGTTATGATAGCATCTTGATTTCTTTAGTACAGACTGTTTCAAATAAGTATTTTTTTATTTTCTCTTGATGTACTTGAACTAAATACACACTTGAGTAAGAATGGTTTCGGTATAATTTTTTACAGAAAATTAAAATCTTTGTCAGTTCCTATGTTCTTTTTACATGGTCCAATTGGAGTGAACTCACGGTCCATCTCATCCAATATACTGTCTCCAGCAATGGCCAAAACCAGATTCCTCAGAGGAAGGTGCAAGAATCCCACAGTAGACAGATGTGCTATAATCTTCCCATGGCCCCCCTGAAAGTCCCAATCTCATCCCTAAAAGTTGGAGGTTACTTTAAATCCTGAACCATGGGCATTTTTATCCTTTCAAAAGCTCCTTGTTTTCCATTAACTGCTATAACTTTGGATAGTCTTGTTATTTATGTTAACATCTGATCCTTCTTTGAATTTTACTAAATTCTTATTGTGGCAACTAAAAGGATGCTGAATGATTTTCCAAAGCAAAATTCTCTAGTTGCTCATAAGAACAAAATTTGACCCCCCAGGTGGATAAGACTTTCACATTATATATATGATAACTTTGGCTTCAGCACAGACAAAGTTCAAATTCAGGAAGAACTTTTCTTGCAAACATTTTGCAGAGGGAAATTTAGTCTAATGCCAAGGTTAAGAGAAAGTTCTCAAAAGACTTTCTTAGTCTGCATACACATTGTACATTTCATATCCAGTTTCTGGAATTAGGCTCTGTCCCTGACTTCTGTTCTCACACTAACACCTTGAGTGAGGAATAAAAAGAAAGAAAGTGTTCAGTCAGAGTCCAGTGATTTGGATGAATGCTTTGGAGAAGAGCCAACAGCCTCAGCAACACCAATGCTTGGTGGGGATTGAAAAAAGGAGTGAAATCTAGACAAAAGACTATGTTAAGATAGAGTTAAACTTGTAACTATGTGCTCTATCTACCTTATATAAAAGCAACCTACGTAGAACACTATTTCAAACTAAACCAAAACATCAATAAGTCTAGCATTACTCAACAAATATAGAAAGAACAACTTTAACTTTGCCTTCTTGCTTCTCACCAGCATTGTCTGTGTAACTTAACTAGGTGGTTGCATGCTTCATTGCTTAAGTAAGGCCGAGTTCATTGCACACCCCAGGGGCTCCTGTTGGTTGGCTGGCAATAACCCTGGAAGGTAGGTAAGCTGGCCAGCTGGTCAACTTGCCTGGCATCAACAAAAACATTTCCATGGAATGTGTCAATTTTGATGAATCAGCATTTTCCAAGGGAAAAAAGTTCTAGCCATGGAGCCTGGCACACAGAGGAGTATGGGGACATGAGACCCTTGAACTATAGAGCCCATGAAAGCACTATGATGGCATTTCTAAATCAAACTTTTGAATTATAAACCCAAAGTTATGGGCTGGAAACTTTCAGGTTGGTTGGCTTGTCTGTTTGTTTTTCATTTAACAGTCAACGTTTTCTGCGGGGAGACAAACTTTTCTGATCAGCTCAATTTCAGTCATCTTATGGTCATGTTGTAAAATTTATCCTGACAAGTCAAACATATGTGTCCTCATTTCAGAAGCCTTACACTTCTCCATCATTCCTTCAATTATGCTGTGCTTGGTTGCTCTCTTACCTACATTTTTCACCTCAAAAGTGTACACTGACTGACCTGAGTTTGTATAAGAAAATCAGTTACATAAGAGTGGAAGAATCTCAACTCTCTTGATTCTAGGAGTTAGCAGCTGGGGGGTCTAAGCAATACACCAAAAATCAGGAGAGACTCAATAAAATCATGAGAATTGGCAACACTTGGATGGTTGGTGGGTGGTTGGTTTGGTCAAGTGGATAAAAGACTGGCTACTGGACTAAGGACATTCACCTGACTCTTTCCAGCAGGATGCACCAGGCCCAGCACTGCAAGCATGCAGGAGCCCTGCTTCAAAAGAAGTTGGATCTGATGAGGAGCAAGAGTCTTTATGGAGTTGAAGCTGGTTGGTGTCCAGATGAACCCCCTACTTCCAGCTAAGCCTTTGCCTTGTGTTCAACCATAATCCAGATAAGAATGAGCAGAAACTTTGAATTTATAAAACAAGTGAAAACAACTGCTCATTGACATAGCTCAGACATACTCACCAAAATAGATGAAAAAAGACATTATTTATGACTCAAAGAATTGTTTCCTGGCATTTGAATAAGGTGAAAGACATAAGTAATAATCATGGTGGCTTCGCTGTGTTTCTTTTAAATAACTATCTAAAATCCTGCAGTGTTTAAAGAGGATGTTATAGTTGGACATTTTGGGCTTCCTTAGACATTTATTTTACGGTAGGGTCTGGAAATACTTAAATTAAGCCTGTCAAAATAAACGTGCGCAAAAAGGAGAAATTTACATATGGTATTTCAAATATATTTTTAAGAAAGTGGCACGTGAACTAATATAGTTTTGGAAACTTTGTTTCTTATCTTTCAAGTAAGTAAAGGAAAATGTAGTGGAGGATTAGTGTTATCAAGTTTAACTTCTATGCTATTTTGTTTGTATGTTATGATTGAGTTTAGCCAAGGCTTAGTAAATATACATTGCACATCCTGTTGCTCCACTGGAAAAATTGTGCTTGTTTCTGAAAGGTCATGTCTTAAATCTGCTTTGGCGACTGGTGTACCCCAAAAGCACAGGAAGAGAGTAATCTTAGTGTACTCCCAAATGCAAGGACTGCAGTTGTGCCTGTACTTATGTGAGATTCACTGGATATGAATCTTTGCACACATCCTGTAAACACCCCGTACCCCTACATAAGGACTATGCGTAACCTGACATAAAGTGAGTAAATCAAAGTGTCAGGTTCGAAGAGTCTAAGAATAGCCTGATTTCATTTATATCTTGTGATAGAATTAAAACATGATTTTATGGAACATCTCTAGACCAGGGGTGGGTAAAGATTTTGGCCCGAGGGCCACATCTTATGTTTGGAAATTGTATGGCAGCCCATGAATGGGGGGTTGGAGAGTAGGAGGAGGTGAGGGCTCCATCTGGGGGAGTGGGCTCTGGGGTGGGGCCAGAAATGAGGAATTCAGGGTGCAGGAGGAGACTCCGGTCTGGGGCTGAAGGTTGGGGTGCAGGAAGGTGCTCTGGGCTGGGACCAAGAGATTTGGAGGGCATCAAGGTTGGTGCAGGGGGTTGGGCTGCAGGTGGGGGGGGGGCAGGTTCTGGGTGGTAGTTTCCTCAAGCAGCTCCCAGAAAGTTAACTCAGCCAGAAGCCTCTATTCTTTAAGCTGCATTTGTGAAAGTGTCATCACTGATCAGACCCTCCCCCCACCTTTTTCAGCTCTGTCACACTTTTATTATATTCATATGATGGTTTTTATAATCCTTACTTTCCTGGAGGAAGAGGGGGTCAGGTGGAGGAGGTGGAAGAGAGCTTCCAACCTTCTGAACAACAGGGGATTAATCGAATTTTCAAATCTCTTTTCTACCCTTCCCTCAAGTCAAGCAGCTTTGAAAGGGACCCGCTCCTTCTTACCCTTACCCAAGTCAACTGATAAATATGGGAATGAAGGAACAATGAAATGTAGCAATTAAATGTGTGCACTTGAAAGTATTTTCAGTGATTCTTAGCAGGTATTATTCTAGCACTGAGAGGAGACACCCTATCTATGATCAAATACACACACATAAAAGGGCAATGTAAACATTTGAATGCTACTGGCTTCTTGTTACCAGCTCTTAATATTTGTGTAAATAACCCTTTTTGTTTCCTTCCTTAGCAGTATAGATCTTAGCTTATACTTAATGGATTCCCAATTTACATTACCTGTTTGTTTTTCATTCCACATCCGGTAATAATCAAACCCTGTATGGTTACGAAGTTATCAGACTGATTGTGTCTATGACCCAGTAACTGATAAAAAATTGCTAGGTTTACCTGACTCCAAGATGGACATTCATTACAAATTAGAGCTTTGCACAGTGGGCTGGCAAACATTATGCTGGCTGGTGGTGCATATTAGCAGAAACTTCAGGTGGTTCTTCTTCTGTGACTCAATGAAGTAGTTTTGATTAAACTCCCCTTTCAAGTATGCTCATGAAAACAACTTATTGAGATCGAGAGTTTCTTTCCCTTTTTCCCACTTGTGCTATGCAGTAGAAATATGTGCCCAGCAGTTTTACTGATGCAAAGTTAAGGGTGATGGATGGGTTTCCCGATCCCTACCATCAGGAAGGAAATGGAGAGTGTAGTTAAACTCTAATTATTGAATAAACTTGTTTCTGTGCAAGCTTGGACCCATAGCATATCTGTTCCATGCAAACACAACAGAGAGAAACCCAAAGTGAGGTGTTGGGGATACTTTGGTGCTAGTTTTCACTTTAGTTCCTATCTCAAGCAAAAAGGGGCACATCCTACTTTGGACTAGATAAGGATTAAGTCTAGCGTCACTCAGCACTTTGTTCTGATGTCATTATTGAAGCCTAGAGTGTAGCAGACAAAAAAGTTCCCTTTTTTTCTCCCTATGTAAAGCAGATCAAAAGCAAGGGATAGAATGAGGAGTATTGTTGTGTGGACCAATGCAACCATTAGAAAATAAATTGGGCATCCAGAGCTGTTGTGCTATTAGTGCTGTGTTTGTGTGGTGGGGAGAGAGAGATACAAAGAAGGCAGAGAATGGAGGAAGGTTATCAGTAAATGGGAATTCTTGTAGAGAGGTGCAGTTTCCCCCCCCCCCTCTTCTTCCTCTGTTTACTCTCTCCACCACTTCTACTTCCGGCATAATGCTTCTCTGCCATTTCTATCCTATGTATGGGTTGCAGCAAAATTAAATTGACCTGAGTCCCTTTCACTGAAAAGCACCTTTCCAGTGCAACCCAGATCACTTCAGAGATCGGTATTAAAGCCAATCGGAGCTTGCTGCAAGTATATATAGAATGCGGTGGTCATCATCCTAGCGTGTTGCGCCAAAGCTGCAGCCAAGACCGGGTGTTGTCCCTTGTCTCAAATAATTCCTCAAGTGTACAAGATGCTGACACATGGCAATGCATCAGGCAATGTCCACGTGCTTGCCGATGCTCTCCACATTCATGTTTGGGGCTGTTCCTCAACTTCCACTTGGTAACATTGTCATGGGTCTTTAACACTCCCACTCGCACTTGATGTAGACTACACCAGTATTTTCATCCAAAGTCAGTGCCTGGAGGGAGTTGTTCTGAAAAAAAATCTAGGTGGCAGAGGAACCCAATGCAGGAGCTAAGAGAGAGGAGTTTAGACCTTTCCCATACTCCCAGTCAAGCAGAGGATAGCAAGAGCTTTGCATGTCCCTTGACAGCTGTCTACTCAATGGCTGCCCTTTTTTTTTTTTTAACTTCACACTGCTTGTTCCAAAAATCTTTAAAGGTTTTGTCTGGGTTCCTGTTTTCAGGCCAACTGACGTGCTCTAGAGCACTATGGGAGTGACAAGTTCTCTCCGTTTCTCAAGGCTGGCATTAGCAGAATGCAAAGAGTCAGACACCAAGAGAGGTCCCCACGCCTGTGGTATCTGAGATTTTGGTCATGGTGAGTGTCCCAGGCACAAAGCCAACACAGGGAGGTCTGAGGCCATTGTACTCAGGTAATTATGATTAAAACCCAGGCACAAAATGATGATGTTTTTGCCACTTCCGAGAAGCATTTTTTAAAAAAAATTAATTTCTTGATTTTAACAGGCATGAGAAACAGAACTGGCTCTAGAGCCACCACAACACAAAAGGACAATAACTGTAACAATGAAAGAAAGTTCTATAGAGTTCAGGGTTTATGTACGCTCTGAAATAAAATCCTGTACAACACTTAGTGAAGTTATTTTTACAGTGTGCAACAAATACAATTAAAAATAAATAAATGAAACCATCATTAACTATTCAAATCACAAATTAGAAGCATTGCTATAGCCTGAAGAAAGATGACCATTGTACCAAAAACCAAACACTTTAGGGTTGTACAGAAGTAACAGGCAAGAAGGAGATGGCCAGGAAAGGAAAGGAAGAAAGATGAAAAATGGCCAAGGAGAGAAGTAGAATAAGAGGAGGCAAAGATATTCTGAAAAAGGAGAAAGATATTTAAGAAGGAATTAACTATGCAATATGGAGTCTAGTTTTCTAACATGATGGTGACGTTGAGACCTTGTAAAGAACACCCACATCTTCCATTTGGATAGTTAAATCAGAACTTAAACTGTTTGGGTTTGTTAATTACCTGTTGAAACACTGATTTGAACAATCAAATGTCAGTTAGAGATGGTCAGAAAGCCAATTATTTTACTCTGAGAAGTTTCAAACAAAAAAAACCTTTGTTTACCATTTTTCAGTTGAAATTTTCCCACTTTTAAGAAGTTTTAAACCATTTTAATACATCTATTTACATTTTGAACTGACATTTAGAAATGAAACTTAAAATGTCATTTTGACTTTTTTTTTTTTAAAAAAGAACCAAAATGACATTTTAAGGCAAAATGGACCAAAAATGCTTACTTTATGCCAAAATGCTGATTTTCCTGCAAGAAAAATGATTTTTTGTTGGAATTGACAATTTTCCATAAAAACTGTTTCAATAAAATTTCTGGCCAACAAAATATCAGCAAACTCTAAGGGTGAAATATACCTGTTGTGTACCCTACAGTTCATGTCAGTAAAGGATCTCAGCTTTCATTTAAAAAATAATACATTTTTCTAGCCATTATGATTGCAAAGAAAAGCTTGAGAATATGAAGTGAGTTCACCTTAAAAGTTCAGAAAGTAGAAGGCAAATTAAAAAAACAACAATGTTTTTTTTTTAAATCTCACGATTTTTGGAGCCTGATTCATGATTTTTGAATGTTTGAGGTCAGCAGTGCTATCACCCCCCACTTCCCAATGTCCCTGCAGAGATTAGATGGATTTTCTTATGTAACCCTGCTTCCCAGCTCTGTAGGAAACATGTTGCAGCCTCTGGATGTTAGGGATTGCAGAGGGAGCTTCTGTTCTGCAGCAGTTTCCCCTATGGTGGTCCTTTGATTTCAGAAGTGGCAGAGTCCTGTGGCACCTTAAACACTAACTAAAGTATTGAAGCATAAGTTTTCGTGGGCTAATACCCACTTCACTGGTTGCATCCGACGAAGTGGTTTGAATAGGGGGTGGGGTCCCAGAGGCAAGTGGACAGGGGTCAAGGAGCAGGATGGGTTGGATGTTCTGAAGGGGGAGTAGTCAAGAGGCAGGAAGTGGAGAGGGGTAGGGGCCAGGCTGTTTGGGGAGGCACAGCCTCTCCTAACTGGCCCTCCATACAGTTTTGGAACCCCAATGTGGCCATCAGGCCAAAATGTTTGCCCATCCCTGCAACAGAGTGACATTACTACTCTTTCGAGTAGAGCAAGGAATGGGCACTCTGGGTTCTTGGGTCCTACTACTGATTCCATTGCTGATTTGCTGCATGATGATTTGGATTAATGAAAGACCAAATATGTTCCTGGGGATACAGAAGGGTGGGCATATGTCAGCAGCAGGCCTGCATACAGGACTCCACTCCCCCCATCGACTCGGTTCTGCAAATAGCTAATTTTTTCACATCATGGATGCTGTTTGCAGACTACAGAGGCCATAAGGATTGATTGGGATGTAATGTGGCCTAATCATGGTTGAAATTCTACAGCCTGTGTTACACAGGAGGTCAGACTAGATGATTGGATGGTTCTTTCGGACCTTGAGATCTATGAATAACTGGATAACCTATATCCCCTTCTTCTCAACAAGTCTATATTTAGAACATAAAGGAAGCATTTTCCACTATTTTTTTTTCGATGGAAGAATTAAGTCTTCGTTATTTTCTTGAAATCCAATCCAAAAATCCATGGAATTCTGAATGGGATGATTTCCTCTTACTTCAATATGCACTGGATCAGTGTCTCAATGAGTAGTATCAGAGGGTGGGTATTCACCCATGAAGGCTTATGCTCTAATATATCTGTTAGTCTATAATGTGCCACAGAACTCTTTGTTATTCAGTGAGTAGTGATTTTCCACCATCGGTCATTACCAAACTTCATTTTTTCCTAGGCACATGTTTCCCTGCCTGAATTAAATTTTCAGATTTATAGGTTGTTATTGTTGTTTTCAGAGTGAGAACAAGAAAAGAGGGAGGGATAACATAATTATGCCTTTATGCTTCTTGTCTACAATCTAGTGCAAACAAAAAGCTTGCCAAATGAATTATTAACTGTCTAAGCTATAATGAAACACTGACAATTCTAAGAACTCATATCACACATTTCTAAATGAATCTAATATCTTATTTACTTGAAAAGAGATTTATTTTCAAACTAGTAAGGCTATTTAAACAAACACACCAGGCTAGAATATTAAAATGTTTTATAATTTTACATGTTTTTAATATAACAGGATCTCTTGACTATTTTATTTTTATTTAATTTGTGTAATTTTCAGGTTGAGTGGGCATACTTGTGCTCTCTGTGATCTAGTTAGTGATCTAAAAATATCAGCATAGCTGTGGTTGCACAGAGAGTGGGATGGACTTGCCTCCCCATGTACAAACCTGTCCTAAAGCATAGATATATATTTAGATGACTAGCCCGTCATACTGCCTGTGCAGCCACAACTATGCTTCTATTTTTAGCATGCTACCGTGACCAGAGCTAGTGTGGATAAGTCTACCTGAACTGGAAATTATACCTTGTGTTCCAGTGTAGACGTATTCTTAGGTGTTATTGCTCTGAAGATCATAGAGACCTATATTAATGCAACTACAACTCTGGTTTTGTTAGCTGATTAACAGAGCTGTTCAAGGAGGTTATTGCAGTTCAAGTCCATGTTAAAAAAAATCATGGGTCAGATTCTGCTCTCACTGGAATAAATTCTGGAGTAAAACCAATAACATCACTGGAGTTACTCCACAGTTACTCTAGTGTAACTCACAGCAAAATTTGGTCTAGTCGCCTATCCTAGTTTCTCTTATGGTTTCATGAGATGAGTGTTGCTTCTGGGGACACTGATGTATGTGGGAGCTTGAAATTTTCATAGGAGATCTGGTAGTGTGAGCTCCTGAGATTACAGTTTCATTGCAACAAAATTAATAGGCCTAGTTATGGTCCTTTTGAAGTCTATGATAAAACTCCCATTGACTTCATTGGGAACAGGATTGGATCCAAAGTCTGTAAAGCACTTGGAGATGTATGTATGAAAGACATGGTAAGTGCAAATGCACATTTTAAAAATGTAACTGAAAGGTCTACTAACATTAAAGTGAACTTCAGCAGTATGTTTCTTGATAGCATCATTTTCCATCTTCTGCCCACGTCCTGACATAGCGAATCTATCTTGCCCTGCAGCACAAACTTTTAGGTCTAGACTGATCAGCAAGAGATGTTGAAGTCTGCTCAGGATTCTCCATGAGCTGGTGTATTCATTCATAGTGGCAAAGAAATGAACCTACCTCTTCCTTCCTATTCCTGCCCCCTCTGGGGAATTTTATGCTCTCAAGTTACTAGGCCCTGCACTCTTCCCAAATACAGGGACTATTATGTCTGGTCCTTGCAGGACAGAAAGAGAGTGAGGGAAGATTCCCTATGCTGTCTTCCCCCTCCCATCCTCAATGATAACAAGTGACCGGGACCAGATGGAATTCACCCACGAGTTCTGAAAGAACTAAAATGTGAAATTGTGGAACTATTAACTATGGTTTGTAACCCGTCCTTTAAATCAGTGTCTGTACCCAATGACTGGAAGATAGCTAATGTAACACCAATATTTAAAAAGGGCTCTAGAGGTGATTGCGGCAATTACAGAGTGGTAAGTCTAACATCAGTACTGGGCAAATTAGTTGAAACAAAGTAAAGAAGTAAAATTGTCAGACACATAGAAGAAAATCAATTTCTGGGCAAAAGTCAATATGTTTTCTGTAAAGGGAAATAATGTATTATGATTCTATTAGAATTCTCTGAAGACAACAAATATGTGGACAAGAGGGATCCAGTGGACATAGTGTTCTTAGATTTCCAGGAAGCCTTAAACAAAGTCCCTCACCAAAGGCTCTAATGTAAATTAAATTGCCATGGGAAAAGAGGGAAGATTATTTCATGGATTGAGAACTGGTTAAAAGACAGGGAACAAAGGGTAGGAATAAATGGTACATTTTCAGAATGGAGAGGGGTAACTAGTGGTGTTCCCAAAGGGTCAGTCCTTGGACCATTCCTATTCAATTTATTCATAAATGATCTGGAGAAAGGGGTAAACAGTGATGTGGCAAAGTTTGGAGATGATACTAAACTTCTCAAGATAGTTAAGACCAAAGCAGACTGTGAAGAACTTCAAGAAGATCTCACAAAACTAAGTGATTGGACAACAAAATGGGAAATGAAATTTAATGTGGATAAATCCAGTGATTTACACCTTTGAATTAGGCTTGTTACAAATGGTATAATGAATGAATGGTTAAAACAGATATGCTTTGTTGATTCAAGGAAATGTACTTGATAATCTTGGCCACTGTAAATTTATATATTTTTCATTAAAAATGCCAACAGGTTAATTAGGTTGCAAATCCAAACACTAGAAAGTTAAAATATGCCAGATTTACAGTAGCCTGTGACATCTTAATTCTGACCACTTCTGTGTGTCCAATTTGTGCACTGAATGATGCAGGACTACTGTGGAAAAAAATAATACATGATCATGTAATTAAAGACTGTATAAAATGCTTATGTACGAGGAAGCTGAATCAAAATTGCACTTGCGAGTTTAAATTGGCATTTCCTAACTTTCAGGTTCTTGACTTTGCAATTTAAATAATGTTCTTATAGAAGTTTTGTATGTAATTTCCTAGTTGTTTTTCTTTAAAGAAAAGTGGTAAAAGCAAAAATGTTATTATGTACACCTCCCATCATGTGGCATGATCAAAGTTTAAATCTTGAACCTTCATCATTGACTTCTACCACTTGAGCTTCTGGACTATTTTCATTAGCAAGCGGCAAGGAAAGCAGTTGTCCCACAGGATGAATGGGAAGCTGGGGTCATGCACTTGGCCCAGTGTCTGCTCTCTGAGAGTGGAGAATTTCTGGATTTATGAGGTGCCTCCATGGAGTGGGAGGTGGATAGGACACTGGGGCTATGTATTAGGATGGGACGAGTTGAGGAAGGAAACCTAATCTGGCTACACCTGCTACAGCTGTTCTGACAAGTCCCAGGTATTCCTAGTGCAGGATTTGCTTCTACCACTGTTGTTTTGGAGGGGGCAGTGTGGGCCTTGTTCTTTAGAAAGTTGTTCAGTAATGATGCCGAAAGAATAAGGAACTCGAGAAAGAGAAGGGAAATAGTAATTTTTAACAGTTTCTAAGTCAACGAAACCTGAACAGAACTTCATGGGATGAAAGAGCACCTCTTTGACCAAAGGGTGTTCTCCCTGATGAACTTCCAAGATCAGCTGTGAACAATGGAGGTGCTGGAGCATGTCAAAAAATAGTCGCAAGGATCTTTGATAATGGAAAGCGTTAGGCAGCTCCCTTTATTTAAAAAAAATACAGCAATTATTAAAGACTTTCTCATTTTGAAAATTTGTGAATTCTGCTTCTAAATAAGCCTCAAAGAGGAGTCACTAAGTGTAAATCATTAATTGTTTTTAGTTGATTTTTCATTTCTATCTGTCCAGTAATAGGCAAAATTAGGAAAAATAGAGAGATGCCATAAATACCATATGATTCTTTGATGGTACAATATTAACAAAACTTGTTTGTGGTATAAAAAGGCAGCATCTGCTTTGATGTCAGCAAAGTCTTGCTTAATGGGAAAGAGTTTCTTTCTCTTCACTTGAGTTCTAGCACTGGCATCAAGTCATGGAAAGATATAAACATTTTCTTTATAAAATATTTTTCATTCTATGGGCTACCCACAATTTTGTGTGTGTGTCTCTCTCTGAGATCCAAGATAGCAATAATGAATATATTGATGCTTTTTGAAGGAGTCTATGTAGTTGAATTTTTACTGACCTCAAAAATGGTTGTTATGACACAAAGAGGATCATTTGCAACATTAATTTGTAATGGGTCTAGAATCCAGCATTCTAAGAATGTTAAGTCTCCAGCATCACTGTTATCAGGCACATCATTAATTGTTTACTCTTTCTTGAGTTTCCAGGACCTAAATTTGGTAATCAATCAACAGGTACAGTACCTTTACACATTGTTAACACTCTGGGAGTCAGACTTTCACTTTTCAAGACCTCTAATATTAATATCAGATTCTGAGGTCAGAATCTCCACATGGTCCACATGTTCCTTTAAAATAATGACTTGAAAGCCAAACGTATCATATTTTGTATAATTTTCTCTTGAGATATTTTCAGTCCATGTCTATGTTGCTTTTCTTAATTCAGAGGGTGCATACTGAATCCTCTGAAGCATAGCAGGCAGATGGGGAAAACAGCTGGCTGGCATCTCTTGGTTTCAGAACAGAGTTCAATTTCTCCATTTTAGCTTGACTTTGGGTGTTTTCTCAAGGTACAGGGAGCTTCTCAAAGTAAGTGTGTGAGACCGGAAATCCAGACAGGCCTTGCACTCCCTTTTTCCTTTTAATGTTATTTGCTGTTTAGTCTGATATTTGCTGGGCTAAAAAAGTACTTGTATTATAATCTTGCAGTAATTGAAATAGCAAATGGTCTCTTGCCTCACTATAGGCAAAATTTTCCCATTTAGCTCCTCCTCAGTGTGAGACCGGAAATCCGTTTTATCCCACAGAGAATCCGTGTGCCTTGGCAGATTTGCTGTTTAAACTTGATTGCCCACATAGAACTCCCCATTGTAATCCTTGAGGAAATTTGGCTGCTTCTGCTTACACTCTGCTGTCCCCTTAATTGCTTCATTTATAAAGCTCCGTAGGTAGGGGTGACATTTGTATGGTTTTATTTGGACTGCGGTTAACTATTACTGTGTACATAATGGCTGACGTATTTGACTACACAGTCACTGCAATACCAATATCTTATTTGTAGTTGTACCAAATGGTTTGGATATGTTGAGTTTGAAAGGCACAAAATTCTTTATTGAGCCATTTACCAATCACTTATTTAGTAAATGAGATTTATATGTCCCTACATCTAATTTAGCAAATATTAGGCAAAAAAATGGTTATATTACTGGTGTATGTTAGGAGAAACTCATTGTTCACTTTCTGAATTTACACTAGTGTATCACAGTAAAATTTGTCCACCTGTGAATAAATTTTCATAAATTTGGATATGCAAGCAACAAGTGCCTTCAGTAGCAGAGATAGTTGTTTAACTGCTGTATTATGTAATAATCTTTTGAATGCAAGTTTCCTAGAACTACCTTGTCATTAGGTGCTTGGGGGTTTAGTAATATTATTATTAAATCTCCTATGATGTGGGATATGCTATCACAAATCTCATTACCAGATCACTACATTTACATTGTGAATATTCATACACCCAGTATAAATCAGATGTATAAAAGGAAATGGTTGGGAAAATAGCAAATAATTTTTCCACCTCGGTTTAATGATTTTTTTTAAAGTAACTGTTTGTCTAAATTGTGTATTATTTTAAAGCCTGTAGGTATTTTAGATCTCTCGCGTTACCTTCCATTCTTGCTACTTCCACCAGCGCTTTCTTGCTACACCATTTCTTTAACTTCTGTTTCAGAAAGCAATATCCAAAGCAATGAACAACTTTTGATTTATAGCCAAATTGTACTCTCAGATTTGCATTCACAGATCCCACTGACTTAGTGGGAATTGCAACTGTGTGTTTTTGGAAAAAATAGGTGGCATGGGTTTTCCAATGGAACGGAAGACACCTGGGAAGTGATTCTAGAAGCAGTGAGTGGTGGAATCCGGTCCAGCCAACACTTATTGCTCCAGGAGAACCACACTTGGCTGCTTTCAAAATAGGTTATGGAGGAAGATGGTGTTGGTGTTGATGATAAAGGATGCAAATGGGGGGGGGGGGGAGGAACAGCTTTAGAGGAACAGATTTTTTTAAAGTAAATGGTAGGAAAACTTACCCTTTCCCTCAAGCACTTTTTCCTCCATCTCCACTATGGCTTATTTTCCACTGAAGAAGGGTCTTTCCAAAAATAGTAAAGAAATATTCTTTACAAATTAATATTTGAAAGATAAATGTAAAAGAATTTAAGACTTAAGAAACCAAGGAACTCAAACCCTGCACCTGCACCAAATAAACACACCCTTGGACAACAATAGAAAATAAAAAAGGAATCTAAACTATGAGGAAATAATTCTATTGTTTAATATCTAGCAATATCAAACACAGTATTAGAAAGTTTTACTTGTGATCAATATCAAATTGAATTTCACAAACATTCATATTGCTGATTTTTTTTACATTATTGATCTATGCAGGTCAATCAAAATGAGTTGCCAGTGATCTGAATAGCTCACCTTCAATGCCTGATTTACTATTTTCTTTAGTGATATGTTGCTTGAAGTGAAGAGTTTAGAGATTTACAGGAAAGGTTTAAGTCACCAATAAAATTTTAAATAATTGTTCACGGAATGGATAAAATCCTTCCCTTCGCATTCCTTGGGGAAAAAATAAAACAGATACTAGAGAGGTGTTTTTATATCTCAGATTGATTATAAAGGAGCGTCTTGATACACTGGGCTCTCTTGACATCAGTAGCTATTCAATAAAGCTGCCCACTCTCTGATGTCATCTCTAGGGTAGGGACCAATGGTAGAGGCCTTCATGGGGTAGTAGTTGGCCCAGTGATGAGGAGGGAAGGCTATAAATTCCACTTACTCTCCAGTGTTGCTTCCTGTGGGTGGAAAGGCAGAGCCTTCTTGGTTCAGCGGCTGCTGTGCTCTGAGAATGGCTATAAAACCCCCACTCCCTTAATTCAGTTCTGGAGGGAATGTGACCGGTGATGGGGTGGTTGCTCTGTGCTGGGTAGGTTATAAGTCACCCAATCCTAGATGTGATTTTAGCTGCTGTGGGGCCAATAGAAGGGGCCCACTCATCACACAAGTTGCATCAAACAGCAAAAAGTACCATTCATACTGCAGCTAAAATTATGTTATAGACAAGTTATAATCATGTTAAGAGACCTTAACTAGAGTCTAAAATGTCTTTGATGTCTAAAATGTTTCATTCTGCAGACAACCAAGAAGGCTACTATAGAAGAAGGCTCTTCACAGGAATCAGTTTGAAAATGACCATATTATTTATCAAAGTCCATTGTACACTTAAATAAAGAGTCTCTAATTCAGAACATATCTGTTTCCCTTACTTGGACTGGTAGCCAAGCTGTAAGGTGACTTTGTTAGTTTTTTGACCACTAGTTGACTTGTAGGACATTAGTGTAAAACTATTTTAGGTCAAACGAACACTATATCTGACAATTGGATTGTGTTTGGCAATCCAAGGGTGCACTACATAGTTGATCCTCTAGCATAACAGGTGACTGTGTGTGTATGTAGTACATTAACCAGCTTATGTAATGTGGTAGACCACAGTGCAACTTATATAAATCAGAGAGCACTTGTATGTTGGAATCCTGTAGGTTACTTAGTTTCTATATAGTAGTTGTCTCTAAGTTATATGGAAACTCCACGTTACAAAGCATCATTTCTGAAGAGTGGCACTCTTGGCAACGTATAGTGTCTGTGCTACCTCCAAGCAAACTTTTTCATGCCACCTGGCTAGGTCTCAAACCCACTTTTTAAGACATTAGTCTTTTGTGGGTTTGTAATTGTTGGGCTTTTGCTAAGGGAATGTAAGCTACATTAAGAATGTCAACAGCAACATTGTTTGGGTTTTACATTAAGGATATGCTGATAGCTTCTTGCGCATTTCATTTCTTTTCCTTGTTTCAGGATCTCCTTAAGAATAAAAATGTATTTATATCTGATTTCAAATACTTTTTTTCCATGGGTTGTTTATTTCACTGGTGAAACTGATAAGAGCTCCCCCCCCCTTTTTTTTTACTTCGGCCCTCCTTGATAGGATTGCTTTCCTTTCCCTGACCCTGGTAGCTTTTCAGATTGCAAATATTGCTATATGTAAAGAAAAAAGGGACAAGGAATGACATAGGAAATAAGTTGTTTTTCACAAGTTTTATGGACCAAAGTCTCATCTGTGTGCTAAGTCTGAGTGAGCAAGCTTTGTGTTAGGGGGTTTCTGTGAGAACAGGGGATGGAATGCTCCCTACCAAGTGGTAAAGCAGGTGAACAAACAGTTCATTTCTCAAAGTTGTAGATACGAGTGAAAAGATCTGTGTGGTGGAAGGGTGTGAAAGGGCCGTCAGATGTGGGGAGTTTGGCAGCCCTGCACCATGAAAAGGCAGATTGCTGATGTGGATTAACACTTTTGTTGCAGGCCTGCTTGTGCCAGCAAAGTATAAATGGAAGGAACTATTGCCTTAACCATGCAAAGTTCTCCTCGTCCCTATTTAGGAGCCCTGAAATATGGCATATAATGCCTTTTAAAATGATGAATTTGGGCCAGCTGGTGAGAACCTCACCAATGTACACTGGTTAAGAATCTGTCCATTTATCTGTACATGAGCTTGAAATACTGTGCTTCATGTGACTTTGATTTTAAATTTCACCTTTAAATAATAAAAACCAGTATTAATTTTTTAGCATTCTTAAAGTTTTGCTGTCCATTAGGTTTAGTGGTCTATGTTAGTGCTGCAATTAGTCATCTACAAGAGGTAATGCAATTTTAGATTTGGTTTTCATAAGTAGTGACAATATTGTAGAAGAGCTGGTCATAAGAAATAATTTTGGATTGAGTGATAATGAATTGATTCAGTTTAAATTAAATGGAAGGATAATAAAGAACATGAGCATGAAGGTAAAATGGCTGATGGAAATGAGTATATAGAAATGGAAATTACCATATTCAAAGAGGAAGCAAAACTCTAAGGAGATTAATGTGTTCAAATGTGGAGGCTCAGATCATTTCCATCCGAGAGTACTGAAAGAATTGGGACACAAAATTTCAAATCCAGTAGCAAGTTTTTAATAAATCTATCAATTTGGGGGATAGTATTGTATGACTGAAGAATAGTTAATATTGTACTTATATTTAAGAAAGGGAAAAATTGATCTCAGCAACTACAGACTCATTAGTCAGACCTCAGTAATATGCAAGTCTTTAGAACAAATTTTAAAGGAAAGAATAATTAAATACTTGAAGATAAATTTAAAATAGGATGAAACATGAATTACCAAAGGCAAATTGTGCTGGTCTAAATATCTTATTTGAAAAACAACTGATTTCTTAGGTTAGGGAAATGTGACTTAATAAATCAGGACTTCAGTAAGGTATTTGATATGATACCACATTGGAGATTCGTAGTTAATCTGGTGAAGATGGGAATTGGTTCAAGAATTGTAAAGTTGGTAAGGGGAGAAGATAACAGGCTGTGCTGAAAGAAAAATGTTCAGGCTGGACGGAGGTTATTAGTGGAGTTCCTCAAGGATCCATTTTGGGAACAGCCTTGTTTAATATTTTCATTAATGACATTGTCATAAAAAGTAGGAATGTGCTAATGAAATGTGTTGATAACATTTGGTGAGAAGCATTGTCAACACAGCGGAGGATTGGAATATTATACAAGAAGAATTGGATGACCTAGAGACCTGGAATAACAGAAATGGGATGGAATTTAATAGTATAAAGTGCTTAAGGCCTAATAAGAATTTCTGCTATAAACTGAGGGCTCAAAAGCTGAAAATGACAGAGGAAGAGAGAGATCTGGGTATATTAGTTGATCACAGGATAACCATGAACCACCAATATGATGTGGCTATGAAAAAGGCAATGTGATTCCAGGGTGTATCAGGCGAACTATTTCCAGTAGGAAAATATTAATACCATTGTACAAGGCATGGGTAAGATCTCATCTGGAATACTGTGGACAATTCTGGTTGCTTATTTTAAAGAGAAATTATTTCAAATTGACTCATTCCAGGGGTAACTGGGTAGGGTTTAAAGGCCTGTGACATGCAGGAAGTCTGGGTAGATAATTTAGTGTTCTTTTTTGGCCTTAAACAATATGAGTCTAAAGTTTCCATGCAGCACAATCTGGGGAATAAATAAAAGAAGACAAAGGAGATCAGGGAAGGATGACCTCATTTGCTGATTCCTGTCATTATTCCCATAAAACGAATGGAATTAGCAGTTCATGATGCCAAGTGATGTGTTTTTCTTGGGCAGGGAATAATGCCCCATTATGTTCATTAATAAGAAATAGGGTCTTGTACCTGGTATTTGCAACTGCCAGATTATATGCATTAGCATCAGGTGACCTCTCAAACACTTTTTAAATATTCTCTGCCCAATGAATGATGATAGTGAAATGGAGGAGCTTCATCACATCTTTACCTATCAGTTGTGGAAGCTGACAATGCACTTACAGAATATGCCCCACACCTCAGTGTATCTGTGAAGGCATGGATAGTTTACATCTCAGAATCCGGTGTAAACCATCCCAAGCTAAGATAATGGAGAAATTGCAGTATTTCAATTTACTGTCTCCTCAATAAATTTGACTGTCACAGCATAAACTTTGTACTAAACCAGTCCCGTTAATGTTTAACATTACTGCTTCACACTTCTACTGTAGACAATGCAATCCTGCTTAAGCAACATGCCCTGATTGTTTTCTCCCACACTTGCCAAATAAGTCCTGCTGCACACACAAAAAGACATTTTCAACCCTGTCTTCCTGGCAGTCCTTTGAAAATATATCCCAAACAAGAAATCGCAAACACACGTGGATTTAAATAATTAGGCACCAAAAACAACAATACTGGATCTCATTCAATTTGTGCATCAGTTTTACCAACTCTGAGAAAGTCATCCCCTGATTGGTTGTGAGGGTTGCCCACCATTCTATAACCCTTCAACATATCTAGTTTGAATAATTTGGAGGACCAACATAAATTTTGTATGCCAGTTAATGTAGCTGCCAGGTGTCTAGCAGCACAAAAGAAAAGGTCTTGTATCATTGTTTTATAGCAGGGGTCGGCAGCCTTTCAGAAGTGGTGTGCCGAGTCTCCATTTATTCATTCTAATTTAAGGTTTCACATGCCAATAATATATTTTAATGTTTTAGAAATTCTCTTTCTATAAGTCTATCATATATATAAACAAACTATTGTCGTATGTAAAGTAAATATGTTTTTTTAAATGTTTAAGAAGCTTCATTTAAAATTAAATTAAAATGCAGAGCCTACCAGACCTGTGGCCAGGACTTGGGCAGTGTGAATGACATTGAAAATCAGCTTGCGTGCTGTCTTTGGCACGTGTGCCATAGATTGCCTATTCCTGTTTTAAAGGCTATCTCACTCACTTAGAAACATTCTGTTGACTTGGAGCCTGCCTAGAAACAAGATCTAATTTGTTTATATGTCTTCGTATGTCTGTTCCCATCTGCACTGATCTCAGTGTAACACCCTGGGTTGATATTTCTGGTCTCTCAAAAGGTGTACATTTGAGGACTGGCCTATGTAAGTGAACCCACAGCACAGATCTTTGTGGCCATTTTGTCACAGGCAGATTTTTCTGAGTGAAGTGAGTGCAGGAATGTCTAATTGCAGGAGTTGTCTGTGACACTATCATCTCCCTGTTTTATTTAAATAGTCCCTGTTTCCAGCCTGTGACTTCTGCCTCTGAAGAGTCAGGCATTTTAACAAAGTAAGTGTGGGGAAAACAGTCTCTTTTATGCCACCTCAATCTTCCTTCCTATTTCACTATGAATTAACTTCTGTACTAATGCCTACCTGCCATTCACTATGTGCTCGTTCCTCCAATCCGATTGGCTGTCCAAATTGCTTCTACATGTCTCCTGTTTTAAAACATGACTTCATTAGGTGGCACTAGAGCTCCTCTCCTTTCAGCATCACTACTACACTTCTGTTGAAGGCATACGCCTCTGTTAAGGAAAATTCTTAAGCTAGTGCTTAAGTGTAACCCTGGATAACAGTTCATTTATGAATTGGGGCATCAAGATTTCATGTTTTTATAAGCACAGCTACACCACATGGCATTTTCACCACCAGCTTTTTCTTTTATTATTCAAGTGGCTCCCATTTTTTGAGATACTTATTCTCCTTGGCTGGAACATAGCTACTCTATATTTAAGTGCTTCAGTTCTGCCTAATGTACCAGGTAGATGAGGCAAATTACACCTGCAATATCAGTTTTTGTCTCCTAGCGCTACCTGGTCACCCCTAAAGTACTAACATTCTACTGGAATATTATCGCTCATCAAAAACAGCACTTACTTCTACCATTAGTTCTTAGAGAACACCAGTTCATTCTACCACTTCACAGAGTCCATCAGAGAAGTGGTCATGCAGTGGGGCTAGCAAAGCTTAGTGCTGGACACTTAAGGTGCCGTATTTGGAAGGGACACGGTGGGTGGGGCATGTCTTTTATTGCATCAACCTCTGTTGGTGGAAGGAATACTACAACTCTCACTCTGAGAAACCTTGCTTCCCATAAACCAGCCTTGCCTAGGGATGGCACAATAGAGTGACTTTCAATAGCATACTCTCCGCTGGTGCTTGCAACAGGCTCATTGGCTGTGGCCACAAAACTGTGAACAATGCTTGGAGAGAAAGTTGGTTAATAAGTTACAAAGCCTTCAAGCTAGTTTATTGTGAGTGACCTGGATCGTGGTGCATTGCTTTACAATGGAGTAGTTCGCAATGTCTTATTCTGAGTACGCTCTTTGAAGTACTTTGGCCTATATAGCGAGATAAATAAGCCCAGGGGAAACCGGCAGCTCCTGTACAGTACCATAGAGAAGTGAATGTCAAAATCTCAAAGGTCACAGATTTGATTTCTACTGAATTCTAGAATTTGTGCAGCACACCTGGCTGATGGTAGGGCTGATTATAGCCTACCCAGAGCACTTATCACACTCCTAATGGGAACAGGCTTTGATTGCTATTGTGGCCTTGTCCAGGTCCAGGCAGTGAACGCAATCATTTGGAGAGAGTGACATCACTTGTCTACAGAAGGCGCCAGACCCTGGCCTTTCCTTCTTCCTTGTATAATGGTTTTCCACACGAGTCCCTTTCCCAAAGCACATGATTTCATTAAAGTGGGAGAGGTTGTTTGTATTGTTTTTTCTTTTCTATCCACTGCCTGTATTTGCAGTGCACCATCATTTCTTGGACAGACGTGAATGTTGGGAGAATACGGTTACTAACCATTTATTCCAATCTTTATGTCATCAAAGAACTGCACAAAAGTTGTCGGATGCTCACAACTTCCCTGTTGGTAAGCAAGCATCATTATTCCCATTGTGTAGATGGTGAAACTGAGTCAGTGAGTGATTAAGTGACTTCTCCAAGATCACAGACACAGACACGGTCAGTATTACACCTAGAATTAGAATTCAGTCCACAAAATCCTGCTGCCTTGCGTAAATGATAGTTGGGAAACTGATACCTTATAATCAGCATCACTTGAAAATCCACATTTAATTTTAGAATTGGAGAGGATAGTCCCCCCCTCCCCCCCAAATCAATCAACTATTTCCCTGAGCTGTTTGAATCTTCATGCAGAATGTTATACTGGTGTGACATCATGGTGTGACATGATGTAGAGATACGAGATGACAATTACCAAAATAAGTTGTGTAGTCTTCTATTGCCCTTCCAGCAATACTGTTATCCCCATGAGGTCAAATATCAGGATACAGTTCCTCTAAATCATCAGATTAATCTAAAACACTTGACATTTATTTTCAACCTGAGATGTATTTCTACTCTTCCGCTTTTTTGGACGTGTGAAATAAAATCTCTTCTGTGTTTTGGGATGTGCATTATCTTCCCTTGACTATGTGCCGATTAATCAAAAGAATAACCAAGGTATCTTAAAATTTTAAAATATGAACAGCAAAGTAGATTCCCATGTGATTGTAGACAAATCGTTTAACCTCCTAGAGCTTCAGTTTGACATCTTCAAATGTTTATCTTTTGCACAGTGTTTTGAGATCCTTAGATGAAAGCTGCTTTATAAGTGCAAGGTACAGTTGTTCTAAATATTTTAACGCTTTACTTCCTGCTCTGAAAATCCATAAATAAAGTGACTAGTCTTTGTATAAGAACAGCAGCCGTGTTAGTCTGTATCCGTAAAGAAAACAAGGAATGCTTGTAGCACCTTAGAGACTAACCAGTTTATTTCAACATAAGCTTTCCTGGGCTATAGCCCACTTCATTGGATGCACAGAATGGAACAAACAGAAGTAAGATGCATTTATACACAAAGAAAGCCAAAAAAAAGTTGTAAATTACCATACTAATTTTAACCGGCTGTTTAAATTTGGATGGGCCATTATCTCTCCTGCCCTTTACTGATGACTGTTCAGAAGGAATTTAAAAATTACAGATCTACTGCAAATCTGGGTCCATATGTCTAGTTGGGCTCCCAGAAAATGAGGAACACACAATGATTAGCTAACTGAAAATTGTTGAGTGACTTGTCCAGGATCACGCAGGAATTCTGTAGCAGAAGCAGGCCTAGAATCCAGTTCTTCAGTGCAGCATCCAACTTTCTTAATCATGAGACCATCCTTTCTCATCTGCAGTTCTTTGCCTCCTTCACACCTAAATTCTTCAATAAATGAGGTGGGAGACCTGCACAAAACTATCTTCACTACATTCACTACATAAGCCTGATTCTTTCCCTGAATGCCATTCATCCTCTGAACGGAATGAGATGGGGGCCTCCAAAAATATATATATTAAAATAAATAAAATAAAAAGTACATGATCATGTAATTAAAGACTATATCATAAAGCATACACACCAGGGGCTGGGGCAAATTAAGGTTGCATAGACAACTGTAATTCTGGCATTTCCTAATTTTTGAGTGTTTGATTCTGCAAATATAAAGTGTCCTTATTGTAAGGTTTTGTGTACCAAACTAAAATAGATGGTTCTGATAGCGAGAGTGGTAGACTGGTGATGGAAGGATTTATAAAAAGAACAAGGAGTTTCAGCACAAACTTCAAAGGCTGTTAGGCTGGTTTCCCTAGTTTTTGAGACTACTTTTCCTAGCACTTGGGATTCAGTAAGAGATGGCTTCATATTGGCTGACTTGGGCAGGGCCGGCGACAGGAATTTTGGGGCCCCGTACGGCAGACCGTACGGCCCCCACCCCGGTCTCCCGCCGCCCGCGGCCCCCCCCCCGCCAGTCTCCCGCCGCCCACGGGGGCCCCCCCCCGCCAGTCTCCCACCGCCCGCGGCCCCCCCGGCCGATCTCCTGCCGCCCACGGCACCCCCGCCCATGGCCAGTCTCCCGCCGCCCGCGCCCCCCCCCCCGTCTCCTGCCTCCCGCGGCCCCCCCCCGCCGATCTCCCGCGCCACCCCCGGCCGGTCTCCTGCCTCCTGCGGCCCCCCCCCGGCCTTTCTCCCGCGGCCCCCCCCGGCCAGTCTCCTGCCTCCCGCGCCCCCCCCGCCAATCTCCCGCTGCCCGACGCCCCCCCCCCCCCCGCCGGTCTCCTGCCTCCCGCAGCCCCCCCCCGGCCGATCTCCCGCGCCCCCCCCCCCGCCGATCTCCCACGCCCCCCCAGGCCGATCTCCTGCCTCCCGCGGCCCCCCCCTTTAAAAACGACCTATTTGCAAAGCCAGCCAACCTTGTCTTTCTTTACTACCCTTGTAGACTTGGAGGCCAGCTGGTGCTTATTAAGATGGATGATGTCCTTTTCACTACACCCCAGGGCTGGAGGAGACAGAGAGGAATGAAAAGTCTACTATAACTCCAGGAGACTTAAACAAAATAAGAGATTTACTGTATTACTCAGATTGTCTTTTCACATGGAAAATTTCAAGGCAAGAGGCAGAGAGGATTGAAAACTCTTAGGTTCATCTGACAATTCTCAAGACATCATCTTTCTAGTAGGAGGAGCTTGTGGGGCCCTGAACTGGGTATGGAATTAGATGTCCTGGATCCATGGTGTTCCCCAGGGCCATGTAGGAGAGAATTATCATTCATGGAATGCCTCCTCTCAGTGGTCTCAGCTGTGATGGTATCCCTCCTGCTGGCAGTGGGGCTCTGATGGGACTCATACTGCCACTGACTGAGTCCCACCCTAGTCATTGGTTAAAGGAGGTCAGATGTGGAGAGAGAGAGTTCCTCACCCACCATAGCTGCTATCTGAGCCGAGGGTCTCCTGAGCAGTCCAACCCTCTCTCCACCACTCTTTCCGCTATGCACTCCCCAGAGTAGCTCTCCTCTTCCCTTCCCCCTTTACTACTGCTTCTACCATTGGGGTGGGATCCAAGGTTTATCTGTTCCCTGCCTACCTGAGTCGGTCACTCCTGCCAGGGGTCCTGTTAGCATTTCCAGCTTGCCCTGATCCCCACCCACATGTACAGTGGCTGCAGCTTCTTTTTAGGCACTTGTGAATGATTTGCTCATATTGTTCCTCCCACTGAACCTCATGCCCCCCTCAGCAGTTTTCTTGTTTGATGTGTTTCTCTCTGACGCTAGAGCCCATCCTCTCCAGCTCCACTTTTCCCATTATGTTCTTTTGCTTCATCTCAACTGAACTGTGACACCAGCATCACAAGGAAGGTGGATGCCTAAGGTGTGTGCTGGGGTTGGCTGACCTGGGTTCTAGTGAGTTGGGGAGGGAGGAAGGTGCTTTCTCCCTTGTTATCTGCATTGGCTCCTGGTGCATGGTGACTGTGAGCCAATAGGGAGAACAGCAAGAGTGTAGGTATACAGGCGACCTGTGAAGCAAGCACTTCAGCAGCAAGAGTCTCTGTGAATAGTTGCAGAAACTGCCTGTCCAGGCACTGCATTATTGTGTGTGTGGAGTGGGTCTGAGCCTGAGATGTGGAGTGGTCCTCCAGCCAGCCCCAGGAGGAGGGGGAATGCTGCCTCTGATTTTAGCAGAGATGGTAATGCTTGTTTGCAGCTGCTCAGTCAGTTCAATACACCTCCAAGAAAAACTCAGGATGCTGAAGAAAATGGTATTTCAGTAGGTGGCACCATTTCTCTGACTTGATATTGAACTGGTGATGCAACATGGTATTCAGTAGGGCTGTTAGCCCCTGTCTCCTGGCCAGTCATCCTTCTTCTGTAAAAATTAATCGTGTACTTTAAATTGAATAAGATTTCTCTCCTGAATGGTTGTATATTGGTGCTGTGCATATTTAAATAGCTGCTACACTTCATCCCACTGAGGTAGCTACATTTCAGTGGTGGGTGACGTTATCATTATATATGATAGGAGTTATTCTCAGCAGGAAAGTGTATTTTGTGAGTGTTAAGAATATATGTTAAGAATGCTTATTTTAAAGGTCTGATTACTTTTCCTAGTGTTTTTAATTATAAATAATAGATGCTTGTAAAGTTAATGGAGGACTTCAGGATGTTTAAATGAAAGATGCTATGTAATGGTATTTATTGAAGTCTATGCAAAAGAGAGAAGGTTTGTATTAGTAAAAGGAGGTTCTAGGAGCTAGTGTAAAACTAACTTGTGGCTTCTCTTGCAGTTCAATGGGTTATTTCAGTTCAATGGCCCCATCCAGTGGTGTGATATCTGAGCCATTAGTGGCAAAGAAAACCATTTGAGTTGGGTGCATACAGCTTTGACAGTGCTTTACCTTAGCTGTGTTAATACTGGTTGCTTTTCAGCTGCAGCATTGGAGCTAACATTGTTTCTGTAACATTGCATAGCTAGGAAAAGCAGAGAAACACATGCTGTATTGTACAAAATTGCATGTAAAATTTTATATAAATGTGCATGTTTCTGTTTGGGTTTTTCAATTATAATATGTCTTTTCTGAGCTGGGGTAATAAGAACTGAACACAGTATTCAAAGTGTGGGCATACCATGGATTTATATTGTGGCATTATGATATTTTCTGTATTGTTACCTATTGTTTTCCTAATGGTTCCTAACATTCCTTTAGCTTTTTTGATTGCCCCTGCATGTTGAGTGGATGTTTTTAGAGAACTATCCATGATGAATCCAAGATCTCTTTCTTGAGTGGTATCAGATAATTTAGATCCCATCATTTTGTAAATATAGTTGGGATTATTTTTTCCAATGTGCATTATTTTGCACTTATCATCACTGAATTTCATTTACCATTTTGTCACCTAGACACCTTGTTTTGTGGGATCCCTTTGTAACTGTTTGCAGTCAGCTTTCGGTATAGCTATCTTGAGTAATATCTTGGGTATAGCTATCTTGAGTATCATCTGCAAACTTTGCTGCCACACTATTCACTCCCTTTTTCAGGTCATTTATGAATTTGTTGAACAGCGTAGATCTCAGTACAGATCTCAGGGGGAGCTCAGCTATTTAACCCACTTCCATTATGAAAGCTGTTCATTTATTCCTATGCTTTATTTCCTATCTTTTAACCAGCTGCTGATCCATGAGAGGACCTTTTCCTCTTACCCCATGACTGCATAGTTTGTGTATGAGCCTCTGGTGAAGGACCTTATGAAAGGCTTTCTGAAAGTCTAGTTACATTATATCCATTGGCTCACTCACGTCCACATGTTTGTTGACACCCTCAAAGAATTCTAATAGATTGATGAGGCATCATTTCCCTTCACAAAAGCCTTGTTGACTCTTCCCCAACATATCATGTTGATCTATCTGTCTGATAATTCTGTTCCTTGCTGTAGTTTCAACCAACTTGCCTGGTAGTGAATTTAGGATGACTGGACTGTAATTGCCAGGATCACCTCTGGTGCCTTTTTAAAAATTTGGCACCACATTACCTACTGTTGCAGGGGGCTTATCTCGTTGCTGGGAGAAACGAGGCCTCACACAGGTGGCTAGTTGGAAAGTGGTGATTTTATTGGAGGGGGCGGCATTTCGTGCTGGGGGGCTTATCTGCCAGCACAGCCGCAATACAAGATGACTGACACACTCAGGCGATGTAGAAGCCCAAGGAGGAAGCCCAACCCAAAGAGGTGTGTCAGCACAGATATACCCATGCTCATTTGCATCTCATACATACTCATCTCATTAATAGCAAGCAACAAACTGATTGGTCAGCACTTGTTGGTTACGCAGTCCTGCCTTAGTTTCCCCATTTGGTTTCCCACGCATTCATTCTCACACAAAGAAACTGGAAACTGGACAGTCCCTACGAAAATGGATAAATGCACACAAATCAGATATCAGGAATGGCAATATACAAAAACCTGTAGGAGAACACTTCAATCTACCTGGACACACAATTACAGATTTAAAAGTCACCATACTGCAGCAAAAAAACTTCAAGACCAGACTGCAAAGAGAAACTGCAGAGCTGCAGTTCATTTGCAAGTTTGACACAATCAATCTAGGATTGAAAAAGGATCTTGAATGGCTTGCTAATTACAAAAACAGCTTCTCCTCTCTCTGAGTTCACACCTCCAATTCAGCTGCTAGAATACCCCACCCTCCCTGATTTGAGTTAACAAGCTGGTTCAGCCTGATTGGACTAATCTTGTTACCTGCTACCTGGTTCTTGCCTACTTATTTATACCTGCCCCTGGACACTTCCACTGCTTGCATCCGACGAAGTGGGTATTAGCCCATGAAAGCTTATGCTCCAATACTTTAGTTAGTCTTTAAGGTGCCACAGAACTCGTTACCTCTGCTATTCCAGACTAACACGGCTACCTCTCTGATTCATGGGAAACAAAATCTTGTGGCACCTTAAAGACTAACTATAAAGTTTTGAAGCATGAGCTTTCGTGGGCTAATACCCACTTCGTCGGATGCAAGCAGTGGAAATGTTTAGAGGCAGGTCTGGGAAAGTAGGTAAGAACCAGGTGGGAGGTGAAAAGGTTAGTCCAAATAAGCTGAACCAGTTTGTTATCTCCGATCAGGGAGTGTGGATTATTCTTCTAGCATTTGAATGGGGTGTGTGAACATGGAGAGAGGAGAAACAATGTCTGTAATGAGCCAGCCATTCTAGATCTTTGTTCAGTCCTAGAAGGTGTGTGCTGAATTTGCAAATGAATTGAAGTTCTGCAGTTTCCCTTTGTAGTCTGGTCTTGAAGTGTTTTTGCTGCAGGATGCTGACTTTTAAATCAGCTAATGTGTGTCCAGGCAGGTTGAAGTGTTCCCCTACAGGTCTGTGTATATTGCCATTCCTAATATCTGATTTGTGTGCATTTATCCTTTTTCGTAGGGACTGTCCAGTTTGGCCGATGTACATAGCAGAGGGACACTGGTGGCATATAATGGCATATATGACATTGGTTGATGTGCAGGTGAATGAACCAGTGATGGTATGATTGATCTGGTTAGGTCCTGTGATGTTGTTGCTGGTGTAGATATGTGGGCAGAGTTGGCATCGAGGTTTGTTGCATGGATTGGTTCCTGAGTTGGAGTTATTGTGGTGCAGTGTGCTTTTGCTGGTGAGAATTTGTTTAAGGTTGGCAGGTTGTCTGTGTGCCAGGACTGGCCTTCCTCCCAAGGCCTGTGAAAGTGAGGGATTATTGTCCAGGATGGGTTGTAGGTCGCTGATGATGCGTTGCAGAGGTTTTAACTGAGGACTGTAGGTGATGGCCAGTGGTGTTCTGTTGTTTTCTTTCTTGGGCTTGTCTTGCAGCAGTAGGCTTCTGGGTACACGTCTGGCTCTGTTGATCTGTGTCCTTATTTCCTTGTGTGGGTATTGTAGTTTTGAGAAAGCTTGGTGAAGATCTCGTAGGTGTTGGTCTCTGTCTGAGGGGTTGGAGCAAATCCGACAGAACACCACTGGCCATCACCTACAGTCCTCAGTTAAAACCTCTGCAACGCATCATCAGCGACCTACAACCCATCCTGGACAATAATCCCTCACTTTCACAGGCCTTGGGAGGAAGGCCAGTCCTGGCACACAGACAACCTGCCAACCTTAAACAAATTCTCACCAGCAAAAGCACACTGCACCACAATAACTCCAACTCAGGAACCAATCCATGCAACAAACCTCGATGCCAACTCTGCCCACATATCTACACCAGCAACAACATCACAGGACCTAACCAGATCAATCATACCATCACTGGTTCATTCACCTGCACATCAACCAATGTCATATATGCCATTATATGCCACCAGTGTCCCTCTGCTATGTACATCGGCCAAACTGGACAGTCCCTACGAAAAAGGATAAATGCACACAAATCAGATATTAGGAATGGCAATATACACAGACCTGTAGGGGAACACTTCAACCTGCCTGGACACACATTAGCTGATTTAAAAGTCAGCATCCTGCAGCAAAAACACTTCAAGACCAGACTACAAAGGGAAACTGCAGAACTTCAATTCATTTGCAAATTCAGCACACACCTTCTAGGACTGAACAAAGATCTAGAATGGCTGGCTCATTACAGACATTGTTTCTCCTCTCTCCATGTTCACACACCCCATTCAAATGCTAGAAGAATAATCCACACTCCCTGATCGGAGATAACAAACTGGTTCAGCTTATTTGGACTAACCTTTTCACCTCCCACCTGGTTCTTACCTACTTTCCCAGACCTGCCTCTAAACATTTCCACTGCTTGCATCCGACGAAGTGGGTATTAGCCCACGAAAGCTCATGCTTCAAAACTTTATAGTTAGTCTTTAAGGTGCCACAAGATTTTGTTTCCTTTGCTATTCCAGACTAACACGGCTACCTCTCTGATTCTCTGATTCATGACACAGTTAGTAGTTCTGCAATTTCACTTCTGAGCTCTTTCAGAAATTTAGAGTGAATATCATCTGGTCCTGCTGACTTATCATTGTTTAAAGTATCTATTTGTTTTGTTATAGGCATAACTTAAATAAAAATGCTCTCTGTGCTGTGGTTGACAGTTCTTTTATCTACCCCAGTGGAGTCATACCATATAAGACCTTAAAGCCGTCACTGGGCCAGGACTACTTCTGAGCTTCCAAAGCCAGAAGGGACAATTGAGAGCATCTGGTCTGACCTGTTGTATAATACAGGCCATGGAAACTCCCCCCCCAGCCCTCTCTCCCCCCCCCAAAAAAAATTCCTAGAGCATGTTTATTAGAAAAACATCCAATCTTGATTTTAAAATTGACTGATGGATAATCCTTCATATTTCTATCTTGTACCTCAGACTCCCAGGACTGGTAAGATTGTGTATCGTCTTTTTTGTTTTTTAACTATAGAACATCTGAGACAGAGTGTTCGGTTTCCAGCCTTTTATAAAAGAAGTTTGCAGAATTCATAAGGAGAGAACATAGCCATTGCTACTTATACAGCTTTTCTTTCTAGTCTTTTGTTTATTACCTTTCTCTAAACAGAAACCATGGTGCCATCTGCTGTCAGAGGAGGTAACCTTTTCTGGAAGTAAGTGACCTCCTACTAAGACTTATAATTAATGTATGCTCTGCAGTTGAGTTACACATGCTTTTAGTCAAGTTTACTATGCTTATCTGGGGCATGAATGTCACACTGAGGTGATTAATTTTGTGTGCAATCCATGGATCATGAAGAATTAAGTCAATAAGGCACACAGAAGGATACATGTTCTGCCAAATACCTAGTGGTCATGCTTTAATAAAGACCTTTAATTAAATTGTAATGAGGGTCATATTAATTATTAACATCTTGTTAATCAATGAAACTAATGTTTGTACAATGTATCCTATGGAAATAGCTGAATACCTTTAATCTGTTGCTGTTCCTGTCTCTGGCACAGGGTGTCTCTTTCATTCCAGTTGGAGGCCTGAATTTCCTGCAAATTTTAATCTCCACTCTGAAGGCTCAGTGTTGGAGCCACCATCATTTTAGCCACGACTGACACTCACCTCAGTGTTTCTCTCATCTTAATTGACTGGTGAGTTTCTGTTGAATGATGCAACATATTCCACCAAAAGGTGTGAACATAATTCAACCTCCAGTCACTGGAGAATGGGACACTAGAACAGGACATCAGATCTGTGATCAGTGATATATTTTTTTGGCTTTAGAAATACTTATTGCTCTGTTTCAGTTTGTCCAACCACACTGCACTTGAAGGGACTGGCTAATAAATCATTCTGTGGTTCAGTCTTTAATAGTTTGCTCCCACTGTAGCTGAAGGAATAATACACAGAGTTCCATTCACACTGACAGAGAAATAAAGTTCATGTTTCATTCCTTATGCCAGGTAATGACCATTATTATTGGTCTCAGGGATACTTCTCTTGCTGTAGACTTCACTTTTGTATTTTAGTTATGAGAGTCACACAGATTCCTAATGGGTTCCTGCTAGGAATGGATTTTGTAGCACATTTGGATGGATATTGAATAGGTATGTGGACAACAGTTCCTGGCACAATGTGAATTTTGAAGCAACATTTTTTAATTAAAAAAATATAAATTAATTTTGGGAAATCTCAGTGCTCAGTACTCCAATGTTATCCTTTCATACTTTTCCTAAGCTTTTTCTAGGTCCCATGTGAGAGTTCACATCTGCAGTCTAGTGATAGGAACATCTCTTTAATTGATCAGAAAGTCTTTGACTTGCCTCTTCATTCTGGGCTTGATTTTTCATCTTATAATACTATTCCTCCTCCTCCTTCTCCTCCTCAAAAAAAAACATCACAACAGCAATCCTAAAATTATAGGAAGGAAGGCAAGCACCAAAACAACTGTAGTGCTTAAGTTGTCATCTGAGAACGTCTGAAATGTTGTTAATACTCAGAGACACCCAGATGAAATTTAAGGGAAAATACCAGAAGGAAATATTTATAAGAACTAAATTTAAAATGTTCAGCAGCACCTAATATTTCATTTGACTTAGTAAACTATCTTTTAGTATTGGATTTGTCAGCGTGCATTTTCCCTGTGAAGTCCCACTTGGGTTCTGGGCTTTGTTAACTTCTGAGCATAAGATAAATGATTCTGTATTTCCTCTTTTTGAAAAACGGATGATCCTCAGGAGCCAGATTGAGAAAATATTTCCTGTTTACATTTTGCTGATTTTACACATTTATGTAGGTCACACAGGGCTGAGTGTTGAAAACATTGGTCCTTTGGAAGCTATAGAAATATTTTTCCATAAATGGAAGCACAGGGCCACTAAAGTATGCTAAATGTTACATCTTTCTCCTCAAAACTAGCAACATTTCTGGTGTCATCATTCATTATCAACCTCTCCAAATTCAGTGGAGTGCTTAGCTTGTTGGTGAAGTGTTATATGTCTTTCCTCCTAGTTAAGCAAATAGTTTATTTTGTTCTAAGAGCATTAAAAAGTGATTTGTGTCTTACATCAGCTGCAAAGGACCTGTAAGTGTATATGGTTTCCTTTCATGATAAGCAGCAAACAGACAAATCTATATGGCACGGTCTTTGTTTTTGTTGCTTGACAGGTCAGTGAATGGTATAACTACACTAGCCATTGGGATCAGTAGATAAAGGTCTCTGTTGTGTGCCAGGAAATAGTGTTTTCATACCAGCGCTCTTGTGTGACACACATTTATTTCAAAGGGGCAGTGGTACCTGAAAATGGTACGGGCTTCAAAGATGGGAGATGTCTACTTGTAGTTTTGATAATTAAAGGCTAGATTATGGCCACAAGGGTGGGGATGGGGTGGGGGGGAAATGGACCTCAGGCTTCTGCTTCAGCCCCTGGCCTCTGGCCCCAGCAAGTCTAACGCCAGCTCTGGTGACCCCATTAAAACAGGGTCATGACCTACTATGAGGTCCCAACCCACAGTCAGAGAACCGCTGTGGTAGCGGACTCTGTAATTTTGAGTGAACAGTAAAAGGAAAATGACATTGAGAGGGCACTAGGATCAATCACAGGCAGAGTGATAGAGGGAGAATGTCCCGCAGCCTCGTTGTCCCCGCTGCTGAAATGCTGCCGAATCCGCAACAGCAGCGGACATCCCGCAGGCATGCCGCCGAAGACAGCCTGAGTGCCGCCCTGAAGGCAAACGTCAGGCTGCCCCATGCAGCCTGCCACCCCAGGCATGTGCTTGGAGTGCTGGTGCCTGGAGCCAGCCGTAGTGGAAAGCAACCTGGAAGATGGCTGCAGGTGGAATCCCAGGAGTTGCCTGCAAGCCGGAAGCAATTTCTAGGACTGGAAGATGGAAGTACCCCAGAGCGGCTCCTTACGGGACTTCAGACCGCAGGATTGAACTCTGGCTGATGGGACACTTGAAACCAGGGTGGGAGTGTGGCACACCAGAATCTAGGCCTGCGGAGCATAGTGGTCTACCATTGTGTCACCTTATTGAACTGGCCCTGGGGATTGAGTCAGGAAATACTATATTGCTCTTTTAGGTTTTCTCAAGCTACTGGGCCTAAACTGTTGTCTTACTTCCTTATTTAAACTCTTGATAATAAAGATGGCTGGCCTGGATTTTATGAAGAGGTTAAAAAAAAGTGACAACAATTTTCTTTTGGAAAACTCAGAGTTGTCAAAAGTGAAAAATTTTGCAGAAACGTCATTTTTGACAATTTTTGATGCAATATAGTTAAAACAGTGCATTTAAAATTTATCATTGTTTCAATAATGCCAAGTCAGTTTTTCAACTTCTTTCATGTTGAACATATCAAAATGTTTAATTTAGATTTTATATTATATGTTATGTTATTTATATTGCATTTAATATTTTATATTAAATATATTTTGACATTGAAATAAAATATTTTTACCTTATTGAAATTAAACATTTTAACACCGTGGAAAGTAAATGTTTCAATGCTTTTGAACAGAATTTTTTCAGAATTTCTATTCCATGGCAAACTTAGAAATTTCAGCTTTTCGTACTAATTCAGAATGAAAAAAAATTTCAAAATGTTGGAACTTCCTGCAGAATGGAAATTTCATTTTTCAACTAGCTCTAATTTTCTGTCAGATTCCCTTGTTCCTGCTCCAGGTTCATTTTCTCTCATGGCCAGCAGAGCTGCGGGTACTCAGCAGTGTTTCTCCTGCTGTGATTCTGCCTTGCTACTGGAGGGTGCTGTGGTACCAGCATTGAGAGCAGGAATACTGTTTCTTTTTCCTCCTCTGCTCTCACTCCTGTAGGTAATCTGCCAACATGGTACTGCTGAGGGAGGAGGAGAAGACCGCTGGATGCTTCAAGACCTTGCTAGCAGGGAGCTGACAGGTCAAATTGAGGAGACTGGGGCACAACGGTGAAGAGGCTGGAGGCATGAGGAATTCCCTGGAGCTTCTGTTACCTTGCTTTGCCCCACTAGCCACTTCCTACTTGACCCCTGTGACTCCCTGTGGCCTGGCGCACTCTGCTTCCTACAGCTCCCATTGGCTGGGAATGGGGAAACATGGCCAGTGGAAGCTGCGAGCAGCCGAACGTACAGCTACTCGGGTAAACAAAACATCTTGCACTCAGCCAGGGGCTTACCCTGGCCAAGCCATGGAACAAGTTTGGGAACCCCTGGCCTAGGGTATTTGCAACTTTTATTTTCTGCCAGCGCCAGTAAAGAAACTTCATCTAGAGCTTGGAACACTTAGAGTTTTTGCCTTTGAGCTTGTAGTATGCATAGCATGCCACCAAATACCTACAAGTAACTGGTGTATCACATCTACAGTTAGAGCTTGGGGTGCAATTCACAGCTTGACTAGCTCTGTCTGAGTTAGCGTGCTAAAAACTGAGTGTAGCCTTGGCAACAGGATGGAGTAGCTGCCCTGAGTATGTGCCTAGCATCTTGGATGGGTATATATTTGGGGTGGCTAGTGCTTTATGCTCTATCTTGAGCAAGCTAGCTTTATCAGAGCTAGTGAAGATGGGTGTCCTCGAGCTGAGAATTATACCCCCAGCTCAAAGTGTAGACACTCCCTCATAGACATCCCACACTGGAGTCAATTATGACCTTACTGGTGAATGGTGTGACTCATAGATGTGAGTTTATGGTAAAAATTCTATGCCTAGCTCAAAGTGTAGACACTCCCTCATAGATATCCTAAACTGGCGTACATTATGACCTGACTGGTGAATGGTGTGACTCATAGCTGTGAGTTTATGGTGCTGCAATTGCATGGGTGAACCACCCCATGAAACTGAGCAGAATATTTATTTAGAAGTTTGTGTACAGACTTCTTCTATCAGGCTGTAGAGGGGTTTGGATGAGATTTGTCCCTTTCCGGGGCGGCGGGGGACCATACCATCTCAGTACTTCCTTCCAGCTGTTGACGGGGAACTAGCCTATCCATGGGAGTCTCTCGCTGTGTCAGCTGTAGAGGCAAAAACAGACAGTTATTCACGCCCAGCTCCCACCCACTCCACTGCGTCCCAGCCTGCGGCCCTAGCAGCAGCAGAAGGCCTGCTGCTGAGTCACTGGGGATCCTGGCTGCAACACACTGACATAGGCTTTGGCAGTACTGCAGCCAGACTAGGACTGGCTGCACCTGGGCTACTTCCTAACTCTCCCTCTGGAGGTACCTGGGTTCGGACGGTGTCCTCCGGGGGGGAGCGGAGTGGGGGGAGGGTTAAGCACCATGGGCTTTTCTGGGTAACTGGTGAGGTATTAATTTGGCAGCTCCTCTGGGCTCTGGTCAGCATCAGTCGTTGGTTGGGTGGGCCAGTCTTCAGGTTTGTTGCCAATTGCCGGGGTCTCCTAACCAGAAGCTAGGCCATAGGTGTCTACCCTCTTGGTGGCTGCTCCTAGCTCAGGGGCTGGGCTTTTATACTTCCTGTCCTGCACCTTGACCTCTGGGGAGTGGCTGTAGGACTCACTGGCTCCGTCCGCTTTGGTGTCCGGAGGGGCTTCTCCCTCTCCGAAGCGGAGGTTGACCACACCACCTCACTATACTCGCTTCCCCTCAATTGTGGCTCCCACTCATTGGGGCCAGACCCTTCCATACCTGCCAGGCAAGACAGAAAGTCTGCATTCGCATGGTCCTTACCCTCCTTATGGCAAACAGTAAAAGCATAGGGCTGTAGTGCCAGGTACCAATGCATTATTCTCGCAATATTATTTTTAATTTTGGCCAGCTACTGGAGCAAGGTCTGGTTCGTGACCAATGTAAACAGGCCCCCAAAGAGGTGGTAATGCAGGGCATCACATGCCCATTTTACCACTAGGGCCTCCTTCTCTACCACATAGTTCTTTTCCCATGGAAACAATTTCTGGCTAATATACAAGACTGGGTGTTCTTCTCCATCTATGTCCTGGGACAGGACAGCCCGAAGTCCTACCTCTGAGGTGTCTGCCTGGAGGATGAACTCCCGGTCAAAGTATGGGCTATAGAGGATGGGTTTACTCTCTTTGAATGTCAGAAAGGCATCTTCACACTCCAGGGTCCAAATCACATGCAGGGGGCTGTCCTTGATCAAATGTCCGGTCACAGGGACTGTGAGGGATGTGAATTGGGGAATAAAACATTGATAGTAGCCAGCAAGTCCCAGGGACTGGCACACTTGGCTCTTCATGGTGGGTGGCGGGCAGGCTGCTGAGGCCTGAATCTTTCTCACAGGGGGCTTCATTTTTCCTCTCCTTATGGTGTACCCAAGATATGTGGTCCCTTGGCATCCAAGGCAGCATTTTTTGGATTGTCTGTTAACCCAGCTGCCTGCAGGGACCTCAAGACTGCAGCTACCTGCTCTGGGTAGTCCTTCCAATGTGGTTGTTTACAATGCGGTTGCCTCATTGGGGTTGGAGGCTGAGGTCCATCAACCATTGAGACATTGCCATGAAGGCCGAAGGGCATCTGAGTAAATTGATAGAGGCCTGTGGGGGTGGCAAATGTGGTCTTTCCCTGGAGGCAGGGTTGAAGGGAATCTATCAGTATCCTTTGCTCAGACTGAGTGGTGAGGAAATGGGCCTCCCCTAAAGGCCCAGCAGTTCATCTAAATGGGGTGGCGGATAGGCATCAAATTATTGATACAACATGTCCATTGGGATTAGGTACCAGCACTACTGGGCTGTGCCATTCATTCTTCTATGGTTCGATGACTCCCACGTCTAACATAGACTGTACATCCTCCTCAATGACTTGTTGCAAGGAGTGCGGCAGGGGCCTTATCAGTTTCCAGATCACTACCCCAAGCTCTGTCTGAATGGTATGATGAACTAGGGTAGTGAAGCACTGGAATGGATTACCTGGGGAGGTGGTGGAATCTCCTTCCTTAGAAGTTTTTAAGGTCAGGCTTGACAAAGCCCTGGCTTGGATGATTTAGTTGGGAATTGGTCCTGCTTTGAGCAGGGGTTGGACTAGATGATCTCCTGAGGTCCCTTCCAACCCTGATATTCTATGATCCCCATGTTTAGGATTTGGCAGATTAACATCTGGCTGCAGTGTGAATCAAACAGGGCCAGGGTTGGGCAATCCTCATTGACTACTGGACCGTAATCTTGGTAGGGTGTGGCCGTCGGGTGCAGGTTTCCACGCAAATGTGACCGAAGCTGCAGTCCATCTCAGTGCACTCATGTTGCAAGTGTCCCTATTTCCTGTAGGAGAAACAAGGTGTGAGCTCCGGATGCCGAGGCCTGGAGGATGTTCCTATGGGGCCCCTGCGGGTATTCGATTGGTCCCCCGACCTCTGGCTCAGGGTTGCTAGGGCTTGATGAACCAGCACCTTGGGGTGTCTATACCAGGACTTCTGGCCCTGCTAAGGGTTTCACAGTTCTGTCTGGGCGCTCCCCTTTTTCTCTAGGTTAGGGCGCTTGGGCCCAGGCGGGTCGGTTTGAATAGTCACCTCAGGGCTTCAGCCGCGAGGAAATCCTCCATCAGAGTATTGGTGGTGGCCAGTGTCACAAGCTGATGGCAGAGGACCTAGGCCTTTCCTCACGGTGGGAGGATGTGGACAAATTATACCATAATAACTTGCTCAGGGAGCTCATGTGGAGTTCACCTCCCAGGATGTAGCCTGTGTTAGCATGCCTCCTTCAGCTCCTGGGCCACCAACTGAAGTCGGGCGCCCATTGGGTAGATCACATCCTGGAACTGCTGCCGGAAGATTTCCGGGTTGATGTCCAAGGCATCTAGGATCGCCACCTTTACCTGGGTGTAGTCCCACGACGCTTCCTCTGAAATGTTTTAATATGGTCAAATGTAAAATAATTATATGTAGGAAAACCTTAGATCCTGGAAAGCAATGACACTGAATGTCATGATGGATCATCAGCTGCACATGAGCTCTAGATGCTATGAGAATATATAAACAGGATTGTCAAATTAACTCTGTATTTGGCAATGGTGCGATCACTATGTACAGCAATCATTTGTCCAAGTCTTGTGTCCACAATTTGAGAAGGATGTTGATAAACATGTAGAGGGTTCAGAGAAGAGTCCCAAGAATGATTAAAGGACTGGAAACCACATTTTATAGTGAGAGATTCAAGGAGCTCATTCTATTTGGCTTATTAAAGAGAATGTTAAGGGTTGACTTGATCACAGTCTATAAGTGCCTACACAGGGACTAAGAATTTGACAATGAGCTCTTCAATCTAGCAAATGAACGTATGACAAAATTTGATTGCTGGACATGGTAGCTAGACAAATTTAAACTGAAATAAAGTGTAAATGTTTAACAAAGAAAATAATAACCATAACAACAACTTATTCAGTGTTGTGGTGGATTCTCCATCACTGACCATTTTTAAATCAAGACTGGATATTTTTCTGAAAGATATGCTCTAATTCAAACAGGAATTAGTTCAGGGAAGTTCTATGGTCTGTGTTGTGCAGGTGGTCGGACTGGATGGGTACAGTGGTCCCTTCTGGTTTTATAATCTCCGAGTTCTGCTCCTGTTGAAGTTAATGGAAAAACTTCCATGGACTCAAGTGGGGATAGAATTAGACCCGTGCTAAACATGTTTGAAATAGCTCACACTAAATTTTAATAATAATAATAAATAAATGTTAGAATACATGTGAAATAGAAATGTAGAGATTAAAGAAGTATTTAATAAAACACTAAGCAATATATTGGAGGGAATCAAGCCTGCATTTGTAGGAAGATAAATGGCCTAATTTGTTTTTTCCATTTCTAATTTATATGCTTCTATGATTTATTATTATCTCACAGAGCCATTTTCCTTGTCATTTCATTTTAACACTCTAATCACAATAAAACACATTGTACAATGGGATGTGGAGCAGCTCAGAACAAAACCACCATTATCAGACCTCTTTGACTGGTCCTGATGGATATATGAAGGACATGGAGTTGCCATGTAACCATGCATGAAAATGGTCTAGTTCAGATTGAAGTTAAAAATGAATGACCTTCCATGATGCTCCCCTTCTTTCATAGAGCTGCAATAAGGAAATAGCTTGCAAACCGGAGCTTGCTTAGTCTACAACAGGAACTTGCCATAAATCAAAAAACTTCAGGGAAATGAGGTGCAGAACACACCTTTGCCATCTCATAAACGTAGCTAGGTTTTATCAGTTCGTGGCAAGCAGCTGTTGTTAATTCCTTTGATGCAGACTGAAACATTTATTGTTTGTTCCTTTAAGAAACTAGGTGTGAGTGACACATGATGGAATTCCTTACCCCGCCTGTTTACTTTGGCTTATAAAACTTTTTAAATAAGACTTCTGTACGTAATTCTATCATAGAAAGACATGCCATTTTCCAGATCTGAGTGGTCTTAGAGACATTTTAAAATATTTAAACTATTCATATACAAGAGTAAACTAATACCACAACTGAGTGATGCATCAAAAATGTGGATATTTACATGAACCATTTGAGACTTCATGAAATTGCAGTTCCTCTGACAATATTCCTTTTCAGACCTTTCATTCCTTTCTGTGTCCAATCCCAGAACAAGCCCTATCTCCCTTGTCTTCGGTTATCAGATTTCAAAGTTGCTCTCCAGCTCAAGAAGAGGGTCCCTGCCACTGTCCTACCATTTTGTTAAGATATTTTGAGTGAGGACTCAGTGTTTGGAAACTTTGAATCTATAACCTAATTACATAATATTTGCTATTGCTTCCAGCTTTCCCAAAAATTCTGCTTAGGTTTATATTTTGTCATGTTTATTATTCTTAGCTTAAAGAGGAAATTTTTAAGTAAATTTGTTAAATTTCCTTTTTGCTGATGTTTGAGAATATTTTAATAAAAGGGGATACTTGTAAATTGGCATCCCCAGTGGAGGGCAGAGTTAAGGTTGTGATGTGTGGCTGTGTAGGAGGGTTGTTGTAGTAATGGTAAGTTGTGTGCCTATAAATGGAGGAACTGAAGGTATATACTGCTAGATGGTGCACATTTTTTAAAATTTCTTTGCTTTTGTGGATTTGTATTAGGTATGTTGTGTGTATATTACCCTTAATTGTTTCACAACAAGGATTTTGTGTATTAATATAGAATTTTTTTTCAGTAATAATTAAGTTAAAATCAGGAATGGAAATCATGAGCTCTGCGTGGACAGTATGTGATTCTCCTCTAATTTTGAACACTGCTCTGAAAATGATTGTGGTGTTATGTAGGTGCTCACATCTACAACATATATATCTGGTATATTTGGAGGACTGCATTCTGAAACACAACATATGATGGAAGCTGTATGTTTGAAGCTCTTATATATCCAGAGAACAGGTAGAGTACACCACTGTATCTCGGTCCTGACATAGTGGAACCAATTCTAGGATTGAAAGCTCAGTCTCCATGCCCATTCAATCTTAGATATCTCTACTGAAACAAACACAAGAGTATCAATGAATGCTAGCTGTGATTATGATTTTACTGAGATGGACACTTGTCTACTAGGAATTGTACTGAAAATGCAATGTAGATGTCACATAGACCATTGCAACGGCAACATACATTAATGACTTTTGGTCACTGCCATGATCTGGATTTGATCTGAACTGGTAACCTAGATATAAAAAGTTGCTAGATCACATTAACAGTCCTTTAGAAATCTAGTTTTTCTAGAATAAATGAATTCTAAGCTGTTTGATCTATTTAGCTCTTATGTGCAAGCTTCTCAGCCATCTCCCCTTTTAACCTTTCCTCTTGTCATGCATTACTTATTAGAAAGACTCCCAGACTTACTGAGTCTCTTTCTGTGTTAGGTGTATGTGGGTGAATACTCGTTTCCCTGCATTTTAGATGACATAACAAGAGGCTTAGCTGCTTTGATATCCTTTTTCCCCCCACTGGACCCTCTATTCCCATCCCAGTTGTTGTATTCTAATTTGTTATGCCCTGGAGAATACAACGAACTCTTGCTTACACTACTGCACAGGGTCAATCTAAGATACTCAACTTCAGCTATGTGAAGCTGATGTTCTCCTGTCGACTCCGCTTGTGCTCTTCCTTCTGGTGGAGTACCAGAGTCAATGGGAGAGCACTCAGTGGTCAATTTATCATGTCCAGGAGTAATGGAATGAAATTCCAGAAAGGAAAATTCCATCTATATATGTGAAAATTCTGTGGAGAGTCACCTAATGGAAGCTCCATCCCTTGAGTCACTTACAAATAGACTGGAAAAGGTAGAAAATACACAGTAGGAAGAAATCCTGCAATTTCAGAGGGAATAGACAAATGTCTTCCAACACTTATTTGTTTGAATGAAACCAATTTCTTTGAATCACATTTGTTTGCTTATATTCATCACAATCAGTATTTTCGGATCTCCCTGGGAGAAGTTGCATAACTCGTAGCATATTGTTTTTTCTTGATGCATTCCAGTGGTCACATTTATTTGCTTTTTCCAATGTGTTGAAATAACTTTTACAACATGAGAACAATATATTGCTAGTGTCTATAAAGGTACAGCATACATAAGTAGATGAGTTCATAGGAAGGTTTTGTTTAAAGTGACAAGGAAATAGAGGTGAAAAGGCAACTCTTTCTTATCAGAAAATGAATTATATAGGGAAATCAGCTGAGTACCTCCTAATTACGTAAAGTCCACTCACTATGAAACTGATATGAAGTGAGACGACCACAGTTGTTAAGCTTTCAAATTAATTTACTTAATACAAGGCTGGATGAACTCTTGAGTGTGGGTGCTAGACATGGGATGCCTTTCCCTTCTCCCATAATACCACTTCTCAAATAATTGTTAGAAGTGGGATTGGTGATATGGCCAGCAGTCAGCATTTTCTGCAGGGTAGGAAGAAGGACTGTATTAAATCTAGACACAGACTTGGATCCTTTTTTGGGGGGATAATAACCACGAGTTGGGAAATGGAAGGTGAAAGGGGTGATAACGTTGTTGGGGAGGCAAGAGGTCAGACAAAAGAGAGCCAACATGGAGGCGAGTGTGAGGAAAGGAGTGAGCCAGACAATATAGTGTAGAAGTGGAAAGAAATGGGAGGGAGGGACAAATTTAACAAGGAACACTGTGACAATGTGTCTTGGAACACCTGTATTCCCAAAGTTTGTGTTTTGTCTCCATTTTTATATGAACCCTTGAAGATTCATCACTTGAAAATGTTCCATTGGCAAACTAAGCTTCTGACATTAACAACAGGTTAGGAGTGTATGTGCCTGAAGGACCACCACTCCACCAGACCTGTCACAGGTTGCAGCCGGCTTTCCTCCCACTGGTCTTCTACTGAAGCTGTTAAAAAAAATCCCACAAAAACTGATGTTTTTGCTAAATCTTTTGCTGAAAAAATGAAAATTCCCATGGAAAACAGACATTTTTTGTGAAAATTTTCAGTTAATCAAACTGCAGCTTTCCTTAAAAATACAATTTTGGACAGAAAATTTCTGACCAGCCTTCCACTGAGTTGACATCTGCTGCATAAGTCCTCAAGCCAAACCCTTCTTGCAAACACGGTGCCCTAGGGAGGAAGAACATGGGGCAGGGGGAAGGGCTGGTTGGCTGCAGAGAGGAGTGGTCATCCTTTTAATTACATTCCTCCCATGCATGCTTAGCTGATGTCCACACTGCATACTTTCAAACTCCCATCCATGAGCTGACATTCACATTGGCAAGGTGACCTTTGTTTATTCTGGCTAATTTAACACAGTGTTTCAACCAAGGGAATTCCTGAATATTATTTAATATACCATTGACCCATCAAACACTGGATATCATGGTGTACCATTTAGAAGTCTCTAAAGCAACTCTCTTGACTGTGGACACACAGGGAGAAATATTCTGCACAGTCACCATGAATTTCCTGAAGAACTCTTACTCCCATAACATGAAGTTCTGCATATGCAAAATATGATGCATCATTGTCAGAACTTCCTTTTTGGAAAATCTTGACAGAGACCAAAAATCAGTCACCTAATAAATGATTTTAAAGGCCAGAATCTTGACTGTTGTAAATTGGTGTCACTCCATTAATTGCAGTGACATTTACATGAGTTTAAGATTTGGCCCCAAATTTCCATAGGCTGAGCAGATAATTGATACTCAAACAAATCAGCTTACCAGAAAATGTCTGTTTGAGATCAGAACAGGTTTAATCTGCAGCACCATGGACAGAGCATGAAAAAAAGGAAAACCATCAAAACAAATAGGAGGAAAAAAACAACATAAAATGGAGTAATGAAAGAAGCACATGTTTCATGACTCTACTGGGGCTCTGTTTTAACTGGAGTACCAGTGGTAAATATCTGGCTATGTTTATCTACTACAGAGGTATTATTATTGACTCTGTTTCTGCAGTAGATGTGCTTAGTTTACAAATAGATGTGCTTTCTAATTCAGTCATGCAAATTCAGTTTGGATTCTGGGAATCATGCTTCGTTTCCCCAGTTTATGCATCATCATGAGTAATAATGATTTAGACTTTACCAGCACCTGTGCAACCCTATTTCCTTTAGTAGGCTTGCACAAGTATCATTGAGCAGAACTTGCTGGGAAATTCTGTTGCTTCAGATGTCAGAAATCAATCTGCAGTCATTCAGAGTTAGCTGTATTGGTTCTACATGGCTAATGGAAGTAAAAAAAGCAATGATACCTTAGTTTGGCTACAAAAGCTAGCATTAGAACTGTTGAGTAGGATCATTATTAGAAACACCTCTCAGAGCAGAACTACATTTTAAGTCTGTCACGGTGCCATCATTAGCACTTATGGTCATGTTTCATAGTGAAACAAGTCAAGTATAGAACAGGATTTACCAAAGCTGAGCACAGCTGACTTCTCAATTTTCAATATGTTAATGACAATGTTTGGTTATTGTGGCAACATTACCAATTATTAATCATATTTTAGATGCATGACATGTGATAACATGCCCCTAAACTTAGTTAGGTAGCCTAACAACTCATGTTGGATAGAAGGCTTAAATTTCCTTGAGAAAACAAAACTTTCCCAGACACATTCAATATCTCTCACAGGGGGGGCATCGTGGCATGAATAAATATCTTAATACTATGTTCCAGAACTCTTCACCTGTAATTACTGAGCCCAAATGTCACTGCAACTAGTGTTTAAGAATAGATATGCAAACTAAGGACTGGCAAAACTGGACTGGGGTAGGGAGAATGGGCTGTCTCTTCAGGAAATACATCTCCAGCCAGCATAGCTCATTGTAAGATTCTTGCTGGAGTATAATGAAAGAACAATGTGACAGCGTGGGAAATACATCTATATCCATTTATGAATTCCTTTCTGTTTTGCACTGCAGAGCTACAATTCATTTGCAAACTTAACACCATTAATTTGTGCTTGAATAGCAACTGGGAGTGACTGCCTCATTACAAAAGCAATTTTCCCTCTTGGTATTGACACTTCCTCATCAATTACTGGGAGTGGACCACATCCACCCTGACTGAATTGGCCTGATCAACATGGATCTCCACTTGTAAAGTAACTCCCTTTTCTTCATGTGACTGTATCTGTAATTTTCACTCCATGCATCTGAAGAAGTAGGTTTTTTTACCCATGAAAACTTATGCCCAAATAAATCTGTTAATCTTTAAGGTGCCACTGGACTCCTCATTGTATTTATGATTGTAACTTTCAGCATGGATTAGAACATCCATTTTTTTATCAGAAACTTGACTGTGTCTGGGAAGCTGAAAGGGGGCTATCAAGGGGCAATCAACATTCAATAGTCCTATCCTATGCAGCCAATCAGTTCTATCATTCAATAGTCCTATCCTGTGTAGCCAATCAGTTCATTTTATCATCTTTCAGCAGATTAACTTGATCATGACATTTCCCAGGGAAGGCTTAAATTTCCTTGAGAGTTGTCCCTTGGGGTCTTCCCACTTTTACCCTACCAGAGAACCACTTTGATATTGTTAATCTGACAACACCTAACACCTTATGCATACACTTCAGGTGTTAGGTGTGGTCAGACCAACACCTGGTGGGAAGATGGGGTTGGTACTGGTAAAGCCATTGCATTTTAATGGTAGAGGTTGGAGCACAGAAAATCACCTGCAGGAGAAAAGAAACAAAATGTGTCAGAGACTACTTTTAAAAGTGACATGCTCTCTAAACAAAGAGAAGGCAGTCTATTACCAGAAACAGAAGACACAACTGGAGAAGTAGGGACAGGAGGAGCTTTGCCTTCATTCAATGACACTGACCATACCCAAAGACTCTCTCAAGAGTGGTGTCTCTCATGAGCAGATTGTGTTCAGGCATTTGTCGTTTTGCTTAGATGTGTAACCCTCCTGTGCTGTCCAGAAATAAAGTGTGTGTATTAAAGAAGTTTCTTTGCAAATCCTGTGTACCCTATTTTATTTGTCATATATCCCTGAAGAGTTAAACTATAAACCAGTTGTCCACAGAGATGGATCTATGGGAAGCAAACACAAGCAATTGGTGATTCTTGGAGGTGCAGAAGTGGGTCCAGGAAGTAGGGCCATTGGACAGCTAAGTCCCACAAATTAAGGAAGGGAATGAGACAGGAACTCCGCCCTGGCAGTATGTTTTGGAGACCAGGGCTAGAAACAGTCTGGACTCTGCCTAGGTACAATTGTTTTGGATACACATGGGATCCAGAGTTGTGTCTGATTATCAGAGTCTGGTGACCAGCCATTAGGGGAGCTCAGTCAGGTCTGTGATAAATGGGAAGAATTATTTTCTTAAAGGAGTAGAAACTCATACTAATGTAGCTCTTTGGCAGGAGACAAAAGAGGAGGAAGTTGGCTTTTGAGTAGAGGGCAGATTGCTCTACATACCATGGAATGAATTACCTTTGACGATATTTCTGTAACTTAATCTAAAATCTACTTAGCAATTGGGATAAATGAATCTTGATATGATGAGACAATAATTTATGTTCGTTTAAAGTATTTTTATCTCTTTTTTAAAAAGATATATTAATTTGCAATGGAATTTGGTTATAGGTTTAGAATGTCTACATGCTTAAAAAAATTGTCAAAATTGTTTTTCATGATCATATTTCGGCAAAGTGTCTGCTTTGACTTTTGATCAAAAAACTAAACACCTGAATACAGAAAAGTTTGATTTTCAGATTTTTGCTTAAAAGTTGAAATTGTGTATGGAATATTTTTAGAAATAATTTCATTTTGTTATCAGCAACACTTTCCATTGTGGACGGGGGATAGAGAAAGCCATTTTCCAAACACATCCACTGCAGTTTTGTCACTGAAGAAAAGACACCCTAAAAATGGGAGTTTAAGGGAAGAGTTCTGAAAGCTGGGGTAATCCACTCCTGTCTCTGTCCAAGGCCAAGGAAGAAAGGGTCCTTTTCCAATGAGGACTTATTTGCACAAGGTAAATTCACCAGAGGAGTGAACAAGAGACCAAGCAAGAGAAAGAAGTAGAGGAAGGGTCCATAGTTAACAGTCACCCTGAAACTGACCTTACCATGAACATGTCATTCCAGTGACAAGGAAAGGCTGCATTTTATTGGAAGGGCTGCTTCACTTAGTTTTTGAAAAAGCTCATTCTTTGAATGGGCATGATACAAAGCCCATTAAAGTCAACGGAAACACCTACAGTGACTTCAACAAGCTTTGAATAAGGTCTTGTGTGCTTGGTTGCATTTAACTAGTCTGCAGTACATATTTGTGGCTGTTGCTTTTCCTGCTAACTAATCATTATTTTTCACAGCTGCTATTTACTCAGTCTTGTTTATATTCTAGGTGGTTTCAGATGTACATTCCGTTTCATGAGAATAACTTGGTGAACTGATGGATTTGGGGGAATAGGAGTAGGTAGGCAATGATGATGAAAGGCTTTATAAGACCTTCCATCAGGTGCGTTATTTCTATACCTGAGGAAAATATTTTTTTCAATTGCATCCCTGAAACATTGACCTTTGCGCTGATAAGGTCCACTTCGTCAAACATTGTGTTAATTTTGGACTGTGTAGATAATTTGGAAGCTAAGTCTTCTGTATTTATTTTAATTACTTTGTATTTTACTCTTTTCCATTTCTGTCCTTTTGTCTTGGTTGAATCTGAGGGAAATAGGTGCTTTTAGGGAAATAATCTATCCCTGTTTGAACTGCCTTGAAGAGATAATAGCAATTTACCATGCATAATATATACACGATACACCTTCTTAGTAAGTTAGATAAACCCCTTGAGCATGTTAAGTAAACCAGTTCAAGAGAAAGTAATCTTTTGTCAATATTAAATTTACTCCAGGATACTGTGTTGTTTTTTTGTAGGTTTTTTTTTTAAATTTAATTTGTACATTGGGTGTCACCTAAGTATACAGTATTGCACAAATGAAAGTATACAGTGTGTGTCATCGAAATATATATACAGCATTGCTCAAACAAATCTATATTGGCCTTGTAAAAGTAATTCCAGTACATCCGTAATAAGTGAGAAGGCATGCTACTATTGTATAAATCCCTTCCCTGTATATAGGCAAATAACCTTTTGGTATACCGTATATACTCGAGTATAAGCCGAGTTTTTCAGCCCACTTTTTGGGCTGAAAAAAGCTGCCTCGGCTTATACTCGAGTCAGTGAAAAATGTGCGCCCCGGTTCCTCCCCTCCCCGCCGGAAAAAAAAAAAATAAAAAAAAAACCGCCTCGCTCTCCCGTCCCCACCGCGCGGGCGGGCTGCCGGGAGCGTCCCGGTTCCCCCCTCCCCGCCGCGGGCGGGCTGCTGGGAGTGCGCCCGCGGCGGGGAGGGGGGAACCGGGACGCTCCCGGCAGCCCGCCCGCGCGGCGGGGACGGGAGAGCGAGGCGGGTTTTTTTTTTTCCGGCGGGGAGGGGAGGAACCGGGCAGCCCACCCGCGGCGGGGAGGGGGGAACCGGGACGCTCCCGGCAGCCCGCCCGCGCGGCGGGGACGGGAGAGCGAGGCGTTGTTTTTTTTTTTCCGGCGGGGAGGGGAGGAACCGGGCAGCCCGCCCGCGGCGGGGAGGGGGGAACCGGGACGCTCCCGGCAGCCCGCCCGCACGGCGGGGACGGGAGAGCGAGGCGCTTTTTTTTTTTTTTCCGGCGGGGAGGGGAGGAACCGGGGCGTAATGCATATTTACTCTCCTTTAGGCAGGTTGAGCCAATAATGATTGCAATCAATACAACAGTCTTTAATCAGTATAGTTTTATTATAGAAGCTTCAAGGGTCTCCAACTATCAGATGCACTCACTTACATTTTGTGGGTGATTTACCGGATGTACCTTGTGAAAACTACTAAAAGAAGTTTAAAATGTATTTTCATTTGGAGTGAGTGAAAATCCTGATAGATACGGTATCTATTTTTATTTTTGAAGTTTACCGGTAGCTGCTGCATTTCCCACCCTAGGCTTATACTCGAGTCAATAACTTTTCCAGCTTTTTGTGGTAAAATTAGGTGCATCGGCTTATATTCGGGTCGACCTATACTCGAGTATATACGGTAGTTAAAAACCAGTTCTTTATCTCTTGTTTATATTTGCTGTAATCCACACAGTTTTTCTTAGAAAATTTTAAGTGGGTTGCATGTAAGGGACAAGGAAATCCATGGGTTATTGTTACCTTGAAAATTATATTTGTCTGGAAATTTTTGACATAGGTTATCAGTAATGTGTAACATTACTACAAGTGAAAGTAATGGGGGTTGGACTAAATGACCTCCAGAGGTCCCTTCCAACCCTAATATTCTATGGTTCTATGAAAGAAGTTAACATAAAATGTTCCCCGTTATATTTTCCAGTCATGTAGGCCTGGTCCAATAGCCATTGAAGTGAATGGGGGTCTTTCACACTAATTTCAGTAGCTTTGAGTAAGTTGTTCTGACAGTTTTTCCCATCCTGAAATGATTCTTGTAAAAATTACAAATATAAAAATATCAGTACAGTAAACCCTCGATTTAACGGACCTCGATTTAACGGACTTCGGATGCAACGGACAAAATTTCTAAGCAAGTCTGATGCATCCGAAATCCATTTGTCGAGGGCTGGCTGCCGGGTCACGGCTGCCGCCCGGGTCACGGCAGCAGGCGGGCTGGCTGCCGGCTCCCGGCTGCCGCCCGGGTCACAGCAGCGGGCGGGCTGGCTGCCGGTTCCCGGGTCCCGCCCGGCTCCCGCCTGCGGGCGGGCTGCCGGCTCCCTGCCAGGACCCGGGCGGGCTGGCTGCCGGCTCCCACCTGCGGGCGGGCGGGCGGGCTGCTGCTCCGACAGCTCGGTTTTTTTTTATTATTAAATAACGGACTTTCTGATTTAACGGACACCCCCTCGCCCGCATTAGTCTGTTAAATCGAGGTTTTACTGTATATATTATTGAAAATATGCTGTATCAGATTCTGGAATTTGTTGTAACTAGACAATTAAAAATCTATTCAAGTTAGTTCCTTTTACTGCGTGTATTTAAGAGGAAGATTGGCTGAAAAGACACATGTCTATGAATGCACACATCTGAATTTCCACAAATGTATTGAATGGGGAAATCATTCCATAAAGATTTCGAAAATTTGCGGACAGTAACTTTAGTCGGCTTCCAGGCATGTTTCAGATTACAAATAAATGCCATATAGCATCATGGAGAACATTAGGTAATCTGTTGAGTTGCTGTTGTTTTATGTATGGGGTTTTAGGAAGTAGAACCCATGGCTGAACATGAGTCAGTGATTTAACATTTGAGGACTGTAAAAGTCCATTTGATTTCTAGCAGCCACCCTGAAATTTTTGAGCCAACATTTGAGTGAGTACTGGTGGAAGGAAGAGTTGAGGGTTGCTGGCTGGAGGTGGATTTTGCTGGTTGAAGGTGACTGGATTGACCTTAAAGACACCAAAGACTAGTCTCTTCATGGACTGCATCCAGTGGGAATGTGGATTTGAGACCATATTTGTAGGACCTAGGTCCCCACAGCTACTGAAAAGGAAATTTGAACTGGGATCAGATAAGACTCTCCTGTGCTTGAGATGATAAAGAGGACACATATATATGAACAGTAACTGAGTTCATTCATGGATTTGCTTGTAATTAATAAAGTAAGAATTTGTTTTTAAAAAGTCTGTAATGGAGCTGTGGTAATTGACTTTCCCTGCAAACCTTTGAAGAGCACCAAATGCATTTATCAGAAACATCCCTGGGTACAGGCTCTTTGGAATAAGGCAGCAGAGTGAGGGGTGACAAAAGAGAAAATTTCCAAGTCTGAAGGTTTGTAATGGCAGCAGTACCTGAGCTCATGGAGTAGGAAACATGGAGTCATGGCAAGCACCTTCTTCAAAAGCTGATGGTCTTTCTCATTCAATTTCTCATTTTCCATGTTGTCCAACCTGCAGTCCCTTGTTGTAATCCTGTATAGAACCTGGCCATTTAGCCTCATTTTGGCTGAAAGAAATACTTTTTAATGGAGAAAGTGGATACAGTGTAGAAGAAGCCCCTCCCCTTGCCATCTGAACATAAAGTTGTTGGATGAGCATGAATATTTGGCTTCAATACTTGGAGTTTAAATGGCTAAGTGTGAAGTCTGGCTTATGAAAAATTATCTAAAGCCTCGATGCTGTAAGGGACTTGATGTCAAAATGGAAACCCATTGAAATGAGCGGGGTTCTGGGCAGGTTAAGAAGTCAGGACCCTGATTCAAGAAAGAATTTAAATAATTTAGCACATAAAGACTGTGTTTAAATGTAAGTATGAACATCTAGGAACAAAGAATGGGGGCTCTTCTCTGGGAACCTGAACTCCCAGTGTGACACTGTGGTCAAAATGGCTAGTATGAGCCTGTGATTTATAAACAAAGGAAATCAACCAGAAATAGGAAGGTTATATCTGGCTGTGTATTTGGCACTGCTGTGACCATTACTAGAATATGTTGTCCAGTTCTAGTGTCCAAAGTTCAAATTGAAGAAGAATATTGAAAATTGGAGTGGGTTCACAGAATGATTATGGGATTGGAAACCATGGCTTTTAGTGGAAGACTTAAGAGTAGTCTATTTATTTTATTGAAGAGAAGAATGAGGGGTGACTTGTTCACAGTCTATAAATACCTGTATGGGGAATAAAAAATTGATAACAGAGCTCTTCAATCTACCTGACAAAAGTATAACAACATCCAATGGCTGGAAGTGGAAGCTAGATAAATTGAGATTAGAAATGAAGCACAAATTTTTAACAGTGAGAGCAATTAAGATCTGAAATAATTTATCCAGGGTTCTGGTATATTCTCTATCATTGGACATGAAGAATGGATGTTTTTCTAAAATTATATGCTTTAGTTCAAAGAAGAATTAATTCAGGATAATCCTATGTTTTATGTATGTTATTCAGGAGATCAGACTAAATTATCACAATGGTCACTTGTGACTTTGTGTTATGAATCTATGAAAAATATGTGCTTAAGTGTTTCTCCATTCAGGGCAGCACTTAAGCATTTGCTTACAATTAAGCACCTATTTAAGTGGTGTCCCAAAAAGGGATGCTTTCCAGAACTGGGGTCTCAATGGGGCTAAATCCAAGGAAATCTAATTTGCTGCCAAAATACTGTAATCAATGAGCTTTTATACTACATGGCTGTATTCAGCTATACTGGATGAAGTCTTAGCTATAGAGATAGCCCTTACAGTTTTATGAAAAAAATACCATTCCTCTGCAATTTTTCTGCCAATGCATTTATCAGTATATTATCAGCAAAGATAACTAATGCTTGTGCTAAGCAGAGGAAAATTATTATATGCACCTTACTTCTTTCCGCCTATTCTCTCCCCTCCTGTCCAGTTTTACCACTACTTAATTTGCATACCTACTTTTAAACACAGGTTTGGGCAGAGCAATCACAGGTGAATAGTTCCACCATTGCATATTAAGAGCTCTGTTCACACCCTGTGGGATCATTCTGTGAGAGGTATTGATTCTGTCTGGGAAGGTTTTGTTTCCTTAAATAAATTGACGAACGCTTGTCCAACATGAGCTTTCAGATAGCACTGTTTCAGGGTAGGAAGAGAAAAATGGAATGCTCTTCTCCAAATGTGAATGCATAATGTAATCAAGGTCTCCATGATCTCTCATGGGGAGTTTATGTAATTCTATTGATAGCTGAGATATTCAGGACTTGATACCCCAAATATTGTTAAAAATAACAATATTTGTTGTTTGTTGAACATGGAAACTTTGATTACATTATGCATTCACATTTTGGAGAAGAGCATTCCATTTTTCTCTTCCTACCCTGAAACAGTGCTATCTGGATTTACAGTATTTAGAGTAGTTCTTTATCTTTTCAGCCATTGTATATGGAACCGGATCTATAATTTAGAGTACTTGCAAAACAGGGTGGGGAGAACGACAACGTCAAAGACAGAATTATGCCTATCTTGTAGCTGAGTCTTCCAGCTGCCACACACAAATTCCAGGACAGTATTAGCTTATCATTTATCCTTCAGCCATCAGAATAATCACAGATAAACACTAAACCAAAACATAACTGTAGCTTTTCTTGTTTTAATAAGCATTCTATGAAAATAATAGTATGCATATTTGATTAAACACTGGAGAACAAGCATTAGAAAACATACTATAGAAAAACATCTGGTCCTGACGGGAAGGCAGGAGAGGATTAAATACCTTAACATTTCTTTTATGAAAGCCACTTGCAATCATCAACTATGTGAAATATAGTAAACATGAGGAAGAGATAAACAAACTGATTTTCAATCATACAAGAGGCTATTTAATGAGGTAAGGGAGGGGGTTTTATACAACAACGGTGTAAGCCCTCACCTATTAAGGATGTATTAAAGTTATTTCTAAAATGCCAAGGTCTATTTGTGCAGTACTGTATACTTAGGTGTCACACACTGCATACATGCATTTGTGAAACTCTGTTTGTTTATGTGACAAGCAATGCACAATGTAAATTATAAGAAAAGATTAAACAGAATATCCTGGAATTAATTTAATATTGACAGAAGATTAATCTACTGGTGTATTATGTATAGTTCTTGGAAACGGGTGTAATATTTTCAGAGTTGCTAGAAAGAAGGGGCAGAAATGGAGAAGAATAAAATATAAACCACCCAAAATGTAAACACGTCTAAGCAAAGAATAGCAGTGAAAAGTGGCACGTAGTTAGCAGGAAAAGCAGCAGTCATAAAAGATTATGTGCAGGCTTGGTAAATGCCACTATGTACATGAGACCTTATTCAAATCTTTCCATTGACTTCAATGGGCTTTGCAGGATGCCCATTCAAAGCATGCAAACTTCATCAGTCATGCGGCACAGCACTGCCCAGTAAAATGTAGCTTGTCTATATATCCCTGGAGTAACACGTTCATAGTGAAAATCAATTTCAGGATGGCCGTTAATTAGGGCCACTGCTTTATCTCGTTTCGTCTCTTGATGGCTCCTTTTCTTCTCTAGTGAGTGGCTGCTTTTGCCTTGTGGAACTCTGCATCTGTAAGTTGGGGATAATAATACTTCCCTATCTCACAGAGATGTTGTAGAGTTACCTACATTAAAGGATTTGCGGTGCTCAGATCTTACAATAATGGGGTCACATAAGTACTTTACATAGGCACTTATTTTTTCTCTGCCTGAGTTCCCTCTCTCTAATTTAGGTTCATAATAATTCTGTTTGACCACCCTTTTATATTGTGAATGTAGATAGTTCTTTCTCTGAAGAGCTTACAATGTTTTTACCATGTGCTTGGACAGTACTGAATGCAACTGGGCCTTGATGTTATTTTGGGCCTTTAATAAGGTAAATAAATTAATCTGCAAAACTGATAGTAAATTAAAAAAGAGGAAAAAAGAAAAATGAGGGAAGAGTGTTGGTTTTATTTTATTTGTGTTATGAAAAATTGACATTAAAAATAAAAGTTATGAATTAGCATATCCAGGAGCAGGCTAGTTTATCTCTAATCCGTTAGGGCCAGATTCTCAGCTGGTGTCAAAAAATGTTATGTCTCGTCTTTTCTCTCCTTTTTTTCATCCATTTCCACATTGCCTATGTCTTGCAGCTGCTAAGGTTTGTAATATTACCTTAATGTCTGGGGAATTCTGTGATTCCAGGAAACTGAGGGTAGGTACTCCAGTGGGACATCACACATCTTGAATATACACACTTTTATACATTTGGACCCAGGTTCTCAAAGATATTTAGGCACCAAGTCCTACTGAAATCAGTGGGGATTAGGCACCTACATATCTTTGAGGATCTGGTCCTTGGGCATTAAAACCACAGAATTACAGACATGAGGGGTAGAAAATATTTATTAGGTGAACTAATTTTTTCCTCCTTTCTTTTGCCATGTCAGAAGTCTTCTTTATGGTATGTTTTCTAGTGCTTGTTCTCCAATGCTTTGTCCAACTATGACTTTTATAGAATGCTTATAGAAACAAGAAAAACTAAAGTTTTGTTTTGGTTCAGTGTTTTTCTGTGATGTATTTTCTGATGACTGAAAGTTTAATGATAATCTCTTGTTGTCCTAGAAAATGTGTGTAGCAGCTGGAAGACTCAGATACAATAGGCATATTTTTGTATTTGATGTTGTCTGTCCCTTCACGCTATGTGGTGATCACTGTAAATTATGGATTTAGTTATGTACACAATGGCTGCAAAGAAGAAAAGCATACTGTAAGCACTGTAAATCCAGTCCTGGTTCAGTGCTAGGAAGAGAAAAATGGAATGTTCGTCCATTCAAATCCATTCAAGATTTCTGTGGTCTCTTGCAAGGACTTTGAATAATTATGTAAATTGCTCAGATGAGCATGATTTGATTACCTAAATATTGATCTTTGATCCTAAGCCTGTGAAATTGGGTTAGCTAACTAGAAATGCTATCCACATTCAACAAGTTAGGCTGTAAAATAAACCTCCCTAGAAAAATATGAAAGAATCACGATCTTTCAATAGAAGAAGGCTATAGTGAGAATGTCCTGACGTAGGAGTGTGCACCAAAGTGCAGTCTAATGGCCAGGGGGTAGACATGATTGCTGGAGTGTTATCCAAAAGTCATCTGTGTATGACTGCAAACCTGAGGGATGTGCACAGAGAGTAAGACTTCCATCTGTAACTGGAGCAGGAGTACTACAATCCAGTGTTTTTGTGGATTGTGTAAGTTATTGGGGTTAGAGTAGAAAGATGAAAGAAAACATTAATGTCTCATAACTTAGAATTACAGTCAAGCAGAACACCTTCCAGTTCTGCTGGAAACATCCTCATTTCCCCATCTCAAACATTTGTGGTACTGAAAATAAATTGAAAGTAAGACCCGACCTGTAAATAAGTGTTTACATGTGCAGACTTTGTTTTGCACTTTCCCCAACTCCATACTGAACTATATCACCAAAATAACTTCTACAAAGAAGTACGAACTTCTTCTCATCTCTCCACTTCCAAACACACATGAGCAGATCCTTATTTCTGATATTTCCCAAACCGAGGCTAGATGATCTGGAAAACCAGATCTACTGGGTCAAAATATGAGAGGGGGGGAAGAGTGTCTTCAGGCAATTTAATGACCCATGCTGAAGGATTCACTCTATGTGATCTCTGTATGCTGAGACTTCTATGTGATTTAAGTATGGGAATGGATGGTTGGTGAATGGCAGAGGTAAAGGAGAACTGATTTCCACAGCAGCATCCTCTTGGGAAACTCACAGGTATTGTCCCAAATACATTGATGTTGATGCTGTCATTGGAGCCTTTCACCAGTACAGCACTGAATTCACTTTTTAAAAATAGTTGTAAGAACCCCTGTGGGGAGGGAGCATCGACTGGGGGTAAGGAGGCTGAGAGTTGGTATATTTACACAACACATTTCTGATTGAACTCATTATTTGTCAGACCCATCCATCCACCCATCATCATCATGGCAAATCCCAAAGGGTGCAAATTGAGCACCACCCAGATCAAACTCTGAAAAGGAGTTTAAGATGGTCTGGTAGTATATTCAGTTTATGTCCATCACTGGGAATCTTGTCACTGGTTAACAATAATTAAAATCATTTTAAAATTTGAAACCCGAACAATGTAATTTCATTACTATGATATAGTGAAAAGCCAAACTGAAGTTTCTCGAAGTACTTAGGATCTATTATGGAACATGTAATGGTTTATTTAAAAAACAACCTAAAACACCCCTTTGCCACCATCTAATGGTATTTTCAGTATCAATAATCTACTGTGAGCTGAGTTGTGGAGGGGAAAGAGAAGGTGCAAAGAGACTGGATGTATTTTTTCTCTTCAGTGTGATCCTTCTCTTTGACATGAGGGGACAGATCCCTTATTACTCTTGGCTCCCTTCTATTAGGTGCCAGTAATACCCTAGCACAGGGATAAAGTATGTTATGCTTAGGTTGCTGAGGAATCAAACAACATGTCTCTATTAAGGCTATTCAAGTTCTCCAAGAGTCCCAAGTGTTCTTTTTATTAGGGAGTTCATATTTAATTTTGTTTCCACTGTGCACTTGAGTGAAACTTGAATACAGGACCGAATACATGACACAGTTGCCATTTTTGGAGATTTATTATATCTGATGCCAGTCAGGGGAAAGGCTGGAAATGGCACACTTAGTCTAAGGAGCTATATCCTCTTTACTTGAATATTCTATTCCAAAACTCACTCTTTACTTTTTTTAATCTATTCCTTCTCTTTTCATAGGTTGTTGAGACACCTTTTTAAAGACAGTCTCGTTTCCCTGGTTTTTTGAAATGCCTAAAAGTTCTATTAGAACTAGAAGGAGACAAAGAATGAGGTACTGAAAGGATGATGTAGAGAAACTATAAAGAGAAACTCTTTCTTCGGACTATAGTGGGAAGGGACTAGGAGGAGCCTGTGAGTGCTGAGAAGCAGTAGTGTTAAGGACATACTGAAATGAGAGGGTGTCTTTTCCCTGCTAGGGAAGATTATAGAGAAACTTTTTGTGATGAGGAATAGTTCTTGAGAGAGAGAAGAAAATGAATGTAGAAGGAAGTTATTTTTGTAGCAATGCTATGAACTAACTTCAGTTTTTGTAACTCACACAAGAATCCCCCTTTTCTTCTCTCCTGTGTCTGTACTGAGCAGAGTCTGCATGATAGCCTTTTTCATGCTGCAGCCTTTTGAAACAGCTGGCCTGCAGGCTACGGGAGGGACTAAGAGGGAGTGACAGATTATCAGTAAAGCAGCACGTAAGCAATTTATTTATGGCAAAAATTAATGGTGCAGGGAACATTCTATGTGAAAATCTGCATTGCCTTGGTTTAATGCTGATGGTGTGGACTACAACTTCTTCCTTCTTTACTTAAAGCCTGAACTTGTGGTGTTGTTTTGTGAGACCCTCCATAAACTTTTGGTGCACTTTGTAGCACTGCAGAGCTGTTTTGTGGACCCTGCCTTTGGTATGGAGTACCTGAAGTTGAGTGAGATCACCCCCACAGATTTTAAATACTTTTCAGTACAATATACATGATGGGCTAGATCTTCAGTAGGTGTATTTCAGTGATTTATACCATCTGAGGAGCTAGCGCTGTACGAGTCCCAGAACTGAAATCCCAACAGTTGCACTGTAATTTTGCAACAGATAACATAATGAAATCGGTTCTCCCCCCAAGCAATCTGGTCTTTTGTGTGCTTTTACCCTATGTTATACAGATTTCATGGGGGGAGACCAACATATCTTAAATTGGGGCCCTGACCAAAAAGGGAGGTGGAGGGGTTCGGTATAGCCCCCCCCTTACTTCTACGCCACCTTCGGAGCTGGGTGGCTGGAGAGTGGCAGATGTTGGCCAAGCACCCCACTCTGAAGCAGTGCCCAGTCAGCAGCAGTGCCATAGCATGCCACCATTACTTCTGCGCTGTTGCCTTCATAGCTGGGCAGCCAGAAAATGGCTCAGGTCTGCAGAAGTAAGGGTGACAATACTGTACCATACCAGGCCATCCTTACTTCTGTGCTGCTGCTGGTGGTGGCTCTGCCTTCAGAGCTGGGTTCCCGGCCAGCAGCCGCTGCTCTCCAGTTGCTCAGCTCTAAAGGCAGCGCCGCTGCCAGCAGTAGTGCAGACGTAAGGGTAATAGTACTACAACTCCTTGTACAACCTTGCAACTTCCACCACAACTCCTTTTTGGGTCAGGACCCCTACAATTACAACACCATACATTTCAGATTTAAATAGCTGAAATCATGAAATGTGCTATTTTTAAAATCCTATGAACATAAAATTGACAAAAATGGACTGTGAATTTGGTAAGGCCACACCAATAAGTGCCAATTTCATCTTCATGGTGCTTTACTAACATTATTTCATTTGTACATAAATACCTCTGAGCAATAATGCAAAATTAAAAGCTCTTGGTTTCAAAGCAGACACTTGAGGATATCTCAGGTTAAGCTTCATATAAGGGATTCCCTTGTTGTTTGACTTCCACCAAAATGTTCGCTCTCTGTTACCAAGGGTTAATGAAGGTTAAGCTTAGATGAGCTAAAAATATAAAAAGAATAAAAATGGAATTGCATGATAACTGAATCAATATTGCCCTGCATCCTGTATGCCCAATTCCCAATTTTGCTATGAATAACACCTATGTCTGTTTACTTTCTTATCTCAGTAAACATCGCACCCATTTTATGTTCCTCCTACTCCTCCTTCTCATTTTACATGTCCTCCCCTGTGATGGCATTAAATTGTACCAAAGGGCCTTATATAAAGAGAGGTTTTCTGAAGACGTTCTCAGTGCAGCCAGTTTAGCCACCATGGGGCTAAAACTTGCCAGCCTCTTTGCACTCTGGCTGGCTCTTTCCTGTGCGACTGAAATTAAAAAAGGTAAGAGCTAGAAATGGGATGGTGAGGAATTTCCCATTGGAAAAGGGTGGAAAGATTTAACTAGCGCAGCTAAGAGAAAACTAAACACATGATGAAATAATTAAAGGGAATATTATGATATCAAATATTGTCCCTTCATTTTTAACATTCAAATGCTGAGACCAAATGGATGAGCTGAAATAGATGCCGTTTCTTCTGGAGGAAGTTTTTATAGTTTTCTCTCTGAGCTCTGTGGCTGGCTGAATCCCTTATGTTGAGCTCTAGCTTGCTGTATGTGATGAAGTAACTATTGGCTAGCATGAAGGTTTGCAGAAGTTCAGCAGGTAGCAATAGCAATAGAGAAAGGGGATGAGTGTCGTAAGAAAAACTCTGCATTTGGTTATTCAGAAATAGCAGCATATGCTTTCTTGTCCAAAAGATGTATATATATAGTTAACACTTGGACTAGATCATTTTTAACCCATTACTTCAGCAATCCTAGTCCATAATCTACCTTTCTAAAAGAATGAGTCTCCAACTTAATTTGCTTGTGGTGTTAAGATGAATATATATTATTGAAAAATAGAAAATATTTTTGGTAAAGCTGGGTGATCCATTCCTGTGCAGGTGATCAGAGGTTTGGATCCTGGGATTGGTCCCTTCTTGACTATGCTATGGCTAGGAAAGCACCTGATGTTAGTAGTTGGGATGAAGGGACCACGTTGCATTGCTTTCCAATCCCACTCTCTAGTGGATGCAGGAATCAGTGTTGACAGGCTTTGAAAGGATGGATGCGAACCCTTTCTTAAATGAAATGGGGGATGCTGCAGCACAAAGATTTGTTTGGATGGAGTAGAAAGTCGAGAAATTAAGCCATCTAAAGGATCCCCGAACTTCTCCTAAAGCAAACAATATCTATATGAAACCTACACACCTCCTGGGTGTGGTGTTCTGTTCCAGCTAGTGGCACAGAGACCACTTAAAGAGGGAGAGATTGAGTCTTCTTGACAGCCATGTGGTAGAGGCTCATGCCCTAAAATCCAGAGGCTCCATGTTTGATCCCGCTCACCAACCGGGGTCTCTCGGTGGTGCATATAGATCTCTGGAGCATCAAAGTAAACCCATGAACTGTAAATATGATGCTCTGGTGTGTGCATTATATACAGCATGTCTTGATGCCTTTAAATATGAATTGCTCAAGGGGACCTATGGCTTTGTACACTCAATTCAAAAACTGAGAGTCAATCTAGTGTTTATGAGCGTGAGTGGTGCTGTCGCTTGCTTGGCTGCTTCTCTCACCACACAAATCTGTGACAATGACCTCCAAACCTAAGCCACAACAATCCCTGCAATTCCAGTTTTGAGAATAGCTTGTAGGTTGTGCTAAATTTGTATCAGTTACTGTTGTGGACAAATGGTGGTGGAATGAGTTTGAGACCTCCAAACATTAGGTTGCTATTGCTTTCTTCTTAACTTCCTGACCTAGTTTAGTTGTTGTTTCATCCTGAGTTCTTGTGAATATCGATGATACTCCAAGTCACTATTTCTAATGGAAATAATGAATTCACACTTGGAATTTGGATTACATAAGGGATTAATTCCCATAAAGAAAGTATCTTGCAAAAAAATCGGAGAAGTGAAGAAATTGTTTAGAATAAATTAATACACTTGCCATCCTGGCTTGAGCCTACATTAATGGTATGGGAGTGTCAGACGATAGGAGTGCTAAAGCTTCTCAATAGAGCTGGGGAAATAACTGTTTTTTATTATATTCACTCGCAGTTCTGAAAAATAAATAGATAACAAAATTGCGTTGTGTCAAACCAAATGTTAAATTCTGGAAAAAAAAATTCAGTGAATCAAGAGAGTCAACAAAAATTTCTTTTAAATTGAACAGAACATTAGGTTCCATTTTTGGACATTTTAATAATAACAAGCAAAGCAAATTAAGGGGTTAGATTCATAAAAAGGCCAAAGAGGAGTCTCCTTTAGCCCAGTGGTTAGGGTACTCACCTGGCCTGTACCCTAACCACTGGGCTACCAGATATTCTGGGAGGGGTGTCTCTCAGTTTCTCCTGTTAACGCTATTCCATTTTGGATAAAATATTTGACTTGTCATTGGACCAGAGATAAAGTGTATGCCAATGACTCTATAGCTTGGTTATGGCAGACTCTGGCAATTTGGGATACCCAAAGTTCAAGTCCCTGCACTACATTACGCAGAGGGGGGAGATTGAACCCAAGTTTCCTACATCTCAGGGGAGTGTCCTAACCACTAAGGGTTCTAAGGCATAAAGATGCTGCCATTTCTTCTTCTGTGGACGGAGCCTGAGTCTATTTGTGAACAGAGCCTCCCTAAATTATTTGAGATAAACCTATTTGGTAACTTTGTTCAAATTCAGAAATAGTTTTGGGCTTTTTTCAGTGAATAAACTATTTGTGCAACCAATTGTGCCCATTTCTATTTCTCAGTTTCAACAGGCAAAAGTGCTCTAATCCATCACACATGCAGTCAGAACTCCAAGAGGTGTCCAGGCCCCAACTTCAAATAAAAACACATGACTCTCAGCCAGAGAGATATACAGATCATCTGTTTATTATGAAAACACTGGGGATTTGGTGTTTTGGCAAATAATTGAGTATCTATTTATATGGGTTCTTCTGCATACATAGCAGATTATCTTCTTGTGTAAACCTAGTAGTATGCCATAGCTGAATTATTTAAGTATCATTCCTTAGCTGTCTTGTTGTGTAAAGTTGCTTATTATCAATGGGTGCTAGCTACTTTACTTCATTTTCTTCATCCCTTCTCCATCACTTAATAGGCAAAACCCAAAACCATAGCCACTATGTCTGCAGTACCTGGGGGAACAATCATTTCAAAACTTTTGATGGAGACTTCTACCAGTTCCCTGGACTCTGTGATTACAACTTTGCTTCTGACTGCCGAGAGTCTTACCAGGAATTCTCAGTCCACGTCCAGCGTGCTGTGAATGGAAATGGACACCCTGATATCCAATATGTCCTGATCACCATAAAGGATACTGCAATCTACCTCACCCCAAATGTAGTTTGGGTGGATAAGCAAAGGTGAGTTCTTCTAGTATTGTAGTTCTTCAAAGAAATGTCCAGTACGATGCATTCATAGACAAACAGAATTGTACAATATGTAGAATTAAGTTATCTGTTGTGAGCCTTTCACCAGGCAAAAGAAATTCTGGGGAAGGAACACAACATTGTGAATAGACCCACTGAAGAAATGAGAGACTTGCTAGGTAAGGTACTGGCACTAGAGTAAGGGTGCCAGAACCTGGATCAGGTTTTACCGATTTTAACACGATCAAATAAATATGTACCCTTCTGTTGTCATTGCTGCCTCTAACTAGAGCCCAGGTTTTCTTAAAAACTGTCAAACCCACTCCAGTGAATGCCTACACTGGAATAGAAAACAACATTCTATTTTTTAGGCACAAGCCAGAATATATCCAGAAATACCCACATATATTACTGCCAAAAAAGAGAGATTGCTTAGTGTGCACCAAATTGTTAAAAAGAAATTCATTCATAAGCAGCTTTTTAGGGGTCCTTTAAAGATTGCTTTCCCAGGCACTGAACCTATTCTTCTTCTATGTATTGTTCATAAAACAATAGAACCCAATTAAAAGAAGACTAGTAGAACAGGTTTTCACTGTGTATTGGATTCAGTGTTCTATAGACTGTAAACCATACCCTTGGCACATGTCCTGGTGGCATATAAAATATCACTACATGCCAATGCAATGGAAGCTATAGAATTTTAAAAAGTTCCTGGGAAGGATCCAATCCATTGACTACCAACACAAAATTAATACTGGATATTGTAGTAATCAGATAGCTCTTCAGATAGTCCTCCACTGCTGGTAGTATTTCTGCAGGTTGGAAGGGGTCCTGAGACATCAATCAGCAGGGGGCAGAAAAGAATGAGTCTCTAGGGGCTGGTCTATACCACACAGTTAGGTTGACATAAGGCAGTTCATGTCAACCTAATTATGTCAGTGTCTGCACTACAGCAAGAAGCCCTGGTGGCTTCAGACCCCACTCCCAGCTAGAAACCGCAGTAAGAAGCCCTGGCATCCTTCCCCCCACTTCTCCACATTGACATGGCTGCCGGGCTCCCAGGGCTCTCCTGGCAAAGCACTCCTGGTAAGGACGTGCACTACCGACCTAAGGAGTGTAGTGTGGATATGCATCACCGCAGTAATTACTAGCCTATATTACATTTCTAGTATTGACATACCCTAAGGCGTTCTAGTTCTATAGACTGCCACAGAATTGTGGGCTCCATAGAGCAGCTAAAAAAATTTGAGATGCCACTTCTGTGGTATAGCTGATACACACAGGCAAGCCAACCATCATCTGATAACAGGCACTCATAGCCAACTTAGTAAGTGTATGTCCCCACTGCAAACTCCAGTATATAGTTGCATGTTCCACACAGGAAATCTTCAGAATTGGATTTTTACTACTTTGCAGGTACCCTTTACAAGGTTGAATCAAAGAATGAAAGAAATAAAATGTACAAAGATGGAAATCAGAACAGAAGAAAGAACAGTTATTAATGGCAAGGCTTGGTGCTACAGTGTTGGTTCAAACGCTACAAACTTCTCTGTTCTGATTCCCTAGCTTAGAAAAGCGTCATTCCAGTAGACTCCATGCTCTCAAGTAGCCTAGTGTTTTACCATTCTCTTTAAAAATGTTCACGATGTGACCTGTAAGCTTGTGGTAGGAATGTCAGTTTGTGAGTTTCTATTTGGTGTCTAGACCCTAGCTAAAGTGAATGCATGCATTACAAATGTGCAAGATAAGTAGTTAGAAAAGTTCTGTCACCAAGAAATTAAGACTTTAAAGTACTCTAGGGAAAGGCTAGAAAAGAAATTGTGAGAGGGGATGTATGCATGGGCACATACATTTAAACCAGCAATAGCATTTGCTCTGAGAACTGTGTAGAGAAGGAAATAGCTATTCATTGGTTTGGCTGGATTCCAATGTAACTAATTCTGTTTGGTCAAGTAGTGAGCTATTTAGGTTTTACTATAAGAAGCTGTTTGCGGGAATGCTTTTATCCCCGAACAAGTTCTGCATTGCGGCTTGTGTACACAGTGAAGATAAGGGAGATATGCAACAGCGGGGTGGATATTCAGTGGAACAGCTTCTTATCAGTCAACAGCACCTTTGCTCAATCCTGTTTGAGATATTTGGGTCAAATTAATGCACTCTGCTGATTCTATTAATAGTTCATCTCTTATAATTAGATTATTGAATTTTAATGCTTTTAAGCTCTTTTCTCCCCACATTTCTCTTCCACTTATGTTGACCATCAGGTCCTATGTCTGCATTTTCCCCATCCCAAATCATTATGCCATTCTCTAAAAAAATAAATATAGGTTATTTAAAGGGGATATCCAATCTCCTGAAACGATATGATTTTTGGAAAATGAAAGGCACTATTCAGTTTTTTGTGCCCATTTGCTATGTGAAGTTGAATCATGGTTAAGCAATGAATATTTGCTCTCCCAGGTTCAGGTCCTTTGTTTTTTGCTTTTACTGAGTGAATCATATTTCTTCGCTGGCATTTTGCCTTCTTTCCTAACCTGAGATAGAGAATCTATCCCTTTAAGGAGGCCATGGCTCTGAGATTTGCCCTGCCTTGTCAAGGTAAATTCCAGATGGCACCAAAATGTCAAGTCTGAAATGTTACATGTGGTAGCCACAGGGGATAAGTGTTATCTAATGAAGCATCAGGCAGAGAAGTCTTTAAAACTGCCTTGAAATAGGAAGAATTTAAATTGGATTTCTGTGACCAACTGGAATGAATGCTGATTAGAGCCATTTAAACCAGGTCAAACAAAATATGACTTACCTCAGGAAGTATCTGAGAGGAAGGGGATATAATTGCCTGCCAAACAGTCTGTCCTGTACAACAGAGAACAGCTACATGGGACTCTGAGGTGGAGGCCAGAAAAGCGTAATCTGCAGAGTCTGGTTCTTCCATTCACTCTGATGTTCCTTTTGCAGCACCTAAGACATCCAGTTTAATGCTATCTGTTTTCTACATTAGATATAATACAAAATCTCTAACTATCTTCTTCTTAGTGTAACAACACCATACTATGGTCCCGGTTTGCGGATTGAGAGGAGTGAAATCTACACTAAAGTCTATGCAAGAGCGGGCCTGGTTCTAATGTGGAACCGTAAAGATTCACTGATGGTATGTATGACACTGAACTTGACTTTTGCTACTATTTGGTTTTAACAAATTAGCATAGGCTGAACAGAGTCACTGTGTTAAGAAGCCTTTTCCAACTGGGAATAGAGATTTTATTCTCTGAAGGTTCCTTTGTCTATTATGTGACTGGAGTTGGGAATAGAAATGAACTTTTCTTCACTCTCAAGAGAAGATGAGATGGGAATGAGAAACACCTAATATTTTGGTTAAAAATTCCTAACAAATTCTGATCTGCAATCCATTTGTTTGTCCCTTGGAGGAGTACTGTGCTCTGTTATTCAGCTACCCAGCAAGGAATAAATTCACCCCTTAAGTTTTTTATTTAAAGCACACTTTCTTCCTAAGCTTTGACATAATGCTGACAAGAGGCACTGTCACGGTATAGTAACTTCTCAAATTCTTTCATAATATGTTTTTATTTACCCATGGTAATTGTTTACATTGGACTGTTACTATTATGTTAGATGTACTACACCCTAATTTACAATGGAGTAGTATTCACTATCTCTCCTCTATTCACTTCCCTCTTAGTGAATTTATTCTTGTTGGGAATGTGTTTTTTAATGCTACAGCTGATTTTCTTTCTGGTTTTGTTTTCATTATTTAGTTGGAGCTGGAGGACAAGTTTAACAACAACACATGTGGTCTTTGTGGGGATTACAATGGACAGCAGGTCTACAATGAATTTATCTCTAACGGTAAGTGGTCTGACAGTATATATAGATACCATATAAGGCAGGCTTATAGATACTGTATGTGGAAGCATCAAAGAGGGCAAAGGTAGAATTTACAGGACAGGAACTTAAATTCCATCTGAGATTTCCCAGCTAAGAGATACAGAGATAAATTATTAATGGTGTACTACATTCCAAGAGAATCATCTGATTTTGTGAAGTCTCTGTTGTTGTAGGCCAGTGTACTTTTGTACAGGTGAACTCTTTCACACTGCAAGCCTCTGAGTGCAACACCCTTTATAAACTAAAAACACTTTTAAAAAATGTATTTAACACCATTATAAATGCTGGAGGCAAAGCGGGGTTTGGGTGGAGGCTGACAGCTCGCGGCCCCCTGAGGGGTCCTGACCACCATTTGAGAACTCCTGGTGTAGACTTTCTCACTTGTCAGAATACTAGTGAGCTTTTCATGTCCATCTGAAATGGATTTTCATAATAGTATTAAAATAGTCAGTACACTGCCTGGCATATAATAAACAGTTTGCTTAATCACTAGAGTGCCAGGAATCCAATGGGTATTGTTAAGTCTGCTGTATTTATCTTCTTTATATCTTCCTCACAGGCATGACCTTCAATCCAATCACATTTGGAAATATGCAAAAAATTAACAAACCCAACTCAGTATGTGAGGACCCTGATGAAGCACAGACTGTCACAACCTGTAATCAGCATGTGAGTAATCATAGGGGTCAACTTTACAGGTGGAGACATTCAATAATGCAATATGGGGAGACCACTGAATGTGGAGATGGGTTAGAGCCTGAGACTTTCCAAGGCACATACCATGTCCCTAACTAACGCCAACAGCATTAACATTGTTATGCTTTCTAAAAGGAGGAGTAGAACTGAGGAAAGATCTCAGTTGCAGGTGTGCTGTTTTGACACAGAATTATCCAGAGATAACCTAAAACTTGGACCCACCCCTCATTAGTGATGTCTAGAAGCCAAGCACCATTTTAGCACAAAGGAACCTCTCTAGAAACTCAGGTGTGAGGGATGCCATTTAAACTTTTCTTCCCCCCCCCCCCTCCTCAGCATGATGAGTGTCTGAATCTGCTGACTTCTTCAGTATTCGCTGACTGTCAGTTCCGGCTGCACCTGGAGATGTATGTTCAAGCCTGTATGCAGGATAAATGTGCCTGCCAGGGAGTTGAGGATTCCTTCTGCCTCTGTAGCACCATCTCTGAGTACTCTCGCCAATGTTCCCATGCTGGTGGCCGGCCTGGAAACTGGAGGACAGAAGAGTTTTGCCGTAAGTATCTTTCCAAACTTGGCAGAGCCATCACTTCATCCTTTGTGAAATATTTAAAACTGTTCATCTTGTATATTTCCTGTTTTCACCTCCCTTGCCTTTCTTACTAAGGACATTTATTGGAAGTAGAAATTATGTTCCAACCAAAAGCCATATGGTTTGATCCTGCTCCCAGTGAAAGTAATGGTTGGGGTTTTTTTGCCATTAATTACAGTGGAAGCATGATTAGGATAGGATCACTGTCTTCTGTTCAGAAAGCAAGAAAATAATGTAGAGGAGAAAAAAAGCAGTTCAGAAATTAAACACATTAAATACATTTTGCCAAATTGCAGCCAATTGAGTCAATTTCACTGATTTCATTGGAGCCAATATATGCTCTTTGGTTTCTGTGGAACTCAGAGTTTATGTTCAAGTCACTGATCTTTTTCTTTCATTATTTTAGCTAAGACATGCCCTGGAAACATGATCTACCAGGAAAGCAACTCACCATGCATGAGCACTTGTTCCCATTTGGAGAGCAGCAGCCTTTGTGAAGAACACTTCATGGATGGCTGCTTCTGCCCTGAAGGTAGGTGTCTCTCTCAGTCCTATGTGAGACAATAGGTTTGGATTCAAGTCTCTTCATATACTCCAGAATGTATCTGAAAAAAGGCTGTATTGTGTATACTTTACCTTCCCTAAAAAAAGAAAACCCAGCAAGGAGTTCAGGATTGAAATATTCAGTATAAAGCAAGTTACATTTTAGAAATGAACACATTTTACCAGTAGAGTTAATTTGTCCTTGTAAATTAATAAAAAATTAGCATGTTTACAAAAGTCATGCATTAGCTTGGCTTTATTTAACTCACACTAACCCAGTTAGGCTCTTTATTTCTGTCTGTGGCTAGGCCTCATGGTTTATGAGACTGTTACCGCCTCTGAACTGAGAGTTGGTCCTTTGGGTTAAGCAGTAGACATGCATGTTTTTAGATGCAAAGTTTCTGAATTCAGTTCCTGTAGGCAACCCAGAGAAGGGGCAATAACTACATATATATTATCTACATGGAAATATTATTAATATTATATGAGCTTATTGTAATATTCAAGATCCTGTTGCCAACCTTGGAAAATACCTTCATAGTGATAGCACCATGACAATAGTTTAGGTGAATTTTGAATCCAACCATTTAGAACACGCAGATTTAAGTTGAGATTTTCAAAGTGACACGGGATTTAGCTCATAGCTTCCATTAAAAATATTAAATTAAATCTTAAAAACAATGGAAGCTCTGTGGCCTAATCCCCTTTTGATAGTCTCAATTACCATTGATTTGGGGTCTGGTCGAGAGTGCGTGCTCCAAGAGTTTCTCCTCAGTTGGTTAGTGCTGGCATTTTGACATAAACTATGAGAGCCCATGGTTGTGTTTTGTAGGAACTGTGTATGATGACATCAGTGGGAAAGGCTGTGTGCCTGTTAACGAATGTCAATGCAAACGGCATGGAGCCCTATATTCAACCGGGCAAACTATTACCAACGAATGTGAAGACTGGTAAGGATTACAATTCACTCTAAATCGCTCTCAGAATGATTGTGCACGGGTCTGTCAGTAGAGCTGCTACCTATTTGTATATGTCCTGCTGCAAAAGTCATGGTGAATTTACAGGTGTTGCAATAGCAAGAGGTTCTAGTTAGCCAATTTTACGGCATCTTGAGTCTGTAATATATGGAAGAGGAGAGTTTTAAATAAGAGCCAATGGCAAATTTTCAAAGCACTTAGGGGTACCGTGTCCTGTCCCAATGGTGCTCTGTATACAGATGTTTTTCAGTGCTCTCCGTCCCTCTGATACCTAACCCCATTTTTGATTCCTTATTTATTTGTGTTTGTAGCACCTGTGATTCAGGCCGGTGGGTGTGCAAGCATATGGCCTGTCCAGGCTCATGCGCAGTGGAAGGAGGTGCTCACATCACCACCTTTGATGGGAAGAAATACACCTTCCACGGAGACTGTTACTATGTGCTGTCTAAGGTATCGTGTATGAAAGGTCTCCTCTCTCAGACAGCAAATATAGATACATCTGACTTCTGATTTCGTGGCTGTCGATCACTGTTTCATTGTACTTTTGAGTCTGGGAAGGAGGACACTAGAGTCTATACTAGAGAATTCAAAGTGAGTCTTCATTCCCAGTGTCCACTGATGTGGTAGTGAGGGTTTGTGCTCACCTGATACACTCCTGCTACCTTTTCATCCCTGAGCCTGACACATACTCCAGGTGTAATAATGTGGGAGTAATACAGCTCTCAGGCTACAGCTGACCCCTTCTCAGCTAGTGTGGGGTTATACAAGCCCATTATACTGTACTAATGTATGGTTTTTTTTCCACTTTGATTGCAGGGAAGTATAAATGACACTCACGTCCTCCTGGCAGAGCTGTCTCCCTGTGGCTTCTCAGACAAACAGACCTGTTTGAAGACTGTTGTGCTGTTAATAGACCACAAGAAAAATGTAAGTGATGGGTGGGGATCTGCTGGATGAGTGGATTCTCTCAGTGTATTCCCCGATTCCAATTACTCTCGATCATCTTTCTCTGGGGATCCTGAGTAAGGATGGTCGAATACAGAAAAAATAAAGACCAGGCCAAATGTTTGTACAAATCCCAAATCAGACCAGCACTGTACAGTCTGGACAAGTTCAGAATCAAGTTTTTGCTTGACTTTTTCTTCCTTCTTTCTTTCTTTTTGCTCTTTCTGGTTCTGCCCAGTGCTGAAAGCATTGTGAGTCTGCTTTCATGGTATTTCCAGTCTGACTGGAAATAAGAAGTCCTTGATATTTTATTTTATTGAGATTTAAGTCCAGTCTTTCAGACCAAAGATGTTCTGGTTAGGATTTAAACTTTTGAATACTGATCAAACTTCTCAACCGTTTGAATTTCACTCATGATTAATAGTGAGGGGAGAAATTGGAAGTTCTCACTCTTATTCAATCTGCTCTCCTGTCTAATCTATTTTTTTCTGTTCTGTCTTTCTAATTTATCCCTAATAGTCCCATCATCGTAGTATCTAGACTTCTGAGAATTTTTTCTCCTCCTTTGCTGCCACATAGTTCTGGTCTTCTTGGCTCTTGACAGTAACATTTGTGAAACTAGTTATGTTCCCAAAGAACATACTAAAATTTGTATTAAGAACTTCCTGAAGCACTTCCTTATCATTCTATCAATGCCGTACCATTACGTAAGGAATAACACATGGCAAGGTGTGTGCTTATAGCAAATCCCCACTCATACACTGTTGTCAAGTGCCAAATGCTTTGAGTCACCTGGCAAAGTTGGTATCCAGAATAAGTGACTTCCTTGAAGCATTTTTTCTCTAGTAGAAGCTGTTTTAGTAGACATAAAAAAAATTGTCTAACAAGCCCAAAGCTTTGTATGTGTACTGGATGCTAGGGCAGACAGAATCTTCATTAGCTAATTAGATTGCTCCTTTTTTAAACTGGGACTCGAATATTGAGTTTGTCAGCACAAAGTAGTGTGACCCCTTCTTGGCACCCCAGTTTTAAGGTTAACGTTCGTGGTTTGTTTCCCTCTGCGTACATGAAGTTGCAGTAATTTAAACATGTTCTCTTTGCTTGCGCGCAGATCTTGGTTTTCAAATCAGATGGCACTGTGCTGCTGAATGACCTGGAAGTGCACTTGCCCCATGTGACCGGTAAGGAATGTGACCTCCTCTCCAGCGCACAGCTGATGTTAAGGGGAAAACAAGCTCTTTATGTGTTAGAGCCTTTGATGAAAGAAAGGCAGAGAGGCATGTCCTGAATGTTTGTGCTAGAATGAACTGGACTGCAATGTAAAGAGCTTGAGAGGAAAGGGATTTGAGGAAATACATGGAGAAATTTGTGACCTAACCACCAGAGGGTGGCTCTGTGTACAGAGGCTTATCAGGAAGGATAGAAGGACGGTTTTGTGGTTAAAACACTGGCCTAAGCTCCTGTTCTGTACAGGCTTCCTGTGTGATGTTGGGCAAATAGCTTAGTCTGCGTGTGCCTCACATAAATAGATAGAAATGAACTTCACTGCCAGCATATATGAGTATGGGACCAGAAATGTCATATTTAACTCCAGGGTAATTTTTACCCATATACTCTGGTGAGGAGAGAGATAAATCAGAAAACTTTTCTATCTATCATGTAAATTCCAGCAAGAGGATCTTTTGTTTCTTGTTTCTTTTTTTCCCTTCCCCTCTTTTCAAGGCTGGTGATCTTGGGGACTGACCTTTGGAGTATGGAGCTTTAATGGGGCAGTTACTTTATGTTTGTGTCAAACAATGTCCTCTGGCGCTGCACAGAGTGGTGCTGATGGCGCCTAGAAAGAGTCACATTTAACCTTCTTCCGCTAGAAAGAAGTTTGCAGTGAGGTAGAATTTGTGAGGATTCTTGTGGGAGATCAGTAAATAGAGGATCCTGAAGTAACCTCCCCAAAAATGTGTAAATCCTTTTAGCACTCCTTATTGTGAATGTTTATGCTGCTGAGTCACCAGCTCCATGATCAGCACCACTTGTCAGTCACTGCCACCTCTACCAAAAACTATTCAGTTTCATAGATAGAGGGGAGGCAGGACAGACACACACAGAAGACGAAGTTTGTAATTGCCTGGTAGAAAGGGTCCAGATCAAAGTACTCTACACAACTAGCAATATAATGTACAGGCCACATATTAAATAGCCCCACCTTAGCATATGACTCCTTCTTGGCAACATCACAGAGGATTAATGTGCCTGGCTCCTCCAGTTTGTTTATTTTGCAGGGATGTTCTGTTGATTTTTCCACTCAGGCTTGATAATGCTACATTGCCTATCTATAATACCTCCAAGTGGGTCAAAGCTCAGCTGTGTTTGTGTGTTTTATGAACAGCTGTCACATACTGAGAGCTGGTTTAACACCCACCCAATTCAGTTCCTGGGAATAAATAGCCACAGCCACAATCAGTAACAGCTCTGGTTCTCAAACCTTTCCATATTGTGACACTCTTTCCCATAGTGGGACCCCTTTCCCATTTAGCAATATGGGAAGGGGAGGGTAGTTATGATCCGTGACACCTGTTTGTGACTCAGGTTGAGAATCCCAGTTCTGGGGAAAACAGGTGACTGGAAAACCCTATGCTAAAAATCTATATATGGGTAGCTTCAAAAACAACTCTTCCATTTGTTCTCTGGATGTGACTTCAACTCAAGACTCAATTAAGTGCAGCACTTATATATTAGAAGCAAGGAATGTTTACTAGGGAGTTCAATTTTGGGATGCTTCTTTTATTCAAGAGCTACTTCTTTTTAAGATTTATAGTTGAGTAGTGCTTCCATTTGATATAATATGGCATCCAATCCATTCTTACAATGATCCGTGGATGTAGGACAGAAGGAGGAAAGCAATCTCACTCTCTATCCTTCAGGGCATACATTGATCACTGGGTGAGGTCCGGAAGAAATGTTCCCTGCAGTTTAGTATTGCACATGGTGGGGATTTAACATCTTCCCCTGAGCTATCCAGCACTGGCCAATATCAGAGAGAGGACACTGAACTAGATGGACCATTGGTCTATTCTGGACTGGCAATTCCTCTCACTACTTGAGGGAGGTCCAGGGTCTTACCATCAGGTGCTCCAAATATTTTGTGGCAGGTTTTAAAACAGGAATCTGACTGGAATACCTCGTCATTACAGTGGAAGGAATTTATGAGTCACCATCATTCTTCTCTCAGAAGGATAGTGGGAGTTGCCCCTTTGAGTCACTCTCACTGCTGTCCCTTTCGTTGTACCCAGCATTCACTGTGACACTTGGGGCACTAAACTCTGAAGTAAATAGACCGGCCCAGGGAGGAAGTGGGAAGGATAAGGAGATCTTCAGATAGAAACAGGAACATACGGTAGTCAAGTGGGGGCATAGGGAGGGAGACTCTTACTTATTGATATACTATTATAGGCAGAGGTAGTGATTTTTCAAAAATCTCTGATACTTCTTTAAGCAGCTTTTAATTCAGCAGCATATAACTCAGCACTGTGAGCCATCATGCCACAGAGTGGAGAAGATCAGTTTGATTCCTGATCCCACACCGTCATCATAAGTAGCTGGGTTGTTAGTTTAGCAGGGGCTGGCACTATAGCTAAGTGGTCAGTTTTCTTCAGAGCAAAATAAGAGAGGTCTGTGTCCCGGGTCCTGAGTTAATTGTACCTTTCATGCCCTCTCCCTCTCTGGGAGGGCCCCCACTTATGTCTCAGGCATTTAGCCATCACCTTTCCTGGGGCATGATCCCTCCACGGCCCTCTCTCTGGAGACTCCTGCAGTGCACTGTGATAACCTAAGCACATTATATCTTTAAAACTCTGAACAGTTTATATGCACACCTGGCTCACTAAGCAATCACCCATCTACCACATGGAATCTCGGGTAGGTTTTAAAGTACTTTGGGCCCTCTCACAAAGCCTGCTCTGGATACAGGACACAGACTTATACGAGTTCTTGGATCAAGTAAATATCTTCCAGGTCAGAATTGTCATTTTGTACAGTTCAAGTCCTCTGCCTATTAAGACTTTTTGATCTAAGTCAAACCAGTAGATGCTATTGCCCAAAGGGGCAAAACTTTACAAGATTTGTTACCTGCATGGTTTTGGTATTGGGGATTTGCATAATTACTATTCAGTGTCTTTAGTTCCTGTGGGAAGCATCCCTGACCTCACCCATTGAGCCAGGAATAGAGTCACTAACTAGCTGCTAGTGCATTATGATACATGCAACATTTATAAAGTTGATACAATAGTCTTTGAATATTCCATGTTTTCATAGCATTGGATTTGTTGGGATCTGATCCTTGGCCCTCTGCCTGTTGCAGTTTTCAGGGCAGATGGTGACTCCGAATGCTTATGTAAAGTGTTGCTTTCAGCAGGCTAGTATTTTCCTGTCTGTGATATTTCTGGATGATAACAGAAAGAGGTGTTAGAAACAAAAAATCAGGGAAATATGACTTTTCTTTCCTTTTTGTTTTCCAGCAAGCTTTTCAATTTTCCAGCCATCTTCATTCCATCTCATTGTGCATACCTATTTTGGTCTCAAGTTACAAATCCAATTGGTTCCAGTCATGCAGCTGTTTGTGAGTGTAGATCAATCTGCCCAAGGAAAACTGCAAGGTAAGTGCCTACTTATGTCTGCTTTTAAAGGAGAAATGACGCAGCCAAAATATTTACAACCGAAGTGCTGTGTGTTCTTAACATTCATGGTGAGATGTGTCTATGACTCTCATAGCAAGAAATTGCTAGCTAATTAATTCTTCCATACTAGTTGAGATACCAAGGGGACTGTGTGCCTATGAGATACTAAAATAGACTTAACAAATGAACACTTTTTCATATTTAGTGATAAACATTGTTTAGAAGGCACCCGCTCTAGAGACAGAGATGCTTAGTTGGTTGAATATGGGAGAGTGAGAGCAGAATCCAAAATTTCATGAGAGGATACCCCCACAGCTAACATATTTTATAGATGAATTATTGATATTACAGATTAAATAAACCCGGCACCCCCATGTAAATGCAGGGTTGATCGCTGGAATATTTTCCCCATTGCTTTGATCAGTCTGGTTTTAAATTACTTAAGTGGCCAGTCTTGGGAAACTATCCCATAAAAGAATGACAGGTAGAATCCCTCAAAACTCCAAACTCCAGTTGAAGACCACCTGCCCCGGAGCTTGGATTTTTAAAGTAAGATCCCCTACTTTTGTGACTGCAATTTTAACACTGAGTTGGAGGAGCCCTCTGTTTGATGTTCTGACTGCTAGTCAGGTGGTAAATCATCCTTTTCCTCTTTTGTTGCTCTTTTAGAAGAAGACTGAATAATAATTATGTTTAAAAACCACAATTTTTTTCTCCACAGGTCTTTGTGGGAATTTCAATGGCATAGAATGTGATGATTTTAAAACAACTGGTGGGCTGGTCGAAGCTACAGGATCTGCCTTTGCTAACACTTGGAAAGCACAAGCCACCTGTAAAGACCAAACAGATAATTTGGAAGACCCTTGTGCTCTCAGCGTTGAAAGCGGTAAGACTGCTACATTTTCACAGAGCCTCTTTCCTCCAAATTCTGTATCTCATACACAGTCAGTCAAATAGCAGTCTCAAAATAATCATCTTTATTTAGAAGACTGACAAGTTAATAACCTATGTGCTTATCTGATGTACTGTGGGCTTGCACACGGCCCCTAACAGGTGCTTTCCTCTTGGGAGTAATTAATTGCCCTGTGGTTAAGGCATGCAGATGGCCTGCTAAAGGCCAGGGTTCAAGTCCCTGCTCTGCCTGGTTCAGCTGGTAATACATACAAAATAAGGTGGTTATTTCAAAATGCCACAAGTAATTTAGAGACTGGAGAATTCACTTGGTAATGTGTCAGATTCTTCATCTGAGTGTCCAGTATTCAGCTTTCTGTTCAGTCAGTAGGTTTTGATCCAGTGGCTGGAAGTTGAAGCTAGACAAATTCATACTGGAAATAAGAATATTTTTTTAACAGTGAGAGTAATTAACTATTGGAATAATTTACCAAGGGTCCTGGTACATTCTCTATCACTGGCAATTTAAAAATCAATATTGGATGCTTTTCTAAACGATCTGGTCTAGGATCTGCTCTATTTTAGGGATGTTTTATGGCCTGTGTTATACAGGCAGTCAGATTAGATGATCATAATGTCCCCTTCTGGCCTTTGAATCCATGACTCTAGAAAAGAGATGGGAAGTGCAGAGGGAAATTGCAGGGGCAACTCTGTGTTGAAAGACACAGAAGAAAGGTCATTAATATGTTACAACTTACGTCTGGAGTAGTGGTGCACCTTCCTTAGCATTATTGGTTCTTTTTATGTTCAGCTGGGATTTGGATGAGTTCTCATACAATCGGAGGCTAGAGGAAGACAATTCTGTGTAGGCAGACTGCATTAAAAGGATATGATTTCCACTGTACATTTGCCAATAGGTATTTGAATCAGAGACTGTGATTTATAGTGATTCTGTGTGATCTCTTCACTCCCAGAAAAGTTTAGGGTTCTCATCTTTATCTTTTTGTTGCTTGGGTCAGATTATTTTGCATACTCTAATGTGACAATATGGTGCATCAGGGTACGATGCAAGGAAAATAATTATTTCTCTCTCCTTTTGTTGCAGAAAATTATGCTGATTATTGGTGTTCTTTACTGAAAAAATCAGAGTCTCCTTTTGCGAGATGCCACTCCATCATTGATCCTCTGGAATATTATAAGGTGTGGATTTTATACTATACTGACACCATCTGGTACTGGTCTAATACATGTTTTACCATATATATATATTCAAGGGATTATTATAACTTGGCCATTAAAAGTGGTTCAAATTTTGTAATGATTACCAGTTCAACGATGTTGTGTGTATCCCTAAACTTCTACAACACGCTTTCTCATAGAATGCTAATTTAGAAGATGGAAATCATTGTGCTTTTTTGGGGGGGAGGGGCTTGTGTGCGGTGAAAGGGCACTATAGATTCTCATTTTCATACGAGAATTCGAGAGGAAGGAATACTGAGCCATGACAGTCATATGTTAAACCAGCCCTTAACCATTAATGTAATCTATTTTGTGGCTTAATAAACAATAAATGGAGTTTACTTGATCTGGAGATAAACTACTACCCATTTATATGTCATATTATTCCTGGTCTGGTTCCCTCTGTTTTCAGTTCTGTTGAGGAGGGATAAACAAACCAATTTGGAGAGAAAAGAAAGAACCCCCGAACTTTTACTCATTTCTACAACTCAGTCTGATCTGAACCTTTGTGAAGATATTAAGCCATTCAGCTAATTTATTTGCTTTTATTATTTTTAATTTCTGCGGGCTTGTACATTTCCGAGTTGTGACAAATCAGGAATTAAAAGTATCAAAGTTCCCTAAAAAAAAATAATGCTGCTGTGAGGAAGCTGGCTAAACATTAGACTTTCAAAAGGTTTGGCTGTTCAGATAAGGATTGGCGAACTGTCCGAATTTTTCATGCTTAATCAAAAGCACCCTGAGCCTTTTTGGGTTTGTCCATCACTAACGAGGAGCTCTCTGCTCATCCACTATGATCTCTGCTTATGGGAGTGAATGAAAGCCCCAGAGGGGAAAGAAGGTACTGGGTGTCGTACAGTTCCTGTAAAGGGAACCCTGGTTTTCATAGTTCTAATCCTACTCAGGAATGTTAACAATTTGCTTCTTATTTGTCTCAGAGATGTAAATATGACACCTGCAGCTGTAAGAACAGTGAAGAATGCTTGTGTGGGGTCCTCTCCTCTTACGCAAGGGCCTGTGCCGTCAAAGGAATCATGCTGGGGGGCTGGAGAGAAACTGTCTGCAGTAAGTGATGATACTGTAATCCCCTTGAAATCAGTCAGAGGAATGGGCAGAGTGCACCTGGCTACCATTCCATTAACTGTAGTGCTAAGAGTTTAGAAGTGCCTTGGAGACGCCCAATACAATGTAAGGGGACAGTGTCAAGAATTTTGAATAGTTAAAGCTGTATTCTTTAAACGTCCTTCGTTCATAGGACAACTTCACAAAATGGGGAGTAATTATTTTCTCTTTCGTCCTCATCTGTCTTCTCTTGGTCCAGTGGAATATGTGCCATCATTGCTCTTCCATTTTATTTATTTTCTTGGTTGCTCATTATCAATGATATCAACACTGGGAACAGGGCTTTGTTAAATTGTGTTTCTACTCAAGAGTTATAGGGCTATGAAGCAACAGAGAAAGACATTGTAGTAATAATAGTGGCAATTGGAAAGCAAATTCCAATAGTAAAATATCTGTTAACTAAAGGAAAAAGAAAAAGAAACAGTACTTCATATATATTTAATGGGTATTTTCATTGCTTCCTCTATATACTCAACTCCCATTTATAATAAAATGCATGTTCATTAAAGGAAGAAAATGCCCTTTAGAATAGGAATAGTATTTCCTCCCAGATGGTAATTTAAAAGGTAGGACAAAGTTGAGGCAACACTATTTATTAAGTATGATACTTTATTCTATAATACAATGAGAGGGTGTCCCTTCATTTTTACTATTACAGACTGTCTGGGCAAAGTGATCAGAATGAATGATTTAAATTCCATAATACCCGGTCAGGGTTTTTTTACTTGCCAGTATAGCAATCATTGGTCTTTTCCCCCCTCTTCAGACAAAGAAGTGTCCTCTTGCCCAGAATCCCAAATCTTCCATTACAATCTGACCACATGTCAACATACCTGTCGATCCCTTGCTGATGGCGAAAAGCACTGCTTGGAGGGCTTCGTTCCCATAGATGGCTGTGGCTGCCCTGAGAACACCTATATGAATGAGAAGGATAACTGTGTGCCCATCTCCCAGTGTACATGCTACTATAAAGGGTCATACCTGGAACCTGGGGATGTCATCATGAAACAAGAAGAACGCTGGTAGGTTATTTTATGGCTTGTCATTTGTGGATTGTGGAGGTGACAGCCCCCACTTCTTATCTTTGCTTATTAAATATATCATATATTGATATCAATGGTGATAGCATGTAGATAAAAGGTATATATTACCCGCCACCACCCTAGCAGAACAAAACACCATACTGCTGTAAGTTAACTTATTAATATGTGTGGCATATCTCTTTATTTATGAGGTGTGTGGTGGCCTTTTGTGGTAACCATGGACCCGATCTTGCACCATTAAAGTCAATGGGAATTTTGTTAGGCAATGGGGAAAAGAAGCTACATGAGCAATTTAGCGAGTTTCTCGCTGAAAACAGATTATTCCATTTCATAGTGATTTATAACAGTTACTAATTGATACCCATTGACTCAAGATTGTGGAGTTCCAAAACCAACATGCAGGTTCCCAGAAGCAATAGTCTTTTGCATGAACTCTAGTGACTCATGCTGTGAATGGTAAAATATTTCCTTGCCTTTCAAGGAGAAGAGAGCTAGGAGATAAGGGTACAAGCCAGTGAGGTTGTTGCATTTGACTGGAGTTGGCATACAATGATGATATGTATTTATTGGAGGCTAAGGACATGCTCTGAAAGGGTATGACCATGTATTCCCTTGATTGCTAAAAAAATAGTTTTGAGGATTTTTAGGGTAATTTGTGGCCATTTTAAAAAAAAATATGAATTTACCATCTGTTTTATAAAATAACATTAAAAAGTTCTGCAGAACTTTTCACTAAGCTCACTATGAAATTTCTGTTGAAATCATGTGGAATTTCCTCCCCAAGGTGCATATTTCACAAAGGCCACTATTAAATATGATTCCACTAAGAGATCAATTGGGTTCATTATTAATTTATCACCTAAGAACATACCACAGTGATAGGGAATTTTGGACAGTCCAAAAGAATAATTGTCTGGCAGAAGTAATAATTTCATTTGTTCATTTATGCCTCTGCAAATTGTCCTCAGATGTTTATAAATTGAAAAAACTAGGCTTACTTCTTATGAATTTCTATCTTCTCGCCCTTTGTAGTGTTTGCCGACATGGAATTCTCCATTGCACTGAAGTGAAGGAAAATAATATAAGTAAGTGAAATGCTTTAGAGATAAAAATATCAGATTCTCGTTTGAATTCTCCACTTATTTCTTTTTCCCTTCTATGAAACAGTCACCAGATTTCACTTTGCTTTTGGCCAAGGACTTACCGTGTATTAGAAAGGATATTTTCATTTATTATTTTAAGGGGTACATGCTGCTTTTTCTGTTTCAGTATCTAATACTGCCCCATTTCTTTTCTGTTCCCTTGACCTTCAAAGTTCACCCATCTAACATGGCATGTTTGTTTTACAGCGTGTCCGTCCAACAAGATTTACTTTAATTGCAACAGTGTCAAGTCTTGGTCTTCACAAACCCCTCTACAACTAAGCTGCTCTACGCTGGGTACTGACTATGTAAGTTTTCATTTTACCTCTGACTGTGGCATGGCTCCCTCTTTCCCTTAGTCCCTAAATGAAGCAGTGCAAATCTGACCAACATGATCTTTTAGTCTTTTCTCTCTTCTTTCCTTTTATTTCCATCCTTTCTTTTCTTTCATCATTTTTGTACTAGTTCTCCGCTTCTTTTTGCCATCCTTTCTCTTTCAACTGATTTGTCTTCTCTTTTCTCAATAGGAAAATCATGGGTTAGATGGATAGGCATTTTGTTTACAATACAGCACTGTACTTTTCTGTGTAGAACAAAAGTAAGGTAGTCTGTCTGAACTTAACATCTCTTGAAAATATGAAGGAAATTCTCAGGCACTCAGATACTAGAGAGATGAGACAGAATTAAATAAATAAAACTGGCTGAGTTACAAACCAGGGAATGAAGCACATAGGGTAAATGTTTGTAGAAGAAGTGGGAAAACAGAGAAGTTATGGTTTCTTATACAATAACTAGCAAAAGTGCCTGGCGTTGCTCGGGTCAGTCGGAGGTGGGGAGGGGGTAAACAGCTGAGCGAGCGCAGGGTCCGTTGGATGGGGGCAGAGAGCAAACCCGACACCCCCACCTCACCCCCCGACCAAACCCGACACCCCCACCTCACTTACCCCTCAACCAACCCCGACTCACATTTTCAACCCCCCCCAAACCCAACACCCCCACGTCTCCCCTCTACCAACCCCAACACCCCCTGACCAACATGCACACCTCACCCCCGTAGATCAAACCTGACACACCCACCTCACTTCCCCCCCAACCAAACCCAACACCCCTACCTACCACCACAAACAAAGCCGACACCCACACCTCACTTACCCCTCGACCAACCCCGACTCACATTTTCACCCCCCAACCAAACCCAACACCCCCACTTCACCCCTCCACCAACCGCAACACCCCCTGACCAATCCCAACACCCACACCTCACCCCTCACCCACCCCGACACCTTCCCACCCCCCCAGACCAAACCCGACACCCCCCGGCTCACTTACCCCCCGACCAAAACCGACACCCCCACCTGACCCCCCCAACCAAACCCAACACCCCTACCTCACCCCCCGACGAAACCCGACACCCCCACCTCACTTACCGTCTGACCAAACCCAACTCGGATCCATCGCAGGCGGGGAGGGGGCACAGAGCTGAGGGATTCCGTGGACCTTCGCAGGTGGGGGGGGGGCACAGAGCTGATGGATTCCGGGGTTCCGTTGGGAGGGGGGAGGGGTGAGCTGAGCGAGTGCGGTGTCTGTTGGAGGGGGTATTATGACATCATAACCACCTAGCTGCCCAGCTGATGTGATTGGCCTTTAAAGACTTTCACCCCTGGGGGGCATCAGAGGTGAGATTTGAAAATTTTCCACCCTTATGACCATCCGGACCCCAAGACCTCTAACTGTACCAAATTTCAAGTCTCTAGCTCAAACGGTGCGGGAGGAGTAAGCGGTCATACATACATACACCACTTGACTTTTATATATATATAGATAACTAGCATAAGTGCCTGGCGTTGCTCGGGTCAGTCGGAGGTGGGGAGGGGACAGAGAGCTGACACCCCCTGACCAACCCCAACACCCCCCGGCTCACTTACCCCCCGACCAAACCCGACACCCCCACCTGACCCCCCCAAGCAAACCCAACACCCCCACCTCACCCCCCGACTGAACCCGACACCCCCACATCACTTACCGTCCCACCAAACCCAACTCAGATCCGTCGCAGGTGGGGAGGGGGCACAGAGCTGAGGGATTCCGGGGACCTTCGCAGGTGGGGAGGGGGCACAGAGGTGATGGATTCTGGGGTTCCGTTGGGAGGGGGAGGGGCAGAGAACTGAGGGATTTCCGGGGTTCCGTTGGAGGAGGGAGGGGCAGTGAGCTAAGCGAGTGCGGTGTCTGTTGGAGGGGGTATTATGACATCATCACCACCTAGCTGCCCAGCTGATGTGATTGGCCTTTAAAGACTTTCACCCCTGGGGGGCGTCAGAGGTGAGATTCGAAAATTTTTCGACCCTTACAACCATCCGGAACCCAAGACCTCTAACTGTACCAAATTTCAAGTCTCTAGCTCAAACGGTGCGGGAGGAGTTAGCGGTCATACATACATACATACACCACTTGACTTTTATATATATAGATAGATATGATTTTTTGGTCTTATTTTCTTTAGTTCCAGACAGAGTGTGTCTCAGGGTGCATGTGTCCTCATGGACTGATTGATGATGGCCAAGGGGGCTGTGTCGAGGAGAAAGACTGTCCATGCATTCATAACAATCAGCTTTATTCTCCTGGAAAGAATGTAGAAGTGGGCTGTAACACATGGTAAGATGCTGTAAAGTTCTTTTCTTTCCTTTTGATGCATGCTTCTTGTAGTAAATGAAAGATAATGAAATGGTTTAAATACCACTGTCATGAGCAAGATATAGGTATAGAAGCCTTGATCCTCAACTCCACTCTGGCTTCTTTGTGACCTTGGAGGACTCCCTTTGTGTAAATTTAGGTAATACAACAAATAACTAACACAAATACAATAATAAAATTAGGTAATACAACAAATAACTAACAACAAATAATTAACACAATTATCTTTTTTTTATCTCAGGCAAAACTGATAAGTTTTTAAGGTGACCGCTCTGAGCTCAGAATCTGTCTCTCTGCTGGGGGCATTTCTGATTGGGTAGTAGTGTAATTTTTGGATAGTGTTGATGCGGGAACACAAAAAAGGAAGCTGTGCTGTGCTAACAACCAGGCTATAAATTTGACAGTGGACCAGTTCTATGTGGAGACTATTGATGAGATGGTGTTTTCTAATACCCTGTAACTTAATATTATGCATCTGATGCATTCCATGTTGTGTCAGCTAGCTATGTGATTTATTCTGAAGCTTCCAAAGCAGCATACATCAGCATTAAAACTCGACTTTTCATATTTCATCCAACTCTTTTATTCTTTCCCTAGTACCTGCCAAAAAGGAAGATGGACCTGCACCAAATATGTGTGCTATGGGACTTGTACTGTATATGGAAGTGGCCATTATATCAGCTTTGATGGAAAACACTATGACTTTGATGGACACTGTGAATATGTGGTTGCCGAGGTAATGTCCAATGGGAGCAAGTGAGCAGACAGATATGCTAAAATGAATGAAAAGTTTTACAACAGTATAGCTATCAGTTTGGTTCTTGGACCATCTCTCTTATACCCTCTTTCTTTAAGATCACTGTTTCTGTGGTGATTGCAGCTTTGGCCAAGTTAAATTCCATATTTTCAACAAATTTCCCAGCAATGAAATTAATGGCACTTGAGTAAACGTTTCTTCAGCTGATGTTGTTGTAGATTGTACACAATGGGGCTAGCTCGACAATGAAAGTTGTCAACTCAACGCTACTCAAAAACAAGTGGCTGATTTTGAAATTGGAAAACAAATATCCATATCTCTTGGGACATAAACTCCTGTTTAACTCAATTTTCCCACTTCTTTTCCAGTATTTGGTAAACGTAGAGTTAAATGGCATGCATTCACATGTGTGTTTGTGTATAATGGAATTTGAAGAATAAATTTAAATGGTTTTAGATTGAAATCAAAATAAATAGCATGGTTCCTTTCATTGACATGTGTTCCTTTATTCCACTCTCAACAGGATTATTGTGGCAAGAATTCCAGTGGTACATTTAGAATTGTCACCGTGAATGTTCCATGTGGAACCACCGGAGTCACCTGCTCAAAGGCTATTAAAGTATTTCTAGGGGTGAGTGGTGGCCCTGGATACATTCAGCCTTAGAATGCAACTGATCAAAACTGCCCTTTGGTTGTAGTCATGCTCCTTGAAACTGAAAGTTAGCATAGCTCAATTAAAATGAATGAAACCATGGAGATTTCTACTTGTTAAGGATTTAGACAGTGGTTTGGGAGTCGTAGCTTCACAATGAAGTCCATCAGCATCATCATTCCAATAGTTTGCCTCACTATAAAGCCAGTGCTGATATATCCCTTCTCTTTCTGTTCTTCAGAATACCGAACTGAAATTGGAGGATGAGCAGCTTTCAAAAATGAAGCAAGATGTTCACGGTATACAGTATTGGAATCGTACAGTGGGGCTCTATCTTGTTATCGAAACCAGCAATGGCATGATGCTCATCTGGGATAAGAAGACTACTATTTTCATAAGTGTGATTCCTCATTATAAGGTGAGCAACTCCAAGCCTTTTTTCTAAAATAATATGGAATCTGCTGATATGATTATGAATAGTTGAATGCAAGTAAATATGGATGATGCTTTATATTGTGTCTCTTAATAGTGTCCCTCAATCTTGTTTATGTTGATGATTCATATATTTCTTGCATTATCCACTGTGGCGGGTGCCATGTATATTGCTTCTTATGGTATGATCCAGTGCAACAATACCTGTGAGTGTATTGTGTACTATTGCAATATGGATGACTAGTCCCCTGTGGTTTTCCAGTAGTTGTAAACACTCTAATACAAATCCCACTGAAGGTCATTTAAATATTCTTGTTGACTTTTATGAGTTTTTGGATCAGGCCCAAAAGAATAAACTCTTGGGACCCCAGATATAATTTTCTCATCATTATAGACCAAAACTTTGCTCTATATTGTAAAGTAAGTGAAAAACCAAACAGGGGCCCTATTTTCAAACATATTGTGAACTAGATTGCTAGGCTTGATCTCTCAAGCAGTGGTAGAGGCCAGCTTTTATTTGGAGGTATTTCACTGTTAAATCACAATTTATTCATATATAATCATATAGTGTATGTGTCTATTTTATATATGTATGACCCTTAATACCAAAGAAATGACTAAAACATTGTAATTCCCAAATAGAAAACAGAACAAAAATTCACAAGATTGCCACAGACTAACCTCAGCTTTCAAATAATAATGCAACATATTTTATATTTTTTACCTTGGGGAAATGCAGTTGTGGTTCAAGTAGTGCAAAGTGTGGCAACATCTCACAGCCTGTGTGTAAGGGACCTGTCTGAAAAGAAACTAAAAGTTCTTTAAATAAAACAAGGAGGACTTAGTAGCACCTTAGAGACTAACTAGTCTCTAAGGTGCTACAAAGTCTTCCTCGTTTTATTTATGGATACAGACTAAAACGGCTGCTAATCTTAAAAGTTCTTTATTGATGAAACGCTTCCAACCCGGACATCTTCCCTTATAAAACATTTACATTGTTTAGCAAGAGACTCCAGGAGCCCTTTGTAGTGTGCACATTTTAGGACCCCATACTTGTGCCCATTGATGACACTGCTTTGTGTGTTTTCTTAAGAGGGTAAATGTTTTCATGACACTTTGCTGGAAACCTTGAAGTAGCTTGAGTAGGGTTTAAAAAAATGGAGGAAGGAGAAAAAGTGAGCCAAAAGATTCCTAGTTTTTATTGCAGCCACATCCTTGACTTAGAAGGATGCCAGCCAATCAAAATCCACTGAAACCACTGTACTGGCTTTTAAATTTTATTCAAGGATGTTTTATTTCTTCCTTATTCCATCTTACTCTTTGCAAGTGATGGAAATCTGCCTTAAAGATGATCAGCCAGCTCTTCAAAGTTAACATTTAATAGACTTAGGGCTAAAATTTCATTGCATTGTGTGCTGGAAAATGTAATCATGTGACTCCTATTTATATTAATGGGAATCATGCAGCTATGTTGCTACATACTACAATGGACTGTCAAGTGATGGCTTGTTGTCAGGTGAGAGAGATGTAGCCACTGTTTGGATCCCTATAGGTTGAATAGGAGGCAGCAAAGAAATATAGATATAGTTACTAGGTACTGTATGTAGCAAGAAGGGAAGACACAAGTTCCTTGCCTGAGCTACTGGTAGCTTGCTAACCAGGCAGATAAACACATAAAAATAAGTTTAACTTATACACATGATTTTGAAGTAAAGATTAAAACAAGGGAGAAAACAGGGAGAAGTTGTTCCCTCACTTTGGGTCTTTGTTTTGGTTCTAACTCTACTGATGCTCGCTTCCTGGGTAAACTAAAAATCGACATTCTGAAATCGAACATCTTTTCTTATTACAGGGCAAAATCTGTGGTTTGTGTGGCAATTTTGATGACAAGTCCAGCAATGACTTCACAACAAGGGATGGGCTGCTGGTGACCAGTCCTCTGGAGTTTGGTAATTCTTGGAAACAGTTTGGAACCTGCCCTGATATGAAGGAAGAGATCCTTCCCTGCAATCTGAAACCTCACCGCAAGTCCTGGGCAGAGAAGGAGTGCAGCATCATCAAGAATACAGTCTTTAAAGCTTGTCATGACAAGGTTAGTAGAGAGGCCGGTGCCTACTACCTACAAGTTAACCTCTGTGAAAGAAGACAGAAGAAGGCTGAATTTGCATGGCTGAATGAGGGAATAGTTAATCATAATAGCCTCAGAAGTTAGAAACTGGAGCAGACCTTTGAGATCATCAGGTCCATCCTGATGTCTTGCTTTTATTCTCCATCAGCAACTTCCATGTCCAAATAGTTCAGTTTGCCAGTCAAATTACATTTTTTCTAATCGCCTATTTTATAAATTCAATAAAGTGTTTCTTTCTACTTTGTGCATCATATTTATTGATAACGAGTCTGGATTCAGAACTCAGCTGATAATTGTGTTGATAATGCAGGATGCAGAGTAGAATAACATTCTGGTTTGACATTGGTCCAGTGGTCCAGTGCTGGGAGTAATAATTTTTTTGTCATTAAACCAGAATGATGCACTTCAGATGATCTAGTCAATGCACAAGACACTTCTTTAAGTTATGTTTTTCCCCATAACCAAATTTGAAGAAATTAAGATTAAGTAATGGGAATTAACCTAGCTCAGATCTGCTACCTGACAGGCAATAAGCAACTTCTGGCCATCTGAGTCAACATCTGAGATTCCAAATTGGAAACAGAGCTCTGGTGTTAACAGCTGCCCCATGTGTTTCCACACCAGGTGGACCCTGTTCCATTCTATGACAATTGTGTTCATGATGCCTGCTCCTGTGACTCTGGTGGAGACTGTGCGTGCTTCTGTTCCGCAGTTGCTGCTTATGCCCAAGCGTGCAATAAGACTGGAGTTTGTGTCTTCTGGAGAACTCCTGATATATGCCGTGAGTAACCTTTAAATATACAACTGGACCTATCAGAACAACATCACAAAGTTTTTACTCGTGGCAGCAGTGTGTTGACACAGGGTTGTGTGCTATGGCACACAGTGGAAAGGGTTCACCATCTCATTATAAGCAGATGCCCTTTATAATATTAATGAGATCAGTGTATTTAAATTGTCACTATGGGTTGACCTTTACATGACATTTCAAATGATCCTTCCTATTCTGTGTGCCAACTGGTGGACTGACATTCCCAGCATATGTATCTAGTTGGCAAAATCTCCCACCCAGAATTATTACTAGTTATTTATTTTTTACATTTATTTTTTACATGTGTATAGCACAGTAGACTGTGATTAGTCCCACTAGGCCAAGCTGTGTTTAAGTTACACTCATAAAATCCTATTGACTTCGTTTTAGGCTGTTGTACGTACCTCTTGCATGTAGCTACTGACACCAAAAATCAAGTTGGGATGGTGATCATCACAATGGGTGTACTAACTGAGTTATGGGAAACACTTCCACTGATCCAACTAGTAGGAGCAGTAACTAAGCGTTTCACAGTGGGGACTTGTTCTTACACACAGCACATCACTTCCCATCTCAGAAATGTTGCAAATTTTATTCTGTAGCCATGTGTTCAATAACTCTTCCAAGTTCAGTTTGCAAAGGGGTTTGCCAATTTATTTCTATCAGAGGCAAGTCACACTAGTGTATAGGCCATATAGTTTGAGGAATTTGGTTTTGAAGGTTTTATGCTTTCCCCTATTAACAGCTTGTTATGCACCCATAAACAAGGCTCAGGTTTGAAGAGTTTGTGCATGTTCATGCGGGTTTACTGGAGGAACGCCATGTGACTACTCCATATGATATATCTGGGTGAAACTGATTTCAGCCTATTGGCACCATTAACCCTAAGAGTTTGCAGATGTCCAGAGAAGGCAAAATAAATTTTTTAAAAAATCACAACACTTCAAAAGACTGCTTGAATTCAAAATTGATTCGGAGTAGTTGTGTGATTTCAACCAAACATTTGTTTCTGCAACAGTGGTGTTAAATGTGAAGGTGCTGAAATCCAGAGTTTCACATGTTCTGTATTCAGGTTGAGTGGGGGAAAAAAAATCCAGGCCCCATGTGTCAAGGGAAATATTACTGCCAGTGCTGTGTGTAGGGTCATTTGACTGGCATTGTTAGAGGTAGGAATGGGATTCTGTTTTGTCAGATATTTTTTTTAATCAGCTTCTCGTTTCTATCAGCAATATTTTGTGATTTCTACAACTCTCGTAATGAGTGCAGGTGGCACTACTATCCTTGTGGCCGTCAAATTAAGACCTGCAGGACAATTAACAATATCCCCACCAACTTCACATTGCCATATCTGGAAGGTAAGACACTCCTAATTGTTTTTGTATTGCATGTCATGAAGATTTACTTAAAATGTTACTTGATGGAATTGGAACTATTAGCTAATGAGATCTATTGATTGCCTGGCCATTCCTAAATCAATAATCATACACGATTATTTGGTGTGGTGTAACATACTGTTTATTGACATCAGTGGGATGATACTCACATGCATAAAGTTAAGCACATGCCTGAGTATTTTCCTGATTGTAGTATAAGATTGATCCACCACCCCCATTGACCAATACCATTTTAAGAGTATCTCAAAGGGGAGAAAAGGTTCTTATTATGGTGAAGAAAACTATAATTTTATTGCTTAATTATTTCTTTTAAACCTTTTATTTATTTTTGCTTTGTCAGCTACACATGGCTGTAACCAAGATACTGTAACACTTCTGTATCCTTTCAAAAAGAAATAACTGATATCTCAGCCAGTGTAGTGCTGGCAAATATTGGCTTCTTAATGGATGGATCAATGGGAAATGTTCAGAATGTACAGTGAATAACTCACCACTTTGGGAAGTGCTCATCACCCAGGGCCTGATCTAAAGTCAGAAGGAGTCTTTTCATACTTCAATGAGCCTTCGATCAGGACCCCAGTGAGAATGTAATTAATTAATATTAATTAATATTGCAAAATGCACCATTTGTGGTCAACAGGTTGCTACCCCCGATGCCCTCCTGATAATCCCATTTACGATGAAGACTCCGACAAATGTGTAACTGAAGACAAATGTAAAACTGGCTGTTACAGTGAAAATGGCACTCATTATAAACCTGGTGAAAAAGTACCCACAGACAAACCCTGTCAGAAATGGTATGTGGAAATTCAAAACTGATGGAGCAATGCATATTGAGACCTTGATTCATGAAATCACTGAAGCACATGCTTACATCCCATTGACTTCAATGGGACTTTAGCGCATGTGTAACTGCTGCTGTGAACAGACCATGCTCTCATGTTTTCCTGAATGAAGGCTGTAATATTACCTGCAAGAACCTCAATGTGAAATGGCCCTTCTCCATATAAATGCTGATTTACCCCAGATGAAAATCTTGCCTTACAAAAATAGTGGGTATGGGGAACAACATAGTTACAATGCAGTTGTATTTTTAAGGAACTCCATCTATTTCTACTCCCATTTCTCTCTGCATTTTTTTTACCTGCAACTGTTAGAAGTAACTCCACAAATTACTATAACTGGGGAGAGGCTAGAGAAATAAAACTACCTTTTTTCCCCCCAACTTATTCACATTCTGAATTTAACAGGGTATTGTGTATAGTCATTTTCAATTATTCACTAAAGTCGGTTGCACCTGTTGTTCATGTATGTCTTTCATACAACAGCAGAGGAGATTTTTTTTTAATAGGAACATGTGGCTGTAAAACTGCAAAATTTGTCAGGAAAGTTCAAGAGCAGATGTAGTGCCTGAAACTATTTTTACCACATGTTTTGATATTGACTGTATTTCTCGTTGATGATGGCCCATTAATAAATCTTTTGATAATGCCATTAAATATTACTTTTAAAATGTCATATCTGGAAATTACACACAGAGCAGTCCTTATACTGTTCTAAGTTTTGCTAGATAGAACCAGTGATAGGGGGATCACTGGAGTAGAAATCAGGGTGGTAGCCGTGTTAGTCTGGAATAGCAGAGTTAACAAAGTCCTGTGGCACCTTAAAGACTAACTATAAAGTTTTGAAGCATGAGCTTTCTCTCTGGCCATGTTCCCTCACACCCTCAGCCCTTCTCAGTATACCTCTGATCAGTAATTACTCGAGATATAAGGATGCTATGCAGCAGAGATGGAGCAAAATGGTTTGAGAGAGCATTGGCTGTTAGTCATATTATATTTTTCCTGCTCCTGACGGTGGGTAATTAATTATCTCAAGGAGGAGTGTGTGGAGGAAGGAAAGCCAGTAGTTGTGTTTGGAGAAAATAGCAATTGTCAATATAGGAGCAAATAACAAAGAAATATCCAGTCTCATGAGGTGAAGTTTGAGTGATAAAATTGGTTTTAAGTTTTTCGACTCTTTGCCCCTGCAAATAGTGTGCTATAAATTAATTACAGAGATTCATGACAAAATTACGGCACGGGCTGCTGTTGGCTTGCAAAAATGTTAATTTTGACTGATTTTTTTTTCTTTTAGTATCTGTGTCTCAACAGGAAATATTATCTGTCAACCTGACCCAGGTAAATTGCATCTTATTCTTTCTGCAAACTGGAAAGGGAAAGAAAAGGACGCCACATATCTCTTCCATCTGTCTCCATGGCAGATTTAGTAATGATTTTGAATGATTCTTTGCAGTTCTAGCCAGGATTGCACAAAAGAAAAATTGAGTAGCACTTTATAACCTCACAGTCATCACACACATCTAAGGACATGACAAAAAAGTGAATCATGCTGATTTAAGATCAGAGTGTAACAACTGCCGCTTTCTTTTGGTGGTGTTAAAACAATTCCCCTTCCCCAATATCCTAACTATTAACTTTCAGCTCAAGCCACTTAACCCTCAAGAACATGTGGTATTTTATAACAGGTTCATTATTATGTTAGATCCGCTACTGTGTTAGGAAGTATTTTAGTAATTTAAGTAAATTTTAGTAATGAAATTTATATTCTTGCTAATTAGTTTATGTACCTCACCTAGATAATACTTTATTGGATATGTGTTAATTTCCTCCTAAATGCAAATATAAATTAATGAGATTTGCATGGTTTAGCTTCAGGTATAGCTCATAGAGGTATACCTCGAACACACTCAAAAATAACAGATTTACTTTAGGCACTTTCAGAAATGTCTTGGCATGTTGTTGTTCTTGATCATTTCTTAGAAGAACAACTTCACAATGAATCTCTTTCTTGCAGACTGTTTCTCAACCACTACACCTACACCTACACCCACCAGCACCATCACCACCACCACGCCAACAACCACTACCACTACGCCAACATCAACTACTACAACAGAGACCACAACAGGTAAGAATTTAAAAATAACTACAAGCTGTAGACAGAATTGCCTTAACAGCAGAGATCAATTTGATAGTTTCAACTTTCTTTAGCCTTCCAGAATTCTTCACCACATTCTATGGAATATGGCATTACCTGAATAAAATCACTCTTTTTTGAAACATACATTTTGTCCAGATATATTTCCATCTCCTAATTTAAATTCAGTTGACATTTTAAAAGTATATACTGAATGCCAATTGATTTTGAACTTGATATTTTTTGAGATTTAACAATAAAATAATAGATATATTATTAATAGGAACAAATCCTGGCTGTCATTTACATGGGAGGAGGGGCATTTTAAGTCTTTTTTTCCTGTGTAAGCTGGTGCCACATCTGCCCCAACAAGCCTCAGAAGGCTGAAACTGTTATTAAAGAGTGCCCAGATCGCCCAGGGCATCTCTGGCTTCTTTGTAGGCAGGTGATACCAAGCCACTCATGGATTAAGAGTTAATGTGATGATACGCTCATCATCCCTGCCCAAGATTAGTGGCTATTGTTCCTATGTCTCTCCCACATGTAAGACTTCAGTGGAAGGAGTGATTGCCGCCTCCCTGAATATGGATAATATTATCACATTTGTATGCATTCTGTAATAGCGGCAAAGTTCCAATGTGGATGCACATCTAATACTCTTCTCCTTTAAGTTGTTCTATAGAGAGATTGCATAGACATATGGCTTCTCACAACTGTTTATAACTATGCTTTTGCATGGTTTTATCATGCTGAACTTAGAAAGCTTTGAAAGCTCTATCCTTCCAAGGGTGTGTGTGTGGGGGGGACCTTTGAAATCCTTCCAAGGGTGGGGCGGGGGGGGGGGGAGGATCTTTGAAAGCTCTATCCTGCCATGGGGGAAACCTCAGATATTGGTGTGGCTGGGGTTCTCACCATGATGAAAATGTTCCTGAATCCCAATGTCACAGCTGGGAGTCTGTTGCAAGTGTTGTAAGTCTTTGGGCATTGATGGAAGGTGTCCTTAGTGTCTTGAACAAAAATCTTGAACTGAATGTTGGCAGGTTTTTAACTACTGTTTTCATTTCTCTGGAACTCTTAGGACTGTATAGTGATAATTGTTATTTTTCCATTGCAGTTACCACCACGACCACTTCTACCTCTACAAGTAAGTTTCTTTATAAGGAAGCTCCTCATTGTGAAACATAGTAGGTACAAAACAAGGGACAAGGAAGAAAAAGAGAGAGCCAGGCAGAAAAGAAATACATTTTCATTTTAGAATGGTAAAAGAATATGTGTGTGTGTGTGTGTGTGTGTGTGTGCGCGCGTATGTGTGTATTTCATCCTTGCATTTTTCGAGTTAAGTGGCAAAACAAAAAGCTTACTTTTAAATAGTCAGACAGCTCCAGACCTGTGAAACCAGGTACGATTCCCATGAAGGTCTCTAGGCCTTAATCAGTGATGGCGTAAAGGCTGGTATAAAAGAGCTGGGAATCAGGATCTCCCTGAATGTCAAATCTGTGAAGTTTCTACATGGCTCAGAAAATGGTAAATAGAAACCTATGAAAAAATCAGTGTGTGGAACTCCTCAGCGATATATGAGAATCCAATATTTAATGCAGAGCTAAGAAATTCCCTGTCATCTCCATTGTAGATTTGGGACAAAAAGTGCAAGGTTATGTTTTCACTGGCATTATCTGTAATACTAAAGACCAAGTCCCAGGGGCCTGATTCCAATACCTGTCTGCTTCAATTGTGAGATCAGTGTTTACTGCTGCTGGCCAGAATGCACCAATTTACCACTCTAATGACCACCAAGCCCCCAATCCCTACAACCACAACTACCACAAACTCTCCAACTCTTCCCTCACAATTACCACTGAGTTCCCAAATCCTACACACACCAGCACAACTACCACCAAGTGTCCCCAAACCTCATGCCCATAAGTATAGCAACCAACGAGCCCCCAACCCACACACCCACAACTACCACGAAGACCCTAACCCTCCCACACCAATACAATGACCATTGAACCTCCAACCTGCCACACCCACGAGCACAATTTCCACCAAACCCTCATAACCAGCACCTTAACTTCTACCAGGCCCCCACACTTACCACCAAACTACCATTGAGTCCCCAACACCCACAACTACCACTGAACCCCCCCAATCACTACACCAACCACCCCCACCACTGTACCAACAACCACTATCAGCACTGAGCCGCCCCACAACACCCACTCCAACCATTACACTGACAACCAGCACCACTGAGCATCCAACACACACTCCAATGTGGACACCAAAACCACTATAATTAGAACCACTGAGGCGCCAATGATTAAGACTACTACCATCAAATATTATAGTTGGAACCAAAACCAGCATTTCAATAGGTAAACATTGAATGATAACTGCCCACATTTAATTATAAGAATAAATAAATAAACTGTAATTGTAAATAAATAAACTGTAACTGTTGATATGACTCTCATTAACCTAAGTTAACCAAGAGTAAAAATTCTGACAAAGTAATATGGCAGCTATACACAGAAGTGTTCTAACAGCAGAGATTTATTTAATACGTTCATCTCTGCTTAGCCTTCCATAATTTCTAACAAAAAATCATAGGAAATACAGCATCAACTGGAAAAAATCCCCACTACCCATTTTCAAAATTTGAACATTGTACCTTTTGGCCAAGATATCCTTTCACCTGCTAATTTAAATATAATTGATTTTTTAAAAAAAATATGTATTACCAATAGATTTTGAAAAAGGTATTTTTGGGACTTAAGAATAAAATTATAGCAACTTGTATGTTCACTTGGAACAAATCCTTCCCCTGGGTTGTGTGGGAGTAGGAGGCATATTAAGTCCCTTATTCCTGTATAAGCTGGTTCCTCCTCTGTCCCACCGAACCTCAAGAGGCCGAATCTGGTATTAAAGGGTGTCCAGAGCTTCTCAGGGACTGCTGCAGGTGATACTGAGCTACTCATGGGCTAAGGAGTTAATATAAGTATATATTCTTGGTTCCTGCCCAAGACTGGTCATCTGATTATTGTTACAATATCTCTCCCATATATAAAGCTTGGACAGGATGAATGATTACTGCATTCCTGGATATGCATAATATTTATCACATATGCATGAATTCCTTGAAATAAGCAGCCCTTGATTCCACCAGTCCCAGAGGGGATTTTCTGTACTGAATAATACTGATTACTGATGTTCCTTTAAAAAAGACACCATCTCCAGGTAGCAAAGGTGGAATTTAAAGAATCCATATCATTGTGAAGATGAGTTGATAATGCTTATTGAAAGGAGTGAAAGGATTGTTCATGTGCATAATCAATAAAGGGATTTTGGAGGAAGATAGAAGGGACAAGGTGGGGTAAGACTTTTCATGCTCTTACTTACTCTGCATGGTGCCACAGTCTCTGGTTCACTATTGTAGGAATGAAAAGGCTGCCTTTCTCCGTAGATTGCGATTAACCCCTCAAGAGTGCACAAAGGTGGGAGGAAGGGTGGTGTCACTCAGATCCCTCACCCCTCATACATCTGGGCAAAAAAGAGAGCCATGTCACAAGGACCAGGGTGTCCAATACTCTCAATGACATGGCATATCCCAGAGTGGAGGAGAGCATGGCTCTGCTATTCTGCATTCCTTGCACAGTTAATGGGAGCAGGGTTGCAAATAAAGAGGAGATGCTGCACTCTTTTGAAGGGTTTTGTTTCCTCCCATCTGCCATGTTCTCTTTAAGAAGCCCAGAAGCTTTCCAGTTGAGGCAGCCACGATGCATCTGCAGAGTCCAGCAGGGTTACACCATCACTCCACTGCTGCAATTGCTCTGGCTTTAGTGATTAGGAAAGAATCCTTTGAGCTGTAATGAGGGATGTTCTCTACAGTCTATATTTTATACAGCTTAGTACATTTAGGATTATCTCAGAGTGGTTATTATCACGGAAAACTGTGTGTATGAAAGGGAAGGTGTATGTATTTATGACAGTTGAATTTGTTTAATAAATAACTTGGATATTTACACCTGCTCTCCTTTTCCCCTACTTGTCATGTCCATCAGTAAAAACCACAAGTTCCATTATAACAGGGGTCTAAAACTCAAATGACCATGAGGGCCGCATGAGGACTAGTGCACTGGCCCGAGGGCCGCATCTCTGACACACACCCTGCCCTCGCTGCCCCGGCTCCACCCCCACTCCACCCCTTCCAAGAGGTCCCACCCCTGCCCCACCTCCTCCTCTGAGCGCGCAGCTCCCCATTCCCTCCTAGAAAGCGCTAGGCACCACCAATAGCTTTTTGGCAAACAAAGCAAGAGCAATATAGGAAGTCCAGAGCTAGAAACACGTGCGGCCCAGCCAGGCAGCAGAGAAGCCTCTGCTTCTGGCCCCTCCCTCCCGCAAACTGCTATGGGGGAGGGGGGGGGACGACAGGAAGCTTGGCGGGCCGCAGGGAAGGGCTTCGTGGGCCACATGCAGCCCCCGGGCCGCATGTTTGAGACCCCTGCATTATAAGAAATATTGATTCCAAAAAAGCATAAATGTGTATTTGTTTAACTCTCTCTAGCAGGACTTATTGACTATATTTTCAGTATACACATGGCATAGTGATTGCAGACTGAGACTTGGTATTACAATACCTCATTATGCCTCATGGGTAATTCTCTGTCGTGGTCACATACTACCTCAGGATACTGTCTCTTTGCCTGATGAGCTACTGCAAGTCTACTTTTGGCAATGAAACACTGCTTTGTGGCTACTCCGTTTTGGGTCTTTATACTACACCAGTAAATTCATTGAAGCAATAATAGAATTTAGATGCAAGTTGCTGGAAAAGCAACTAACGGGAGAGTGAGAAATAAAGTAGGAAGTGCCTACCTGATCTTCTTCCTTCTACCATTCTATGCTTACACGTAACTGTTCATGCTACATTGTTTTCTCTGCATAAGAAACACCAATTTAGCACATTCACACCTTGATTCAGATCTTGCACTATTTTTAGGCTAATTTACCTCCATGGACTTGAACTGAAGCACTTGTGACTTAAACTGGTGCAGATGAGATCATAATCCTGCTCTCATGCCCAATCATTGTAGGTTGCACTCATTATTTGTTTTGGACCAATGTACATGCAGTGCATCACTCTCAGCACTGCTTATATCACCACCATGTCAAGCGTGTTTCCCTTTATTCTAAATTCTGTGTCGCATTGTTGTCTTGCAGCACCATGTACATCTCAAACTAAACATTGTTGGTGGTCTTCCTGGATTAGTGTGACTTACCCAAAATATGGCGACAAGTATGGTGATTATGAAACCTATGACAAAATCAGAGAATGGAACGCCTCTGCGATATGTGAGAAACCGCTAAATATTTCATGCAGAGCTCAGAAATTCCCTGATGTCCCCATTGAAGATTTAGGACAAAAAGTGCAATGCGATGTTTCCACCGGGCTTATCTGTCATAATAGAGACCAAGAGCCAGGGGGCCCGATTCCGATATCTATGTGCCTCAATTATGAGATCAGTGTTTACTGCTGCGAAATACGTTACTCCACATGTTCAACTACTACTTCAACAACTACCGAGTCCACAACCCCCACCATTGAGTCTTCAACTACCACCCTGACAACCACTACAACTAGCACTATCCCAACATCAACTACTACAACCGGAACCACAACCAGCACTTCAATAGGTAAGTACTGAACAGTAACAGCCCACACTTAATGATAACAACAAAATTCTGTAAGTGTTCACGTGATTCTCATTAGCCACAGGTAACCATCATTAAAAATTCAGATATTGTAGAGTGGATGCAGAAGCTGTTGTCAGAATGGTGCTAATATGAGAGATTTATGTAATGGATTCATCTGTGTTTAGCCTTCCAGAATTTCTAACAAAATATTATATGACATATAGAATCAACAGGAAAAATGTCATTTTTGAACATTATACATGTAGTCCTAGATGTCCTTCCAAGTGTTAATTTACACGTAATTGATATTTTAAAGATATCTATTGCCAATGGATCTGAAACAAGTTTTTTGAGATTTAAGAATATTATAATAGAGACATAATTACTACTTATAACAAACTCTAGCCATGGTTTACATGGGAATAAGAGGCATGTTAAGTCCCTCACGCTTGTGTAAACTGGTTCCACAGCAGTCCCTCCAAACCTCAGAAGGCTGAAACCGGTATTAAAGAGTGCACAGAGCACTTCCTGTTACTCTTATTTAGGCAAATGATGCTGAGTTGCTCATGAACAAAGGAGTTAATGTCGATTATTCCTTTATCTCTCCCACGTATAAGGCTTGAGTGGAAGGATTGATTTCAGCCTCACAGGATGTGCATAGTAATTATCACATTTATCCTTTTCCTAAATATCTGTAGTCCTTGATTCCACCTGGCCTATTGTGAATGCTTGTGAATAACAATGATATTCTTATAAGAAAGACTCAACCTAAGTGAAGCTGAGATAAAATTTTAAGAATCCAGGATGTAGCAATGCTCTGTACAAACTATATTTATTTTACTTAGCATAGTTTGGATTCATGGTACTTTCTGTAAAAGAGATCATTATCACAAGACGTAAAGTGGTAAGAGTAGCATATGTATTTCCTGTAGTAATTTTTTTTACAAATGATTTGGATATTTACATCTCATTTTCCTCCCACCACCACCAAAGAAACAACTACCCCAGAGACAACGACACCTACCACCACCACCACTACCACCACAGAAACAACTACCCCAGAGACAACGACACCTACCACCACCACCACTACCACCACAGAAACAACTACCCCAGAGACAACGACACCTACCACCACCACTACTACCACCACAGAAACAACTACCCCAGAGACAACGACACCTACCACTACCACCACCTACACAGAAACAACTACCCCAGAGACAACGACACCTACCACTACCACCACCTACACAGAAACAACTACCCCAGAGACAACGACACCTACCACCACCACCACTACCACCACAGAAACAACTACCCCAGAGACAACGACACCTACCACTACCACCACCACCACAGAAACAACTACCCCAGAGACAACGACACCTACCACCACCACCACCACCACCATGGAAACAACGACGCCAGAGACAACAACACCTACCACCACCACTACAGAAACAACTACCTCGGAGACAACAACTACAATCACCACCACAGCAACGACTACCCCAAGTAAGAGTTTTTTACAGATAGATTGCATAGAATTTTGGTTTCTTACAACTGTTTATAATTATGCTCTTGTGTGGTTTTATCATGCTGTACTAAGGAAGCTTTGAAACATTAGATGTTGCTCTATCCTGCAATGCATGGCACCTCAGATATTGGTGTGACTGATGCTGTCACCATGATGAAAATGTTCCCGAGTCACAAGATCACAGCTGGGAATCTGAAGCAAGTACTGTAAATCTTTGGGGCTGGTGCACTAATGGAAGATGCCTCTAGTGTCTTGGACACAAATCCTGAACTAATGTTGGTGTGATTTTAGCTACTGTTTTCATTCCTCTGGAACTCTTGTAGTGATACTTACTTTTTTTCCATTGCATTTACCACCGCAACCTCTTCAACCACTACAAGTAAGTTTCTTTATTAGGAAGCTTCTCGTTGTTAAACATGGGAGGTAGAAAACAAGGGACAAAGAAGAAAAAGATTTTCATTGTAGAATGATAAAAGTGTGTGTGTGTGTAGGCGCATGCGCATGTGTGTATTTCATCTTTGCATTTTATGATTTAAGTGGCAAAACAAAAAGCTTGCTTTTAAACAGTCAGACAATTTTAGACCTGATGTAACCAGCAATGACATGCATAAAAGTCTCTAGGCCTTAATCAGTTATGATGTAAAGGCTGGTGTAATAGAGCTGGGATCTCCCTGAATGGCATATCTTTGAAGTTTTTACATGGCCCAGAAAATGATTATTAGAAATCTATGAAAAAATCACAGTGTGGAACTCCTCAGCGATATACGAGAATCCACTGAATATTTCATAGAGAACTCAGGAATTTGATGTCATCTCCATTGTAGATTTAGGACAAAAAGTGTAATGTGTTCTTTTCACTGAGATTATCTGTAATGATAAAGACCAATTCACAGGAGGCCTGATTGCAATACCTGTCTTCCTCAATTATGAGATCAGCAAACAATGCTGCTGGCCAGAATGCACCACAATTACAACTACCACTCCCATGACCACCAAACCCCCAGTGCTGACCAGTACACCTACCACCAGCCCCCAAGCCTCCCCTCAAAACCCTCCAACCTTACAGCCCCAAGTACAGCAACCAAAGAGTCCCCAACCCCTACACCCACAACTACTACCAAGCCACCTACCCACACACCCACCAACACTACTACCATTGAGTCTTTAACCCCCACAGTCACAATCACAATTTCACCAAACCCCTACACCCACCACCACAACTACCAATGAACCCCTAACACTCGCACATACAACTAATACTGAGCCTCCAATCCCCACAGACACCACCCCCACCATCACACCAACAACCATTATCAGCACTGAACCCCCAACACCCATTGCAACCACCACCCTGACAACTAGCACAACTAAGCAGCCGACACTCTCTCCAACCCCAACACCTACCACAACCAACACCACTAAGTCTTCAACCACTACAACTACCATCATCAATACTACAATAGGAACCACAACCAGTATTTCAATCGGTATGAATTGAAGAATAACTGCCCATAGTTAATGATAATAATAACAATCTTTAAGTGTTGATGTGATTCTAGTTAACCAAAGATAACCATTAGTAAAAATTAAAATATAGTAAGATGAACATAGAAGCTATAAACAGAAGAATCCTAACAGCAGAGATTTATTTAATATGTTCATCCCTGTTTAGCCTTTTCCTAACAAAAAAATATTATGAAATATAGCACCAACTGGAAAAAAACCCCATCTTCTTTTATTTCAACAATATAATTTTTGGCCAAAATACCCTTTCACCTGCTAATTTAAATGCCATTGTTTTTTTTAAAAAAATATCTATTGCCAATAGATTCTGAACAAGGTATTTTTTAGACTTACGAATAAAATAACAGTGACTTATATTTTCACTTGGAACAAATCCTGCTCCTACTTTACATGGGAGTAGGAGGCATATTAAGCCCCTTATTCCTGTATAAGCTGGTTCCACATCTGTCCCACCAAACCTCAGGAGGCTGAAACTGGTATTAAAGAATGTGCAGAGATTCTCTGGGACTGCTTTGTAGGCAGCTGAGCTACTCACGGGCAAAGGGGTTAATATAAGTATGAACTCTGTGTAACTGCCCAAGACTGGTCATCTGATATTGTTACTATGTGTCTCCCATATATATGTCTTGGGCAGGATGAGTGATTACTTCATCCCTGGATATGCATAATATTTATCACATAGGCATGTATTCCTTGATATAAAACAGCCCTCAATTCCACCAGGCCTAGAGGCGATTTTCTGTCCTATGGTGTGAATTCTGCTGAATAGTACTGATTACTGATGTTCCTATAAAAAAGACACCACCTCCCAGTAGGACAAATGGAATTTTAAGGATCTATAATACAGTACATGCAGAATGAGGATGAGAGGAGTGCAAGGACTATTATTGTGTCTAACCAATGCAGGAATTTCGTAGGAGGTTAGAGGGTGCAAGGGGTAAGGGGAAAGACTTTTTGTGCTCTTATTTACTCTGTATGATGCTACGGTCTCTCACTCACTATTGTGGGGGTCAAAGGGCTTCCTTTCTCACTACATTGTGATTAACCCCTCAAGAGTGCACGAAGGTGGGAGGAAGGGTGGTGTCACTCAGATCCCTCACCCCTTGGACATCTGGGCAAAAAAGAGAGACATGTCTTAAGGACCAGGGTGTCCAATACTCTCAATGACACGGCATATCCCAGAGTGGAGGAGAGCATGGCTCTGCTGTTCTGCATTCCTTGCACAGTTAATGGGAGCAGGGTTGCAAATAAAGAGGAGATGCTGCACTCTTATGAAGGGTTTTGTTTCCTCCCATCTGCCATGTTCTCCTTAAGAAGCCCAGAAGCTTTCCAGTTGAGGCAGCCACAATGCATCTGCAGAGTCCAGGAGGGTTACACCATCACTCCACTGCTGCAATTGCTCTGGCTTTAGTGATTAGGAAAGAATCCTTTGTGCTGTAATGAAGGATGATCGCTACCGTCTATATTTTGTACAACTTAGTACATTTTGGATTTTCTCAGATAGTTTTTCATTACAGAAAACTGTGTTTGAGAGAGGGAAGGCGTATGTATTTTTGACAGTTGAATTTGTTTTATAAATAAGTTGAATATTTATATCTGCTCTTCTTTTCCCCCACTTGTATCATATCCATCAGTAAAAACCACAAGTGCCCAGTGTGCCACTGCAAGTCTACTTTTGACAATGAAACACTGCTTTGTGGCTACTCCATTCTGGGTCTTTATACTACACCAGTTAATTCACTGAAGCAGTAATAGAATTTAGATGCAAGTTCCTGGAAAAGCAACTAACGGGAGAGTGTGAAATAAAGTAGGAAGTGCCTACCTGATCGTCTTCCTTCTACCATTCTATGCTTACAAGTAACTGTTCATGCTACATTGTTTTCTCTGCATAAGAAACACCAAGTTAGCAAATTCACACCTCGATTCAGATCTTGCACTATTTTTAGGCTAATTTACCTTCATGGACTTGAACTGAAGCACTTGTGACTTAAACTGGTGCAGATGAGATCATAATCCTGCTCTCATGCCTAATCTTTGTAGGTTGCACTCATTATTTGTTTTGGACCAATGTACATGCAGTGCATCACTCTCAGCACTGTTTATATCACTACTATGTCATGTGTGTTTCTCTTTATTCTAAATTCTGTGTCGCATTGTTGTCTTGCAGCACCATGTACATCTCAAACTAAACATTGTTGGTGGTCTCCCTGGTTTAATCTGAATAAGCCAACATTTGGCCCAAATGGTGGTGATTATGAAACCTATGACAAAATCAGAGAATGGAACGCCTCTGCGATATGTGAGAAACCGCTAAATATTTCATGCAGACCTGCGAACTCCCCTGACACCCCCATTGAAGATTTAGGACAAAAAGTGCAATGCGATGTTTCCACCGGGCTTATCTGTAATAATAGAGACCAAGTCATAGGAGACCTGAATCCGATTCCTATATGCATCGATTATGCGATCAGAGTTTACTGCTGCGAAATATATTACTCCACGTGTTCAACTACCACTTCAACAACTACCGAGTCCACAACCCCCACCATTGAGTCTTCAACTACCACCCTGACAACCACTACAACTAGCACTATCCCAACATCAACTACTACAACCGGAACCACAACCAGCACTTCAACAGGTAAGTATTGAATGGTAACAGCCCACACTTAATGATAACAACAAAATTCTGTAAGTGTTCACGTGATTCTCATTAGCCACAGGTAACCATCATTAAAAATTCAGATATTGTAGGGTGGATGCAGAAGCTGTAGTCAGAATGGTGCTAACATGAGAGATTTATGTAATGGGTTCATCTGTGTTTAGCCTTCCAGAATTTCTAACAAAATATTATATGACATATAGAATCAACAGGAAAAATGTCATTTTTGAACATTATACATGTAGTCCTAGATGTCCTTCCAAGTGCTAATTTAAACGTAATTGATATTTTAAAGATTTCTATTGCCAATGGATCTGAAACAAGTTTTTTGAGATTTAAGAATATTATAATAGAGACATAATTACTACTTAGAACAAACTCTAGCCATGGTTTACATGGGAATAAGAGGCATTTTAAGTCCCTCACGCTTGTGTAAACTGGTTCCACAGCAGTCTCTCCAAACCTCAGAAGGCTGAAACCGGTATTAGAGTGCACAGAGCATTTGCTGTTACTGTTATTTAGGCAAATGATGCTGAGTTGCTCATGAACAAAGGAGTTAATGTCGATTATTCCTTTATCTCTCCCACGTGTAAGGCTTGAGTGGAAGGATCGATTTCAGCCTCACAGGATGTGCATAATAATTATCACATTTGTCTTTTCCCTAAAAATATGCTGTCCTTGATTCCACCAGGCCTATTGTGAATGTTTGTGAATAAAAATGGTGTTCTTATAAGAAACACACAGCCTATGTGAAGCTGAGGAAAATTTTAAGAATCCAGAATGTATCAGTGCTCTGGATGATCTATATTTTTGTCACTATCCATATTTTTGTTTCATGGTACCTTCTCTCAGAGAGACCATTATCACAAGAGGCAACTTAGTGAGATAGCATATGTATTTACTATTGGATTTTTTTAAACGATTTGGATATTTATATCTGATTTTGATATCACCACCACCACAGTAACATCCACCCCAGAGACGACGACACCTACCACCACCACGACAGAAACAACTACCCCAGAGACGACGACACCTACCACCACCACCACATCAACTACTACCCCATTGACGACAACACCTACCACCACCACCACCACAGAAACAAGTACCCCAGAGACGACGACACCTACCACCACCACCACAGAAACTACTACCCCATTGACGACAACACCTACCACCACCACCGAAACAACCACCTCAGAGACAACACCTACCACCACCACCACAGAAACTACTACCCCATTGACGACAACACCTACCACCACCACCACCACAGAAACAACTACCCCAGAGACAACAACACCTACCACCACCACAGCAACTACTACCCCATTGACGACAACACCTACCACCACAACCGAAACAACTACCCCAGAGACAACAACACCTACCACTACCACCACAGCAACTACTACTCCATTGACGACGACACCTACCACCACCACAGAAACAACCACCACAGAGACAACACCTACCACCACCACCACAGAAACTACTACCCCATTGACGACAACACCTACCACCACCACCACAGAAACAACTACCCCAGAGACAACAACACCTACCACCACCACCACCGAAACTACTACCCCATTGACGACAACACCTACCACCACCACCACTACCACCACCACCACCACAGAAACAACTACCCCAGAGACAACAACACCTACCACTACCACTACAGCAACTACTACCCCATTGACGACGACACCTACCACCACCACAGAAACAACCACCTCAGAGACAACACCTACCACCACCACCACAGAAACTACTACCCCATTGACGACAACACCTACCACCACCACCACCACCACCACAGAAACAACTACTCCAGAGACAACAACACCTACCACCACCACCACAGAAACTACTACCCCATTGACGACAACACCTACCACCACCACCACTACCACCACCACCACCACAGAAACAACTACTCCAGAGACAACAACACCTACCACTACCACCACAGCAACTACTACCCCATTGACGACGACACCTACCACCACCACCACAGAAACAACCACCTCAGAGACAACACCCACCACCACCACCACCACAGAAACTACTACCCCATTGACGACAACACCTACCACCACCACCACAGAAACAACTACCCCAGAGACAACAACACCTACCACTACCACCACAGCAACTACTACCCCATTGACGACAACACCTACAACCACCACCACCACCACTACGGAAACAACTACCCCAGAGACAACGACACCTACTACCACCACCAGCACCACTACCACCACAGAAACCACTACTCCAGAGACGACAACCCCTACGAGCACCACCATTACTACAACAACAACACCTTCCACCACCACCACAGCAACAACTACCTCAGGGACAACAACACCTACCACCACCCCGACTCCCGGATGTGTGATAAATAATACTACCTTTCTAGTAAGTATATTTCACATTTTTAGTATATGTCCTTTAAAGAAGACTGAGGGATGCTATCTTGTGATATTTTAATTCATTCATTAACATACTGATCCTTTATTATGCTAGGTATATAAAGATGTTCCCATCTATGTCATATTAATTTCTTGGCTATCGTCAGGGCACTCGGTTACCCTTTTTCTCATTATGGTAGCTCAGACATCATAACATTCTTTGAATTTAAGCTTGAAAGTGGCATTTTTCAAGGGATCAAACAACAGTGCAGAGCTTTGTCACTGTATGAAGGAGCTTTTGTGAAAGGGTAACCAAAAAGCCTTTTAACAGCAGCAAATTCCACCTTACATCCCTTCCTCTTTATCTTTCTAGTGTTTGTCAGAATGATTATGCCAAAGTATTAACTCATCTACCAACGCAAATCAGTCAGAAACTGTATTTTTGATTAGATTTAATGAGCCAGATTCTAAATGGTACAGAGAATGTGTTGAAAACCTGGAACTCTCACTGAAGTCAATAACCCAGCCCCTTTCTGGATTTGACCCAGTAACTTTTCAATCTGTAGCTCATTGCTGCTCTCTCCTAAACAGTTGAAAATATCTTAGGGCTTGTCTTCACGAGGCTGCTCCGGGTTCGATCTTCTGGCGATCGACTTATCGCGTCTCGTTAAGACGCGATAAATTGATTGCCCGTGGCTCCCCCGTCGACTCCAGAACTCCAGCTTGCTGGGAGGCACAAGCTGGAGTCCACGGGGGAGCACGCCGCCGACTGCCGCCACTGTGGGGACAAGCGGTAAGTCGGCGGCAGATACGTAAACTTCAGCTACGTGATTCACATAGCTGAAGTTGCGTATCTGCCATCGATCCCCCCCCCTAGTGAGGACAAGCCCTTAGGGTATGTCTTCACTAACCGCCGGATTGGCGGGTAGCAATCGATCTTTTGGCGATCGATTTATCGCGTCTCATTAAGACGTGATAAATCGATCGCCAACGGCACCTCCATTGACTTCGGAACTCCAGGTCGCCAAGAGGAACAAGCTGGAGTCAACGGGGGAGTGCGCCGCTGCCTGCCACCACCATGAGGATGGCAGGTAAGTCGGCCGAAGATACTCCGACTTCAGCTACGTTTTTCAGGTAGCTGAAGTTGCCTATCTTCGGTCGATCCCTCCCCCTGTAGACCAGCCATAACTCTAGAACAGTTGTGCTCAGCCTTTTAGAGACAGAGATCCTCTTCATTACCAAATGCAGTTGCATAATAAGCATGCTCTGATATACTGACAATGGGCTGGTCTACACTAGGGAGAGGGATTGACCTAAAATATGCAACTTCAGCTACGTGAATAACATAGTTGAAGTCGGCACATCTTAGGCCGACTTATGTGCCGTCCTCACGGCGGCAGCGGGCTCCCGCGTCAACTCCAGCTTGTGCCTTTTGGCAAGCTGGAGTTCTGGAGTCAACGGGAATGACTTTGACGATTGTTTTATCGTGTCTTGACGAGACACAATAAATCTGTCAATAGATCGATAACTACCTGCTGATCTGGATGTGAACATCTGGGACATTGCACCTGAATTACTTTGTGTCTCACTGTGATTTCATTTTACATTATCAAATCTCCCCTCCATTTTGACTCTTTGTTCTGGGAATCTTTTTCCATTTATAATTCCAGAAAGAAACTGGAGGCACTTCTTGTAGGGCCAAAGAGGAGTCTTGGCAATGCCAGTCCATTTTCTTTTTGCCACTGTGCTCTGCCTCTCTCTGATCAGCAAGCTTCTGAAGCCAGGGATAGCAAGAGTTCAAATCAAACAATTTTAGGGAGCACCTCAAGAAGTGCTCTGGAGGGGTGTATTTGCCTCTAGCAGCACAAGCTTGGAATCACTGCACTGAAGACTTAGTAAAGAGCACAATGTTTTTACAAGCACAGCATATTCACCTGTACCTTTAGTTTTTTCTTGTTAAATGTGACATACAAAATAAATTTGGATCCATCTATTGGCTGACTGATGATACTGTTTCCAACAAGATTATTAGTAGTCAATACCTTCGGTGCAGCTGCTGTTTTACACTGTGACCCAGAGAGGGGAAATCAGAATAAAACCTTGGTGACTGGCATTGTGCTCATAATTAATCCTTTACAATTAATAATTAACAATGCAGAAATATCATTTTACAGCCAATGACAGTACTGAATGTGGTGCTTTATTCTCACTTTCAAAAATGTGTTTGGGATAAAGATGTTGGCAATATAAAGCTGTGTAAAATATCCAGAAATCCATTTTTTTATTAGTCTGATTGCTTCATTGTAGATCTCACCCACCTTCCGTTTTGTCTTAAATCCAGCCAGGTGAAAGCTACTGGCCATGTAACTGCACCAAGGCAATATGTATTTCCAACCACACGTGGCATATTTTTGAGATAGAGTGTGAACTTCCTCCTAAACCCAACTGTAGCAATGGGCTCGCTCCTGTGCTGGTGCAGGGTGAATGCTGTCCGTACTGGGTGTGTGACTGTGAGTATATAGTCTGAGGGATATTTTTATCTCTGACGGACCAATAATAGTTTTAAGAGCTACAATATTTGTAGTGGGGGCAGGCGCTGTGCAAGTTTAGCCCCTCAAATCCCTAGCAATGCTATTCAGTCTTACCTGTAGTACCACTTGCTAGCTTAGACCTGCCCCCACCCCTTAGTTCTGCCACAACATTTGCTTTTTAAAATGTTTCATGAAATGCTATATTCTTCAGTCTTTCATTTTACCTTTTTATTCTGTTAAATTATTTGAATTATTCAATTACAAATTAATATGTATGAACCCTTGATATAAATTAAGGTTAACAATGAAAAATGCATTCATATTTTGTTCTTCAAATTGTTTGGATCTGGCAATTTTTTCTTTATGATATAATCTACACAGACCTGATTCTACTACTTAGTTACTCACGTTGACTGGTAGCTCACTACACAAGTAGTCCCACTGAAATACTTTGGTGAAAGGTACTACGTGGCAGGAGAAAAGTCGTGGAATGTGGCCCTATATGATTATGTTAAAGATGAGTCTAAGATGCTAAATTTAGATCCTGAGTCAGCTGCTTGAAATTATCTTGGACTCTTTGATCCAGAAAGTGGGCTGGAGTTCTCATAAGCACAGGCCTACTAGTGAGATTAATGGCACTTCCTAATTTCATCTTGGTAGGAAATAGCAGAACAGCAGCCTTTTTCAGAGAATGTTTGACATCCTATCTGAAATCTGGAGATCCAGAAAATGGAGGAAGGAAGGAAGGAGTCCACTTCTTTAAATGTGAAAAAAGTTCCAGTTTGGGTCCAACTGAGGTCTTAGATTAATTCTCTTTACTTATCTATAGTTCACTTCATTCAGGTTCTCTCATTCCTGTTTGATTCCAATTCTAGTAGGGTAAATTGGTCTTCCACTCACTAAAGACTTTATTCATAGTCCAGCTCCGCTTCTATATATTACCATATATCACTAAACTAACTCTCAATCTCTTGGTAGGCTATTGCAGTGGCTGGGGAGACCCACATTATGTGACATTTGATGGACAGTACTATAGCTACCAAGGGAACTGTACATATGTCCTGGTGGAAGAGATTAACAAAAAGATTGACAACTTTGGGGTCTACATTGACAACTATCACTGCATTGCACAGGACAGAGTGTCCTGTCCACGCACACTCATCGTCAGACACGAGACCCAGGAAGTGCAGATAAAGACTATCACAATGAGTCCTCTCAAAGTACAGGTATTGAAAAGTGATGAATAAATCAATGTACATGCTCAGCTACTCTTGCCTTCACTTAATCATATTCACATCTTTATTTGCTAGTGGCACTCAAACCTGATAACTTTGGTGGCAACAATGTTAGCAAAATGGAACAGTTGTTCTGCATGTTGCTTTGACGGAGTTTTATAGGAACACTACTTCATCTGCATATACAAAGAGATCATCCCGCTCATCTCATTTCTAAACTCAGATCTTTACAATCCCCTGACCCTTAAAAACATGGATTATTGGAAAAATCAATTTTAGCTGACAACATAAAATGAAATGCTATATTATAACTTTTAAGGATTTTAATGTAGATAGCCTAAAGGAATAAATGTGACAGTATATCAAAGCTTCCAATGAGCTGGGATCATCCCATTGTCCTTGTAGAGCAGAATTGAGGGAGGCCATTGGACCATTTTGGGGTTTGAACAAGAGGGCACATTTGAATTAGAGATGGGAATCAAGGTGGTAGACCAAAATGTTTCTAAAAGATGTCCTCAACAGGCCAATGGCTTGGTGATAGTAGTCACGCCTCAAGATGTGTTAAGATGCTTCCATTTTTTATTTTTCAAGAGAAGGACTGTCATCAGTTTTATGTCATTGTTTAGCCCCTGTTTCCCAAGGATTAGGCTATGGCATGTCATATAATCTGTTTTCTTCAAAATGTGTTGGAAGTACTTATTTTTAGAATTCTTCACCTCTTTATTTTCCATCAGCAGCTCTCTGCTAAGTTTTGGATTATTAAGGTGTGGAATTTTAGAGGCGCAACTAGGGTGACCAGATGCCCCGATTTTATAGGGACAGTCCCGATTTTTGGACCTTTTTGTTATGTTGGCTCCTATTACCTCCCACCCCCGTCCCAATTTTTCACATTTGCTGTCTGGTCACCCTAGGTGCAACTACAGGTAAAATGTTTCAAGACTACAACATATGGTTAAATTCCCCATTGCCTTCTGGGACTGACTAAAATTTATCAGTCCTAGATGAGCTTAAGGGGGATGCACTAGGCCAGTGGTTCTCTCACTTATTTGATTGGGCCCAGGTTCTTTGTGTCTGTAGGCATTTACGCACCCTCCCCACAAGTACATATACTGCCACCCCGCTCTGAAGTAGAGTGGATAGCAGCAGCGATCATTCATTCAATTCCATTTTCATACAAATGTAGATTAAAGGCATTTCTTTGGGGCATTTCGGTGAGAGAGAAAATTTCAGCTCAGGTGCAGTGAATATTGAGCATGCATCTCCTATTACACTTAACAGAGGTTGCATTCTAAATTCCATCCTCATTTCTCAAAAATTCTGCAAATGTATCCCCTGGCTGATGTACCTCTTCACTGGGTCTTAGAGAGAAAGAGTTCAACATTTCAGTCACATTCGCAAAAACATACAGCTCATTAGAAATAGAAAGCAAGGAAGCTTTGAGACATAAACACAGCATTACTTTCCTTTACGTTGTATCTCTGATGTAAATTAATGATCGATAGATTGTTTTTACGAACATCATACAATATGCATGTCTCTTCTCCGTTTTTCTTTAAACATTAGGTGACGGTAAACAGTCAGACAGTGGCTACACCTTACGAAAAATACGGGTTGAAAGTCTTTAAGTCAGGCATAAATTACGTAGTGGAAATTTTTGAACTTGGGGTAAATGTAACCTACAATGGACTGGCTTTCTCAGTTAGATTGCCCTACCAGAAGTTTGGCTACAACACCGAAGGACAATGTGGTGAGGATTTTTCTACTTTTAGAATGAAATACAAAAAGTTAAATGTAAGCTCTGGCAGTAAGAGAGATATGTGTTGCTGGTTCTCTGTGATGGATGGAGATACAAGGATTATTTCATAGTGAAGATTTGTGTGTGAATTCTTCTTCCTCTTGTCAATTTTAGGCACTTGTACCAACAACACAGCGGATGACTGCATGTTACCTGATGGAAAGATCATAGATAACTGTGAAACTATGGCAGATCATTGGGTGATTAAAGACCCCAAAAAGCCACAGTGCTCTCCATCCCTAAATGCTACAGAAGCACCTCCTATCACCCCCAAACCCTGCAAACCATCTGATCTCTGCAAGCTCATTACAGAAGGGTAAATATACTAGAAGTGTGTACAGACCTTTAATTTTGGGATTCAGTGGCAATCTGAAATGCAAATATTTGCTGTTGCTTCATCATCTCTTGCAGCTGCTTCTGCTCCTTTTCTCTTTTCCATTCCCTCTCTTCCATTCTCTCTAGCTTCCCTCCTAATCTGCTTTAATCTTCGCAATTTGCTCTCTGCCTTTCAGTCTTCTTTAATGATTCTTTGGCCCTCTCATACTCTTCAGGGCTCCTTTGGCTTTCTCCAGCCCTTTCCACTTTGTTCCTCTACCATGCTCTCTCAGCCGTAGATGTAGGTTCCCTGAAGATCCCAAAGGGATCTCGTACTTGAGTTTCAGGATGTGGCTTCAAAAAGAGGAAATTTCCAACCAAGTCTTATACACTACTCTAATTCATCATTATGATCAATTATATTCTTCCAGCTATAAGGTGGGAAGCAGTATTTTGGAGAAAGAGAAGTGGGTGGATAGTCTAAAGATTAAGGCCTAAGTGTGTTGGAAGACTGCACTCCAGCGAAATGTTTATCTATCATTGATGAGTCCTGTTCAAATCTCCCTGTAAAGCATCATTCTAAAACATGGCATAAAGCACATTAAACTGAGCACAGATCAGTCAGTGACTAATAATAATACATGTTTCTGCTTCTAGCCCATTGAAGGCATGCCATCCCTTTGTCAACCCTGAGCACTTCTATGCAGCCTGCGTTTTTGACAGCTGCGCTCTTCCCAACTCTAAACTGGAGTGTGCAAGTCTGCAAAGCTATGCTTCCCTCTGCGCTGACCAGGGTGTCTGTGTTGATTGGAGAGGAAAAACCCAAGGGGCCTGCCGTAAGTAGAGACATTTTTCTGCCATTTAACTTGAACTATTAGTTGTAGGGTCTATTTCAATTGCCCTTCTGTTAATCGGTTACTTGGCTCTCCAAGTTGCTAATGACTGTAATAAACCCCCAAAGCTTTATTGAAATAATTTTACAGGCCAGATTTCAAAGGCGGGGGCAATAGATGAGCCTGTAAAAATGTACGCGACATCTGTTTGAGCAAATGCCTGTGTGTACAGTATGCAGATTTTGAAGGCACACTCGGTGCATCTCCAAATTTAATGGGAGACCAACTTTTTGCTGTTGGTGCAGTGTGGGGGCATTCCCATCTTCAAATGTGTGGCTCTAAGAAATCCTAACAAACAAAAGTATTTGTATTCAGAAGGTCAAATCCTGTCCTTACCCTGGCACAACAGGAGGGGATGTTGCTTTGCATATGTAACTTAATGTAAAATCACCTACCACCCAGAGACCCTGCAATGCCTGTGTACTTGTAGGAGGGGTCATGGATGGATTTTCCCCTCTTAAGTCTGAGTTTCTTGGTCTTTATGGTTCTCAGTCAGACCTTCAGTGTTATTGAACAAGTCTGACATTTTTAAATCTATTTGTTTCCAATGTTTGTCTGAAGATTGCCAAAGGTGTACTCTTGTTGGGCCTGCTTATGACAGTTCTGCTGAAATATTTCTTTCTCTGTATTTCTTCCATTCAAGCTCTTCGGTGCCCATCTCACAAAGTATACAAAGCATGTGGTCCTATTGAAGAGGAGACCTGCAAGTCAAGGTAAATAGTTACATTCCTGCCAGTCAGGGCACATGCAACTACCTACTAATCCACAAAGAAGTGAGGAGTATACAATTTAACAATCTTGATTTAAAATAGAAATCTTTGAGACAGACTTTAACTGGTTATCATTGTATCTGCCCTGTATCCTCTCATACAGCTGAATCAAACATTGTATAATGGAATAAAATAAGATTAGAATCAGGATGATTTACAATCTGTAAATTTTACATATGCAGTTTCTTTTGCCCATATATTTCTGGATAAAATATATTTGGCCAACCTTCCACTGTGTGTCACTGATGATAATGGTTGTCTTTTTTGTCTTGTACAGCCAAGTTGCACTAAACCAAACCAGTCATGTGGAAGGCTGCTTCTGTCCTGATGGAACAATCGCTTATGGTGAAGGCATGGATGTCTGTGTAAAAACCTGTGGTAGGTTGTGTTACCATATTTAAATGCATGTGCATTTCCTTTTTGTTGTTGCCAGGTCATGTATAAAATATAGTTCTGAATCTGGCTACCTGTCATCCCATCAGTGGTAATGGAAATTTATTTTGCTCTATTTGCAGGGTGTGTTGGACCAGATAAAATACCAAGAAAGGTATGTTACACATTTGCTTTTCCATTGCAAGTATTTTGTGTCTCCTCCATACCAGTGCTGTTTTGTATAGACTCCCAGGTTTTCATCCATACACTTATTTGGTAGGTGAGTGGAATTTTGAAAATCCTTAATTTATATTTATCTCAACTTGAGTTATATATTAGTGGGAGATATTGTCTTTAGGCAGCTCCTGCTAATCAGTTTCCAGACTACGAAATAGTTAATTTATAATTCCACTCTGCTCCCTCCTAACACGTTCATATATACATGCTTACACTTATACACACAGCCCAACCCATTGAAAACAACAGATTTATGTTTTTTTCTATTCACTAACTATTCATTCAGTTGCATTCTTCTCTTTCTTTAATGACAGTTTGGAGAAATTTTTGAGTTTGACTGTCAGAGATGCATTTGCCTGGAGGGTGGAAGTGGCATTTTCTGTGAGCGCCTCAACTGTTCAAAGCAAAAGGATAAACCAAGTTGCACTGATGAAGGCTTTTACGAGGTCACTGAAGTCGATCCAGAAAACATCTGCTGCAGCATAACTTCCTGCAGTAAGTTCCTCTTTTGCTTCATTTACAGCATTCCACTGCTGCTCAAACTTTCTTTTGCAATAACAGTTGCATTATTCATTTGTGTTAAATGAATTGAGATTCATTGGTGAAGCCCAGGCCAGCTCAATGCTTGGACTGAGCCCAGCCAAGTGGCATATTTCTATCTGTAGCTATTCTTTTACATTTCTCTTGGCTTTTTCCCTTTGCAGGATGCAATGCGAGCTTCTGCACAACCATCCCTCCTAAATGTAAACTGGGTTACCAACTTGATTCCAATATTGCCATTGGTAAATGCTGTCCTACGTATAAGTGTGGTAAGTCACTTTCAAACATATGAGAACAGTCAGTATTGCACTTTACGTGCTTGAGTATGAAGGTTAGTAGCCAACACTGTATGCTTCTCTTTTGGAGGCTTAGATTCTAGGTTGCTACCATGGGCGAGCTCAAGTAGTAGCTGAGAAAATGGGGGTGCAAGGTGGATGTGAGATAGCTCACCCTGGTCAGGTCAAATATTTCTGGTTATATGTCTGCATAAGAATAGTGGGACTGTTGACCGGGACTTCAGTCCTCCCATAAGAAATTGCCCTTATTAACTTTAGTGATTGGAAAGGCAGATGATCGTTCCTGGATCGTTCAAACTAAACAGATCAGGAAACAGTTTGCAATCATCAAGTGGACATCCTGGGATGTAAAACCTGGGATATAGATATTCAGATCAGACAGCCTTTCTCTTTTGTGGGTTCAAATTGCATCTTACAATATTTGTGTCCAGGTATTGAACAATTTGCACTGCAAAAAGGGAATCTGGATGACACTTTTGAACATTTGTGCTGTAATTATTTGTGGAGGAAATTTGCATGACGGGGATAATAAAATGTGGCATTTTCATTTCATGTATAACCATACAACTTCTGCCTTATTTCACAGTTCCCAAGAAGGTTTGTGTGCATCTGAATGCTGAGTACTTGGTAAGTTTCCATTTCTACTTGAGAAGGACTCTTGGATGAAACATTTGAGTCCCAGGAGCATCCTTTAATTGAAGTGCTTTCAGGCAGTTTGCATTTGGTACAATTCATTTTTGGAGACACTGTCCCCATCCCCAAACTGCAGTCAGAGATTTGTCAGTTACATGGTGCCTAACACTTTGCAGAGAAAGTTGCTGTATGTAAGAGAGATGGTTCTAAGCAGCATCACCATGGAATCATAGACTCTCAGGGCTGGAAGGGACTACGGATGTGAAGATTTCTTTTTCATACGCAATGTACATATCCCTAAAAAATCAATGCACATCTAACATCAGCACTTTGCTGCACTATGTTAAGGCCTTGCTGTCCCAAATAAAAAGGGATGGGTAAGGGCCACATTCTGTATTGACTTAACCCCCCTATAATTCTATTGGCTCCAGTCATTATTTTATTTGTTTAATACAGATAGTTATTAGGTTACCCACTGCGTATACACAATAATGAATGAGATGAACATGTGTCCTCTGTGTGTCTATGATGTGTTTCCCTAGTGGATGTTTGTTTGGTGGTGGTGGTGGTGGTGGGGGGGAAGTATTGGATATTAGAGATATGTCTCTCACACATATCACACCTTGCTAATACCAGAACTCTTGCTTTTTTTAAAAAAAAAAATCTAGCCCGGTTCCTCAGTCTTGGCTGATAAGTGCCACAATTGTGTCTGCACTGAGAAATCAAATAGTAGTGGTCTGAATGTCATCTCATGCCAGCACATTCCATGCCCTGAATCGTGCCAGCCAGTAAGTAATAAACTTTAAGAACAATTTTATTTCATGCACATTTTCTTGAAAAGTAGCCATGATTGAGAGAGGTATGTTCTAAACAAATGAATGGGCGCCAGGAATTCCTAGGTCCTAATTTCAACTCTGACATTGGCTCCCTTTGGGCAACCAGTTTCCTGCATTATAAAGATGGCGATAATAATATGTATGAGCGTAATAGTCATGTTGTGAGGATTAGCTAACCGTGTGTTTAAAAATGCTTTGAAGACAAAGTGACATCTAAGCACAGTGTAGTTATTATAATGTCTTTGTTGCCTCCATTTATTTTCTACTTTCATTATCCCTTTTCGCTTTACCTGGCGATCTCGGTCTGTTTCAAAATGCAACAGATCTCAATTATCCTTAAAACCATAATCAGTGCTGCTATTTAGCAGGGTTTTTACAGAGAGTCTTAATCTGGTGCTCAGACTATTACATTTTCATTTGTTTCTCAAGGACACTTTTAACATAGTGCTTTTTTTAATTCCTAGGGATATGAACTTAAAGATGTGAAAGGGGAATGCTGTCAAAAATGTGTGCAGACCAAGTGCATTATAAATAAGGTTGATGGCCCTGCCGTCATCTTGAATGTAAGTGTGTTGCTGTCCTTAGGAGTCTACCAAATGTGTAGCATTCCTATTGTGTTCCTCAAACTGGGAGGAAAGACATGGCAATTCGTGATGGGGGAAAGGAAAGGTTCAGTGGTTACATTCAGATGTGCATTTGAAAGGTCAACTGATCATCCGAAAGAAACTCATCTGAATTTCTCTGATCTGGACGATAGGTTGGAGATCTTATCAGATCAAGTTTTCTCAGAAATACTGTGAGAAAACTTTCTTGCAGTTTTTTGACCAAGAAGCGGAAAGATGCCAGAAGAGCTTGAACATGATTCAATTGTGTTGCCCTCTTTGAGTAAAGTGCTATTCCTATTTAAAATCTAACAGTTTATCTATCAACCCTAATCAAAATCTCACTTATTTTTTCTTAGCTCCAGAATACCCTTGGTCCCACACTGGGATTTTTTCTTTCCCAATGAAAATTCCTTATGGAGCTCCAAAGATCCCCTCCACCCATGGGACTTCATAATACAGCCACTTCCCTGCTAACCAAGGCAGTTATTTGTCTAGTATTACTATGCTGAGAAATGAGGAGAGTCTTTTTCAGAGATACGAAGATTTCTGTCTAAGACCATTCTGAATGCTTCTGAGTATGTGGCATTTTCTTTTTGTATACAGCCTGATAAAACGGAAAAAGATCCAAAAGACAACTGCACCATTTATAGCTGTAAGTCGATCAAAGGTCAGCTCATCTCCTCCACCTCAAAGATTACCTGCTCATCGTTCAATGAGGAGAGTTGTACTCCTGTAAGTAAATTTGGGACATTCACTCTCATCCCTTTTGACAATGCATTTTAGTTTGGTCCAGCCACCTTACTATCAAAGGCACTACTGGGTGGAGGAGTTGCTATAATTGTTATTATCGGGGCTCAAATTCAGCCGGTGTTGTCTGGAGTGGAGCTCTGGCAAATAGTTTCAAACCTGTGGGGCGTGCCCTGGCGTGCCCTGGGGCTGAAGCCTGAAGCCCCAGCACCTCCCACAGGGCTGAAGTCCCAAGCCCCAAATGGGGAGGGGTGTGGAGGGGCTCCAGAAAATAGTATATAAGAATTTAAGCCTGAGGAGGTTATGATTTTTTGTGGTACTAATTTACTTGATGCACACTTCTGTCTAACAAAAGGAACATATTGTGCATATACAGTGGACCCCCGCAATACCGTGCCCCGCTATAGCGCGAATCCGCTTCTAGCATGGGCGCACGCAGCTCCCGATGGCGGCAGCGCACGGCACTTAGATGTGGCGCGACCCCGCAATAGCGCGACCTCGCGTTTACCACGATTGGGTATTTTTTGATCCCGATCGTCGCGGTATTGCAGGGTCCGACTGTACTACATATTTATTGACGGGTTCTGAGGTTTATAGTAGGTAATTAGTGTCTTGTGGCTTAAAAATTGATCAGTAGTGGGCTATAATGTCATATCACACTATAGTCTGCAGAATCCTCTTTGTATGAGAAAGCATGTTTTCATGAGTGTCCTATAGACACAGCGGTTGCAATAAATAAGGCTTATCCCACACTTATGTCCTATTGAATGTATTAGGAAATACTGTGGTGTGTCAGCTTGGAATTCAGAGTAAACAGTAATTTGTAAGTGGTGACCATTATATCTCACAAGCCTTTCCTTCAGAGAATTACATATTGCACCAGATTCCATTGTGAATCCATAGCTATTAAGGGCAAACAAGACCATCATGATCTTCTAATCTGACCACCTGCATAACACAGGTCGCACAATTTCAACCAGTAATTCCTGCCATGGAACAAATTATTTTTCCCTTCTGTGCATGCAAAAATTTTAAAAATACAGATAATATATTACTTTCTGATTTGTTTTCAGGACACCATTACACTGCTGCCTGATGGTTGCTGTAAAACATGTGAGTATACTTACCCAGTGTTCATATAGTCACTACAAAACAAAATGGGGACCGATTTTTCCTATCTAAAAGCTATTGCTAATATATATTAATGTAAATAGATGTGATTGCATTCATACTAGTTATTTTGTGGAGCACATGAAGTGTGCTCAGAACAGAGTCACACACTAATTCTTCCCAAGCAGCTTTCAGTCTAAATCGAAAAAAGTAAATTATTAAAGCAGAAATAGCCTTGATTGAGTATGTGGTCACATAGCAGATTTTGTTGTTATTAATAAATTGGCGCTGCCATAGAGGAGGCTCTGCGTCAAAAGTGCCTTTTGAGATAGGAATGGCAGGTGAAGGAAAGGACCTAACCCAATGGCATCGGAAACATTCCTAATGTAGCTCAACTACTGTATTTATATGTTTGGTGTTTTTTCTGCACTTTCCCTTCTGAATTGTTGAGTTTAGTGCCTAAGGCAGTGAAGTAGGCCATGGAAGTATCTAGATAAGAATTATAAGAGTTTTCTTTTTGGCCTTGAGTTTGAAACTCTGCCCTGTAAGCTGGTATGTTACAATTCCCTCCAGCAGTTTATTTGACACATCCTTAATAACTGGCTACTGCATGTGGCTTGGCAAAACATGCACCTTAGCACTGATTTGGACATTAGCACCAAACAATAATAATAATTCTGAAATCATTGTTTTGATTTAATCAGCCTTCACTTTTCCCTCCACAGACTCCCAAATGCTCTCACATAATTTGATTTTCTATAAACCTAAACAATAGAAGATAAATGAGCCATTCTCTCGCTTCCTTTCTTGCTTCATCATTTCCTTTGCCAATCAGCAGCTCCAATAAGGGACATGTTCAGTAGATAGTCTGTTCTCCAGGCAATCACTAGAGAGCTAAAGTTTAAGGGGTAAAGCTGAGTGCTAAGGTGTTTGACCTTTCTGGCTACTTTTGTATTTTAAACACCGTTATTTCAAAGTATCAGTGACTCACAGCCTGTGAGGAAGCAGCATGGTGCTTTTGGAATCATTAGACTGAAGGGCTTGACTGCTCTTTTCTCCCACAGGCATACCACTCGAAACCACCACACCGTGTTCTCCCATCCGAATCGTGAACTTTATCACCCATAAGGGCTGCCGTTCCGTGGAAAAAGTCCACCTGACTCAATGTGAAGGATCATGTGGAACCTCCTCATTGTAAGTAAAGTGAATCAGACAAGGAGACACTGAAGTTAATTGACATAGAGACTGTTTCAATAAAAGGGTCTTCAGCCAGGCTGAAGAATGGTGGAAGAGCTAGAACTGGCTCAATTCCCAGTCTCATGAGTACTGAAATTTGTAACTGGTTTGGTGAAACTGGCTGTAGGGCTGATTCATCTTAGTAATGAAGTCCAAAGCGAAGGGACACATGGGGCTGCATCTTAGCTTCAAGAGAGTTGTGTTGATTCCTTGTTGCCTACAAAGTGAGAGCCAGCTCATTTGTCATTTGTGTTACAGCAACTTGGATATGTGGCATTGAGTTCATTCCCATCGCAGGAAATATCCTAAAGGTAGCCAGGTCTGAACTTCAGCAGCAGAGAAGCTACTTTCCAACGATGAACATATAATGGGAGGAGGGAAAAGAGAGAGACACTTTATTTAAAATACACTTTGTAAGAAGGAGTCAGAGAGAGACACTTGTGTAGTAAAGAACTGAAAAAATGTGTGCTCAAGGGCTGTTCGTGACTCCTGAGATAATGAAGTCAGTATCGTTGCTGTGGTATGAGAGAACTTTGAAGAAACCAGAAGTACAGCTGCTAAAACTTAGCAAGAAACCTGGAATGCAGCTGTTGAACACCATCTGACAAAATAAATTCCCACTGGAATGACCCTTTGTAGCGTGTCACTGAATACAATTGCCAGCCCTTATCAGGAGGAAAACCCGTTTTTAGTCACTATGGAAAATGAATTACAAATTCCTCATGAGGGTTATTTATTTGTACTGCAGCAGTACCGAGAGGCCCCAGTAAGGATCCCATTGGGGTAACCATTGTATATAAACATTAAAAAAAAGGCCCCTGAGACAAAGAGTTTACAGTCTAAGTTAGGCTGATCCTTACAGGATGACTAGGGCTGGTTTCATAAGAAGGATGATGCAGGGAGGCTTATATTACAGCTGATTTGCACTACATCTGATTTGTTGTCAACATAAAGTATATACAGTAGACTCTCGATTATCCAGGATGATAGGGAAAAAATTAATCCTGGTTAATAAAATCCTGGATAATCACCATCCATAGGACATATGGGGAGCGGGGGTTGGTTCACCAGCCACCCTGCTCCAGGGAGAGGGGGGTGTTGGTTCACTGGCTGCCCTGCGCTCTGGGAGGTTTTTTTGTGCGCTTGGGGCGGCAACAAAGCCAAAGCCGGCCCTGCGAGTTATGTGTATTATCTTTTTTGACGTCGTGGTTAATCCACATCCTGGTTAACCCATTCTGGATAATCGAGAGTCTACTGTAACTTAAATGGTTTGGGACAAGGATTTCAAAGGGGCCTAAGGAAATCGGGCACCAAACTCCCAGTGACTTCCTAATTCCCTTAAGCCCGTTTCAAAATCCTGCCCTTGATGGGTTGTTTTTTAAAACAGCAGACTACATTATATTTGAACCTGGGTGTCTAGCATTCCGCCCGCTGAGCTCATGGAGCAGGTCCCTTAACTCTCACCCTCACAGGGCCCCTTATACATATTATTCCCAATTCCTTACAGTAGCTTATTCACCAAAATTGCTCATTGTACTTCATTTCACTCTTCTCTCTACTGCATACCAGCTTCTGGCAAAATGTAACAGTATCTTTTTCCACACTAACAAACAGATATTCTGCTGAGGCCAACTCCATGGAGCACAAGTGTTCCTGCTGCAGGGAGGCAGCGACTAGCAAGAGGCAAGTTCTACTGCATTGCCCCAACGGGAAATCTTTGGTGCACGAGTACCTGCACGTGGATCGTTGTGAATGTCTTGACAGTGAGTGCACACAACCCAACTCCTCAGAACATTCCACGAGCACAGAACAGAAAACCGGAATTGAAGACCAGAGCACCATCGAACGTGTCAAGCGGGCCATTCAGAGGATACTGAAATGAAGGGGAGAAAAGTAATGGCACACAGAAAAAAAGTACAAGGCGGGTCTATGCACCGGTCTAATCTTTCAAGAGTAAATCAATGCTTTGCCTTTTCTCACTTTCGCCTCTTCTGTGCCCTTTCTTTGTAACTGTGCTCTATTTATTTGTGTACAAAAGAGTAGGTCTCTTTTGTTTAGTTTTAAGTTAGTTTCTTTTGCTTTAAATGATTAAAGACTCATTTCAGAAATGAGATCTCTTTGTGTTTATTCACCAGCACTCTTGCGCCTTCAGAACTTTAAAGGGAAGGGAGATCTATCCCAGGCCTATAGAGGTCTAGATTCTGGGTCCCAATAGGCTAGACTCTTCTGTACCAGCATTATAATGCCATCTCTGCTCAAATAAAACATGGGAAATATCAGGTGTAATTGACTAGAAAGCAGCCATTTTGAGAAGACTGGGAGTTATTTTAAAACATATTCTCTGTAGCCCGTCATCAGGGCCTCTCTGTTTTCAACTTTGTTCTCTAGGCATTAGAAATGCCTGCAGAGCTGCTTCCTGTTAATGATGATCCAGTAGACACTCACCAAATAAAAATAGCTGTGCTTACTCACAGAAGTTGAAAATTGTTACATTGTGTGTGAAAGGTGCATCTAGCAGAAATCAATGGCAATATTTGCACACTCATTGGTAAGCGGAAACTGTAGTCAACCAACCTAGCAACTTGGAATAAATCCGTATGTGGGTACCAACCATGGGCATAGTTTAAATACATGCATTCATGCCAAATAAGGCAGAAGAGTTAATGACACAGAAGTCAGCCTCTGTAGTTATGGTGTATTGTATGCTAAAAGTTAGCTTCCATCCTATTATGTATCATCCATTCCACCCATCTTTTGTCCTGCTAAATGCATGTCATTTAAGTAGGCATTCATCACCAAGGATACACAGTATAATAAGTGAGACACAAGACAGAAGCTTTATATCATCAGAAGAGTTTCATTGACAGACTGGCACCTGTCAACCACAGAGAGTTAAATTAACCATCTCTTGGGTCTCGTACCATGACATCCAAAGTATTATATAAAGTAAAAATGCAAGTCCACCATTCGTAACCACATTGCTTTCTCTTACCATTCTACACCGGACCAGACATTTTCAGGGATAGTTATTAGAAAAAGAAGCAACTCAAGTCATGTGAAGACATAGAGGTGGGAAATCTCTTTCCACTGTTATAGGCATAAACATAATTTAAATAATTTATGCAATTAAAGGTTTTGCATCTAGACTAACAATAGGTATATTAAACTTTGTCCCATTCATGATATGATTTCATGTGGCCAAGATATCATCATCCATTTCATGTCTACATAGGCTCCTAATATATGGAGGTGGAAATCCCCCCTCCCCCTGCGCTTTACTTTATTATACATTTAGGACCACTGTTTAAATGGAACATTTAATGGCTACAAAAGACCACTGCAGTGGGAATCAGGAGTCATGAGATTAACCCTGATATGATAGAAATGTCAACATGCCAACAGTGTTAACTGACCACTTCACCTTGAAAGGTCCCTTGAAATATTTGTCACCTACTTATTCTAAACCATCTGTCCCAGTTTACATCTAGCTGTGACACTCTGAGTACTTTCCCCAGAACCAAGGAAGAACTCTGTGTAGCCAGAAAGCTTGTCTCTCTCAGGAACAGAAGTTGATCCAATAAAAGATATTACCTCAACCACCTTGTCTCTCTAATATCCTGGTACCAACACAACTACAACAACATTGCATACAATAAGCCTCCCATAAGGATCAATTCACCTCCCACTGAGGTTAGGAGGAGTCTTTGCATTGAATTAATTGGCACCAAATTGGGGGTGAGGGGTTAGAGAAAGGCACTAATGCCTGTTTGTGCAACATCCTATTCCCAGCTATGTTTGTGTAACATCGTCTTAACCTAGTCATCATGAATTAATACAATACACAGCCTGGTTTGGCTGTGTGGAAGCCTAAAAGATAGCATGTAGAAAGAGAAGGAAATGAGTTACAGGACTCATATGTATATTGAGCTGTGAGCTTAAAGGCTTGGCTACATTGGAGAAGCAGAGTCCATGGATCAGATGCTTACTTCCCTCTAATAGGATGGAAAAAGATGTCATTTAAAAATACATATTCTACATCACCATATTTGAATATAATACGTGCTAAGTTTATATTTGAAACCTAAACATCTTTTCTCCTTGCCATCATTGCTGCCACTCCCCTGTCGACTCCGCCTGCACCTCTTGCAGCGGTGGAGTACAGGAGTTGACGAGCAAGTACTCAGCGTTTGATTTATTGTAACTAGTCTAGATGTGATAAATCGACCTCTGCTGGATCGATCGCTGCTCACTGATCTGGTGGGTAGTTTAGACATACCCGAAGTTTCCAAATTCTTATCGCTGATTCAACAAACTCTATGGCAAAATTTGAGTGGGTAGAATTTAAATTTTTTGATGTTCTAAGGCAAAAAACCCAAGAACTCCAACCTTTTTTTAAATTTAAAAACATAAAATCTTCTTTCTTCGTACATCACAAACAAGGACACAACCCCTCTTTTTTCCACTTTGCAGGTCACATTTAAGTGAAATGGTTTTATATCATGGACTAGTGACTATGATCAGACCCAAATCGAGTGGGCCAAATGAATCTTTGGTATAAATTCCCTGAATTCATTGGAGTTATACCAGGGATTAATTCTACCCATCTTATACTTGTGACCTACTGATAAACTAGAATGTTACTCACTATAAAAATATTAATGTAACAACCATTTACTGTAAAGACATTGCTAGTTTGATTTGGCCAAATTTATGTTTATGGTTTACACTCATAGGAATGAGACCAAGAGCAAATCTCACTCTATCTTGGCTAACCTTACACTGTTAATTAAGTAAACTTCATTATCCAATTGAAGACTGGATAAACCCAGTGTTTTATGGTGATATTTAGGTTAAAAGGTCACATTTTCTCTAATCTGAGATTAACTGGGCTGTCATCAAGTTTGCAGTGAGAATCCTACCAGCATGCAAATTATTTCCATAATGGCACAAGTCCCAAGATACTTTATTGCTTAAATCTTGGTTTGCTGCAGCACTTACGTAATCCATATAGTACTACCCGTCAGCGCAATTGAATGATTTGAATGCAAGTCCTGACCTTAAGTACTGTGGTCCAAAGCAGTTGGCAATTTCAGTTATTCAGTAAGTGTCAATGTAATGGCTGGTCTTCACTCGCGCGGTGCGGGATCGATCTTCTGGCGATCGATTTCTCACGTCTGATGAGGACGCGAGAAATCGATCACTCGCGGCTCCGCCGTCGACTGCGTAACTCCAGCTTGCCAGGAGGTGCAAGCTGGAGTCGACGGGGGAGCGCGCCGCCGCCTGCCGCCACCATGGGGATGAGAGGTAAGTTGGCTGCAGATACGCAAACTTCAGCTACGTGATTCACGTAGCTGAAGTTGCGTATCTGCAGTCGATCCCCCCCCCGTAGTGGAGACCAGCCCTAAGTGTGTCATCAACAAGTGACTAGAAAAGAGTATGGGATGTGATTTATTCCTTCATTACTCCAGCTTTATGCCAATGAATCTCCAGTAAGGCACGTGTGACTTTGGCCCATAAAAGTGTTTCCTCCGTATATGATAAAAAGTGGAGTTAATATTTACCTACTGTATTAACTAAAAACAATTGCTCTTCAATGGCAAATGATCCATGAAATATGCTGTAAAAAGGCTAAGATAATTATTCCTTGGCCAGGACATCTGTGGAAAGTAAGAATCTCAGGTCAATTGCCTCTTAGGCCAGGGAGCCCACTGCAGGGAAAAGTTATTAATTCTAATATTGTTACAGAGGCAAAAGTTATATGTTGAAAGCCTGCAGTGGCATCGGTCCACTGCTGTGGGTTCAGCATACTCACAGGCTCCTTTTTGGTATGAGATGGTTTATGAAAATCTACTTCAACCCCTTATTTCTATTCAAAATAGCCCTAGCATAGCAGCCTCCCCGAAATCACCCAGCGTGCGGCTGTGGCTAGTGATTATTGAGAGCGTGGCAGAGCATCTTTCTGGAGAAGAACTGGAAATGGAACATCCTGATCGGTTATTAGCAGCAAATGTTGCTCCCAGAAAATAGACAGAGAGGACCCGAGCACAGGTAAAAAACTGACAAGATAGAGATAAAGGGGAAGAAGAGGGAGAAGGGTCTCCGTTACGTTTGGGCAGTACAAGCCTTCCAAATTGCTTCTGTTCTGTTCCCAGGAAAGGATGTCAGCTAACTGAAGCCAATTTTTTTCCGGAATGCAGTAAAGGCAGGTAGCAGTGCTCAGAGCTCTCTGATTCTCTACCCAGCCCTGTTCCCTAGAAGCAGCGTGGGTGTTTCTTTAACTTGTGCCAGCTGGCAATATTCCCCCAAGGGAACATATTCCAGAGGTAATTGCTGGAGCAAGTCACACTATATTCACGCCTTCTGCCATCTCTGCTCCCCCCCCCAACATCCCCATGCATGGGGGCTTCAGGAAGGAAGCTGCAGTAATCAGTTCTGCTAGCTCTAACTGTGCTGGGGGCTCCTCCACATTAGGGGTATCCTCAGCAAGGAGCTTGCGGGAGGTTGCTGCTGCCTTTGCATTGCCTGAGCAATATGAAAGGAAAGGAGCAGGGCTGAGAATCTGGTCCCTTGAGCTGCCTTCTTCCTTCCCTCACCTCACTGCAGCATGCCTGAGTAGCAGTAGGGTGATGAGTCCTGATTTTTGGGTATTTTTTCTTATATAGGCTCCTATTACTCCCCACCCCCTGTCCCATTTTTTCATACTTGCTGTCTGGACACCCTAAAGCAGCCATGCAGTCAATACCTGCCTACAACACCAAGCCAGGGCTTTGCCACTGGGTCTTAATGGGGAGGTTTCAACCGAGTTCAGCATCCCCTCCTCACTCTGGGCCAAACACTCCATTTTGATATAGGTCCTTCTGTGAAATACCAGTCTGTGTGAGCCACTGATTCTTGAATGGGCTCTCCTTGGTTTAACCATCACTCCCTAAGGTTATCACCACTAATAACAGCATGGCCTTCATACGTATGGTGATACTTAATTCTGGCTCACTCAGAGAATTGTCTGACCAAAGCCTGAACCTGATTATTACAATAGTACCCTATCAAACATAGGAGAATTAGGATCATCTGACTATCTGTTATCGCATATTCTCTTACTCTATCAGGAATTCTGAAGTAAGTTTGACATCCTAAGTGCTCACATGGGCATGGAGTCGAAGAAGAGCTGTGATTAAAAAGCAAGGGGGCAGAAACCCAGCAATTCAATCCCTGGTGCCATAAAGTCTAAAGTCCACTTTGTGCAGCAGCCAAAATGGCAAAGGTTCAAGAATAGATTTTACCTCCCAAAGGGCCCTGGTTTAATTGTGACTGACAGACAATGGAGTTAATGGGGTACAGGCAGTGAGAAAGGGGTCACATGAACCCATGTGTCATGTCCTGCACAGTGTGCTCACCTGCGGGCGCGGGATTTCCTAAAAGCAACAGCAGCCGCAGCAGCAAATCTTCATCTGGCAGAGACTTGCACCTGCACTTCTGTGAGTTACTCACCGAATGCTCGTAACTCTCTCAGGGAAACTGCAGTAAGAAATCAAAGGGCCAGGGCTAGGATGCTTAACTTTGTGTATGCCAGAAAGCCTGGTAAATCAGCAAGCAAACCATCCATAACATAGTACACAAAGGACTTGTTCATTTCACACTGAACAAGGTTAATTCAGTGTTGTCAATGCACCTCTATCTTGAGCTGTGGCTCAGAGGCATTAAATGAGGGGGAGGTCAATTCTAGGGTCATTCTGATCAAGTCTAGGCTCAAAAAGACATTCTAGCAGCCAGCTGTAAAGGAACCCATGCCATGCAGCGCCATCTCAACAGCTGGGATTGTCTGGGTGGGAGGGCAGCTAGCACAGGCACTATTATGGTGGTTGAGGATTCCTCCAGTGAGCAGTAAACCAGCTTTTAGACAGTTTTGTACCCAGAGAATAGGGTAAATCAGCCCGAACATCAAGAAATCAAGCCCAAGAGTTAGTCCCAGAAAATAACCTTACCCGATGAATAAGTGTGATAAGAAAGTTGCAAAATCTGTTTATGGAACATTAGCAAAGGGAGAAAGTGGAAAGATTGTCAAACTATTAACAATTAATTATTCATTCAGCTATAGGTATAATGTATGCTGACTGATACAATGAATGGTATATATATATATAAAATGACATAGATAGAATAAACGATGGGAAAAAATCCCAAACCACTGTACCCTTTTTTATGTTTGGGATGAGAATATCAGATTTTGAGCTCCCAGTAAATATTTGCTGCAGATTCTGCTGCATGTGGCACAGGTCACTTGTTGGTTTCAACTAGAGTAAATGGTGGATTCTCTGTAACTTGAAGCCTTTAAAGCATGGTTTGAGGACTGCAGTAACTCAGCTAGTGTTCAGAGGTCTATTACCGGAGCGGGTGGGTGAGGTTCCATGGCTTGACATGTGCAGGAGAACAGACAAGATGATCAGAACAGTCCCTTCCAGCCTTAAAGCCTATGAGACTTATTAGTAAAGCACGATGAATAACAGATTTTTCAGTTAGCTAGTATTTTGATAAATAATAAAAATTGTTTTGGGTCAAACCAAAACCAATTTTTTCAGCAAATCAGAAGTCGAAAAACTTACTTTTAGGTTGAATGAAACATTTTGTTCAATCTGTAGCATTTAATTTCAAATTAAAGAAAATTTCAAAGTGAAAAGTCATTTCAAATCAAAATGTTTTGCTTCAAAAGGTTTGAAATAAAATATTTCATTTTTTTCAAAAATTTGTTAGGTTTTTTTGTCTGAAACAATTCAACATTCACTCACTAAATATCTCAGGGCCATCAAACCTACATTTTTTTTGTTGAAAAACGTTTCTGTCAAACAAAGTCACCCAACTCTGTTCATTAGCACCTGGGCACTTCCACTTGTACATATGCCAAGTGTCACACACAGTCTTGAGTTCATTGATAATAAAGTGACTCAGAGCCTAGTGATGCTGGCACAGCAGGGAAAACCATTGCAAGGGAAATCACTGGCCATAGATGTTCACAAAAATACAGGGTTCAAGAATGGCTCTCCTCTTGGCTTAATGTTTTCAGGCCAGATTCTGGGCACTTACTCACATTGAGAAGCACCTTACTCCACGAGTGGTCCCATTGACTCCAGCAAGCTACTCTTCAACCTAAGTCATGGGCCTTGATTTGAGGTGAGCTATTTTGTGTCTCGGTCCCTCTAAGGAACCCCGTGCACAAGTGCATAGACCAGCCCATAACTGAGCCCTAACGGTATTTTGGTGGGCCTGTGTGAATTGGGCTTTTGAAAGCTCAGAGCCTCACAATGAAAACAAACTCCAGTGAACCAATGACCCCCAGCTTTCGGAGAATGAAGACGAAATCACCCTCCTACCCCTGCAAAGCAAGGTTGAGCCACATTTATATGGTAGGGGGTAAGAAGTCTGCATTCTCTGCACTAACATTGCATCTGTTGGGTGGGAAGTCAATGTCAGTGTGCAGTGCAATTAACCCGGCCCCTTTCACAAACTATTTTGATTTCACTTTTTAAAGTCCACCACTCAGCTGTCAATATTTTATTTTTTTAAATAAGCCATTCCTTTATGTCAGGACCCTACAGTATTTTTCCCCTCTATTGCTCAGAAGTAGCCATCCAGCCAGCAGAGGGAGCATGTAATAATTACCAACAAACGAATCCTCGGGAAGAGCAATTCCACTAGTGGCTGAACAAAGGAATAAGGGACTGAATCAGGGCCATGAGTGCTTGTGTCCAATAAATCACAATAAAAAGGAAAATGTTTGCTACAGAGGAAAAGACAAAACTGGAAGGGAAGAAAAAAGACACCATTTTAAAGTATTTAAAAGGGGAGAGGAAAAAGCTGCAGAGAATCCCCTCATGCCCCCCCTCCCCCCCAAATTAAGTACCACAAAAACATGTGGTTGTCTTTTCAGATGTGAGTTCTCAAACTTTTAAGTTTGAATCAGCGAGGGAATAATCAGTGAAGCTCCACCTTTCAGGGACCCTGCCATCAATGTTTTGTTCTCACGTCAAATTCCTGGACTATAAAACTGTGCTGATAAGCCAAGAAAAAGGCATTTCCCTGGAAGGATTTTCAAGTTACTTCTTCATAGGTGTGATGGGGGGAAAAAAGGGAGGGCCACTATGGATATTCTGCCTAATCTGGAGTTACTGCGAGGGCAAAACACCAGTGCAGATAGGTAAGAAAAATCTAACTCTGGAGTTGTTTGCTTAAATATTTACCTCCATTAAGTAACAAATACAAATGTCAAATTAAAATATACTTGGTTACACTGAGATATATGTGTATGGTGTAAATAGCTTAGCACTGCATATGTACACTACAAATGAACGTTTCATTAATTCATTGTTTTTCTTTGTGGTAAAAAGCAATTCATCAGTCATTCCACTCTTCCCAGATTAGTTGTTTAAAGAACAGATTTGCTGGACACAGTTTGTAATATAGAAAATGATGACATCCTTTTTAATTGTTTGACTTTTATACAGTCTCTAGGGGAAACCTTACTGCATTATGTCCTTTAGAGCTAGTTGCCTGATACCTGCACTGTAGTAGGAGTACAATATTTTTTCCTACTGCACTGTTACCTTCTGATTCCTGGTTCTGAATGTCTCAGAGCTTTATGGGTTCATTTATTATACAAACAGTTGATTGTGAATTCATGTGATGGCTGCTGCAGGGTTAGTATTTCTAGCAACTCCACACCAATAAATAAGTAAAGTCTAGCTATTTTCCTACTCTACTGTAGTGTTACGAACACCTATTACCAAATTCAATCTGTAAAGACATATTGGCACATTAGTTTGTTTTATTGATGCATCTTATTTAAATAAAATAATTTTTCAACTCACCCTTGCTGATTCCCAGTTATGAATATTTCATAACATTTCAGAATTCACAGAGTATGTTAAGGGCTGATTTTGATTTGATCTGTGATGTATATTGTTAGGTCAATATTACTGAAGGCCATCACATCAACCAATCAGGAAAACTGTTGCATTTTTTTCCTGCCATTCTGCCAGGTAGGCGAAATGAGAGGCTTAAAGCATATTTCGGCAAAGTGTAATTGCTGTTAAAGGAGAATTACACCAGTTTTGCTTAGCTTTGCAGTCTGAGGTTGTTTCTGAGATGTAGTTTCATACACAGTCAAATAGACTTTAGCATAAGTAAGTGAAAACTCAAGGAGTTCAGTCCTAAGTGGGGGATGAAGCAAAGGTGTCTCTAAGAGTCACAGATTGGCTTCATAGGGGCCCAGCTTCTGGCCCAAAGTTTTTGAGATGGGACTGAGTTGTACTAGAAGTTAGAGGTCCATTTAAGGTACAGCAAAAGTTCATTTCTGGCATCCCCCTCAAAGAAGGGAAATGTCTGCTGAATCAATATTAGACACACTTCTGAATCTGAGTAACCTGTGAAATGCAGCGTAGTTTAGAAAAATTTTAATTACTACTGACATTTCTAAGTCTACTGCTGGAAGCAGCCATCTTGCTGAAAAGTGATGTTATTTCTGACACTTGTTGGATGAGAGCCCAATAGAAGAGACTACAAAGCAGTTTCCAACTTGCTTTAATACAGTTTAAGGGGAGGTTTACAGAGGCACCATTGCACTTAGGTACATAACTACAGCTGAAAGCCAATGGGAGTTGGATGCCAAAGTGCCATGGACGTCTGAAAATCTGCCCCTTAAATCTTTAAAAAAACACTTCAATGGTAGGTGCTAGGCACTGTGCAAATAAAAGCTTGCAATACACACTGATAACATTACCCTGTCTCCCTGTCTCTTTCTACAGTCCAGCGCCCTGCAGTCACCAGGAGTGAATGTTCCACCTGGGGCAGTTTCCACTTTCAGACATTTGACCATGTTAAATTCGATTTCCCTGGAATCTGCCACTACGTTTTCGCCTCGCACTGCAATGACAGCTACCAGGACTTCAACATCCAGATCAGGAGGAGCGACAAGAATGGATTTCCGGTCTGCTTCACTGCGACCATTGATGGAGTGCTTCTAGAGGTGAAAGAGTCCGGCATCACTGTGAATGGACACGAGTAAGTAAACATTTATTGTTCCCTTTAGACTGTGTTGTTTGTTCTCCCTTTTAAGTACATTCTTGTATATTAGCGGTGCATTAATGACCCTTCTAGACCTGGCAGATTCATCAGAAGAAGGAATAAGACATTCAAAATAGCCCACATTATGCAACGTGACTATATATCCAGTGAGAGAGGTTTCAACGTTCACCCAGCTGGTAGGTCAGGTTGTGCCACAAAGGATGAGGATTGACAGAGCTTGTACTGTAGTTTGTATCCAAGTAGGTGCAATTAAAGCACTTCTGCCATTCTTAACTCTTAGGCCAGGTCTACACTGGCGGGGGGGTTGACCTAAGATACATAACACATCTTAGGTCAACTTACCTGGACATCTTCACAGCAGCGAGTCGATCGCTGCCACTCCCCTGTAGACTCCGCTTCCACCTCTCGTCACGGTGGAGTTCCGGAGTCAACGAGAAGAGTGCTCGGGGATCGATTTATTGTGTCTACACTAGACGTGATAAATCAGTCCCTGATGGAGCAATCACTACCCGCCATTGAGGTGCTGAACAATTTCTGTGAGAGCATCTCAGCCGCCACTGACACTAATAGGAGATGAGGCACTCAGCACCTGACAAGTGTTCCATAGAGTTCATAGATGTTAAGGACAAAAGGGACCCTTATGATAATCTATTTTGATTTTCTACATAACACATACAATAAACCCTCGATTTAACGGACCTCGATTTAACGGACTTCGGATGCAACGGACAAAATTTCTGAGCAAGTCTGATGCATTCCTGATCCATTTCTGGCGGGCTGGCTGCCGGCTCCTGGCTGCTGCCCGGGTCCAGGCAGCGGGCGGGCTGCGGAGCTGTCGCCCTGACCCTGTGGCGGGTGGGCTGCTGCTTCGACAGTTCATTTTTAAAAAATTATTAAATAACGGACTTTTTGATTTAACGGACACCCCCTCGCCCGAATTAGTCCGTTAAATGGAGGTTTTACTGTACACATTTCCATCCGATGATTCCTGCATTGTGGGATCAGACTACTTTGACCCAAAGTCCCAATTTTATAGGGACAGTCCTTGTATTCGGGCCTTTGTTTTATATAGGTGCCCAAGATCCCCCCGCCCCATCCTCATTTTTCATACTTACTATCTGGTCAGACCCACAATTAGGTGATGATCAAAATAAGAATGAAAGAATCTTCTGCAACTAAAAGGTCAATTCAGAAAGTGCCTTCTCCTAGTTCAGATTAGACAAATATAGTGGCAACACTGAAAAAGTATACCTGTGGAATTTCACCTTGAATGGTAAACCAAAATGAACTCTGTGGATCATGGGATATGTATGATCCATGCATGAACCACTGCTAAATACATTGACAGTCACAGGTAGAATTAGCTGAATTTTTTGAGTGATTTTTCAGTGACAACCCCCTGTAAAGTGCATCACTGTATTTCTGCAAAGAGATGTCAGGAGCATGGGCAAGGGCTACACCTGGAAGGAACACCCACCCCCTCTAAAATAGCCAAAGTACTATTGGCTATTGTTTCTGGCCAGACATCCAGAAATAGTGTAACATTGGAAAGAGTCGTTAGATCGCAAATCTTAGTGACAAAAGGCAGATGCCTCTCATCAGTCAAAGGAGAAAAAAATCAGCAATTTCTTCCAGTTATTTCTCCAACCAAACAACTTACCCTTCCCTGTATTGCTAAATGGAATGGGGACCCAGCATGGTCCTGGTATGTAAGAAAGGGTCACACTATGGAAAAGGTTGAGGAACCCTTGCTTTCTCTTACATAGGCTAAGCATTAACTAGCTATCCAAACTCAGTTCTCAGCCGGGCACAGGCAAAGTCAGAGACTATCATCTGGCTCAGATGGGAAAGCAACATAGATGGCACTGCAGGCCAAAGCACATCTGTATCTCCTCTACCCCTTAAAGAGAGAATAGAAACCTGTGGTATCTCACACAGGGGAGCCCCCAGGGCAGACAAGCAAGCCTCCCCCTCTGTTCTATGATCTGGCTCCTCTTACTATCTTAATGGATTTGATCCTCAGCTGGTATAAATCAACATAGCTACACTGAAGTCAGTGGAATCAATCAGTTTACACTAGCTGAAGATATGGTCCAGTATTAATAGGCTAATGGACAAAATACATTGCCTTGTGGATTAGGACTGGAAAAAGGGCATATTGGACGAGATAAAAGAATTGTGCATAAATGGAGACCAACCCTAACTTTTACATGATCATACTTATCCCTTTCATTGTTTCAATTTGACTTCTGTTAGTTTTTCAGCACCTCTGATAAGAGAATTTGATTTGGGCTCTATTTTATAGTTTGTTTTTTCTGTTCTTTTTTTTTAGGATTCCCCTCCCCTTCAGCTTGAAGAGCGTTTTAATTGAAGACACCTGCACTTACTTCCAAGTCACATCCACGCTTGGCCTGACTCTCAAGTGGAACTGGGCTGACACTCTCTTAGTATGAAGATCCAGTTAGTTGGTTTTCTTTTAGTGAATTTTAGTGTTGCTGAAAGGTACTGGGTTGACAGTCCTGGAGACTGTGGTTCTCTAACTATCCACTTGCATGGTGCTTCAGAGATTTGTATTTCTTGCATCACAATTCAGAGAGTTAAAGAAGGGAATAGAGAAGATAGACTGAAAAGTTGTTCATGTGGATAGAAAGCCAGCTTGGTATCCATATGGGAAAAGGTTCTACAATCACATGGTAGTTCACATTCTGATTTTTTCTGCTATTTGCCCCAGTCAGTAAGACGTAGAAGGTTTTCTTTTCAATCCAGTGCTGAAGAGGATAAGCCAATAGAAGTCACTATCAAGTGACCAGAAGCTCATTTTCACCAGGGTTCCACTGTTCTGTGAACATTTAGCATCCTGTCTAGAGTGGAACTGTAGTGCCTCATATCGAGAGGGAAGAAGTTGTCCTACCATAGGATACTTGTATTATTGATCAAGCTGTGTAATATATTGCAATTAGCTGTTTATCTGGTAGGAATAGCAATTGTTAACTATTTTTCCCTTTGAATTTGGCCTGTCTCCTATAAAGTTCTATTCTAGGTTTATTAGTAAATGTCACGGGGCTCACACTCACCCCTGCGGCGCCTCCGGCTGGTCGTCTGGGGAATCAGCTCCTTCAGCGTCCAGAGCGCCCTCCGCAGGTTGATGCCCTGCTCCTTTGCTGGCCCCGTGTCCCTCCCGGACCCCGGTGCCCTCCAACGGTGGGTGCTGCCCCCTGCAGTACCCCCTTGGTGTGAGGGCCTCCCCTCCCCAGGGGAACCCTCTACCCCCTATCCCCACCTCGCCTCAGAGTGCGCCACTGTCAGTCACCACTTGCCCCCGCTCACTGGGGCGGACTGCAGTATCATGGCTTCTCATCACAGGCAAGGAGGGTTGGCCTGCTGTCACTATCTCCAGCCCTGGGCTGCCCCCTGCAACCCTGGTACTCCTGGGTCGGGCCTTGTGTCAGGCCCGGAGGCCTGGGGCTCTCGGCTAGAGCCTGCCCAGCTCCCTCTGCCCTGCCCCAGCTCTGCCCTATCCCAGGTACCTGGCTTAAGCCCCTGCAGTCAGGCCTGTCCCCCTCTGAATGCAGAGGAGACTCTTTTCTTAGGCCCCTGCCTCCCAGCCTTTATACAGGCCTGTGTTTGGGGCGTGGCCATCCAGCTGGGCCTAATGCCCAATCAGGCCTGAAAAGCCTGCTGGCTCCCAGCCTTAACCCCCTCCTGGGCTTTTTCCAAGCTCCCTTTCTATAGGGGGCGGGTGGTCACCCCGCCACAGTAACAGTAAAGTTGCAAATCTGACAAACATATATCTACTTCTTGTAATCCATTCACTTGTATTTGCAAGTTTACATATACGGTGTAATCTGATTCTTCCCCCTACTCTTCTATTGGGGGGATTGCCTTCCTTTCTTCGTTCGATGTAGATGAGTTTAGCTAAACAGTTTCTAGCTGGAGGAGTTTGGATAAAATACTCCTAATTATTTTCCTGGATTCTTGATCTTAGTTCAATAGGTGTTTCATGAGCATTGTTTATGCTCCATAATCCTCAGGATTTCTCCATCCTCTTTTCTAATTAAGCTATAAGAATACAGTGAAACCTCGATTTAACGGACCTCCATTTAACGGACTTCGGATGCAACGGACAAAATTTTTCAGAGTCTGATGCATCCGAAGTCCGTTTCTGGAGGGCTGGCTGTGGGCTCCCTGCTGCTGCCCGAGGCTGAAGGGGGGGGGGGGGCTTGCCCGGCTCCCCACAGCAGCTAGGCTTGCTGGCGGGTCCCGGGAGCTGGGACCCGTGCGGACAGAGTGTCCGCTCTGTGCTGCCACCGGTGAGTGAAAGCACTCACCCTCCTTGCAGGGTCCCAGGAGCCGGGACCCTGCGGGGCTCTCAGCCCGCGTGCGGCAGCTGCCGCGGATTGAGCCGGGGGCGGGCTGCCGCCTGGCCCCCGGCAGCACTCACCCTCCCTGCAGGGTCCCGGGAGCCGGGACCCTGCGGGGCTCTCAGCCGCCGCGGATTGAGCCGGGGGCGGGCTGCCGCCTGGCCCCCGGCAACACTCACCCTCCCTGCAGGGTCCCGGGAGCCGGGACCCTGCAGGGCTCTCAGCCGCCGTGGATTGAGCCGGGGGCGAGCTGCCGCCTGGCCCCCGGCAGCACTCACCCTCCCTGCAGGGTCCCGGGAGCCGGGACCCTGCGGGGCTCTCAGCCCGCGCGCGGCAGCTGCCGCAGATTGAGCCGGGGGCGGGCTGCCGCCTGGCCCCCGGCAGCAGTCACCCTCCCTGCAGGGTCCCGGGAGCCGGGACCCTGCGGGGCTCTCAGCCCACGTGCCGCGGATTGAGCCGGGGGCGGGCTGCTGCCCAGCCCCCGGCACCATGCTCGGTTTGTGAAGGGTCCCGGGAGCCGGGACCCTGCGGGCTCTCAGCCCGCGCGCCGCAGCCGCCGCCGTTTGAGCCGGGGGCAGGCGGGTTGACGGTAAAACCGTGATATAACGGATTAATTCGGGCGAGGGGGTGTCCGTTAAATCCGAAAGTCCTGTTATTTAATAATTTTAAAAAATTATTAAATAACGGACTTTCGGATTTAACGGACACCCCCTCGCCCGAATTAGTCCGTTAAATCGAGGTTTCACTGTATATGGTTCATTCTACAGTCCTTATTCAGCTTTTTACTCAGGTAACTCTCCACTGAAATCAATGGGAATATCCCTGAAGAAAGCTGAGGTCCAAATACTACTGTCAGCCAGCTTGACATAAATCTATAGTTACTATAGATAGGCCAGATCTACACCTCACGACTGAGAGCAGAATGTACCCTTTCTAGTAAGGACCTCAGGATCTGGGCCACAGAGTTCATAATGAGGAAGGACTTGTTGAGACCAAATGTATATAATGAAGAAAGCAACATTTTATATTTAACTGAAGCTTCATACTTTAAAGGTATTGAAGCAAATGATGTACAGTACATAATGCTCCAAAGAAATGAATAGATAAACACTAAAGGAATGTGGCTCAGCTGTTTGTTTAGAGAGTTTCCTTTTGTTCATTTCCACATGGTAGAAGAAATTTGACGCTTTAATGCTTTTCCCTACGGAACCATTTAAAACCCTCATCTTCCTGTTTGTTTTTATTTTATAGCTGGACTTGGAAGATACCTACAAGGGGAAAACTTGTGGTCTCTGTGGGAACTATGATGGCAATGAGAAGAATGATTTGCATTTGAATGGTAGGAATTGGATATCATGTGTCCCCTAGAGTTTTATGAAGCATGACACAAAACCTAAAAACCATTTTCATCTGGTTTGCTGAAAGCTACCCTGGTCTACATGTTTTAACAAACCTAGGGTCAATTTTGAGAAACCTAAGGCTGATTCGTGATTCTCAGGGGGTGTCAAACCTGAAAAGTTTCACACAACTCCATTGAACCAAAGTTGGTTGCAGACTTCTCATATTGTACCTCTACTGTATTTAAGGTTGCCCACTTTCTAATCACACATGAGCAAACACCCTTCCCCGAGGCCACGCCTCAGCTCACTATATTCCGCCTCCCTTGGTGGCTCGCTCACTTTCACTGGGCTGGGGAAGGGAGTTGGGGTATTGGAGGGGGTGAGGGATCTAATTGAGGGTGAGGGCTCAGGGGTGGGTCCAGAAAAGAGGGGTGGGGGGGATGTGTGTGGGGGCTCCAGACTGGGGCAGGAAGTTGGGAGGGGGAGGGGGTGAGGGCTCCAGCTGGCAGTGCAGGCTCTGGGGTGGGGGTGGGGATGAGGGGTTAGGAGTGAAGGAGGGGGCTCCAGGCTGGGGGATGGGACCAGGGAGTCAGAATGTAGAAAGGGATTCTGGGTTGAGGCAGGAGGTTAGGATGCAGGAGGGTTTGCGGGCTCTAGGGTGGGGCCAGGGATGAGAGCTACAGGATGTGAGAGGGGGCTCTGGGCTGGGACAGGGGGTTGGGGTTCAGGGGGTGAAGGATCTGGCTGGGAGTTCAGGCTCTGGGTGGGACTGGGGCCCCGGGTTTGGGCGCTCAGGGCTGTGGCAGGGGCTCAGGGTCAGGGCACAGGCTTACCTTGGGCAGTTCCCAGTCGGCCGCGCAGTGGGGATAAGGCAGGCTCCCTGCCTGTCCTGGCTCCATGCTGCACCCTGGAAGCAGCCAGCAGCAGGTCCAGCTCCTAGGCAGAGGGGCCTGCAGGCACCGCTCCCCCAGCTCCCATTGGCTGTGGTTCCTGGCCAGTGGGAGTGTGGAGCTGGTGGTCCCTTCACCTGGCCACTTCTGGGGTGCAGCACAGAGCCAGGACAGGTAGGACATAGCCTGACTTAGACCCGCAGCACTGCCAATGGATTTTTAACTGCCCAGTCGGTGGTGCAGACTGGAGCCGCCAGGGTCCCTTTTCGACCGGGTGTTCAGGTCATAAACCGTACACCTGGCAATCCTAAATATTTCCCCTTGATAGTAATAGAGTCTAAGGTAGTTTCACTTTCATAGTAGGGATGGGGAGATGTTCCCTCCCTGACAGACCTTCACGTTTTCATCCTCTTACAGTTGGGAACCAGTGTAATCCTCTGTCCCAGCCCAGTGAAAATGAGTGAGGGTGGTGGAAGCAAGCGATGGAGAGAGGGGGGATGGAGTGAGCAGGGTGGGGTCTCAGGGAAGAGGTGGGGCAGGAGGCAGGGCAAGGAGTTTGTGTGATTAGACCGTTGGTAACCCTAAGCAATGCCCCTCTCTGTGGTAGCCCTGTACCTCCACTGGATCCTGAGGGATCTGCATGTTTAGAGGATAGAACACACCAATTCCCCTCTCACTGACTGGAGGAATTCAACGGAAACGCTGAGCTGAAACCGAATGTTACCTAGACACAAAAGCCAGGGTGGTTGAGCAATATACCAACTGTCATAGCACTGTCCTCCAAACCATGTTTAATTAGGAAATAAAGGGTTATGTCCAAACAATGTTACTTTAAAATCCATTCTGGGCCCACACTGCATGTTGACAACATCGGCAGTGCTCCCAGCCCAAATCAACCAATAACTTGTGCTGCTGATAACTGCTGGGTACGTGAAAAGTGTGAGGATTTCAACTGCACTCAACCGCTGCAAAGGGGCGAAATGAAAGGAATACTACGTGTACCCTTTACCATTCTTACATAACCCTACCAGGCTGATGTAGGGGACTTCAGGATTCTGAGTAAAACTTTCAACAGCACCTACATTGTATTTTCAAAAATAATTTAGGAACCTAAAGACAAAAGGTTCAAGTGATTTAGTTCAAGTGATTTAGGAACCGACTTTATATTACCTTCCAATGGGGCTCATTCATTTAGGACGATTTTGAAACTGTCACTATATGTCTCACTGAAATTCAGTGGAACTTAGGCTCCCAAGCCACTTAGATACTTTTGATACTTCCTGATGAAATGCAGTAAATTGATCTCCAATAGATTGATCTCTACCCATCGATCCAGCTGGTAGTATAGACAAGGCCTAAGTGAAAGGTCAAAGTTCACCTTTAAAAAAAACCCTCATCAGTTCCTAATAAAAGTGTTCCTTATTTCAGGGTCTAACTCAATAGGAATGACGTAAGTCTGTCAGTCACTATATTTCAGGTGTCTGGGTTATATTAAATAATTTGGGTAAAGAAATTTTACCCAAAAATTTGTTGCCCCAAAGCACAATAATTAAATGTGTCTTCACAATACAGAAGCAGAGCTGAAGATTTGTTCTGCATCTGATTGGTGTTCAGAATGAACTTGGGAATTTTCCAGGTTACAAACTACTCCCGAGGCAGTTTGGAAACCTTCACAAAGTAGAGGAGCCTACGGAAAAGTGCCCTGATGTAGCTGAAGATGAAAATGCTGAAAACCATAAAGGTCGCTCTCATCAACAAAAATATGATTGTAGTAAATATGTAAGTGTGTGCGGCCGGTGGCACAGTAAGTATAAACCTCCCTGAAATACAATAAATCCCAGAGGTTATCTTGGGGCAAATATTATATAAACAATATTCAAAGAATTAAAATTCTTCAGGAATCCAACCATGAATCAGAGCCCCAAATGAACCTGTAGCTGTAAGAATCTGCTGTTACAGCATTACAGAAGTTTATAGTGGAAAAATGCACAAGTGAATTACAGCCTCCAGGCCAAGAACAGCAAATGAGCATATCAAATGTCTGGCACGTCTTTTCTGTGGTCTTAGTGATCATGGGATAGATCCTCAGCTGGTGAAAATCAGCATAACTCCAAAGAGTTCACTGACGGTAGATGATCTGATGGTCCCTTCTGGCCTTAAACTCTCGCACTCTGTATATCAATGGAACTATGCCAGTTCCTACTGGATGAGGATCAGGCTCCAAGATAAAATGTGGATTATTCCCTTTTCTTTCATTATAGAGATCAAAATGCAAGGAACTCCTAGCTCCTCTTGGGAACTGTTCCAGAGTGGTTGCTTTTGATGATTATGTAGTCACCTGCACTGGAGACATGTGCATCTGTGCAAAGAATTCTTCTTCTGCTTCTGCTTTGGTTTCCAGCTGCATATGCAGTACCCTTAGCCAGTATTCCCGGGACTGCGTCCTGAATGGGGGAATCCCTGGGAAATGGAGAACCAGAGATCTTTGTTGTAAGTAACTATAGAATTTGAATTCTATAGTTGGCATCTAAGTATAATTTATATATCCTTAGCAGTATTTATCAGAGAAGGTAACTGCAGTGTTCCTTTTAATGTGTTTTATACGAGTTTCTGAAATTATGTGCTTTCATAAAGTTCTCTGTTTAGAATGATTATACCAAGACTTGAACAAGTTAAATAAAGGTTAAAAATGCAGGTATTTAGTCCAAACATCTGAGTGTGTGTGATGATCATCTTCCTGACAGAGCATGGTACAACAGTGACTATTGCAGTTTGAGAGTGAGTAAACAGTGAACCATGAGTGTAAACAGTATTACAGTCTATAATTCCCACTAATTTAAAAACTGCAAGAGCTGTTGGCTCATAAAACCAAAGTAACCATAAATGTAACTGGTTTCTAAAATGGATAAAGTTACACTAATGCTCTGGATAGAACATATTTGTAACCACAATTGTTAGCTTCCTTTGGAAAATGATAAACTGCATTTAGAGCATTGATTTATACTACAACTGCTTCATTTGGGTTTGCAGTCCAGGAATGTCCAAACAACCTGGAATATATGGAATGTGGAAACCCCTGTGCCGACACATGCGCCAATCCAGAGAGGAGCAAGATTTGTAAAGCCCCTTGTACTGATGGTTGCTTCTGCCCTGCTGGTAAAGTAGCATCCTTCTTATAACAGGCCATGCTCATCCAGGGACTAATGGGGAGATTCCTCTTGTTGTTTAGTGAAAGGCATTCTTCATCATTAAAATGGGAACATACTTAAATAAAACTGTAGACAGAATTTTACATTCCTATGTCTGGAAAACTGACAAGTAGACACATAATAGTTTGTGTCTTACAAGTTTGCCCCAGACAGTCATGGCATATCCAGTATTGACCCACGACTAGGGATGAATGAACAGCTTCTGATAGCAGAAGAATGGATTTATGTAAAGACTAGTTTGAATTACATCTCTTTCTCCTGGCTGAAGCCAGACCTCTAGGGTCCAGATGATGACAATGGAAAGGATGACAGGAGGGTCACTGGTGTAGGAACAGAGACAAAGGCACAGGTCTGGTTAGGGAAGGAGCAGGGAAAGAGAAGCTGTCTTGATGGGGAGAATATAGACAGAGAAATGATGTGTGAGCCTGGATGGGTGGCCAGGCACCTCCCTGGTTTCAGTTAAGATTTCGATATGTGTCCAGATCACTGGGACCTTGCTCTTGCTGAACTCAAATACAAAAAGTGTGTGTGCAGAAGCAGGTTTGCACATAGATAAAGGGAGGTTGGGTTGCGGCCCTGAAGTACTTTTCTGATTTCAGTATTAAAAATGGGTGGAGACTGGATCATAATCTTGCATTTGGCCCTTTTCAATAGTGCCACACATGATGCCACTTTTCAGCAAGATGACAATTCACAGCCCCATGGGATCAGACATTCACATTGCAATTAAAACCATTTGCACTATAGCCATGGCAAGAAATGCCTCCTATTAGCTAGCAGATGAACTTTCAGAATGCTGCAAACAATGAGCAAAAAGACATGTGATTTTCCTTTATATCATTCACCCCAAGCCAGACATGCAGAAATGTGTGTGTACTGTGATGTACTATTTTCTTATTTTCTGAATTCTGTTCAGTGTCTTTCCCCCCTTAAAAAATATTAATTAGCCAGTGTTTCCGAACAGGGACTATTCTCGATGACATGAATGGCAACAAATGCATCCCCACTGACAGCTGTCCATGCATGTTTCAAGGCAAAGTCTATGTAACCGGAGGGTCCTACTCCACTCCTTCTCAAAACTGGTATTGTTACAAACCTAATTATATTAATATAGCATTTATTAGGAAGCATTGAGTTAAATGTCATTGCCTCCACACCCCGGTCCTAACATGTGTCTTAACTAAAGATAGTACTGACACAAAACTTAGGATCTGATCACCACCATACTCTTGGGAAGTTCAGAGCGAGATCTGAACCTCATTTAGTTATGACCTTAATTGGGAGTCATTTGCAGATACTAAACCTGAGACTTCAGAAGCTGAAAGCATGAGCCTTTCCTCTCTGAGATAAAGGATCAGGTCCATTAGCTTGGAGGCACTAGCTGACTCAAACTTCTATGTGGTCTAGTCACTATGCGGGGACAGTTACCCTGTGTTAGCGTGGGTTGCATTCACAATAAGTTCTTACAGAAATAATGGTCTGCTTCAAAGCCCTGGATCTAAACCCCCCTGAATGTTGATAATGTGTAGATCTGGGTCCAACTTTGCACCTTGAGTCCATCTCTAGTCTTTACCTGTAAAAGGTTTTCCCTGAAGAGACCTGCCATGAATGCTGTTTGCCAGTCTTCATTTTAGTCTTCTTTCATCATTCTAGTGTTTATTGAGAAGCTCAACAAACATGCTTGTTTTTCCTGATGGCCTTGTCTTTTCCTGTTTGCAAAATTTCCCTAGTTCCTCATGAAGTCCAAGCAATATGCCCATGTTTGCTGTCTGCCTTAAATGTGCATAGATCTAAGAAAGAAGAGTTCCTGTTAGCTTGAGTTCTCCATACCTGCTGAACAGCTGCATCAGCAGCACAAAGTAGTGTTGGCCCCGCACACAGACTCATTTGAGTTCTCTGAACCACTGAGGAAAGACAGCTATTGGCTTAGAATTTGTAAGATATTTTTCAACTATTTATAACATCCTGGGTTTTAAAATTGTCAGTGACTCTTTCAAGGACCTGAGTCAAAGCCCATTGAATTAAAGGAATCATAGCAATGGTGGGCTGGAAGTGACTTCAAATCCACGTGGCCTATTGTTTATTCAGCCTATTATCCATCAGGTTCTTACAAATTGATTGTTTAGCCATTTGTTCCAGTGTCTTTCCTGGTTAGATTTACTAGTCTGTAATTTCACAGGTCATCTTTGTTTCCCCCTGTGAAACAGGTACTATGTTTGCCCTTGTCTTGTCCTCTGGGACCTCACTCATCCTCCAAATAGCTCTTGAAGATAACGGTTATTGGTTCCAAAGTTGCTTCAGCTAGTTCTTTAAGTACCCAAGGGTGAATTCTTTCCATTCATTTCAGTAGGCCTTTATTATTTCAGGACCTGTTGATGCAAAGCCTTATACATTTGGAAGGAGCATTGCATCGAATAGGTAGCTGAGTAACAAACTAATTAGAGGTAACAAAGAGTCCTGTGGCACCTTAAAGACTAACTAAAGTTTTCAAGCATAAGCTTTCATGGGCTTGCATCCGACTAAGTGGGTATTAGCCCACGAAAGTTTATGCTTGAAAACTTTAGTTAGTCTTTAAGGTGCCACAGGACTCTTTGTTACCTCTGCTATTCCAGACTAACACGGCTACCTCTCTGCTTCTAAACTAATTAGAGCTGGTCTGAAATTATGCCTTGAAATGTCTTTCCAACTGAACATGCCATTATGGGTAGAAACAGAGACACTATCTAAACATGTGTCAATCTTCTCTGACATTCCAGTGGAAAAATAATATTTCTAAATTTAAAAAACTGTTGTTTCTGAATTTTTTGTTTGGGGAATTCCAAAGCTTTGTTTCAGGGAATTCTGAAATTTTATTCAAACTGTTTCATTAAAACACGGACAAGAAACAATTTGATCTAGAAAGAAAGATAATCAATCAATCAGTATTAAGTAGTAGCTGCGATTGATTATTTAAAAAATGAAATGAAAGAAAAGTAATAGACTGTTTCAACCATTATATTCTATGACATTATGATGTGTGAGTTTTACAGTACTGCATGTTATGAAGTATTGTAAAAATAAAAAATATTATAAAATAAAATTCAAAACAAAATTTCAGAATTCCAAAATGAAAATTTTCCAATTTGGAATTTCTGTTTGGCAGGAAAATTTGAAAATATTTGTTTTTGTTCTGATTCAGAATGGGAACAAATTTCAAAGTGTTGAAATTTCCCATGAAATAGAAATTCTAAGTTTCAGCCAATTCTGTTAATAACAGGAAGAAGTTGTGCTTGATTTATATAGACATCTCAAATTTTGGATGCATATCTCCTCACATGTATTCCTATTACAACTGTTACTTTTTGTTTTTTTATAGTACCTGTGCTGGTGGCCAATGGGTTTGTGTCTCTCTGTCTCTTGCTGGAAATTGCAATGTGGAGGGAGGATTCCACATTACTACGTTTGATAACAAAGAGTTCATTTTTCATGGCAACTGTCATTATGTCTTAGCTAAGGTATGAAAAATAACTTCTTTAATTTCTCAATCTATTTAGGATCAAGAGTTAGGCTATGTTAGAGCTTTATCGTCTCATCTGCTCAGATGGCTGCCAATCTAACAAAGCACTTTAGCATCTGCTTAAGCACGAGTGGTCCTATTTGCTACCTCATATCTCTGGATCCCATCTGCTCTGTGCTTATCAGTGGGTTCTTTCTGCATCAACACAACATTTTAAATACGTTTTAAAAATGTATTTACTTTTCTAGTGGACCTATTAGCCTAGATTTCCTCACTTTGTCCTGGTGGACAATTGTCTGGCAAAGGAAGGATGATGAGCTGGCTTCTTCTTCTTCTCCAAAGACCCACTTCCAAGTAGCTCTATGAAAAATAGACTAGTAGCAGATACTGAAGGAATGGACCATAAGGGAAAAGGGTAATGGGCATGGTTTTGCAAGTGGGAGTGAAAGGGAACATTTTGCCATTGTAGTTGTCATGGCTGGGTCCTTTTCTATTTCCCTGTAAATGTCTTAGAGATCTATTTTCCCCACTGCTTGCTTCCTATTATATAATATAATATGGTTCACATACCTATTTTTCTGGCTTCTTTTCAGGACACTGGCAGCAGCTTTGTGATCATTGGAGAGATCATTCAATGTGGGATGTCTAGCACTATGACTTGCTTGAAGAATGTATTAGTCACATTAAAAGCCCTTGTAAGTCATTAATAATTACTCAGGTTAAAAAGAAGAACCAGGAAAGATCATCTGGCCAACCATGCCTGCACTTGTTTGGTTAAATGTTTAATATTCTCTACAAGATCAGAGCTCCATTGTGCTAGGCTCTGTATAAACACAGAAGAAGGGGAAAATTGCCCCAAAGATTTTACAGTCTAAACAGACCAGACTGATGAAGGGTGGGAGAGGGGATGTGTTATTGTCTCCATTTGATAGATAACTGTGGAACACAGAGGCTGAGTTACTCAAAGCCATACAGCATGAGTCTCTACCGGGTGCCTTGATCACAAGACCATTGTTTCTCTAACCTGCGTGCTTTTTGATCATCCACATCATTTTCTAGATGCAGGGCCTGATCCTGCTCCCTTGTAGCCTACAGCAACATTCCAATTGACTCCTGTGGGAACAGAACCAGGTCTGATGTCTGCACAGTGCTCTAAAGATGTATATTTCCGCCAAGTAAATTTCCTCTATTGTCCTCAAAAAGTTAAATGAGTTAACATATGCTGTCGAGGATATTGCTTAGGGCATGGGTTCTCTTTTTTTCCAATATAGCTCCCAGAATTTTTCAGTGTTGCTGCACAGATCCCTGGACAGCACCATTCACCAGATAATGTCAAACTGTGTTATGGGGCGGAGGAGATTTCAGTGGTTTTGGTTTATTAAAGACCCTCCCTTCTGTAAGCAAGCTTCCAAGGATGCAGCATGTCAGAATGTGACGCCAATTCCATCCCTTTCTTTCATATTTGATTGTCATTGTGACATATTTCATTTCCCATTTGCAGAATATCCGACTCTGTTCCTGTGGAAATGTCTATATCAATAATTTCATTGCAGTGCTGCCAATAACTAGAGGTAAGTATACTTTCTTAGTGTTCACATCTGCCCCAGGTTTTCCCACACCTGGCTGCTGACGGGTTCTTGGACCTTTCTCTGAAGCATCTGTTTCTGGCCACTGTCAGAGACAAGATATTGGACTAGATGGACCATGATCTGATGCAAAATTGCAGTTGCTACCTTACTGTTCAGTGAGCAAGCAAATGGAGGTGTACGTTTGGTGTAGTTCACTCTTCACATATATACAAGTTTGTGAATATTTTCTTGGTAAAGAGATATTTATATATCTTTAGATGGCATCACTATCTTCAGACCATCTACATTCTACATCAACATCTTGACTTCATTTGGAGTACAAGTTCAGGTGCAAATACAACCATTTATGCAGCTCTTCATAACAGTGGATGACTCTTACCAAAATCATACATCTGGTACAGTATATTACGCTCTTGATGTCTACCCATGTTATAATGGCACATCCATCACCCTTCCTGTACAAATTACTTGCTTCCATTTTGACCTTAGTGAAACGAGAGCCTTATTCAAATACCTTGCATCCCTCGTGTAACAGGTTCGGTCACAGAGACCCCCTTGGGACTGTCTCTTGACGTGCTGAAACTACCTCTGAGCCCATTTTCCCTGCCAGCTTGGGACTCCCAGAACCCTGCCTTGTTGAGCCAGACATGCTAGTCTGCTGCAACATGCCCAGGGTCTGAAACATGCCCCAGAACTGCTGACTTAACTGAAAATAGTTTAAGAAGTGCTCCTGTCTTAAGCACCCAAACACCCAGCTCCAAATGGGATCCAAACCCCAAATAAATCCATTTTGCTCTGTATAAAGCTTATACAGGGTACACATATGCACAGCTGTTTGCTCCCCCAGGTATTAATCACTTAGTCTGAGTTAATTAATAAACAAGAGTGATTTTTATTAAGTATAAAAAGTAGGATTTAAGTGGTTTCAAGTAATAACAGACAGAACAAAGTAAGTTGGCAAGTAAAATAAAACTAAATATGCATGTCTAATCCTAATACATTAAGAAACTGAATACAGGTAAATCCCACCCTCAGAGATGTTCCAAGCTTCTTTCACAGACTAGACACCTCTTTAGTCTGGGCCCAATCCTTTTCCCTGGTACACTTCTTGTTAGTTCCAGCTCAGGAGGTAACTAGGGGGTTTCTGACGATTGCAGCTCCCTTTGTTCTGTCCCACCTCCTTTTAAAACTTTGGCAAAAGGCATGAATCCTTTGTCTCTCAACTGGGTTCCCACCCTTCCTTCTAAATGGAAAAGCACCAGGTTTAAGATGGATTCCACTGTAAAACCTCATTCTCCATTCTTTCAGGATTGCCCTGCATATACCCAGGAAGGTTTGTGAGTAAACAGAGCCATTTACAACCAATTGTCCTGGTTAATGGGAGCCTTCAAGATTCTAAGACACTGTTAATGGCCCACACTTTGCATAATTACAATAGGACCTCAGAGTAATACTTCATGTTTCAGATAGAAGAATGAAGCATACATACAAAATAGGATGACCACACTCAATAGATTATAAGCTTTGTAATGATACCTTACAAGACACTTTTTGCATAAAGCATATTCCAGTTACATTATATTCACACACATAAGCATATTTTCATAAACATATGGAGTGCAATGTCACACCTGCCACAAAAATTTAAAGTTTAGGTAGGATTGACTAAATCCTTCCATTCTGCTGAGGTAGATGAACTGAATTTCATATTATGTTATATATGAGGCTCTATTGAATTAGTAGACTATAAAAGAAGCTGGTTAAGATATTTGGCCAGGACTCAAGGGCTGTGGATTAGATTCATTTTCCATAGATTTTCTGTTACACCCTGGGCAAGTCACTTAACCTCTCAGTGCCTGTTTCCCGCCTGCAAAATGGGGTAATATTCTGTTTTTACAACTTTTTTTGGCCATTTAGTTTGTAAACTCTTTGAGGCAGAGACAGTCTCTCACTAGACTGCAGAGGTAACAAAGTCCTGTGGCACCTTAAAGACTAACTATAAAGTTTTGAAGCATAAGCTTTCGTGGGCTAATACCCACTTCGTTGGATGCAAGCAGTGGAAGTGTCCAGAGGCAGGTATAGAACCGACGAAGTGGGTATTAGCCCACGAAAGCTTATGCTTCAAAACTTTATAGTTAGTCTTTAAGGTGCCACAGGACTTTGTTACCTCTGCTATTCCAGACTAACACGGCTACCTCTCTGATTATGTGTATATACAGCACCGGTCTCTGTTGGGGCCCCTTGGAGCTACTGTAGTATAGATAATAAAAATTATACCTTAAAAAGGATAGTCTACTATGTGTGGACATTAAATATATCAAGCAAGCCACATCTTTGTTTCCTACTTTCTGAATGGAAACCTAGAGCATCAGAGAGCTAAACTCATCCCCCTTAAACTCAAAACCCTATTTATACCATTTGATTGTGGTTTATCCCCCACCCAGGTCTTTGTGGCAATTTCAACAACATCCAGGTTGATGACTTTCGTACAATTAGTGGAGTTGTGGAGAATTCAGCTTCAGCCTTTGGTAACTCATGGAAGACTAGGAGCAGTTGTCCTGATGTTGAAGATAACTTTGAGGACCCTTGTGCAAATAGTGTGGATAAAGGTACTTATCGTCATTGATGTTCCAGAGCTAAATGGCTTTTGTATTTTGGTTAGTCTTAATGCTTTAGAAACCTTTTAACCAGGGAGTTTATGGTCGCAAAAACTGTCTTTTCTTCCAACGCTATTAGAAGCGAGAACATAATGGTTTCATCTGGAGGGTGGATTTAACCTTAAAAATATAATTCTTCCATGTTTTAAAGTCAATAGTTTTGTTTTTAAAGCAGAACATACATATGAATACAGAAAGATGTGGTGCTTTCCATTTGATTTAATCACCGGTGAATTTGAAAACCCAAAGAAGATGTATTAGAATAAAGGACTTTAAAGACTAAAAATATATTGTTATTAACATTATGTTCCATGTCTTCTGTTGATATAAATTGGCATAGCTCCACTGAAATCAGTGGAACTACAAAATACTACACTAGTTGAGGATCTGGCCCAATAAGCCTGACCCTGCATTCTGTAGAATCATAGAAACATAGAAGTGTAGGACTGGAAGGGAAGTTGATATGTCATCTTGTCCAGTCCCCTGCATGGAGACAGTGCTAAGTATTATCTAGACCATCCCTGAGAGTTTATCTAACTTATTCTTTAAAACTCCCACTGGTGGAGATTCCACAATCTCCCTAGATAATTTTGTTTCAGGCTTAACTACCCTTACAGTTAGGAAGTGTTCCCTAATGTCTAACCTAAATTCCCCTTGCTGCAATTTAAGCCTATTGCTTCTTGTGCTGTCCTCAGTGGGTAAGGAAAACAATTTATCACCCTGCTCTTTATATATAACAGCCCTTTAAGCGCTTGAAGCCTTTTATCATATCCTCTCTCAGACTTCCCTTTCCAGACTGAACAAACCCATTTATTTCAGTCTTTTTTTATAGCTCATGTTTTCTAGACTTTTAATAATTTCTGTTGCTCTCCTCTGGACTCTCCAATCTATCCACATCTTTCCTGAAATGTGGCGCCCAGAATGGGACACAATACTCCAGTTGAGGCCTTAGCAGTACTGAGTCAAGTGGAAGATTTATTTCTCATGTCTTGCTTACAACACTCCTGCTAATACATTCCAGAATCATGTTGGATTTTTTTTTTTGCAACGGTGTTACATTGTTCACTTATATTTAGTTTGTGATCCACTGTAACACAGAGATCCTTTTCTGCAGTACTTCTTCCTAGCTGGTCATTTCCTATTTTGTATTTGTGGAATTGATTATTCCTTCCTAAGTGTAGAACTTTTCATTTGTTCTTACTGAATTTCATCCTACTTAGTTCAGACCATTTCTCCAGTTTGCCAAGATCATTCTGAATTCTAATCCTGTCCTCCAAAGGATCTGTAACCTCTTCCAGCTTGGTATCACCTGCAAACTTTATAAGTGTACTCTCTGTAGCATTAGCCATATAATTTATGAAGATATTGAACAGAACCAGACACAGGACAGATTCAGGCAGGACCCCACATGATATGACCTTCCGACTTGACTGGAAAACACTGAAAACTACTCTCTGTATATGGTTTTCCAACCAGTTATGCGCCCACCTCATCTAGTAGGTTCATCTAGGCTATAGTTCTCTAGTTTGCTCTTGAGATGGTCATATGAGATAATATCAAAAGCCTTACTAGAGGTGAGATATAGCACATCCAGTGCCTCCCCCAATTCAAATGGCTTGTTACCCTGTCAAAGAGGGATGTCAGGCTGGTTTCATATGATTTGTTCTTGACAAATCCATGTTGACTGTTATCACCTTATTATCTTCTTGGTGCTTACAAACAGATTGCTTGAATATTTATTCCATTATCTTTCTGGGTGTGGAAGTTCAGCTCACTGGTTGATAATACCCTGGGTTGATTCTTATTCTCCTTTTTATAGGTAGGCACTATATTTGCCCTTTTCCACCCAATGGGATCTCTCCTGTCCTCCATGAGTTCTCAAAGATGATTGCTAATATCTCAGAGATCTGTTCAGCCAATTCCTTAAGTATTCTAGGAGGTATTTTATTAGGCCCTGCTGACTTTAAGACATCTAATTGTCTAAGTAATTTTTTACTTGTTCTTTTCCTATTTTAGCCTCAGATTCTTGACACTGACATTTACTGTGTTAGTTATCCAAACACTGGTAGCCTTTTTGGTAAAAAATGGAACAAAAGATACATTTGACACTTTGACTAGTGCTGCATTTTATAATATATGGAGATATACCTATCTCATAGAGCTGGAAGGACCTTGAAAGGTCATTGAGTCCAGTCCCCTGCCTAAACTAGCAGGACCAAGTACCGTCCCCCGACAGATTTTTTGCCCCAGATCCCTAAATGGCCCTCTCAAAGATTAAACTCACAACTCTGGGTTTAACAGGCAAATGTTCAAACCACTGAGTTATCCCTCCCACCCAGGATATTATCTGTAATTGTCTTTCCCTCATCATTAAGTAATTGGCCTACCCTTTTGTTGGTCTTCCTCTTGCTTCTAATGTACTTGCATATTTTTTTCTTGTTACCCTTTATGTCTGTAGCTAGTTTAATCTCATTTTGTGCCTTGTCCTTTCTAATTTTATCCTTACATGCTTGTGTGTGTGTGTGTGTGTTTATATTCATTCTTCAGAATTTTACCTAATTTCTACTTTTTTGTATCGCTATTTTTTGAGTTTCAGGTCTTTGAAGATCTCCTGGTTAAGCCAGGGTGGTCTCCAACCACACTTTCTAACTTTCCTACTCATTGGTATAGTTTGCTTTTGTGCTCTTAATAATGTCTCCTTAAAAAACTGCTAATTCTCCTGAACTCTTTTTTTCCTTTAGACTTGCTTCACATCAAATCTTACCTGCCAGTTCTTTGAGTTAGTTAAAGTTTGCCTTCTTGAAGTCCATTGTCTTAATTCTGTTGTTTTCCCTCCTACTATTCCTAAGAATCATGATCTAAATCATTTTATGATCACTTTCACCCAATCTGCCTTCCATCTTCAAATTCTCAACCTGTGCCTTCCCATTTGTCAGAATCAAGTCTCCTCTTGTTGCTTTCTCCACCTATTGTAATAAAAAAATGTCTCCAATCATTCCAAGAACGTGTTGGATAATCTGTGCCCTGCTGTATTATTTTCCCAACAGATGTGGGGGTATTTGAAATCCCTGCCACCACCAAGTCTATGCTTTCTATTATTTTATTTGTTGTTTCAAAAAATCCGCATCCACCTCTTCTTTCTGGTTAGGTGGCCTATAGTAGGCCCCTGCCATAACATCACCCTTGGTTTTTACTCCTTTTTTCCTTACCTGGGGACTTTCAACCAGGCTGCTTCTCATTTCTATTTCAACCTCAGTGCAAGTGTAGCTAACTGTCTGTCCACTATATCTGTCCATTTAATCACACACATCACCATGGTCTCTGATTGTCTACTAGTTCCTTCCACTCTTACCTGAATGTCTTAACATATCTTCAAGATGAAAAACAGTTTAGAGATTTGCAAAGCCCATTGAGAAAGAGAGAGAATATAAATTTGCATATGTGACTTTGGGCAGTTTATCCATATTTTCCCTTTCAGAAAAATTTGGGCAGCACTGGTGTGAACTTCTGTCTAATACAAGTGGCATATTTGCTGCCTGTCATTCCGTTGTAGATCCCGCTTCATATGTCAAGGTAAGGAATTGTTTTAGTCTAGTCCAAAACCTGACCTGTCATGAAAGTATCCTGCTCAGGTAGGGATTGCCTGTTGTATTCTACTTGCTATTTAAAAATAAATGTACTGGTGCCAATGAGGAAGTAATGAAACAAGAGTTTAAGAATATTCTGCAAGGGTTTGTGGTTCTTTTCTACTGTGGAACCAGCTGGGGTAGTACAAATTAATTAACAAACCCTCTTCCCTGAGCAGCTGTGCTAGCATCATCGAAGGTGCCCTTGCATGAACGAGGAAGTAAATAGAAATAACAGGTTTTGGCCATGCTACCTGAGAAACAGAGGGGGGAGTTACACTAGAAACATACCAATGTTAATTATTGGAAAATAAATTATGGAAAATAAAAAATATTGTTAAAACTCATTAAAAGGTGGCTCTTTAAATGGCACCATTTAGGCCCTGATATAGGAAAGCATTTTTTTAAAAAAAAAATAAAAGCCGAACTAAAATACTTCTACTGAAAACTGAATTTTGTTATCAATTATTTTTGTTTCTAGTGTTCTCTTTTCTTCATAAAAACAAAACATTTCAACCAAATGAAAATTTTCCAAGAATTTTTATTTTGAGCAAAGACCCTGTGACTGGGGTCCTAGTGAGGGCCAGCTGTGGTCACTCAGTTAGGATGAACTACAAAGAATGGGGCAGACAAGTCCCAAAGATAATGAATAATTCAGTACTGAGCCAGCATTGCACAGCTTTTGTTACACCTTACCGGTTGCTCAGAAGTTCAAACAACACAGTTCCCTTAAAGTGATCCAGCCTCAGGCCTCCATCCAGGTACCCATGTCAAATATGATGCAGATTCTTGAAAATCTTATTTCATCATATAAAAGAAAAGGTTCTACCAATCTCAAAGGATCGGATACACTATGTCTCAAGTTATTGAATATTCCAGTTCTTACCCAAATATACATTTATGCCAGTTCTTATTAACTAAACTAAAATTTATTAAAAAATAAAAGTGAGACAGTATGGTTAAAAGATAAATATGCAAATAGATATGAGTTCAATTCATTGAGGTTCAGATTTATAGCCGAGATGGTGAGCTTTGTAGCTGCAAAGAGTTCTTTCAGAAATAGTCCATAGGTTATAGCCTAATGTCATTACAGGGTGTTCCAGGTTAGAACTGGGATTTCAGTCCTTATGGCCTAAGCTTCACCTGTATAAAGCCTCTAGCAGATCTGAGATGACAGAATCAGGACCCAATGGTCTTTTATACAATTTTCCAGCATCCACTTGACTATAAAATCCTAGATAGGGTTCTGTTTCCTAAACACCACTAGTAATTAGCTACACAAATGAGCATAGTGCAGTTTATCCATTAGGCAGACTATCAGTCACAAACATTAGAGAGACATATATGCAATGACATTACTTTACCCAAGATTCATCTAAATGTTAATATTAACTTTTGATCTCTGAATTAATAGTTATAGTGACAGACAGGAGTGGTCTGTTTACCAGGCTAGCATTTAAGATCTGCACAATCAGAATTGCTTCTAATTTCTAAGGATATAGGTTTGCATTACAAAGATCTAGCCTATCTACCATGAATGGTCCAAATTACCATTCACCTACCTTTCTAACATGACTTTAAAGGTTTGCTTTGGGTCATTCAGCCTGCAAGCTGTTTAACCCTTTCTGGCTATGAGCTACATTTTGTATAAGATTCATTGCAATTATATAACAGTGGTAGAAATAATTATTTGCATGATTATATTTTAATTAGACAACGTCACACCTTCAGTGTGAGATTAGTGTTTAAGGAAGCAATTAGAGCTCCTGAATATACCTGAAGCACTTTCCAACATTAATATGACATATGTTTACATTGAATACTTTGTAGGGCCAAATTATTGATGCATGTTTTGGCTCAAGTTAAAAACATAGTCCATACCGTGTGAAACACTTCAGTAATCTCAGGGTTTGGTCTATGTGTTGTCTTAACATAGCCATTAATGTTCCTCAGAGAGCATTTACTCTGGCATTCAGCTGTGAAAGCTGTGAGGTGTTGTGCATAGTTTCCCTTTGTACACAGCAGGTTAAGCTTGTAATGTTTTTTCTGCTGTGGAAAGTTTTAGGATTGTGTATATACATTAGCTGTGAAACCTTAACATCATTAGGCCTTTTAATATAAAGTGTGTTCTTGTTGAACCAAACAGCATAGTCAAAAGGGTTTCTATTGTGTATCACTCTTAGCATGTTCAAGGGCTTTTCCAAACGACCATGCTCATTGTGTATTTTTACAGTTTTTGGTGTCAGCAACCAGTTGGTTACAATTATTAGCACTAATATCAGTTCTATCACATTTGTACATTTACAATCATTTTTGTCATGCCAAGCCTTTTGTTTAGACAAATCAGTCTTTAGGTCAGCTTGTTCAATATCCCTTTTGAACCTTTGTAGCTGTTTTTTCACCTTAGGGTTTTCCTTAATATAGGCTTTTGTCCATTTATCCGTTTATCCATTTAATCCATTACTCACCAAGAATGTACCCTTTTCTTCCTCAGTTAGGGCTTTAACCTGACCATCAACTTTAATCTGTTCTAGAGAAACATTTTCCTGACCAAAGAGTTTTCTCTGTGCTTTATTTAATTCCAGATTCACTTCTGAGATACTAACTAGATAGACATTCAGAAACTTCATTTGCAATTTGCAGATAAAGTGCTTTTTTGCACAGCTAAAGAGCTATCTTTCTCAGACAAACATTCAGAGAAACACTCCATAGGCAAGTCCTTGCCCCTAACAAACACAGTTTTATGATTCTTTCTTTCTTGTGACTGGTTTATGTTAACCTGACTGAACAAAGCTTTAATATCCCCAATCAAAAGATCCTTAGGCAATAACTACCTCACACCAGCTATAACTTCCTGTTAAACACCATTCCACTCAAGGTGGATTTTGGCTAAAGGCACACTTACAGTAAACCCATAAAGGATTACAATATTCACAATCTTATCTGGTAAGTAATCTTCCTTTTTTACAAGATCTGCTTTAACAAGAGTGATAGTAGAAGCTGTAATTTTTCCTAAGCAGCTTTTGCCATTGATTTTTATATTCTCTGCACAAGTTATGGGCTTATCTTTACCTGAGCTCACAGTAAAAGCATTTACATAAAAGGTGGCAAAGTTGGGGTATATTTGGTTATACACAGACAACTGCTTAGAGTTGTTACAACACATCAACATTGTTATAAACTGGATAGATTCTATCCCCATCTTTGTTGTTGAGAGGAGCTGGCTTTTCAGGATGATACCATTTCTGCTGTTCTTACATTGCTTTTTTTATTTGGATCTTAAGTCTGACAACCTTCTCTTCAGCAGTCAGCTGTTCTATGTGCCTTGTGAGGGCTTCTTTTTTCCTTTCTTTTCTTTTCTTTATATCAGCTATTTTTTGTTCATGTTCAAACTGGTGCTGGTTTCTCACTGCAATCATTTCCCCTGGTCTACTTCCTTATTTCTGATAATTAACATATTTTTCAGTTACTGCTTGGGGGGGCAGGGGGAGGGGGCTTTTTCTTAAAAGACAACTCCCCCTGTGAGCACAATTCTTCCAGGCTTTTTCTGTCAGGATCTTGATCATCGCTCAGTCATTGTAACTGATTTTTAATCTTTAAATTTAATATAAATATAATATATTATAAAAATATAAATTATTTTTGACAAGCATGTGGTTCTGATCAAAAAACTCAATTAACCTATGGTCATGTGTATCCTATGCCACTCTGACCGGAGTCCCAGTGGGGGCCAGCTGTGATCACTCAGTTAGGGTGAGCTACAAAGAATGAGGCAGACAAAACTCAAAGCTGGTGGATAATTCAATACTTAGGTTTATCAAGCCAGAATTAAACAGCTTCTGTTTATACCTTACTGGTTACTCAGAAGTTCAAACAACACAGTTCCCTTAAAGTGATCCTGCCTCAGGCCTCCATCCAGGTACCCATGTCAAATATGATGCAGATTCCTGAAAATCTTATTTCATCATATAAAAGAAAAGGTTCTACCAATCCCGAAAGATTGAACACATTACCTCCAAGGTTATTGAATATTCCAGATACAATCCAAATACACGCTTATGCCAAGTCTTATGAACGAAACTATTTTTTTTAAAAAAGAAAAGAGAGAGAGAGTATGGTTAAAAGATCAATATACATACAGACATGGGTTTAATTCATTGAGGTTCAGATTCAAAACAGAGATGGTGAGCTTTGTAGTTGCAGAGAGTTCTTTCAGAAATAGTCCATAGGTAATAGTCCAATGTCATTGCAGGGTGTTCTAGCTTAGAACTGGGATCTCAGTTCTTATGGCCTACGTTTCCCCTGTATAAAGTCTCAAGCAGAGCTGAGATGACAGAATCAGGACCCAACGGTCTATTGTACAGTTTTCTACCCTCCACTTTACCGGGATAAACAATAGGCTTCTGTTTCCTAAACACCACTAGTAATTAGTTACACAAATTAACATAGAATCAGAGAGGTAGCCATGTTAGTCTGGAATAGCAGAGGTAACAAAGTCCGGTGGCACCTTAAAGACTAACTATAAAGTTTTGAAGCAAACTTTATAGTTAGTCTTTAAGGTGCCACAGGACTTTGTTACCTCTAAATTAACATAGGACAGTTTATCCATTAGGCAGACTATCAGTCACAAACATTAAAATTGCTATTCAATTTATTAAAGCTCATTGAAAACTGATGTGCCGGCTATGTTTAAAATAGCTTGTAATGAACCAAAACCAGGAATGAATTTTGTTGTGGATAATTTTGCTGCTCCTGTTGATTTCAGTGAGAGTTATTGGCCCAGTCCTCCCACTAATGGGCTTTCCCCATTAATATCATCAGGAGCAGGCATGGGCACTGTATGAGCATGTTCCCTTCTACTGACTGGCTGCAGCTTAGAAAGAACACAAGGGTGTTTCTATAGCTTTCTTAAGAGGGAGGATCAGGGTTTCAGTCTCAGCTAACCAAATGTGTGTTATTGAGGAGGCAATAACGGCTGTACCTTAAAAGTTGCAAACACTGACCCACAACTAAGTTGAATACGTTCACTTTGTAATCCAAAAAAAGGAACATTCTTTGGCTTTCAAATATTGAGGGTTAAATCTCACTGGCAACAAACTTATGATCCTATTAATATTTAAGATGGCTCCTTGTTTCTGCTGCTCTGGCTCTCATCATAATATCCCTTTCCTTGTGTATTGCCTAGAACTGTGTTTATGACACTTGTAATGCTGAGAAGAGTGAAGCGGCCCTGTGTAGCGTGCTCTCTACATACTCCAGAGATTGTGCTGCAAGAGGAGTACACCTGAAAGGCTGGAGGCGTGGGGTCTGTGGTATGTGTAACATATTAACATGTGTATGTGATGAAGAGAACATGTTTTGGAGCTTTTACGCTGTTGAAACAACTATGTTCTGTGCTCTACTGCCAAGGTGACAGGTATCTTAGAAATAGGATAGAAGCATACTCTGAGTCATATCCTCAGCTTGTTGTAAACTGATGTAGCTCCATTGAAGTCAAGATAGCTACGCTGATTGTAACCAGCTGAGGGTCTGACTTTGTGTGTTCTTTCTATGGGAATAATGGATGAATTTAGCATTGATGAAAGTGAGGGATTAATATCCTTAGCTAAATCAAGGCATAGCATGGGCAGGAATTAGGCAAACTCTGAATACAAAGGAGTCCCAATATATTGTAGTCTTGGCTGCCATAAGATCCATTTGTGTTCAATTTCTGACCGACAACATCTACCATTACACCACAGTCCTTACCTATATACAAACCTGCACCATTTTCATTAAACTGATTTGTTTTATGTTACATTAAAGCAATAGTTTCTTGCATAAAATGTGTTTGCATGTATCATCTGAAGATCATAACATACTTCATAAGTATTAATTAATTCAGCCCATAAACTCTCCTGTAATTTAAGTACTGATATCCTCAATGTATATATGTCTGTGGAACGAAGTGATTAAATGACTCTCAGAAGGCCACATGGCAAGTATAGATGGGAATTAGATAGGAGTCCTAGCTTTCAGTGTTCTGATCTTACTATTAGGTATTTGTGTCTCTTATAGACTATTTCCTATAGTCTTTAGGGTATATATGGACAAATGCATCTATGCTTATAAATGGGTATATATTACATCACAGACTTCTTTTTGTTAAATGGGGTTACTCCTTTGGGGCTTGATCAATTCACTGTTGAAGTTAATGGGAGACCTTCCACTGACCCCGCTGGGTACTAGATCAGGATCAACAGCCAGGGACTAAGTTTTCTCCATTACCTTCATTTTTATTTTTGCATTGTCATTTTTCCATTGATGATCAGTGGATTCACCTGATTAACTCTTGCTCTCATAAGTGCGATTTCTTTGCACTAATTCTCAAGTGATTAGTATGAGAATGGCTGCTCATTGACAGCAGTTTTGGAAGAGCTCTCACTTTTGCTATGAATGATTTCATGACTGAAAACCAATCTGAATGTAAAGCCATAAGATAATGGTATATGAGCAATTTAGATTCCCTTTGGATCTACTACAGTTTGTCTATCTATTGGTTAATTACATGCCTTTGAGGCTACTTGAATTTTCCAGATGAGGTAAACAATGTAATTAGAGTAGTGACTTGCAGAAAGAATTTAAAATTATAGTATGAGCAATTAACAAACTTTTGGTACAGTAATTCAAAAGGAACACAGTGTATTCTACAGCTGATTGAAGTAGAAACATACAGCTGTATGTATTATATACAGTCTCTGTCCATTGAAAGCTTTCCCGACAGGTGAAGAATTGTGGAACAAGATGCATTTCAGTGTGTGCCAAAAGTTAGGAACTACATTATGAAAAGCAGGAGAGGGCAGTAGCATTGGTTTAAGAAACAAAACTCAATTCACTCATGATGAAGTTGGTAATATCAGCTTCAAACAATACCCAAATTACCCTTTAGTGCTGGGAAAGAATACTGATTGTTCAACCTTCACAATACTTCTTTGCCTTCAGACTTGTTTAAAGAAGAATAAGTACCCTTTTGGGAACATACCAGTACTAAGAATAAAATCTGTTGTTAAGCATTATTCATGAAAGAATGAGTAAATAGGCCAGACTGTGCTCCATTTCACTGGTGTTTCACGCTGCTTTGATTTCCCAGGCTCTTTCAGATATTAAAATAGGATAGCACTGCAGCCAGATGCAAAGAAGTTCACACCTCAAAGGTTATACATTTTAACAGTGAATAGTATAATCAAACATTTTCTTCGCAGAAAACCCCACAGTAGAGCTCTAATTCCTGAACTGGTTACATATGCAGCAAAGGCAGGATGATGAAGCAGTGTTTGTTCCTCTGATGGCTCCAAAATTTGGCCCAGCCCTCCATCATATTTAGACCTGCACTGCCTAACATCACCAGGTCTCACTCCCTTTTAGAGGCCGTTGGACTGACCAATAGCCACAAAGGACACTGAACTGCCCCACTTTATGGTTATATCCAGCAATCTGGCTCTTCCCTGTAGTCTGGCACCAGCTAAAATGTCAGGAGCCACTTACCTCTCAGTATAAGCCAAGGTTATTTTACCACATACTTGGTGAAGAGATTGGAAGATGCCACTCCTCAGTAGCCCATGCAGTTTGATCAGCCTTCCACTTTCTCAGAAGCATAACTGAGCCCTGTCAGACTTGATACTTCGCTTTTTACTCCACGCAGAGGAGCCCAAAGACTTTGCTGCTCTTTTTCCCAAAGGATGCTCCAAGAGTGATTACGTCTTTCCATTCTTCTCCAGAGAGCTTCTAGAACCTACATGTAGTTTCCTTGGCAACAGTATGCCATCAGCAGAGAGTTCTCTGGCAGCTGCCCATTCAACTTCACACTTACAATAATAGTGTTCATTATTTTTTTTCAAATTACTCCCACTTGGAGAGTCTCATATCTTTGGTAGATCTTACTGTACTAAGATTATGTATCACCATGGGCCAGGGACTCTATGTAATTTCATGGGAGAGGGTGACCACAGCTCCTCCAGGAGCAAAGAACAGTGTGTGTGTGTGTGTGTGTGTGTGTGTGTGTGAGAGAGAGAGAGAGAGAGAGAGACGGGAGGGTGAAGGGGGGGCAGAAATTAGGCTAATTCTCTCAGGTTATAACACCTCTGGGGGGGGGTGAAGGTGGCAGAAATTAGGCAAATTCTCTCAGGTTATAACACCTCGGGGGGGGGGGGAGGTGGCAGAAATTAGGCAAATTCTCTCAGGTTATAACACCTCCAGGGGGATGCCACCACCTGGAGAGGCTTGCATATACTGGTTCAAACTGTATTCTTTAGATACCAACCGACAAAGAAAGGACTTTTGGATAAAATAGTATGAGTTTATGCTGGCTCAGGCCCTGCTTTCTGATCTAGCAAACAGACAGGATCTTCTATCCAAGGGAGGCCCTAGTCTTTCCTGGGAAGAACTGGAAGGACTTGACATATTCAGGAGGGTTCTTTTTCTGAGCAAAGGGAGTTATGAACTTGTAGCCACAGAGAAGCCCCAGTGTGGGGTTTGAAGGACTGGCTCCTACCACAGCCCTGGTTGGGGTTGGGCACGGGAGGGTGATCTCTGGTAAGCTTCATTAGCATGTGTGTAGGTTCTTTATTATTTTTAATTTGGTTTCTTTAATGCTTTTGCTTTAAGAATAAACGTTCTTGCTCAGGAAGAGCAGTGTGGTAACTTAACGATGGGCAGTTATGCTGTTTCTAAAAGCTAGAGAAAAAGCAAAGCAGATCTGCTTAGGCAGTCTGACCTGCTGGGGAACAACATAGGGAACTGTTCAGCCTGGAAAAACCTCGGTCAGCATAAGTGCTGGAACTACACGGGCTGGAGGTGCTGCCGCATCTCCTGGCTAGAAGTGGTTTCCATTATATACAAGGTTTACAGTTTGGTTCAATGGCTCTCAGTACCCCCACCATACAAATTGTTCTAGCACCTCTTCCTGTCAGGAGGGAGAGAGATGTGGGGTTTTGCCCAGGAGAGATGATATCTAAGGATCCTAGAGTGCATGCCCTTGCTGTACCACAGAGACGAAATGCAGCTGCAATTGCTTTGAATGGTGACACTCATTACTAATGCAGAAGACAGGGTTATTTTTAAACATAGGGACATGTTAGAAGTATGTAGTTTTTGGGCCCTGACTTGTGATAACATTGTATATAGTTCACTGTTTTGGCTAATTAATTCTAAATACCTTAGGCAAAGGGGGTTCCAACACTTTCCTTTGGAGAAGAGCCTTCATCGTTAGGGGGGAAATTATACGTAGTTGTCACCTACATCAAGAGCAGGGGTTATAATTTAACAGCTGGTCACAAGCCCATTTCAGTCCTTCTTTTATTTGTCTTGCAAAGATGTCTCAATGGACTGTCCTGAAACGATGGTATTCAGCTATGATGTGAAGTTCTGTAATCACTCCTGCCGCTCCCTGAGTGAGTCTGATCTGCTGTGTAATGTCCAGAGCACTCCTGTAGAGGGCTGTGGTTGTCCCAAGGAGACCTACCTAAATGCTGATGAATGTGTGTCTCCAGAAGACTGTCCATGTTACCACAAAGACAAGACGATTCAAGCTGGGAAATCATTCCAAGAGGACAAACTCATGTGGTAAATTGTTTCAGATGAACTGAAGAATGTATGGTAGATGGATTGCCGTGTTAAACACACATTGCAGTCCATGCGAGTAATAATCTCTGAACAAATTCATATTATACCAAGGAATGATGAGATTTTCTGTTTGACAATACTGAGTCAGGTTCTACCATTGTCCAGTGGACAAACCACAAAGTGGTTAAGTCCAAGTGCTCGAAGTGTGACCAAAAAGCTTCTATAACATGGAAGATGAGAGCCAGACATAATTGGTTGGAGCAAGAGGAGAGAGAGCTGCAATGGGTAGGGTACAGTGCATGCAAAGGGAGAAGAAATTGAGAGTTGATCAGAAGTCAGGGAATGGGAGAAGAGGGCCTAGCAGAGTAGAAGTGACATTAGCAGGGAGGTAGGAGAGCAGTGGAGAGTGGGGAAGGAATAATGAGTTGCAGAAAAAGAAAAAAGAATGGCAGGGGTGGAAGCAAATGTGGGACACAGTGGTAGATTTATGAGTGGCCTGGCCTCAGGAGTCCTCATGCAGTATTAGGACTGATTGAAATTTTACTTTTTTGTAATTTTGGTGAAAAAATGACTTTTTGCCAGTATTACAACTTTTTGCAGAAAAATATTATTTTCACTGAAAATGTCTTCTTTTTTAAATGAAAAATGAGAAAGGAAATCAGAACATTTTTACATTTTTCAAAAACAGAGTACTTTGGAGCCAAAAATGGTCTTTGAGAATCAAATTTTCCAGCGTTGAATAATCAAGAAATTGACAAATACTACAACAATTAAAGGATTTAAATTTTCCATGAAAATTAACTACCATTTTCAACCAGCTCAACATATTACACCAAATGATAGAGAATCACTAATTATAATGTGCACTTATATAGCCCCTTTCACTGGAGAACCTCAAAGTATTTTATGAACACTAATTAATTTACCGTAGCATCCCAAGACCCACTCAAGTAGGTAAGTACCATGGAGAAACAGATGCAGAAAGCTGAAGTGAACTGCCTAAAGATATAAAACAAGTCTGTTGCAAGTGAGAGAACAGAACCTAAGAGTTGTATGCCCTTCTCTCCCCCTCTCCTCCCCCCCCCCCCCCGAGGTGATAATTCCATCTTGGCATATGGGTGATTGCATGAACCACTCACTGAGGAGGGTGACTGATATTCACCTGGGTGGTGGAGCTTTTAGATGATGTTTGCTTTCTCGTATAACTGTGAGAAGAGCTGATGAGTTTCTCATTTTATGAAATATCTTTAGCAAATGTATTCGAGGAAGATTAGACTGCATTGGAGAAGCCATAATGAAAAAAGGTAAGGTATTTACCAATTTGCTAAATTCTACCATTGAGCTGTAATTTAGAATTTAAAGTGGAATGTAGAATTTAAAATGACAAAATGTATTTGTCATTTTTTTAAACAGATAGCTGTATTGTATGCATGTCTTGTTTCTCCCTGAAATGTATTAATTATAGAGATGAAATTTTCTGTGAATATTTTTGTTTATATTGGAAAATTGTTTTGACAAAAAAATATTAAATCTGAGCAAGTACAGTTGAGACCTCTGGAGACTGAAGAAAAATCAGTGGAGTTTTAGTCTTACATTTTATAGAAAAAGAAAAATATTTACTCATTTTAAAGTTCATCAATGGGGAAAACGTAAAAAAAAATAAAAATCTGTCGGTTTCACTTTTTGAATTTAGCCAACAGCTCAAAATCATGTAAAAGAAACTCCCCCTATCCTAGCTGACATGCTGAGTCATGTATTTTGGGAAATGTCTAGTTTGTTTGATGGCATCTATTCCAGTTTCACCAACTGACCCTCTGTAATGGCTTTTCCCTCTTGTAGATTGTCCTGCTCCTATGTTTTACTTCGACTGCAGCTCTGCCGGCCCAGGAGCAATTGGATCTGAGTGTCAGAAAAGTTGTAAGACACAGGACATGCACTGTGTAAGGGACTAAATTCATATCAATAAAAAACATGCATGGCTTATTTATTATTTTTCATGCATGATCATGCTTATTGAATGCTAACATTGCATGGCTCACAAACAGCCTTTTCCAGGGATAACAACAGAGAAGCAATAGCTACCCACTTTGTCACTACGACAACGGATATGCAGCAATCTGATTAGATGATTTTAAATTCGTATTTCCCCCTGGGAAATTAATGCACAGAAAACCATAGATTTGTAAAACAGTTGGGTTCCAAGTGAATATCATGGACCTGATTCTTAGAAGGATCCCAGCATGGCTTCTGATTTGGCAGCTGCAATTTAGCAACCAGAGCTAATTGTCTCCAATTTTTCTTTCTCCTTCCTGGGTGATTAATACATCACCTTGCGTTGTGTTTGTATGTTCACAGTATGTCACAGAATGTGTCTCTGGCTGCATGTGCCCCAATGGGCTAGTGTCTGATGGTAAAGGGGGCTGCATTGCTGAGGACCAGTGCCCATGTGTCCATGGAGGAAATTTCTATAACCCCGGGGAAAGTATCACAGTCAGCTGTAACACATGGTATGATATTCCGCAAAGTCTTATAACTTGTTTCTTCATAAGGTAATAACTCATAAAATGCAGGCCAGTAAAAACTGAGAGTTTATGCCCAGAAGCAGGATGTATTTTGAGATCTGTGCAGGATCTTCCCACCCATTATGGAGGCTTCATTTCAGTACCCCACACTTCTCTGGGAATAAAAGGGGATAAGTGTTACTCTTTCCTGTCTGCACCATAGACATGTGGTGTATTTATATGTTACAGACATAACTAGATGCCCCATCAAGATCAGTGCCCTATTGTGCAAGGTGCTCTCTACACACACAGGAAAAAATGACAGTCCCTGTCTTGAAGAGCTCACAGGCTAAGTACTCTGCTCTTGGTCACGCTGATCTGAATCTGGTGCAATTCCAGTGAAGTCAACAGAATTACATGGGGTTCACACCTGTGTAACTATGAGCTGGCTTTCTCCCACAATACTTCATTCATGTTGAAATGGCCGTCTCCAAAGTGAGCTACCACCAAAATCCCCACTATCAGATCTCAGGCATTTATGTGAGTGACATGGGGCAAATTCATTAGCTGTTTTAATGCAATTTAAACAACCAAAAGCATGAAAATGTAAACATCAAATATGTGTCTCAATGACATGAGTCTAGAACCCAGGCCTACAACATCAGTTATATTCCAACCTTCCACCACCTTAGTTAGGGTCAGTGAAGCCCAGTTTTAGTATGAGGCTCCACCCCCATGTCCAATGGGTGCACTCCCAGGGCTAATTAGCTCTGCTGAAGCCAGCAGCAGAATCAGGAAGCTGTCTGAACAACTGGGCTCACCCTGCTACACTGTATGCATCGTACTCTCTGAACCTGATTTTCTAGTGCTCAGACCTGGTTTGATTCCTTCCATCTGACTTATGGTTCCTGACCTCCGGTTTGTCTCCTGCCTCTGATTTCCCTGGCAACCTGACCCAAGTTCCCAAATTTGTTTCTGATCGCCAGTTTGTCTTTTGCTTCTGACCTCCTGGTATCCTGATCCTGCTGACTTTTGATTCCTGTCTTGTGGATTCTGGCTCTAACTACTAGATTTGGCTGCCCGAAGCCTGGCTTTGACACTCAATGTTAAGCATTCATGTCCTTTTTGGGATTGTTAAGCCAATATTCAAGCAAGGCCTCAAAGTAGCTTACAGTCCAAAATTGCTAGTGTGAGAGGCCACTGTGTTCTGTGATCCACAAAAAGGGATGAAATTAAATTTTCAATAATTCTGTACCTACCCAAAGTTACATAAAGCCATCTTTGATGTATAGATCGTAATGTTTTGCCTTCCATCTCCTAGCACATGTAACAACAGACAGTGGAACTGCACAGAGAACCCTTGCCAGGGAACGTGCACTGTGTATGGAAATGGACATTACTTGAGCTTCGATGGAGAAAAATTTGATTTCATGGGAGATTGTGATTATATTCTAGCTCAGGTAACAAAGCATCATTACCTGTCTGAGAGCTGATGCTCTTCACAGGCTCAAGTTGCAGTGCTGTTTGAGTAACTAGATGGCTACACATGCAAGATAATAGGCACCGAAAGAATGGGTATAGAAGATCCTTAACTATATCAGACCCGGTGATGTTCCACCACATAAGGACAGGGCAATCAGGATATCAGCACCCACACAAGGGGCACTTATTTCCTTGGCATCTCCCTCTACATTATCACACAGAGAGATTTTAGGGGTAGAGCAAGACTGATGAATCCTTTGCCATGTAGCACATGAAACCTTAAATTAGAGTGAATACATGAAGACTCGTCACACCACTTGTGAAAGGTTACCGACTCCTACACTAGACTACAAACTCTACTTCAGTCCCTGGGTTGAAGTAGGAGCAACAGAGCAGCAGACATCCTCTCCAGGGAGAGCTGAAGCACAGGAGGCTGGTCCCAGGGTTTTGAGCGGAGTGAATAACACATAGGTATCTCTAAGGGGAGGTTCTGACTAGCAGCTCAGTACCATGGCTCACTCTCCCTGGCCTCTCTGCTAAGACTGCCAAGCTAACTGAAAAAGTAAATCTGAGAGGCTTTACACTTCCTTTTGAATTTGGCCCTCCCAATATGCAAATAATGCCAGCCTGATTCTAGTGTGTTGTATGTTGGGTGTGTCTATTAGATGGTTAACATAATTGAGAGCCAGGTTTATCCTTGGTATAGCACCACTGACTTCAGTAACAGCGATCTTTTGTTGAGTGTGCTAATTCTGAGTCCACTTGAAAAACCAAATGCTTCTACAGCATAGGCAATCCTAAAGCGACAACACCCTTTTTGTGAAAGAAACATAGGAAGGTTAAACTTGCATGTTCGTGACCTTCGATGCAGTGAAACTCTTTTTGCAGGGAGATAGAAATCAAGGCCTCTATTATTTCAGTGGCTTAAAATGTAGATATTACAGTTCTGCTTATAGTGAAGAGAGTGTGTGGAGTGAAAAATGCATTACAGAATGGTCTTACTGTATATATTTGGGGTCTTATAAAAGTGTTCAGTATTAACCTAGCTCTTCTCCCAGTTAAAATTCCCCTCGACTTCAACATGAGAAGAGATGGGATAGGCCAATGCTGAGCGCTTCTGAAAATCCCACCTGTAACTTTTTTGGAACAAAAAGATAAGACAAGAAATGTGGAGTCAAATATTAAAATATAGTTCATTTACAACTACCTCACGGGCATTAATAAGTCATGCACTAATCAGATAACAAGACTGATATGTTTTTTTTTATTTGTATAAGGACTTTTGCCCCAATAACCCCAATGATGGCACTTTCCGAATTGTAACTCAAAACAATGCATGTGGGAAATCACTTTCCATCTGTTCCTTGAAGATCACATTGATTTTGGAGGTGAGTCCAGCCTTAACTCTGGATTATGTAGGAGGAGCTGATAGAATGGGATATCTGACTTAATTTTGTGACTAATGAATGTAATATACCCTAACACTGTGATGCAGCTAATATTAGAGACTTCCCTAATGAAGCCCTATCGCCAAAAAGTAATGGTAGGCGAGGGTGGGAAGGGATGGGCATGTGGAGTAGATCAGCGAGTGCTGGGGGACTGGGCATTTAATCTGGGGATGGGAGGAAAGCAGGGAAGACAGCAACAGATGAGTGTGTGAAGGGAGTGTGGACACTTAAGGGATGGGAAGAGGAAGAGACAGGCAGGCATAATAAAAATAATTCCAACATGTCTGAGTGCGTGCTACAGGGAACTGCTAAGGCAGAACTCAAGATGGCAGCTGAATTTCTAGCAGAGTGGATTTCTGTGACCAAGAAAAGGCTTTTTGAGGAAGCTACCCTGAAAGATTCTGTGGCCATGAAGTCATGGGACAAAATTCTGCCCTGTTGACTTCAGTGATGGTGCATGGGTATAGATTGTTCCAGTGGGACCTTGGCCAAGATGCAGAGGCCCAAGGATAGAAGAAATAGGATGGAGTGTGATGCTGTGATCTGAATGAGACTCCTGCACAGAATGTTTGTCTGTCTGTCTAATGCTATGTTTTCTAGTCAGTTGTGACTCCATTCTTGTTTCCTTCCATGCAATTTAATTCCTTATTCTAGAACACTGAAATCAGACTTCTGGAAGGAAAAATTCAGGAGATAACCACTGAGCCAGATGCTGTAAAGAATTACAAGTTGGATCTCAGGGGAGTTTATATTGTGATTGAAACGTCCAAAGGAATGACCTTCATGTGGGACCAAAAGACGACAATAATGGTTCTAGTTGCACCCTCTTTCCAGGTGAGTTCAAGTGCAGCAACTGAGGGACTGATTTTCAATCTGTGCCTCCATTTCTGTGAGGACCAATTATGTGCCAATGATTAATGCTGCTCTCAACTTTTCCTTCAGTAATGAATTGTCAGAGGGGTTTGGTTTTTCTGGTATGTGTGGGGGGATATCATCTCAAAATTGTGCCTGCAAAAATGGAGTCCCTGTTTAAAATTCCTCACATGAAAATGAATTCATTCATTGGGCAGGAGGGCACTTATTTATTGCCATACTTAAATTACTTCATGATCACATTAGTATGAAATATTTAAATGACTGATGCTAGATGTAAAGCCAGGAGAGAGTACCAGACTATATAGGCCTTTAATGGCTACATCTTGTTACTTATACCTCAGTCCTTTCCAAAAAGTGTTCTGCAGGTTGGTGTGTTTTTGGGGATGTTTGGAATTTGCAAATATTTTTACTAGGCTTTTACTACCAGTTTGTTAGTTCATTATCTGTGCAAAAGCAGACCTCATTTTGTTTTAAATCTGTATAAATTCTTCAGGGCAAAGTCTGTGGCCTTTGTGGTGATTTTGATGGCCGTTCAAAGAATGACTTTACCACCAGAGGGCGGTCAGTGGAGATGAGAGTGCAGGAGTTTGGGAACAGCTGGAAAGTCACCAGCAGCTGCTTAAACATAAACATGACTGACCTATGCGCTGATCAGCCTTTCAAATCTGTCCTGGGGCAAAAGCACTGCAGCATTATCAAGAGCAATGTCTTTGGAGCCTGCCACAGTAAGGTGATGTCTCATTATTCCAATACTCTGACACTTCAGAGGCATTTTCTGTCATCTCTGTGCAGCAGATTTACATACACAAATCCTATTACTGTTGAAGAGAGCTACATACATACACAAGAGTAGAAGAGCTATACAGACCACCCTTTCACTGATACACCAGTGAAATCCCATTGCTTCCTTCTCAAGAAAATATAGAGTGAAACTGGCTTTAAGTGACCAAAGACCCAAAAGATAATGCTTGGCTAGAAGAGGGTAATATCTAAAAACTGGCTGGAAACCTTTGGGATAATATAGCATATGGTGGCCAAAGACAAGTGAAAACCTGGCCCAGCTGAATTCAGTGGAACCAGGATTTTATCCCAGCTACTTTGAAGTGATTCCTGCCTATTAGAAAGGTCTCACAATAGATAGCTGTTCTAAACAACTCTAGTGCTATGCTTCTGAGCATATGTCCTAAAGATACCTTCAGTGCAGGTTTCATCATTTTATACATTTGACTCACAACATTTATAAGGTTCAGCTCTACCAAAACAATCCAAGCAAATGAAAACAAGACAGCTTAAAATGCTAGTCAAATAGCCCGATCCCTTTAATACATAAATACCAACTTCCCTCATAGGCTCATCCAAATTCTGCCAAATGACACTGAATGGCAGATTTTTAGAGCCCTTTGTCCTCTCTGAAGACAAAGTACTGAGAAGGAATATGTGTTGTAACAGAGTTTTTGTTATTTTGTTAGATCAACCCGATACCATATTATCAGTCTTGTGTGTCTGACTTCTGTGGCTGTGACAGTGTGGGAGACTGTGAGTGCTTCTGTACCTCAGTAGCTGCTTATTCAAGGAGCTGTAATAGAGTCGGAGTCTGTATTGACTGGAGGAGACCTAGCATTTGCCGTAAGTACTCACAGATGGAAATGCACATTAAAAAGTTCTGTCCATACAGTGAGTCATATTCAAGATAAGAAGGATAAAATCCTAACTTCTGTGTAGGTGCATGACTAATAAGCCCTTTTGCTTTAAAGAATTAGAACATAGACCTTATCCATTATCTGAGATTTTGCATTTTTTCTCTTCCAGCTGTGTTCTGCGATTACTACAATCCACCTGACAAACATGAATGGTTCTACAGGTCTTGTGGAGCCCCTTGTCTAAAGACCTGCAGGAATCCTCGGGGAAAATGTGGTAACCTGCTGTATAGTTTAGAAGGTAATTCTTGTTTGCCTTTGATGGGTCTTAAGTACATCTTTAAGAGCTTCCCTGTAGGGACCTAAACTAGTCCAATCTCGTTTTGAATGGGGTTCCTTTGTCTCCCCTGGAAGGCTAATCAAACTGCCCCAGAGCACCACTGGCTAAATTCTTCCCTGCCGAACTCCCCATGTGACTGTATTGACATCAAGGGGTGTAAATCAGGGAAAACTTGGCCTGATGCCTTCAAAGTCTTGCAGAGTTAAAAGGTCACTAATGTTGTGTTTGTAAGAGAATTATTGGTCATCTACAGTCAACTAATAATTGCTGGTTATAGGGAGAGAAAAAGAGAGCGGCAGGTGATCTGTTCATGAAGAACTCCAGCTCTGTGTGTGAAGACAAATACATGTCTTTTACAGCTATTCCAGTGCATGTGTTTGCATTTTGGTCTTTACTACTCAGACAAAAGACTCCATCCTCTTTGTTCACTTTCCAGGCTGTTACCCAGAATGCAGCACTGAGAAGCCATATTACGATGAGGAACGGAGGGAGTGTGTCTCGCTGCTCGATTGCATGTCATGGTAGGTCAATGGGATGGTAAGAGGTTTGGATAGAGCTCACCTATTAGCCAGGCATTACATGGGCTCTGCTAGTAGAGATTCTCTGCAGTTCAGGCTTTCATCAGCATCTTAACAAAAGGTGGTTCTCTTTTTAATTGGATACAGTTGTGAATTTCTTTTGCTACTCTGAAAGGATTTAAGGCAATAAAGCATAAATCACGTTTGTTTGTTCTTTGTCCACAGCAGCCCTAAAGAAAAACTGTGCACGGAGGACTCCAAGGGTAACCTTCCCGTCAGCTTACTGATTACTAATTGTATTCTGGTAGCACAAAGAAGCCCCACAGAGATGGGGCCTGCTGTGATGGGTACTGTACATAACACATTGTGCAAGGCTGCCTCTGCCCTGAAGAGCCTGCTATCTAGATAAACTAGACAAAGAGTGGGTGGGGAAACACTGGTAAAGTGACTTGCCCGTGGTCACACAGCAGGTCGGCGGTAGAGCTAGAAATAGAACGCAGCTCTTTGTAATGCCAGTCTGATTCCCTATTCATTGGACCACACCACTTCCCCTTTATTGCCATTATACTACTTGAGCAAGTGCTTCCGTTTCTTGTGTTCCTTCAACACACATTCCATGGAGATCTAAGAGGCTTTTCATGTATTTAAAGTTGTTAATAGTGGTTACTTTCCCTATTAGCTGGTGGGTGTTGGTGTCCAATAGCTTCCCAGAAAGCCACTGTGCCATGGAGGGTCTCGCGAATGCATAGGGACATCCTAACCACACCCACTTTCTTTCTGTCTGTTATGCACAGGCAGGCTTAACATAGCAGTTCTATGCTACTAATGACTCTATGCAATCCAGTATTTCCCTTTACACAAGGGAGCCAATCAAGCCACCACTTTCTGGCCACCAGTGGTGCAAAAGTGGGATCTATTTTTTTTTAAATGAAATTTAGATTCTAAAGCACATCTTTGCACCAAAAGATGGAGTGAATGCTGCAGCCATGAGCGCCTTTTACTTTACAGTTGATGGTCTGGGGTGGATTAGGGCAAATCTGGGTTATTTTGTCTTGGTTTATATTGGTCTGTGGTGTGATGTTATCTGCTACCACTGCATTTACCCTCTCACTGCCTCAGACTGCCTCTGCTGCTACCAGGAAAAGACCTACACCTTAAATGAAAGTATATACAGTCAAACAGATGGGGTCAGCTGCTGGAAGGCCACCTGTGGCCCTAATGGGAATATCATTAGAACATTCATTCCTTGTGGAACATGGCCTACAATGGTGCCTGCTATAGAGAAGTCAGGTATTAGACTTTGTTTATATAAGTTTTTGGTGTATTTTAGTTGATACCAAAGTTTGCAATTGTGCCAAGATTCCGAGTCCTTGAAAAATGCCATGTGTGTAATACAGTGTACACCTAAGAGCTGTGTATAATTCAAGACTGTATAAGTCTCAGAGAGATGGAGCCATATTCGCTAGTCTGGCTGAGCTAAAGGACCCAACAGTTGGAGGCAAAGATGGTTTTATGCTATGTTTGCAGATTCCCCGTAGATCTTTTATAGCCGCATCAGGGCTGCTCTAATTTGCACCCAGCTGCCAACAGTCCCAATATTCTATAGCTTTAATGCCAACTTTTAATTCTAAACATTTTTTCCTGGCACCATCTCATTCCTCACAGCACTGTCCTTGCTACACTTGCCCTGCATCCAGAAGTCAGCCAAGCCGCATGGATTATCATTGCAAAGAAAAGAACCTCCAGACAGCTGTCTGTTTCTGGAAGACCCCATGTTTAAGACAAACTAAAAAATACTCCCATTGGAAAGAAAACATGGCAGGGAGGGAGTGAAAGATCAATGTGGTTGCACCCAGGGCTTTTTGAAGACCTGAAACTGAAACCAGGAATCGACCAAAAACAAACAAGTGGAAAGAAGGAGAAATTACAAAGCATTAATATAGTAAAGCAAGCAAAACCAAAGAGTAAAATTACCCAGTGTACTGCTTCTTGCACAAAGAGCAAAGATATAAGTTTGGACAAGGGAAAAGAGAGTATAGCTGCTCTACTCAACCAGGTGGGAGAACAAATGACAAGGGATAGAGCAAAGTGCTCAGTAGCCTTGTCACTGCAGGGATAGCAGTAAGAGGATATGTAATGGAATAACAGCTTAAAAAAAAGAGAGAAGTCAAAGGCAAAATGAATTGGGCTGGTTAAACACCAACTGAATAACCTATGTCTCCAAATCAACAGGGCCCACGGGAAGTGCAGATGAAGAATCGGAAATCACTTTCCCAAAGTCACGTAGGTCAGGTGAGGTCCTGGAGGATTGGAAAGGGAAAAGAGGGTTTGTTTAAGAGAGATAAAAGAGGGATCTAGGGAATGGAGGACCAGTGAATTTGACTTTTCTTCTTTCTATAGTCTTTGGGTTTTTCCATGTGTTGCAGTTACATAGACTGTATAAAAGATGGGGGAGAGGGATTAAATTTAGCACCTTGTGGTCCATGATATAGGATTAGAATGTCATCTGCTTTTAATTATTATAGGATTATGGAATATTATAGAAGCACCCACTACCACCACATCAGTACCAGCAACAACAAGGGGATCCCCATGCTACTGCAATGTAAGTGGACAGCTGATATCTCAGGGTGAGTATTAGTCTAATTTAATCTTTCTTTCATCTGTATTACTTCTATATAATGGTAGAAAGGTTTGGCTGTTCAGTAAAATGCTTGCTCTTGAGCAAATAGACATTCCCGCTGCTGGAGTTGTCAGTTCTCTAATTATAATGCAGACATTGCTCTTCATCCAGTCAGATCTCTAAAATATCCTTAAACTGGTCATTCTCACATATAGCCAGATTCTCTTCTTGTATTTTTCCATTGTAGTGCACCTGGATCTGATCCATTAGTCCCGATCCAGTCTTCAGTGAGCTATGTTACAAACCCTGGATCCAAATGCTCTAGAACTTAAGGTTCAAAATCCACAATGGAATATGAAATTTCTCCCAAGGATGGTTGATGAAAGGCCCTACTATTTCTGTTACCAACATCCTGAGCCATCCATCCCCTCAACTTTGTTTTGTGAGCACTGCACACAATGGAGCTAGCAAACATTACCTTATGGCCAAATGCTTTTATTTGGTCCACTCATACAACTTCAACTAATGTACTTATCTATGGGCAGAAGAGTTGCATGTTGAATGAATGAGAGGCTCTTCCAGTCTCTGCCATTGGGATGTGGCCAGCTATGGTGGATTCAGAGAACTGTAGACTGACTGTCACAACTGGCTATGACCAGGATATGTACTGTAGATAGTGATCCCAAGCCAGTAAAATTTACTGCTCAGCTTGTAGCCAATGTGAGAGAAGAGAGGAATTTCCCTGTTCAAAGTGCTTCTTTGCCACATGGAGACTGAAAATTCATGACATTATTACTGAAAAAGTATGTCAAACTCATGGGCAATTCAATTCTAGTAATTTACTTTCTGGTCTCACAGGAAATATATCTCAGACAACTGACGGTTTGGGTCGGTGCTTTTACTCCATATGTAATGCCTCATGCCAGACTGAACTAATCCAGGGAGAATGTGCAACCACTCCAAGACCGACCACAGGTCCTGAGCAGCTCAGGGACCACTGTGATTCAGCTTTACAGAATGGACGCTGTGAAAACGCTCCTGCAAGTGCAGCAAACACATCTGCTCGCAAAGTAACTCCTATGAGAGACTGTCCAGATCTCAGTCCTCCTAGAAAGGTGAGTGAACAAAAATAACATACCAAACTATGGATGGAAGAACAACACGATCTGTGAGGCTGCTCTGTCTTGTGCCCTCCTTGCTAGAGCTGTAAACCAAAAGTCTCCTTCAGACTGGTCTTTAAAGATCAGAAGTGGTCATGATCTCAACGATGGGTCTTTTACAAAATATTGTAACGCATAGAAATAAGTATGAAGTCTTCATTGATTATTGTATATAGTATATTTTAAGAGCCCCAGAGATAAAGAATGAGTGAATAGTACATTCTGCATGCTAGGTGTTTAATTGAGTGGTCTGTTCCCTACATGTAATAAAGCTCTGAAAATTACATGAATTTCTTATGCATATCCCTCCCTTCCTCTTTCTTTTAAAATGTCGACAGCTTAATGAATCATGGGACTTTGGAAACTGTCAAATTGCCACTTGCTTGGGAGATGGAAACGATATTAAACTGTCCAATGTGAATTGCCCTCCTCAACAATTAAGCCTCTGTGTCAATGGTTTCCCACTCACAAAACACTATGATGAAACTGGCTGCTGTGAAGTGTTTGAGTGTCAGTGTAAGTAATATTGCGGTGAGGTTCTGACTTTCATAATGTGTTTGAATTGAGTCTCGAGTGAGGTATATCCATGTGCTCAAATTTGTGCTCTGCATTATACTTGGTTCAAGGGGGTTGCTCCATACATAAATGTATATATTACTATGGGAGAAGCAACTAGTTTGAATGCTTAAACCAGTCATTTTTATTGTATAGCTTTCTCAAATTAGTATTAGGAAGGAATTATAAGGGAGTAAATACAATAAGTAGGGAAGATGGGAAAGCCAAAGGGAGCAGGAATGTACCAGAATGGAATGAGATGAAGAGAGTCTAGCACTGTATATAATAGGTATGGGATATACAGATGGGGAAATGGCTGTAGGTGAACAGGGTTTGCAAAGATGAAATATTGGACTGTTTGGGTATGGAGATTAAAAAGGAAGGTTTATGGGAATGAGGATGGTGAGTAAAGGGAAGAGCAATGGGCTATATGGCACAGTAGGGGAGTGAGAATAGAAAGTAGAATGGATGGGAAAGGACCATACGTGAGCAAGTATGAAAAGAAGAGGCTATAGAAAGCATTTGTATTGGATCAAGGATGTGTATGAAACTGAAACGTGTTATATCATATTATACAACTTTTCTTGTGGCCCTCTCTTAGGGGACACTTCATCTTTCTTAAGAAAGGAAGGAATACTTGTAGCACCTTCGAGGCTAACTAGTTTATTTCAGCATAAGCTTTCGTGAGCTATAGCTCACTTCGTCAGATGCATAGAATGGAACAGAAGTAAAATGCATTTATACACACAGAAAGAAAAAGAAAAGAAAAAAAATTGTACATTAGCATTCCAATTTTAAGAGGGCTGTTAAATGTAGATGGTCCATTATCACTAGGAGAAAAATACACCTTTTGAAATGGAGATCTGTTATCAGTAACTCAGGAAATGCAATTAATTACTATAAGGAGAGAACCGATCTGAATCAAACCTATCATCTTTGTTATGGCATGGGGAACCTGCTAGAACTACCAAAACCAGACCCTAAAATGATTATACCAGTGAAGATGAAATGTTACAAAGAAAAAGTCATACTATGAGACTGGCCAAAGAAACATTATGTAACAAGATGTAACTCTATTAGATATCACAGAGTTCAAATGTCACAGACAAAACATACATTCAGAAAGCCCAAAGTAAACCCAACTTTAAGCCTGTCTCTACTTTCTAGGTGTTTGCACTGGGTGGGGAAATGATCATTACGTGACTTTCGATGGAACATATTATAATTTCCAGGGGAATTGCACCTATCTCCTGGTGAAGCCAATCCAGCCTGACTCTCAGAGCTTCTGGATTCACATGGACAACTATTACTGTGGTACAACTGATGGAGCAATTTGCTCAAAGTCCCTTGTCATTTTTTATAAGAAATCCATGGTGATTCTGACACAAGCAGTAGAACATAGGAAAGAAACCAACTTGGTAATGTATTTTACAGTATCCATCTGGGTATTATTATTATGCTACTGCCTTGTGGGCCCAATCAGTATCAAGGATACAGCTGATCAAATTGGGGGGAGGGGCATAGAGGGGGAATTCACAAACAGTTTCATGACATATTTCCTCTCCTTTTTAGTTTGGGGAAATGTCAATGAAAATGGGCAGATTATAAAATTTTGACTGCAGTGAAGGGCTATGAAATGGGAGATGTGTGTGGGGGAAATTCATGGAAATGTAACCCCCTTTTATTATTTGACCCTCTCTGGCTGCTCAGTGGCCCCTGTTAAACTTGTTTGGTGCTCTCTGTCTAGTTCCCAGTGGTAAGCATCTACATTACAAATCAACAAGGTTGGTACTAACTAGCATCGTGGGATCTTATTCTACCACAAAATACAAATAAGTCCCATTAAAGATTTGGTGGGGATACCCAGTTTCTTACAGCAGGGACATTTTGGTAGCAGATTGGGAGTTTCAACAGAAAAGCCAATTGAAAAGGTCTGGAAGCTACATTATTCTTTTACACCTAGAGGTGATCCTTCTAGGTTACGGCTAAGGCATGTTAGCATGGCAACATAGGGAAGTTTGCACTGAGGCCCTTACCTGCTTTGTGGTTTGCTGGAGGGTGTCAGACTGAAGGGCTGACTATCCAGCCTATTTCAAGAGCCTGGTATTACTCCATATGTTAGTGAATTATGTCTGGTGTATATATTTGTTCCTCAATAATAAATAATGCCACTTGAGCTTTGCTGTTCTGAAATCTGATCCAAAGACCCTGATGTCAGTAGGATTTCAGTGGCACTTCTGCTTTGGATCAGGCCCATGATTTACTCTCCTGCCTGAGAGAGTATTTTCCCTGAAAGAGAATAACAAAAATATTAATGCTTGAAAAGCAACAAACAACCAATAGTCTAGCCCTGGAGGGATTGCAGAATTTACCCCTGGCCTTCCGGAAATATAAAATGTATACACCAAGCAACACAATAACGATGTTCACGGAGGGATTTTTGACTTGCCCCTTTAGGTTCTGTTTAACAATAAGAAGGTTGTGCCGAATGTTTTCAAGAATGGCATCAGGATAACCAGCTCTGGCCTCTACATTGTGGTTGAAATACCTGAACAAAAACTGTATGTCTCCTATGGACGACTTGTGTTTTATATAAAACTCCCTTTCGGCGCCTTTTATAACAATACTTTGGGGCAATGTGGTAAGTGTTACATTCAGTTTTAATTAACAGATATACTATCTGTTCCTCCAAATACAAAGTATTTGTATCTAAGTTCTGTTACCTCAGGATAAGATTATTTAGCACTACAGTTTAATGTGTTTCTTCCTGTTCAGTCAGGTCAGGGTGGTAAGAGAGTCTCAAGTCATGTCCATTTACCCTTTCCCATTTGGTGGAGGCTAGAGGGTTTGTGTGTGTGTGAGAGAGAGAGAGAAAGAGAGAGAGAGAAAGAGTGTTCCTTCACTCTTTACCCCAACACCTGATTATATCTGCTCAAGAATGTTCATGAAGTCCATTTTAGGAGAGCTTGGGGAGCCCTGTCTTAGGCAGAACTGTCTCAGTCACTTAAGCCACCTGGAAGAATTCATTAGCTGACATTTTATCTGTACTTGTCATAGCTAAACGCCAAGCTAGCTAGATTAGCCTTCTCCTCCTCCAGACACTTCCTATGAACTCAAGCAAGGCTGTTTGCCTGACATCCTTGCAACAGGAGTTAAAACTTTCCCTGTTCCTTTTGTGTGGATACCCCCTTCCTCTCTTAGAGAAGCACTCTGTGTTCTTTAGCCATTATGCAACTTGCCTTTATATTGCTGTCAGGTACATGCACCAACCAAAAGTCTGATGACGCTATGAAGAGGAATGGTGAGATTGCAGACTCCTTCAGGGAGATGGCTTTAGACTGGAGAGTGCCAGATCCTACCAACAGACACTGTGAATTAAGTACCGTGACGCCAGCTCGAACAGAGACCTCATTATCCAAAGTGGGAGCTTGTGCTCCCAGTGCACTTTGTAAACTTATCTGGTAAGACATCAGAGGGGTCTGGATCTGCAAAAGCGAAAAAAAGTCCTGTGGCCCCTTATAGAGTAACAGACGTATTGGAGTACAAGCTTTCGTGGGTGAACACCCACTTTGTCAGATGCATGCAGTGGAAATTTCCAGAGGCAGGTATAAATATGCAGGCAAGAATCAGGCCAGAGATAATGAGGTTAGTTCAGTCAGGGAGGAGGAGGCCCTCTTCTAGCAGTTGATCTGGAGGTGTGAACACCAAGAGAGGAGAAACTGCTTTTGTAGTTGGCGAGCCATTCACAGTCTTTTTTTAATCCTGAGCTGATGGTGTCAAATTTGCAAATAAACTGAAGCTCAGCAGTTTGTCTTTGAAGTCTGGTCCTGAAGTTGTTGTTGTTGTTGTTTTGCTGCAGAATGGCTACCTTTAAATCTGCTATTGAGTGTCCAGGGAGATTGAAGGATTTTAGGTGTCTAATATAAGTAGTCATCTTTGGAAAACTTAGGCCAGTGTTTTTGAGCACCTTGATTATTTGCCTGCGAACTGTGAATTAAAATGGGCATTATCAAGTATGTTCAAATAGTACATTTTTAAAAGTAATTTTTTTATTAAAACTAAGATTACCAAACTGCCGCACACCCAGGGAAAAATAGTTGTACCTAGAATTACAGCACTACAGCTGCAAAGGAAGCTTCATGTCATGTTTCAATCTATTATCAGGTAGCTCAATGGGGGTATATCTATGCTGCAGCTGGGAGTGAGCCACCTCGCTCAGATAGAGAGACTCGCGCTAACTTTGCTTGAGCTACTGTGCTTACAATAGCAATGTGAATGTTGTGGCTGCGGTGGTGACTTGGGCTGACCACCCAAGCTCAGACCAAGGGGATTGGGTGGGCTTGAGAGCCTGAGTGCCCACTCGAGCTGCAGTGTCCACAATGCAATTCTTAGCATGCGACTTCATGCAGAGTTTACACAAGGTGGCCTACCTGGCAGAAAGACTCCCAGCCACAGTATAGACATACCCTGGGAAAACAAGGTGCTATAAATAGTGTTGAGACAGGGTCATCATAGAATCATAGACTATCAGGGTTGGAAGGGACCTCTGGAGGTCATCTAGTCCAACCCCCTGCTCAAAGCAGGACCAATCCCCAACTAAATCATTCCAGCCAGGGCTTTATCAAGCCTGACTTTAAAAACCTCTAAGGAAGGTGATTCTACCGCCTCCCTAGGTAATCCATTCCAGTGCTTGACCACCCTCCTAGTGAAAAAGATTTTCCTAATATCCAATGGAAACCTTCCCAACTGCAACTTGAGACCATTACTCCTTGTTCGGTCATCTGCTACCACTGAGAACAGTCTAGATCCATCCTCTTTAGAACCCCCTTTCAGGTAGTTGAAAGCAGCTATCAAATCTCCCCTCAGTCTTCTCTCCTGTAGACTAAACAATCCCAGTTCTCTCAGCCTCTCCTCATAAGTCATGCACTCCAGGCCCCTGATCATTTTTGTTGCCCTTCTCTGGACTCTTTCCAATTTTTCCACATCCTTCTTATAGTGTGGACCCCAAAACTGGACACAGTACTCCAGATGAGGCCTCACCAATCTCGAATAGAGGGGAACAATCACATCCCTCGATAGGCTGGCAATGCCCCTACTTATACAGCCCAAAATGCCATTAGCCTTCTTGGCAACAAGGGCACACTGTTGACTCATATCCAGCTTCTCATTCACTGTAATCAGTAGGTCCTTTTCTGAAGAACTGCTGCTTAGCCATTCGGTCCCTAGTCTGTAGCAGTGCATGGGATTCTTCCGTCCTAAGTGCAGGACTCTGCACTTCTCCTTGTTGAACCTCATCAAATTACTTTTGGCCCAGTCCTCTAATTTGTCTAGGTCCCTCTGTATCCTGTCCCTATCCTCCAGTGTATCTACCACTCCTCCCAGTTTAGTGTCATCTGCAAACTTGCTGAGGGTGCAGTCCACACCATCCTCCAGATCATTGATAAAGATGTTAAAATTGAATAAAACCGGCCCCAGGACCGACCCTTGGGGCACTCCGCTCGATACCGGCTGCCAACTAGACATGGAGCCATTGATCACTACCCGTTGAGCCTGACGATCCAGCCAACTTTCTATCCACCTTATGGTCCATTCATCCAGCCCATACTTCTTTAACTTGCTGGCAAGAATACTGTGGGAGACCGTATCAAAAGCTTTGCTAAAGTCAAGGAACAACACATCCACTGCTTTCCCCTGATCCACAGAGCCAGTTATCTCATCGTAGAAGGCAATTAGGTTAGTCAGTCATGATTTGCCCTTGGTGAATCCATGCTGACTGTTCCTGATCACTTTCCTCTCCTCTAAGTGCTTCAGGATTGATTCCTTGAGGACCTGCTCCATGATTTTTCCAGGCACTGAGGTGAGGCTGACTGGCCTGTAGTTCCCTGGATCCTCCTTCTTCCCTTTTTTAAAGATGAGCACTACATTAGCCGTTTCCCAGTCATCCGGGACTTCCCCCGATCACCACGAGTTTTCAAAGATAATGGCCAATGGCTCTGGAATTACATCAGCCAGTTCCTTTAGCACCCTCGGATGCAGAGCATCCGGCCCCATGGACTTGTGTTCGTCCAGCTTTTCTAAATATTCCTGAACCACTTCTTTTTCCACAGACGACTGGTCACCTCCTCCCCATGCTGTGCTGCCCAGTGCAGGAGTCTGGGATCTGACCTTGTTCGTGAAGACAGAGGCAAAAAAAGCATTGAGTACATTTGCTTTTTCCACATCCTCTGTCACTAGATTGCCTCCCTCATTCAGTAAGGGGCCCACACTTTTCTTGACTTTTTTCTTGTTGCTAACATACCTAAAGAAACCCTTCTTGTTACCCTTGACATCCCTTGCTAGCTGCAACTCCAAGTGTGATTTAGTTTTCCTGATTTCACTCCTGCATGCCTGAGCAATATTTTTATATTCCTCCCTGGTCATTTGCCCAGTCTTCCACTTCTTGTAAGCTTCTTTTTTGCATTTAAGATCAGCAAGGATTTCACTGTTCAACCAAGCTGGTCGCCTGCCATATTTACTATTCTTTCTACACATTGGGATGGTTTGTTCCTGCAACCTCAATAAGGATTCTTTAAAATACAGCCCGCTCTCCTGGACTCCTTTCCCCTTCATAAATCGAGATGAAAGTCTGATTTGTTTCCACTGATAGTTATGCTGGATATTTGGTATCGAGGGAACATTTCCCATCAGAACGATTTAAAGTCTGGTCTTCAGCTTGACAGTTTATCTTGATGGATGTTTGTTTCTGAGTAGAATTCTTGTTGTGAAATTGCCAACACGCACTGTGAAAAACAAGTCCCTTGTCTTTCTTTAATAAGGAATTTTACAGGCTGTCACAGTGCCATCCCCCCTCAACCTTACTATGAGGCTTGTGTTGTGGATGGCTGCTCAGCACTACGCCAGAAGACTGAATGCCAAAGCCTTCAGACCTATGCGGCCTTGTGTGGATTCCATGGGATCTGTGTTGACTGGAGGAGCAAAACTAATGGGCAGTGTGGTGAGTTGTGGAAGACTTTGCTGGAGTGGAAGCTTTTTTATTCTATTCCTTGGTTTAAATGTGTCTATTCCCATTCTGGAAGATACACATGGCTTGCCTCTTCTTTCACATGCACTGGAGCAAATCAGGACTAGTGCCATTGAAATCAGTGGAGTTATGCCAGTGCAGAACTAATGGAAATGAGGGGTGAATATAGGCCTGCAGTGTCTTCAGAATGGTTCAGGGTAGGTTTAAAAATGTTTGTCTCCCCTGGAAATTTAAACTTTTTGTCAAAAAAATTTAAAACTGCCAAGAGTGGGGTTTTTTTTTATTTTCACCTGTTTATTTTTCTGGCCAAAAAAATCAAATCTATTTGAGGAAAGTGGATGCTTTCAGTGATTTTTTCCCCCTTTGGTTAAAATAAAATTGTTGTCAAAGTTTCCACAGACAAATTTTGACCAGTCCTATTCAGCACCTCCCCCCACCCCCCAGGCAGGTCTGCATCCTCATACTCTCTCCGATTAGTTAGAGGAGCAGCTCGGGAGTCCCAGACAATCCACTGCATTAAAAAAGCCTGCAGGCTGGATTCTGCTTTGTTACACTAGTGTAAATAAAAAGCAACCCCACTGACTTAAATGGAGTTACTCTGATTTATGCCAGTCTAACAGAGAAGAATTTGGGTTAATAATTCAGCCCCATCATTCGTAACATTTTAGTTAAGGCACTGTCGTAATGCTTTTATTCGAGGGTTTATCATGGGCTGGAAAAAAGATCAGAACTTGGCTATATTTCAATGTTTCATTAATGGTTTTTAGCATGTTAAAATATTAACTACAGTTTAATCACTAGATGGCAATATTGCTTAATACATTTGGTTTCCCTCTGCTTGTTTTGCCTCATTTTGTCAGATTACTAGAATAATTAGCCTGCGCAACTGCAAATGAAACAGAATCCCTCAGTGGAAACAACCTCCTTTGTGTTTTCGTCTGGGTAGAATATTTTATCTAATACATTATCGTTTGTATCCACGAGTGTTAAACAGAGCTGGCACTCTAATCTGCATATTGTACATTTTCCACAGAAGCCAAATGTTCTCAGGACCAGATCTACAAGCCATGTGGGGGAGCAGAAAGACGCACATGCTTCGACAGGTGGGCCATTTACTAAGCACCAAGGGCAAAGGCTGATATTTTAGAAAAAGCTGAAGGGAGCCAGAATTCCAGTGGGATTTGGGTGCCTCACTCCCCTCGCCCAAATTTCTACTCAAAATTCTGTGTTACATCAGCCCTAAAAAGCAGATGAAAATAGCTCAGTGTCACTCATCTTTCCTCCGTACATGCAGGAAAACCACTATCCCCTTGCAAGATAAGGATCCTGCACTTGTTGAAGGGTGCCACTGCCCTGATGGAAAGATTCTGCTGAATAATCTTGATGGCATTTGTGTTTCCCTCTGCGGTAAGAAAATATAAAAGGTGGGAAAAGATGAAACACTAGCTTAAAACTACCACTTTAGGGGTCCATAATGCAAGTCGCCAGCCTGGTCTTTTGCACCCAGGGGTAGAAACAGTATGCTTAGCCCCGGGGAAATGTAAAGTATCTAATGTAGCCTTTGGGTGGCCTTTTCTGGCCAGCTCAGAAAAGATTCTGGTACGTACTGAAGGGGCATGTTCCCCCCTCTTTTTATGGAGAAGGGTGAGCCTTGGAATCAGGAAGTAATAACCTGAAAATCTTCAAGATCTTTTGAATGGATGACCTGAGCTTTTCAGACATGGCTCATTCTTTTCAGGTCCCCTTTTCAAAGCCTCCCATATCCTGTTTTTGATCTCTCTCTCTCTCCCTCTCTCTCTGCCACTCTCTCCAACTCTATTATATTCTTGAATTGACTTTCATAATTATACAATTGTTCTATTTTGTAGGCTGTATTGGACCTGGTGGATCAGTGAAACAGGTAAGGAATAGGATCTATGAAGAACTGTTTACACAATAGCCAGATGCCTTCACCTATTGTAAATATGATTGGAGGAATTTTTCATTCTTTTAATGCTGAACTTAATACTAATGTGCAGTAGAGATAGTGGGGGAAAACAATGGGCCTTCTGACTTTTGACTGTGCTTCATAACTCCAATCCTCATCCGAGATATTGATGCAAAATTGGCAGCCTATGAAAATCACTGTTTTTTGGTAGACCATTCAGGTTTCTCTCCCAACACACACACACACACACACACACACACACACACACACACACACACACACACACACACACCTGCAGGGAAAGGGAAGAAGCTACAGCATGTTTGATCATGCAGACCTTTTCAATGCTCTTTGGAATTAAAGAGTCTCTAAGGTTTCATATAAACAACCCCACACCAGACCTTAGGATAAGAGACTCTGGTTTGTAGCAGACCCTCATTTCTCATTAATTTCCTCTAGGTTCCGTTTATTGATTGAACTGTTGCTTTTTTTATTTGCACAGCCTGGAGAGACATGGGAACATGATTGTCACTACTGCACTTGCAACAAGACAACCTTGAATATCTCGTGTTCACCCCACTCTTGTGCAAAGTCTCTGCCAGTCAACTGCACTAAAGAAGGATTTGTTCCTAAAACACGACCACATTCAGAAGATCCCTGCTGTCCAGAGACAGTGTGTGGTAAGAGATCAGTGACATTGACTCGTCTACAGAAAGGATCGTCATTCTTGGAAATAGTTATGTGATGGGTGGAACCCCCTTCCGGGGTGCCACCTGATGTGTTGGGGGCCTACTGAACCTGCCTGTCTCACCAGCCTGGGTCCCTCCTTCACTCTGTGCTGCTGTGTCAGGCTCACCAGCCCCCTTCTGGCACACACACAGGTAGGGACATGCCCAGCTGTAGATTCACACAGAGTCTGCAATCAGCTCTGTGTGGGAGGGCTAAGCTCGGGGGAATTGCCCAGTGCTCTGGTGAACACCCCCTCTGGAGTGTAAACCCAAAATTATAGTGTCTTGCGCTGTATAGAAATGTATACAGTGTAAGCTCATGAAATTTGCCTCCTCCCTTAATGTGGAGGAAGATATTCATATCATTTTGCTCTCCCCTAGTTATGAATTGCACAAACTGGATTTTGTAATAAACAAAAAACAAGTGTATTAACTACAAAAGGTAAATTTTAAGTGACTATAAGAGATACCAAACAGAACAAAGCAGATTACTGAGCAAATAAAATAAAACATGCAAACTAAGCTTAATACACTAAGGAATACTGGCTACAAATAAAAATTTGTCACCCTAAGTGTTGTTTCAAGCAGGTTGCAGTGTTTCTTTAAGGTAAACTGCACTGCTTGTAGCTTAAATCTCCCAGGATTCCTTTTACAGGCTGATCTGTCTCACCTGGACTCAGCCTCCCCCCCCCCCCCAGTTTAGTTCCTTTGTTTCTTCAGGTGTTGTCGGCAGTCTTCTTTCTTGGGCAGGAGGCAGTGGAGAAGAACCCCAATTAACTCACTCCCCAGCCTTAAAGAGGATTTACATATGGCAGGAAACTTTTGTTTCCCAGTCTGACCCCCACCTGCTCTTTTAACTGAAAAACACTAATAGCCCAAGACAGGGGGCTTGTACCAGGTGACAGGATCACATGATCCTGCAGTGTCAAAGCAGTAACTCAGGAAGCTTCTTAGGAAGGTGGGAGATTAGTATCTTCAAACTCTTATTGTGCTTCCTAATGGCCCATCCACACAGAGTGCATTCTGTCTGGTGGGCGTTCCCCAAGTACACACAGTTGTAATTGTTACAAAGTCAATATTCCTAACTTCAGAAATGATACATGCACACAAATTGGATAATTCCATTCAGTAAATTACAACCTTTCCAATGATACATCACATGACCCATCTTGCATAAAACATATCTTAGTTTTGCCATAATCATATAATAACAATATTTCTATGAAGAATATGGGGGCGTAACGTCACAGGCTCCAAAGAGGCCAATCAACCTAGGTCTCTGGGGTCATCAGCTTGCAAATCTCCCAATAATTCCATCTCTTACCCAGCCGCCCTCAGAAACCTGAGATCCGCCAAGGTCTCGGCATGCTTGACCTCTGTGATCTCAGGCTCCAGCAGCTCCCAGAAGGGAGCTTGTAATGTGCATCTCCCCTCTTCAGCAGTCAGCCTGACTGAGCTGGGCTGCTCCCTTTTATACTGACGGTCCAGTTGGAGCATGCCCAGCAGAGGTGAGGGGGCATGGCTTCCTCTGCCCACAATACGAGGTTAACCCCTTCTTGTCCAGTGCGGGGCTGATACACCCCATCACAAGGGCTTTGACTCAATTTGTCTACATCTTCTATTTACAGAATGTGATGTAAAGTCCTGTTCTCTCATCACAAGACAATGTGATTTAGGCTTCCAGCCAGTGGTAGCTATTTCTGAGGGTGGTTGCTGTCCTATTTTTTCCTGTAGTAAGTATAGTTTCCTTACTATATGCTGTCTTTCATTATTTTGAAGGGGATTTCTTCCAGGAGTTTAGTCCCAAAATGTACTTCATCTGCCATTTTTTAGTCACAGAGCTGTAATACAAAACTACAATATCATGAGTGTGACCCAAACCCCAATTTGGTCTTTGGTCAATGCTGATGATGCTGTCACAAACAATAAAGTAAATAAACTAATCTCTGCTAATTTCAAGTGTGATTAGAAACATGGAGGGTTGGGAAACAGTGTTTGCCAGATGGGAAATACTGGTAGGTGAAATTTACCCCTCCTGCACTAAACATAGGCATGGGAGTTTAAATTAGCAACACATCCCAGCCATTCTGCACTTCCTATGTTGGGTATTAGGGCTGCTAGATGTGTATAGCTGTTTTCTACAACTTATTTAACAGTTAAGAAATGTGAAACTAATACATGTTGATGACATCATTCTTAGAGCATCCTTTTTGTTCCATCTTTCTTATAGTACCAAAGGGTGTATGTGTTTCTGAAGGAGTTGAATATAAGGTAGGACTTGCCACTTCTTTCAGTGGACTGGCATGTCATGACTTCAAGATACTATTGGGGAAAAGGGGGAAGAGGTCAACACATGTCAAAATACTTAGGTGGTGGAAGTCAACTTCTTTGAGTAAGGGACACCAGTAGGGGAGGGATAGCTTGGTGGTTTGAGGATTGGCCTGCTAAAGCTAGGGTTGTGAGGTCAGTCCTTAAGGGGGCCATTTAGGGATTTGAAGTAAAAATGGGACTGGTCCCACCTTAAGCAGTGTGTTGGACTAGATGATCTCCTGAAGTCCCTTCCATCCCTGAGACTCTATGATTCTAACCCATAATTATCAAAATTCACCTAAAGATTTCATTTCAATGAACATAAAGCCCCCGACTAAAATGACCCATCATTTCTTATTGTGGCCTAGTGAATAGTGGACTGGGATTCAGAAGGCCTGGATTCTAATCCCGGCTCTCTTACTGGTCTGCTGGGTGACCATGGGCAAGTCCCTTCATGATTCTCTTCCTCAGTTTCCTTTGTTCCAGTGTTTGTACAGCATATAGCAAAACAGGTACCTGGTCCATGATTGTGGTTCCAAGGTGCTGCAGTAATACATATAATAAATAATAATAATGGGGATAATAACATGACTCTGCTTTGTAAAGTACTTTGGGAGCTACTGATGTAAAAGTGCTATGTAAGTGTTAGGTGTAATGTGTTACTGGAGAAATTACCTAATAGTGATCACTAGGGTAATAGTTTCTATCATAAAAGAGATATTCCCCTGTATTTCAGAGCTCAGATGTCAGAAATGTAGCCAAATGCAATAACTGAATACAAAAAATCAAATCTCAATAGAAGTGTTAGGAGTAGCTAACTGTAGAAGGAAATGGAACAGGGAAGTTGTCAGATGTTGAAGTAATAGCTAAATTTAGCATATTTGATGCCATTGAAATGTTATTCTGGTACAGTGTTTATTTTATGATATTGATGGTATGCTAATTAGAGATTGGAAGGTATTTGTGTCAAAAACTTGTGCCAAAAATAAAAGCCAAATATCGTAATTAGTATTTTACAGAGAAATGCACATGTGTTTCAGAGGCTAATGAACTCTCCCTCTCCTCTCTCCTTTCCTTCTTATTTTAAGCCAGGGACAGTGGTGCCTAAAAACTCTTGTGAAGATTGCTTGTGTACTGAAAAGCAGGACACTGCTTTGCAAACCAACCAAATTCAGTGCACTCCGGTAAAATGCTCAACTGACTGTCTGCAGGTAAGTAACTTGTAGTTCTCTCTGCTAAACTAAGACTAGGTTTGAGTTCAGGTTAAGAGTAATGGTTGATGGAGAATGTGCCATCTCAGCAATCAAAAAAATAAACCATAGCAGGTAATTAACCTGCTTGAAGAGAAGAAGACGCATCAAGCTGCTAGTTACAAAATGATTTCTTTAGAGCTGTCACTATTTGTCTCTGGCAAATTTAAGGGGCCTGCCCCAGAAAGGCATGATGGGAAAAAATGTTTTCTATAGAATGGCAACTCGACCCACAAGCTGGTTAATGGGGAAGATAAAGGTACTGAAAGGTGGCGTTTGCATGGTTGCCTTGGTGATGTCCATCACCGCTGTATGTTAAAAAATGATAGAAAAACTATTCTCATTTGGTTCAAACACAAAGGTCCTACGAAACTAAATATTCTAAAATTAAATGGATTCGTTATTTGTACATATACTGTATGTTAAGACTTTTAAAAGTCCTTGAGCCAGATCCACTAGTGAATTCTGGTAAGAGAGTTTGTTTCGGTGGTACAAAAGGGTTTTCAACTCCACTAAACAACACCAGGGGATGTATTTAAAAGATGCCAAATTTGCTCAAAAAGTGGATGGTGCTGGTTGTTAAGAATGATAGTTGAGTTTACTGATTCCATGGATTTCTGAGGCAGCTGTTGCTAGTGGAGTTCTTACGGTGCACTGCTAAATTTTAAACCTCTCTGGTAGAACCGCCATGGAGGGCAGTGTTGCAAACACCACCTACCATCCGCAGGCATGATTTGCTGCTTCAGTGGACAAGGTTCTCCCGCCACTGGGAGGTGTAGCTTGTATCTCTCTGCAATAGCTTTGATTAATCTAGCTCTCTGTATTTAAAATCTTGACTATTTAACTTGAATGCAAGTAGAGAAAAGCTTGATCTTCTGCCCCACCCCTGCTCACATAAGGTCAGGCATACTGCAACATTCTAGCTCCTGACTAGAGGATGTAGATGGAGTCTCATTCTAGAACTGAAGTCCACACAGGAGGATTAGGTAAAAATAGTTGTAAACACACCTTACCTTCAGTCTTCTCAGCACATCTATATATATAAAAGTCAAATGGTGTATGTATGTATGCGCATATGTATGCTTACTCCTTCCACACTGTTTGAGCTAGAGACTTGAAATTTGGTACAGTTAGAGGTCTTGGGGTCCTAATGACCGTAAGAGTTGAAAATTTTTCAAATCTCACCTCTGACGCCCCCCAGGGGTGAAATTATTTAAAGGCCAATCACATCAGCTGGGCAGCTGCCATTCTCTGTGACATAGTTATGATGTCATAATACCCCCTCCAACAGACACCGCACTCGCTCAGCTCTCTGCCCTCTCCCCCCTCCAATGGAACCCCGGAATCCCTCAGCTCTCTGCCCCCTCCCACCTCCAACGGAACCCCGGAATCCCTCAGCTCTCTGCCCCCTCCCCACCTCCGACGGACCCGAGTTGGGTTTGGTCGGAGGGTAAGTGAGGTAGGGGTGTCGGGTTTGGTGGGGGGGTGAGGTGGGGGTGTCGGGTTTGGTCGGGGGGTAAGTGAGCCGGGGGTGTCGGGTTTGGTCTGGGGGGGTGGGAAGGTGTCTGGGTGGGTGAGGGGTGAGGTGTGGGGGTTGGGGTTGGTCAGGGGGTGTTGGGTTTGGTGGGGGGGTAAGGTTGGGGTGTTGGGTTTGTTTGGGGGGGTGAGGAGGGGGGTCGGGGTTGGTCGAGGGGTAAGTGAGGTGTGGGTGTCGGGTTTGTTTGTGGTGGTAGGTAGGGGTGTCGGGTTTGGTTGGGAGGGAAGTGAAGTGGGTGTGTCAGGTTTGGTCTACGGGGGGTGAGGTGTGGGTGTTGGTCAGGGGGTGTTGGTGTTGGTAGGGGGGAGACATGGGGGCGTTGGGTTTGGGTGGGGGGGTGAAAATGTGAGTCGGGGTTGTTCGAGGGGTAAGTGAGGTGGGGTGTCAGGTTTGGTCAGGCAGGTGAGGTGGGGGTGTCAGGTTTGCTCTCTGCCCCCTCCCCCCTCCAATGGACCCCGCACTCGCTCAGCTGTTTGCTCCCTCCCCACCTCCGACTGACCCGAGCAACGCCGGGTATTTTCGCTAGTCTGGAATAGCAGCCATACCTGTGGGAAAATGTACCAAAGTGTGGTCTTTCGATCTTCCAAGTAACACATGGTGAGTTATTTTGCCCTAATTTGAATATCAGCTCAGCTAAGGATGGGAAATAGCAGATTACCCAGGATGATGCCCCCGGCAAAAGGGTTGCTATTTACGAAAGTATCAAAAGCTGACATGATGACTGAGTGGGTCTAAGCATCAGGTTTGAAATACCTAGACTCCATCAAACAATGGAGTTCAAAAGTCCTTCTAAAAAACTAAAAGCATAATGAAGGGCTGTTGGATTTGTCCCCCATTGCAGGACGAAGGGTAATATCCATTTTGTCTAAATGCTCTTTACACGTAAGCCACAGGTGATGTGGCTAAATAATGGTGTATTATTTGTGCCCCCAGGGTTTCCGCTACATCAGAGAAGAAGGCAGGTGTTGTGGCCAGTGTGTGCAAGTGGCCTGTGTGGTGAAGCTTTCATCTGGCATTGTGACCATCGAGGTGTGTGGGGGTGTGTGTGTGTTCACTGGCTCAACAAGGAATTGAAGTATGACCCTGGGCTTTTTTGAAATACAGCTTCCCCTCAACTTAAATGGAGAGTTCTGCTTAAAAACTGAGTCCCACTATGTGTTGCAGCATTAGGAAGTTAAGACCTTCATGAAATAAAGTATTTCTGAAGTGAATCTACTGAGGTATTTATATGCCCTCTGCATTAATGTATCTGAGCACTTCAATCCTTACTGATTTATTCATGCAGTGCCTCAGTTAGGAAGTGTTATCCCTGGTTTACAGATGGGAAGCTGGGACGGACACTGCCAGACCTAACTAAGACCACATAAAGTCTCCTGAGTCTTAGGGTACATCTTCACTACCCGCCGAATCGGTGGGTAGCCATCGATCTTCTGGCCATCGATTTCTCACATCTTATGAAGACGTGAGAAATCGATCGCTCGCGGTGCCCCCGTCGACTCCGGAACTCCCGATCCGGCGGGTAGTGAAGACCAGCCCATAGACTAGTGTCTTTCCCTCTGCTGCATTGCAAAATGTATCTGTTTAGAAGAGGCAAAAACCTTGACCAGTCTGATCTGACACAGTGACTAGTGGCATATATGTTAGCTCCCACATCCAGCATCTTCTTTATCTGATATTTTGTTTTCCCTGATCACTGATATTGTATACTACTTTCACAAAATTCCAAAAGTGTATTTTGTCCAGAGGTAGTTATATTTTGTTATTAATCTTTTGACCTCTATTATAAAGGCCGACTTCCTATTTCTTTTGCTCTCTCCTCCCTCCCCCATCTCCCGAAAAAAGAAAATTGGAGAAAATGTAGGGGGAAAAAAGGATTTTCCTCCATGCACATCTTCTCCCATAAATAGTAGCACCACACACATCAATGCATAACTGTGGGCCTAAGTATGTCTCTTAATATCCCCACTGTTGTGAGCCTTTGATTATTTCAACAGATGAGATTGTCAAAGCAGCCTAAGGGAATTAATATAGGATGAGATTTTGGGAGTTGCTAATACCTTTCAAACCAGAAGACAAATCCTTTCCCTATGCTAGATCATGTGTTGTCTCAGGATAACTTCTTTTTTTCTGCTTTATTCAGGTTGGGAGGACATATGCAGTTCCAGAAGATAACTGTGCTCTGTATAATTGCACTCAGTCATCAGGCCAGTTTGTCTTGACTAGCACAATAATATCCTGCCCAGAGTTTGATTCACCAAACTGTGTTCCAGTGAGTATTTTATAGCTGAGATGGTATAAGTGAATGGTACAAGCTGCTTTATGACAGTGCCCAGTGGATTGATTGGGCACTGTGTCTCATTATTAGAAATCTCTTATTGCTGCTGTTCAGTCTGCAATGTGCACATCCAAGATTAGAATCTGAGCAGTTCTGGTTCTGTTTGCTTTCAATATAGGGAACCGTTGCGACAACTTCAGATGGATGTTGCAAAACATGTGAGTATGGTCAATCCAGCGATTCATTAATCAAACGTTGTCAGGCTCTCCCTTCGTTTTGGTCCTGATCCTGCAAGGAAATGAATGTCCTCAACTCCCACAAAAGTCAGTGGGATATGAGGGCCGCTATTACTTCTCTGGAGGTGCTCAGTTCTTCATTTTATCAGACTCAAAACCAGCCTACTTCTTCCACAGGTGCCACTGGACAAATCTCTGTGCTGTCCCTTACTTGGTTTTACAAAAAAGTGAGATATTTATAGATTAGACTAAATTCCTCATGAAGGAATGATGTGTAACCTGGTAGAGAATGTGTTCTGGATTCTGTCATCTAGGAACTGCATAGAAAGCATGGTTCTTTTACTGTAGGACCTATACTAAATAGTGTTGGCCTCTATAAACCCATAAAAGTGATAATTAGCTAACAAATTGTCATTACAGAAATGTAGGCTGTATAAAAAATATACAATTGTGTCTGCTTTAGGCCCTGATACAGCAAAGCAGTTAAACAGGTGCTTTTAAGACCATCCTTAATCAGCAAAATAGTTATGCATGTGAGTGCTTTGCTCAACTAGGGCCTTTAAACTGTCCTTGGCTATTTGAACTTTAACTGTTCTTAATAAGACTTAGCCCTGGTCTACACTGGGGGGTGGGGAATCGACCTAAGATATGCAACTATTTAGGTCAACTTACTGCAGTGTCTTCATGGCGCTGAGTCGACTGCTGCTACTTCCCCTATTGACTCGACCTGTGTTTCTCGCAGTGGTGGAGTACCGGAGTTGACGGGAGAGCATTTGGGGATTGATTTATCACATCTAAACTAGACACGACAAATTGATCTAGACTAGGCATGATATATCTGCCAATCCAGCGAGTAGTGTAGACCTGTCCAGAGACAGGACTTGGTTGCTTAGCAGATATCTCTCAGTGTTTTAACTCTAATCTGAGTAAGGCTAATAGGATGCTTCCCTCTTAGGTATCCCTTTGTCACATGTCTGCAAATTGAAGCTGAAAAAAGAATACATCACTCACAAGAACTGTAAGTCAGCGACTCCTGTCCTTGTGCCTTCATGTGAAGGGTCCTGCAGTACATACTCCGTGTAAGTAAGACACTGCTTCTCCATGCTTACGGGATATCTTGTCCTCACATGTTCGTGCCCCGGCAGGGTCACAGCTACTATTGCCATTAACTCTTTTCTTTGATCCTCTGAAAAGGAAGCTGGGTGAGCAGAGCACCAGCCTTTTAGCCATGAGACTGCATGTCATGCTTAACTGTTTTGTCACTCGGATGGCCATGTCTCGGCTAGGTAAATAGGTCATGTTTAACAGGTTGACTAACACATTTGTACTTACACATTATTTAATGTTTCAGTTTTTACTTGCAGTTTGGGCTCTGCATTAGGCTGATTCTTCATTTCTGGGTGGTCATTTTGGGCCTAGTCCATGGCTCGTTTAAGTCTATGGGAAACCTCCCACTTACTTCAGGTGGGAGTTCTTCTTTCAACTTTAGAGGTCTTTGGATCAGGCCCACCGGGACTAGTAATGATCTGAGAATAGGCTGTTTCTGATATCGCCCCTCCTCCCCGCTGCTTACAAGCAGAAGAAACACTAAAGCTTTCCTTCTCCATTCACAGTTCTAGGGGAAGCTAATGGTAATGAAGAGCAGGAAAGCAATAGCTATTATATTGAGCTATTAGGTTTGTTCCACCAGGTATGCCTTTGATGAGAGTAAAATGAAACACAAATGCACTTGCTGCCATGAAACAAAGAGCCATGTGATGAAGGTGAAACTGATTTGCTCTAAGAGGAAGATAATCGAATACACGTATGTTCATGTAGATGAGTGTGACTGTGTGGAGACAAAATGCCAAGAAAAAAAGCCATAAAGACAAAGTGCTGGAGAAACATCTATTTTTAATGCTTCATCTGTGAATAGTTTAGAATATAGCTGTGAGTGTCCACTGACCTTTTAATGAGGTTCCTTCGCTTCTTTGCTTTTCCTTCCAGTAATCTGTGCAATTGTGGAAATTAACTAAAGGATGCTGCTCTAAATGTCTGTAGAATAAACTACGTTTCAAAGCTGTTATATTCTGCTGTGGCATTTATACTCTCAACTGATATGTATGCTAGTGTCTTTCATTCGAAACTGCTTTATAAGCTATTTATATGCAATTCCAGAGATATGTGGGTGCTGTACAAACACAAGACTTAGTCCCTGCCTGAAAGATCTATACATATATAATCTATTAGGAGAACACTATACCAGTAGGAGAACACTTCAACCTCCCTGGTCATTCAATTACAGACTTGAGGGTGTATATTTTAAAACAGAAAAACTTCCAAAACAGACTCCAACGAGAAGCTGCCGAACTGGAATTAATTAGCAAATTGGATACCATCAACCTAGGCTTCCTACACCCAGGCTGGCAGCGAGAGCTGACTGGGGCAGGCAGCAGGACCTCGACTGGCAGGACCCTGGGGAGAGAGCCCAAAGCAGCAGCGGTCTGAGCAGTCAGCCTGCCGCCACTTTGGGGTTTCCCCCGGTGGATCCCTTGCCAGCCAGGGTCTCAACTTGCTGCCAGCCTGGCTGTAGGAAGCCCAGACTGGCAGCGGGCTGAGACCCCGGCTGGCAGGTGCCTGGGGGGAATCCCAAAGCGGCGGCAGATTGAGTGCTCAGCCCGCCGCCTCTTTGGGCTCTCTCCCCAGGCTCCTGCCTCCTGCCCCAGTCAGCTCCCGCTGCCAGCCTGGGTGTAGGGAACTCAGGCTGGCAGCGGGAGCTGAGACCTCGGCTGGCAGTAGCCTGGGGGGAAAACCCCAAAGTGGTGGCAGGTTGAGCGCTCAGCTGGCTGCCGCTTTAGAGTTTCCCCGCAGGCTCCTGCTAGCCGGGGTCTGAGCTCCCACTGCCAGCCTGGGGTCCTTACACCCAGGCTGGCAGCGGGAGCTGACTGGAGCAGGTGGTGGGACCACCACCTTCCCCGCCCCCGCGCCCCAGGGCGGCAGTGAACCCTCCCCCACCCCCAGTAGACGCTTGATTATCAGAGATTTTATTAACCGGGATTAAGGTTTTCCCAATCATCCCAGATAACCGAGAGTCTACTGTATAATCATGTAATAAAACTTTTTTTATTATCTTACTTTTTCATGAATACAGAATATTACATAACCCCGTCCCGTTTTTGCTATCCCAATGTCCCGTTTTTGTCTCAAGGAAATATGGTCAGCCTACACTTTAAGTATCCTTCACACTTTCTTGTCAACTGTCTGATATAAACCATCTTGATTATCACTACGAAAGGTTTTTTTTTCTCCTGCTGATAATAGCTCATCTAAATGAAATAGCCTCTTAGAATTGGTATGGTAATTCCCACCTTTTTATGTTTTCTGCGTGTGTATATATATCTTACCTACTGTGTGTTCCATTCTGTGTCCGATGAAGTGAGCTATAGCCCATGAAAGCTTATGCTGAAATAAATTGGTTAGTCTCTAAGGTGCCAAAGTACTTCTCGTAATCTACACTTGATTCACCTCTGCAGTAAAACACAGCAGCTTTTTCACAGGACTTGAAAAAGCAGAGATGAATATCATAACTAGCTGAAACGGTAAGGAGGAATTCAGAGTGACAAGTAGTAATTTGTCTAGCACCATGGCTGGAGGGGAGTGGTCATGATCTCTGCTATACATCTCAGCCAAATCCCTACAGCACCAAGAATCCCCTAGCATTTTCCAGTGGTAATGCATTCATGCTAAGTAGCAGAGAAGAACGACGCCTATCAAATTACCAAGATGGCTTCATGTAGCCACCCAGGTTGTTAGGGGATCTCCTGTGTCTGAGCTGCTTTCATTTAGATGGCCCTAGTGGAATCTGTGGTATCATAAAGCCAACATAATAGCACCAGCATCATTCTCCTCCCTGCATCCAGTGTAGGTGACATTGCCAGGGAGAAAAAGGGGTGTGGCTGAAGTTTCTCTGCACCCTGACAATCAGTGACTGTCTCTTCTGCTCGTTAGCAGCTGGTGTGATTTAGAGCAGTCAAACAACTTCCCTGACTTACATGCACAGACCAGCTTAGTATAGAGTCAAGTCAAGGGTACACAACATGACTTAAAACCACCTTTGCACTGAGCTGTGCACAACTTGGCTGAGTATCTTGGTCAAAAAGACATGAAGCAAGGTGTCATGTTCTGTTGCATCCTGAGCATTACAATAATGATTTTCCCAATGTAGTTCTAAAAACACTCTTTTCTGTAAATGCTGATAAATGGTTATTTATACACCCTTCTGTTCTTCTCTGGCTTGTTGGTTATTATATAGACTAATATCTAAATGGAACGAAGGTAACACTGGCAGACTAGCTTCACTGGTACCCAATGAGAGCCTGAAATACTAACAATATTGTTCATTGCATCCTATCATGCAGTGACTACTAGTTACATTATAAACAATCAACTACTATTCCAGCATCTCCCATGGGACAGAGGAATTAAGACAATGTGATGTTGACCATGGTCAAAAGCTGACCACTAGATGTCACCAATGTTACATATGTAAAGCATACACACAAGGCAGATCAGTACACTTTTTAGGTGCATCCTGCAGTATGCTACTATCCTAGTTTTCACACTACAGATTGTGGGGTGGGATAGCTCAATGGTTTGAGCATTGGCCTACTAAACCCAGGAGTACAAGTTCAATCCTTGAAGGGCCCATTTAGGAATCTGGGGCAGAAAATCTGTCAGGGGAGAGTACTTAGTCCTCCTAGTGTAGGCAGGGGACTGGACTTGATAACCTTTCAAGGTTCTTCCAGCTCTATGAGATAGGTATATCTCCATATATTATTATTTAATCCCATCTATGGCCCAATCCTTCAATTTGATGCATGTAGGCTGACAGCAGTGTCCACAGGGAGCCCATCACATCACAGGATCAGGGTCTATCAAGAGAAGAGTGGAAATGTAAAGTCACTTACCCTCCAGTTTCTCTACATATTTGAAAACCATAGCCTGCCCATCTCTTCTCAGTAAAGATTCTAAAGCATTAAATAATATGATATCATCTCATTTATCCACGGTAAAAATGTATAATGTTTTAAAATTGTGCTTCATAACCTTAACTAGGACCACAGATAATAGATAAAAATAATATATTGTAAAAACAGCTGGGTTAAGATTGCGGAAAATCTGTTACATAGTAACTACATTTGTTTTGTCTTCCAACAAATAGATTCATCTATTCCAAGGCCAGAAGGGAGTATTGTGATCATCTAGTCTGGCCCCCTGTGTAACACATAGCATAGAACTTCCCCAAAAGACCTTCTAGACAAACATCGGATCACGATTTAAAAATTGCCAGTGATGGAGAGTTGACCATGACTCACCCTTACTATTAAACATTTATTCATAATTTCCAGTTTGAATTGGTCTAACTTCAACTTCCATACATTCTTATATCTTTCCCTGCTAGACTGAAGATCCCATTATCAAATACTTACGCTTCATATAGGTTCTTATAAACTGTGAGCAAGTCACTATTTAGCCTTCTCTATGTTAAAATCAGTAGATTAAGCTCCTTTTGTCTATCATGATAAAGCACGTTTTTTTCATCATTTAATCATTCTCGTGACTCTTCTCTGAACCCTCTCTAATTTACCATCCTTCTTGAATTGTGGACACCAGAACTGGACACAATATTCCAGCAGTGATCATAGTTGTAGTTAAGGTTAAGAAGATTCTTCTTTATTTAGGATTCTTCTTCAGGAATAATAATATAATGTGCATTTAAAAATGGATAAATATGACTTCACTCCCCAAAATGCCTTAAAAACCGCTAAGGACCCTCCACCACCTCCCTAGGTAACCCATTCCAGTGCTTCACTACACTTGCCTAGTAAAATAGTATTTCTGATATCCAATCTAGACCTCCCCCAACTGCAACTTGAAACCATTGCTTCTTGTTCTGTCACCTACCACCACCTAGAACAGCCTAATTCCATACCCTTTGGAACCCCCTTCAGGTAATTGAAGGCAGCTATCAAATCCCCCCCTCACTCTTCTCTTCTGAAGACTAAATAACTACAATTCCCTCAGCCTCTCCTCGTATGTCATGTGCCCCAGCCTGCTAACCATTTTCGTTGCCCTCTGCTGGACTCTCTCCAATTTGTCCACATCCCTTCTGTAGTGGGGAGACCAAAACTGGACACAGAACTCCAGGTGTGGCCTCACCAGTGCCAAATAGAGGGGAATAATCACTTCCCTTGATCTGCTGGCAATGCTCCTACTAATACAGCCCAGTATGCCATTGGCCTTCTTGGCAACGAAGACACACTGCTGACTCAGATCCAGCTTCTCGTTAAATTAAAAGGTTTTAATTTAACTTTTGTGGTTGGATACAATTAAAAAGTGAAAGCCCCTATTTTGAAAATATACCACTTAAGCACTTTCCGCAGCAATGTGTTTTCTTTTTTAGTTTAGTGACTGTATTGCTTACAGAAGAGGCCAGTGTTGCAAACCAATGTCCTCCATTTAGCTACAGTATTGGCAGAGGCATTTCAGGGCCTCCTTTTGTTCTGTATCTAATTATACTCTGTTTCCCTCAGCCCTGACTCTAGCAAACAGCCAGGTAAACTGGGCAAAGCTCCCCAACACTGTTCCACCAATACTACTTTCTTCCAGTTCTTTATGAATCACGCAAGGGTGGGGGGAAGAAGCTAGCTCAGTCTCTGGGCCTATTCAACCCTTGGCCTCCTTGTTTGACCACATGGGAGCAAATAAGTATTAATGTGATATGGCTCACTGGGAGGACTTCATTTCTGCAAGCTTCCCCACAGAGCTCCACCAATATCCCATTTATCCTACTATGGATGAACCACTTCTGGTATGAATAGGTTATTCAGTCCTGGGCCTCCCTGCTTACGCTGCAAATAAGGGCTGGGATGATGTGGCTGTCCACATGGAACTAGCCAGTAATTAAGTAATATGACTGCTTGTCACATGGCTGAGCGACAGAAAGAATAATCAAATGCAATGACTAGTAGAAGGAATTAAAATCTGTGCAGTTAGATAGAGCGGTGGCACTCAACCTGTCCAGACTACGACACCCCTTTCAGAAGTCTGATTTCTTTTCCACCCGCAAGTTTCACCTCACTTAAAAAACTACTTGCTTACAAAGTCAGACCTCAAAATACAAAAGTATCACAGCACACTATTACTGAACAATGGCTGACTTTCTCATCTTTACCATATAATTATCAAATAAATCAACTGGAAAATAAATATTGTATTTACATTTCTGTGTATTGTATACAGACCAGTATAAACCAGACATGCCAAACCTGTGGGAAAAAACACAGAAATCGGGCTTAATTGGCTTGTGAGTTGCTTGTTGGCTAGTTTTTGGCTTGTTGCTAGTTTGGCTTCTTGCTTGTTGTAGCTTGTTGCTTCTTCTTCTTTTTTTTTTTTTATTGGCTCCCAGCAAGCAGGGGTAAGGAGGCAGGAGAGAGTCAGGGGTGCACAGCGGGCCCACCCCAGTCCCAGACTGCATGCTGGGGGGGAGGGGATCTAGTTATATAAAGTGTTGGGTTTCTCAGGGATTAGCTTGTTTTGGTCTTGTTTTGAAATGGGATTCGATTGATTTTTGGCTTACTATGAAAGTCAGGGGTAATTATTTACAGTGTGAAAGTTGGCAATGGTGGTATAAAGAAGTCATTGTATCAAATTTAACTTTGTACTGGCTTCACTACTGCTTTTTATGTAGCCTCTTATAAAATTTAGTGAAATATCTAGATCAGCGGATGTTTCCACCCTGGAAGGCCTCTGCATATCCCCAGGGGTACGTGTATCTTTGGTTGAGAACCACTGAGATAGCGGATGTCATTCTCTGAAGGAATTGAACTGTCCTTTGTCAAAAGCACTAAATTTACTAACTAATTTCTTTTCTTTTTTTCACTCTTTTTTTTTTTTTAGAAATCATGTTACTGGAGAAATCTGAAGAAACTCTCTACTTTGTCTATTTGCCATAACCTTAGCTGGTCTAAATTGGTGTACGCCCATTAAGAGCAATAACAGTTGTAAGTGTGGCAGGTTATGCAGCACAGCACACATTTTGACGGAATCATGCTGCCTGTCCTGCTACACTGCAAAAGCATTGCAAACGCACCCCAAAGAGTGTCCCCTCCAAATGCCCGAGGGAAAAGCATGCTGAGCTGTTAGCCAGTAGAACTTGTGCTCCAATCTAGTGTATATATATTTCTATGTGCCTCTCAGCTCTTATTACTGATCAAGGCCTCTTATCCCAACCCTAAAAGACAGTCTAGTGCTAGCTTCCTATTGCATAAACAATTTAATGACCATTTGCATAAAGTTAGTTCAGACAGAGTTGGGAATAGACTAGTTTCTAATATGGCAGACGCAAGTCTTATCCACTCAGGCTTTCAGGGCCGAATGTGCCATCTATGTGCTTTCGTTACCCCCTCTCTAATCACTATACTGCACCAATAGATAGAAACAAGGATTCCTGATCTTTGGCATTTTACTTCACCCTAGCAAAAGTTGCGTAACCCATAAGCAACACATGTACCAAGTGTCCTCCAGTGGCTGATCCAGTGAGAGATTTATTGATATTCCTTAAACTCAAGTGATCACAGGCTCTACTGAGGATATAGAATCATAGAATCGTAGAAGATTAGGGTTGGAAGAGATCGCAGGAGAGTCATCTAGTCCAACCACCTGCTTAGGGCTGGGGTTTTAAATCCTGTTCTTGACCCATGTGGGGATTCTTATGGTTGCATGGGATAGAATTTGTTCATCCAGCTTTCTTTTTCAAAAGTGGTTTATTTAATTAAACATCATTTAAAACTAGTTAAAACGTTATATTCTTTAAAGTGTGTAGGGCATGCAACAAAATACACAGGTTCCACATTTCAGTCATTCATCACACGTTTGATTGCTAACAACATGGGCTGAATGCGCCTGGTAGCCAAGTTAAGACCATTTGGTACATTCTTGATTTAAAACATTAGTTTGAAATGCAAGAAGAAAAATATAATATACAGTATACCCTTCTTTGTGTAATAATAAGTTTGTTCCTGGGAAAGAGCATGTGGTAATCCTTTGTTAATGAGGCTTCTCTGCAAGTTTAACATTGTCAGGGATTGTGCTCCTGCTGTCATAGATCAACTAACACACACTACAACAAAAATCGACATTTCTTTCACACATCTCCTTTTGGTGAGGAATCCCGCATTAAATTGTGGTTTTGTCATGAGCAAATAGGTTTTGTTGGCAGTCAGAGACGCATGCATATGAACTCTGTAAATCAATCATTTCCACTAAGAGAACTTAACAAGGGCAGTAGTGAAAAACTCTCACCGTCCCTGCATTGTGTTGGGGGGAAAACAACCACTAATCTCACAAGGCATGCTCTTAAAACTGGTTTCATTCTATCTTTTACACACAATGAGACATTTTTATAATGATATTTTTACTTAAAGATATATTTTCTCATTTATCTTTGGCATGCAAGGTGGTTTTTAGCTGGGTAAAATGATTTTAGCTTAGAGATGGCTAATTCCAGTCTGCAACATGCTGGTCTTTTGAACGTCTGGTGCATCTGCAAACCTCTGGAGTAGGCATGATATTTTGTTTAATCACTCCAGCTCCAACCTGCCATGTTGAACAAGAGCTGTACAGTGTAACTTCTCATAAACCATGGTGTCTGGTAGCCCAGCACTGAAGTGGACTTGTTGAGCTTTACATGACATATTTGGTTAAATGCTCAGTTGTAGAAAGGCAGGGAAAATGTAGCTGGTTCCAAGCCACTTTTCTGCTCCCTCAACTCAGCAGCAGGTGATGCGACAAATGTCTCCCTGCCTTTTGCACTGATCTGGTAGTATGAAAGGACATTAGCATAGACCCTGGAAATGAAGAAGAAAGTCATATATTGGTTGTATTTTGTCAGAAGAAAAGAAGACCCAGGGAAGAGGTTATGATTGCTACTTACAAAAGCATGAGGGGCAACAGCCCAGGGAAAAGCCTAGATTCACAAAGATAATTAGGCATTGCGATTCTCAGCATCCCAATGCCTAACTTTCAAGTGCCTAGAAAATCATAGGAACATACTCCAATTAACAAAGTCTGAGTTAGGTGCCCAGGCTCCCTATACAATGAATGGGGGAGAGAGGCACATTAGATTGCAATTCACAAAAGCCAGCAGGTTTGGCAGGGATTCTCCTAAGCTAGCCAATGGGAGATGCTAACAAAAGGAGTGTCTGCTAAGACCTTCCTCTCTCACAGAGATGGGCACTGATGTCTGGTCTGCAGGGAGGTGCTAGCAATTCTTATCAGTGAGCCCTCTGTGGAGTTAGAAGTCTAGAGGCATATTTTGCCGGTGAGTGGGGAGAATGAGAGTGGGAATGTTGCAGGGAAGAGGAGTGAGGGGGGCAGGGCCGGGGAGAAGAGGCGCAGGTATAGCGTGAACCTGGGGTGAAGAGGTTGGGAGCACTGTTCCCCTCTAAGCTGTGTGCATGAACACACACACACAGATCCTAAACTCTGCGCACACGACGGAACACCACGCACACAAAAATTTGCACAGAAGCACAAAAATTTGCACAGAAGAATTTTTTTGCACACACGGTCTGTTAAAAATTAGAGGAACATTGGCTGGGAGGTGAGAGAGGGGTGGAGCAAGCAGCCAATCAGCACAGGACAGAGGAAATTTGATCAAAACTGTAGGAAGTTCTCAGGATGGCTGATGGTTCTGCAGTTGCTCCTACCAGCTGGAGACTCTGGCTGACTCCTTCCTGCTATTTTCAGCCAAGGCCAGATGGTAGAGAGGAGAGGAAGCAGCTCCTGGGTTCTAATATCCCTAGATGAAGAGGTATTCTCTCCTGCACAGGTCTGAGTGTTGGGGGCGGGGGGAAGGCATGGCTCTGACTGGGCCCCATTTGACCCCCTCTTAATGATAGTTCATCCACAGTGGCTGGGGAGGAACAGGGTGAAGTGAGATTAGGGAAAGGGACTGCAAATAGCTCCTGAACAAGCTCTGTGGGGAATATGGCTATTGCATGGCCACTTCTCAGCTTCTTCACACACACATCCCCAACCCCTATATATACACAATGTGGGTTGCTCTGTTTTAAATTCACAGACTGACTCACTTTGTCCCATCCAACGAATGACTAGTTACTCTGAGTGAAATGTAGCCCTGGTATAATTCCATGGAAGTCAGTGGAGTTATCCCGGGGGCATATTTTTTGTACATCAATTACCTCAGGGCCCTCAGCATCTGGAAGCTTCACTGAAGTCACACCACCTTTCAGCCATGCTAGTAGGAGCTGTGCTAAGCTCGTTTCATCCAGAAGCCATTCTTTGTATGTCTTAAAAGTGATTCCACTGACTGGACAGCCTTGAGCCGACACTCCAGGAAGTGTTGCCTTTTGGCTAACCCATATAAGTAAAATAAATATTTGCCTAAGAATACATCATGCTGCCCAGCATCATGTAGTCATGTCCTGAAGACATCAGAATACTTACGCACACTGCACAGGGATTGCTATGGGAACTTTAATGCCAACTTCCCCATCTTTTGTGGCCTTAAAATCTTAATCCTAAAGTTGCATTAACATTGTTCCTTGCATCTAATCTTTATTTTTTTTTTATTTGGGGAGAGGTTCTATTGTCTCATATGGCTTTCCATTGAGCAGGTCAGCCTACTGAGGAATCAGCTCCTGGGACTTCTAGTATTAGCTACAGTGTGTGTATTGATATAAATCTGTTCTGATATCTATAATCTTGAACTAAAAACAAAGGCTTTAGACTGTAAATATCCAGCAAATACAGAAGGAATTGTTTAAAAGAACACTGCACCCCTTTTGGCTCAGCACAGTTTTAACATTGACTTAACAATTAGAATGAGAAAGTTGCAATGTAAACATGAACTATTTTGTTTCAATATTAAACAGGAAAGTTATTTTAGTGGCATTAAACTAGTACAGAAACTAGCCTGCAAGGCAGGAAGGATCATCATGCAGTTAAGGCACAGAACAGGGTGTTAGGAGATCTGGGATCTATGTCCAACTTTTCCACAAATTTCCTATGAGCTCTTAGGCAAGTCACTTAACTTATTTGAACTTCCCTTTTTCCATATGTAAATGAGGAAAAGTATAGCTGTCTATCCCACCAGCCAATCAAAGCGTTAATCCATTAATGTTCATAAAGCCACTTGGCACTTGCACAGAATTTCCCATCTGAGGATTTCAGTGTTATTATTACCTCTGACAAATGTCTTGGGAACGCTTATAGGAAGTTCAGTAACTTTTACAGAGATACTAAGATAAAAGTATTTATTGATAAAATCTTTCTGATTTGTACTCCAAAAGAATCTGGCTATTCAGACTCTTTTGGACAGTGGTTGGGCTTAATTCTGAACTGGGACCCTCTAGGTTTACCTACTCTACATTCATTTTCCCATTCATTTAAACTGTTTCTCAACAATACTCCCACCCTGGGAAAGACCATCAGCAGCCTGTGTATCCAGTGACACCAACTATATAAGTATACGTGTCAGGGGCAGGCTATGGTTTGATCACAGATGCATGGAAAAGTCTCTCTCATGAATTTTGGGTCCTTTCTGGTCTGCAGATCCAGTCCATCAGACTTATATCAGAAAATTCACAGATAGTCTCCTTAGCTTTGATGTAAAGCCCACTGAACAAAATGCAGCCCTTCAGTTGACTTCAGTGGGTTTTGTATCAGGCTTGTCCCATTCATAAAAGGGCTGGTTCCAGTATAATAAGCCAGTGTAAGATCCACACATTGATACAATTGTTTAGCATGTTGTGGTGTTGGTAACACCTGATGGTGAGGGCAACTAAATCCTGAACTGAAAAATATCTCCCTTCTTAGAACAGAAATGACTTATTGTTCTTACTCCGTTTCCTGTTGCCACGTGTCTACAACACAAAACCCACCATTGATGTTGTTATTAGCATTCTGAGCTGTTTGAAGGGTGATGAGCAACTGGATTTCCCTCCTTTTCCTAAAGGAGATTCCTGTGGAGCATTGTTGAGAGGTACCATGGGGGAATCTGTGCTGTTTACTGTGAGGTACCTCTTATGATTTAACAGAGGACTTCATTCTGCAACCTGTCACCAGCAGGATATTCTCTTTTAAAAAAACTGGATAATACAGAGGACAAACATATTTACAACTTTACCCATTTAAAGTGCAAGCCAAAATTAATTTTCAGCTAGCCTGGCACACTCAAATGCTGACTGCACATTTTAAAAAAAGACTCCCTGAGGCACTTCAGCTGGGACATTAGATCTGTAAGCATCACAAAGAGACTAAAGAAATATGATCTACACCTGTATTAACCAGACTTCACTCAAAACCCCTCTGTCCTTTAAGGGTATAACAATGTACACATGTATTGCCAGGCTTTCAAGAACAGGCTTTGGAAGAACTTGGGGGTAACAGCGATCACATATCAAAATTCATCCTATCTCAGGGCTCTGAGCAATTGACCTCTCCATCCTGACTTTAAACAGGACAAGTGCTGGGAATTTTCTTCTGTTCGTTATTTGTGATAGGCTATTATTTTGTCTTTTGGTTTTGCACTGTAGTGTAGATCAGTAATTTCATTCTGCACCCATGACAAAAACGTGTGCTAGATTTTGGCCTAAGGTCCCATTTCGTCACTCTGGCAACTCCAAGGCCAGGTCTATGCTGGGGGGGGGGGGGGGGGGGAATTGACCTAAAATACGCAACTTCAGCTAAATGAATAGTATAGCTGAAGTCGACCTATCTTAGGTCTCCTTACCTGGGTGTCCTCGCGGCAGTGAGTCGATCGCTGTCACTCCCCTGTTGACTCCACTTCTGCCTCTTGCAGTGGTGGAGTTCCGGAGTCAACGGGGAGAGTGCTTGGGGACTGATCACTACCCACTGATCCAGCAGGTAGTGTAGACTTACCCTAACCAGGCTTAAAACCTACGTTTAATGGGTAGCTAAGGATTTCTCTGCCATCCCTCAGGGTTTTCCATTGGGGGGGTGGGGGGGACCAAGGTGCACCTTTAGTTTCTGAAGGTTACTAAAGGAATACATTGGCTTAGCACATAGACCAGCTGTTCTAGCCCTGACCCTTCATGACCCTCTCTCCATCTTTTGTGCAGCATTGCCTCTCTCAGATTATGCAAGAAGAGAGACCGTAGTGCGGCTGCTTCCCAGCACTCTAACCTCACCTCTCCACAAATCCTGTCAGTTTTATGAGTGCCTCTGTTTGCTCATGATAAGGTTCCACAGCTTTTTCAGATCGATTCATCTCATTTTGGGGTATTAGCATGGGAAACATGCCAAATCGTCACAGAGTGAGTAATGTAAATCCAGCTATCTCTTTCTGACCACATCATGAAAATGTGCATGACCAGTTAGATTCTCTGCCAGGCCCTTCCTGAATAACTAGTTTTTATGGGGACGTTCAACGATGTTTATAGTCACTGTCAAGTCATTCGTCCTTTCAGCTTTATGTGACAAATTCCACCTCTGCTGATTGAGAACCAAAATAGCCTTTGTGAGCTCTTTGTATGCTTGCTTCCTCTGTAAAGTACAAAGAAAAATAACCAGACATGGTTCCGGATTCAATACAGGACTAATCTGGTTAATTCTATGTCCTGTTTTATGCAAGTCAGCCTAGATGTAACTGGGTGTGCTGAGACAGGAGCTAACTCAACATCCTGTCACGCTAATACCCACCAGTATATATTAATCAGGACCTAATGGGAAGATGGGTAGTTGACAGAACACACACAGAGACAAACAGGCTGGCTGGATGGCATTGTTCCTGTCCCTAAAAACAAATGAGGAAGTTGGCTGTGAAATGTAGATAGCTGTGAATAACACTACAGGCTGTGATGCGTGGAACAAATATAATACAGTATGGTGTTGATGAGGATGTGGTGTGGTTGTGGTCTGGGATTAAAACCTGAACAAACTCTCTGGGGGACACTAGCCTATCATAATGGTTCCTTTGGCCTTAAAATCTGCGATGGACTAATAATCTGATTGTCTCAGGTCAATAGTCAATGTTACCCATACTTTCTGAATTGGATAATTAGATGTCCCAGTACGGACAGGCCGACCATACAAAGATCTCACTTGGAAATGGGAACTATGCCTATTAATTCCACCCTTCACCTCCTGTTGGCTGAAATTCATACAATGAAGAATGGGAAGAAAAGAATGATAATTGCACCCCTCCCTGCAGCACGATGTTTTATTTTTTGGCCAGCCCTGGAGAGGTTCCTAGTACTCCCTTCAATGTGTTTATCAATAAAGAACTTACTTAATAGCTTTCGAATGCTGGTGTTTTTCACTTAGTTGTGCGAACTGAAGCTAGGGTACAATCCAGGGAGTTTCTCTTTCTTTGCTCTTCTGAAACATTACAGTACCATATACAGCCTCACCTGCTGTATATGTATAATAGTGCCCCATTATACATGCTATATATACACACAGTGAGAGAGAGAGAAGACAGTGGGAGAAAATATTTATTATAATCCCTACTATATAGATGAGGAACTGAGGCAGAATGATATTGAATTGCCAAAGGTCACACAGGGATTCACTAACAAACATGGGAATGGAACCGAGTTCTCCTAGGTCCAGTGCCTTATTCACACAACCATCATTCCTCTCTCATAAGCTGTTTATTTGTAATGCATTTATCTATTTTTAAAGACAATACCAGAAAAAATAGAAATCCTTCAGCAAACAGCTCCATCACTTTTGTAAACAGGATTTCAAGTCCCTGGAGATTTCTGATAAGTGTTTCTGATTATTGCACTTCTAACAACTCTGCCCAGATCCTGCTCTGGGCTGTTCGAGTACAGGTGGTGAGCCATGTCACAAAAATCCACACAAATGGTGAGTCAGAAGAAAGGCAACACCTTTCCTCAGAGAATTATTCTCTGTTACGGTTTCCACCTGTGAATGTTCCTAGCACTTCATCTATTAGTAACCATTTACTGATATATATCAATTCACTGTCACTGTGTCAAACAACATTTAACTCAAGCTTACACCTGCAAGCTTTGAAAGCATACATACAAACAGAAACAGATGAGCACACTCCTTCTCTTCCTCCATCTGTTTCTTTCTTCCAGGCATCAGGATATTTTGATGACGGCATAGATTATCAGGGTTGAAAAGGAGACATACAGTTGGATGTCATTCTCATACTGGTGACAATGAAGTCATCTCCAAATCTTTCCAAGCCAACTAATATGTATGTTGAAGAGGATAGGTGAAAGTATTGATCCTTGCAGGACTTTACCAGTGAGATGTCTTGATAAAGAGGAGCAGATGCCAATCCCATCATGACTTTCTAGCATCAATCTGAAAGGCATGAATTAATTCATGGGACTGGTGCTCTGTTTACTTTTAGTAGGCCTTGTTTGCACAAATACCATATGGTTAAAGGTGCTGAAGGCTTTTGAGAGGACTAGCAACATAAGCATGGAGGTTTGTTTTCAAGCCATACCAAAAGAAGGTCATTTAAATCAGGGCTATCTCTGTGTTGTATCCATTTCTGAAGCCCAATTAAGAAGGAACCAGGATATTAACAAGGGGGCTGCTGGTATTTAGTTACTACTAAAACCTTTTAATAACCATACCCAGAAAAGTGTAATCAGTGACACCATCTCTGACTCTGTTGATTATATCAACAAAATAAAGTAGAAGAATTTCAAGTTAATTAATCAGCTAACTCAATGGAACAGTTTTGCTGTCGTGACTTGGAGACTTCAACTGAAGCTGAAAAGAAGGTTCTTTTGCTCCTTTCACTTGACTAACATATGTCTGTAGGTAGTAGGCCTTGTGTGCTTGCTGAACTAGAGTTAAGTGGGTGCTGCACCATAAGAATTCCATCGGTCTGATTTTCCTCTTCATCTATCATAGCTCAATGATGAACCAGGATGAGGAGAAGCCATGGAGTTACCATTCCAACAGCTGCTTGTACTATTCTAAAATATCATTGATATCTTGGTCTTGTAGCTGGACCTTTGTCTTTCTTGTAGGGCCTTCTGGAGATTCACCTCTATGCTTAAACACTGGATTAATCGTCCCATCCACTCATGTCTGGGTGAGGAGTGCTGCCAGATTGTGAGCTTCAGCGCCGATCATCTAATAAATTACATTGACTATATCGACCCCTAAGCGTCCATAGCAAGAGCCTGAAACTCTGAGTTTGTGCATTTTAGGTATTGTTTCAGCTGTTAAGGTTAGCAAGATAGTTAACAAATGTCCGCCTCTGGGGGTAGAACCCCTGATATTTTAATCCCTGGGAATGGGAAAGAGTTGGTCTTTGCACAGCAGATTTCATGCTCACTATACTCAGAAATACTTTTAAATTTGATACAGGTAGCTTAACGCTGTGAATATCAGGCCACTTAGGGGCCTAAATATAGATCTGGCTGCTTAAATTCTGGCATCCCAGTTTGAAAACATTGGCCTAAATCATTGGCAGATGGCAACCATATTGACTATGTGATGATGAATATTTGAATATTAATTGTGTGAAGAGTCTATGAACTTGGAAAAGTGAAAGAAACTGTAGATGGCAGGAAGAATTTTTTTGGTCTTTGAGGCTTCTATTTAGGGACAAATTTAAAACTAAACATGTGTGGTTCAGTCAAAAACATGGGACCTTGCCTGTTTTTGAGAGGAGCTGACTGAGTCACAAGGTAACAGAAAAATTCCAGTCATACCACTTTTCACTGTTACCTTGTCAGATCCTGTAACTTGAGTAGGATCAGTACCTATGTGATGAGAAGCAGGGTGCATCAAGAATTAGCTCTGGTTGTTCAGTAATTGGTGCCTTCCCTGTTAAGTTATTATAGAAACAATTCCATAGCATCCTGCTAATTTGACTCTGTACTACTGGAGGTGTCAGCTGTCAGATGAAAAATATAACCAATCTGGATAGTATAGTCACTAAAATTAGCATGGAATCACTGGTTAGCTGGATCAGAAGACCTTTTCTGTCCTGACAAAACCGGAAGCTCAGAAGCCACTATCTAACATGGCTAAAATTCCTGTATAATTTTAATAGGGTTATTCTTCACTTCTGGTGCTAAACTGCTGGTCTAATATTATTGTCATGGGCAGATATGTGTTGCATTCCACTCCAGAAGTTATGGCTTCGTTGCACTGTACTAGTGGTGAAATAATCTGAATTCTGCAGTATATGAGACCTACAGATATGAGTCTCTTCTAACTTACATTTGTGTAAATCAGCTGAGTTACTCTAGTGTAAACTGGATTACATTTTTGTTCCGTGGACATATAATGTTGAACAAAATGGGTTTCTGAATGATGAATTGAGCTATTAGGAGCTTCACAATAAAAATAAATTAGTAATAAATAATAAATAGAGCCCATGGTGGTGGTTTATTTAATTAGTCAATTGCTATCGGTGGATGGATAGATAGATAGTGTGTACGGTATATACTTGTTCATTAGCCCATTTGTTTATAAGCTGACCCCCCCAAGACGGATAGGTAAAAATAGCAAAAACTGTACGACCCTTTCATTAGCTGACCCTATATTTATGGGGTTGGCAAACTTTGGCTCCGAGCCCATCATGGTAAATCACTGGCAGGGTGGGATGTTTTGTTTACTTGGAGCGTCTGCATGCACAGAGCCCTTCAGCTCCCAGTGGCTGCGGTTTGCCATTCTTAGCCAATGGGAGCTGCAGGAAGTAGCACCATCTTCTGACCCGTTGACTGCATTGCTGATACAGCATTTCTGAAATGATTTTTCTATCATTTCTGAGGGAATGGACACCTGTGTGTCCTTGAATCACTGATCGATCAGATTGATTTCGGACTTCATAAGATTCCCGCCTTTTGTCAACTCCATGCTTGAGCACGTCCATTCAGACCACATTTTGCATAGTCTGTCTTTAAAGCGTTTGTTCAAGTAGACATCAGGTGGTTGTAGAACTGAAATTAAGCCTCCAGGTATTACAGTCAAAGTAGTTTTCATATTTTTGGCCACATTTTTTACTGTATCCATCTTGTGTGCCCTGAACATGTCCCACACAGGCATTGGCTGGGAACGGTGAACTGTGGCCACAGGGAGCTGAGGGGCTCCATGCCTTCGGGCATTCCAGGTAAACAAAAGGATAATGTATTAGATATTCAATTCAATTCGATAATTCCATAGAGTTCAAAATCATCAAATTTTGGTGTAGACCCATTTATAAGCCAACCCCTGTTCTTTGACACTTTTTTACAAAAAATATTTGGCTTATGAATGAGTATATATGGTATATACTGTCTGCAAAACACCTTAAGCTCTGGTTATTTAGATAAAATTGGTTATATTAATGTAAGTATAAGGGATTGCTACTAATTGGGAAAATAGAATTGTTTTTTATTTCCTTCTGTGGCCATGAATCCCAGAGCAAACACTGAAATATTTAATCTTGGTTTATGAGAGGATTTTGAATGAGCAGAAAGCTGTTGGCTCCTCTGCACAGCTTGTTTTGGAGGAAATAAAAATGGTTGTTTATTTAATTCATTCCACATCTGTTTAACAAAACGGATGACTGAATTAAATTGTTCTGTGCTGTGAATAACATATATGCTGATGGCGTCTGAAGCTTCTGGCTGTACTTTCCCAACACCTTTCTGTGCCATTTCCACTAGGATCTGCGTAGTCTGAAAATAACCCATATGTGTGTCATGCTATCTTTAAACAAATTTCAAGGCAAACATTCTACTGCCACAGAGCTCTGCTGCCATGTGTGTGTGTGTGTGTGTGTGTGTGTGTTTGTGTGCATGCAGCAACCTTAAAGGAAAGTCACACATACACTTTGTACTGTCCCTGGCTTTTGTGGTGAGAGTGGGCAAGTATGGGCTGAACCAGAGCCATGTGAGTGTGGTGACTCCTGGCCTCTGAAATAGCTCATAGCAATATAGGGGGCAGGGCAGAGTGGAGCAGGGCCGGCGACAGGGTGGTACAATGGTTACAGCTGTACCGGGCCCCGGACTTCACGGGGGGCCCCCTGAAGTCCGGGGCCGGTACAGCTGTAACCGTTGTCCGGGGCTGTGAGTGAGACGCGCTCACCAGCCCCCCTCCCCTGGCACCCAGCAGCCAGCCCCGCCCCCCCTTTGCTTCTCCCGGCCGGCCACGCGGCCGCAGCACATGCCGGGGTTGGGGCCCGCTGGAGGTAGGAGACCGGCCGGGGGGTGGGGGCTGCGGGAGATCGGCGGGGCGGGGGGGGGGCGCGGGAGGCAGGAGACCGGCCGGGGGGGGGGCCGGGAGGCAGGAGATAGGGGGGGGCGCGGGAGGCAGGAGACCGGCTGGGGGGGCCCACGGGAGATCGGCGGGGGGGGGCCGCGGGAGGCAGGAGATCGGTGGGGGGGGGGAGCTCGGGAGGTAGGAGACCGGCCGGGGGGGGGGGTCGCGGGAGATCGGCCGGGGGGGGGGCCCACGGGAGGCAGGAGATCGGCGGGGGGGGCGGGGGGCTCGGGAGGCAGGAGACCGGCCGGGGGGGGGCCGCGGGAGATCGGCTGGGGGGGAGTCTAGAAATAAGGTGGCGATTATTTAGCCTATACATAAAGCTGGCTCTGACAATTGTAATGATAATGATATATAACACATCCCAAAGATAGACAATACAATACAATATATACATGAGTATTTGGTTCTCCAATCCCTTTTGTCCGTTGGGGCAGTGGATACATGCTGTGGATAATACATCTTGCCATCTGAATTTTTGAAAATAAATGAACATTTAGAATGTAGTTACCTGGAATTTCCATTTCCTGGGTTCATGGCACAGCCCATCTACAGTATAACCAGAGTGGTTCCAGGACATGGGGAATGGGTAGGATGTGAGGAATCTTGTGTATCAATGAAACCAATGGTAGTTTTGACACTGATTTTATTGGGATGAAAATTTGGCCCCTGTTTCTCAGCTTAGCTCCATGGAAGCCTACAAAGTTTTGGTGCACATTGGGAGTACAGGGTGTGAAAGGGGCTGATGCAGTCATGACTATATGGCTCTACCAACTGTTTCATCACAAGGAAAGGGGTCTGGGTGCAGTGGAAGCTACTCCAGTGCCTTGCCCCCTAAACCCCCACATTCAGCTCCTAAGGAAAGTATCACCACACAAGCAGGCTGCATGGTCTGCATCTGTTGACAGGATTCTGTCCTTCATAAAAAAGTAAAACCTTGGTCTTTTTTGTTGCACAGATTATGAATTTTTGGCCTTATCATGCCTCACGCCATACGGTCACATTTCAGATCAGCAGAGGTGCTCAAGATGGTTTTCTGTTGGTATTTTAAAAAATGGTGTAGGGGCTTCTGGCAGGGTTTGTGAGAGTCCCGTGGCTTTGGAATTCACTCCCCAGCCCCTTTGGTCTGGAATAGCTTAGCTCTGAGGTCCATGAAGGCATTTGAAAATGGCATTGAAAAAGTTAGGCTACTTAAAAAATCCCCATCCTGCCATAAAATCCCCCAGTCTGACTGTCTGGGGATGGGTTACATAAAACCCTACTGCTGCACGTAGGATATCTCATATGATATATTCTTTAAGTTATGTCAAGCGTGTTTAGCACCTACAGATATGCTCCCTGCTTCAACATTTGCAAATAAATTAAATAAAAAATATCCCACATTACAAGATCAACCAATTATTCAGGACATCAAGGTTTGATTGTTCCTACATGGCACCATAGGACACAGTGCTGCTGTTACCAGGACATGTTAACGAGACAACATAACCTGTTACTGCTGTTAGTAACTTCAAGGACCTTTCTGGTGCTTTGATAACATTCTGTTATAATGATGTCCCAACCCAAGGGCTCATTTTTAAACCACTTTTTTTGTGCCTGGTGTGGTCATTTACACCCGTGCAAAGGAAGGGCAAACCAGATATAAAACGCTGCCATTCTGATTGGTTAGCATTTAAACTTGTCGTGAAAACAATGACACCAAATATAAGGAAGTGGAGTGTCAGGTCTGATTCATCCACTTTCCACGATTATTGGGCACAGTTCTCCTTTTGCTTTCAGTACCAATAAAAGAGGAGAAATGGGTTCTTGAAACACAAATGTGTGTTTTTTTTTTTCAAAACAATTGCCTTTGTTAATCTGTTGGCTGTTGATCTTTCCGCCCTTCTTCTGTTGACTCTCAGGTGTATATGATGGCACCCCAGGCAATAAGCAAAGTGATCCTACATGCTTCACTTAAGCAGTTCAAACAACTCTAGATCACTTAGTTTCTCAGCAAACAAACACTGATGATTATTTTCAGAAGTATGGACACAAGTGGGGAATTAGTAGATCTGTATTTCTCAATCTTTATTTCTCAGTGTCAATGGACTTGCACTAGGATGAAATCAGTGTGAATGAGAGCTAGTCACCTTGTGTTTAGTATAAAATACTAACTACATTAATCATATACCCATTTGCTTGCACACTGATCCTTTTGACACAGCACTTCTAGAATTTTAAATAGGACTTATTGAGAAATAAAGATCTACTAATTCCCACGTGTCCATGATACTTCTGAAAATAATCATCAGTATTTGCTGAGAAACTAAGCTGTTTGAACTATTTAAGTGAAGGGTGTAGAATCACTTTGATTATTGCCTTGGTTGCCTTCATATGCACCCGGGGAGTCAATTTTGACAAGAAGGGTGGAAATATCAGCAGATTTAGCAAAGGCAATTGTTTTGAAAAAAATCATTTATGTTTCTGTCTATGTCCTCCTTAGAAGGGCAAGTTTTATTTGTAGGCTTAAACTGCAAATATAACTGCTGACTGTCAATACATTCAGCATTTCCTAGGCAAATTAGAAATTAGAAAGGAATATAAAAATATGATTGGGGTTGAGAGGGGCACACAGGTGGAGATGTCACTAAGCACATATCAAATAGTTTTGTTCATTCCAATAAGATGGTTACATTATTTTAATCTGGATGGGTTCTCAGTCAGATTCTGACCTCAGTTATGTGGTGAGTGACTCCAGAGTAACTCCTCTGAAGCCAGTGGGGCTATTGGTCCCTTCCCACCCTGATATTCTATGATTCTATGATTCTATACGTTTCACATAACTGAGATTCGAATCCGACTGCATGAGAACTCTTATCACTGGGCTAAAAGTTAGGAGACCACCTCCTCGTCTTGAAAAAGAAAAGTCACAGCTGTGACTCCCAAGTGGAGAGAGGTGCCTCCCTCTGGTCTGGGTTTAGACCCCTAACCCCTTTGAGGGGTGGAGCTTTAGGCCCCAGCCCTGTAGGTGGCATTTCCTATTGGTTAGTTTAGGTGGCTCATTGTTGAACATCCTGTTTTTGCAAATCACATTCTTAAGTTCCTAACTATGTCCAGGAATTGACTAGGGAGACTGGGTACCTAATGGAGGGTTATGACTTCCATTTGGCAGCAGGACACCTAAAAGTTAGGTGATGCAACATGAAACTGCAACATCAACAACCTTCTTGTGATTCCCAGCTATATTTTTTAATGGAAGCTGGGATTCTGATCTTATCCTCTGACTTCTGGAACTCAAGCCCTAGGCATGGTCAATGGCTAACCCAGCCCTGCCCAAAGGATAAAAGAAAAAGTGAGTATTGGAGTAAAGATATTCCCTATTTAAGAAACAAACTAATATACACCCCCACCCCCAATCCTCCTCCCACACACTTTCACTAAATGATCCTTCCTGTAACTTTACAAGAATGACAGGTGGGGCCAGCTTTATTGGAATGCATCAGCATTGCAAAGCAGGCAGAGTCTACCTGTGAATTTGATCTCTGAATAATTTTAATTTGTAGAAATGAGACATCGGATCAGTGCAACAAGTTATGAATGGAGGTGGTATTGCTTACTTGCTTGAACATTGTTTTCCTGGATGATGAAATGTTTTCTGTGGAAAATCGGAGTTGATCTCTGTCCTCTTGCCTGACTTCAATGATTGTGCACAGATTACAGACAAAGTAGAGTGCTACTGCCAGGGTTCTTAGTCATGCCAAGCATTCTTCATAGCACATATCTCCAGTTGTGTTTTCTTCCATCCTAATTTGTAATAATGCCATTGCATTAATTTGGTCTGGCCTTTTCAGTGACCCTTCATTTCTAGTAGTGACAAAGACTAACACAGCTACCTTCATTTCTATAGATTCATAGGTGATTGGGTCAAACATGCCCATTCATTCATCTAGTCTGATCGCTATAACACACGCCATGGAATTTTATCTAGCTACTCCACATTGACAATTTAATCCAGAGGTCTCAAAGTCCTGACCCCTGAGCCATCTGCGGCCCAAGAACTTCCCCACTGCGGCCTGCGTTGGAGACACCCATGCAGCTACACTGTCGGCTCTGTCTGCCACAGGGACTGCCTTCTGCAGCTCCCATTGGCTGGGGGAGAGGGACAGAGATACCATTACTAGTTGCTGTTATTTCTTATGCTACATGTCATGCTTTGAGATCTCATGAGGCTTCCCTTTTTAGAAGTCCACGGTTGTCGTCATCTTACATTCAGTGATTGTGGTTGCCTAAATTATTATAAGACATGCTGTTTGCTTCTGCCCAGCTTACTAAGCAATCTAGATCACGCTGCATCAGTGACCTGTTCTCTTCATTACTCCCTCAATTTTTGTGTCACTTGCAAATTTTTGTTGGTGATGATTTTGTTTTCTTCCGGGTGATTGACAAACATGTTAAAGCGTGTAGGGCCAAAACCCACCCGGAGGGACTCCATTAAAAACACACCCTCTCCAAGATGATTCCCTGGTTACAGTTGCCTTTGAGGCCCTATCAGTTGGCCATCGTTTAATCCATTTGCTGTGTGCCATGTTAATTTCATATTGTGCTCATTTTTAAATCAAAATGTCATGCATTGCCAAGTCATATGCCTTACAGATGCCTGAGTGTATTACATCAACACCATTACCTTTATCAGCCAAAGTGTAATCGCCTCAAAAAAAGATATCAGATTAGTTTGACAGGAGCTATTTTCCATCAACCCACATTGATTGGCATTAATGATATTACCCTCCTTTAATTCTTTATTAATCAAGTCATGTACCAGCTATTCCATTATCTTGACAGGGATCGATGTCAGACAGACAGACCTATAATTACCTAGCTCATGCTGTGCCCCCTCCAAGGATGGCTAAGCTACCCATACAATGTGTGTGTCCCAGGACCTGCCCCCCTCAAAGGGGAATTCGGCCGACTGAGGTGCCCCTCCATGCCAACTCAGGTGTTCCTGAAATTGTCTAGGGCAACAACTGCCCAGGTTAGGGAGGAAGGAAGGATGGTTTGTGGTTAGAGCACTGGACTGGAATTTAGGAGCTTTATGGTTCAATGCTCAGCTGTGACACAGACCTCCTGTGTGGTCTTGGTTGGGAGACATTTAGCACCTGATTTTTTTAAAGGTGCTGAGCTTCCACCATTTGACTTCAGCTGGCATTGGGAATGCTCAGTGCTTCTTGCAATCCAGGCCCTCAGCTTCCTCCTCTGTAAAGTGGGGATAATATTTCTTGTCTCTCACCCTTTATATTGTCTGCCAGCTGTTCTGGGAAGGGATTCACTATGTGTGTGTACAGCACCAAGCATGATAAGCCCCCAGTGAGTTGGGACTTCTAAGGGTATGTCTGGGCTGCAGTTAGATACCCACAGCTGGCCCATGCGAGAGGACTCAGGCTCATGGAGCTCCAGCTGCGTGGTGGTTGAACTATGGTGTAGTTGTTCCAGCTCAAGGTGCAGCCCAAGCTCTGGGACTTTCCTACCTCACAGGGTCCTAGAGCCCCAGCTGCAGCCTGAGCCCAAATGTCTACATTGCAGTTAGCCAGCCCCTCAGTCCGAGCCCAAAGACCTGGAGTCAGCTGGCACAGGCCGGCCAGGGGTCTTTTAATTGCAGTGTAGACACAATGTTAGTGCTAGTGCAACATAAATAATAATAATCATCACCATTGTACAAATTGTACCACCATCTCTACTCAAAGGCTTCCAAAAGGTCTTTTTCAAAGACCATAAAAACAATGGACATAATCAAGAAAAGCTGGAGATACTTGGTTTTTTGTTGTTGTTGTTTTGGTTTTAAAACATTGGATTAAGGCAAAGTTACAATAAAATATTGACATACTTCATTCCTCGTTACTTATTCAGGATCAGGTTAATATTCATGGAACCTGGCTAAATGTGTAATTCTGTTAATGATTCTGTTAATGATTTGGGATCTCAAACAGTGTTCACTATTTATTTCTAAATTGTGGCCATTAAAATCCACAGGAGTAGCAGTGTTAGCTCTGGAGTCTTGGCCAAATTCCAATGTGGGTAATTCCACTCTGCCTACTTAAATTTGCCCTGTACTTTCAGTTGCTGTAATTAAGGTATTCTTCTTTTCCTATCCTAAGTGTGTTCTCAAACAGCTGCCCCAGAAATGCCTTGCATTTCAGTGATGGGTATGCCATTCCCTATTATTATGCTGCTGGCTAGGTAAAGAACACAGTATCAAGGTTTGAAACCACCTCTTTTCTTTTGTTCATGCAACGATCCAAAAAGTTTACATTGGAGCAGATATTTTTCCATGCTTAGCCTCAGCCAAATATGAATTTTCCTGATGGAACAAAGAAGTACCATATATTTTATCCAGCAATTCAGTGTGTATTTTTCATATAATGTTGTTTGTCCTTGTGATTGATCCTCCTACCATCTTTATTTCCTAGCTCTTGTAAAATGTCCTTATTTTAGGCAGGGATATATTATGCTAAAGGGGGTCAGAGAGATATTATTGTTGTAATAACTATAAGAAAAACGATAAAAATCTATGTCAAGAAAGAAAGAGAATGTATGAACCTTGAAACCTGGCATGTGAAGAGTGCCCATTTGGTGTTACATCTGCTATCTACTTTGGGTAATATTATATGTGAATCAAAATCACTTCTGAGCATGTTCAATGGACATTGGCTGATTATTATTTTTGTAGCAAAGTTTAAGGAAGCTCCATGCCGTTTGTGACATCGCGGTGCACATCCTCATTGCCCAACCCAAATGTTCGCCCCAGCAGTTAGAACATTATGTTGGGACTCAGGAGACGGGGGGAGAGGGGGTTGATTTCCTGCTCAACCATAAAGACTCTGTGTGACCTTTGGTAAGTCATTTACGACATGTCCATACAAGCAGCCACAGCTGCGCCACAGTAATAGAGTGGTTATGGCAATGGAAGGATTTTTATTACTGGAGTAAATCCATCCCCTCAAGAGGCGGTAGTTACATTAATGGATGAATTCTTCCGTCAACCTAGTGGTGTCTAGAGGGGGTTTAGGTCAGCTTAACTGTGTCTCTCAGGGGTTTTCACATCCTTGAGCAAAGTAGCTAAGTGATCAGGTGTGGACAAGGCCTTAGTATCTCTGTGCCTCCATTCCCCAACTTTAAAATTGGGATAATAGTTGTTTCCTACTTCCTAGGGGTGTTGTGATTATAAATATATAAAAGATTGTGAGGTGCTTAAATACCTTGGTAATGGGAGCCACATAAATACCTAAACAGAACATGCATGGTGGAAGTTATCTCACTGAACTACTCACAGCCAGCATCTCAAAGAAAATCTTGTCTTAATTTCAGGGACAAGAGAAAGCTGTGGGTCTAGGGTTGCCAACCCTCCCAGATTGGCTAGGAGTCTCCCAGAATCAGCCTCAATCTCCATGTGGCTACTGAAAGCAATCCAGGATATTTTAATGGGCCAGTTGGTGGCACAGCAGGGCTAAGGCAGGCTCCCTACCTGCATTGGCTCCGTGAGGCTCCCGGAAGTGATCAGCACATCCCTCTGGCTCCTAGGCACAGGGCAGCCAGGTGGCTCTGCACGCTGCCCCTGCCTGCAGGCACCACCCCCATTGCTCCCACTGGCCGTGGTTCCCAGCCAATGGGAGTTGCGGAGTCGGTGCTTGGGGAACCAAACTCCCTCCCAGAGCCCACACCCTGCATCCCCTTCTGCACCCCAAACCGCTGCCCCAGGCTCAGCCCAGAGACCCCTTGCACACTCTGAACCTCCCCCCCCCCACCACTCAGCCCAGAGCCCGCACCGCTCCCACCCCAATCCCTCGCCACAGCCTGGTGAAAGTGAGTGAGGGTAGGGGAGAGCAAGCGACAGAGGGAGGAGGGAATGGAGTGAGTGGGAAGCAGGGCCTCAGAGAAGGGGAAGGAGAGGGGCTGGGCCTCAGTGAAGGGGGAGGCGTGGGTGTTTGGGTTTGTGAAATTAGACAGTTGACAATCCTGTGTGGGTCCCATACAGTCAGGGACTGTCCTCCGTGTTTGGTGTGCTCTGAAACCTTTTTTCTTTCCCATTTAAATACACATTAAGGCCCCTATCCCCCAAACACTTATGCATGGGCTTTATTTTCTACTGTGAACAGTCCCATTGACCTCAGTGAGACTCTATGGGTTAATAAGAATGTACCTAGGGGTACTCACAACAGCAAGTCCCAGAGCCCAGTTCAACTGACTCAAACTCATGCAAGGCTAAAAATAGCAGTATTGACCTTTGGGCTCAGACTGGAAAAGACCAGTGAGGAGTAGGTGGGTCTCAGAGCCAGGCTCCAGTCCAAGCTTGAATGTCTACACTGATATTTTTAGCCCCACAAGCATGACCCCCATGAATCCAAATCATTTGACCAGGCTCTGAGATTCACTGCTGTGGGTTGGTTGTTTTTTTTCTGTGTAGACATTACCTTGGTTGTTACCTAATCATGGGGTCAACAGGGTTGCTTACGCACAGATTTGCACCAGTTAAATTGATGCAAATCTCTGTGTGAGTACTTTCCTTTAAGTTTAAGAGTGACTTATTTTGGTTGATCTTAAATCTGTTCCTAATTGATTTAAGCTAAACCAAAATAAGCCTGGTTTAAATCAAAATAAGAGTGTCCACACAGACTTCTGTATCCGTTTACACTAAATAGTGTAAAAATATCACCTTTAGGCTATGTCTTCACTGTAAAAAAAAAATGTGTTTTTTACCTCAAGATCAGGAGTGAAAGTAGGCAGTACAGTGCACCGGTAAAAAGTGGCCACCAGTACCGGCCTGTATGTAGTACTGGCCTGCGGCAGCACTTTAACATCACTGCCCCCTTTTGCCCCCTCCCTCATCGGTGGCTGCCGACGGGTTGGGGGACAAAAGCAGGAGATGCCCTGGAGCCCAGTGATTTAAATCGCCTTTTAAATCACCGCTGGTGCCCCAGGCGATGCGGGCCAGGCAGTGCGGATGTGCTGGTTGGGGGAGGCTGACCCCCATCCCCACCTCTTCCACCCGAAGCTCCGAGGCTTCTAGGGGCCCAGAGCCGGGCCCCGTACCAGTAAGTCATCTTGTAGGGTGACCAGACAGCAAGTGCGAAAAATCGGGACAGGGATGGGGGTAATAGGAGCCTATGTAAGAAAAAGACCCCAAAATTGAGACTGTCCCTATAAAATCAGGATATCTGGTCACCCTACGTCTGTGCTACTTTCACCCTGCTCGATAGCAATCCTGAATGATGTATATCTCAATGTACAATCCTAGTGGGGATAAGACAAAGGTAGTTTTTACCTCAATATAGCTAGTTGAGATCATTTCTACACCCCCTATGTGGGGTTCACCTCTGGTAGCTGCATTGAGGTTAAAACTATCTGGGCTTTTTCTCCCATGAGATCTGACACTGAGCTATCTATCCTGAGTTAGGAATCTTGATGTAAAAAGAGACCTTTTATAGCCATGAAGGCATCTTCTTAGTTACACGGGTACAACTCTGCATGTAGGGAAGGCCCAACTTTCCATCCTTTCAGTGGCCACAATATCACCATAAACTGTTGTTCTGCTGTCCAACCAGGGCCGGCGACAGGGGGGTACTATGGGTACAGCTGTACCGGGCCCCGGACTTTAGGGGGGCCCCGGTACACAGCTGTACCCGTAGTCGTCCCCCCTTGTCGCCGGGCCTGGAGAGCGGGGAAGGGGCGGGGAGGCGGTGCGGCTCTCCCCCGGACGAGCACGCGCGTCCCCGGCAGGAGCAGTGAGCCCGGCCGGCGGCAGTGGCACAGTCTGGGGGAGAAAGTGCGGGGGAAGGCTCCGCAGAATGGTAGGGCTTCCCCCGCCGGGTCCGGGGGAGAAAGGGCGCGGGGGAGGGGGGAGAGAAAGAAAGGGCGCGGGGGAGGGGGGAGAGAAAGAAAGGGCGCGGGGGAGGGGGGAGAGAAAGAAAGGGCGCGGGGGGGGGGAGAGAAAGAAAGGGCGCGGGGGGGGAGAGAAAGAAAGGGCGCGGGGGGGGAGAGAAAGAAAGGGCGCAGGGGGGGAGAGAAAGAAAGGGCGCAGGGGGGGGAGAGAAAGAAAGGGCACGGGGGGGGAGAGAAAGAAAGGGCGCGGGGGGGGGAGAGAAAGAAAGGGCACGGGGGGGGGGGGAAGCAGCAAGGGCAGCTCACGCCGCTCCTGGGCTCGCGCTGCCACCAGCCGCTGTCAGCTGGGGGGGGGGGGGGAGCGCCGGGCTGGGCTTCCCCCCCCAGCCGCTGTCAGCTGGGGGGGCCCCCAAATGATCAGAGTAGGGGGCCCCCAAATGATCAGAGTAGGGGGCCCCCAAATTTCTGTCGCTGGCCCTGTGTCCAACTATCCCACCCTTGCAGAAAAGTCCCTCTGGTAAAGCAATATTATCATCCAGAAGTGTTAATTCATTCACCCCTCATCATTTCAATGAGATGGATGCACTTCCTCAGTCTTTATCCTATTCTCCTCAATGAGGTGTCAAATTAAAAAAAAATTGGGACCCTTTAAAGGTTATTTTTTAAAATATGAGTAATTTCTTCTATCCTGGACCTCTTGTATTTAAAAAAACCCCAAGATAATCAAATACAAAAACCAGTTGTCACAGTTTAAAAAAAAAGGTTGGAAAATGTAAAATTCCTACAGAAACATTGTGCATCCTGCATATTTAATTTTTGTGGTATATATATATATGTATATATTTATAACTTAAACATAAGTATATTAAGCTGCTATATATGTAACAAGGAAATCAGAATTAGACAATCCTATGAATTTGCAAAATAACAAGGCTAATGTTAGTGTAGAAAGGTGACCTTTGCTATTTTCTCACGGTTAAAATATACATTTTAAATGCATCACCTTAATGGTAAATTAACATATGTATTTGCAGTTAAAGCGTAGGGTTTGTTACAGAGAGAACATTTGAATCCTTCATGAAGAAGGGCATTGTTATAAATGCAATGTATTATTATCGCTGTTAATATATTAACAAGAACAGTTTTAAAGAAGGTAAATTATTTGTTCAATCAATATTGCTTTAACCACAATCGATATCTACGTACAATATTAATGGGATTGAATCTAATCCATAACTATCTCGAAGTCTAACTGAATTCCATTTATAATGCATTAACAGCAGGAAAAGAGAGATAATTTTGGAAGTGTAGAATGTTTGTATTTTGCCCAATTTGGCTAGTGATGTTCCTATACGAGGCCCTTTTTTGTAGCACACAACTCACCCACTCTCTGAGATGCACACCATTTTGAATGCTAATGGAGCACCACATTTTTGATAAAATATAATCCAATAATGTTCCTGGAATATATGGTAAAAAAAATACTTGTTTTATGCCATGATGCTGTCATAGTCTATGGCCGTCAAAGTCATATCTTCAACTTAGAAACCCGAAGGCTGGAAGAAAATTTATTGAATCTACCATACATGGTTAATTTTTCAATTTACTGCAGGTAAAAAGAAGCAAAATGTTTAATTTCTCAGTTTGAATGAATGCTTGCAATGCCATGATGTCACATTCAGATCAGAAATATGAAGTGAAAAATGTTTGATGGATCATGGCTAGATTAATATGAAAACGCCTTAGTTTGTCAGAACTACCACCTGTATGACACTTTTCCCTTAAAAAGAGAAGCTATTCTCTATCAGCCAATCCCCTCTTGTGTGCTGTTTATTTAAGCCTCATGGTGGGTTGGACTTAAACAAATACTCCCAGAGGCTTTATAACAAGTTTTCCTCTAACTCTTGTTCACTTCATTCTGTCTAATGCCAAAAGTATTAAGGAAATTCTAGCAATAAAATTCCTTTCTTCCCACATTCACTGCCAAGTGACTTGCAATTATAACTGATAACTAGGGCTATTGTTTTGTTACTGCATATTTTAAGGAAAAGTCATAAGTTGGTCCTAGTGAAAAAAGCAAAATCACTGACAAATAGTTTTTAAAAAGTCAAAAGCACTGCTTTGGACTCAAGCAACCTTTGTCTTTTCAGTTTTCTGCAAATAGCTTATCCAAAGTGCTGTACAATTGTTAGCTAACAGTACAAACAATATTTGGAAAGATCTTTAAGTGGGTGGTAGAGACCCTCCACGATTTTCAAGTGGTCTGTGGCAAAATAAGTAAGACTACAAGAACAATCAAGGTACCTCACTCTGTTTTCATTTACTTCCTATTACTTATAGGAGGAGGATGAAGAAAAAAAGAATGAAAACCGGGGCTGGGAGAGAGATAAAAGAGAATGTTCCTTTTCTTGGCTAGGTCCCAAGGAGGGGCCCCCAAAATGAATCTGACATGGCTGGGGGGGGGGGGCACCACTGGCTGTCACGTCACCTGAGCTGGGGATACCGTGTTGACTGATCCCCAGAGTTTCCAGCCTACGTGGGCAGTACAGCAGACATGGCCCTGCTCACTAATCCTCTCCACTCCCTAGCACACCCACCACTTCCTTCCCCCCTGCCCCGTGCCTCTTAAGACTTAGCCCTCTCACTTTTAAAAATGTTTGCTTGCTTCTCCCCCCGAGACTTTTCTGGCAGCCCTAGTGCCAGGTATCCAGTTTTAGACTGGAAACTCCAGTAGAAAACGGGGCCTGAGTGTCCGGTTAGCAATACTGACTGGAAACTAAAAGTCCGGTTACAGGAGTAACCATATAGAATCATAGAATATCCGGGTTGGAAGGGACCTCTGGAGGGCATCTAGTCCAACCCCCTGCTCAAAGCAGGACCAAATCATCCCAGGCAGGGCTTTGTCAAGCCTGACCTTAAAAACCTCAAAAAAAAAACCCCCAAAAAATATGAACCCAACACATTAGCCTCCAGAGGGCTGGAAGAGAACCTGTCCTGCTGCTGTGGGAGGAGTGGCATGTTAGTGCAGAGAGAGATGAAGAGAATGGGCTAGAACCAATACGGGGGATCCTGTTTACCCCCTCCCTAGCCCTGCTGTGCTTGCCATTTACCCCGTTCCCTCCCTTGCTCAAGGGACCAACCCTAGCACCCACCCTCACTGTGCTTTTGCCCCCCCGGGTCCCTTTTACAATCATTCCCAGGGAGGGGGGGGGCACAAATACGTTTGGCACCAGGCTGACAAAAAGTTAATACAGTCCTGTAAAGTAATCAGCCTCAGAACTGCTCTAACTTTATGTCTAATGCAGTAGCCCCCAAGGGAGCAACTCCCTCACAGAACACATTCCTGACCCATCCCCTACATTCTCCAGGGCCATTTCTGCCATCCCTTAGGTCCCTTTATACCTCTGCAATGGCACAGAGCTGGACTGAAAAATCATCTTCCTGGCCCTCAATCTGTAATTCTGCCCTGGGTGCTAAAGTTTAGCCCTCAACCAAAATAAGGGGGGAAATATATGTTTTAAAATGTGGAGCTTTAGACTGGGTTTATGGTTGTCTCTGCTTGCAATAGGCATCATCTTGGGTTACTATACATAGATAAATAAAGGTCTCATTTACACATACTCTGCTTCTGTGACTGAGACCAGAGCTCACCTCCTTCCACTAAAAACAGAAAAGTGTCCAATGTTCTTGAACCAAATCCTGGCATCAAACAAACCAAACTTTGGAATATTCAGATTCTGGATCCTAATTTACATGTTGGGCCCATTACACCAAAAGAGAGAAAATAAGCAGGCAGGAGACTCTTTTGTGGCTTCCAACAGTGTTCTTTATTTACAGTGCAAGCCCCACCACCAAAATACAGCTTTACAGGTTTCAAGTAAGCTCAGGTTTTAGCTCAGGCCCAGCCCTCACTTGGCTGGCCTCAGGAACAGTTAGCTCAGCTACCTTCCTCAGCTCTACTCCCTTCCCTGTACCTTCTCTGTCTCCTTCTCTCTCCACCGTGGGCTTCCACGCTGACAGGCTTTTATCCTCTGGAGAGACTGCCAGGTGCAACACATAACCCTGAGCCCTCTGCAGCCCAGGTGGCTGATTAGCCTTCCCTCACTCGGAGGTTTGCAGAGGCTTCCCTGCTCTCTTAAAGGGGCAGCAGGGCTGGGTCAGGCCCCACCCTGCCACAGTATTGTATTCCCCCCACTCTCTAATATTGCCATTTTCATATCCTGTGTATGGTGAGTTTGTGATGCATCAGCAGAAGCAGCACGTCCTCACATTCCAGAGAAATCTGTGATAGGCACTAGGCAGCCTTAGAAACATCGTAGTCCTCAAGTCCATACCACTTCTGGAGCTGGAAGGGTTAACGGAGCATAAAGTAGCTATTGACAAATTGTAAAGATTCAGAGATGTTGCAACCAGTCCAGCGAGAAAAGAGATCTGTTCATATGTGGTTTCATGGTCTGTACACCAAAAGGAAGGTCAAAACTTTTCTTGTTATAGGTGTTTGGGGTTGGCTCCTAATCTGATCAAGCTGATCTCACCCTTGGGAAAATTCTTAATAATTTCCTCCTAACAAGAAATCAAAGACTTTCCATGACTTCCTTCTGGCATACCGTGCATATAATACGATACATACTGTACTGTGTGGGGATAAACTCTATGGATATAAGTTTAATAGCTGCAATAAACTATCTTTTCTGTTTGAATCCTAACTGCATCCTATATGTTCAGTTAGTTAGACAGCTCAGTCTTACTTGGCTCACTGAAAATGGCAGTTCACTATGTTAACAACATCTAAAATCAGAATGGCCACTGTAAGCAGAGTCAGGATGAGCTCTACCCTGACACCTGGTGGTGAGTTATGGAAAAGGACTTCAGGGGCTGAGCTCATTTACGCGGGCGTATCCACCCCACCTACCATGATGGGATTGCTTGCCCAACTGGTCACTTTGGCTGCTGTGGAATCCCCAGTCTCTTTGTTATTGGGGCACGTAATAAAGTGGTGTTAACCTGGTTATGTGAATCAAGGACAGTAGAACTGTACTTGGCATTTTATGACGGAGGGATAAGTTTGACCTCAACTAAGTAGCACTCGCTAGTCAGGGGACATGGGTTCCAAAGTACAGTGAACTGAGCGAGGCTGGGGACCTGGCAGTGTGGGCCCCTTCTGAGGACCCCAAACACCACTTTGACGTCTTCTCTCTCTACTATGTAATAACAGAGCTAATTTTGACTCCATTAGGAGTTCTGTTACATGCTGCAGAGCTGAAGTCATTGATACCTACTTGCTTACACCTACTTTGGGCTAGTGTTGCACCAGCACTGATGCTCCCCTCCTACCAGCTGAAATCACTAATAAGATGAAATCACTGAGAGCTGTTTTGAGGGCAGGGTCTGGAGTTACATTGTGAGCAGCTAGCAGGATGGATGGTGGAGCGGAGTGGCTTGTGGTGAAGACTGCAGCAGAACCCTATGGAGAGGGTGTGGCAAGGACAGCAAGGTAAACTCTGCAGATGAACTTCTGAACTTTGGGGGGTGAGGTGGCACTGACCAAGGACAGAAATGGTGGGAGGGGTGACTTTGGGTTGCTGGACTTAAGACCCGGAGTGAGGGAAGGACACTACCAAACTTACTTGCTAGATAGGTAGTATCATTATGGAAAGACAGACTATAAAAGGTTATTGCAAACTCTCCTAGTTTAAATCCTGGATTTGAATGACATTTTTCATTAAATATTGTAAAGGGAAATAGTTTCATTTTTTTTAACTGTGGGGAAAATGTCTTTGTTTCGACTTAATTGGGAACACTAATTCATTTTGTAACAGAAAAGGAGACTTACAGAGACATTTTGGCAATGATTCTCTTGCTACACTGGTGTAAATCAGAAGTCTCTCCATCAATATGAAAGGAGTTACACCAGTAAAAAACTAGTGTGAGAGGATTATTAGGTCCAAGATATCATCTATTTAAATGTATATGTTTAGACATACTGGGAAGGAAGTTCTCACAGGCTAAGGCTGCATGGGGCTTTTGTGAATGTTATCTATGTGGGAAGAGAATTTTTATCTAAGGAGTCTCAAATAAGAGTGCCAGATTTTCTACTTCAATCTGGCTGTGCAATGGAGTCCAAATCTGATTGTACCTAACCATCTGAGAGTTCCCTGAACATGTGGGTGGGGAGAACTCTCACACCATCTTCCATGGCAGCAACTGGAGCCATACCAAGCTAGTAGAAATTAGAACCATCATCCCGGGTGCAGATTCTCTCTCCAATCCAACTTGCTCCCCCTTGTTGTTCTGTAGTCTCAAGGACTGGGAGCAGTGAAACAAATGTGGTTTAGTGCTCCCCACATTACCAGTGCATTTGCTTTTGTGAAATTTCTTATGTTAACAAAAGGGAACAAACTGATAAATGTTCCAGGATAGCAAATAAATGATCTTGTGTTTGTACATCCGTGCTCAGTACAATGTGTATATGTTGTGAGGTCACCGGTAGCAGTTTAAAGGCAAAAAGGGTGGGCGGGGCAGTGCTAAATAGGTAGGCCCTGATTGGATAAACTGAAGATTGGGGACCTGGTTTGGGTTCCTTGACTCAGGGCTGCTCAGCCCTGGCACAAGTTAGGAGACACAAGGGCAGGCCTGACTTACACCAGTAGAAGATCAGACTGAGCAGGACTCCCCTCAGTGCCCCACCCTGTCTAGTCCTCACCCCTGACATGCTCTTCCTGCCCTTATAGAGGTGATAATGGGGGGGGGGGTGTGAAGTGACCACACAGCCATCTCTGCCAGATTTTCACTACCAGAGAGTTGCCTGGCACAAGGGTAATACGCCACTAGCTATCTGCATTGACTTACGGCCACTTTGGGCTGTGGATGCACTGCAAAGTGACTCCGCCAGAGGGGAGAATCCAGCCCTTGGGGTTTTGTTGTACGATGATAGGTAGAGGTTGAAGGGCCCGCCTGTGCTGAATGGGATGGAACTGTTTGAGAGCACCCACAAAGAACATGCACCCTCCGTATGCCACAGAAAACATCTGCTGGGATTTCATGTGGTGTTCGATGGGAGGAGGGTGGAGGCAGAAGGGCTGGGGAGGACCTTGTGTGAGGATAGTGGATTAGTCACCATACACAAATCAACTAGCCATTGCCTCTAATGAACCAGAAGTGCAGGATGATGGCTGTATGAGCACACACAGATAAGTTTCCCTCCTCAGTACTTTGCCTGGTGAGGAGCATTCCTTTATTCCAGGGGCCCCAGAACATAGCCTAACTATTCAACCATCAGAGAGGTAGCCATGTTAGTCTGGAATTGCAGAAGTGACAAAGAGTCCTGTGGCACCTTAGAGACTAACGAAAGTATTCAACCTATGTAGGGGGAACCTAAAGTGGCACAGTGTGTTCCTTGTAACTATAGTGTAGCCAATATATTGTTGCTCTCACCATAGGTACTTACTCAACAGCTTTCTGGGTCAAAGAACCTAAAATCCCAAATTCTGTAATTAGGACTCTTCACTATCTACTACAGTCAGGTTTCTGCAAAAATGCTACACTACTAGTATATGACCTGCTGATTTAAACAGGTCATATACTAGTAGTGTAGCATTTTTGCAGCACCATATCTTTATCATATTTTGTCAGGTTAGAGCAGGATAGTCAAATTTTGCAGGATAATGTGACACACACTTTGTATTATACCCTAAACATGAAGCAAGATGTATTATTTAATGAGTGTCTGTCTTTCCCCCCATATGCAGAGCAATTTAGTTTACAGTTAAACATGAGCAGACTAGATTAGGCATTTCAGACTCTGTACCAATATTACTAATGATGAATTAAATAGATCGAGAGAATTTGATGGGGGAAAAATTAACATTGGCTCTCAAAATGAATTTTTCCCATTGATTTTATAACTTTTACATATCCCAAATGTTCCTTATTCAGCACTAGCAGAAACTCCTCCTGGCTTGTGGTGGAACAGCCATACTATTGGTGCATAGCAGGGCCAGAGTGCACAGAGGTGTACAGAAGAGATTCCACAATGGCTCCCCCCCTGAGTATATATAGGGGTGCTTTTGTCTGCCAAGATGAGTGCTGAGGACATGGCCAATGGGTCTGTGAATAGCGTGAATCCATTTAGGGTGACCAGGTGTCCTGATTTTATAGAGACAGTCCCGATTTTGAGGTATTTTTCTTATATAGTTTCCTATTACCCCTCAGCCCCACCTTGATTTTTCACCCTTGCTGTCTGGTCCCCTAAATCCACTTAACATACACTTTGCCTTCAGGGGAAAAGAGTAGGCTGCAGACAACCTGGAGAGGGAATCTACCTCTGATTTGGACCTCTGTATAAAGCCTGTTTATGCAGTGGCTAACAATGTCATCCAAAGGATCCCTCTCTTTCTGCTTAAATACAAGGCATAATCCTGTCCATCGTTTTCCTATTCATTTGTATGCAAGTTTATAGGAAAATGCAAAAAAGAGCTCAATATACTGGACCAGTTTATCCTTAAAGTAATCTGAAGTCAATGGATTAATTTCAACAGACATGCACGTGAAATCCCCAATCCTGAAAACACTCATGAATGTGCTTACTTTCAAGCATGGGCAGAGTCCCTTTGATTTCAATACACATATGCCAATTTACATAAGCTAAGGATCTGGTCCACACTTCAAATGGAGGCTAATGAAAGGGTGATATTAGCAAAAAAATTGATAACTCGTGTAATTTAGGAAAGATATTAATTATTTATTATTAATAATAATTAATTATTATTTTATTAGCATTATCATAGCTCCTGGATGCCCTACTTATGGATCGGGACCCACATTGTACTAGATACTGCACAAATGAATGAAAAAATAACGAGGGGTATAGGAGTTTATCCTTACAGTAAATAAAACGAGGCATATATCACATTGGTCGATGTACAGGTGAATGATTCGCTGATGGTGTGGCTGATGTGATTAGATCCTATGATGGTGTCAGTTGAATGGATATGAGGACAGAGTTGGCATTGGTCTTTGTTACAAGGATAGGTACCTGTGTTAGTGTTTTTGTTGTGTGGTGTGTGGTTGCTGGTGAGTATTTGTTTCAGGTTGGAGGACTGGTCTGTCTCCCACGATCTGTGAGAGTGTGGGATCATCTTTCAGGATAGGTTGTAGGTCTTTGATGATGCGTTGGAGAGGCTTAAGTTGGGGGCTGAAGGTGACGGCTAATGGTGTTCTGATTTTGTCTTTGTTGGGCCTGTCCTGTAGTAGGTGGCTTCTGGGTACTCTTCTTGCTCTGTCAATCTGTGTTTTCACTTCCCCAGGTGGGTATTGTAGTATTAAGAATGCTTGGTAGAGATCTTGTAGGTGTTTGTCTCTGTCTGAGGGATTGGAGCAAATGCGGTTGTATCTTAGAGCTCGGCTGTAGACAATGGATCGAGTGGTGTGTCCTGGATGGAAGCTGGAGGCATGTAGGTAAGTGTAGCGGTCAGTAGGTTTCCGGTATAGGGTGGTGTGTATGTGCCCATCATTTATTAGCACAGTTGTGTCTAGGAAATGGACCGCTTGTGTGGATTGGTCCAGGCTGAGGGTGATGGTGGGATGGAAATTGGTGGAATTCCTGGTGGAATTGAATCTTCCTTTTTTTCTTTTTTTTTTCTTTCATTCTGTGTGTATAAGAAGTACCGTATTTTTCGTCTTATAGGACGCTCCGTCCTATAAGACGCACCCTCATTTTTTAATACAAAATCCGGAAAAAAAAAAAAAAAAAAAAAAAAAAAAAGCGCCTCGCTCTCCCATCCCCGCCGCGTGGGCGGGCTGCCGGGGTTCCCCCCTCCCCGCCGCGGGCGGGCTGCCGGGGTTCCCCCCTCCCCGCCGCGGGCGGGCTGCCGGGGTTCCCCCCTCCCCGCCGGACCAAAAAAAAAAAAAAAAAAAAAAAAAAAGCGCCTTGCTCTCCCGTCCCCGCCGCGCGGGCGGGCTGCCGGGAGCGTCCCGGTTCCCCCCTCCCCGCCGCGGGCGGGCTGCTGGGAGCGCGCCCGCGGCGGGGAGGGGGGAACCCCGGCAGCCCGCCCGCGCGGCGGGGACGGGAGAGCGAGGCACTTTTTTTTTTTGCATTCGCCCTATAAGACGCACCAACTTTTTCCCCCCCGTTTTGGGGAAGAAAAAGTGCGTCTTATAGGGCGAAAAATACGGTATGCATCTTACTTCTGTTCCATTCTATGCATCCGATGAAGTGGGCTATAGCCCACGAAAGCTTATGCTGAAATATACTGGTTAGTCTCTAAGGTGCTACAAAGTCTTCCTCGTTTTATTTATGGATACAGACTAACACGTCTGCTAATCTTAAATCTATTCTTACAGTGAGAACCAGCTGCTGAAAGCTTTCTCCAACGTTTCTAACAGGAAGCAAATTGTTATATTATTTGCAAACATAGATAATTAATTGGTATTCCATCAATAAACAAATTCCAGAGGAGATACGAGGGTAGCTTAACAAGATAAAAGGTTTTTTTAAAAAAAGATAAGACATTTTAACAGAGCACAGGTTACCGTAATGATTTCTTATCAGTTTATGTTAATAGCAAAGGCCAAACAACTTTTAAAGTATATGCAGTATAAAGAACTCAAAAATGTTGGCATCCTAAAAGAAACAGAAGATAAGTCCATCTTATTTAACTCCTTAATAAAGGTCATTCCTTTACTAAAGGCCATATGCTGGTATTAAACTCTAATTAATAATGAGGCTGCTATGACGAATAATACCCTGAGGCAGTTTTGGTGGAAGGAGCTTGCCAGTGCCATTCAGTCCGCAACCATTCTTCCCTTCTGCACACTCCCGGATATTTTCTGGAGAAAGATCCTTTCCCAACAAATGGACACAGTCCTTGCTTGACCTAATATGTTTCCCTTGTCTGGTCATTCTGAAGGATCAATACTGGGAGTAACACAGATGACGTTCTGCTGTTTGAGTTTTGTATAACCTAACCCCAACCTGAGATCTGAAGCAAAACTTCTCCTTCTCCAAGGCACAGCCCTGCATGGATGTGGAGGGCCTAAGAGGGACGAGTGGTGTCACTGCAGGGTGAGCTGCAGGCTTTATACAGAGGTCCAAATCAGAGGTAGATTCCCTCCTTGAACCTGAAGCCAAGTCACTTCTCCAGGTTGTCTGCAGGCTACTGCTAGTTCATGCACCCAGAATCCTTCCAGGGAAATGCTGCTGCAGTTTCCTCTCTGCTGCGTTTCAGCATGATGCATCATGTGCTCCTTCCTTGCTCCCATTCAGCTGTGTGTGGAGGGAAGGAGTTGAGGCAATAGGCAGGTCTTTACATCACCTCACTTGGGCCTCTGTGCAGTAAAGAATTAAAATATGTGCCTAACTTTAAGCATGCATTTAGTCCTGCTGAATTCACTGGGACTACTAATGTGTGCGAAGACAGGCACATCCACAAGTACCTTGCAGAAACAGGACCTTGTGTGGCCAGCAGCACCACCATGGAACAACACTTCCACTGCCTCTTCCATTTAATGGCTGGTCCTGGTGCAACAGCTCCCAGTGGTGAGGACTCCTTTCACATTCTCCCCAACCCTTTGCACACCAAGGCAGTGTCTGTGACAAAGCAACCCTTATATTTTTTGTTAACCACCTAATATATTTATAGCAGCCATATTTACTTCTTATTTCATTGTATGTACTGAAATTGTGTAGGTACTAGAGCTGGTCAGAAACCAGAATTTCCATTCCATGGGAAATTGACATTTTGAAAAATAATTTCTTTTCAATCAGAACAAGTTGCCGAAATTCCAACCTTTCCTGCTCAATGAAATTTCAAATCATTTTCAATTTGGAACCATCAAAAAAATTTGTTTTGATAAAGTTGAAATGTTTCATTGCAATAAGGTAAAAGCAGATTGTTTCAATAAGGTAAAAATATAGTGTCTAGACATTTTGATTGATGTTTAGATTTTTATATTCAATTAAAATATTAAATACAATGCTTTACATATAATATGAATATTACCACTTTAATATAAAAGTCCAAAGAACATGAATCAAAAAGGCAAAGTAAAAAAAGAAATGTTTTTACCACATTGAAATGACTTTTTCCTGTAGAAAACATCAAAATTGACACATTCCTATGAAAACTGCATTTTTCAATGAAAAATTATTTTGTTGAAAATGTTTCAGCCAGCTCTACTTTATACACTTTGAGCAATTTGTCACATACTGTAGGAGGTTGTTTGCCCAATGAGCTGGATTAACATATTAGTGTACAGGTAAAAGAGATATTCACTCAAAGAAACCCAAAGCACTCATTAGGCTAAGAGTGTTTGAGTCAAAGAGCAATTGTGTCTGCTCTGAGCTCCTAATAAAACATCAAAAACATTAGCTTGTAAAAACTAAAAGTCAAAATGTGCTTTGTTATTCTTAATGAAACAAGGGTGTTTTATGTCTTCAGAAAGTTTAGTCATTATTTATTAATATTGTAACATTTGAAATAAATCTCTTTCATGGGTCTGACCAGGTATCTGGCACTCCATGAAAATTTCCTGCTGTCTTGGGATCTAACCCAAAATTCCCTAATGTCAGTTGAAAACCTTGCCTACCGCAGCATCTTGTTTTGCTCTTGATTGCTGTGGAGGAAGTTGACTGCAATTCCCAACCAGCCAACTGGGCAGCTGTCAGCATCAAATAAATATATTCAAGCAACGTACATAAACGCTATCAAATTAAAATATCAGGTATTTTCATGCACTACTAGTCAAACCGTGTGTTGACTGATTGAAATCCATGATTTGAAGACTGATACTGCCTCAGGTATAACAGTCCAATGGCTGGAGGTTGAAGCCAGACAAATTCAGACTGGAAATAAGGCAAAGTATTTTAACAGTGTGAATAATTAACCATTGGAATAATTTACCAAGGGTCATGGTGGATTCTCTGGCAGCGGTATTTTTTAAATCAAGATTGGATGTTTTTCTAAAAGATACGCTCTAGGAGAAATTTGAGAGAGTTCTACAACCTGTGTTATTCAGGCTGTCAGACTCGATGATCATAATGGTTCCTTCTGGCTTTGGAATCTCTGAACCAGGTTGCACAATTGTGGCCTGGTACGAGGTTTATCCCATAGTGTCTCACATGTTAATTAATGCACATAGCTGCTCGTGACTTCCAGCTGCAGGAATGGACTCAGACAATAAAATAATTCAGATCTGGATTTCAAATATTTCAAAATTTGGAGGCGAGGGTCGGTTTAACTCAGGTTTATTATAAAGGCATGGACCATGGTCAAAAACCAGTTAGATGATCTAAGTTTGAATTTCAAACAACTTACACTTGAGATTTGGTTTTGATTTTAGCCCTTTCTCTACTTCTAGTGCTGCAAAGGCCATTCATAGTGAAAACACAATAAGAAAAAAAACATGGGTCCAGACCATCAGGAGGTGTAAATCTATGCCATTTAATTTGAGACACCAGCTGAGGATCTGACCCACAAACTTTTTCACTGGTTTTGTGAAAAGACAGAAGATATTACACTTCCCCAGTGCCATTATTTTTGCTACAAATGGAAAAGAAAAGTCCTCGGGGATTGTCTTGTGACCAAACAGAATTTATCATGGGATAATTGAGATTTAAGCCATGATCCTGTAAACACTTATGCATGTGCCTAAAATTATACATGTGTTGAAGTCTTTGCAGGAACAGGGTGTTATGTTTTAAGATCCTAGATTGTAAACTCCTCAGGGCAAGTACTTTTATTCTTACTTGCAATTAGGATGCTACATCATTAGTATATAATACAAAGGGATGGGGATAGTTCATTCCATAAAATCCATAATTTGTTTTAAATATGAATATATCTCTTTTACATATGCAGTAAAGTCCATGTGTTAGATCTCTCCTGAACTCTCCTGTAACATATACATCCTCTTATGCCACTCATTTTACGTAGAGCTTTACCCTGCTACCAGTGTATTGAATGAAAAGTTGAGGTTCTCATGCAGTTTCTTAACTCCAGCAGATGTCTTTTTAAAATAAGCACCAACATATCGTGAGACACATGATAACAACCACAAGTGTTGCCCACACTGATTTGAATTATCTCTATCATCTTTGACATGAGGAGGATTTATGCAAAGAGGGCCTATTTCTGGTTTGTTGGCAAATTCTAGATAGCCATAACCAAGGTGTGCACTGGACTCAGGCTGATTTCTCTTTTCTCTTCTACCAGTATTACCCTCTACTAAATGATCAGGCTCTAGAAATCATTTGCTACATTGTCTTGGAAACATATCAGACCAAGGGGGAAGTTTGGTTAATCTCTGCAGTCTATTGGATAAGGACCTAACTCATTTACATGCTAGACAGCTACATGCCAGACTACTACAGATGGTTAAGCTTGCTATGGACATGACTCATTAACACTCAGGTCTCCATGAAGCCTTTACATTCCTCTACATTCCACTTTGGCATGTGCCTTTTTTATGTTCTCTCCCCTGCTAAGAAATGTCAGAGATGAAAATTCCATAGAGGCCTATGATACGCAATTTAAATGTCTGCATATTTCTGCCAAAAAAATTAGAAAATATCCTGGCTGCATTTCAATGTATGTCACTGGTGAAGCACTCCGGAATCCTTTCAGTGGAAAGGCAATATCTAAATGGAAGTTATTTACTACATCGCTTTGCATCTGACACTACTAATGTCCTAAACAGATGGTAGAAAAGCCTAGTGTAATAGCATGTGCTTGCCTTTTAAGGCAGGTTGTAGGTCCAGTTCAGCCATATTCCTGGTTCTGGCCTAGAATGAGTGGAATTCTGGGTATTGTAGTTTCCAGGGTTGATAGGAGTTAAAAGCATGCAATGCTGGGAAGGGAGTGCCAACTACTACCAGTATCCCCATCTTTCAAAACAAGGAGAGAGCAGGGAAGGAGCTGTCTACTGCCTTAATTTTAAGCCAAATAAAATCACTGGGTGTCTTTCCATAGATTTCAGGGCTTTGGTTCGGGCCCTGTATCTCCTCACACTCCTTCCCAGCATTCCTTGCTGCCTCAGCCTCTAACTCACATCACTGGAGATTACAACCCCCAGACTAAAATCAAGACGGGGCAGTGCTGGTCCTGTATCCTGCTTTAAAGGGTCCACATGCATTGTTACAGCCAACCTGGCCACATTAGTAGTTGTAAACCAGCTTAAGAAACTCTACATGCTCTAAAAATTAGTAGTGTGATTTGCACCTACACAACACAATCTATGGGGTAGTCTTCAATCTGACTCTGATTAACACTTTTGACTACTGCCAAGGGAACCATGCTATTCACCATCATAGCAAAATTATTTGCTAAGCCAATTTAGTAACACGGGCAGCTTAACCATTTGAGAACATTAACCACCCTCTTCAATTATTTAAGCTCTGGAAAAAGTCTTTTGGTAGCTGGCATCACTATAAAATGCCATTCCCAATAAGAACATATGTTATTGACACAGATAGGGCAGAAGCCTGGTCAAGAAAATAATTACAGTCCTCCTGAGCCTACCCACCAACGAAATTAGTACAGGCTGGGCCAAGACAAACTAGGAGAGGAATAGAAATATATAAATATATGCTTCCATCCCCAAACACATAAGTGACTGTATTATAATAACAATACTTTAAATTTATGTAGTGCCTTTCATCCCAAAGAGCTTTACAAATTGATTTACAAACTATGTCCATGGATCACTTCCTCCACCACTGAAATTCAGACACAACAGAGAAATTACTATGGTTTAGTTTAGCAGAAGAAAAGAAAAAAAATTGTGCAACTGAAAATAAAGGGCAAATTTAGGTAAGATAAATACAATTACTCAAATTGGAATCTGGCCAGGACACCAGGTTAACGTTCTTTTCATTTAGGCAACTCATATGCCACCTTTAAAGGGACAGCAAGCAATTGGGACCTCCGTTTCACACCTTAGCTGAAGGACACTTTATAAAATGCAGTGACCTATAGCACTATGATGGGGCCGTTAGTTCAATACTGAGTCACTGGGTTCAAATCCCAGTCTGCTTGCATTTGTGTATAAACATTTCAGTTATTTCTTTCAGACATCACCCAGTTTTCTAGTTCGTTGAGTTTCCATTATCCCTTACCTTATCTTCAATTAGCTGGTTTCCCTGCACCTCTGTGTTGGAGCCGGGTGTGGAGATTTCATAAGTCTCTCCCAACCTTCTCCTCTCACCTCCTAGGTTAAGCCCTACTTACCAATCATGAGGCAACGGTTAGCGTGTCCCCTGCTGAATCACCTATACCACTAACTACATCACCTTGAATTTTCCATAGAGACTGCTATTCAAATATTAACCTGTCCTGATCTGTCTTAAATTGTGAATGTTAGCCATCACAGCAAAGAAATCAAATATATCAGTTCCATCCATCAAATTTTATAAATAATATATCAGGATAATGAAAATCTTCACTCAGTGGGTTATGCAACTGTTATTGGCCATTGCTTTCCTGAAGGAGGTAATTACGTGTCTTTCTCCAGAAAATAATCTCCTCTTCTTTAACTATAAGAAAAATAAAATCTTCCCACTAATACACGGTTTTAATCAGGTCTAATAATCTCAGTGCCCTGGCTCCTCTTATGCCTTTTTTTAAAGTTTGGATTCATTTCTCTCGCTGATTTACAATGTCACCAGTATGTACTAGTGAACTTTTTGGTGTGTGACTGCCTCACCAACACAATGAAGAATTTAAAAAGAACTATTTTAAAAAACAAATGCCTGGGTTTAAAAGGAAGATGCAGATTTTTTCCAATCTATTTATTAGTGACTAGTGTAAAAGCCCATGGACACGGGCCAATGGAAATGGCTCGCGGCCCCCCCCCCCACTCGCTCAGCTCTCTCCCCCCTCCCCCTTCCAATGCCCCCCCCACTTGCTCAGCTCTCTCCCCCCTCCCCACCAGCCCTTCCTCATCCCCTCGCTGACAGGGGTCGCTCGCCTCTGCCCCCCCAGGCCTACGGGTCCCCCTGGGCCAAGCGGCAACCCCCACTGACCCTCCCCAACGCTGGCAGGAGCCGCCCCTGCCCTGGAGAGCAGCCCCGCAGCTCCGTGCCCCTCTCCCCCCCGCCTGCAGCGCTCGGGAGAGCCCGCTCCTCCAGCCACGGCTGCCGTCCCCTAGTGTCCCACATGACGGGGCCTGGCACGCTGGGCTCGCTCCCCCTCGGCCCCAGCAGGGAGGCAGCAATGGCTCTGGAATTCCCCAGCTCCGCCGGCTGCCGCCGCCTCATTGGCTGCGAGCCCCGGTGAGCTCATCCCAGGGCAATGGGAAAGCCCCGCGCTGGGGAAGGCGCCCCGCTCCGGATAGGCTGGGTGCAGCTGGCCGTGCCGTGCCCGGGCGCCTCCGCCCCACTGGCCCAGCGCCCCTTCCCGCACCCCGCCCAGCCAGAGCCCCCTGCCTGCGCCTCCTGCACCCAGCCACCCTCCTGCCCGCGCTCCCCAAGCCCCTGATCCAGACCCTGCTTCCCTCGTGGCAGCACACGCGCGGCAGCCATGGTGTGCTGCCAAACTACACCTCCCAGCATGCCATTCGTCTGGGCCGTCTCTACTGCGCATGACGGCTTCACACACCTTCCCTAGCCGATTATTATATAGGATAAAGAGAAGTAAGGAGATTATGGTCATTGGATTGCTGTCAATGACGTATCGCATTACAATGTGCAAGGGCTATCAGTAATAGTGAATGCTGTGATATCACCACCCTTTTGGAAAATTAAATAATGCAAGATGGGAGCTCAATTGTTAGGTCCTTTGCAGATTGAAATCCAAATGAAATGCATAACAAATCTGTATAATACTTCATTTTCATTTCATCTTTCTGATTGTCCCCTTTCGATAAAGACAGAGCACGGGAAACATCAGAAGACAAGTGATTCAAAAACCCCCAAATCAAACCAAAAAGACTTTCAGGCCATATTTATCAATCATAGAAAAGAAAAAAAGTGCACATACCCAAAACATATTTTCCTACAACTCCCCTTTAATAAGTCTGCATTTGCCAACAGTTAATATCACGATAGCTCTGATTCAAAGCCCAATTAAGTCAAGAAGGTTTCCCTCAGGCTCCAGTGTATGTAATATTTTGCAGTATTTACATGGTTTCTGTAAAGGGAAATCATGTCTTACTAATCTATTAGGGCAGGGGTTGGCAACCTTTCAGAAGTGGTGCTCCAAGTCTTCATTTATTCACTCTAATTTAAGGTTTTGCATGCCAGTAATACTTTTAAACATTTTTAGAAGGACTCTTTCTATAAATCTATAATATATAACTAAATTATTGTTTTATGTAAAGTAAATAAGATTTTTAAAATGTTTAAGAAGCTTAATTTAAAATTAAATTAAAGACCGGTGGCCAGAACCCGGGCAGTGTGAGTGCCACTGAAAATCAGGTCACTTGCCACCTTCGGCACCCATGCCATAGGTTGCCTACCCCTGCATTAGGGTATGTCTATACTACCCACCGGATCGGCAGATAGTCTTCGATGTATAGGGGATCGATTTATCACATCTCATCTAAACACGATAAATCAATTGCCAAATCGCCACCTGTACTCCACCTCGGCAGGAGGAGTAAGTGGAGATGACGAGGGAGCTGCTGTGGTCGACTCCCAACCTTGAGGACGGCCAAGTAAGTCAAACTAAGATACCTCAACTTCAGCTACGTGAATAGTGTAGCTGAAGTTGCATATCTTAGTTCGACACTCCCCCCGACCCTTTAGACACTCCCCCCAGGCCTTAGAGTTCTTTGAATGGGTCAACAAACATGTGGATAGGGGGGATCCAGTGGACATAGTGTACTTAGATTTCCAGAAAGCCTTTGACAAGGTCCCTGACCAAAGGCTATTATGTAAATTAAGTTGTCATGGGATAAAAGGGAAGCTACTTTCATGGACTGAGAACTAGTTAAAGGACAGGAAACAAAGGATAGGAATAAATGCTGAATTTTCAGAATGGAGAGGGGTAACTAGTGGTGTTCCCCAAGGGTCAGTTCTAGGACAAATCTTATTCAGCTTATTTGTAAATGATCTGGAGAAAGGAATAAACAGTGATGTGGCAAAGTTTGCAGATGATGCTAGATAGTTAGGACCAAAACAGACTGTGAAGAACTTCAAAAAGATCTCAAAAACCGAAGTGACTGGACAACAAAATGGTGAATGAAACTTAATGTGGATAAAAGTAAAGTAATGCACTTTGGAAAAAATAATCCCAAGTACATATACAATTTGATGGGGGACTAATTTAGCTACAACTAATCAGGAAAAAGATCTTGGAGTCATCATGGATAGTTCTCGGAAGATGTCCACGCAGTGTGCAGCGACAGTTAAAAAAGCAAAAAGGATGTTAGGAATCATTAAAATAGGGATAAAGAATACGACAGAAAATGTCTTATTGCCCTTATATAAATGAATACTTGAATACTGTGTACAGATGTGGTCTCCTCATCTCAAAAAAGATATACTGCCAGAGAAGGGCAACTAAAATGATTAGGGGTTTGGAACAGGTCCCATATGAGGAGATATAAAAGACTTTTCAGCTTGGAAAAGAGGAGATTGGGTGGGGGGGATATGATAGATGTATATAAAATCATGAGTGAATAAAGAAAATGTATTTATTTGTTACTATAATATAAGAACGAGGGGGCACTAAATGAAATTAATGGGCAGCAGGTTTAAAACAAATAAAAGGAAGTTCTTTATAGAGCGCACAGTCAACCTGTGGAACTCCTTGCCTGAGGAAGTTGTGAAGGCTAGGACTATAACAGGGTTTAAAAGAGAACTGGATAAAATCATGGAGGTTAAGTCCATTAATGGCTGCTAGTCAGGATGGGTAAGGAATGCTGTCCCTAGCCTCTGTTTGTCAAAGGGTGGTGATGGACGGTAGGAGAGAGATCACTTGATCATTACCTGTTAGATTCACTCCCTTTGGGGCACCTGGCATTGGCCACAGTTGGTAGACAGGATACTGGGCTGGATGGACCTTTGGTCTAACCCAGTATGACCACTCTTACATTCTTATGTTCCCTGTACTAAGAATAACAAATTACTGCACTAGCTCAGATATGGTGGGTTGGTCATGGCTGTTAATTATTGACTTTTCGGTCGAGATCACTCAATGATTAATCCAAAATGGCTTGTGCCATTTTTTAATTTTCTTGTTTCTTTTAATACCAAACCCTCTCCTGTGTGTAGCTGCTACTCCCCTGAAAATATAGCTGCGTGGGCAAAGGTAATACAGTGATGGATGTCCAATGCAAATTTTTCCTCTATTGAAATTCGCTGCTGCACAATGTTATTGTCATTCAGTTTAATCAATACGGTTTGGCATATAGCCTTCATAGAGATTAGTTATGCAATACAGGCCAATTGTTTTCTCCCAGACAACAAGACTGATGGCTAAAATCCATGTATCATAAACCAACCACAGGCAAGGTACAGTAAACATGACACACCTGCTTGTACTAAAGTAGCTCGGCAAGTTTGATAGATATTGTGGCAAATTACTCACACGATATTGATGGGTCCTGCACTTTCTCTTCTTGTGGGGGAATTCAGGGAGCCTTTTTCTTGCCTCTGAACAGGGTATTAATTGTCCCACTAGTATCCTAGAGGGGAGACGGGGAGAGGGAGGGACCCAGGCCCGCCCTCTACTCTGGGTCCCAGCCCAGGGGCCCTGAGGATAGCGGTAAACCACTGGGATTAGCTACTCCTTCCCCTGGACTACTTCCCTCTCCTACTCTTCAGCTTGTGGGGGGCTTCCTGCCCTCTCTCTACACAAGCCAGGTGTTCCTTTACTTAAGGTCTGGGTCTTTCTTAGCTCACCGCAGCACTTCTCCAAACTCTCTCTGCTCCAACGCCTCCAAACTCTCTCTGCTCCAACGCCCCCAAACTGCTCTCTGCTCCAACGCCTCCAAACTGCTCTCTGCTCCAACGTCTCCAAACTGCTCTCTGCTCCAACGTCTCCAAACTGCTCTCTGCTCCAACGCCTCCAAACTCCTTCCAAACACCCACCCCTGTCTGAGGCAGGGGTTTTTATTAAGGCCTTAATTGACAGCAGGTGCTCCTAATTAACCTGCTGCCTGCTTCCCTAGTCTACAGGGAGCCACGCCCTAATGAACCTGGAGCTGATATATCTCCATTCAAACACTCTGCCACAGCTCCCTGACCTTCCTGTATCACAATATCTAGTATAGGCCTTTGTGCCTTTGACTTATTATGACAGCCTTGTCAAAGTTCCATCCAGAAAGACAGTTCAGCTTTTAGTTTGGAAACATTTTACAAAAATGTTTGGCCAGTCACTATGAATTCCTCTGGTATTTGCTTTATTTGTTTGTCAAACCCATTAGGTGGTACTCCAATCTCTTTTTTGAGTCCAGAGGATCCTTTATTTTTTTCCTGTCCCAGACCATGTGAACATGTCTGGTGAAAACAAACTTGATGCAGCCTTTTTCAGAGCCTTGTCAATACTGTTCCTGCCGTCAACTTCCACAGCAATTCCAGACACTGTTCATTCTGAAGTGAGGGACTGAGCTTGGGTCCCTCATTTGGGGCCTGATTCAAAGCTCACTGAAATCAATGGAGAGACCCTTTCCATTGACTTCAGTGAACTTAGGATCACCTCCTTGCTTTCTTTGCCTCTGCACTAATGGGTCCGTTTGCCTCCTTGGCTTTCTGGAACGCTTGCCTCAGCTCCTTAATTTTTACGTGGCACTGCTGGGCGTCCCTTTTGTGACCCCTTTCCAGCATGGCCTTGGAGACCCTGGCAAACGTGTTGGCATTCCATTTGTTGTTATGGAGTTCCAACATCACGGATTCCTCTCCCCAGATAGTGATGAGATCCAACACCTCATTATTGGACCATGCTGGAGCTCTTTTCCTCTGGCTGGTCTCCTGTGCTGCTGAGCTCTGCATGGCGGCTTGTGCTGCTGATTTCTTTGAATGGCGACTGAACTGTGCAGGTGAGCTGGCCACGCTAACCAAACAGGAAATGCTATTCAAATGTTCCCGGGTCTTTTCCTGTCTACCTGGCCAGAGCAGCGAGTTGAGAGTGCTGTCCAGAGCGGTCACAGTGGAGCAGTGAGGCAGTCCAGAGCAGTCAGAATGGAGCATTGTGGGACAGCCTCTGGAAGCCAATAACGTCCCATTTGTCCTCACTCGTCCACAATCGACCCAGAGAGGTCAATTTCAGCACTACTCCTCTCGTTAGGGAGGAGTACAGAAGTCGATTTTGAGGCATCCATGTGAGGACGGGTACAGGTTTATGTCGAATTAACGTCGCTAAAGTTGACGTTAAGTCGTAGTGGGGACCAGCCCTAACTGTGGCTCTCACAAGTTTTTTCCAAGGTAAATGTTAAATATATAGTCATTAAACTTTATAATTTACACACTTTTAGAAGATACAAGCAATTTTTGCAGTAAGATCTGACACAGGAGCAGAAGTTTAACATTCATTGGTTCTTTCAATTCCATATGTTTTTAGGCTAAAACTTGAAGCATTTTACAGGAATCCAAAACATCTGTATTTTCCAAGTCTCTTTACTTCTTTTGGCTGATTTTTCTCATATTCTTCAAATGAGAGCCATATCTGTAATACAACTATCCCCATGACTCAGATTTCCTGGCAGGTTTTCCATTGTCCCATGCTCACTCTTACTATATTTATTGTAAAAAGCAGGTAATACTGTAGAGTATACAAGTGCTTAGTACCTTTAGCATGTCCTGAAGCACACTATCTGCCACTGCCTTTATTGAGGAAAAATAAATATCTTTCTGTCTGAGGGTTTTGTATTGTCACCCATCAGTGTAGCATCTCCAGATACAACCAAATCAACTGGATAAAGAGTGCATCACAGTGAGAATAAAACGAGTGTGTCATTATCTCAGTACAATGAATAATCACATCACAGAAGTCAGTAACAACCCTTGTTATCATCTGTATTCTGTCTCAGACCACCAGGCTTAAACCCCACTAAACTGGTTCGAAACAACATGAAATACCACTGGTGTATACATCCTATTAAACCACTCAGAAGGATGGATGCTTGATGGGTGTCCACAAACCCTTGCAATGCTTTTATAACTTTATAATTTATAAATAGATGCATAAACCACAATGGCAAAGTGCTGTAAAAGTGGTTCTAAGGAAAGAGCACTCAAACACAACTATGCAATAAGTAATAAATATTGTATTTGCTTTAACCTGGTGCCCAGTTTGTGTGCCTCATTGGGTGGTGTGTGTCTGTGTCTGATTTGCTAGCCCCACATTTTCCCAAGCCCACTGGACTGCATCCTTGGGATAATTGGAGAATTCACTGTTCATAAATGGGGCAATTAATTACCCCCTCCTCACGGGCTCACTACTCTGCATGAGATCTGAGGAGGAACCTGACATTTCACAGTTCACTAAGGCTGATTCACTAATTCCACACCTCCAACCTACTGTGCTGATTGTGTCCCAAGTCTCATTTATGGAAAAAGGAGCCTAAGTATCATGATCATCCTTTTACCAATGAAAGAAGATTTTAAGTGATTGGTGGACACACTCATGCTGAAGGAAAACTATGCTGGTTAGAAGTGTGATTTTTAAAAAATTGGTACAACCATACTGGCACATTCCCTAGTGTGCCCAGTGTTATACTTCCAGTGCACAGCATTTAGCAGTGCTACTGCGCTTTGGTATGCAAGCAAGATATAGCGTTTTAAATTTGGAGTGTAGAAGGGCAAATACATTAGAGCACATCAGCAAGAACATAAGAATAATCGTATTGGGTTAGATCAGTGGCCCATCTAGCCCAGTATCCTGTTTTCCAGCAGTGGCCAAACCCAGGGGCTTCAGAGGGATTGAACAGAACAGACAATCACCAAGTGATCCATGACATTTGCAGGTGGTGATGCCAAACTGCTCACAGTGCCTCACCACAGTTAAAGCTCCAGAGTAGCAAAACTGTAGTAGTCTGATGATGTAAGTTTTAGTATTGTCACCACTACAGGGCCAAAGTGAGCTGGATACTCACCTGCTGTATGCAAAATTAGCATAATTGATTATTCCGGATTATTTACAGGTGGATGATGATGTGTGCAAAGGAAAAAGAATGCATTTTGATTTAGTCAGGTACATGCTTGAGGCTCCTAGTGGTAGCAGCAAGGGAGATGTAGTTGAGATGTACAAAGTGAGCATATCTGATACGTAAATCAGTGATGAACAAGAAATATGGAATAAAAAGATATGCGAAGTTCCTCCCTGATCAGTCAGCACCACTAAAGTCCCACTTAAACTATAAAATTAGCAATGTGTGTTATTCTCTGTGTGGCGATGAATTTTATCCCTTTAGCATAAGTTCTCGCCTGCACTGTAACATGGGATAGAGCTAGTGCTAAAGAACAGATTCAGGACCATCATTGTTCTAGCTGGTTAGGTTTAAATAATCCACCAACCACGGTTAATCTTCCACAGGGACGAGCGATGGAAGGGTGCATTCCACCTGAATAACCCTGGAAGCTGATAGTTTATAGGGAAACCAGATTGCCTGTCTGCCTTCCTCACTCCAGGCTGAGTGCAAAGCTATGGCTGCTGCAGCAGAAAGGTAGCATTGTATCAAGTTGCTGGTGAAAGACTATTCCCACTTGAATAATTTTTGCAAAGTGGGCCCAAGTCTCTGCATAACACACACTATTAGTGAACTGCTGGGCCAGGACAATGAGTAAGGCCATGACTCTGTCAAGGAGGTCATGGACTCTGATTTTAAGAGATGTCCATGAGTTCTTGTAGACTGTTGCCAGGGCTGGCATTAGTAGGTAGCAAACAGGTCATTTGGCAGTGGCCTCACGTCAAAGGGCCCACCGCAAAGCAATGACCATTTCATAGTACCATGTGTCACAAACAGCTAGTTATATAGCCCCTGCTGGCCAGCTGAGGAATCCCTCAACATGAAGGTATCCCTGGGAGCATAGAACCTTTGTAGCTAGCTCTCTGCCACTCACCCACCTGCTATAGGGAGCTTGTCTGTGTGGTGGGATCATGGCGAGAACATGACTGGCATGAACTCTGGCAGAGAGTGGCTGGCATAATGACTCAGTGGAGATCATGATCAGCGAGCACAAGTGAAAGCAACACTTCGCTGAGGATTGAATGGGTCCCCAGTAAGCCTGAGTATTAGTGTGTGTGTGAGAGAGTCAAGGCGGTGTAAAACCGCATTTCCCCAGGGGCCTCCCATTGGGTTTTACGCTAAGTGAAATCAACCGGACCCAAGATATGAGTTCCTTTCAACACACCCTGAACAAATAAATTGCTACTTTCCTCCACCTCCAAGACATGGGAAAGGACAACCCTATCCAGTGTGGTAACTGTAAGATAAACAGCCTGGCTATATCATTTTCTGCTAATCCACCTGGAAACATTTTAGTTACCACCAATTTACAAGTGTTTGGATAGTTTAAAAAAATGCTTCAGTCTGCCAACGTTTACTATCTCTTTACAGTACAGAGGCAGACAATTAACACTATGTATGCTGCACAAATGCCTATAGTAACTTTTCAGACATATTCACCAAGAGTGGGAAGGTAGTTGCAAACTACTAGGGTTTTCCTTATTGCATAGGCACAAGGTCCTTTCAGTTTCTATGGCCCACTGGATCATTAACCCACTACCCTACAGTGGTAGATGGACAATCTTGCGGTTTGCTGTGGAAAAGGTGGTAGTAGCGACTGAAATACTTAGGAACTGTTGGAGAAAAGTACCAAAAATGGGCAGCAGCTAACAAAGGCTGTGTATGCATTGGGAAAATTTACAAAAACTCCACTCCTGCAGTCCAGGGAGAGGCTCTGATGGCTTCCAATGCTTACATCATCATACTAGTTAAATCTGCTGAAAACTTCCTGAGTATAGACAACTGAACTGCTGCAGAAAACGACAGATAAGTGGCCTAAATTCTGCCCTACGTTACCCCTATGCAGTCCTACTGAAAGCAATATTTTAAATGATTAGGCCCACTGAATCACAGGAGAGTCATCCCAGTAGAGCAGATGGAGGATCTGGATCAGTAACACCAAGATATTTAGGCACCCAATTCCCATCTGGGCCACCACTGGGCCACCATCTCTAGATTCCCTAAGAGTTTCTGTCAAAGTGGGGGCACCTTTAGTCTATCATTGGAGCACTGTCATTGCAGATCACTGTGGAGATATGCTAATTCAGTGCATCCTCTTGCCAGGCCTCTTTCCCAGACATCACCATCCACCTGCTGGGCTATATCCACCCACTAATTAAAGCAATCAGGCTTATGGAATACCCATCATGCTAGTATCGGAGCACCACTTTGTGTCACTGTCACCTCTCCCCTGGCATACTTCAGTTACTGAAGCCCTGATACAGACCAACTTTTGAACCTTTGCCACCCTGTAACTTTGGGCCCTGGGCTTCAATGAACTCAGCTGCATCTGAGGATCTAACTTAATATACTGCATAGACATGAAGAAACAATTAGGAGTCCTTGTGGCACATTAGAGACTAACAAATTTATTTGGGCATAAGCTTTCGTGGGCTAAAACCCACTACGTCAGATGCATGGAGTGAAACATACAGTAGGCAGTATATATATTAGAGCACATGAAAAGAAGGATGTTGCCTTACCAAGTGTGGGGGGGTCCATGCTAACGAGGCCAATTCAATCAAGGTGGAAGTGGCCTATTCTCAATAGTTGACAAGAAAGGGTGAGTATCAGAGGGAAAATCACTTTTTGTAAAAGCAAAAAAGAGTCCTGTGGCACCTTATAGACTAACAGACGTATTGGAGCATAAGCTTTTGTGGGTGAATACCCACTTCATCAGATGCATGCATTACTTTTTCTAGTGACCCAGCCACTCCCAGGCTTTATTCAGGTCTAATTTGATGGTGTTCAGTTTGCAAATTAATTCCAGTTCTACAGTTTCTCATTGACATCTGGTTTTGAAGTGTGTTTGTCAAAGAATGGCCACTTAAGTCTCTTATTGAGAGTCCAGGGAGACGGAAGTGTCACCTACTGGTTTTTGAATGTTACAATTCTTAATGTCTGATATGTGTCCATTTATTCTTTTGTGAAGAGACTGGCCAGTGTACATGACAGAGGGGCATTGGTACCTCTTAGCTACAGAGATATTGCTGGATAGTATAAATATGGTTAATAAAAATGGAGAGACGGGGAATTTTTAGTCAATAAAAACCACTCTATAATGCCCTAGACAAATTGTGTATCACCACACAATCACTAAGCAGCAATATTTTTTCTTCAGTGAAAGCATTTTAAACATTCTAACTGGCCACTTTGCCAATGTTAATAATGGACCACACCCAAGACAGGTGTGTCAGGCCATTACTACAGCTCTAATCAAAGCGTTGGTATGGTTCCACTCCAACAAGAATTACAGAAAACAAAATCATGAGGTAAAGGGCAATATTTTCTGAGTGATAGAACTTTCAGAGTGGCAGCTGGGGAGGACCTCAAGGAAAGGTTCATGACAAATAGCCTGATAAAGTATGACTTTATCCTTTAGATATTTCTGTCCATTTCTGGGTGAAACATTTATGAAGTTTACAGTGAAATTGTTTGTTGTTTTACTGTTTTTTCTATACTTTTCAACAAATACAACTGAAGTAAATCTTGAACAATGTCTGCAGCTGCTACCAGACTACAAATAAAAGAAGAAACAAGTCACTGCTTGCAGTACTTATAGGTTTATAAACACCATAGAGCAGCTCCTCCATTAGTGTTATTCAGTATACCTCCATGGACTTCACTGTAGCCAAGGCCAGCATCAAAATTTTTGCCGCCCTAGGCGGCTAACAAGAACACCAGTGGAAGTCCACTGAAGATAGGTGGAGCTGCCAGGGCAGCAGGAAAAAAAGAAAAGAAAAAGATTCCGGATGTTGGTTTCCTGCTGCCGAAATGCCGCTGAAAGAAGTGGCAGACCAGACATGTCTGCCAAAATGCTGCCAAATGTTTTCCTGGGAGCTGCCGCTGAAATGTCAGCTGATGGTCGGAAAATGCCACCCTCAAAACAAATAAATGCTGCCCTTAAAACCAGTGCCACCCTAGGTGACCACCTAGGTTGCCTAGTGCTTTCACTGGCCCTGACTGTAGCTATTCCAGTTTACACCAGCTCAAGACTTGCTCCGTGTTCCTATTTAGGGCATGTCTTCACTAGGACTTAACGTCGACTTTAACGACATTAAGTCAAACTAAACGTGTACCTGTCTTCACCTGCATGCCCTTAAAGTCGATTTAAAGGGCCCTCAAAATCGACTTTGTAACTCCTGCTTGACGAGAGAAGTAAGGCTAAAATCGACTTCTCTACGTCTACTTTGAGTAAGTGAAGAGGCATCTGATGTTAAGCCTCCGACCTCCGAGCAGCCCCACGGACCCCCCCCCCGCTCGCCCAAGCAGCCCGGCTCCGGCTCCCCCCCCCCTCGGGCGGGCGGGTGGTCTGGTGCGAGGCTGTTCAGGCGGGCAGGGGGGGTCCGCGGGGCTGCTCGGGTGAGCGGGTCAGCTGCCTGGTCAATTTCATACTGGTCAATTTCATACCGAGGGGGGGGAGCCGGCGCCGGGCTGCTTGGGCGGGCGGGGGGGTTCGCAGAGCTGTTTGGGCAGGCGGGGGGGTCCGGCGCGGGGCTGCTTGGGCGAGCGGGTCAGCTGCCTGGTCAATTTCATACCGAGGGGGGGGGGAGCCCGCGCCGGGCTGCTTGGGCGAGCGGGGGGGGGGTCCACGGGGCTGCTCGGGCAGGCGGGGGGTCTGGCGCGGGGCTGCTCGGGCGAGAGGGTCAGCTGCCTGGTCAATTTCATACTGGTCAATTTTATACCGAGGGGGGGGGGTCCGGCGCGGGGCTGCTCCAGCGGGCGGGGGGGGGGGGTCCGTGGGGCTGCTTGGGCAGGCGGGGGGGGGGGGCGGTCCGGCACGCATTGCACTGTGGGCTACCTACCCACACAGTGCAATGCGGGCTATGTCGACCCCTGCAAAAGTTCTAGGACAGACAGTGTCGACCACTGTCGACCTGCTGTCCTGGTGGGGACACACTGATTCGATTTTCTAAAGTCGAGTTTAGAAAATCGAATTAAGGGAAATCGACCTAGTCCTGTAGTGAAGACATACCCATGGAGGAGACATGGGCAAGAAAAGGAGGCTCTAACCAATGTCATTACTGACACCCTGGCCCAATATTGCTTTGCAATTTCCACATATTGCTTTGGATATTTTCTACCATGCTTGTGACGGTAGCTACAGGGGAGCATTCTTTTCTCACTCTTGCTTACTTGAAAACAAACACATACAATATTTGAAAGGTTAAAACAGTAACAACTGCATCCAGGACTCTTAAGTTGCGAAATCTACAGTTTTCGTGACATTTGTTAGAATAAAAACTTTTTAAAATTATTATTCATTGATCGGTAAATGTACAACCTGCATATGCAAAAATAATGCAATTATAAATACTCACACAAAAATTACTTTTTTAAGTAAAACTAAGATTGAAGGCGCATATCTTGGTTTCAATGCACGTGACCCTTCAAGAACATTAAACTTAAAAAAAAAAAAAGGTTAAAATGTTACTAAATCCAGGAACTGTACAGCTAAAGTTGCATTTCTCACACAGGACACCCGAGCTGCTTTATTTCTGACCTATTAGAGATGCCAACCTAAGTCTACCTTTGGTCAAGCCATGCAGGTGACATGATGAAAATATGCACCATAGTTTCATTAATGTTTTATAGTTACATAGCTTCCATACTATGTCAGATGACATCACACTACATTAATTTGGGACTTTTCATGCAATTGTTCTAGTAGCATGACAGCTGAGGCTTATGGGTGGGCTCCTGAGGTGGTGAAAATTGGAGTAGCTCTAATCTGGCTGTCTATATGGAGACAAAGTAACTCAAAGATAATTTGATGTCACTTGCAATCATAGGACCCAATCCTGTGTACTACTGAGCAGCTCCTATACTAAGAGCCCTGAAGATTTGGGAATGACTGACTTAATTGTACTATTTGTGTAATTAGGTATTTGAAAAAAAATATTTTGTACAGTTCTGTGTAAAGAAAGCTGTGAAGCAGTCCAAGAACTATACGATTAAAATCAACACATTCTAATTAGTCTTCTTACTGCTGACGTGGAGCTGTCTGTTATGGATGGATAAGACTTTATATTTTATTGTTTTTCTTGGGACATTGCTGCAGGGGTTGAGTTGATTTGTGGGCCTTCTTTGAGAAGTGCAACATTCACTCTGAATTTTCTAGGTTTCAACTTTATGAGGGTTTTTAACTCTAACTTACATAAAAGATGACATTTAGAGCTAGTCATAAATTTTCCAACAGAACATTTATCAATCAGGAAATGCCAAAAAGTGAAATGTTTTCAGAAAATATGTTCATTGGGATTAAAGGTAATTTTGAAAGAAAAATTGAGGGTGAGGGGGGAATGGAAAAGCAGCATTTCAGTAAGGTCAAAACACTTTGTTTCCGAATGTAACATTTAAATGTTCTGTTTTAAAATGATTTATCAGTTCATATTTTTAATTATACATTACATGCAAAAATCTTAAATAGCTCAAATCAAAATGAAACATTTTGATTTGCTCAAAATGAAGCTTTTCAATTGACCCAACACTATTTTTTGTGGATATTTGTTTTGCGAGAAATTTCAAATTTTCTTTTGTTCTGTTTCACTATGGGGAAAAAAAAATCAAAATCATGGATCTCCCACAAAATGAAAAATCCAGTTCCCTGCCCAGATCTAGTGACATGTACCCAAATGACTGACGTGTACCCACAACCTTAACTTTACCTGAACAGTGCTTTAGGAGAAGCGGGGTGGGGTGGGGGGAGCTGTGCTTGTTTTTTAAATGGTCTAAACATGGGTGAGTTAAGGAATTCGGGGGGGGGGGGGGACTGGGCAGTCTGGAATGGTTGGGGTGACACACTGGTACATGAATATCCTATGTGTGATCAGACTGTGAAACACAAGAGATTTGGCAGGTGGACGAAGGAAGTCCTAGTACTTTCTTGTCTCCTCCTCCTGAAGCACTAAGATACTCCTCAGCACCCACTAAAATCATTGCCGGTCTGGTGGCAGAGGGTGATATGATAATATGGGGAGAAGCTGGAGGGAGATATAAGGAGGAGAGGGTTATGAGGGGTAGGCATGAGAGCACAGTGACAGCACCCTCCCCAGGGCTATCCCTGCCTTGCCCCTCAAATCTCCTTCTGGTTGCACTGAGGAATCATAACTCCCAACAGCTTGCTCCCTCATCTCCAGCTTGCCTCCCAGTGCAGCCAGAATGCACTGGTTCTTGCTGCTTTTGGACCTCCTGCATTCATGAGGCGGGAAAGAACAGGATTTGCCAAGCAATTAGCATGGCTCCTCTAGCGCCAGACAAAGAAACAAGGGCTTCTAGAGTCTCCAATCAGTTCTGAAAGGGATAACACTTGCTCTTAATACGAGACAAGGCAATATAGAGCTTTCCACTTACCATTACCGTTCCATTTTCTCTGAAGGTATCAGAAGCTATCAGCATTTATCTAGCATTTATCTCAGACATTCATGTACTACTAAATGTCAAAGGAAACTCTTATTTGTAAAGAACAATTACCTCTTTTGATAATCAGTTCTCTCTCTAGGCCACTGAATTTTATTTGGCAAGTAAAAGTGGTCTGCAACTCTGAGGCTTATCTGAATCACCAGAAATGTATATTTACAATTACATGTAGTTTCCCAAAGCCAAAAATTATATAACAAAGACAAGAGTTCACAAGCTAAGAGCCAGCACTTAAACAAATAGATAAAAGTCCATTTACAGTAACAGTAACATACAGATACATTTGACCTAACATGCTTGTATACAGCAAGAGGGCAGCTCAGAGATTTGATTACATGCCTCGGGTCCATTATGGGTCCAGTAACTTCTAACAAGACTTGGAACTAGAGTTGGTCAAGAATTTTTTTTTAATTAAATGTTTTTTCATCGGCGAATGCTGACTCTTTGAAATGGAAATTTCCCATGGGAACATGTCCATTTCCACAGTTTTGTTGTTTCAGAAAAAAAATGGAAAAGAAGTTTTGAAAATGTTGAAATGTTTCGTTTGGACGTTTTTGGATCTGGGAGCGGAAAGGGACAACAGTAGTCGCTGTGGAGGCCAGAGCCATTTTTGCAGCAACTCTGTAGTACTATGTGTGCAAATAGTAGCATTGGTGAATCAAAACACTTTGATTTTCTGTTCATAATTGCATTTTGTTTTAAAATATATGGCATTTTACATTGAAAAATACTGGAAACAACTGAAAGGTTGATGTAGAAACGGTTTCAAATTTATGAAAACAAAACATTACAATTGACACAAAACAATATTTTTAAGATTTTTGGTTTGCAAAAAATATCAAATTTTGGGGGGAGGGGTTAAAATTTTTTGGAGGGATGAAGAACCTGACAGGTTCTACTGAGAACCTCTTGGGCAGAAATCTGGAAGGATTCTCACAAATGCGTTAGGGTTTGAATGGTTGTATTTAACTAATTTGTTGTCAGGCCCCCTAGGTGCTGAGATCGAGAAGGGATGACCCAGTCTTGCCTTCAAAACAGTCACTTGGCTTTGACACTATTCAAAGAGAGTCAGTGCAGGATGTGCTACCAAAATTGTAACAAGGGGCTTCTTAAACAACATTCCGCCCCAGTCAGCAATACATGTAACAACCATCCTTCCATCTCACCCCTCAAATCCATCAATTCCATACATTTCCACCCAGCAAATCCATCACTCCATCACTCCACTCATTTTTCCAGCCCTCTCCCCAAAACAGATTAGTCCTTCTGATTATTCTTCCACCCTCCCTCCTAGCCCAGTACCTCTTGACTCATCATGTCTCCCTTTTTCCAAAACCTCTTTGAGGCTCCTCTAGGTAACTCTGCTAACTGGCAGTCACTATGACCAGCAGCAGCATTGATGGTAGCCGGGTCATGATACAGTCTCTGCGTATAGCATGTTGTAACCATGCAGGGACTCTGGCCAGGCCCTGCAGCCTGGGGAGTTGCCAGCCTGAAGCTCCCCTGCACTTCTGGCCTTTCCCCAGCCCTCCTTCACTCCAGTACTCTTTCTCAGACAGCAGCCCTGCTCCCTCCAAGACTGGAGAGAGACTGCCTATCTCCAAACCAGCAGCCCTTTTATACATACCAGCTGGGCCCTAATTGAACCCAGCCACAGCTGTGGCTGCTTTACCCAATCAGCCTATCTTCTCTCCTTGTCAGCCCTCAGCCCCAGCCCTCTCCAAGGGCTGGCTTTTAACCCTTTCTGGCAGGGAGGGGATAGCCACCCTGCAACAGATGGCTGGTTGGGTCCTTCTGACAATGGGTTGGGTGGTATGCTTGGGAATGTTTCTTCTTGAGGGGTGGGCAATCTGTACAGATGGAAGTGCAGGACAGCAGTTTTTTTCCAGTTGATGGGTAGGGGAGCAGTGGCTTTAGGCTTGCTTTCAGCACTAGCTCTTCAGTCTGTGCATGAAGCCTGAATTAGGGAGAGAGGCGCGCTGCAGTGGCTACAGGACTCCCTCTCATTTCAGCAGCGGGTTGGCCTAGCGTAGCCAGTGCACGACTGGAGTGGGTGGTGAATGGAAGTTTGTCAGCGGGGCAACTTAAGGCATAGACACTATGGGCCCGTACCTATGCTTCCAGCTCCTGGAGTCATGTGATACGTCACAATCTCAGCTTTGGGGGTGCGGGAGTTTAGAAGACAGTTTCTAGCCCTCATGTTGCAAAGAAAACGTAGAGAAATCTGATGCAGGGGTAACGGATAGCGAGAATCTGCCTGACCCTGCAGTCAGCCTAAATCAATAGGTCTGAGAAGTCTGAACTCAGACAACTCTACAGGATGTTAATTCCAAGACCCCTCTGCTCAAGGTGGGGAGAGGGCTTTAAATGCCACCGAGCAGAGGCCTCTCTGTCTGGCAGAAAAAGATTGCAGCATGTCCTGCCCACTTATCCACGCATGCACCGTGTCTAGTGGAGTAAGTATTGGGGGTTGCCCCTGATACCACCCTTCTCCGGGGAGAGTGAATAAGAGTCCCTATGCCTATGCTCCTGTTGATCTGGGAGAGGCGAGGGCCCTGCCAACAGCACTCCAAGTGAGGGACAGAGACATTTTTTCAGGGACTATGTGATACTATGTGATACCTCCACTGAAGTCAAAGGAGCAATGCTTTTTCTTTTTACATCAGCAGAGGATCTGGACTGTTCTTCATGGACGGTAGGCTTGTTTTGGCATGCCCTTCCTTTCTTACCTTAGTGGGAGAAACAATGAAGTGAAGCCCAAGGAGTAGGAAAGGAATACCAAGATTTCTATGCACCAAATTGCATTAGTTGCTAATATTTGAGATGTTGTTGCTTTCTTGGTTAAACTAGCAGACGAAATAAACAGTTTAGGCAAATGAAAAATCAATGACAAGGTGAGTCAGGATACAAAAGAAGTGATGCTTCCTTGAGAGTGGCGTCAAGAGTGTGCGTTTGTCAGGCAGGTAAATACTACTGTGGTCAATAAACTTCCCCACTCTCACTCACTGAATCCCTTGCCCTCCTCTCTGCCCCACAAAGAGGCTAGTCATCCATTCACCTTTTCCCCTACCAGCAATAGAAAGAGGCTACTTGACATAAAAAACTAGACAGAGTTCCACTATTTCAACTTGTCAGAGGCAACCCAATGGATGACTCATGCTTCTCTGTCATGCTCTATCGTAAGCAGAGTAAACATTTCCCAAGATGACATTAGGGAAATCTTTTTCTCCCCTCTCTAATCAGATTCCCCAAAACTGAAGATGGAAAAATCTTTCCCACAAAGGAAACAATTTTAAAAAATCTGAAATGTAGTGGATGGGGAGAAATGTAGATTATCTAACTACATCTCCTGAATCTTAGTGGACAGGACCTACCGCTCAGGCTTCAAGTACTTATTTTTGTCTTTATAATTATCTATCTTAAATATTGTATGCTCTTCCTAAAACCTAAGGCCAAACCCAGCTGAGGTATACCATGTCCAGCTGTCTACTTGTGAGTCCCACTCTGTAACCTATAATTGTTTCTGGATTCTGAAGGTGCTATATGAATGGGAAACATATCTTCATCCTCCATTGCTGGCTTTGCCTTATTGTTTATCTTCAAATCCCATTCAAAATTGCTTCCTGGGTTTTCCAAGCTCACATTAACTCATTCAACTCTTCCTCTCTGATCTACTCCCTGATGAGCACTCTGCTCCTCCAACCTTAGCCACATCACAAAACTCTCCAGACTTGGAGGAGATGGGAATCCTTTTTCACTAGTTCTGATCCAACTCTCATACCTTCTTCCTGTCTTACTCCAGTCTGCTAATCATTTCAGACCAGATGCTGAGCTGGTGCAAATCATTGTAGTGGCATTGAAATCAATAGAGTGCTGCTGATGTACAGTAGCAGAGTATCTGGCCCATATCTTGAAATCTCACCTTCAAACTCACCTTATTACTTTCACTGATGACTGAACTGAAGAGTGAATTGAGCCTGAAGAAAATGTTTTCTTGAATTGAGACCTAAACCCACTGCATTATATTGTAAATTACGTTGTTGATATCCTTCTTAGTTGTTGGGTTTATTTTCCACACTTCCCAATTTCATAAACTCCTTTTTTGGGGGGTGAATGATTAATTAAAGCTGGAGATGTTTCCTTCTATGTAGTGTATTTGCAGAAGGAAAAAAACAGTTGATTCTACTAAGTGACCCTTACAAAAATGTATGATTTACAAAACCAGGAAGGGAATCGGATTTCCAATGTGACGCATATTACATGGTGAAATGCTACTCTGCGTCACGTCACTTTGTCACATAATCTGATACTGCCTCAGGAGGGGAAATGTACCTCTGGGCACAATACTCCTGTGACTCATTGAGGGCTAGATTTCCTTTTACCCCTTTGCACAGGACTCTGGGTAGAATAGTCATGCCAGGAGCAAAAAGAGGGAAAGAATTGTTTCTCAAAGAGCACAATTCCCTTCCTGCTTCCTCGGGGAGAGGGGAGGGGTAGTCATTTGCTGCTGATCCATACCTGCATTGCCTCACATTCTTCTCACTCTTGGCCCACTGTTTAACAGAGGGAGAAGCACACACTTACTGTGGTGTGTCAAAATCCCAAGTCCAGGAAGGCCATGCAGGAAAACACAGGTATGTGCATTACTGGGCAGCCACACAATGGAGCCCTTAATCAATACTTTTTATTAAAATGATGGTCAGTCCAATTCAGTTTCCAGATAGCAACACACTGACGTTTTTAACTGCAGTAGTACAATACAAAAGAGTATCAGGGAGATTCATGAGGGATTTTCCTTCAAACTCATAGCAAGCCTAAATCCAGCAGTTGGCAGTGAATATTTACATAGGTTCATGGAGACGCTGAAGTCCTGTCCACATCCCATAAGTGCACAGGGCCCAAAAGGCAGGAACTGACGGTTCTGCCGTGTGGTGAAAGAGACAAATCCTATAAGGGAGGGTGATGCTAGGTAATCCAAAGCCCTCGGGGAATAGAGCTGTTAAAATAAAGGAGGAATTGAGAATGGTGTCATGAAGCATGGGCCTATGACTACATGGATTCGCAATGGAAACCTACAACCGCTGTAGAATATATCTGCTAGAACTCTATAATTTTCTCTACCCCAGTGCTGTGAATCTTTCCAGCCTGAGAATCATACTTATCATTTCAAAAATGTCCCAAGATCCTAAATAAGTAGTATTGTTTAATATTTTGAACTATGATATTGTATAATTCATGACAAAATCCAAAGGTCAAAAATAGAGCCCTTTGAGCCTTTAGATCCTTTCTGTAAGAAAACGATACGATAAACCAAATGCTTCCAGTTTGACATCAGTGAAAATACATGGATTTACAACAAGTGTGGATTTTCCCCAATGTTTGGACCTGATCCTTCACTCATCTTTATTTCAGGAGTCACCATGATATCTTGGCACCAAATTAAGAACATAAACTTCACATCATCCTACTAGTACTGTCCCACCTTCAGAAGAGTTGTAGTCCATTAACTGCCTTTCTTTGGAGAAGAGATATCAATGAGGAGTGGGAGAAAGACGTTAATGGGTGTTTTGTTCATGGAAAGCCATCTGGATAGGGCCAAGTGTTTGATATAATCCATTTTATAGGTGTGTGCATCGCCTCAAATTCTAAATGGCAAGGGTTATCTCACAAAGTTTTCCCACCCTTTAAAACAAAATACTTGGTATAACATCTGGTTTAGAAATTCTAATTGTGCAGCTGCCACAATAACACACAGTTATTGGCAATGTCATCATTAAACCCATTTTGTTCTGCTTCTTTTCATTGTACTACAAGACTTTTTGTAGGTCTGGGGTTCCCACTCACTTTAGCCAAAGGAAAAAATAAGAAACACAGTATGGCAAAAGCAAATTTGATGTGCTGTCTGATTAAACTAATAATGCAGAAAGCCACAGTATGTGGATAGTGGCTTACTTATAGTGTTTGCACTGGAAATGAATGTAGGTGTATTGTGTGAAAGCAAAGGCACTGTGAGAGTTTGGCCTGTAATGACAGATTTATTTCTGTATCTAAGAAAAATAAGCCTATAAATAAAAAAACAACCTCAACCATATATTGAACTGTGAGAAAAATACATATACTTTTTAAAAAACAAATGTAACATGCTAGATAAGTGATGTGTGATGCCCCACTGCAATGTCTGGCTAAAAGCAGTGAACAAGAGCCTGTTAATGCTGAAAGTTAATTAGGTGACCCTTTTCACTCAAGTGGCTTGCGCCTTCGGTGCTGAAAGTCTCAAGTTTGGTCTCCTCCACCAATCTGTGCTGAGGAAGGTTTCAAAGCAATGGGCCTCGGACCCTTAGCAGAAGCTTCGCCTGAAAAAGCAGAGCATGGCTATTTGTGTGGTGTCCACCATCTTTCCCCCGCCCCCTAGTGGCTAGTTGATAGAGGCTCAGAGTCTGCTATTGCTCCTGGCTAATGCACTTTTACTTTCAGCTCAACACTGTGTTATAACTTTACTAAGATTAAAGGGCCTGAGTTCTAACCCCGTCTTTACAAACATTAACTAATTCTCATAACAACCTTGTGGGGTAGGTGAGTGAGCACCATTAGGTCCATTTTACACACAGGGAAACTTAGCTACTTCAACTGTGTAGCATCACTGATTTCAATGGAGATACACTATTTTACATTGGTTGAGGATCTGTCCCAGAAAAAGTTGAAAGGACTTGCCCAAAGTCACATAGCAAATCAGTGGCAGAGCCAGGATTAGAACTCAGGGATTACAAATTCCCAATATCTTGTTCTAATGTGACCCATCTACCTATTTAGCTGGTCTAGCTAGATTTTAATATTGAACTTATCGCTGTGGCATCTAAACATCACAACCACACTCTTGGTCTCTCTTTTGCTCGAAGTCTAGCTGGCACTATTGCCTCCTCTGCCTTCATGCTATCAGATAAATCTTGTATTCAGTTGTTTCTTTTATGGACTGCTGTCTCATGTTCCATTTGTGAAAGTTTCAGATGAAGTAGTCTTTCAAAGATTTACTGCCACACCTCCCTGCTAGATTGTTGTCCTAACAGCAAGATCAAATTTAGAAGCAGGTGTGGTAGATTTTGATAAGGTGTGCTTCACGCTATGATGAGTGTTATTGCAAATTCTGTTTTGATTGCCCGTTGCTAGGCTCCACTGAACTGCACTGATCTAGAATAGTGGTTCTCAACTTGTGATTTCTGGGTTCTCCAAGAAAAAAATTCCTGGGGGTGCACTTCTGTCATTCTTCGAGGAGCAATACTTCCTGTGGGTTGTAACTCAATTCAAGCCATGTTTAGGGATTCCAGAGGCTTTCTTGACCAAATGCAAAACAACACCTTAAGTCCCTCTGCACCCTACATGGCTGCTTCATATCTCCCTTTGCCAAGTTTTATCTTCATATAAATTCAACAGTGGGCAACTGTGTGGAGAAGACGGGACACCAACGTCTGATGGGGTAGCAAAGCAACAGGAAGATGAACCAAACTGCAAAATACATTACCTAGTACTGAAGACACTAAATAGGAGGCGAATTTGTTCTAATAAATATAAGGTCCTTTGCTCAAGGAGTGGAATTATACTGCACTAATACAAAATGGTGGGCATCCTCATCTTTTGAACTAAAGCAAATTTATTTTGACTTTGTCTTCTCAAATCTGTCCTTAGTACCAAATGATCTTAGCTTCCATGTTCAGATCCAGACCCAGATTTCAACTTTCCTAAAGTGTGTTGGGATGGGTATTCTGCCATTTTGGCTTGGTGCATCACAGAAACTGGACTCCTTCATGGAATTTAGATCCATATCAGGTCTTCCCCAAACTCTGGACTTGGACAGCAGTCAATCTCTAACAAAGAAACATAGCTGTTGCAGAGAAAGTGAGGAGTTGCCCATGAGAGGATCTCTGTCATCAGACCTGGCCCACTATATGAAAAAGTAAGAGAACTAATGATTAAGTGATCTACCGTATTTTTCGTCATATTGGACGCTCCGGCGTATAAGACGCCCCCGACTTTTAAAGTAAAAAAGCCGGGGGGAAAAAAAAACAAAAACCCACCACACACAAAAAGCGCCCCGGTTCCCCCCTCCCCGCCGCGGGCGGGCTGCCGGGGGCGCCCCGGTTCCCCCCTCCCCGCCGCGGGCGGGCTGCCGGCGGCGTCCCGGTTCCCCCCTCCCCGCCGCGGGCGGGCTGCCGGGGGCGCCCCGGTTCCTCGGGGGGAACCGGGACGCCGCCGGCAGCCCGCCCGCGGCGGGGAGGGGGGAACCGGGGCGCCCCCGGCAGCCCGCCCGCGGCGGGGAGGGGGGAACTGGGGCACCCGCGGCGGGGAGGGGGGAACCGGGGCGCCGCCGGCAGCCCGCCCGCGGCGGGGAGGGGGGAACCGGGGCGCCGCCGGCAGCCCGCCCGCGGCGGGGAGGGGGGAACCGGGGCGCACGCACTGTTTTTTTTTTTTTTTTTTTTTTTGTGATGGGGCGAATAGGTATATTCGCCCTATAAGACGCAGCAACTTTTTCCCCCCCGTTTTGGGGAAGAAAAAGTGCGTCTTATAGGGCGAAAAATACGGTAATTAGTAATCACAAACCATTAATACTGCACCTATGGCATGTGAGTTGTAGGCAAGCTATATTCATGATCCTGCTTCCAGTACTCGTTATTACTATACTAAATATAAGCAAAAGAAAAAAGGCTGTGAGAGATCATTAGTATTGTGCCTTATAAAGAGAAGGTGCCATAGTTATATGGCATGACAGAGGTATATAATGCCTCGGGTATATAATGAAGAGTTAGAGAAAGAGAAAATGAAAGACTTGGTTACAGAGTATTGGCATACAGAATAGTTGATAGTGGACATTTCAGCGTGGCAGAAACTTCTGTTCCTCCTTCATGAAAGAGTTGTCCTTGATGAAGAAACAAAACAAACAAAAATCACCCATTTTTTGAATGAAAGAGATCCTGAATTTCACAGCACAACAGTATGAGTTTGACTCCTTCAGATGTCAGCAATATCTCACTAGACATTTTGACAATAAATGTCTGCCCTTAGAGAAGAGACCTTTTCTAATGACGTCTTATGCAAAACATATGAACCAAATTATCCTCTATTACTCTGGTGCAGGGGCTTTGACATCATAGGGATCATATTGGTTTCACTGAGTTTGGCCCTCTTGGGGTTCTATTAAAAATACTGCATCTCATAAAATGGATAGATATGGAAGAGGTGGAAACTTCTATTTACAGTTTTGAAAACTGAGTTGCCTCAATTTTGTATCAATTGCTGATTTTTACTGGTCACAAAACAAGTGAATCAACCTTTAAGCCAACAGAACTAACGTTTCGATTCTGGGTCAGACAGCACTTTTCTTTCCCTGTCTTCTGCAGACTACAGAAAATACAAAACCACTACATCGTAACTGATGGAAAAACAAATATGTCAATACTAAGGGTTTACAAAACTGATCCCCATAAGCAGATGGGCCCCTCCTTTCAGTGCAGTGAACAAGTAAAGGACAATTTATCTTCAGATGCAATAGGCATCTTTTGTAGGGAAAGTTTGCCAAAGGCTGGATAATTTCACACAGCTGCTCAGTCAGAAGCCAAAATTGATTAGACACCAAAAGTCTCAAACACCATCTTGAATACTCACCTCAGGTTATCAAACAACAGGGCTTTTCTTAATTGGTTTAGCCTTTTGAGATACAGATTGTTATCTCCCCTGCAAGGTCATAAAATATGAGTCACCCAGAGTCAACAGAAGACATAAAATAAAGGGCAGTGCTATAACTATATCCTGTATGGTATATACTACAGGGTCTGACAGTCTGGGGGGTTCTCTTTATAGCAACAGTTGAAGATTTTGGATCTTTCTACACAGCAGATAAAACCATGTCAGCATGATTTTAAGTATATCTGGGGTTTGATGTGTTTCCACACTTCATAGTTTAGACATTTCTTGCTCAGACAGTGTGCACTGGACATGGCCATTTTAAAGTGCACCAGCAGACCCTCCCCTGGTGTAAACTGTCATAACTTTATTAACTTCAGTTGAGTTACAACAATTTACACAAGTTGAGGATCCACTCTTTACACCTGGCCTTATCTCAATTATTAGCCACACCAAAACCCTGGATGAGAACATCAGATCTGAACTTCGCAACTAGCCTGAACTTTAAATTTACATGAATTATTAGCATTATCTTTTCCATTAGCTTTGGCTGAGATGGCTTCCCATCTTGGATTTCATCTGAAGTTTCTAATTCAAACCCAGTATGCAGAAATTTATACATATTTCCTCATATATACATGTATACATTAGCTGGTGATGGATCCTCTAGAAAATCCTAAATGGGAAGACCAGCAAGGAGTGCTGTCTGCGCAGCATGGTCTCCTCTTTTCTCTGGCCCAGAAGACTCTCCACAGAGGTTCCACAAAGTTTCCATGCCAGCTCTTGCCAAGGCCCCTAGGCCTCACTGAACACTGGCAAATGCAGAGCCGGAAATCAATCTAGATTGCCTGCGTGTTAGCACTGTTAACATAGATTTAGAATTATAAGAATGTAATTAGACTTTATGAAATGCTTGTAGGATGCTGCATGCATTAGTTGTACTTAAAATTAAGGCTGCGAGTTTGTCACAGATTCTGTGACCTCCTTGACTTCTGCAGTGGCGCATGTGGCTGGCTCCGGAGCTGCCCAAGCAGCTCAGGCAGCCTCATCTGCTTCTGGGGCAGTCTCAGGACAATCCCTCTTACCTCCCACCCACCCACCCACCCCCAGCAGCAGCAGGAGGAGTTTGGATGTGGGAGGGGGCCAGGGTGGGGGGTTGGGGTGCGGGAGGGGTGAGGGTGAGGAGTCTGGGCAGCATTTACCTGAGGGGGAGCTCCCCGGAAATGGCAACATGTCCATCGCTCTGTCAGCTCCTAGCTCTGCACTCTGCCTCCACCCGCAGGCACCACCTCCGCAGCTCCCATTGGCTGCAATTCCAATGGGAGCTGGAGAGCTGGCAGGGTGCGGAGCTAGGAGCTTACAGAGGGACATGTTGCCACTTCCAAAAAGCTGGGTAGGGAGCCTGCCAACCCCACCAACTCCAGCACCAGCAGGGGTCCCAGGCTATTCCCACCCAACCACCCATGCTGCCCCCTTGGGCTGCCGCCTCTTGAGCACCACAGCCCCCCCATGAGCACCTGAAGCACTCCCAAGATTTAGTCAGAGCTATAATACAAATCATGGACAGGTCATGGGCCATGAATTTTTGTTTACCTGTGACTAAAACATAGACTTACTTATAATATCTGTATACCATATTATAAGCTAATATTTAAGTGTTTGTTCTTTAACTATAAAAGTGTTCATTAAAACTGTAAAATCCCATAGTCAGGAGAGAAGCATTACCAAGTATAAAATACTAGTTTACTGCAAGAGGTGTTATCTCTTCCCCAGCGAAAGAAGGCCAATAAACGCCAGACAAACCATCGTGGAACATCAGTGAACAAAAGACTTTGTTGATTGCTTCCCCCACACCCAGAAAGAGGGTATGTGTGCAAACCCTCATTGGATCAGACTGGAACACTGGAGATGGGGCTAAAAATCCCTGCCAAAGAGGAATTCTTATCATTATGCTACATAGAATTTGGAAATATTTCTAAGAATAAACAAGGGATCCCCAAGCTGCTTAGCTTCAATTAGCTCTAAATGACATATAGACTTTGCTTATTACATCAGCATCTATTACCCTTTAAAACCTAAGACTATAACTCATTTGTGTGTGCCTCTTTACCTGCTTTAACCTTGTAAACAAGTTGTTTCTTTTTCCTAGTTAATAAATCTTTAGTTAGTTTATTACAGGATTAACTGCAAGCATTGTCTCTGGTGAGAGACCTAAGGTATAATTGACCTAGGTGACTGGTCCTGGTGACTGGGAATAACCTGAATATTGTTCTGATTTTTGGTGTAAGGAACCACCTATCACAAAGGCAGGCTTGCCTCCGTGGCAAGATAGAGAAATACCCGAGGGGACTGTCTGTGACTCCACGCTAAGGCTGTTAGGGTGCTTTGGGAGTTCACACTTGTTACTTGGTTGGTGAAAACTAATTTATAGACACACAACCAGTTTGGGGTGTGTGTCCTGTTCCTTGACAGTCTGCCCTGTCACAAGAGTTTGACAAGGTGACAGGCTGAGGACAATAAGGGGCTGAGCTCTGGATTATCTCCTCCAAAACACACACAGAAAATCAGCAGAAGTGCATTAATATAGGTATTACCTTAAGCTGTCCTGCCTCTCTACACTGTGGAATCCTCTATGGGGGCACTACAGGAGCAGCCAGACTATCCACGGGCTGATGGCCATGTGTGGGGTCAGGTGTCAGAGAAGGGGCAAATGTCCATGGCATGGATGCCTCTTCCCTTCCTGAGGCTACGCTGGGATCTGCAGCAGAAGAGGCAGAACCACTTCAGTGTTAGAATTCCTTGGAAACTCCACTAACTGAAACTAGCAAAGTTTCCTCCTTGTTACATAATTACTGACTTGGTGGGAAGCATGATGCCCCAGACAAGGACTGGGAGACAAAGTCTGCAATTCAGTGTGCTCAGACCTAAAGGGTGTCTATCACAGGCGTCTACTTTCGCTTCACTGGCCTTTGATACTTTAGCACCCAGCCCCAATAAACATTACATACTTATTTTTATTAATAAACTACACATATTTTGGGTCTCTCTAAAATAAAAAATATGATCAAATTAATTTAATTTCCAGTTGCTTTGCAGGCAAGTGAGAAAAAAAAGGAAAATCCTGCCTCGCATGAAAGACTCAGTAATAGAGGAAGGAGCTGGTGTCTGGAAGCCACCTGGCTGTTGCATATCTTTTATTTCATTTCTGAAGTCAAAGTCCATTCCCACACAGATGGCAACCATAAGTGCTTAAAACTTTTAGCAAGGAAGTGCAGTTAAATAATTCTTTTATGAGTAATAGGAATCCAGAGCAGTGATAACCATTGTAAAAATCTGGAAGGTCTTGTTTAATTATTGCATCAAGCATTTGCTCACTTGTATTTTCAATAGCAAAGGGGATTTCCAGACACACTGTCTTGCAGTAATAAAAAAAAGGTTACGTTTAAGAGATCTGTTTATTAGAGCACTGGAGAACTGACTGTGCCTTTGACGAGACATGAATGACAGCTATGCCCCACTGCTAATACAGCTTTAGGCTGCAAAATCCAGTTCAGCCTGCCACAGAAGCCAATGTATAGCCAAGATAAACATTATGTTAAGGTTAAGAGTATATATCACAAATTTAAGGATAAAAGCTAATTATCCCCAAGCCAGGTATTATAAACCCAGGAAACCTAGAGGTTTACACTTAAAAGAAATTCAAACATATTAAAGTATGAAAAGACAAGCCATCGCAGCCAAACAACCTTCACTCTACACAATAACCATACAGTTGTGATTACAGCATTTAGGGTCTATGTTTATGTTTTACATATTTTCCTTTGCAGTGTTTTTTCTATCACACACACATACACACTCACCCCTAGAGCTGGTCAAAAATTGGAAAAAACAATTTTATGGAAAAAAAATTGAAATTTTAAAGTGTTTATTGTGAAGCGAAATTCAACATTTTCTCTCTTTTTATAAAAAATGTTCACAACATTTTTAAAACACTCAAATGTTCAAAATTATGACTATCCCTGTTGATTTTAATGGGGCTACACATAGTAGTAAAGCTAACCATCCGGATAAGTGCTTGCAGGACTGGGGCCAAGGAGAGAGGGAGTCAGTTCACATCAGCACTTCCATTGAGCTAGGCTGAATTCTAAGCAATACCCAAGAGTTGAACTTTTAAGTTTCCTGTTATCTCCCCTCACAAGCTTGTAATCTCCCCTTAAAGACACACATTTCTACATCTTTCCCATCTTTCTCTTTTTGCCTGCACTCTAAGAATCAAGTTGCACGCAACTATGGTATAATCAGAAAGACAATCTTATAACATTATTAGCTCAATCCCACATGCTGGGCTTGTAATTTTCCAGCAGCTAGGTTGCAAGCTGCACTTTCGCCCTCACCCCAAGTATGTTTTGGTTTAGCTTATCTTTTTTAAAAAAAAATCAGGACTGGGCTTCAAAAGCAATATAAGAGCATCTGAACAGACTGTCTTCCCCAATAAGAACTTCCAATGCCAACTTAAACTGTTAAATACAGAATTTTCTTTATAAGACTTTATATAACTAAAGGAAGAAAGAGTAAAGGAAATAGTCAAGAGGAAGTCTTACTTTGTAAGTTTCAAAAGCTTTACTTGTTTCCCATTCTGTCACTATGTATTTAATAAAAGGGTAGGGCTTTAAAAAAAATAGGCTAGTACAATGGGCAGGAGTCACAGACAACTTGACACAAAACCCCAAACCACTCTTAACCATTGAATGTTGGAACAGTGAACTAGGACTTTCCTAGAGCTGGCAGTAAAACTGGATATATTTTCATGAACATTTCGCGGGGTATTTTGGCAATGACGCGTTTGCTGATAAATTTTGAAAGTTGAAAAATGTCAACGAATTTTTCCTCATAATTTTGAATTGTGATCCAAAAAAGGGAAAACATTTTCATAAAAATGTTGACTTCTTTGTCAAAATTGTGAACTTTGAAGATTTGCCACAAGCCCTAATCATAACCCTTTGGGTCTGAGGCAGCTACCCTTACCAACACAACATCTCTCCCCTCAGTCCTGTTTCCCCAACAGGTCCTGCCTCCCCTGCTGACACACACATATGCTGACACACCCAGCAGTGGAATCTATTACTATTTCTGCCACCAGAGCTGCTGCTAGGGGCCAAGGGCAAGGTGAATCAGCAAATGCATGGAAACCTGTGTTGGACACCCTCCAGCTCACTACCCTCCCAGCTCTGAGACATACTAGAATTAAGGAAATCATCAGATAGCTGTGAGAAGTAGATGGGGATAGCAAACCTTGGCAGCCTGTTTAGCAGCCAATCTAGCCCCCAGTAGCCAGTGACATCACAGTGTCTATTCCCTGGCACAGTCCCAGGAAGATAAATGAGCTGTGTGTTTGAGACCTCACTGAGACTCCTTCTCTGCCTTCATCCCAGAAAGCAGCTAGATGTGCTAATCCAGTAACTTCAGAAGGGTTTACGTATTTCTATGGTAACAGCCCGGCATTCAAAAGCTGCTACACTCAGCAAGCTAGATTTGCCGAGCCAGTGAGCTGACAATGGCCCATGCTTTGGTCAGCTTAACGAGGTAAAGGGCTGAACCAGTAATCTTCACAAATGTCTCTTCTTTGAAATCATATCACCAAGTCAGAGGTGCTCAGCAGGTAGCCTCAAAGAATTGCCTACCTGGAAACCAGCCCAAACTGCTAGATAGAGGTACAGAGCCAGTGAAATCATGGCGTCTTGAGCCTTCCCATCAACCCAACAAGTTAGAAATGCTGATCCAGTGCCCTCATGAAAGCTTGTGACTTTGGCTTCTGCCCAGCATAGTAAAATGGCTGAATTAGTGTCCTTAAAGAGGTCTGAGCCTTAACATCAGCCCAGCAAACCACAGATGTTGATCCAGAGACCTCACAGGAATTTGTGTATTTATTTATTTATTTAGATTTAAAATAATACATATGCCTATCCAAGGTTCTAGGCGCCTTAGTGGTTTGCTGTATTTATATAGCAAATAGAATTAAATGAGACCTCAGCCTCATTAAAATCAGTTTCAGAGGAACTTGACCATCATTAGGAAGCATTTTTCTAACAGTAGTTGGAACAGCATTGGAACCTAATGGGAGAAGAGTTACTCAAACTAGGAGTCTCCTATTTACCTCCTTTCTTGTACAGCAGGGGTCTCAAACATGCGGCCCGGGGGCCACATGCGGCCCGCAAAGCCCTTCCCTGCGGCCCGCCAAGCTTCCTGGCGCCCTCCCTCCCCCCCTCCCCCCTCCCCGGTCCCCCGATAGCAGTTTGCAGGACGGAGGAGCCAGAAGTGGAGGCTTCTCTGCTGCCTGGCTGGGCCGCGCGTCTTTCTAGCTCTGGACTTCCTATATTGCTCTTGCTTTGTTTGCCAAACAGCTGTTGGTGGTGCCTAGCACTTTCCAGGAGGGAATGGGGAGCTGCGTGCTCAGAGGAGGAGGTGGGGCAGGGGTGGGACCTCTTGGAAGGGGTGGAGTGGGGGCGGAGCTGGGGCAGCGAGGGCAGGGTGTGTGTCAGTGGTGTGGCCCTCGGGACAGTGCACTAGTCCTCATGGAAGGGGTGGAGTGGGGGCAGAGCCGGGGCAGCGAGGGTATGTGTGTGTGTCAGTGGTGCGGCCCTCGGGCCAGTGCACTAGTCCTCATGCGGCCCTCATGGTCATTTGAGTTTGAGATCCCTGTTGTACAGGAAGAGCTATCGCCCTGCTGGTTTCCTCTGCCCCCATCTGGAGGTCAGAGTGACAAAGAGGTAAAATCTGCCACCTCCATTTCTCTCTTCCTTCCTCTTCCCTCCAGAAGAAAAGAGAGACCCGCCACCCACTTCCTTGGGGAAAACAACAGTTGTCCCTCAACAAAACTCAACACTGTACAACTAACTTGTCTGGATAGCTATGGGTTTTTTTTTTAGGGATTTGGGCTCCTTATAGATACATTTATTTTCTTGTAACTATTCTCTTTCCCATGCGATGGTCTACCACATACAGTGATGGCATGATACTTCACTACATGAATCTTAGAATATTAGGGTTAGAAGAGACCTCAAGAGGCCATTTAGTCCAATTCCCTGCTCAAAGCAGGACCAACACCAACTAAATCATCCCAGTCAGGGCTTTGTCAAGCTGGGCCTTAAAAACCTCTCAGGATGGAGATTCCACCACCTCCCTAGGTAAACCACTTCAGTGCTTCACCACCCTCTTAGTGAAATAGTGTTTCCTAATATCCAACCTAGACCTGCCCCACTGCAACATGAGACCATTGCTTCTTGTTCTGTTATCTGCCACCACTGAGAACAGTCTAGTTCTATCCTCTTTGGACTCCCCCTCCAGGTAGTTGAAGGCTGCTATCAAATCCTCCCTCTCTCTTCTCTTCTGCAGACTAAGTAGCCCCAGTTCCCTTAGCCTCTCCTCATAAGTCATGTACCCCATCCCCTAATCATTTTCATTGCCCTCTACTGGAATCTCTCCAATTTGTCCATATCCCTCTGTAGTGAGGGACAAAAAACTGGGCACAATACTCCAGGTGTGACCTCACCAGTTCCAAATAGAGGGGAATAATCACTTCCCTCAATCTGCTGGCAATGCTCCTACTACTGTGAAACCTCACACGCAAAGAACACAGCCAGTAGATTTCATCCAGTGATTCCTGAATCTAGCCCAATAACTTGTGCACATATTTGGATATCTAATCTTGATTTAAAGACATCAGGTGGTAGAGAATTTACTGTAACCTTTGGTAATCTGTATCAAAGGTTTATTACCCCCATTTAAAAATTTGCATCTTATTTCCAGTTTAAATTTACTGATGTCAGCTGGTGCTAGATTACACAGCTCACTGCTTGATTTGGCTGCTCAGTTAAAAGATATTTGTATCTCCTCCCTATGTGAAAGGATATCAAGTCATCTTTTACCTTTCTCTTCAATAAACTAGGTAGATGAGGTCCTTTAGTCTCTCACTGCAAGACATGTTTTCCAGGATACAAATTAATTTTTGTAGCTTCTCTCTGAACTTCCTGCAATATTTAATATTCAACATTGCATTAATATTCATATTAAAATTCAATATTTTTATAGTGTGGACATCAGAACTGGACAAATTATTACAGTGCCTATTTTATCAATGCCATATACACAGGTAATATCACCTTCTTACTCAATAATTCCCTATTCATATATCTAAGTATACTATTAACTTTTCTTGCCGCAGCATGACATTGGGAGTTCCTGTTCAATTATTTATCTAAAATAGCTCCTAAGATATTTTCAGTCACCATTTTTCAGAGTAGTACCTCACTTTCTAAGTATGACTTACGTTCTCTGTTTCTAGATGGCTGGTCCTGGCCTTGCATTTGTTGGTGTTAGCATTTGTGGCACTCCCCTTTCCAAAAATAAGTAGTAGGTATTACCTTACTCAATGATAAAAAAAGATAAAAAGACACGTTTTAATGGCCCCGATTATATAAGTGATATTTTAGTGGACACCATGAGACAGAGAGTTTTAACAGCAGAAAATGTAAGGCTGTTATTAGACCCAGAGAGTACCCTTCCTGCTCACAGATGTAGGTGGAACAATTTGGGCCGAATTTATAAGTTTTTAAGCTTATTAAGAATGGTATTACCAACTTGTTAACAAACATCTGTATGTACCGTGAACAAGAAACAAGAAGGGTAGTGAAGCAACATACTACTAATCAGCTAACCATGGTCATTCAAGAAAGATATTCAAACGTTTGGAATCTTACAGCATCTGAACTTTAGCAAAGCTTCATGAGTCTGCAAAACTGGGCTGGAAAGCTCCCAAGACATTCTTTCTTGAGAGATTTCTGGTGCACTGTGATACTAATCTAGCTGGAAGAACCTCTTATAACCCATTTGCCTCTCATCCCAGATAGAATCAGGAATGACATACAGATATATGAAAAGAACCAAAACTTTTAATAAAAAAATAATCCAACTCTTTTGAATCTCAAAAATGGTTCATCTCCAGCAAAGGCTCAGCTCAATCTGAAACATTTTGTCTGCACTCTGTATACAATACACACTTTATGAAACCATCTTAGAGGCACGAGTGAGCACAATGGCTTGTTGGCAGCTCTGAATGTTTAGTATAAAAGGCTTCAGTGTGATGAATTCTAGCCTCCCAGATCTGCAGACACTGAGGAAAGATTGGTACATCATGTAGTGTTTCTTCAAAATGAGTTCTGATCCATTACTAGGTCATGACCTTATACAGCTTCATTGTCCTGTACATAATGTGCATCTAAAATTACAGTGCCCAGAAGTAGTTGTGAAACCTGATCCTACAGAGCAGAAAGCTCAGGAGGAAAACATACATGAGGTTTTTATTTTTACTTGTGCAGTTTTATTTTTAAAAGATTAATTTGATTACACTACCAGGAAAATGCAGCGAGGCCTGTATGCATAGTTCCTTCATATGCCGGCTGCAGCTGGAAGTCTTTTCACTTCGATGGCTCACTATCCACAGAAAAGGAATTTTTTCTGCTAACGTTTGCTCAGGTCTGTAGATAAACAATTTAACTGCATACATATCTGTTTGGGGGGGTCTTGCATAAAATTTGCTATCAAATCGCTCAGGATGTTTCTTAAAATAGTGGCAAGAGTACTGCCCAGAGTTGGACTCACACATTTCTATTGGCTGTGCTCCTCTTCACCCTTGTGTTTATCATGGGCACATTACAGTAACATCACCCCGGTGATAAGGATGTGACAAAAACACACACACAATTGTACAGTGGGCAACACGAGGGATTTCTCTTTTCACTGTACAGTTTCACCAGAAACTAAGGTGGTAAAAAATGTCTTTAATCAAAACATGTTTTCAGTGGAAAAATGGCTTTTCGATTAAATGGACATTCGGGGTGGGAGGGTGGGGGGGCAAGAAAAATCATTTTTGCCAAAAAGAATTGTGGCAAAAAACCAAAATTTCTAGCCAGCTTGACTCTCTCTCTCCCCCCAGGATGGGTATGGGTGTTTCAGTAGCAATTGGTTCCCTTACAGGGTGGAGTTGCTAGCCCCACACCCATGTTAAGCCTACAGCACCTGGTATTCCCAGGAGGTCTCCCATCCAAATACTAGCCAGGCCCAACCCTGCTTAGTTTCCAAGATCAGATGGGATCGGGCATGTTCAGGGTGGTTTAGCCATACAACCAACTTGACTAGAAACCCCTTATATGATGTTTACTGCTAAACTGGTGGAAGCATGATTTTTCATCAAGTTTTGCTAATAATGCAAATGTCTTACAGCACTGGTTCAGGACACCACCTTATTTTCTATTTTAAAATGTACTGCTCCAGATGGAACAGTCCTTTAGACATGAAGAGAAAATGAGCCCTCTTTCTATGGAGTTTGCAAAAGAATCTATAGACCTCACCTCCCTGAGAAGACTTCAAGATACAGATTTCTGGGAAGGCTCTGATTTAGCAGTTCCAGCTACAGTTGTGAACACCAAAACCACAGAAGGTATGTCTACCCAGCTGGTGGCAGCCCACAGCAATGAGCCTCCAAGCCTGGGTCAATAGAATTGTGCTTGTAGGGCTCACTCTTCCATGCAAAAAATAGCTGTGTTATGCAGTACTTCTAAGTTGTCATTCAGGCTGGAGCACCGGCTCTGTAGCCTAGGAAGCGAGGTGGGCTTCAGAATCTGAGCTGCATCTTAAAAACAATCTCTACATGGCTATTTTTAGTGTGGTAGTGCAAGTCACACAAGTAAGTCTCTGTTGACTTGGGCTTAGAAACTCACGGCCACAGGCAATGTAGATGTACTCAGTGAGGCCTGGGTTACACTGCGGGGAGAGGAGTCGACCTAAGATATGCAACTTCAGCTACACGAATAGCATAGCTGAAGGTGGCGTATCTTCGGGTGTCTTACCTGGCCGTCCACACAGTGGCGAGTCAACCGCTGCTGCCCCCACATTGACTCCGCTTCCACCTCTTGGAGTTCCACAGTTGACGGGAGCATGCTTGGGAATCTATTTATTAAGTCTACAGTAGACGTGATAAATCGATCCCCGATAGATCAATCACTACCCGGTAGTGAAGACGTATCCTGAGGTTACTGCACCATTAGCATTGTGAGGATTACTGGTTCTGCAACTTTGTTTCACTGGCGTGTTATCAAGGGTTAGGCCTCTGTGACATATCTGGCTCAGCTCTTGCTGGTCTAATATAAGGGCATAGGCCTTTGTGAAAACATTTGACAACACTTCTGGACTACCAATTAAAATGTATTAAATATATTTGGATGTTTTCCTACCTTTTCAAATATATTGATTTTGATCACAACACAGAATACAAAGTGTACAGTGCTCACCTTATATTATTATTTTGATTACAAATATTTGCACTTTAAAAATGATAATAAAAAAAAAGAAATAGTATTTTTCAATTCAACTCATACAAGTACTATAGTGCAATCTCTTTGTTTCCCCACTTCCCTGGGGAAAACAACAGTTGTCCCTTTACAAAACTCAACATTGTGCATGTAAACACACAACTAACTTGCCTAGTTAGTTATGGAGTTTTTAGGGATTTAGGCTCCTTATAGATACATTTACCTTCTTGTAACTATTCTCTTTCCCAAGTCATGGTCCACAACATACAGTGATGGCATGATACTTCACTACATGAATCACAGAATCATAGAATATTAGGGTTGGAAGAGACCTCAGGAGGTCATTTAGTCCAATTCCCTGCTCAAAGCAGGACCAACACCAACTAAATCATCCCAGCCAGGGCTTTGTCAAGCCGGGCCTTAAAAACCTCTAAGGATGGATTCCACCAGCTCCCCAGGTAACCCATTTCAGTGCTTCACCACCCTCCTAGTGAAACAGTGTTTCCTAATATCCAACCTAGACCTGCCCCACTGCAACATGAGACCATTGCTTCTTGTTCTGTTATCTGTCACCACTGAGAAAAGCCTAGTTCTATTCTCTTTGGAACCCTTCACATAGTTGAAGGCTGTTATCAACCCCCCTTTCCCACTTCTATAGACTAAATAACACCAGTTCCATCAGAATCTCCTTGTAAGTCATCTGCCCCAGCCCAGTAATCATTTTTGTTGCCTCTGATGGACTCTCTCCAATTTTTCCACATCCCTTCTGTAGTGGAGGTACCAAAACTGGATGCAATACTCTAGGTGTGACCTCACCAGTGCCAAACGGAGGGGAATAATCACTTCCCTCAATCTGTGGGCAATGCTCCTACTAATACAGCAAAGTATGCTATTGGCCTTCTTAGCAACAAGGGCACACTGCTGACTCATATCCAGCTTCTCATCCACTATAATCCCCAGATCCTTTTCTGCAGTACTGCTGCTTAGCCAGTCAGTCTTCAGCCTGTAGCAGTGAACTGGATTCTTCCTTCCAGATCATTAATAAAGATGTTGAACAAAACCAGCCCAAGGACCAATCTCTGGGGCATTCCACTTGATACCATCTGCGAACTAGACATTGAGCCATTGGTCACTACCTATTGACCCATTAATTTAAAAAACTAATGGCCAATGGTTCTGCAATCACATCAGTCAACTCCCTCAGCACCCTCGGATGCATTAGATATGGACCCATGGACTTGTACATGTCCAACTTTTCTAAATAGTCATTAATCTTCTCTTTCACCACTGAGGGCTGCTCACCTCCTCCCCATATTGTGTTGCCCAGTGCAGCAGTCTGGGAACTGACCTTGTCTGTGAAGACAGGGGCAAAAAAAGTATTGAGTACTTCCGCTTTGTCCACATAATCTGTCAATATGTTGCCTCCCCCATTCAGTAAGGGTCCCACACTTTCCCTGACCTTCTCAGTGGATAGGGGCTGTCAGAAGTTGAACCTCAGTTGAAAGTCCTGTTCTGCTGCTATCATAGTACAATAAAGTAAAATGGTCCTGAAGACAGGTTTGTGAGGAACATGTGATTTAATGACGAGATAGATCCATCAGGGTTATGAACCTAGTCAGCCTTATCACTGTCATTACACGATAGTATTTCCTATAAAAAGCAGGAAGACATTAGCCATAGATGAGTGACTGAACACAAATAACTGGAGGGTTAAAATGCAGCTCCTTTTCCTCCTTGACCTCATCCTGACCTTAACAACAACCTCTCAAATGTAAATTTTCAGTGTGAGGCAGAATGTCTTCCTTGAGAGTTTTCCCATTTTGTACCCAGTTTCATAACTGTCTCCTTTTTTTGTGCTCTTTCACAATGCTGATAACTTGACAGAACAGGCTGTGGTAGGTTGTAGTGATGTGGTGGTTGTCAGAGGGAGGCCACACCTCCTCCCTACGTCGTTGGGGCCTCTATCTACTATCAGGGGAATTCACATTAGGCGTTAGCCAACCATCTATAACCCTGAGGCCCTGTACCCAGCTTAGTCTATGGCCTCTGTGGCCTTTTGGCATGGCTCAGAGCCCATACAGTGACAAGTAGCTCCAGTGTCAGAATAGATTGATTCATTTAACAAATTGGTCCATTTTTACTGGAGTTGGACAAATTCCTCAAAAGATTCTCTGCAAAAGTTTACTGAATTCGCCTCACCTTTTTTTCACAGCTCATTATTGCTCCCATTTGTGTATATTCTAGTGAACAGGTACCACTACACCCTGTTTCCATGCCCTCTGATCCCTTGCACTTCCTTTTGTGCTGCCGTATCACGCTGACCGGTGGGTCTCATTATTTCTACCTCTCTCCTTTCTCTTGTCTTGTACTTAGGCTGTAAGATCTTTGGGGGCAGGAACTGTATTTTTCTTTTTTGTTTCTACCATGCCCCACACAAGGGGGTTCTGGTCCATGACTGAAGTTCCCAGGTGCTACCACAAGACAAATAATAAATAAGAGTTAAAAATAATAATAATTCATCCTTTCTCCACTCCCTGCCAATCTCCTGGCCTCCCACCCCTAAGAACTCCCTCCTCTGGCCTCCTCCACCACCAAACACAGCCACAAGGTCTGGTAGCACAACTCTGTATCGTGTATTCCAAGGCCAGAAGGACCCACTGTGATCATCTAGTCTGCCCTCTTTGATGGCCCAATCCATAGAAATTCCCTAAAATAATTCCTAAAGCAGATCTTTTAGAAAAACATCCAATCTTGATTGAAAAATTGTTAGTGATGGAGAATCCACAAGGACAGTTGGTAAATTATTCCAATAGTTAATTACTCTCACCAATTAAAATTTACACTTTTGTCCAGTGAGAATTTGTCAGCTTCAACTTCCAGCTATTGGATCATGTTATACCTTTCTCTGCTAGACTGATGAGCCCATTACTAAACATGTGTTCCCCATGTAGGTACTTGTAGACTGTAATCAATTCTGCCCTTAACCTTCTTTTTGTTTTGAGATTGATCTCCTTAAATCTATCACTGTAAAGCATGTTTTCTAATCCTCTGATCATTCTCATGGCTCTTCTATTAACCCTCTCCAATTTATCAACATCCTTCTTGAATTGTCGGCCCCAGAAGTGGGGGCAGTATTCCAGCACAGCTGCACCAATGCCAAATACAGAAGCAAAATAGCCTCTCTACTCCTACTTGAGATTCCTCTGTTAATGCATCCCAGGATCACATTAGCTCTTTGGCCACAGCAAGGGTGACCAGACAGCAAGTATGAAAAATCAGGACAGGGGTAGGGAGTAATAGGAGCCTATATAAGAAAAAGACCCAAAAATTGTGACTGTCCCTGTAAAATCAGGACATCTGGTCACACTAGCCAAAGTATCACACTGGGAGCTAACGTTCAGCAGATAGTCCACCAGGACCCCCTAACATTTCTCAGAGTCACTGCTTCCCAGGAGAGAGTCACACATTCTGTAAGTATGGCCTACATTCTTTGTCCCAGATGTATACATTTACATTTAGCCATATTAAAATGTGTGTTGTTTCCTTGTGCCCAGTTTATCAAGCAATTCAAATCACTCAATCATTGATCTTATCCTTTTCATTATTTACCACTCCCTCAGTGTCATCTGCAAACATAATCAATGATGATTTTATGTTTCCTTTCAGGTCAATGATAAAGATATTGAATAGCAGGGGCCAACAACCAATCCCGGTGGGACTCCACTGAAAACAGAGCCATACTGTGACAATTCTCCATTTACATTTACCTTTTGAGAGCTATCAGTTGTCCAGTTTTAATCCACCTGACATGTGCCATGTTAATTTTATATTGTTGAAGTTTTCTCATAAAAATGTTATTCAGTATCAAGACAAATTACCTTTATCAACCTTTACCAAATTACCTTTACCAAATCAAGACAAATTACCTTTATCAACAATTCCAGTAATCTCATCAGAAAAAGCTATTTTTCATAAACCCATATTGATTTGCATTAATTACATTAACCTCCTTTATTAATTGAGTCCTGAATCAGCAGCTCCATTGCCTGGGATCAATGTCAGACTACCAGACCTACAATTACCCAGGTCTATAATTATGTTTGCCCTTTTTTATATATTGGCACAAAATGTCATCTATTCTCCTATCTTCTTCCCCTCATCATGCTCCCTCTCCTGGGCTTCTGCCATTTTGCAATGCCCCATTCCTCCTAGGTGCATGCTCTGATCCTGCTTGGAGCCAGCAGCAGTTAAATTTATATTTGAAAACTTTAAAAAATAACTGAAGCCTTGATCTGCATACCTGTGAAACAGAGCTGTACAAGTATAGGCCAGACTCTAGCCATAGGTAACAGAAAAGAATGTGGCCCAGATCCAAACACTCCAGATTCCAGATCTGAATTTTCCAGCTCAGGCCCAACTCCGACTAGCCCCCAGGGATGAACACAAAGGACCTTAGTTTAATATTTCTTATAAAGGGTGGCTCCACTGTCCATTGGCACTTCACTGGCGCTACAGTATGGAACAAATCCTCGGCATGTGTTTCTCAGTGCTTGTCTACTGAAATCATTAGAGTTATGCTAATTTATAAGAGCTGAAGACCTGGCTCTATGAGTCTAATGTGTGAAAAAGATAGCAACCTTCTGGCAGAAATGTTTCTGTGTTATACCATCCCTCTTTGAAATAAATAAATATAGATCGATAGATCGATATAGATCTTGATATAGATAGATAGATCTAGATATAGATATAGACATATAGATCTATAGATCTAGATCTATAGATATATAGATATATATCTATAAATATAGATCTATAGATCTATAGATCTAGATATAGATAGATATAGATATTGATATAGATATAGATAGATATATAGATATATAGATATATTTACTGAGGCAGGAAAAAGTACATAGGGCCAAAGTCTCCTCTTTTCCAAGCTGAAAAGTCCTAGCCTCTTTAATCTTTCCTCGTCTGGGACCTGTTCTAAACCCCTAATCATTTTATTTTCCCTTCTCTGAACCTTTTCTAATGCCAGTATATCTTTTTTGAGATGAGAAGACCACGTCTGTACTCAGTATAAAAGATATGGGCACATTATGGATTTATATAATGGCAATAAGATATTATCCATTTTATTCTCGATCCCTTTTTTAATGATTTCTGTTCTGATGATTGGATCTAAAAATTTTCCCCAATAGTAAGCTCAAATGTAAAATGTATGTGCAAGTTTATAAAATGTCACAATAACCTATATCTTTTTGTCTGCTTGGGAATTAACCACGGAAAATAGGTCAAGTTGTTTTCAGCAATTAAATTTTACAAATAGTTGTGAGAAAACGAAACAGAGAAACTGGATCAGCCCAAACCAAAAGGGCCTGATGACATGATTCAAGGACTGTTGAAATAATGTTTGGTAAAAACAGAAGATATGGAATCAGAAATTAATGGACCAAGATTGGTGTGCTGGATATTAGGCCTAACTGGTGAACAAAATAATGAGGTGTAACTATGCCACCCACTTTTCTCTTTGAGCGGGTTCCTAAAAAGAAATTTTGGGGAAAAATTCATCTCCTATCCCACCTTCCAGCCAGCCCATCTTCTCTTATCTCATTTTCCCTGACCCCAGGATAGATGGAGCAGACCAGACTGAAAGAGTTTCTTCCCGAGAGGAGGCCCAACAGACCTTGCCCTTGTTCAAGGAGCTTTGTTTTTTGCTTGTGAGTTCTGAAAATCATATCATCATGGCATCCAGTCCTCAGCCAACCAATGGGGATACATAATTGACAGCATCTCAAAGACATGTATGGCCCTGTTCTGTTTCTTTCCTGTTGTATTGCTCCCTCCCACACTTCTTTCCTCCTAAACTCTCGGCTTTTTATCAAATCCTGAAATCAAGTGCATTGCATTAGCACTGCAAGATGAGATTATTACAGTCCTGTCCTGTATAAGAAGAAAAGACCAAATCAAATGACATCCCTAGCCAGAATGTAAGCCAGTGTTCAGGCAACAGATGCCTATGTCAGCCTGTGAGCCAAAGTATCCATTCATGATTGACCGGCCATCCAGGGTTCTAAAGATATCAACAAAAGTTGTATTTCCCCAATCTCGGCTTTTATATCCTATCTCCCCTCCACCGTGCATCTGTCTGTGTGTTAGAAACAGGAGAAGTGAATACTTTTTACACCTCGGGACTGAAAGTAAAATTAACCCTTTCCTTTTAATCAAAGAACAGTTATTCTGAAAATAAGAGTCTCTCATATTTGCCTCCAAAAGGAGAGAGATTTCAATGGTTTTAATTACGTTTGTTTTGCACAATCACTCAATTTCAGTTTCAGTATAAATGCTTCTTTTAATTTCTTGTTCCTTCTTGTGGTTAATCAATAAACTTTATGATACATGCTGTGGGGTATTTGCCAAAATATCAGGTAAACCAAGGCCTCTGTCAGCTCCCCAAATCTAAGGAATCAATGTATCATTGTTCTAATGTTGAACAGTAAAAGAGTCTATAAGCATCATTCAGTCTTTTGGCCCTTAAAATCAAAACCATTGGCCTATGCCTCACTTCAGTTCCACATTTTGGGACTATAGGTGGGATTTAAGTGTACCATAGTTAGGACCCTACCAAATTCATGGTCCATTTTGGTCAATTTCATGGTCATAAGATTTTTAAATTCATGATATTAACTATTTAAATCTGAAATTTCATGGTGTGGTAATTGTAGGGGTCCTGACACAAAATGGAATGGGTGGGGAGGGGTGGTGGTCAGAAGGTTATTGTAGGGGGGATTGCGGGTACTTCTACCCTTACTTCTTTACTGCTGCTGGCGTTGGCGCTGCCTTCAGAGCTGGGCAGCTGGAGAGCGGTGGCTGCTGGCCAGGAGCCCAGCTCTGAAGGCAGTGCCATCGCCAGCAGCAGTGCAGAAGTAAGTGAGGCATAGTATGGTATTGCCACCCTTACTTCTGTGCTGCTGACTGTGGAGCTGGGCCTTCAGTCAGCAGCCACCGCTCTCAGGCACTGAAGTAAGAGTGGCAATACCACGACCTCCTCCTAAAATAACCTTGTGACCCCCTCCTGCATCTCCCTTTTGGATCAGAGCCCCCAATTTGAGAAACACTGGTCTCCCCCATGAAATCTGTATAGTATAGGGTAAAAACGAACAAACAACCAGATTTCACAGGGGGAGACAAGATTTCACGGTGTGTGATATGTTTTTCCTAGCTGTGAATTTGGTAGGGCCGTAAGCATAGGCCTTGCCCTGGCAGTCTGCAATGAGGGTAAATGTCATGTGTAATTCCCAGACGTTAGACTTTAGGGCTGGGATTTTCAAAAGAGCCTAAGGAAGTTAGATAATCAGTTCCCAGGAAATTATAGCTGGGTGCTGTACTCCATTAGGCCCCTTTGAAAGTCTCAGCCTAAAATGTTTTAGTTTTTCTGAGTGGCTTATAAATTGAACATATGGTGGATGTACTAATTGCTCTCCAATAAACACTGGGCTAAGTTCAAACCTAGTGTAGGAAGCTGCAACTCCACTAATGTCAATGGAATTTTTGCTCTGAACTTGGCCCACAATTGTTTGCTATGAAACATTCAGTATGAAGGACTGGCTTAATTGTCTGAAATCCAGCTCTAATTCAGGATGATTATTTTTTAGTTATTTTTCCCCTTCGAGCCATTTTTTTCAAATGTCAGGAAAGATTCTGTACTAAGTTTTATTTGCTGAAGCTCAGGTTTGAAAAATCATTAAGAGCCAAATAAAATTTTCTCAACAGGATTTCCTCGAAGTCACCCACAATAAAGTTTATCGGATGGCTCTGAACTCAAAGATGGCAGCTCTCCAAAAGTTTGCCTTTCATGCAGCTACTTTCTTTGCGTCATTGCTGCTTCAGTTAAAGGTAAGAAGGGCTGGTCAGATACCAGGGAGTTAGCCAGTCAGTAAAGTGGATATTACAGTAGATTAGCAAAACAATTTGGTGGAGAAGCCAGAGGGCATGAAGTGATAGATAAATCCAGTCTCAGGTATGCCTGGGCACTGCTTGCCTTATTTCAACTGCCTGAGAATCAACCACTGAAGGTCTATGGCTGATGGAAAAAGAAAGCATTGAAGAGAGGGGATTTACATACACAGATCGAGCAGGAGTGTTTCTTCTTCTAAGGGCTTGCGCTTTCATCCCTCCTGCTCACCCTTTAAAACCAATGTGAGAGAGGTTCTGCCACTCCACCAGAGGGCTCCACCACAAGCATTTCCAAGATACCTTCAGCCAGCCTCTACGTACTGCTCCATACTCTACTTTCTGCCTCCAGGAACTCTATGGCTGTCTCCCTCTCCCCTAGCTGCCACAGTCCCATCATCCCTTTGCACTATTGGTGGCTAGCATCTAGGCTGGAAAGATAGCTGCCACATCTTCTTCCCACACCCTACCCCAATGTGTTTGGGTGGAGAGGAGGGACAGGAATGAGACAAGATATTATACCAGCAGGGAACTCCCCTCTGACACTGGATTTCTTTACTGGAATTCCAATAAATAAATGGAAGAAGAAAGAAGAAAAGCCTAAAGGAGAAATATTTTAGTATAGCAAAAAATATGATAAATAGATATAAGGATTCCACAAGCTGTTTACCGATTAAACTGTTGTATAAATAACCACTTTAGTCCAATTTGCACAAGTGCAGAATTCTCACTATAAATGTATTTAAAAATAAATAAACTCTAAGGAAAAAGGGCCTAATATTCCTTGATTGTTTTCCTGACCTAATATGAACTTGCTCATCAGAACTCTGCTTTGCTTTATCACACATGTGCTATATGATCTGCACCCTACCCACCTAGACCCAGCCTCCCCCCTCACCAGGGACCTCATTGCCATTTCTCAGTGCCTGGATGGGACAGTGGCCCAGATCCTCAAAGGTAAACCTTATTTTGGCCCCTAGCACTCAATGATTTAAATGGGATTCAGGCACCTCAGTAGCTTTGAGGATCTGGCTCAGGGTCTGTGACTTCCACCCCCGCTCAAGAGAGCTGTAGGTCAGCTACAGCAGCATTATGTGGCTCTCCTGCTCAGGGTATATGTTGGCCTTCTGTGGGCTCAAGTCCACTTGAGCAATCTAGCTCTGGTTGGGTTCCACAGCACAAACATACCAGTGATAAAATGTAATCCAATGTATTTACATTGTACCAATGAGTAACACCTCAGGGCCCAATTCTGCAGGCACTGATAATTCTTTACTCAGGAAAACACCCAGTGGCTCTAATCCTGCAGTCCTTGAAATACACGCAGGAGAAGTTTTGCCTGAATAAAAACTGCAGATTTGGGCCCTACATGGTTAATACAAGTATAAAGCATATTTGTGTATGGAGAAAATAAAGGGTTAGTACTGTACTTTGTTTCTGTATCTTTAGTATGGGGGAAATAGCACTTCACATGATGAACACACAGAAACACTTACTGATCCATATACGCTTTTAATTGAAAACCATACAAAAGGCATTCCTCCCTCCAGCACAAGTTCAAACTCAGTGATATCAATCAAAACCTAGGACAGAGAACCAGATTTCTTTTTTGTATGATTGACATGCTGTGAATCCTAATGACAACTGGCATTGCTTGTGGACAGATGAACTAAGTCTTTACCACAGACCTGATGTCAACCTACCGACTTGGCATATATTTTCATTCCATTGCTGTTCTTGTTCTGCTACATGCAGCTCTGAATAGGCCAGACTTTGCGTTCATTGCTATTTGGCTTAAAAGTGTTGATTTAGCACTTCCGTCGTATCCAGAAGAGAACATCTTTCTGGCAATGCTGTACATATACTGTATTTGCACATTAAATAAGTGGTAACATAATCATCAGCTCAAAAACAATGTCACTGCAAGAATTCCCTCCTCATTCCAGTAGAAAACACAACTACATCCACAGTGCTGAATTAGAGTGCTGAGATGGGAAGGTGTTGGTCTGGTGACAGGCATTCTATATACTAATAAACCACCCCCCACCTTTAATGCTGTCTAACTCCAAGTACAGCCAATTTGCTGCATGTCTTAGCTAACATCATAGTGACCATGTCCAGGTCTACCACAGAGGCTGAAGTAACATCGACAGTAACGAACTTTAAGGACAAGAAACTAATTAGTGGTCATTTGTGTGCGTGATTGTGGGTTGATAGGAATAGCTGCTGATTTTTCAAGGGCAACACAGTGCAAAGAGCCAGCCCTGAATATGGCATGAAATATGCTATAATTTGTAGATAGTTCTGTAGCAATATAGCTTCTGCTAAATGACTCCCTATTTATGAGCGAATTGCCTTTGAAATTCTTATTCTTGCACCCTCTCATGTATCCAAGCTGCTAGTAATTTATACGGTAGGCAGATATTCCCTGCTTAGGGAAATTTCTAAAACCAGACTTCAATCTGGTGGTAAACAGGGTTTTTTATATTTTTCTGTGACCAACTAGTCTACAATGCCAGAAATCACTTTTAAGAATGAGGATGTGCTCACATACTATACCGATGAGCCCAATATAAATACCTAGGATGTCAAGGAACATGATGAATAGCTGCTAGTAAGCCAGATAACTGCCTATATCCTACGTTATCTGCAAGGGGATATGAATCTTTGAGGACGAAGACATACAAAAACTACTTAACACTCGAAAAAACAACATGTGAAAAACATCCCAACTGGCCATCTTGCTGGGAGTCTGAATAACAAGGCCAAAGACTGAACTCCCTTGTTAAACTGTGATGTATTTCCTTCAGGTCACAGTTGAGAAACAACATGGCAGCATGGAGTAGCCTGCACTGCCACAGTCCAGGCTGTACCTATTCAGGCTAATCTACCATAGTCAAACATCCCTAAGATGCTCTTCTGGCTAGTCTTAACCAATGCTTCATTACAAAGTTAGTCCTACAGAAATTCACTTTCCACAAAGATTAACAAGTGATTCAGTTATGAGCAGTGATTTCACACGTTTATAATGTATGAATTTATGAAGTGACACATGACTTACATTGTTACACGGACATTCACCTGTCAGTTTAAGAACTGTTAAATAGAACATCCATGAAAACTTGTGAGGCAGTGCGAGACTAGCCAAATCTGTGAGTGTGTTTAGTTTTTAGAACCCATCTACAAGTGTTAAATGCAAGGATAAGTGGCTATAATTTGAGTGATATCTATAGGGTGGATCTTCCGCTGGGATCAGCTGGCATAGCTCCATTGACTTCACTGTAGTTATGCTGAATTACACCAGATGAGGATCTGTCCCATAACACCTGCTACCTTTTGGATTGCCACTTTTAGCAACCAGAAAATTCACTGGCCCTTTAATAACTATGCTTTGAACAAGTAAGTGTCAAACTGAACCGTGGGGCTAAAACCAGAGGTTGATTTGAGCACTTTGATTGGCAGGGCTTAATTTGTAATGAAAGAGGTGCCAGAGTTCAAACCATTTTTTTTGTATTCATAACTGATGCAGGATGCCCAGATGTGCTAGTGCTATGAACTGTCAAGCCCAGAGGTGCCAGGTCAGATCTGGGAAGCCCTGGCACAAATTCAGCCTGCATATTGATAGAAGAGAGAGAACTTTTCCATCATGTACAATATTTTGCAGCTGTTTCTTTTGCCTTCTTTGGATGGGGTCTTGCAATGATGACAAGTGCTACACACCATAGTAATATGTGGATATGATCAGAAAGGTGTCTCTCAAAATGACCCCTTGGCATTTCCTATTTGTTTTATTCTCCTTAGTTTGTAACTCAAAGCAAGATTTCCCTGCTAGGGCTGCATGTTCAAGAAGCTACCTGAAAATCAAGCAGTGTTCTTTCTGCTTCACCAGGTACCAACAATAATACAGATAACTAAATTAGAATATAGCTAGCAACGGATGGGAATGATGCAGGGCAGAACACCTGGTGTTCTTGTATGTAGTGCATTGTATCTGCATTGCTGACAAGAATTAATAACTTCCTTATGTCAGTAAGCTAGAACGCCAGTATGACCTATGTACTACGTTAGTCCCACTCATGCTCTCAAGATAGTGACTTAAGCAGTCCATTGCCCTTGTGCTGACCCACTGCACAGGGCTAAATTTCATCCTTAAGGAATAGCAGTGCTGTAAGAAAATCTCTTCTGATTGTAATTAGACTTTAAGATCCACAGCTAACACCCCACAACATGCCCTCATTATCGCCCAAATTCTCTGCTTTACCAGTGAGGGCAAATGTATATTCCTGTTGCAAACACACTTTAGAAAATTCCCCCTGCATTCCTGCCTTGGTTCATTTTTGAAGTAGCACTTGCATGAAGTGTAGTTTTATTCTTTGTGGTTATTGGAATGAAGAGAAACAAGCACAGCAAAAGAGATCTTTATCTTGAGATATTTCTATGACATTGTGTGTCACACAGTTTTTTCCACATCTTGAATAGGTGTAAAAGAGTTGCCAACACAATCATTGTCTCAAACTTCCAGTATTTCACCAAACACGGCTTTCACACCATGAAACATGCCTCGGACCTGAAGCACGTTGTTCTGAGGATATGAGAAAGAAGAACAAAGATTGAGGTCCTGCAACTAGAGCGTGGGCAGTTATAATCGTCATCTTTGCCGTAGCTGTGGTCCCCACCCTCTATTGAAGTTTAACCCACAGTCCTGATTATTAAGTGCATAATCTCTTCTGTGCTGCCCCATACAGTGGCCAGAACTATTTGTGTATCTAAGATTTTCATTGAGTTTGCCCCGGCTAATCTTTGCTGTTTCTACTGTTCGGCGTGAATCAGTCCTTGCTATTTACATAGAGGCAGTGCCCTTGGCCCAATTTATTTGTCAATTTGCTTGCAGTTGTCGCTTTGACCAAGTTTCTCAGGTAATCACACTCTATTACTATATTTACCAAGGTGGGAACCAGCATAAATCACCCCTCCGTCAATACCTCTGATTACTAAAGCCCTGAGCAAAGTTCCAATTTTGCACGTCTGCATTTTTTCTTGCCCACAAACCCTTTTTAAGTTAAACAATAAAAAGAGAGAGATTTGGTGGCAACACGAGCAGCATTATGGAACCGTGAGAATCTCTCCCAGCTTGTCTGGTGGAAGATGAGCAGTAAATAGTTTGTCAGGGCAGACTGTCTCCCCAGGTCCACTGGGATTAACTGGTTCACATGTTGCATGGGAAAGATTATTATTACATTCCGGCTTTAGCATGGTTGAGTAAAGGCTCTGCTCCTCTTGTGGGAGAGTGAAAGAATGTTTTCTGAGCAGCTGAGATATCAGCAAAGAAATCACTGAGTAGATAACATTTAACTTAATATCAGAAAATTTTATGATCCGCATCCATGGCGGCTAGAAATCCTTAGTTCTATTGAGGTCAATGGAGCACCTTGTATTTTGCACCATCTAAGAATCTGGCACATTATTATGTCACATAAAGAAAAACCTGCAGAATTTACTTCATCAACATCTGGGAACATTTGCAAATCTAGCTTAGAGCCCCCAGAAATAAATAGCAATTGACCACTTACGACATTTACAAATCTAGCTTAGAGCCCCCAGAAATAAATAGCAATTGACCACTTATGACACATGAGCCATTTCCTCTGTTGGGTTAATCAACATAAATACATGCATATGTACATCCGTTGAGCTCTGGCCCGATGGGTGGTCAGAGTAGAATCATAGAATCATAGAATATCAAGATTGTGTGGCAGGGTGCTGGCCAAGAGTGCCTGAGCCAGCCCTGCTGGCCCTTTAAGAGGGAGCAGAAGCCTGCAAACCTCCCTTGCAGAGAAGGCTAATCAGCCACCTGGCTTGCAGGGCAATCAACATGGATGAGTGGCACCTGGCAGCCTCCTCAGGGGGATAAAAGGCCTGCCAGGAAGCAAGCCCAGTGTGGTGGGGATGGTATAGAGTGAGGTGGTGGTTGGAGCTATTCAGAGCTGTGTTGGTATTGAAGCTGGACTATATAGAGTCTGTAGAGCTGGGAGCTGTAGAGCTGTAAGTTGAAGAACTGTACAAAGCTGTATATATTGGTGGTGGGGCCTGCACTGTGAATAAAGAGCACTGTTTGGAGCAAAGAAGGGTTTCCTGCCTGTGTTCCTGAGAGGGGTGAGAGAGCGGTCTGTCACAAGTGGTGTCAGAGGTGGGATCGCTACACCAGCAACCCAACTGGTGGCTCAGAGATGGAGGGAACCCTGCAGTGGCTCGTGGAACAGCAAAAGCAGACCCAGCAGGCCATGCACGCCTTGCAACAAACCCACCAGGCAATGCAGCAGGCTCAGTCGGAGCAACAAAAGGTCCTGTGAGAATTCATCCAGGAGCAAGCAAGTACCCAGGCGAAACTCCTGCAGCTGCTGGTGAGTCCAGGGGCAGGAGAAGGCATGCGGCCGCCGGGCTGGGGACTCTGCAAGATGAGCCCGGCGGATGACCCCGATGCCTTCCTGGGCACGTTTGAGAGGGTAGCCACCACAGCCGGGTGGGAACGGACCACCTGGGCCCTCCGGCTCGCTCCATACCTCGTGGGTGAAGCCCAGGTGGCCTATATGGCCCTGGGGAATGCAGAGGCCCAGGACTTTGAGACTGTCAGAGCGGCCATCTTGGACTGGGTCGGCTTATCTCCGGAAAGATACCGGCAAAAGTTACGGGTGGCCCGCTGGACACCGGCGGTGCGGCCCCGGGCGTTTGCCCAGAGGCTAAGAGACTGGGCGACGTGTTGGCTGAGGCCGGAGGCCCGGTCAGGGGAGGAAATTATGGACTCCCTGATCTTGGAGAGTTTTTGCTCAGCCTCCCTGAGACTGTCCGTACCTGGGTCAGGAGGCACCAGCCGGAGACGGTGGAGTCTGCGGTGCGCCTCACCGAGGAGTACGTGGAGGCAGAAGGACCTCGGGGAGAAGAACGACCATGACGGGTCCGGGATTTGGGGCGTCAGCCCATGGACTCCCCCCCAGCTAAGGGAAAAGGGACTGATGGGGAGCCCAGAGGGGCGCCAGAGAGAACTGCCAGGCGTACCTGCTGGCAGTGTGGGAAGCTAGGGCATATTAAGAGGGACTGCCCAGCCATGGACTGTGGCTACACCAATTGGTGTGGGTGGACCGAGGTTTGGGGGCAGAAGCCGCGTAAGGGGATACCCACTCTGCGGGTACAGGTGGGGAGGAAGTCCCAACCGGGGGTAGTGGATTCAGCCTCCCCCTGTACGCTCATCCGCAGAGCATTGGTACGCCCCGAGTGGCTAATTCCGGGGGCTACCATGGACCTACAATGCGTCCATGGGGACAGGAAGACCTGTCGGGTGGCCCAGGTCCCCCTAGAAATCAGCAGACGATTCCGCTGGAAGCGGGTCGGGGTGCCGGAGGGGTTGCCGTGCCCCGTAATTATTGGGCGGGACTGGGGCCCGGTGGGAGGTATGAGGCCCCAGGCTGCCCCAAGGCCGGGCGTGAGAACCCGTATGGGGGGTTTGGCCAAGGGAAGGGGCGGGTCTCAGCCCAATAACCCAGCGAAGGGCCTAGCCAGCCCTGAACATCAGGGATTAGGGCAGGAGGTGAGCTCCACGGAGGAAGCCCCGAGCTCCTGTGAGAGCCAGGAGGAAATTGAGGCCGGGGAAGTTGCCCTTCTTTGTGAGCCACAATATGGGCAGGGGTGGAAGCTGCTGCCACCCTGCGAGGGGTGTGAGCGCCTAAGGGCACAGGGATGGCCGATACACTGCCTGTCATGTACGGGACTGTTAGCAGGGCTTCCTGCCGCGGCCGGGTCGGAAGCCGAGGCAGAGGGGGCTGGCCCTAGCCCGAAAAAGGCAGTAGGGGTCTCCGCCACAGTCGGGCATGATACCCAGAAGCCTTATGACCACGCAGCAGTGGTAAAGGAAATGAGAAAGAAAGGTTCAAGGGCCCTGTTAAATATGATAGGGAAATATTGAAGGGTCTGAGCCAGCCCGATGGGGCTAGGCTAAGGGGGGAGGTGTGTGGCAGGGTGCTGGCCAAGAGTGCCTGAGCCAGCCCTGCTGGCCCTTTAAGAGGGAGCAGAAGCCTGCAAACCTCCCTTGCAGAGAAGGCTAATCAGCCACCTGGCTTGCAGGGCAATCAACATGGATGAGTGGCACCTGGCAGCCTCCTCAGGGGGATAAAAGGCCTGCCAGGAAGCAAGCCCAGTGTGGTGGGGATGGTATAGAGTGAGGTGGTGGTTGGAGCTATTCAGAGCTGTGTTGGTATTGAAGCTGGACTATATAGAGTCTGTAGAGCTGGGAGCTGTAGAGCTGTAAGTTGAAGAACTGTACAAAGCTGTATATATTGGTGGTGGGGCCTGCACTGTGAATAAAGAGCACTGTTTGGAGCAAAGAAGGATTTCCTGCCTGTGTTCCTGAGAGGGGTGAGAGAGCGGTCTGTCACAATTGGAAGGGACCTCAGGAGGTCATCTAGTCCAACCCCCTGCTCAAGGCAGGACTAATCCCCAACTAAATCATCCCAGGAAGGGCTTTGTCAAGCCTGACCTTAAAAAATTCTAAGGGTACATCTATACTACCTGCCAGATCAGTAGGTAGTGTTTGATGTATTGGGGATCGATTTATCATATCTTATCTAGACATGACAAATCGATCCCCGAATGCACTCCCCGTCAACTCCAGAACTCCAGGTTGGCAAGAGGAGGAAGCAGAGTCGATGGGGAAGCAGCAGCAGTCAACTCACCGCCGTGAGGACGGCCAGATAAATCAACCTAAGATACTTCGACTTTAGCTATACTATTCGCGTAGCTGAAGTTGCGTATCTTAGGTTGACACCCCTCCCCCAGTGTAGCCCAGCACTAAGGAAGGAGATTCCACCACCTCCTTAAGTAACCCATTCCACTGCTTCACCACCCTCCTAGTGAAAAAGTTTTTCCTAATATCCAATCTAAACCTTCCACACAGCAACTTGAGACTATTACTCCTTGTTCTGTCATCTGCCACCACTGAGAACAATCTAGATGCTTCCTCTTTGGATCCCCCTTTCAGGTAGTTTAAAGCAGCTACCAAATCTCCCCTCAGTCTTCTCTTCTGCAGACTAAACAATCCCAGTTCCCTCAGCCTCTCCTTGTAAGTCATATAATGTGTACAAAGAATGTTGCTGGTTTTCCCATTGGACAGAGCAGTACAGTAAAACCTCCATTTAACGGACTAATTCGGGCGAGGGGGTGTCCGTTAAATGAAAAAGTCCGTTATTTAATAATAATAAAAAAAACCAAGCTGTCGGAGCAGCAGCCCGACCGCCACAGGGTCGGGGTCGCAGCTCCGCAGCCCGCCCGCTGCCGGGACCCAGGTGGCAGCCGGGAGCCGTCAGCCAGCCCGCCGGGGTCCTGGCTGCTGGGACCCAGGCGGCAGCCAGGAGCTTTCAACCAGCCCGCCCGGGTCCCATCTGATGGGACCCGGGCGGCAGCCGGGACCTGGCAGCCAGCCCGCCCGCTGGCGGGACTCGGGCGGGACCCGGGACCCGGCAGCCAGCCCGCCCAGGTCCTGGCTGCCGGGACCCGGCAGCCAGCCCGCCCGCTGGCGGGACTCGGGCGGGACCCGGGACCCGGCAGCCAGCTCGCCAGAAATGGATCCGGAATGAATCAGACTTTTGTCCGTTGCATCCGAAGTCCGTTAAATCGAGGTCCGTTAAATCGAGGGTTTACTGTAATTAGATCACAAGAACAATAAAGTAATTTAAAGCTTTTGAAAATGCAATAATTATAACAGGGCTGGTGGATATAATCCATTAAACAGGCATATCTACTCAAGCCAACCGGAATGCAAAGTGTTGTTTCCAAAGGGTTGAGTCAGCTGCAATTCTTACTTTAAACTCTGGTCCAGATCCTCAGCTGTGTTAAAACAGTATAGCTCCATTGTAGTCAGTAAAAGTTGCAGGACTGGGTGCTAATACTATTGCTAAGATCAGGGAATCATGCCTCATCAATCTATTAGAATTCTTTGAGGGGGTCAACAAACATGTGGAAAGGAGTAATCTTTATGATATGCGTTTGTGGACTTTCAGAAAGCCTTTGACAAGGTCCCTCAAAGCAAAGTAAGCAGCCATGAGATAAGAGGGAAGGTCCTCTCATCCCTCTGGTAACTGGTTAAAAGACAGAAAACAAAGGGTAGGAATAAATAGTCGGTTTTCAGAATGGAGAGAGGTAAATAGCAGGGTACCCCAGGGCTCTGTACTGAGACTAATGCTGTTCAACATATTTATAAATGGTCTGGAAAAAGGGGTGAACAGTGAGGTGGTAAAAATTGCAGATAATACAAAATTACTCAAAATAGTTAAATCCAAAGCAGACTGTGAAGAGTTATAAAGGGATGTCACAAAACTAAGTGACTGGGCAACAAGATAGTAGATAAAATTCTGTGTTGATAAATGCAAAGTAATGAACATGGGAAAACATAATCCTAACTATACATACAAAATGATGAAGTCTAAATTAGCTGTTACCACTGAAGAAAAATCTTGGAGTCATTGAGGATGGTTCTCTGAATATATGTTCTCAATGTGTTCAGAAGCAGTCAAAAAAGTGAACAATGTTAGAAACCATTAAGAAAGAGAGAGATGATAAGACAGAAAAAATCATAATGTGACTGTATAAATCTATGGTATGCCTACATCTTGAATACTGCATGCAGTTCTGGTCACTCCATCTCTAAAAAGATTTATTAGACTTGGAAAAGTTACAGAGAAGGGCAACAAAAATGATTAAGGGTGTAGAACAGCTTCCGTATGAGGATAGATTAAAAAGACTGATTTTTCAGCTCACAAAAAAAGACAAATAAGAGGAGATATGATAGAGGTCTATAAAATTGTGACTGGTGTGGACAAAGTGAATAAGGAAGTGTTATTTACTTCTTCATATAACACAAGAACTAGGGGTCACTCAATGAAATTAAGATTAGCAGCTGTGTTAGTCTGTATCCGTAAATAAGATAAGGAAGACTTGTGGCATTTTAGAGACTAACCAGTTTATTTTAGCATAAGCTTTCATGGGTTATAGCCCACTTCATTGGATGCAACTAATTAAATTGAAATTAATTGACAGTAGGTTTAAAAGAAACAACTTCTTCACACAGTTAATCTGTGTAATTTATTGCCAGGAGATGTTCTTAAGGCCAAACTATAATGGGGTCCAAAAAATAACTAAAACAGTTCCTGGAGGATAGGCCCATCAAGGGCTATTAGTCAAGATGGTCAGGGATGCAACCCCATTTTCTGGGTGCCCCTAGTCTCTGATTGCCAGAAGCCGGGAGTGAATGACAGGAGATTCCCTATTCTGTTCATTCCCTCTGAAGCGCCTGGCATTGGCCACTGTTTTAAGATAGGATACTGGGATAGATAGACCATTGGTCTGAGCCAGTATAGCCATTCTTATGTTCTTATGTAGGTTTACCCCCACCTTACCTAGGCTGACAAATACATCCACTGTGAGATGGTGTTTGTAAATGCAGTGAAAATGCAATTCTTTGAGTGAAGGATGATTCATTTATATCCCCCCGCCACCAAAAAAAAGGTCAAGTGTTTCCATAAAATTGCCGTTCCCACTGCATTTATTTGAGGCCTGCTCCTGAACCTATTGACTTCAATGGAAGTAGGATCGGGCCCTCAAGAAGTACAGTTACTAGTATACTGCTTCTGAAAATGGTATCTGACTGCGGCATTAGCTGATAAAGATGTGAATGAAGAAATGTTAAGTATGAGATTTTTCTAAATGTGCTAGATAGAATCATGGAAATGTACATTGGAAGGAACCTCAAGACGCCAGCTAGTCCAGCTCCCTGCACTTAGGCAAGACCAAATATACCTAGACCATCCTAGATAGGTGTTTGTCCAACCTGTTCTTAAAAAGTTCCAATGATGGGGATTCCACAACCTCCTTTAGAAGCTTATTCCAGTGCTTAACTTCCCTTATAGTTAGAAAATTTTAACTTAAATCTCCCTTGCAGTAGATTGAGCCCATTACTTCTGCTCCTACCTTCAGTGGACATGGAGAACAATTGATCACTGTCCTCTTTATATGCCCTTCATATATTGGAAAACTATTCTCAGGTTCCCCTCAGTTTTCTGTTCTCAAGAATAAACATGCCTGGTGTTTTTAACCTCTCCTCATAGGTCAGGGTTTGCTAAACCTTTTATTATGTTTGTTGCTCTGTTCTGGACTCTCTCCAATTTGCCCACATCTCTCTTAAAGTGTGGTGCCCAGAACTGGACACAGTTCTCCAGTTGACTTCAACAGAGCTGACTGAATAGAGTGGGACAATTACCTTCTATGTCTTACATACAACTCTCCTGTTGATACAGAATGATATGAGCCTTTTTTGTAACTTCATCACACTGTTGACTCATATTCAGTTTGTGATCCATTATAACTATGATTGAGCTAGTTATTCCCCATTTTTATTGTGCACTTGACTTTTCCTTCCTAAGTGTAGTACTTGACACTTGTCTTTATTGCATTTCATCATGTTGATTTCAGACCAATTCTCCAGTGGGTGCAACTGTTTTGAATTCTAATCCTGTCCTACAGAATGCTTATAGCCCCTTCCAGGTTGGTGTCATCCACAGATTTTATAAGCATACTCTCTACCTTACTATCCAAGTCACTAATGAAAATATTGAATAGTACCAGACACAGGAAAAACCACTGCATGGCCCCATTAGATAAGCCCAGCCCCCCAAGTTTGAGAACAAAATAACAACTGCTCTTTGACTAGAGTCCTTCAGTCAGTTTTGCACCATCCTTGTAATAATTTCATCTAGACCACATTTCCCTGTCATGTGGGACTGTTAACAAGGATTACTCCATATTTACACCAGTGTAGAACCAAGCTTCCAGGTGTCTGGGATTCGATCCAAACGTGAAGGAAAGCATTTCCCACCTGTTTGCCTGAATGATTCAGAGAACGAATGAGCATACAAAGGTGATCCAAATCACCAGGACCCACACCGTAAAAGCAAATTTACCTTTCCTGGCTCTCTCCCTGTTGGTCAGGAACAGAACAAGGAAGTTGTTACTTTCCTGGGCTACTCTGGTCTCAGAAAGTCTGGGAGCTAAGAATCTACTATGAAATTTACTGTAAAGTTTTCTATTTCTCCTTGGTGTCATAGCAGAAATCAATGCCTCTGATAGTCTTTGCAAATGAGGAAAAGGCAATGGAGCACTTTAAGGCACCTTTACCTCTATCAAGGAAGTTATCGAATTGATAAGGCCAACAACCAAATACAACCCTTTTTGTCAATATTAAAGTGAGATAGCCTTCTCATGCATGGCCTGCTGGTGCACAAAGAAACGCCGTACTTCACTTTCATTTTCCAATAAAGTCATCTTCTCACAGAGACCTATTCTGTAGTTTCTGTATTCTGCTATACTCCTTTTTCACAGGCAAAATATCAGCCATAAGGGTGGAAGCATGAACATCAGACCAAACAAAAATGAAGTGTGATTTAGGATCTCCATAGAGTCTGCAGGGATGATGAAAACGGATGTCGCTCCTCTGTTTTCTTCTCAATCTAAAACAAGAGCCAGAGTAGCACAAATGCTAGGTACAGGTTCATGATTAATTCTAACCACAGCTGTAAACTGCCTTTGAGTGAATCTTTATGAGTCAATTTCTACTACTCAGATGATTTTGATCAAAAATATCAATCACCAGTGATGCAATTTTTCTTTTTAAATGTCATTATGAGGTTTCATAGTTACCTTTTCATTGAGATGAATGAAATCCATTTATATTTTTCTCTGAGCTATTTTTTCAGGCTTTTTGCAAATCAAATAGATATCACTGAATTGTTTTACATACATTTGGAAGGTTACCTTTTTAATTGTCATGCTCCACCTTACTGAAGTCTGAGTTCATATTTGCCATTGCCTCAGTTTCCTCTCCTCTATAACCCCACAAAAGCTCTGTCCCATATTCAAATGGAAACAAAACTCCTCTTAGAGACCTGCCTCTCTGAGTCCTTCAGAGTCCTGAATAACCTCTGTCACCAAACACAAAGTTCATGTATTCAACTCTGGGCTCTTCTGCCAATCCTAAAGTTCCTCTTCAGTTCCAGTCATCTCAATCCCTGCTCTTTATCTCAACAACAACTCCCAGGGCTTCTTGGAGTCTTCCTTCTCCCTTTGGAGAGGCCCCACAGCCTCCTCTTCCCTATGCCTTATAGCTCTAGAGGCAACTCTTCTGGTCTAGTCTCTTCTGATTAGATACTCTACTACTGAAATATATGAAAATCTGAAATGAAGAACAAAATACTAAATAAAACTGAATGGCACGAGCAAGTTAAAATAAACAAATTCTTTAAAAGCTCAGCATAGAGTCATAAAACATATAAATTAATGAACTCAGTGGGAGATCAGGGTTTTTTATGATATGGCATGAATGGTATCATGACTCTTCTGATCTGCAGCATTATAAGTGGCCCCAGCTCAAAATCACATGCTATAGCTAACTATCCATCAAATGAGAATTATGATAATGTAGCCTAAGGCCCAGATGTCAGGATGCTAAAATATTACTAATATTGTTTCAATTTAACACTGTATCTACTATAGCCATACAAAAGTATTGGATTAAAGTAAACGAGAGATTGACAATCAAGAGGCAAAAATGTAAATAATAAATCTATCTAAATAGAAAATAAAAAATTAAAGTGTGGTTCTGCTATAAAAAGTAACTATAAAAAATTACATTGACCATAGTTTCAGTAGTTTGATTTCTAGATATATTCTGAGCAGTTTACAAGTACTTTTTTTCCCTAACTGATAGCACCCCAGGCTTAGTCAGAAATCTGAATGTCAAATAGGGTTCTTGCCAGCTATGAAGATTCTGCAATCACAACGTAGTCAACAATTTTCTTAATGTACAAGTTAGGAAAAGGTTACTGCTGTATAACCTACTGCAGATTTTGAAAATCTGTTCAGCAAGTTCATATAATGTCAGTAACAACCACAAATGTTCCAGGCCTCCTTCCTCTTACTACCAAATATTCAACTTTAAGTCTAGGTGTTGAGGAGAATAGAATAGAATAGAATAGAATAGAATAGAATAGAATAGAATAAACTTCTACTGCATCCAAAACTTTTTTCGTCATTCCGACTCAATGAAGGGATTTTTCATTCAATGCAAATGTTACTATATAATATACGAATACTGAATAAGTCACTATTAAGATCACAGGTCAAAAAAACAGGAAAATGTCCATAAAAATAATCAACAGAAATTTGGTTCACTGACATTTAGGAGAAGATTCATCAAGTACAAATCTAGTTGCTCAAGTCTGACAACATTTTTTTTATATCATACTTTAGCATTCCAAGATGGCAAGCATGCTCTAGCACACCTTAATAAAACAAGCAGCCTCATTAGACATCTTTATTATGTATATTTAGAGGATTATATTCAAAACTACAGTATGAGATAGCTAAAACTCTAGAGTTCAGAATCCTTGCTCTCATGAGAAATACTTCTTGACTTAATTATGTTCATTGATGTCAATGGGTTTATTTGCATGAAGAAGGTTTATGTACATGGGTAATGACTGCAGGATCAGCTCTGGGATAAATGGTCATTACTGTTGCATTAGGAACATCCTTAAGAATATATTTCTTCTAATTTACCATGTAATCTGTTGGTCATTAATGAAAACACTAATTCGATCATGAGTAAGTTTTCCATGTTCAGCTGCTGAAAAGATTCCTTTTTCTAAAAAATAAATTATCTTGAGGAAAATCGAAACAAATATCACTTGCTTTTCTGTATTGAACTGTTGGGTCTAAACCTAATGAAATCCTGACTGCAGTGAAATTAATGGCAAAACTCCCATTGATTTAAATGGGACCTGGATTCCTTCTCCCTGCCCCATGAGCACCATTTTAACGCTCCTGTCCATATCTTTCCACAGCTGTTTAGCTGTTGGACATTCCCATAGGATGCGCCTCAAGGTCCCTGTTTCTTTATTACAGCACCAACATATATCAGAGGATAAGGCCTATATCTTTTGCAACCTTTGTGGCATTCAGTACATTTTGTATCAAATCTTCTGATAAGTGGAACCTGAGTTCCACAAAGATATTTTTAACATTATGTAACATGCTCTCCATTGGGATTTTTCTAAGGGCTGATAAATCCCTTTCTCTTGCTTTCACAAAGAATTCCAGACTAATGGAGTTCCTCTTCAGTAACAAAGTGTACTTAGTGGACATGAGTCTGGGGAGTTTATGAACCATTTTTTAAGTGACTAGCAAGCAATTCTGGGGTGTCTGACAATCTTAGCACGTCTGGACCAAAACATTATGTTTGCCAGTATTTTAACTTTTAAGTACTGCTGCTCTGCTGATGGAGGCAGGTCATGGTGCTGCTTTATCATGAGAAATGGGACAAAACCCTCACCGTGGACTCCCTGAAAAATCCTGCTTGGTCAGTTCTTCCAAATTATAGATTTGTTCCCTATTTGCAAGGCTGGGTTGCTCCAAATGGGTGTTTTTATAAGTTGGTGAGGATGAAACCCATATCTCTTGATTAGGATAAACCAGACCTTTCATGCAGCCACCACTGTAGGTATCTTATTTTTCTCCACTGGAGAAAAAAAGGAACATAGGAGGGAAGAATCATAGAAGGGGGTGCATTAAAAGACGTTCATTTTTTAACCTATGATATAAGGGCGTTAGCATGCTGACAACAGTTTAACAGCTGTGTCATGATAAAATCAAAAGGAGAAGCTATTTCTAATGAGAGGTATTAGACTGACTAATCACTAAAAACTGAAGTCCCATGTTTATCCACAGACCAAGCACATCACAGGCAGTTGTGCTAATGAGCCTCAACTCTGATCTAGAATGAGGCAGTAATTAGTTCTTTCTCCAGGCCCATTTACTCTTAGTTTTCATTGCTGAGCCTTTCAACAACTCAAATTCACATAGACTATCAAACAACTAATAGATTGTAACAACTTTCAAGCTGAGTTCGGACTCAGTCCTATAAATTTACACTCATGAGTAAATTAACCCACATGAACAGTGCTATTGGCTTCAGTGTTACTCATATGTTCTTGCAGGATTGGCCCTTGGCAATAGGCTGACCATACGTCCCGTTTTGGACGGGACAGTCCCATTGTTTACATACTTTCCGACTGTCCCGTCTTTTTAACATAAATATCAAATTTGTCCTGTTCTTGCTTTTTGCAGGGACCCACGGCCGGGTCCCGCCTCCTCCCACCCTCTCCCACAGCCCTTCAGTCCCTTCCCCTCACGGCCTCGGGCCCCCCTCCCCGGCGGTTCCCCTCCCCTCCGCTGCCACAGAGCCCACGTGGCACAATTGGCTGGGCCGCCTCCACGTGCAGCAGAGTGGAGCTGCTGGCCGGGCAGGGGCTGCCTGGCGCCTCACTCCCCTCGCCCCCTCCATGTGGAGGAAACGCCACATGCGGCCCAATGAGGGGGCAGCACGGGAGGCGCGAGCACGGGGATTGAGAGCTCAGGGAGCCAGGGGGCGAGGCCGGCAGCGGGGGCGGGCACCGAGCGGAGCCGGAGGCAGCGCGATCCCGGGCAGGGAGGAAGCGGCACCGCCCCGGGCCCCATGGAGCTGGAGAACATCGTCCCCAACACCGTGCTGCTCAAGGCACGCAAAGCTGGGGGGGGGGCACCGGGCGGGGGGGCATGGGGTGGAGGGGGGGCATGGGGTGGAGGGGGGAGGGAGTATGGGGTGGGGGGCCATGGGTGCATGTGAGGGGGGCAGGGGGAAAGAGGGGTGCGTAGGGGCCATGTGTGAAAGTGGGTGGAAGTGGGGGGCACAGGGTTGTGTGTGAAGGGAGGTACTGGGGGCTGCATGTGAAGAGGGGCATGGGGGAAGTGGGGGGGGCCATGGCGGCTTGTGAAGGGGGTGGTAGGTGGTGGGCACGAGGCTGTGTGTGAAGGGGTACTGGGAAAGTGGGGGGCATGGAATGGGGGGCACAGGGTTGTGTGTGAAGGAGGGTACTGGGGGGTCCAGGGATGTCAGTGAAGGGGGTGAGGGGGCATGGGGCCATGTGTGAAGGTGTGGGGAGGAAGTGGGGGGCACAGGGTTGTCTGTGAAGGGAGGTACTGGGGGGGGTCTAGGGCTGTGAGTGAAGGGGCTGGGGGGGAAGTGGGGGGCACAGGGTTGTCTGTGAAGGGAGGTACTGGGGAGTCCAGGGGTGGATGTGAAGGGGATGGGGGGGAAGTGGGGGGCACAGGGTTGTCTGTGAAGGGAGGTACTGGGGGGGCAGGGATGGATGTGAAGAGTGGCAGGGGGTGAGTAGGGGAGATGGAAAGTGGGTAGAGGTACTATGGTTAACCCCCTTCCTGAACACATGGATGCGGGGGTTGGGCCAAGCCTCAGAGCCCATTCGGGGCGTCAGTCTTCAAGGAACAGCTAAGGCCTGGGCAGGTGGCTGTGGCATGCGTGGGCGATGCGGTGGGGTTGGTGAGAAGCCGTGTTTCTGCTGCAGGAGATGTAGGGAGAGGACTTGGTCAGTCAGAAGGGTTACTGAGAGTGGAGGCGGTTGGGGGCCTGCCTGGAGGAGGAAGGCAGAGTGGCTGGCCTGGGGGAAGCTCTTGTTGCACAAGCTTCTGCCTGTGAGATGCTACGCAGGAAACTGAGCGATAGCCACAAGCTGATGTGGTTGGGGGAGGCAAATAGGGGGTCATTTGAGGTGTCTGAAGAGAATCATGGAGTGTGAGAAGTTTTATGAGAAGGTATTGAAAGACTGAAATTTGCCACATAAGATTACTTCATCGGAGAAATATTCATGGTGCGATCATGGTGAAATATAGTCCCCCTTTACGTCTACCTACATTTTTGTATGAGTTCTGTCACTGAAGAATAATTGTTAGCTCAAGTCAATACAGTAGACTCCCGATTATCCGTGCGCGGGTTAACTGGGCTGCGGATTAACTGGGATGTCTAAACGGGTCAGTAGGGGAAGCCCCAAAGTGGTGGCGGGCTCAGCCTTAGCCTCCCGCTGCTTTGGGGCTTCTCCCACTGGCCCCTTACGAGCTGGGGTCTCAGCCTGCTTCAAGCCAGGGTGTAGGAAACCCAGACTGGCAGCGGGCTGAGACCCCGGCTGGCAGGAGCCTGGGGGGAAAGCCCAAAGCGGCAGCAGGCTGGGTGCTGAGCCCGCCGCCGCTTTGGGCTGTCTCCCCAGGGTCCTGCCACCTGCCCCACTCAGCTCCCGCTGACAGCCTGGGTGCAGGGAACCCCGGCTGACAGCGGGAGCAGACTGGGGCAGGAGGCAGGACCCCGGCTGGCAAGGGGCCAGCGGGGGGAAACCCCAAAGTGGCGGGGGGCTGAGAGCTCAGCCTGCCGCTGCTTTGGGGTTTCCTCCGCTGGCCCCTTGCCATCTGGGGTCTCAGCCTGCAGCCAGCCTGGGTGTAGGAAGCCGAGGCTGGCAGCGGGATCTGAGACCCCCGCTGACAGGAGCCTGTGGATAAACTAAAGCAGCAGTGGGTTGGGAGCTCAGCCGCTGCCGCCGCTTCTCAGCTCTCTGCCACTTTAGACTTTCCCCGCAGGCTCCTGTCAGCAGGGGTCTCAGCTCCCACTGCCAGCCTGGGCTTCCTACACCGAGGCAGGCAGCAGGAGCTGACTGGGGCAGGCAGCAGGACCCCGGCTGGCAGGAGCCTGGGGAGAGAGCCCAAAGCAGCAGCGGTCTAAGCAGTCAGCCTTCCACCGCTTTGGGGGTTCCCCCGGTGGATCCCTTGCCAGCCAGGGTCTCAACTTGCTGCCAGCCTGGCTGTAGGAAGCCCAGGCTGGCAGCGGGAGCTGAGACCCCGACTGGCAGGAGCCTGGGGGGAATTCCAAAGTGGCGGCAGGTTGAGTGCTCAGCCTGCCGCCTCTTTGGGCTCTCTAAATTCCAAAGCGGCGGCAGGTTGAGTGCTCAACCTGCCGCCGCTTTGGGGTTTCCCCCAGGCTCCTGCCAGCCAGGGTCTCAGCTCCCGCTGCCAGCCTGGGTTCCCTACACCCACCACCTTCCCCCCTCCTCCCCCCCCCCCCCGCATCCCAGGGCGGCGGCGAACCCACCCCCCCCCCCGTAGACGCTTGATTATCTGGGATTTTATTAACCGGGATTACGGTTTTCCCGATCATCACGGATAATCGAGAGTCTACTGTATGTTCATGTAATAAAACTTTTTTTATCGTCTTACTTTTTCATGAATACAGAATATTACATAACCCTGTCCCGTTTTTGCTATCCCAATGTCCCGTTTTTGTCTCAAGGAAATATGGTCAGCCTAGCCCTTGGTGTAGATTTAGGCCAGTGACCAACAGAAGTCAGTACTAATTTCCATAGCCATTCAACCTCCCTTGAAATAGATCAAAATATAAAGAAAACTGACCAGAAGTTTTTCAGGATAAACTGATATTGTCTCGATGTGGAATCTTTGCTTCTTCATTTCTTCTTTTATTTTTGTTTCTTCTACATCCTTTGTGATCTTATTTTTTATCAGTACTGTATCATCTTATTGTATCATTCTGTAAACTAAATAGCTAAGTGCAGAAAAACAAACTACAAACTTTATGAAAAACAGCCAGTTCACCCACCCAGGGCAGTAGCTCCGATTGCCCTTGAAGAGCACGCCAGAGCAGTACAATGCCTTCACTTATTATAATAAATGCTAATATTTGAATAGAATGGATAAAGAACTGCATGGGGACCCCATTAACACTCACAACCACACCTAAAAAATCCAATATGTTTCTCAAACTGTTTAATTACATACAGAATTTTTCTGTGACACTCTTCAGTTTCTGGCTTCCTTTATCTACATTTGTCAGATTACATTTACACCTGGGGAGCACTTTTAGGATAAGGCCAGGGGGCTAGTGCTTTACACTAATGCGTACATTTGCAAAGCATGCTGGGGAGAAAAACTAATATACACCCTTCACAAATAATTGGAGTTCTGGCCAACCAGCAGGCCCTCTTTCTGTGCACAATCTTCTGTACTGTAAATGTCCCCACTGTATTATCCTAAGGAATCTGTATAATTGCCACAAGCGGAGACTGAAAGGGAGGCTTCTGAAATTACTCTGCCATAGTGATAGCAGGTGGGAAGCACAGTGGCTAGCCAAAATGAATGAAAAGTTGGCCCTGGGTCTTTTCCCTTTGCACCACAAACAGGGACTACTGAGAATGAGAAAGGAAGGCTTCCTCCTTCAGAAGAAACTGTCAGGAGAGGAAAGTAATGTAGTTTCCTCATAGGCAGGAAATTTCCTCACAGCAGGGAAGGAGGTGTTCAATCTTGGCCCCTTTGGAGAAAGACTTACATACAGGATTTTAAAAACCGTAGATTAGAATAATGTTTAGCAAAGTATCCCAGCTTTTAGATACTTCTTTACACTCTTAAGAAACTCCAAAACTGTACAGGTTTGCCCATCACTAACAAGCCCTTCTGGGTATCCGTGCATATACAACCTACTGCCCTTTCATAAATTTAGCCATGTGCCTACAAAAACATTGTTCTTCTGTGTGCTTATGAATATTTACCAATTACCTCTAAGGACCTGATCTTGCTCTTCCATATGCATGTGTGTATCCTGGCATTGCAGCACCTGTGTTTACAAAATAGACACGTGTTTACTCATCTGCATATGTGTTCTTCTATCATGGAGACATTCAGATAGCATGGTGATAAAGGTGGGATAGACAGATATTAGAGGTGGTAAAAAATTGTTAATTGACACATTTTTAAATTAAAAATGGTTTTTCAACAGCAATAAACATTTTCTCAGAAAATGTTTGTTTTAGTCAAAAATTGCCTTTTTTGGGTGAAAAAAATAAAACATTTTAATTTTTCATTTCCCCCACCTCCTTTTTTCTCTTTCTTTCACTGGAGAGAAATGGGGGGAAATAAAAACTGAAAACATTTCTTTTTTCATTAGGTCTGTAAAAAAAATGAACAAAATGAAATTTTTTAGTTTCCTTTAATTTTTTTGGCAGAAAATATATATGGACCAGCTTAGACAGACAGACAGCACAGTTACTGTGAGAGTCAGCCAGAAGGCTGCCTTCTGAGAATCTTTTCACAAGCTCTAGCATAGGGGACATGTTGAAGTTAGAGCTGCAGTATGGCAGATATTCTGGGCAGTACAATGGACTTGTGGAACAAGTCAATAAATAAGATTTAAGATGTAATAGTCACTTACAGAATGATGCTTCTTTGTCACCCTATGTCTTTCCCCTTCATTTTAAAATAGCTGCTACCCACTAGCATTTGGCTTCCTATGTTTTCCTACCAACACAGCAAGAACAAGGGACTTCTATTAACATCTGGTCTTTGAACAAGATGCTTTCATTTTGCTTGTCAAAATCCCCTGAAAAAAATCTCTCTGCTTTGACTCTTTATTAGGTACCACAGTGTGCTCTTACACAGAGCACCAGCTCTATTAATAGGCTCTGAGAAGAAGACAAATGACAGCAATATGGTATATCACTATTTGCGGGGGATATATAATTAGTAGGGTTGTCAAGTGATTAAAATAATTAATCATGATTAATCACGTGATTAAAAATAATCACAATTAATCAGGTGATAAATTGCACTGTTAATAATAGAATACAATCTATTTAAATATTTTGGCTGTTTTCTACATTTTCAAATATATTGATTTCAATTACAACACAGAATATAAAGTGTACAATGCTCACTTTATTTTTAATTACAAGAATTTGCACTATAAAAAAAGAAATAGTATTTTTCAATTCACCAAATACTATAATACAATCTCTTTAACATGAAAGTTGAACTTACAAATGTAGAATTATGTACAAAAAACTGCATTCAAAAATAAAACAATGTACAATTTTAGATCCTCCAAGTCCACTCAGTCCTACTTCTTGTTCAGCCAATCGCTCAGACAAACAGGTTTGTTTACATTTGCAGGACATCATTCTGCCTTCTTCTTGTTTATAATGTCACCTGAAAGTGATAACAGGTGTTCTCATGGCACTGTTGTAGTCAGCATCACAAGATGTTTATGTGCCGGATGTGCTAAAGATTCACACATCCTCATGGTTCAATCACTATTCCAGAAGACATGCATCCAGACTGATGGTGGGTTCTGCTGATGCCACCAGCAGAAGGTTGATTTTCTTTTTTAGTGGTTCAGGTTCTGTATTTTCTACATCACAGTGTTGCTCTTTTAAGACTTCCGAAATCATGCACCACACTTCAGAAATCTTTAGAAATCTCACATTGGTACCTTCTTTGTGTTTTGTGAAATCTGCAGTGAAAGTGTTCTTAAAATGAACTACCTGTGCTGGGTCATCATCTGAGGCTGCTATAACATGAAATCTATGGCAGAATGTGGGTAAAACAGAGCAGGGGACATACAATTCTCCCCCAAGGAGTTCAGTCACAAATTTAATTAACACATTCTTTGTTAATGAGTGTCATCAGCATGGAAACATGTCCTCTGGAATGGTGGCCAAAGCATGAAGGGGCATACAAATTTTTAGCATGTTTGGCACGTAAATACCTTGCAACGCTGTCTACAAAAGTGCCATGCAAATACCTGTTCTCACTCTCCAATTACATTGAAATAAGAAGAGGGCAGCATTATCTCATGGAAATGTAAACAAACTTGTTTGTCTTAGTGGATTGGCTGAATAAGAAGTAGGACTTGTAGGCAATGCAGTTTTACATTATTTTGTTTTTGAGAGTAGGTATGTAAAAAAAATCTACATTTGTACACTGAACTTCCATGATACAGAGATTGCATTATAGTGCTTGTATAAGGTGAATTGAAAAACAGTATTTATCATTTTTGTAGTGCAAATATTTGTAATAAAAATATATATTTTGATTTCTATTACTATATATATGAAAATGCAGAAAAACATCCAAAATATTAAATAACTTTCCATTGGTATTCTATTGTTTAACAGTCAGATTAAAACTGCAATCAATTGCAAATAATTTTTTAAATCATGATTATTATTTTTGAATTAATCGCGTGAGTTAACTGCCATTAATTGGCAGCCCAGATAGATAGATTAGATAGATAGGTAGAATGAATTTTGGATGAGATTTTGTTTATTTTATCTGTATTTATTATACTTATTTAAGATATTATAGGAGAGAGGTGGAGAAGGAGGGAAGACAAGAATGGAGTAAACACAAGAAAAAAACAAAGTAGAGGGAAGGAACATTAAAGGGAGAAAAGTAAAAGGCATTGGGGAGAAAAGAAGGGAAAGAAGAGGAAGAGAAGTGTGATGGGTGGCAGTGAGGTGCCTCATGCCCCTGGGTATTCCCAGGGAAGCATCACAGGAAGAATACAGAGGAGCATTGAAGGCAGCTGGAATGAGGCTGAAGTGAAGAGAATGTGAGGGAGGGGGTTGGAGCAAGCAACCAATAAGCAGAGAGGAAAGTAATGTTTCTTGCATGCAAGATTTCTGGGAAGGACAGAGGTTATGTCTACACTGCAATCTGAGGTGTGTGCGCAGTTTGGGTAGACATACCCTTGCTAGCTTTACCTGCACTAGCATGCACAAAAAGGCAGTGTTAGTTATGCAAATAGGTGCAGAGGATCCCCAGCATTCTTGTATAGCCTGAGCTGAAGCCCATGCTGCTGCACATATATTGCTAATTTTAGCCAAGTCAGTGAGGATAGAGCTAGCGTGGGTATGTCTACCTGAGCTGCAATCTCACCTCAAACTGTAGTGAATTTTGGATGAGATTTTGTTTATTTTATTTGTATTTATTATACTTATTTAAGATATTATAGGAGGGGGTGGAGAAGGAGGGAAGACAAGAATGAAGTAAACACAAGAAAAAAACAAAGTAGAGGGAAGGATCTTGTAGTGTAGATATATCCTAAGAGAAATCTGGAACTGGATCTGCAGGTGCAAGTAATGTATGGGCTAAAACAGTGCAGATTCAAGTAGGAATGTTTTAATAAGGTGGGGGAAAAAGCCTCATTCCAGTTTGTAGTGCACTTAGACACAAGTGCAGGGTTACATTAGGAATTTGTAGTAATCTCACATTATTGTGCTAATACCAAGATCCACTTGACAGGGTTAGTGCCAGTGATAAAATCTGAAATCTTTCCCGGTAGTCTAAAAAAAGCAATAGTGTAATTTCAAGAGTGTGGGTGTATTTAAAATCCAAAGCTTTCGAACATGTGGGCTGTTTACTAAGCCTGAATAAATAGTATTTCCCGGATTAAGGACATTAGGACAGGTCTATGGCCAAATTCCTTCCTAAAGTAAAATTGCAATGTGATGTAAAAGATTTTATAGTCACTACATCTAATTACAATATTGGAACAGCTTAAAATATAATAAAAAATAATAATTAGCGACCAAAGAGGAAGCTGCTATCTTGACATTCTGAATGTCATCAGAATGATGATAATATGTAATATGCTGGTAGCACTCACCATCTATGTATCTTAAAGAACTTTAAAAATATTAAAGATGCAGTCTAATGGGGGAAAATATTTATGTGTGGAATGGGACTTCCAATTTTAGGTATTATGGTGGTTTGGGTTTGAATCCCAGCAGTTTTATACAGCCATTGACAGATAACCGAATGGATCAATGGCACCATACTTAACAAATATATGGTATAATACAAACAAGATCCATATCCCCTTTAGATAGGAAATTCAGATGACAATGGTTATAAAATATCACTGGTTGTTGGCCTGAATAACTTGGTGCAGGCCTTATTTGGGACTGGTAGATCAATTCACTTTATCATCAGGCTATAAAACTAACTGAGCAATATCTGTAATGTCAATGAATAAAAAGTTAGTAGCAACTAACCAAACATCTTCTTTTACCTTGGAATCTTCATAGGATAAAATAACTTGAGGTTGAATAATCATATGACCAAAGTACAGTAACAAACTCAATCCTGCTTCCATTAAAGTCAATGGCAATACCCAATTCACTATAATAGGAACAGATTGGGCAGGAGGACTGTATAGGATGGTGTAAATGATACAAAAGATTCAGCAGACTATTCTATGCTAAATGTTTTTCTAGGTTGAAGTTGGGGGAAGAATAAGATTTTTGTTTTGTTTTTCGGTTACCTACTTAAATCTTGATCTACAATTATCCCGAAAATTGCTGTTCTTGTGATTCTAATAAATGAACACTTTTGCTCATGAAGTTGGGCTATGAAGTGAGTTATATTATCCAACAATTAGACAAGTCTGGATGCCTATATAAAATTCCTCCAAATTTCCACAGTTCTTCCTTCAACACTCTATACAAAGACTGCAGGTTAATAGATGATTGGAAGGTAGGGTGTTAGATAGATGAGCTGATCGTACTGGTGATTTAATTTACCCTGAACAAATTGTCTCACTAGTCTCAACTACGGCATATATTTAACATGGCATAGTAAAAAGATATGGAAAGTTACAGGGCCAGAACATGAAATCCTGACTCACCTTAGAGCTAAGCAATTTGAGTAACTGTTCAATAATATATATACTTTTATATGCTCAATATAATTGGTTACTCGATAATATATATTGGTTACTCAATAATACATATATATATATATATATATATATATATATATATATATATATGTGACACATCAAAATTTTTCACTGTACAATTCTTGTTTGAAAGTATCTTTAGTCATTTTGTTCACACTTTGATTTAGGACCAAATGCTATACAGATTTATAACTCCCACTGAAGAGAATTTCACAGTGTAATTCATGGTATAATTTGACCAATTGTTTTCTTGACTACAATATGTTTATTTACCTGTAGTCAATTTATTATAACACCAGTAACCCATTTGAACTTTAAAAATGTGCAAGGAAAGCAGTGTGTCACTTCTCTTCTATCACTTTGGAAATGGATAAAATATGAGCCTTTTATTTCCCCCCTAACTGCTGAAACTAACTCACAAAATATAAATACTAGAAAGAATACCTGTTACAATATTAGACCTATTGAAAAATCAAGAGGTAAACTACAATAAAAAGACAACTTGGAAAGTAATAGACCTTTAAATAAATGCACTGACCTATTTACAAAAACTTATTGTTCACATTCACATTGTTCCCAATATAATGGAACCTTCTTAAGTCCATTGCTGCTAAAACATTTACTTTGTGCAACAAGGAAATGTACCAAATTATATAGAATAGACTGTCTTATCTGGGGTAAGAGAAACACGTATGTTCAGCATGGATAAACATATACCAAAATATACCTGTTCAATTAGCTATGCTTACTTAGGTCTTATCTACACATTACAATGAATCCAGAATAAGGTAAGTAACTAATTTAAATCTTAATCCATTTCCAATATTAAACTATTAAACTAAATTGTTATTCTGGAAAAAGAGCATCATCATGGAGGACTGGGCTACACTGGGATGGAGAGGGTGCAAACTAAGACATGCAACTTCAGCTACGTTATTCGCATAGCTGAAGTTGAAGTATCTTAGTTCGACTTACCGGGCTGTCTCCACGGCAGCAGGTCGACCACGGTCGCTCCCCTGCCAACTCTGCTTACTGCTCCTGCCGAGGTGGAGTACAGCCATCGATTCGGGGATCTATTTATCGTGTCTAGATGAGACACAATAAATAGATCCCTGATACATTGAGCGCTACCCACCGATCTGGCGAGTAGTGTAGTCATACCCAAAGTTAATAAAGAATAACTATTCCAGAATAATTCCCTGTGTAGACAGGCCTTTAGAAGGGATACAGATTTGATCCAACTCTGTGACTGAAGCACCTCTGAGGATAAGAATTCCTGCTAGGGAGGGTATTAGTTTTTGACTATCCAGCACTGAAGAGCTTCACTGAATATTCCTAGACTGTGCCTGGCATGTAGATAACTGTTGGCCTTCACTGTTCTTGGTCTCATCATCTTCAAAAACAGAATATTTATATGCCAAGGCACAAAATCTCTTCTCAAAAGACGAGAGTCCCAAACATGAAAAGTTTTATCAAACAGCTTAGATCAGGAGTTAATGTTTTGCTCACAGGAAAAATTAGATTGAAATCACCTGCTGTAATCAGGATCATAAAAAACTTCCTCTATCTCATTCTAAAATCCATCCCCGACCTCCCAAAAGTCATTCTTGAATTATATTTATTGCAAGATCTGTAATAACTGGAGACAGTAAGATTGAGCATAACTGTTCCTCATTGCTGCTCACTTGGAATTCCTTCAGCAGAAAAGTCTTTTAGAAAATAGCACTCCTCCCAGAATGCAAATACACTTGGCCAGCCTGTAAGGAAGCTAGAGCATCCTTTGTTTACCTATGCACCTGCAGAGGAAAGGTAAAATCCCTGAGGCTCCACCTTTTTAGAACCTTGTGAAACTATCTGGGAACTGCGCCAAAGCCTATTCTGCTGCTATATAAGACTTGTATAAAGACAAGTGCCTCTTCAGAAGCCCATAGTTCGGTACATTCTACCGAACTCCAATCAAGATGGGCATAGGCTGGGGGGTACGAATACCACTATGGATACCAATATTAGTGATCACCTTTATGCAGAACAAAGGTAGGTGGCTGTAGTAGCTTTTGATTTTTATTACTTTAGAGAATTTATCATTTGCTTTGCAATTGGAAAGACTTTTCAATGGTTTCTCTTTGCTTTGTGCAACTAATAAGATTTTGTTTGTAGATGAGATTTCCCTTTCTTTTTCTATTCCTCTCCTTTCTAATGTTGCTTCACTGATTTCATATTGCCCTCAAGCCCAGCAAAAGCAGTTGGATGAATTGAAAAACCATGATCAATGGAGTTGCGTTGGTATAACTGAGAGTAGAATTTAGTCATATAATTATTCTCGTTGGCCATTTTTACCAGTTTTAATAGTTTCCCCCCCCCCCCAAATGTGAACATGGAAGGCTGCTAAAAACATGGCAAGTTAATAGCACAGACTGAAAACTTTACATAGTATCTGATATTGGCTCCCTGGGATAGAAATTCTTCTGGTATTAAACATTAAATTCACAGCTTTATCTTTTCTGCTGCTGTTACACTCCATTAATTCAAGATGCTTCACACTTCCGCCTCTTGGCCAAAGAATTTGTATAAATGTTATGTTGGTTAATATATCACACTAGAGCTAAAATGGACAAAATGGTACTTTCCACTCCTTAAAGTTAAACATTTCCTAGAGAAATATATCCCTAAATTTTTATGTCTGGACAAATACCAGTCTCACCAGTTCTCTTTTGCTGTCAATTTTCAAATGTTCTGAACCAGGCAAGTTCATAATAATATTATGATTATGAATAATCATATAGAAACCTAATTTCTAACAGCAAATAATGCCTGTTTTTATAGACATAACGTGATCAATTAATTTAGCTCTAACAGATCAGTTGTAGGCTATAGAGAACATACAGTGATGAGGGAGCACATTACTCATTTGAAATACAAACTTGACTTAAATACCATAAATCATCTTAGCTGAAAAGCCGCTTCTGATGGAGGGAAAAAGGTGTGATGAAAAAGATAACTCCAATAGAGCCAGTACAGAGTTTAGCATGAGGAAGCGTGGGTGCCAAGATTCTAGTTGTAACCAAAAGCTCTTATGGAGCAAATAAATAAACGAATCAAGGCTAATATTCCTGCCAAATGTCATCCTGTTAGATCCACTTTTAAAATCTATCCAATGCCATAAGAATTTTGGTTGAAATTTGCCTGCATAAGGTCAATATAAAGCAAAGTGCCCAATCCAACTCAAATGGTGTCTTTGCATTGATCTTACGGGGTGCAGAATTGGGCCATAAGTAAAGGCATTTAGGATTTTATCATTAACTTTTAACTGTATTGACATTAATGTCAGTCATGATTATGATTATGATTAGCAGACGGTAGGGTCAAATGATACACCCTTTCAAAGGGTGCAGAGTGTGTTGCTCCAGGGTCAGTCTTAGACATCTAGCTAGGCAGATGGGGCCATGGCAACCCCTCAGCCCATGTCAGCCTCACCCATTTGGGATGACTAGCATCAGGGGTTGTTCTACACTCAGGGAATACAGGTTTCTGCCTGCCTTTCGCTCAGGTGCTCCTGTCTGCTCAAGAGCACCAGAATGTGCCCTCAGTATTCTGCGGTTTCATTAAGCAGCACTTTTTGTTAAACGGGGATTGATATTTTGAGATGGTGGGGCAAAGGAATGAAAGGAATATCTTCAGGACTGTTTTTATTATTTTGAACAAAGTTGGGGGCCCAATCAATAATCTGAAATAAAACTATTGACTCCCCAATTCTATCCACATTGCTTCTGGGTGTGTTACCGTGTTTCCCCGAAAATAAGACGTACCCCAAAAATAAGACGTACCTCCAGTTTTGCCTCCCGCATTAATATAAGGCATCCCCCCGAAAATAAGGCGTCCCCCCCCCCCCGAAGCTACCGGTGCCGTAAGGAGTCACCGTAGAGGCGGGCGCCGCTGCGCAGCTCACTGATTGGCCGCAGCGCAGCCGGAGCTGTTCTTTAAATCAGAGAGCCCGCGCCGCCGCCATGACAAGCTGCTGCCTGCTGCTCGCTCTGCCCTGACGGAGTCTGGCGTACGGGGCCCCCTCCCCCTGTCTCCTGCCGCCCGCCCCCCCCCCCCCCCCGCCCAGTCTTGGAGCACTAACCTCACTAACCGCTCCTTCCGGGGCCGCCGCAGCACCCTCCTGCCGGCAGGAGCAGGCAGCAAGTCTCACTGCCCCAGGCAGAGGCTCTGCCACTGCACGTGGTGCAAGGAGGGGGAAGGAGGCTGCTTGCAGCCTGCACCGGCAGAGGGGGAGGGGCAGAGAGCCCCCGGCCCCCGCCTCCCCCAACCCGGCTCCGAGTCCGGACCCTCATCAGCCCCCTCCCCCCTCATCAAGAGTCAGGGGCAGCGGCAGGACAACTCTCTGCCGCTGCCTCACATGCTGCAGGGGCGGGGGAAGGGGGCTGCTTGCCTAGGAGCAGTGAGGAGGGTGGCTACAGACAGCGCCCAGCCGCTCCCCCCCCCCCAACCAGCCCCTGACCCACCTGCTGGCTGCCCCCCGGCCCAGCTGAGAACAGTTCCCAGGGGTAAGCAGCTGGGGCCCTGGATCCCCAACCCACGGTGGGGCTGCGCCCCTGCACCTGGAGCCGGGCCCCTGCACCCCTGACCCATGGCTTCCTCAGACCCTGCCCCCATGGCTCCAGTGGGGGGGGGAAGCCTCTACTTCCCCTCCCCATCCCCTCTACTTCCCCCCCCTCCAGTCTCCCCTCCCCCATTCCCCCCCCCATGTGTCCCGATATTTTTTTCTTGTCATCTGGTCACCCTAGTTTGTCTGGTTATGCTGGTTTATCTGATTATGCTGGTTATGTTTGTCTGGTTATGCTGGTTTGTGATGACAACTACTAACGTACCGTATACAGGTAATAAACTTCCTTTTTTTTTGTTCAACAATAAATGTGTACTGTTTTCTTCTTCATGGAAAAATAAGACATCCCCTGAAAATAAGACATAGCGCATCTTTGGGAGCAAAAATTAATATAAGACACTGTCTTATTTTCGGGGAAACAGGGTAGTTGTTACTACTGGTGTCTGAAGTTGTAAACCAGCAACTGTGGGTCAAATTCTACTCCTGGTAACACAGCGTATATGTTGGCCCTCTAGCTCTAAAGGGTGGAGGGTTTCCTCCAGTATAAAGCAGCCTTCTCTATACACTCCTCTAATTATTTGTTATTATTTGTATAGTACCCAAAATGTACCTAGGACTTTGCAGCTGGCTCAAGTGTAGAAATTCAGGAAGACAAAGAATCAAATGGAGCCTTTGCTCTAAATAGCTTAGAAGGGAGGAGAGAGTACAGTGTGGCTAGCAAAGAAAGAGACAAATTCTCCACTCAGTTTTCATTGGTATAATCCCAGTGATTTCGGTAGAATTTTCATTGTTACAACGGAAAGAACAATTTGGCTCAAGGAGTGATATATGGATCAGGTTCTCAGCTAGTGTCAATCAGGCTAGCTCCTTTAAGTCCATGGAGCTATACCAATTTACACGGCTGAGGAGCCAACGACAGGTCCCTGTTGTTAGAATGGATTTGAAGGAGGAGAGGGTGAGAGTTTAGTGGAGATTAAGTGACCAGCTAGCAGGTTGCTCAGGGGAAGCATAGGGAAAAAGATCATTGACTATTAGCCTTTCTATTACCCTTTCCCAATCAACATGCATACCAGTTCAGTCTCAGAGCAGAAGACTAAGAACTCCTACTCAGTTCTGATACCTAGAACAAAAATGTATAGGTTGCAAACCCAATCTCAAATGTGTGTGTTTTTTAGAGAAATTAATAATGGGGGGCTGTGATATGTATGGCATAGGGAGTGTGGGAGTGAATGGGGGTGGCAATGATTATACACCTCAAAGTCCATTAGAGTCACTGCATGGTTCAGGCCCTCTTTACCACTGTCATTGACTTATATATAACAACTTCTGTAAAAATTAAAAAAAAAAATTAAAGCAGAAAAATTCTCCATTTTCATCTTTTAAAATATTTTCACCCTCACAGCCTTTGTCTCAGTGTGAGTGTGAGTTTGCATTTGCCACAGCGTAACAAACCACACTTACCACTGTCATTGACTTATATATAACAACTTCTGTAAAAATTAAAAAAAAAAATTAAAGCAGAAAAATTCTCCATTTTCATCTTTTAAAATATTTTCACCCTCACAGCCTTTGTCTCAGTGTGAGTGTGAGTTTGCATTTGCCACAGCCTAACAAACCACACTTACCACGCAGTTTCCCTGCCTAAAAGAATGCTACTTTTGCAGAATGTATTGTTCAACCGGGTGTTACTGAAGAATTTATGTGTATAATCCTGCAAAGTAACTTTGTGTTTTTTTTGCTCCAGTCAAAGCCCAATATGAGGACCAACAAGCAAATTATGGTGACTATAGTTATGTTCAGCAGGGACAAGACTGTAAGTGGTTTTTGTTTTATTTTCTTTCTTTATTTGACAATCTAAATTCAGTCAGTGTTTTCTTATAAACTCATTGCAATGGTCATAGAGTGATTAAAGTGTACTGTGCCTTTCAATGAAGGGAGAGGAACTATTCCCTACACACAATGTTCAGCTCCCTGGAATTGGTACGGAGGGCCAGATCATTAGCTGGTGCAAATTGGTGGAACTCCATTGAAGTCAGTGGGGCTATGCTGATTTGCACAAACTGAGGATCCGGCCCATTGAAGCTACACTGCTATCTAATCTATATTCACGTAATAGGTACATACTGCAAATTTACAAGGTGTATTTTACGAGGAGCGTGTGTATACAGGTGTATCACAAAGATATTTTATAATTGGTAATAAAAAGTAGATTTTTTCATTCTATTGAGATAGCTACATCACTCATGATAGGCAGAAAATGAAAAGTACTGCAGTACAATTACCAGAGACAGTGCAGATTTGTGTATAAAATATATTATGCTGCTTGTTGGAACATATTAGTTACATGTAATAAGATAAGGGATGTGTATTGGCTGTTGGTATTAGACTGCTGTCAGAACAAAAAACATGTTGTATTAAAATTCTAACAAAATGTTCCTTGTTCCTTTCTCCAGTAAATTTATTACACTATAATTTAACTAATCAGCCTGAAAATCTGAACCATAGCCTAATCTGAAATTAGCAACCTTGACAAACCCAACAGCTGGAAACTGAAGGTAGACAAATTCAAACTGGAAACATGGCAAACACTGTTAATCTTAAGTGTAATTCACCATTGTAACAAGGGGCTCTCTGAAGTCTTTAAATCAAGACCAGTTGTTTTTCTAAAAGAGATGCTCTATTTCAACCACAAATTATTGGTCTAGCTGGAGCAACCACTGGATGATACCGTGTGGGCCATGATATACAGGAGATCAGGCTACAGGAATATAAAGGTCTTCATTGGCTTTCAAATGTATGAATTTATTAATAAAGATATCATCCTTCTTTTACTCCAGAAGCTTTAAAAAAAATCTCAGAAGGAGCTTTAAGCGAGATTAAAACCAATCTTGACTTTTGCCTCCCTGTATACATACAAGTGGAAAACTGTAGTGAGGATTCAGCGGTAGGTATTGAGAAACTAGATTGCAGCATCTCTGAATCTCAAATCCATTCAGTCCTGGAATCAAAGAAGAAATACTGGGGATGAACACAGAACACTTAGGGCTAGATCCTGCAAACAGGAGTCCTTGTGTGAAAAAGCACTAGGTTCATGATTAAGGGTTTGCAGAATTCTGCAAGTATTTGTTGTTTACCTGAAGTTGGCTGTATGTGAGTGTGTGTATATAAATATACTTCCAGCTAAGGAAAGAATATAAGATCTAAACAAGTTCTGCTGTGGTTTCTCAATCCCAACCATTGAAACCCTCCTACAGTTTTCCACTTCTACATATGCTAGGAGCCAAAGGTTGTGAATAACTTTAATCTCCATTGTGTTGCCTGAGGGTTTTTTGTATAGTTCCTATCGTAGATGAAGGATTAAATCGGTATCAGCTTGCGGATACCTACTTTGGGCAGGCAGGTCAGATTCAGCTGGGCTCCTTGTATGAGAAAGGACTACTGACTTGAGGAAGGTTGGCAGGATCAGGCTATAAATGACAGTTTACATTGGATGCCAAAATTTAATGCAGTGGCATTAAGCCATCAATAGACTCCCTTGGAAACTTTCCAGTGAGCGTTACTTAGAGTAAAAACCTTTAACCACTAATGAGGCTAGGAGATCCATATCTGTGTTTGCCAATATGTTTACTGAACCTTTTGAATTAGTGATAATTGTATTTCTTTTTATTAGATTTTTCTGTACCAGTAACTAAACCACAAGAAGTGACAATCATCCAACCACTGAGAACGACGCTGTCTGTAAAGCGTAAGTTAAACAAATGCCATGTCTTTCTGGGATATTGATCAGAACTGTAGGGTAGGTGAAGAGATGGATAGACTAAAGAGAAAAGTTAGCAGAATGAATGATATAGACACAAATGAATAAATAGCTAGATGAGAAGATAAAACAGAGAATGGGTTTCTTGTTTAGATAGATGGATAAATATGTAAATGAATTAAACACTGAGTGAATAGCAGGGCCGGCGACAGGGGGGTACTACGGGTAGAGCTGTACCGGGCCCCCCGACTTTAGGGGGGCCCCGTACAGCTCTACCTGTAGTCATCCGGCGCGGCTCTCCCCCGGACGAGCGCCTGTCCACGGCCGGAGCAGAGAGCCCGGCCAGCGGCGGCGGCGGCTCAGTCCGGGGGAGGGGGGAGCAGTGAGGGAGGGGAGGAGGGAGCAGCAAGGGAGGCTCACGCTGCTCCCCGGCTCTCGGCTCTCGCTGCCGCCAGCTGGGGGGGGGGGGGACGCGCCGGCTGGGCTGGGGGGGGCCCAGCCGCTGTCAGCTATGGGGGGAGCGCCGGCTGGGCTGGGGGGGGGGGCAGCTGGGTGGGGGGCCCCCCAGCCGCTGTCGGCTGGGCTGGGGGGGGGCGGCTGGGCTGGGGTGGCCCCCAGCCGCTGTCGGCTGGGTTGGGCTGGGGGGCCCCGGCTGGGCTGGGGGGGCCCCCCAAACTATCAGAGTAGGGGGCCCCCAAATTTCTGTCGCCGGCCCTGGTGAATAGAGGGACTTACACTGGAATTTTCAGTACAGCCCTACAGCTTGTTTTGAATCCACAGCTGGCAACCCTGCTCACAATGGCCGCGTATGCAGCACCTGGGGCAACTCCCACTTCAAGACCTTTGATGGGGACATCTTTCACTTCCCCGGGCTCTGCAACTATGTCTTTGTATCCCACTGCAAATCTGCCTACGAGGACTTCAACATCCAGATCAGGCGCACGGTGCTGGAAAGCTCTCCGGTGATCAGCCATATCACCCTGAAGCTTGACGGAATGGTGATTGAACTGACCTCAGACTCCATTGTGGTCAATGGCAACCCGTAAGTTCAGATGTCTTATTATCTGATGAAATTGGCACCACAGATATTGCCCCAATGGTCTGGTTTAAAGGATGTGTATTTCAGTCTCATTCCCTTAGGCTGCTCTAAAACAGCATAAGGGGATCATCCCTGCTTAAAGTAGCAGCAGAAACAGGGTAATACAAGAGCTGAGCTTTATTTCACCTTTAAAGATTACCTCCTGACCTACGAGCATGCCGTTCAGTGGTACTCCAGAACACACTCCACCGTTGTAATTTAGACATCTCTAGGTGCCAGAAAATAATGATGGAATAAAAACAAATAGAGCAAAATACCTACATAACATCAAGAGCAGGAATACAAGTACATATTAGCAAAAGAACTAGGGTCCTGAGCCTTCCCTTCTGAAGGATGCCACAAGTGTCAATGTGAAGGGGGAAAGTATCTCAGTGATTCCTGCTCTACACTAGAAAGCCTTTCATCTTGTCCCTTCAGGACTACATGTGGGGAAGTCCATCAACCCCAGCTCTTCCATTTCAACTGAGCTAGCCTTAGTTATGAAGAAAGAACAAATTCCCTCCAAAGAAGCAAGTCCTATATTATTTAAGGATTTAAAATAATAATAGCAGAGCACTTAACATGCACTTGTTAAACAACAGAGAGGCATAGCACTTTCTGAATGATATCATATAGCAGACACACCGGCATTTTACACACTAAAACATCATGTATAGATGTACTGGAAAGGAATGGCACCAGAAAACAACACTGGCCCTACAGCACTTCGAAGAGCAACTGTATAGAAGATGAAGGTTTCCAGCTTGTTATAAACTTGTGTAGTTCATACATAGCAATCCATATTACTAGCAAAAACCTTATTCAGTTGCATTACAGATTTCTCAAAGATTGGAGGTCAAATTCTGCACTCTCACTTTAACTGCCCTTTGATCTCTCTCCAGAATTCAGCTGCCTTTTAGCCAGTCAGGAATCCTGATGGAGAGAATTAGCGGCTATTTGAAAATCAGTGCCAAGATGGGCATGGTCTTCATGTGGAACCAACTGGATGGCCTTCTGGTAAGTGTACACTCCAGATCTGCAAAGAATACTTATTTTTAAATTATTCCCTTTAATGGCTTTCGTGAGCCAGAGATTAGGTGATTTGGGATTTTTATCCATTTTCATTGCATTGTGTTACCCTATTATGCTTTCAATTTCCTTTCTTTTCTCAGAGCTCTGTCTATAATCACCATTCTCCCTAAGCCACTATTAGTTCCTTTTAGTGAAATGTAATCTTCCTCAGATACTAAATACACCAATGCATTGAGGTTCACAGCTCCTGGGTTAGATTCTGCCCAAATTTTTACTGCCATTCAGTAGCATAAAGACTGGTGCAGAACTCCAGGGGTGGGAAGTCCACCAAGGGTGGAGACTGCAGTGAAAAAAAGTAGATACAACGCCCATCCTGAAGTCCTGGACCAGTTTAATCTATCATACTGATCACCCAAACACCCATCCCTAATGAAAAAACCTGTCTGACCAAACTACTGCATGGATTTAGGTTTAATTTCACCCCTGTGTTGAGGGCCAGCACCATGTCTATGCATCACTGATTTTGAAAACTTGAGTGGGATGTATATAGTACACAGAGTTTGTGATTAACCTCTGGCTTAACATTGAATACACTGGGAATTTTAACTCTGTGTGTAACTCGCCCCAATTTTTTAGGTGGAACTGGATAAGAAATATGCCAATCAGACCTGTGGGCTTTGTGGGGACTTCAATGGTATTCCAATTTACAATGAGTTCACTTCAAATGGTAAGTAACAATAACATTATTAAACACTGTGGTTTGAGTTTCTTTTCTTTCATAGTATTTGTTTCACATAGAATGTGGCACTGATCCACAGATAAGTTGTGAAACTATACTGACGTTTAATATTAAACTACACTGATGTTTAATATTGACATGCACTATTTTTATGTCCTTTGATTTAACACTTGTATAGTAAGCATCGGTTATGAAGCTGGAACAAGTGATTTCCTGTTGTTGTTTCTTCAACACCAAACACTTGCCAGCTACTTTCACACTTTCTTCATCACTCTCTCCTTTGGTATCATGGTGATTACCATGGGCAACATCATAAGTGTCAGTGTTACGGAAACACCAATCTTCACACAAAGTTAGCACTGCATTTTCAAAGCCAATAAAGGCACCCTAATATATTTTATTTAAACTGCTTATTACAGACATCAAGCTGACTGACCTGCAGTTTGGGAATATGCAGAAGATGGACGGACCCACAGAGCAATGCGAGGATCCTACATCTTCTCCTCTTACAAACTGCTCTAATGAATTTGTAAGGATCTTTTCTGTAGTAGTTTGTTTTTCATTGAAACATCCTCTTACATGAATGAATGAATCTGGGGGAAATTTGGAAGAGTAGGAAAACATAACATGAATCAAAATGAAGACAATGGGATGTCTTTGGAATGAAATACTTTAAAATATCTAAATAAAAATTAGTTTTTTGGCATTTTGTAAACTCTGTTGCTCTAACCCCACTCTTTTCCCTTCTAGAGTGCTATCTGCCAGAGAGTATTGACTGGTGAAGCATTTGAGAGCTGTAATGCACTGGTGGATGTTCAAGACTATATTGACTCTTGCGTACAAGACTTGTGCCGCTGTGATGAATCTATGAGTGACTTCTGCATCTGTAACACCTTTGCTGAATACTCCCGGCAGTGCGCCCATGCTGGCGGGCAACCTCTGAACTGGAGAACTAAAGAACTGTGCAGTAAGTATCTCAAGAAGACGCTTTCTTCTATGCTTGCAACTAGTCACCAACAAATTCCAATAGTGTAACATCTACTCCTGTGCAGGCAGCCTTCAAAAGCCCTATATTCCATCATTTTCACTAAGTCAATTTCAACCTGAGTGCACCAGGACCATACAGGAATTAAAGGTTTTAAACATTTTGCAGTGCCCGGGAAGACCAGCATTCCCCAGAGGACTCAATAACAACTTGCAGATATCAGCACATCTCCTAAGGAATTTATCATCAGATACAGATGTCGCCTCCTCAAGGTTTAAATGGGAAAGCTAATACATGGGGATTAAATAAAGAACTCTCCCCTTTTTTCTACTTTCAGACAAGACGTGCCCTTATAACATGCAGCACGAGGAATGCGGCTCCCCCTGTGCTAACACTTGCACCAACCCTGAAAGGTCAGCCCTTTGTGAAGATCACTGTACCGATGGCTGCATCTGCCCCCCAGGCAAGTTTATGTTCATCTCTTTTTCACATATTCAAAAGCACCAGCACATTTACATGGACAGGCTTAGCAGCTCTCCTAGGATACATTCTACCTTTTAATGCTCTTTCCACAGCTATAGGAAGATCCATGTTCTTTCCTTGAGACCTGTACATAGTTTCTATCTATGTTAATGGAAACACCTTTCAGATGACAGGGGATTCCTCAGATCATGCATCTGATATGCCACAAAGTGACTGAAATGAGTATATGACAGCATACTCGAGAAGGACCTCTCTAAACCTGGCAGCTTCCTTAGTCACTGTGTGCAAGAAGTAGATTACATTTACTCACCTTCTGCCCACAAAAGTGTTTCCTGACATTAGCAACTTTGAGCCTGATCTTGCAAGGTGATGAACATGTCCCATGGAGTGCTGACTGTCCTCCTCTCTCTCTGTAAACATTGGGAGTTGGGAGCACTCAGCAGTTTGTAAGATCAGGCCATTTTCAGGAATTATGCATGATAAATGGACATTAATTGTAGGTACAGTAACTGCCTGCTATCTTCATGTAAACTACATGCTCCATGTGGGGTCACATGTGGTGCTCCCTTGTGTCCTCGTCTCTTGTCAGAATAAATTAACTATTCTCCCTGAGACTACTGTGTCCTTGCTTTCCGGTGTATAGTGTTTATACTACAGATGGGACCCCATGTGAATTTACAGATGTTTGATCTATTACATGCTGTCACTCTTTCACCTTGCAATTCAAATCAGCAAGGCCCATCTCACAAAGGCACTTACCGGAGTATCATAGAATGAAGGAGCACTAGAATTTCTGCCACAACAGTCAGTAGACAGCAGAGATTCCATTATTACAATGCTTTTTATCTTTGCATTTCATCTGTAATAAAAAAGAAACACAATATATTTTACGACGTCTTCTATCGGTGTGCTCTGAAACAACTTCTGGAAAGCATGACAAAGTGAATCACTTACTGTTTCTTCCTCTAGGAACCGTGTTGGATGACATTAACAGCTCTGGCTGTATCCCTCTCAGCGAGTGCCACTGTACCTACCAAGGTGAAACGTATAGTCCAGGTGCTTCTTTTGCATCCCAGTGCACTTCATGGTAACCTACTATTTTTGTCATTTTTTTCTCTCTTTTTTGTGCATTACCTAATAATTATTGGCAGTGGGCAAGAAACCATTGATTACATAGGGCCTGGGAATGAATATATTAGTCTGAAGCGTCTGGCTTAAAATACTTATTAAAGTTGTTTATCTCCTTCGTTTCTTTCTGTATGGGAGAACAAAAAATGAATTTAGACAAGAGTAGTCTCATTTTCAACCACAGGCATGTTAACAATATGATCAAATCCAGCTACTGAATGCTCAAATCAGCCCTCACTAACAAATCCATTGGTGAACTCCAGCATGAAATTTCCATGTCCTTTACAAGCACCATTTTAAATTTAAAGACACAGTGTATTACATGGATAGTGAGATGATGTGTATACATATAGCAGCTTCTGGATGTGAATTCATGGCTTCCTCCTAGCTATTTACGTATTATTTCAGTATATGTATATGTGTATATGTACATAAAAAACACAAAGTCTATTAGTTGTAAAGAATTATTTAACATGCTCTGAATTTTGACTCATTCTAATGAAGGTAAGAGGCCAAATTCAGTGGGAGAAAAATTCCTTGGTATTCAATAGAATTTCTTACATTTTCACAGGGGCTGAATTTGGTCAAAAGCTTTACAATGGATAGCTTTAGACTGAAACATGATTACCATGAAGACAGAAAGGCCTTTCCCTTAGTTATTCTGAGTTTTTAATGCAATATCAGTTAGTCTACTTGCAAACATTCTTTTTCCCTGAAAAAGTAGTGATAAAAACAGTAAGGCCGGGGGAGGGGGTGGAGGAATGAAAGTGTCATCTGTCCCCATTTTCTCCCATTGTTCTTAAGCTTATGTCATTCAAGCTTAACAAACATCCCTTATCTTTTATTTCAGTACCTGTACTGGAGGTCAGTGGAATTGTGTCAGACTTTCATGCCCTGGGACTTGCTCCATTGAAGGAGGTTCCCACATCTCCACATTTGATGAGAAACGTTATTCCTTCTTTGGAGACTGTAGCTATGTCCTGACAAAGGTAACTGTAATAGCGCACTTACTGCCAATGCAATTTAGCATAGAAAGATTCTTTAATTAGAGAGGATACAACTTAATTAGTGCTACTGGAAGTTTCAATATGGGGCTTGATCCAAAGACCAGTGAAATTAATAGGATTCTTTCCACTGACTTCAATGGGCTTTGGAAGAGATCCAGGGTAAATGAATGCAAAGACTTACTCCAGTAGCTGGATACATTAGGAATGACTTTTCTTATTTTTTAGAGGGAGGGAGGTTTGCATATGAATTACATTGCATTTTCCAGACCCTCAGTATAACCTGCAGATGGCTTCCATACATTTTCAAATAATTCTCCTCTGTTCTGTGTTTTTTAATTTTTTTCTTTCTGAGTAAAGTTAAGCCTCCTTTCTGCCTCCATTGTCACCCTTAATCCATTTTGCCTTCCATGATTAAATGTCCTTCATATCAGAAGCATCATTTATAGTTCTCGTGCAAACTATCAGCTTTCCTATTACCCTTTCACAATATGCATAACTGTTCAGTCTCAAAGCAAAAGACTAAGAACTCCTACTCAGTTCTGACACCTAGAATAAAAATGCATAGGTTGCAAAACCAATCTAAAATGTGTGTGGTTTTTTAGATAAATTAATAACTGGGGGCTATGATGTGTATGGAATAAGGGAGGTGTGAGTGAATGGAGGTGGTAATGATTATTTACCCTGAATGAAAGTCTATTAGAGTCACTGTAAAGTCAGGCCCTGTCATTGATTTATATTTCATTTCTGTACAAAAAACTAATAAAGACTTAATATTAAAAATAACACATGCACAAAGAATTAGCTTTCCTCGTCTAACAGCTGTGTGCTAGAAATCCTTTTCATGAGATAAAACAACCTCACTTTCAGAAAGGTCAAGTTAAATTTTAACTGAAAAGAAAATGCCACAAAAAATATCTGTTGCTAATCTTGGAATGTCTGAACATTAAGGCCCCTAAAATCTCTCCATGAGTACCTCAGGTATTTAATGCCATGGTCAACTGATACTTTTCACTGTGTTGCATGTGTTTATGCCAGCTTACTTTGGTGAGTGTAAAAGTGTGTGCATATGAGAGAGAAACATAGCCATGGTCTACACTAGGGAGGAGGAATAGCATAACATAGAATAGTTGAAGTCGACGTTCTTAGATCCACTTAGGTCTTCATGGCGGTGAGTCCACTGCCACCGCTCCTCCATTGACTCCGCCTGTGCCTCTCGTGGTGGTGGAGTACAACAGTCGATGGGAAAGAACTCGGGGATTGATTTATCGCGTCTAGACTAATCACAATAAATCGACCCCCCCATAGATCGATCGCTACCCGCCAATCTGGCAGGTAGTGTAGAGAAGAGAAGGAATGAGAAAAATTTACAATGACTCAGTTTACCCAGAACATTATTTGATATTGACCCTTTTCATCTAATAGGTTTGGTTTTTCTTTTTTTCAGCTCTGTGACAGCAATGCCTTCACTGTTCTAGGAGAAGTCCGCAAATGTGGCCTAACCGACACCGAGACATGCCTGAAAGCTGTAGCCATCAGCATAAATGGAGGACAAACTGTACGTAGTAAAAACAGATACCCAACCTTTCTGCCTGAATGTTCTTAAAATTGACAGTTATTGGGTAGATTGGTGTGGGTGAGAAGGATGGGCTTAAACTGAAGACCAGAGAAAAAAATTAGTGATTTATAGCTTGCAAAAAGTGTTTACCCATCACCAACTAGACTCACCACTGCTTTTTTTCCTGATGCAGCAGGAACTGTGTTCAGCCTTTTGTTCTGCCCAGATGGAAAAATATTTGAACATGGATGGTCCTTGATCCCAAGTCCCGTAGCAATGAACATACATCTGTATTGTTTGTGGTAGATACATGCACAAAAAAGAACAGTGCAGCTAGGAAGTCAACATTGATTTCTGTTCAAATACAAAACAACCTTGATCAAGCAAAAAGAAACCATAGTGCAAACAATGGAAGTCAAGACACTGGTACTTCTCTGGCATTTACATTTTATACAGATTTTCTAAATAATTGCTAGTCATAACAATTATAGAAAATAGTATAGTAACAAAAAAAGTTGTAACTTTTAGTATAGTAACAAAAGTATACTAAAAGTTTATAGTATAGTAACAAAAAAAGTTCACTATATCAAGTGTCCGGCCTTCTTCTTCATCTTGAACAATACTAGATGTGAAATATTTGGAAAGTGCTTAACAGTTCCTAAACCTGCTTGCTAATCACTGTCTTTTTCTTCTTACCAGATCATTGTGATCAATCCTTCTGGCAGCGTGTTTGTGAATACGATCTACACCCAATTGCCCATCTCTGCAGGTATGTTCTTTTAGGAGACATCTGTGGCATTCGTGGCCTTTGACTTAGTTGCCTAGTGCTTTGCTTCTACTCGCTGTTACATTCTGAAGTCAGGGCTAACAAAGTCCTGTGGCACCTTAAAGACTAACTATAAAGTTTTGAAGCATAAGCTTTCATGGGCTAATGGTAATTCTCAATAAGCCAAAGTCTGTTTGGACACAGAAATTCATGTTCTTCTCTTTGTTCCAAAGAAATTACCAGACTGGAGGCGTGTTCTGCCTGTCTGCCTAGAACAGTCATAGACTAACTTTGTTCCAGATTTTAGATCCAGTTTAAATTAACATTCTTTTTTTCTCCAAGTGATAGCTTCACACTACATCTAGCAGCAGCTTAGTATAAAGAGCATCATTGTAAATAATAGACAGTGGTTGCAATTTTTGATCATGTATAAAAATGGGTTTATTGTGTTTTTTGTCCATAGCCAATGTCACCATGTTCAGGCCTTCATCACTCTTCATCATTTTACAAACAAACTTTGGGATGCAGCTTCAGATCCAGCTTCTACCCATCATGCAACTCTTTGTAAAGTTGGACCCATCCCACAAAGGGCAGACATGTGGTAAGTGGACTTATCTAAGAAGTGTCTTTCCTACTGTGGAGAATTACCACCAAGACTGCTTCTTTGTGTGGGAGACAGGCAGCAGGATCAGAAACAGTCAGAGAGATGGACTCTGATCAGGAAGGGAAGCAGTGCTGAGCTTTTATAAGCTTTTTCTCTGGGAATAAGAACCAGAAGGGTCACTGAATGCTATTTTTACTTTTATGTTATGTTTACTCTGATCAAATAAAAGTGTAGTGGTTTTTCAGACCCAGAAGTCAAAAGCATAGCCAATCCATGGGTTTTGAAGAGTTCTGTAGGGCACCTGAAATAGAGATTGGAAAAGTAGCCAGACTAGTCTGATATTCACAGGACAGTGTCCTGAGAGAAAGCTTTCAGAGGTACAAAGATTGTACCAGCAACCCCAGAGCCATGAGTCTTGAACAAGGAGCATAATCAGGAAGGAGCAGATTGTGACCTTGCTCATTAAAATTGCTTTTGATCTTGAATGAGAGATTCAAAATCCTTCTGCTTCCCGCTAAGGTCTTTGTGGAAACTTCAACGATAACCAAGCAGATGACTTTAAAGCCGCAAGCGGGGTAGTGGAAGGAACAGCTGCTGCCTTTGCCAATACCTGGAAAACCCAGGCTGATTGTCCTAATGTCAAAAACATCTTTGAGAACCCCTGTACCCTCAGCATAGAAAATGGTATGTTGGTTATAATAATATGTTTCTTCTACACTTAGAAGACCAAACAAATCTGACAAAAATGGGTAGCAGAAATTAATTCAGATTCTAAATTCCATGTTACATATAGATGGTTTTTAAAATTAAATCATAGAAGAAAATTAGCTTGAAATACAAGGCAATTATTTAGCTACAAGAAATATTAACAGGATGCTGTGACTCATTTTAACTAATCCAGTCTTGCCCACCCATTTTTAGTCAGACGAGACTGAGGTTTTCTCTTAATAAATAATAATAATACTTAAGACTAATAGAGGATTTTAGAGCCCCACAATAACCTTGTGAGTTAAGAGATGAAGTATTAAGATTCCCATTTTGCATATGGGGAAACTGAGGCACAGAAGAGGTTATCATTCCATCCTGTAAGATGCTGAATGCCATCTAGAAGGTGTGGTGTGTTCAGAACTTTGCATGTTTGGACTATATGTAACTTGCCCAGTGCCACACAGTGAGTCATGAATCATACTTAGAATTCATTGGTTCATGGTTCTCAGTCTTCTGTTCTAATCAATAAAGTACTTAAGTTTTTAAGGTCCACAAGCCACTCTTTCTGCTGCTAATATGAATTGAGCCATTGGTAATCCACACTGAAAATCTCCTTTTTTTCAAAACATGAGCTCAAGTTTTACCAGCGTAATCAAAAGCAGCCATTGCAATTTAACTTCAATCAATTTATGACACGTTCCTATTTCTATACAAAGAGAGTGGGCAGTTTTTCGTGTTTGAAGAAATAGAGAGTCACATTCTACTCTTCATTATGCTTCTGCAACTCCACTGAACACAACGGGGTTACAGTGGTGTAACCGGGAAGAGAATTGAACCCAGAAAGTGAAACATGAATTCATAGTATTTTCTGTTTTTACAGAAAAATATGCTCAGCACTGGTGTGGATTGTTGACTGATACTCAAGGACCTTTTGCAGAATGCCACTCAACAGTGAATCCAGATGTGTACCACACGGTACTTTGCTAGTTATTTCTTTTACCTTTATAATAGCACCAGTAAGAGTCTGATGCCTGGCACCAAGTGCCAGGAGAAACGTACCAAACAGGGGGAGCTGGATTAGACACCCAATTTTCTTCTGACAAGTTCATCAGGCTACAATAACATTTAACTATCATTTGATTTCATGTAATCTATTCCTTTTCTAAGTAGCGTTTTCCTTACACTATCAGGAAGATAAATTTACTTTGTATATGACACGGCATTAATTGTAAATATCTGATGTAAATAGTAAAACTATTTGTTCCTCAAATAAAAGGAGGTACATAAAATACAGCTGCAAGCATCTATTTTACTTCCTTATAAAGGACTGCATCATTCTTGCGGGTACTCAGGGTAATTTCCCTTGCAGGGAAGTAATCCAATTTTGCATGTCTGAAACATTCTTTAGATAACTATGACTACAAAGGAAGACATGCTTAGATTTTTATACAGATATAAATAAACAGATATTAACGGGCAAAATTCTGCTGTCACTTACATTGATGAGAATCCAGAATAAACCCACTGACATACTTCAGATCTATACTGGGGTAAATCGGAGCACCATTTGGTCCAAAAGGTTGCAAAGTGAATACATCAAGGTAGAATTTGGCCCTATAATCCATTATAAGACTAAATAGAGCCAGTGATTTTGGCATGTGAATGCAAAACTTAAAGGGGAATTTCTTTGGATGGGCAGTTCAGTGATTACTAATGAGTTTTACCTGTATTCCTAGAACTGTCTGTTTGACACCTGTAACTGTGAAAAGAGTGAGGATTGTATGTGTGGTGCCCTCTCTACCTACGTCAGAGCCTGTGCTGCCAAGGGAGTCCTGTTGAAGGGATGGAGGAGCAATGTCTGCAGTAAGTTTTAAAACCATTCACTTGTTAAAAATAATCAGCCAGTGGGGCCCTTTCTACCAGTTTCCAAAAAATCCAGGGCTCTTCCAATCAAATCTTAAACAAAAGTTTGATGGTGTTCTATCAACAATTCTCTTATGAATAGAAGGGGTATGAGTAACAAGGGATATAATGAAAGATAAGTAGGAAGTGACTTAAAGAAGATGCTTCATGAGACTCATAGCTACGTGGAATGAAAGTCCCAAGGAAATATCAGGGAGCAAAAAGATTTTCCTGTGGGTTTCATGTAATTAGAATGCTTCCAATTTTAATACTTTAATATACTGATGGTGGAAGCAGGAACATAAACAAACAGAAAAAAAATAAACTGTACAAATGAATATGGGTTAAATTCTCCTCTTGTTTAAACTTGTTTTAACAGCAATGGGGTTCTCTAGTGTACCCATCCGAGATAGTAATTTGGGGAGTAAATTTTGTAGTAGAAGTACAAAAGTCATGTAACTTACATTAAAGTTGACCTCACTTCAGAATTTCATCCATTCCATTTTAATCTGTGGACATACAGGATCTGTTTTATCATACACAATATATCCCCAAACTGGTATTTATAGCCATCATTAAATAAGCTATGAATCTAACTTACTTTATTTTACTCTCTCAAGCCATAACTTCGTGCCCCAAATCCCTGACGTACCGCTATGTTGTCGATTCCTGCCAGCCCACTTGCCGATCTTTGAGTGAGCCCGATGTCACATGCAACATCAAGTTCACTCCAGTTGATGGCTGCACCTGTGCAGATGAAACATACATGGATGAAAATGGCAAATGCGTGCCCGCTACCAGCTGTCCTTGTTATTACAAAGGATCTGTTCTACCTTCTGCTGAGGTTGTTCATGACAATGGGGTCATATGGTAAGAGGTTCTTTAACAAAACACTGGGGCTGGACACTGGCAATCATGGAATCATATATATTTTATGGAGTCTAGTCAAGTCAAATGAGTTTCTCTCGCCGTTTAAGAATTTTCAGTGAGAAAATCACAATTACTCGTGAATTTTTAGGATTCTCTTTGTTTTGAAGTCTTTCTTTAATCCAGTCAACTAACCCAATTAGCCATATTTTCTCCCTGAATTTAAAAGGTTTCTTCCCGATTAAAAATGTCCACCAGTTTGATATTCTCTGTACTTAAAATGATAATAATATTGTGAAATAATTTTTTAAGTGTAATAATCTATGTAGACAAACTGACTGGGAGGCATTGTCTTAGCACAAGGCACAAGCTTGTTTGTTTGTTTGTTTTTCTGGACAGCTATAGCAGAAATTATATGCAAACAATATAAACAGTTCTGTTGAAAGGACACTTTTTATATCTGGCCACAAGGTGGCATTTCAGTATTCCAGATTCCGAAGGAAAGACGGCATGTACGGCAATATAGAAGCAGCTCTCCATGTAACTAACTATGATTTGAAGCAAACATAATTCCCTTCTCTTTCTCACAGCTCTTGCACACATGGAAAGCTGGACTGCGTTAGAGTGAAACCAGAACCAGGTATAACCTCTTTAAGCTTTATTTTAATCCCTCCCACACTTCTGAGTGAACTCTGTTGTATTACAACGATAAAGATAGCGAACATCTGAAACCCAGCAGGGAAATTAACTCATCAGAAACCATTTTCATAGCAGTTTTGTCATATTGAGGATATAATTCTTGAATGCAAAGTACAATTCTTTGTATTGTGGCACAGTGGAAACAAAATATGACAAGAACTAAAGGATCTAATTCAGAGCAAGATAAGATCTGGTCATAGTGTTACATACAAAAAAAGAAAATTGCCCTGGGGAGTACATAATAACCACTGAATTTCCTAAAAAGCAAAAATTACTGAAAGCCAGTAACTTGATAAATATAGGGTGAAGATTGTCCTTTATGAATTGTTCTCCAAAAGGCAAATTTCCATGAAACTTCTTACAAATGCAAGTCAGCAAAAGGGAGTAAAAAATAAATAAAAAGAATTCAGCTGTTAATATAGTAACAAGAATCAGCTTCTTTTTTCAACAAAGAAATGATGGTAGGATCGTCTGACAACTTAAGTAAAAGGTGGTTCAAAGCACTTATCACATATTTCAGTAGGAATTCGGTAAAACCAAAAGTATAATATACCACAGACTCCATTCTCCATAGAGCAGAAGAAAAAACATTAAGATCCAAATATTGGTCATGTGCCAATGGCAATTTTTTAAATGACATTCATGGCCAGGGCTCTGGACGTACTTCTGGTTCATATGTTTAATACTACAGCTATTATTGGGTGCTTATCCAAGATGTGGCACCCAATCCGGCAGTCACTAAACAAAAATCTCTCACTGGTGTCAGCGGGAGTTTTAACTGAATCAAGACTGAAGGATTTGACTACAGTTACCATATCGGTGTTTGCAGAGGTGATCATTAAACATGCAAATGAGCAGGTCTGTAACTAACTGGCCATTTGTGCATGCTATTACATTGCATGTGAAAACTAGATATATGCTATTCCAAAATCTGTCCCATTAATTAGAGCACAATTATTACAGGATTAACTGAATTGAAATTCAGTATATAAAGGTTAAAATGGATTTTGTTTCCAAAGTAATTGTAAGTTAAATGCAAATTTTCTTTACTAACAATAATGAAGAATTGTATTCCAAGTTTACACCCAAAGGCAATGAGCTCCTATCTCTGAGGTCATTTTTAATTCTAAACAAAGCCTTATGCCCAGCTACACAGCTAAATGATTTCAGCAGGGAGCTGAAATGTGTGACAGAGCAAATGAAGGTTATTTACCAATAATAGGAGTGTTCCACCTAGATTGTGTTCCTTGGCTTAACTCTCAAATCAGGGCTCTTTGGAGGCATATTCATAACAAATAATTATGCTAGCAATAACTCTGTGTTTGATCCCAAATGTCTTATGGCTTTTATCTCCTGCAGTCTGTGCAGCTCCCATGGTCTACTTTGACTGCAGCAATGTCACTGCAGGCACAACTGGATCCGAGTGCCAGAAGAGCTGCCAGACTCTTGACATGGGATGCGTAAGTGCCAATTTCTTATGCCCACTTGAAAACATTTTCACATCCTGACCGAAATTAAATCTCTCACACTCTGTGCTGTTGTAGCTGAATGTTTCTTTTCCCCTGACATGATTTATCAAGTGATGTTTTTCTGTGGTTCTTACAGTACAGCACACAGTGCGTCTCTGGCTGCGTGTGCCCGAATAATCTAGTGTCAGATGGCAAAGGTGGCTGTGTTGCTGAGGGGGACTGTCCATGTGTTCACAATGAGGCCTTCTACAATCCAGGAGAAACAATCAAAGTCAAATGTAACACCTGGTAGGTATATGTTGAATAGTTATGGTATTCACAGTCCTAAAGGAATAGGTACATATCCATGTTGCTTAAACCTGAGGAAAATCTTATTTTGCGGTAGCAGAATTAAAACATACAACACACGCTTGAGGGGAGCTCGCATTGCATACAACAGAAGGTGATGGCAGATATACCCATAGCCTGTGCACTAGGATTTGGTGAGCAATCGGATCCTTCAGTGCAAGAGGGTTAGTAGTCAGTTCAGCATTGGTATCTAATGTTGAAATCTAATATTCAGTATTTTAAAAAAAACCAGGTTCTCTGCATTCTTTTCAAAGCCAAACAAGAATAGTTAGTAAATGATCAGGACCATGGCGAGCTTTATATGCCCTCATCTCCCTTAGAGATGCATGGGAAAACGTGATGCCTGCTCGGTCTATATGCAGTCCCTCAGTGTTGTATACATCTCAACAAATTCTAAGGAGTTTTGAAATCCAAAAGGTTTTTAAATGGCTCTCATTCATATCACCCATTTAACCATAAAATAAATTAATCCTTGGGATTTAAGGGGGTCTATGTTCTCTTGGTCTAGAGCAGGGGTGGCCAACCTGAGCTTGAGAAGGAGCCAGAATTTACCAATGTACATTGTCAAGAAGGAGCCACAGTAATACATCAGCAGCCTCCCATCAGCTCTCGCCCTCCCTCCCCCGCTCCCAGCGCCTCCCACCCACCAGCAGCCCCGCTGATAGGCATCTCCCCCTCCCTCCCCACACTTCCTGATCAGCTGGTTGATGGCACACAAGAGGCTCTGGGGGGAGGGGTAGGAGCGAGGGCATGGCAGGCTCAGGGGAGGGGGCAGGAAGGGGATGAGCAATGAGTACCCCCCCGGCACATTGGAAAGTTGGCACCTGTAGATCTAGCCCCAGAGTCGGTGCCTATACAAGGAGCTGAATATTAGCCTCCGAAGAGCCACATGCGGCTCTGGAGGCACAGGTTAGCCACCTCTGGTCCAGAGCTACAATACATTACTGTGTTGCATGAATAAGCCCTATTTCCGAGTCCCATAGGTTTACTGTATTTTGGGGATAGACAAATTCTGAATCAAATTTGCATCTGGCTATAAAAGGGGAAATTAATATGTTAAAGTATTTTTGTTCTATTTGAACTTTTTTTCCTCCCTCCTAGCACTTGTAAAAACAGAATGTGGCAATGCACCAAGGAATCTTGCCTGTCAACCTGCTCTGTTTATGGAGATGGTCATTACATTACTTTTGATGGCAAGCGCTTCAGCTTTAGTGGTGATTGTGAATACACACTGGTCCAGGTACTGAGCTTCTTTCCTAGGATTATTACACCACTAAAAATGTCTTGTGTTCCTACATGTGGTGCATCACTAACACCAACTATCATCCCTGTTCTCAGGATTACTGCGGTAAAAACAGTACAAACCTTGGAACCTTCCGAGTTATCACTGAGAACATCCCCTGTGGAACCACTGGGACCACCTGCTCAAAGGCCATTAAAGTCTTCCAAGGGGTGAGTAGCTTCTTTGATAACCTGTGGGAAAGAACGTGTGTATCTGATCTCTGACATGAGTAGGATGCACAATAGATTGTCCAAGACAGATCTCACTGTAAAAATATCCAATCAGACAGCATAACCTTTAATTGACTTCCAATTGCGCAATGTCTTAGGAAGAAATGCTATAGAATAATTCAGATATTTATGGATATATTAAATCTATTGGCTTTTTAACTGGCTTTTCTTCCTATTTCAGAACTATGAACTGGTACTCAGTGATGGAAAGTTTGAAGTGATAGAGAAGGTCCGTGGAGGGAAAGTGCCATACAAGATCCGTTACATGGGAATCTACATCGTGATTGACATGGACTCTGGGCTGATTCTCATGTGGGATAAGAAAACCAGCATATTCATCAAGCTCACCCCAGATTTTAAGGTGAGTTTTAGAAGCTGTGTGGCTGGGATCACTTTTATGGAGACCCTTTGGTGTTATCTCTTGAAGGAGAAAATGGAAGTGCAGTGAAACATAAGTAAGATTCAGAGAGGTAGCCATGTTAGTCTGGAATTGTGGAAGTGACAAAGAGTCTTCAGCCTTTCAGTGGTGTCTCAAAATAGATCCTTTACAGTGACAGAATGTAGTAGGCTGCTACTAAATACATCATTCATGTCCACAAGTTACATAATGAGTTCATAACTAACTAGTAGCAGAACACTCATGAAAGGTCATTACTCATCAGATATATTCAAAAGTAAATAAAAATAGTTAATTCAGTTAAAAAAATCCTAAAAACAAAATTGAGTGTCTACTTTACTTCTTTCTTCAGACAGGATTCAGTACAATAAAAAAGAAGGGTACATTTTTCAGGGAAAACGCATCTTCAGAGAAAAGTGTGAGGCTATCACTGAAGAGCCAAAGTCTACATTAAATCCGAAAATTCAGACAAAGTCACAGATGCTGGCAAACACATTTTATTAGCACTCATCAGTTTGTTTGTTTCTCTATGCAGGGCCAGGTCTGTGGCCTGTGTGGAAACTACGATAGCAACGGCATTAATGACTTTACCACCAGAAGTCAGTCAGTGGTAGGAGATGTGCTGGAGTTTGGAAACAGCTGGAAGGTGTCTCCTACTTGCCCAGATGCCAGAAGCAACAAGGATCCTTGCAAAGCAAACCCTTACAGGAACTCATGGGCCCAGAAGCAGTGCAGCATAATCAACAGCAAAGTATTTGAGGCCTGTCACTCTCAGGTATAACAAATCCTCTGGTGGAATCATTCTAAGCAGGGATTATATTATACACAGAAAGCCTTAGTGATGCACATTGTTTCCACCCACTGCACTAAACATAAGGATGCTTTACCTGTTTTTTAATGTATATGTACATTTGATTGTGGAAGAAGCATCATGGGCTTGATCCGGTTCCACACTGAAGTCAAAGGAAAGATTTGACTTTAATGGGAGCTGAATCAGGTCCTTTAAGACCAAACTGGACTCATAGCTAATTCCAGGAGGACTATGCAGAAATTTTACTGGGATTCATTTTCTCTTTTTGCCACGTAAGCTGGAACATCAAAGAAGTATGTGACACTTATACAGACATGATCAGATAACCCTTTTTATATGGCACAATCACAGGATGTGTTATCCTGTCCCACAGGATTAGCTTCTGATAATAAATTTAATTGATAACAGGATGATTGTTGTGTTAGGATGTACCAATCTAATTATATTATTTTTTCCAAATAATTTGTAATGTTCCACAGCTGTTAGGGGAGTCACTTCTCTTATGATTACTAATGCTAGGCATGTCTTAAACTTCATGTCTTCACTTGACTTGATAAAAAAACATTCTTGTAATTTCCCACCCAATTTAGACTCCTTTTCCCCAAAAAATCATAGTTCATTCTGCATGTAGTTCCATTGCTATAGGGAATGATGTTACAAGAGAAAAAGAAAAGAAAGGCGTCTATTTCAAACATTTGACTGAAATTTTAGGAGAGCGAATTGCTATCACAAAGCAAGATGACAAATGCATACAACAAAAATTAAATGTCATGTATTATTTTTCTAACAGGTTGAACCTAATGAATATTATGAAGCATGTGTGACTGATGCCTGTGCTTGTGACACTGGGGGAGACTGTGAATGTTTCTGTACAGCAGTAGCTTCATATGCTCAAGCATGTAATGAAGCCGGCATTTGTGTAGCATGGAGAACCCCATCTATCTGTCGTGAGTATTACCCCATTACTTAATGGAGGAAGAGGAATAAAAAAAATAAAGAACAAGAAGGGAAAAAACATAGGAAGAAATGAAGAGGAGTATAGTATTGTACCTGAGATGCACTACAACGTGGAAAATAGCAACATAGCCCAAAGCAAACAGTAAATTATCAATAGAACTATCTACAAAACTTCCTTTTCCAATCTCTTCACACATCTTCAATTGTTGATATGATTAAAATTGTGCCCTAGTGATCGTAGTAGTTGTTAAATTACTGTATTATCTAGTTACAGATTGTAATATACCACTGCCATCCTAGTAAATTATATATATACTAGTGTAAAAGGCCGTGTACACGGGCCAACAGTAACGGCTCGCGCCCCCCCCCCACTCGCTCAGCTCTCTCCCCCCCTCCCCCCCAATGCCCCCCCCCCCCACTCACTCAGCTCTCTGCCTCTCTGCTCCTCCCGGCTCTCTGCCCCCTCCCCCCCCCCGCTCGGCTCTCTGCCTCCTCCCCCCCCTCCCCCTCCCCCGGCTCTCTGCCTCCTTCCCCCCATCCCCCTCGCTCGGCTCTCTGCCTCCTCCCCCCCTCCCCCTCGCTCGGCTCTCTGCCTCCCCCCCCCTCGCTCAGCTCTCTGCCTCCTTGCCCCCCCCTCGCTCGGCTCTCTGCCTCCTCCCCCCCCCCCCTCGCTCGGCTCTCTACCTCCTCCCCGCCTCCCCCTCGCTCGGCTCTCTGCCTCCTCCCCCCCTCCCCCTCGCTCGGCTCTCTGCCTCCTCCCCCCCTCCCCCTCGCTCGGCTCTCTGCCTCCTCCCCCCCTCCCCCTCGCTCGGCTCTCTACCTCCGCCCCCCCTCCCCCTCGCTCGGCTCTCTGCTGGGCACAGCTGGCCGGCCATGCCCGGGCCCCGCCGGCCCAGTGCCCCCTTCCCACACCCCATCCGGCCAGAGCCCCCTGCCCGCGCCTCCTGCGCCCAGCCACCCTCCTGCCTGATCCCCTGATCCAGACCCTGCTTCCGTCTCAAAGGTGCACGCGTGGCAGCCATGTTGTGCTGCCGAACTACACCTCTCAGCATGCCGTTCATCTGGGCCGTCTCTACTGCGCATGACGGCTTCACACACACTTCTCTAGTCTTTTATTATGTAGGATATAAATTAGGATGACCAGCTGTCCCGCATCTAATATTATATACATATATACTTATACATATATATATATATATATATATATATATATATATATATATATATATATATATAAACACATACATACACACACAGAGCTATTATCTGTCACAATATAAGTAAATAGCAACGAATAGTAGCAGCTGAAAATTCTATGTTCCAATTAATTGAGTTTTACACTTTCTGTCAGGGTCTTGTAGCGCCTTTGTAACATCACTGTACTCAATACAACTGTAGAAGTAAGAAAATCATATTGAATTAGAAACAGGATAACTACTGTTCACTACTTGCAGAATTATGCTGGTGTCATGGGATTTGTACACAGCATATGGCTAGCTATGAAGCTCTTTAGAAATATTTTGTTACATGTATATTTTCACCCATTTTGCCCTCTTCCAGCTCTGTTCTGTGATTACTACAACCCACGAGGGGAATGTGAGTGGCACTACAAGCCTTGTGGGTCCCCTTGTATGAGGACCTGCAGGAACCCAAGTGGAAAATGCCTTCATGAGTTACAAGGCTTGGAAGGTACTATACATTTTATATATATCACTCTACTTATAAAAGCTAATTACCGACGGTGAACTAAAATTCCTACTTCTCAATATATTTAATATTTTTATTGGAAAGTACAAGCCAGGTTAATGATTATGGAGTTTTCTGAATTGTGTGTAATTCTCTAAGAGGTCATGATCTTCTTTGGGATTAAAATCCAAATTATTGCATTTAAACTCTGAGAGAAATGTACGCTATGGCAGCAATATGCATCATGTCACTAAAGGTGAAATTCCACCCCTCAACAAGAAACCAATGGAGAGTTTAGAGAGTTGACTAGAGACAACCACAGTGTAAGAGATCCAGTGTCAATATAAATCCCTTTGTTACTGCAGGCTGCTATCCCCAGTGTCCAGAGAACAAGCCCTATTTTGATGAAGATGATATGGAGTGTGTCGATCACTGCGGCTGTTACGATACCAAGGGAAAATATTACAAGCCAGGAACACCCATTCGTTCAGAAGAGAACTGTCAATCATGGTAAGCTTAACTGCATGAGGATTTTAGGAGGACCCTAACATAATGTACTGGCCATTAAACTCCGCTGTTTGCTAACAGGAATTGGTCTTGTGCCTACTGTGCATGAATTACTAACAAGTACATAAACCACTTTCATTTCTGGGACGGGGAAGGGAAAGGATCATAATCTGAAATTCTTTCCTTTGGAGTAATTTACTTGAAGCATATTTCTCTGTTTTACTGCACTTTCTGTATTATCCTAAAAAAAAAGACTTTGTACTGCATTTAGGAAACAAGTTGACAAGATATTATTGAAATCACTATATAAAATTGTGCCATAGCTTATTTCTGTTCATTTGTTTTTGCTATTGTCTTGGCATGTATCTGTCGAGGAGAGTCCTTCCATATTTTTATATGTTTTATTTGTTGTAACTGATTTCTTCCTTATACAGATATTTAGTTAGGGACATGTTCTGATGTGTTTCTCAAGCTGAATAGCAATTTACTCTGTAAAATCAATAGGACTCCTTGCGGAGTACAGTGTTAGTCAGTGTGAAACAAGGTATCAGAATCTAGCCCTAAATTAGCAAGTGAGAAATCCCTATGTCTGTGCACAGCCTGAGTAAACAGACTGCGTTCTCAAAGGGGCGTACCATGGAGGCCTAAGGAGTCGGAATCCTCCTCACTAGGCTGCTGAGCAGCTAAGGAGACTCTCTGGCAGCTATTTCAACCTAAGAGCAATAGTAATTCCTTCACCACCATCCTTGCTGCACTTCCCCTCCACTAGGGGGAAGTGGTCAGTAGATCCCTTCCTGTAGCCTCCAAAACCTTTTCTGTGGCATCATGGAAGGGATGCAGTGCAGGGTATTGTTAGCAGGCACAGATGGTGTTACAAATCTTGTTTTCAGATTGAAATGAGCCTGCCCACCCTGTCTTTCTGCAGCAGAACTGCTCTGGTTTGAGAGCTCAGAGCCCTCCTATCACAGGATGGATGAGAACAAGACCTGGAGAAAGATTGGGTCTTTTTGAGCTTACTCACACAACTTTTCTCCATGAACTTCATTTTGTTCCTTAGGACATAAATGCAACAGAGACAGTTAAAACAGTTAAATGTATGTGGTTATATCTTTTATGCATCTTCAGTCCCATATTTCTTTTCTCTTTTCCCCCCCAGTGAATGCACAATGAATGGCATTAAGTGTGAATATGATGAAGATGGTATGTTGACAAAGCAGCTTTTATTTGAACATGAAATTTTTGGAACAATCATTCCATATTCCAGGAAATCTAATGATGACATTCTCTTTTGATTTACAGAATGCCACTGCACATATGATGGAAAGCAATATAAGTATGGGGATGTCATCTACGACACTACAGATGGTATTGGCGGATGTATCGTTGCAACTTGCAGTCACAATGGAACAATCGATAGAAAAGTCTATAGATGTTCTACACCCTTCACCACAACACCATTTGTATTTTCCACTTCACCACCTATATCCACCACTACAGGTATATTTCTAATGAATACATGAGCTCACTGTACTTAGGCAACTATTTTTGAAATGTTGGTAATTACTCTTTATCCTAGCACATCACAAGAAATAATGCACATGCCCTTGGAAGTGATAAATCCAGGCAAAACTGCAACATGAATTTCTTGGTATTTTCACTATTTGAATGGATATTCATTATAATTTAAGTAGCCTAATAAATGGATATATTTTTGAGCTCAGTATACTAGCTCATGCCTTTTCGCAAGTGCCTAGACAAGCCCCTCTTCCTACAGCTGATAGCTGACATCACGTTCAGTCTATCTGGTACAATAGAAAGGAGAATATTTTCTGGAACTTTTTAGTATTCTTCATTTAAAATTAAAGGTTTAGTACTAAATTTTCATTCTTTTTGATTTTTAACTACAGTGACACCAACTACACCATTCTGTGTTCGTGAAGTATGCCACTGGTCACAATGGTATGATGAGAGCTCTCCAGGTTCTGGGATCAACGATGGAGATTCTGACACATTAGATAATTTAAGAGCCAAAGGTTATAAAGTTTGCAAAGCTCCAAAGGCTGTTGAATGCAGAGCTGAGAAATTCCCTGACACGCCATTAAATGAACTAGAGCAAAAAGTAGAATGTAGTACAACAGTGGGACTAATATGTTATAATAAGGATCAGCCTCAAAAGATCTGCGACAACTACCAGATTAAAATCTTATGCTGTAGCTTTGTACCATGTGAATATACAACTCCTGCTACCACAACACCTGAAGAGACTACAACACCCCTCACAAAAACGACCACTCCAGAAACTACTACTACCAGCATATCTTCAACAACTACAGCACTACCTACCACCACAGAACTTAAAACAACGACTCAATCAACAACTACTATGACCTCCAAAACTCCTTCTACTCCAGTCACAGAAACAGTGAGTGTGTCAACTTCAACTCTTAGAACCACAGCTCCATCAACAACAATCCCTGAAACAACTGCTAGCCCTTCAACAGAAACTGTATATACTACAGGAGAAATCACATCCGTAACACCTTGTAAACCAAAATGCAAATGGTCTGAATGGCATGATGTCCATTTTCCCAGTCTGGACAATAAAGGAGATTCTGAAACATATGATGATATTAGAGCAGCAGGAAAAGTGATCTGCAGCAAACCTGAAAATATAGAATGTCGAGCTGAGAAATTCCCAGAAAAATCAATTGATAACATTGGCCAAATTGTCCAGTGCAATGTATCTTTTGGACTTGTCTGCAGGAATGAAGATCAGGAAGGAATTCTCCAAATGTGCAACAACTATCAAATAAAAGTATTCTGCTGTGACGATTTTAGTCATTGCCCATCCACATCCACTACTACAGAAACTACAACAACGTCAGGTACAACTATTGTCTCAACAGAAACTTCCACTCTGACGCCTACAACCACAGAAACTACACCTTCAATCACCACCACAACAGAAACCACAACCAAAGAAGTTAAAACAACTACTCCTTTAACAACCACCACTATAGAAACTACAACAATCACAGCTACACCTTTTACTACCACAACCACAGAAACTACAACAACTTCAAGCCCACCCATTGTTTCAACAGAAACTTCCACATTGACTCCTACAACTATAGAAACTACATCAGCAGAAGGAACTACACATTCATCCACCACCAGTATAGAAACTACAACAGTCACAACTACACCTTTCCCTGCCACAACCACACAAACTACAACAACCACAGGCACTACAACCATGCCAACGCCTCATACTACTGCTACAATACCAACCACTGCTCCAATAACCTCAACACCAATTCCGGACACTTTTACAACTACTTCACCAACCACTACTCAAACCACCACCACAGAATTTACCACAATAGTAAGTACAACCACTACACCAACAACCACTGAAACTATAACCACTGCAACTTCTACGCCTATTTTAACAACAAAACCTACATCATCAGTAACAGTAACAACTACTCCAGCAATAACCACAATCTCAGAAACTACAACAGCTGTGACAACAGTTCCCACTCCTGACTGCACCAAAGAAGTATGTAAATGGTCACAATGGTATGATATAAGTTACCCAGGGTCTAGTATGAATGATGGAGATTTCGATACATTTAAGAATATAAGAGCCAAAGGATACAAAGTGTGCAAAGCTCCAAAGGCTGTGAAATGCAGAGCAGAACGATTCCCTAATACACCATTAAATGAGTTGGAACAAAATGTAATTTGTAGCAAAACAGAAGGGCTGATATGTTATAACAAGAATCAAATTCCACCAATCTGCTATAATTACCAGATCAAAATTGAATGTTGCCAAAATGAAATTGTATCATGTCCAACAACCACCCCAGCCACTACAACAACAGTAAAAAGCACAACACTAACAACCACCCCAACTATTACCCGAATAGGAACAACCACCCCAGCCACTACAACAACAGTAAAAAGCACAACACTAACAACCACCCCAACTATTACCCGAATAGGAACAACCACCCCAGCCACTACAATAACAGTAACAACAAGGACAACAGCAACCACCAAAAAAATTATTACCCATATACAGACAACTACAACACCTGGAACAGAACCTGTAAAGCAAGAAACGACTAAAGCAACAAGCAGAACAACAAAAGAAACCACATTGGTGAGTAAAACAACATCAGAAAGAACTCCAGTCACACCAACATTGACGATCTCCACAACAACGCCAACTACCACAATTGTAGAAACTACAATTAGTGAAACAACCGAAAGCAGAACAACAAGGGGTACCACCAGTCTACCTACCACAGAAATCCCCACAGCATCGCCAAGATCCACAACTACAGGAACAACCACTTCCTCAACTACAAAGTGTGAACCAATGTGCACGTGGTCCAAATGGCTTGATGTCGATTTCCCCTCTGCTGGACCTCAAGAAGGAGACATGGAAACCTATAACAACATAAGGGCTGCAGGAGAGACAATCTGCAAAAAGCCTACAAATATTCAGTGTAGGGCAGCAGACCACCCGGATATAACCATTGACCAGGTCGGTCAGGTTGTGCACTGCGATGTCAAGGTTGGGCTGATGTGCAAAAATAAGGATCAGATCGGGACACATAAAATGTGTTTGAATTATGAAATACGTGTTTTGTGCTGTGAAGAGAACTGTCCAACCACAACCACAGGTAGCACCACCACAACTACATGGCCACCACCAACAACAGTCACAGAAACAACCACCAGCATCACAACTTCTACACCACCAACAGTCACAAAAACACCAGAAACTACTACTTCTGAAACAACTCCAACCACTACAACCAGACCAACAAGCACAAGTACAACGGGTACCACCACTCTGTCTACCACAGGAGTCGTCACAGCATCGCCGAGCTCCACAACATCTCCAACTACCACAGTTGTAGTAACCACCACCACAGGAACAAGCTCAAGCACAAGCACAACAGGTAACACCACCACAACTACACGGCCACCAACAACGACAGTCACAGAAACAACCACCAGCATCACAACTTCTACACCACCAATAGTCACAAAAACACCAGAAACTACTACTTCTGAAACAACTCCAACCACTACAACCAGACCAACAAGCACAAGCACAACGGGTACCGCCACTCTGTCTACCACAGGAGTCGTCACAACATCGCCGAGCTCCACAACATCTCCAACTACCACAGTTGTAGTAACCACCACCACAGGAACAAGCTCAAGCACAAGCACAACAGGTAGCACCACCACAACTACACGGCCACCAACAACGACAGTCACAGAAACAACCACCAGCATCACAACTTCTACACCACCAATAGTCACAAAAACACCAGAAACTACTACTTCTGAAACAACTCCAACCACTACAACCAGACCAACAAGCACAAGTACAACGGGTACCACCACTCTGTCTACTACAGGAGTCGTCACAACATCGCCGAGCTCCACAACATCTCCAACTACCACAGCTGTAGTAACCACCACCACAGGAACAAGCTCAAGCACAAGCACAACAGGTACCTCCACTCTGCCTACCACAGGAGTCGTCACAACTTCGCCAGTCCCAACAAGTCCTACTGCTTCTTCAACTACAGTGTGTGAACCAACGTGCACGTGGTCCAAATGGCTTGATGTCGATTACCCCTCTGGTGGATCTCAAGGAGGAGACATGGAAACCTATAACAACATAAGGGCTGCAGGAGAGACAATCTGCAAAAAGCCTACAAATATTCAGTGTAGGGCAGAAGGTCACCCGGATATAACCATTGACCAGGTCGGTCAGGTTGTGCACTGCGATGTCAAGGTTGGGCTGATGTGCAAAAATGAGGATCAGATCGGGACACATAAAATGTGTTTGAATTATGAAATGCGTGTTTTGTGCTGTGAAGAGAACCCTAACTGCCCAACCACAACCACAGGTAGCACCACCACAACTACACGGCCACCAACAACGACAGTCACAGAAACAACCACCAGCATCACAACTTCTACACCACCAATAGTCACAAAAACACCAGAAACTACTACTTCTGAAACAACTCCAACCACTACAACCAGACCAACAAGCACAAGCACAACGGGTACCACCACTCTGTCTACCACAGAAGTCGTCACAACATCGCCGAGCTCCACAACATCTCCAACTACCACAGCTGTAGTAACCACCACCACAGGAACAAGCTCAAGCACAAGCACAACAGGTACCTCCACTCTGCCTACCACAGGAGTCGTCACAACTTCGCCAGTCCCAACAAGTCCTACTGCTTCTTCAACTACAGTGTGTGAACCAACGTGCACGTGGTCCAAATGGCTTGATGTCGATTACCCCTCTGGTGGATCTCAAGGAGGAGACATGGAAACCTATAACAACATAAGGGCTGCAGGAGAGACAATCTGCAAAAAGCCTACAAATATTCAGTGTAGGGCAGCAGACCACCCGGATATAACCATTGACCAGGTCGGTCAGGTTGTGCACTGCGATGTCAAGGTTGGGCTGATGTGCAAAAATGAGGATCAGATCGGGACACATAAAATGTGTTTGAATTATGAAATGCGTGTTTTGTGCTGTGAAGAGAACCCTAACTGCCCAACCACAACCACAGGTAGCACCACCACAACTACACGGCCACCAACAACGACAGTCACAGAAACAACCACCAGCATCACAACTTCTACACCACCAATAGTCACAAAAACACCAGAAACTACTACTTCTGAAACAACTCCAACCACTACAACCAGACCAACAAGCACAAGTACAACGGGTACCACCACTCTGTCTACCACAGGAGTCGTCACAACATCGCCGAGCTCCACAACATCTCCAACTACCACAGCTGTAGTAACCACCACCACAGGAACAAGCTCAAGCACAAGCACAACAGGTACCTCCACTCTGCCTACCACAGGAGTCGTCACAACTTCGCCAGTCCCAACAAGTCCTACTGCTTCTTCAACTACAGTGTGTGAACCAACGTGCACGTGGTCCAAATGGCTTGATGTCGATTACCCCTCTGGTGGATCTCAAGGAGGAGACATGGAAACCTATAACAACATAAGGGCTGCAGGAGAGACAATCTGCAAAAAGCCTACAAATATTCAGTGTAGGGCAGAAGACCACCCGGATATAACCATTGACCAGGTCGGTCAGGTTGTGCACTGCGATGTCAAGGTTGGGCTGATGTGCAAAAATGAGGATCAGATCGGGACACATAAAATGTGTTTGAATTATGAAATGCGTGTTTTGTGCTGTGAAGAGAACCCTAACTGCCCAACCACAACCACAGGTAGCACCACCACAACTACACGGCCACCAACAACGACAGTCACAGAAACAACCACCAGCATCACAACTTCTACACCACCAATAGTCACAAAAACACCAGAAACTACTACTTCTGAAACAACTCCAACCACTACAACCAGACCAACAAGCACAAGTACAACGGGTACCACCACTCTGTCTACCACAGGAGTCGTCACAACATCGCCGAGCTCCACAACATCTCCAACTACCACAGCTGTAGTAACCACCACCACAGGAACAAGCTCAAGCACAAGCACAACAGGTACCTCCACTCTGCCTACCACAGGAGTCGTCACAACTTCACCAGTTCACACAACCACTGGTAGCATGACCACAACTGTACGTCCACCAACAACGACAGTCACAGAAACAACCACCAGTGTCACAACTTCAGGAATAACCACTTCAACTATCTCAAGTACACAAACAGGAACAACGGAAGTAACCATGACAACTACTCATTGCTTTTGCCAAATTGAAGATACTGTTTATGCATCTGGTAAGTCTTTAAGGATCCATTATAATATATTTAAATCAGATTTTTACATTATTTTGGAGTGGGCATTTTAATTAAAGTACAGATTGGAATTATATTAAAATTTTATATAGTCAAATTGAACTAATGCAGTTTTTTCAACGATTATTTTCTGTTTTCTGTTTGTATTTTGTATTTTATGTATCCTAATGGTTGTTTTTTATAGGTGATATAATTTACAATGAAACAGACAAGGATGGATGTACTTTTTATGCTATTTGTAGCAAAACATGTTCAGTGGAGCGATTTAAGGGACCGTGTAAATCAACAACTCCAGCAACAACAACTACACCAACAACTTCAACAGCCATACCAACTACGACTCCCACTACAACAGTTAGTTCAACCACTAAAATTGAGTGCCCTGATGCTAAACCTCCCAGAAAGGTATCGATCTCTTATCATCTTGTACAGCCTTGAAAATAGTTTTAATAAGGATGGGATGTGCAGGAAAGCAAATTATAAATTATTTAAAACTGAAAGACCACGTATTTTGTAAACAATTCTTGTGGTGGACAGTGTGCCCCCGTTTGTGCAAAATCGGTATAAAACTCTTATAGGCTAGTCTGAATATTACACGTTAATTTGTGCAACCTGGTATCTGCAAATTTCAAAGAGAATTAATTCCAAATATTTTTATTTCAAATGAAGTGGATAGCTCTTTACTCTCTCCATTCAGTAATTGCCAGTCTTGCCCCTTCTGTACACTGGAGTAAGAGATGGGGATGCCTCTTACTCCTGGGTATGACAGCTCTACACTGGACTGATAAATCTTGAGTATGCTTAGGATAGTGTGGAAAACTCTGTGTGCCTGGGCCTATTCTGCATTGTAACCCACAGAGATGCTTACAGTGTGGTAATCTCCCTTGTGCCTTGACCAACATCCATTTGCATAGTCCAGGCTCTTACTTTTTCTCATGAGGGTCTTTGGGCTGTAGTATCATACCTGTTGCAAGGACAAGGGGGAAATATGATTCCTCTGGTTTAAAACACACCTTCAAAAATGACCTCTGCGGCCTTGATATAGGTGGGAGTTTCAGGGGGGGCAGGGGGGGCGGGGATTGTCACTTCCGCCCCACTCTGATCATCACTGAGGAGAGATCTTTCATGCTGACATGGGTTGCTCCTCTCCTGACTGACAACTCAGTTTCTGATGTATAAACCCATGGAGATTTCTGGGCTTTGTTGCTCATTTAAGTTTACACTGGCTGAGTCTCAACGGAATCTTTTTTTCTCACATATGAAAAATAATGGAAGTTCTGAGCATGCACCAATGCACTGGTGTCATCTACAAGAATTCTGTGTGGAAATGTATAGGGTCACAAACTCCCATCCCGTTGCCACAGTCCAGCTTTAGGGCATGCAGAAAGCTATAGAGCTTCCCCTGCCCTCCTCAGAATTCCTGTGATACTGCATGTCCAATACACCTGACTATGCTTTGGAACCCCAGAAGGTACATTGCCACAGCACACCATACTGCCAGGGTTTAGTCTTAAGGGTTGTGGGAAGGGGGGAGGGTTGGACATAGACACAAAAGTATTAAGGATATTATCATAAGGCAGAGCAGAACAAATTCCTGTGGACATGGCTGTGTAACCCTTTTCACTATAACTGTCTGTTTTCAGTTTTGTATAAGTTTCAGCATTTTCCTTGATTACCTGCTTTGGGTTGAATTGTTTTAGAAAGTTTGAGCAAAAATGGTGCCACTACTGCTCATCATTTCTAGTGTAAAATGTACGGCACAATAACGCTTACCAGGATTTCCAAAACGTGGATGTCAAACATTAGAGAGAAGAAATATATCATAAGAAACATAACCCCCCAAATACTGCAAGCATCATAACATTTTGGAACTAAGAATCTCTATAAAGCTCAAACCTAATTATAAGCTCTTGTGACACCAATTCCTTTTTAAAACAGATGGGTGAAACATGGAAGATATCCAACTGCACCACTGCAACTTGCGAGGGAAATAACAAAGTTGTTATACAGACAGTGAAATGCCCACAAGTAAAGAAAATTACCTGTGCCAACGGATACCCACCAGTAAAGGTCTTCAGTGAGGATGGCTGCTGTTACCACTATGAATGTGAATGTAAGTGACAACTAAATTAAGGAAGGGAAAAACTTCGCTGAAAATACACAAAACACTTAAATGGAATATATGGGGATTGTTTTTCATGGTTCCAGGGCTATCTAGAAGGTTATGTTACTGGCTTAACTTTCTAAATTCTTTCTTGTAAACTTATTTTAGTCTTAGCATCTACATTTTTCCCCTTTACCAGGTGTCTGTAGTGGCTGGGGTGACCCTCACTACATTACATTCGATGGAACGTATTACACATTCCTTGACAACTGCACATATACCCTGGTGAAGCAGATTACCCCTAAATATGACAACTTCCGTGTTGACATTGACAATTACTTCTGCAATGCGGAAGATGGACTTTCCTGTCCTCAGTCCATTATTGTTTACTGGAATTCCATAAAGGTAGTGCTTACCCGTGAACTCTATAACGGAGTGATGGCTAATAAGGTAAAATATAATTCTTTAAAGTTTTTGCAGTGTTCCTATTAAGTTTCCTATTTCAGAAAACAGAAATAAGGTGTACAGGCATTTGTCTGAACTTCATGTGAAATACTGAGTGCATTTGTGTTCATTATAGCACAGAAATGCTTAGGCAGAGGGCATCATAGGATAAAAATTCTCAAGAAGCAAACATAAAATAGAAGGCTTAGGGAATTAGAACTATCCTTACTGGAAAAATAGAAAATTATGAAAGAGGTGGATGCATTTGACAGAGTTAAATTCCCAAGAGTGAGGAAGTTAAAAAACTAGGGAACATGTGGTATTGTAAAGTATACGCAGCAGCTTTAAAACAAATTAAAAAAGTATTTCTTCACACAACACACTGTCAACCTCTGGAACTTCTTGCCAGAGGGTGTTGTAAGGCAATACTATAACAGGGTTCAAAAGGGAGCTAGATAGATTCATGGAAGATAGGTCCACCAATGGCTATTAGCCAGGATTGGTATCCCTAGATCCTGTTTGCCAGAAGCTGGGAATGGGTGACAGGGGATGGATCACTTTATGATAACCTGTTCTGTTCATTCCTTCTGGGGCACCTGGCATTGGCCACTGTCGGAAGACAGGATACTGGGCTAGATGGACCTTTCATCTGACCCAGTAGGGCTTTCTTATCCTATATAATAAAAGACTAGAGAAGTGTGTGTGAAGCCGTCATGCGCAGTAGAGATGGACGGACAAAGGGCATGCTGGGAGTTGTAGTTCGGCGGCACACAGTGCAGGGTTTACAGGAGAAAGAAGACTTCGGTTACCTCAGGTTATGGTGGAGGGGGCACGGCACGATAGGAGATATCAGTGGGGTGAGCGGGGAGCATGGCAGGGGGGCAGGGGTTACCAGAGGACATGGGTTACTAAGGGTTCCCAGGAAGGGCGGGGGCAGTGGGACTGGGGTTGCCGGGAGGGGCGGGCGCAGGAGTTACTGGGGATTACCGGGAGGCGCAGAGGAACAGGGGTTACCAGAGGGCGCAGAGGGACCGGGGTTGCCGGGAGGACGGAGGGGCCGTCGCAGGTTACCGGGAGGGACGGGCGCAGGGGTTACGGAGAACGTGGTGGGACGTGGGTTACCGGAAGGCGCTGTGAGGCGGCGGTTACTGGGAGCGGGCACGGGCGTTACCGGGGGGCGCAGTAGGACTGGGGTTACCGGGAGGGGTGGGCGCCAGGTTTAGTGGGGGGCGCGGAGGGACGGGAGTTACGGCACAGGGAGCTGAAGGACTCAGCTCCTCTCCCCCGGAGCGGGAGACAGTTCGGGCGCCGCCAGCCCCCGAGTATCCCTCCAGGCCGGGGAGCCCCGATCCCCCCCGCCACGAGGGGCACTGCAGGCCTTGCCCCCCCGGGGAAGGATCCCGGGGGAGGGTGACGATGGGAGGGCGAACAGGGAGGGGGGTGCGGGAGAAGGGACTGGATGGGGTGGCCTGGCCCATGTACACGGGCTTTTACACTAGTGTTCTTATATATGATTAGATTATGAGTTCTAGCATGAAACACAAACCCATGGAATATATTATTGATGCAGGTGAATGAAGCAAGACATAGTCTTTTGTAAGGGCTGGTGTGGAAATGCATTCTCCTGAGGGACTTCTGTCTGATGCAAACTCATATATTGCATGAAAACAACAATTCAAAAGGGGCACAGATATACACTAGAAGACCAATTCTCCCCTGATGGTGAAAACAGCACTCACTCCACATTAATGGGCTGAATGGGGATCTCCCCTGAGTATGGAGTTCTTTGAATAACATAAAGCCCCCATAATAGCTCCTCCTCTACTCCATTCCTATTTGCTGGCATAGAAGATGAAGAGAAGGGGATGAACTAGAGCATCCATTTACCCCAGTAATCCTAAATTGCTGTTGGCAGTTGATGAAAATTAGAAGTGGCCTCATGCTGCCCTACTTTATTTTGGGGACTGACCTGACACTCAGATGGCTCAGGATGATGGGAGGAGAGATGCAAAGGTGTGTGCTTCTCCGCCTCCCTCCCCAGAACTGTGCCAAGCACCCATAAGGCACTGTCAGGGATAGAATAGGGCAGTGTCTCTCAACCTTTCCAGATGACTGTAGCCCTTTCAAGAGTCTGATTTATCTTGTGTACCCCCAAGTTTCACCTCACTTAAAAACTTACAAATCACACATAAAAATACAAAAGCGTCACAGCACACTTCTACTGAAAAAGTGCTGCTTTTCTCATTTTTACCATAGAATTATACAATAACTCTATTGGAATGTAAACATGGTACTTACGTTTCAATGTATTGTATACAGAGCAGCATGAACAAATCATTGCCTATAAAATTTTAGTTTGTACTAATTTCACTACTGCTTTTTATGCAGCCTGTTGTAAAATTAGGCAAATATCTAGATGAGCTGATGTACCCCCTGGAAGACCTCTGAATACCCCCAGGAGTACCCAGACCCCTGGTTGAGAACCACTGGGATAGGGCACATTGTAATATGTAGCCCAATTAATCCCAGTCAAAACAGAATGGTACTTGAGGGATCTGCAACTCTCCCTCCTCCATCCCAATCAAATGAGAAAGGAGTTAAGTTCCTAACAGAAATAATTCCTGAAGAACAATATCACCAATCAAAGGTCCACACTTTTGTTAGCTCCTGGAATTTGTATGTGGCAAATGTGAGTAACAGCTTAATTTAAAGAGGAAACAAGTCATCATATAAAAATGATGGGTGAAATGTGTAGTTCAATATGAGTTCCAGGGGCTCTCCCTGTGCTAGATACCCCTCAGGGTTTGGTCTATTGTGATTACACAATAATGACAAAGTTATAGCAGAATAATGGCATGAATCTTTCTGAAGCTTAAAAAATTATGGCCTAGTCATTTTCTTTAAGGAAAAATGCCTACAAAAAGACACAAATGATATTTTCACTCATTATATTTGGCCTTAAAATAATGTGTATGAGCATAGAGCCTGCTCAGATGGAATATGACCAATTGCAGAACAATGCTAATTGAACAGGACACTCTGATAATTAGCCCCACAACAAAGTCACTCAGTATGTAGAGCAGCAAAGAAGGGGAAAAAATACAATATGAGTGATTATTATAAAAACCTAGTGTGGGATATGAGAAACAGAGGATGTGTTATCATGAAATGACATGATTATAAAGATTAGTAATCATGTTATTTTACAATATGTGTTTAACAAAAGGGACTCCAGCAATGACATCATTTTAAACCCCATATGCAGATTATCTTCAATAATACGATTGTCAAACCAGGCTTCCAGAAAGATGGCATTTCTATTTCCATGCTTGGCATCAACATGGTTCTTGAAATAAAGGAGATTGGATGTACCATCACCTTCAGCGGGTTGATCTTCTCAGTGAAACTCCCATTCAGCAAATTTGGCAATAACACTGAAGGACAGTGTGGTAAGATAGATGCATTAATCCACCTCTACTTACTCTCCCCATGGTTATTCAAGCTTACCATAGACTGAAATTCCTCAGAATTAAAGTAAATGGATTTAGGGAGAATTTGGGTCTCATCCATCGTTATTTTTTAGTATCACTTCAGTCTGCTTCTAACAAATAGATTCAAATGCTTAACATTGCAATGACCTGATTTTTGTCTTATAATTTGAATCTTACATAAACAATTATTAAGTAAACCCAAAGGAAATGATGGACTTTGCGTATCAAGCAATCTAAACTTACAAGGAGTTTGATCCATTCACTATGCATACCAGTTTTTTTTTTTGATGTTAACATAATGTGTTATGCACTTTTGTCAGTGGCTCACACCCTTCTGATCTGATTATGTTTGGGCTTCCAGGTACATGCACAAACAACAAAATAGATGACTGCCGCTTGCCAAGTGGTCAGATCATTCCTTCTTGTACCCAAATGGCTCCCCATTGGAAGGTTGACGACGACAAGAAGCGATACTGTGTAGGAACACCAACACCAACACCAACACCAGGACCCATCATTCCCACTCCAGCTCCCACCTGTCGCCCTTCTGCTCTTTGCAAGATAATTTTGAGCGAGTAAGATAAAAAAAATGAATTAATTTACTCTTCCTTAACTAAGCAAAAGTATCCAAAAATCTTATGAAATGATGGAGATAAGAACTATATCCCCATCAAGCTCTTATCAACAAATACAGGGCCAAATCTAGGGTGGCTTTATGCACATAGCTGAAGGCCAAACAGTTGTGTGACAGCTGCAGAGGGGGGCAGATGCAATAGAAGTCCTCTGCAAGTGGAACCCACATACCTGTTTACACCAAGGAGATCTCCATGATGATTCTACAGCTGAGGAGAGGGTATGGAAAATGTCAGTAAGACAGGGCTCTGGCAAGTAATAAAACACAAATCTTATGGCTTGCAGTTATGTGCTTTAACCACATCAGTCTCCCACATGCTTTCCATGGCATATCTATCCACATCAAATTATATTTTTCAAACAGTAACATCACTTTATATTTCTAAGATGCCTGATGAGTCTAGCTTATGAAAACTTAAGACAGAAAGACAGACTCCTTTCCCCATAAAAAAAAAATCTAAGATGTGTGTACATTGTACATAAAAAATGTTCTGACTTGTCAGCCTTTCCATTCTGGAGTCTTTCTCCCACATTTGTGCCCACTTTTAGAACAATGCTGAGTTAAATTTCAGTCAGAAACTCATCTCAGAGGAGAAGGACAATATGTTCACACTAGGATGTTCCTCTTTTGACAAGAATAGATTTTGTATAGCAACGGTAGGAAATGAAACTTTTTTCTTCTCTGTTGTGTTTAAAGAGTCTTTGAAGAATGCCACAAAGTGATACCACCACAAGATTTTTACAAGGGCTGTGTCTTTGATGCATGTCACATGACCAATACATCCATGCAGTGTTCCGGCTTGGAAATATATGCCACTCTGTGTGCCACTAGAGGTGTTTGTATTGACTGGAGAGGAGCGACCAAAGGAAAATGCCGTAAGTACTGCAGCATTAACAAATACATGTGTAATGAACTAAGGCTTTCATCATGGAGGCTTGTTCAGTAAGTTGGCCCTGCATCTCACACTTACGCAATGTATTTAATAGCTCTATAAAAACGTGAGCAGGTCGGTCTCAGTGGTTTAGTGGATAGAATATGGCAACATTAATTCAGATGATCCAGATTTGGAACAAATTTTGGAATACCTAATCCATAAATGGTTGTCAGCATGGAGCATCACAGAGGTGATACTGTAAAGGTCAGATTTTCATCTCATACCAATGTAAATCCAGCAAAGCTTCAGTTGAGCAACTGAAGCTATTGTAGATTTACACAGGTGTCACTGAGACTAAGAATCTGGCTAGCTGTGTTTTGCGAAAGGGTAAGCTACTACTTTAATTTCATTGTAGCACCCACTTACTCGTTACAGGAGCGTAACATGAGATTTCAGAGAGAGGAAGGGAGGATTGGAAAGTTACTGGTTGAAAATGATGATACAAAATGAAAGGATAAACTAAAAGTCTTACATGTCAACTAAACCTAGCCCATGATCATTACTCGCTGCTTCACTGAGTGCTCTTTGACAGAAACCCAGAATGAAATAAGGGTGGGGGAGGGAGAGGTTGGAAAGAACACTTAAAAGCCTGGGATCTAAGATGCATGGGACCTCTTTCGACAAAATATAACACGAAAGCAACCTCTCAGCTTTTTAACCTTGTTATATTTTCTCCTTCCCATACAGCATATAAGTGTCCAGTGGGCAAAGTGTATAACCCATGTGGGCCTCTTAATCCTGATACCTGTGATTCAAGGTATGGAAAGAATATACAAGCAAACCATTTAGTTCAATGTATTTTTTGTCACGTAGGATCCTTTATTATCCATAGTGAATAATTCATCTGGTGAATGTTGGCATTTTTCATGAATAAAAAGTATTATTATTCAGCCAGATCTAGTAATTAATAAGAATTTAACCTGTAATTACTATAGCTTCTTAAAATAACTGAATTATTTTCCCTCTTCACATGTATCCATCATCTAAATTCTGTGACTTCCTGCACAGATTGTACTTGGCTGTTTAACTGTAAGAGAGCTGTACTCTAATATATGCCTCTTTCCACTCAAGGGCTGTTCAACACAATGGCACTGGCCTAACTGAAGGATGTTTCTGCCCTAATGGAACGGTTCTCTTCAATGCAAACAGCGGTGTCTGTGTCCCTGGCTGTGGTAAGCATGATTTTTTTAACTTTAGTAGTAGTTAGGGCTCTGGACTGGGAGTGAGAAGGACTGAGTTCAATTCCCATCTCTGCCACTGACATGGGACAAGTCTCTCCAGTTCTTTAGTCTCCCCATCTGCAAAATGGGAACAATAGTAGTTATCCTCCTTTGGGAAGCACGTTGAGATCTCCTGATGGAAAGATATAAGAGATAAAAATTGTTGTTGTTTATCTAGAACTGGAGCCAATGTCCACTGAAATGAATGGGAGTCTTTCCACTGATTGCAATAGGTGTTGGATGGGGCCCTTGTTAGTTTTATAAAGAATGCTGAATATGGTGAATTATTATTGGTTATGAAAGCAACTAATAATGCTGGCTAATTCCAGACCTACTGCTGCTAATGCTCATGCAAGATTCTCATACACCACTCTGCCAAAGCATCTCAACCCTGCCCTGTAACACTCCTCCTTTTACAGTTCTGTGTCTCTTCTCAGCACAGACTGATAATCAGAATTGCCAGTTCAGACATTTTGTGGTGTGGCTACATGTGCACTGATAACTGGGCTCAGAATTCATTTCACTTATATGACCTTAATTGTATTGTATAAACAGCCATTGTATTCTGAAGTGAAAAACGAATTCATTATATTTATTCTACCATCTTCCCTGCCCCCATCTTATTGGTTCTTTTAATTTTAAAGTGTGTCCGCAGTGTATTATAAACCTTGAAACATTCAAACTGACAAAAAGGTATTTCTGAGGTGTTGTTTTCAGTATTTATCTGAAAATTTGCCCACCTTTCATCTCTGAAGAATTGCATCAATGTTTGAATCAATCTGTCAGCCCCCTTCTTCTAGAATTTATCTTCAGGATGATTTGGGTTGCAATAGCCTGACCCAACCCTATCACATTTATTCCACATCACCTCAGTAGCACTAATGTTAATATCTATCATTTCATTTTTTTTCAGATATCTGTCCAGGACCAGATGGACTGCCCAGATTTGTGAGTATTGCAATCAGTATGTTTTACCAAATATTGATTGGTGAGCCCAAGGAAGATTTGGGGGTTATGAACATGGGGCTTGCCAAACATTTTAACAGATTTTGAGGAATATTTTTGGAAAATGTGTCCCTCTTAATTCCTAGAAAAAATATGCAAGTGTCTGAATTCTGGAACCCTGTGTAATTTCATGAGTGATTAAATGATAGAGAATGGGTTCTTCTATTTCTAGTCTTTCCATTAATTTTTAAAAATACAAGAAGGACAAATAGCAGGCCTAGAGCACCAGCATATTGGTTTCATTTTTATTTTCTGTAATTTGGCATGCAAAGTTTATTATAAATGAAGAGCTGGGTGGAGGAAAAATTAGTTATAGCTAGCAAAAATCCCAATTCTTTAATTCCATCTAATTTCTATAAGACCCATTTTATAACCTGACATATAATGTCATACCTTGATATGAGAATTTTGTTACACATTCAGAACACACATGGGTGTTCCCTATGCTCTTTCAATTATATTTTTTGTATCTTTCACACAATTTCTAGGAATTAACAGATTTATGCAAGGAAAGGTGATCGTGAACAGATACTTTCAGTGTCATATGGAATCCTCCTCTAAGGATTTTCAGAGTTTGAGGTTCCCTGATAAAGATTAGTATAGAACTGATATAAACATGAATGATGCCGATGCAGCTGTCCATAGCTTTAGCCCTGAACAAGCTAACTCGTGCAAATAGTCTGACTCTAAACTTGCTTTTTTTTTTTACAGCCTGGAGACCGGTGGAAAAGCAATTGCCAGGACTGTGTCTGTGACAAGTACACTCTTTCAGTGCAGTGTACAAGGATCCCATGTAAACCACTCCCGCCAGTCTCTTGTGATAACCCAGGCTTTGTACCGGTCCACTTCCTGACACAAGACGACCCATGCTGTGTCCAGACTGAATGCCGTAAGAATCCTCTCAGTTCTTCAATGTGGAAAATACTGTATATATTGTGGGGAACTTGTGAGACATCTTTTCAACATTTAATTTGGACTTTACTTTCTTCATATAGTGTCCACTTGTCCCATCAAGACCCCCACACCTTTTGCATAGCATTTAGGAGATGTCTGAAGAGAGCACATTTAAAAAAAAAATACATTTCATTTCTGAGAGAGAGAAAAAAGTATTTCACCAACACTGGGAAAGCATGCCTACCAAAAAGTCATTTGAAATTTCCATTTTTTTTAACTGTTGGAAGAAAACAGACTGTACTGCCCCTTATAAGTAAATAATACCACCACCAATAAAATCTCTCTAATACCACCTCATCCCACAAAAAAATCCACTGTCACCAAAAATTCTAAACTATTTCACAAAATCTCTAGCACTTTTACAAACGGAAGTAGCAGTTTTATGAATTCCTGAACATCACTAGATTCTCCATCCCTATAAATGTTCCCTTTCAAACTTGTCTCTGATTGGGGAAGAGAAGTTTCCACTAATCCACTCTTTTAAGAATTAAGGTTAAGAATTAAGATCATTCACTTTAAAAGAGGCTTTACAGAGGTTCTTCTAATCCCATCCTCATGCTTGCTCAGAGAGCTATTGTGCTAATTATGGTCCAGTGAGGAAACTTCAGAAGTTCTTGTTCATACAGTACAGAATCTTCCGTACTTAACTATGTTGAACTCCTTGTTTTCTATCTTACATTACATAGGATGTAACACTAACAAGTGCCCTGAATCAGTGGCCAGGTGTGAACCAGGATACGAGTTAATCCCAGAAGTATTAACTGGAAATTGCTGTACTATCTTCACATGTAGTAAGTATTAAGCTCTTCTTTTGTGAATTATCCTATCCACACCTGTCAAGATGTTGGGGATAGCAGTCTCAGCAGCACAGTGTAAATAAGTTACATTCTGTTGTTATATCTTGTCAACAAAATGATTGATAGCTTTTCGGGTCTTGCTGCTTCTTTTAAAAAATTACATTTGCATCACACTGTTGTGTTTTTTCCCCTTACAGAGCTAATACCAGGCTGTGTAGCCAATGGAACATTCTACAAGGTATGTACATATATGTTACTTACTCTAACACAAAACTTCTTAGTTTGCAGCATCTAGAACAAATGGGTCCTGGCCCATCACCTGGGCTCCTGGGCGCTACAGTAATAACAAATAACCACAACAATGTAATAGAACAGAAATTGGTTCAGGATCCTAGCAAGGGCCTGAAGCATCTATTCTTTGCACAAAGGCTGAGTTAAACATTGTCCATGACTTCATCAAAAAAACCCAGCATTCCATCACCCTCTGCATAAGCATAAGGAATTTGCCCCAAGAAAAATAAGATATTCATATCACCAACACTGGGTCTTGGGTTAAATAAAGTGGGTCACATTTTCCAGTGTGATTACAGAATTTAGCTCAGTATTTCTGATCTGTGAGATCTGTACCTGAAGCAATTTATTTTTATTGACTCTTAAAACTCCTCTTGTGATTTTGTTTAGCCTGGAACCATCGTTCCGAAAGGCACCTGTGAAAAGTGCACCTGCTCTGCTGAAGTACAGCCAGACAGTCAGAGAAACATTGTTGACTGCCAGCCCATTCCATGTGACACAGATTGCCCAGTGGTGAGTGCCACTTTTTGTCCCATCACCCACAATTCAAAAAACCCGCCTGAGAGGAAACGAGCTTCCTTGACTCAGTGCAATTCCTTTTTTATTCCTTTATAACCAGGGCTATGACTATAAGATAAAAACTGGACAGTGCTGTGGCGAGTGTGTACAGGAGGCTTGTGTAATGAAGACGGAGGATAATACAGTCCATGTACTTCCGGTAACTACTGCTTTTAAGGTTTTGTGAACTCCATTCTCCTTCTTTCCCTTTCTGTCCTCGTGTTTATCACACTCGTTCGCTGTGTCTTCTCTCATGATAAACGTGACTCTCTGCTTGGCCAGTCCCCAGCACGATGGGGCTTCCATTCTGATTGAGGTTTCTAGGAGCTGCTGTAATAATAATAAATAATAAATAATAATAATAATAATAATAGCTTTCAGAATTCAATGTTAAAAGCAATGTAGATGAAAACACTGGGTTGGGCTTTGCCCTCGGTATGAAAACACAGCATTTGTTGCTCTCAATGGGAATCACTCATGTATCAGAAGGCAGAATCTGGCTGCACATAGCCAATGGCAACTAGAAGCATTATAGTATTACTGGGACAAATCCTGGCGTCAATGAAGTCACTGGAAATCCTGACACTGTCTTGAATGGTATTAAGGTTTGCCCCACTATTTTGTCAAGAGGAAGGGTATGCTGACATCTTTACAATGGGCACAATAGGTCATTATAGACAGACACATCTTCAGCACCAAGTTCACAAGTGTACACACTTGACTACAATGTGAGGATATGACTGATGACAAAACAAAGAGACTGTTCACAGCCAGTTTGTCTCCCTTCCAAACCAACCTGTACACTCACTGCATTTTTCTTGGTATTGCTAATTCCTATTGTACAATTATCGCTCGACTATAATTCAGCAGTAGTTGAGTAGGGATAGGAGAATCCATTATTAAAATGATCTTGAAAGTGTAAAGGTAGAATGATATAGTCTCCTCGCACTTTTAATGAACTGGGCTTTATTACTTACACAATAGTAGCTATGCTGCTAACATTACAAAAGCCCTCAACAGGAACTCCCCTGATTTAGCCCTCAAGGACTGTAAATTAGCTTTTTGCAGAATAATCACACTGTAGTAGATAGTATGAAAAAAAGGATTTTTTTAAAAGACAATGCATAGATGTCTATTATTTTTTTTACAAATGTTAATTACTTGCAGGTTGGAAAAGTCTGGCACAAGCCTGGTGATAACTGTACCTCCTATAAATGTGAACAAACTGGGGATCAGTTTACTATTATCACCATGAGGCAAGTCTGTCAACCCATGTACCCAGAAAACTGCGATCCTGTAAGTATTACTAAATATTCCTCTAAGTCTCACGTTTTTTGCCTGGGGAAGGATAGGCAAAAACATCACGATCATTGTCAAAAGATTATATCTATTATGTGGGATGCAATTCTAATTATAGCCTATTCAAATACGGTCCCTTTGAATCTCTCTTGAGCCAGTTATATGCTGCGCTAGATTACAAAGCATGGAGTAGAGAACAGAACACACAAAAGGGAGTGGGATTTTCAAAAGTGCCAAATAATACAGGAGCACAAGTTCCATTTAAAGTTAATTGGCCTTGTGCTCCTAAGTCACTTAGGTGTTTTTGAACATCCCAGCCAATGAGACTAAGTAAGGTGAAGGAGAGTACATTATTTTGAAGGGGAATTGATTGAAATAAAGCCACCCAATTCAGTCAAGATTTTGGGATGGACTGGAACCAGGGCCGCATAGGTGGAAGGTCAGTATTGTCTTAACTATGTGACCAGTGCTGGTTTAATCTCTTACTTGCAACACTCTTAACTTCAGTCACTCCGAATTTCATGTATCTGCGGTGTGCAGTATTTAAAAGTTGGGTTAGTATGTACAATATTAGAATGCTTAACTCGGAGGATAGGAAGAGAAAATGAGCACCACTCACTGTCAGCCTGTAAAGGAGCTGCCTATTACTGGTATACTGATGCAGAAGTTGCCCCTCACTGGAATACCATCAAGTTCCCCCAGCCCTGCTTCAAATCAGCATCTACCTCAATGCAGATTTATTGCTGGCACCAAGGAAACTTGGGAGCAGGGAAAGCCCCCAGGTTGGTGCTTACACTCCAATTCTGAATCATTTCCCCCTATTTCTGCATTCCAGGGTATTATCAAGTTAAGTGAAGATGGCTGCTGCAAACTATGCATACCACTCGCTCAAAGTAAGTCATGCTAAATTTGTAGTGTAAATACAAAATACATGTTCTAACTAGTGCTTTGAAGCATATTAGTCACAATGGGTGGCCGGTGTAAAATATATATGGTGAGCTGATGTGATTTGAGGCATTATGCCTGTGTAGAATGAGTTTGGGCAGTTTGCCTTCTGCTGGGGCAAGAGAGGGAAGAGGCTGGGAAAAGAACATTTCCAGCACACAGTACAGTTCCTTTGAGAATGTATAGTATGTGCTTCTCCCTCCCTACTTCTAAATGCTAAATGCTAGCCATTATGTGGAAGGGACAGAGCCATGCTCACTCTCCAGCACAGCTGGACACGTTCTCTTCGAAGGATATAGAGTGACACACCAGTCATGGTGGCTGATCATGCATTTAGAGGTGCCAGCGGAAAAAATCAGTCTGGGCCATGTACCAGTGCTTAAGGGAGAGGGAGCCACAGTTGCGCCATATGTAATTAAAACAGGTGAATACATGTCAGCTCCACCTGTCTGTTTTCTATCAGTAATTGCATACAGTAAACAAACACATGTTCAATTATTTTCCCTTTATTACAGAAGCTTGTGACGTGCAAACTACTCGCACTGTCATCAGACACAATGAATGCAACTCTTCTGTGCCTGTTGAACTAACATACTGCACAGGCAACTGTGATACTTCTTCAAAGTAAGCTCATTACTCACTCTCCTTGTATATGATTGTCCTTCTGCCCTCTTGGCGTCCATTCATTATATTGGTGGCAGGGAGCAAATTATGCATTTTTAATGCATCCAATATCCACCTAACAAGCAGGTGTTTGTTTCTGCTGTGTTGACTTGAATTTCTGATACCTGCTATGTTACAAGACATTCATTACCTTAAAACCCATCAGTTTTCACTAGTGGAAGCTCGTGGTATAGCGACAAATGCCTTTAACCTCTGACACCCTGACTTGAACTCTTGCCCATTTAAAAATGAGGTTGCTCGTCTCATCCTGGACATCATTTGTGCACTGATGATGTGTGATCTTGGCTAAGTCATTTAGCCCCTCTGTACCTCAGTTTCTCCATGTGTATAATGTGCATAATAATATTTAGCCACCTTTGTAAAGTACTTTGAGATTTTTGCTTGATAATGCACAGTATTAACATAGGGTAAGATTCTGCCATTCTTACATGCAGAACTAACTTCTTCCACAAATAGTCCCGGTGAAATTATATTTCACCCCAGTATTGTCACAGTAATAATGTCAAACCAATTGCTTCCAATGAAGGGACACCATATTTGGTGATATCTGGCAATGGGAGTATATTTTGTTGTTGATTTTGCTGCAGTATTTCTAATACTTTCTTTTCTCGTTGGCTTTGTTTTGCGGCCAATCAGGTATTCTCTTGAGGCGAATACGATGCAACACATGTGCAAGTGTTGTCAGGAGGTCAAGACCAGCAAAAAAGAGGTGACCCTGATCTGCCCTGATGGAAGCACCACCGATTACTCATACATCCACGTGGAGCAGTGCGATTGTGCAGGCTCAGAGTGCTCCCCACAAACCATTCCCACCACTCCAGCACAGCAGCAGGAGCAAGAACAGCAGCAACAGGAACAGATCCAGCATTAACAAGGAAAAGGAACCTAAACCGGGAAGAGTAAAATATAGACTGAAATAAATCTTTTCACTTATTTTTCCTAATAATAAACAAGTATCCAAAGCAGCTAGAATCTTGGACATATGGATGAAATTCCTGTATACATGCTAGAAAATTCTGTTTCCTAATTATTTCAGCTTCCACTGTCAATGGGTCTCATTGCTTTGGGCGTCTTCTTTTGAGAGGTGCAGGATTAGGAACTCTTGAGGTTTGTTTTTTCATGGAGATGCTGTACAATATGACTGACAGCTTTTCTTTCAATAGGGTGGGGTGAGTGGAACTATACTCTATTTCCACGGCACTTTTAGAAAGTCCTTGATGTAAACTATAGTCTCTTTTCGGCCTGAAATTTTCCCTGTGGTGATTCTGATACTGACTGCCCAAGGCCAAGCATAGAGGAAACATCACTGTATCATTAATAATTTTTCACTAGTCACAGTCATTACGGTGTGTCCCACACGCACCTGACACTAACTAATCATTGCATTGAATTAGACAACTTTTAAAATCCCCTTTGATTCCAGTTCAGTTAGGGAGTGTCAACAATTCAAAGCCAGGAAAAACACAGACTATCGCTCTCACCTTCCTACCTGTTGGTTTGTTTGCTTCTTTGTTGTTTTAGCATTAAAGGGAGTTTAGGTTATAGAAACTGCATCTTCTCAAACTTCAAACCTTAAAGATACTGGGGGGGGGGGGGTTGTGGTGTTGTATGAAAGAAAGGAAGGAAGAATGAAACCCTATCATACAAAGCTGCCGCAGAATATCCTATGTTTACATGAGATCATCAGCATAGTAAATGTATGAAAATTTGGATTTTTGTATTATTATTTTTGGTTAACTGTTTACAGAAGAAATATATATTTTTGCCAAAAGGGGTATATGAAGGATTTTTGTAAACAAAAGTAATAATAATAGTGATATACATTCTTTCCCTAGGAAGCTGAGATTTTTTTAAAATGTTGTACCATTGCTATTTATTTTGTTTCTGGGAAAATAAGTATACTGGACTATTTCCTCCACAATTAATGTTGCCCCCATTTTCTAGCATCTGGTTGTGGGATGTTTTCTTTTTCTATTTTGTTTTGGGGTTTGTTTGTTTCTTAAGAAGAAAGGTTATGATGATTAATAAACTTTTAGCATTTTGCAACTTTTGCGTCCTTTGCTTTTTTCATTTTGCTGAATCCTTCACAAGCTGTTTGTCCAACATAATATTTGCTTCCCCCTCTACTGTAGCATTTTCCAATCAGCCCCAGTTCAGGATGTCACTGCGTGTAGTGGCACCCCAGTCCTTATTAGAGATTTAGAAGCGTGTTTTGTGTAGAGACTCTAGCCCTCAGTGAAAATAAACGCACACATCTTTTGTAAGTAACAGAAGATTCTTTACTAGGATTGGCAGAATGGAAATTGTGCAAATGCCACCTGTTCTCAGACTTTAAGGCCTAATGTATGTTATCTAAAACTCCAACCAACTGACTTTGCCACCTTAGTAATTTAATGGATTTTATTCTGATAACTACACTTAAAACTAACCTGCATATTACCTGATTGCAGCCTGTGCTATACCAGTATTTCATGTACCACAATTTGAGAATTGTTGTACTAGGATCAACACTTTAAACAAGCACAATAACAAATGAGTCATCTCCCTTGTTGGAATCAGAGGGCGATCTCTAGCTTATGAGCATGTATGTACATTCTGCTATTGCTTTTAATATGTTTTCTCTTGAATGTTTTTACCTTAACAATACATATGCTTGCTTAGAAAAAGCAGCGTGGTAACCTAATTGTGGGTAATTACATGTTTATAACCTCTGAACACAAGGCAAAGCAGGCCTGCTTATGTAGTCTGTCTTTCTGGGAAATTCACAGTGTGGGCAGGAAACTGTGCAGCCTGGGAAAACCCTAGCCAGGGGAGAAAGACACAGGTCTCCACCCAAGAGAGGTGATGGATGGGAATAGCAGGTGTCCTTAGTTGTGATACTCCCTTTTCCTGCTTGCTCTGGGTAACACAGAGTTTCCTATGGGATAGATTCTGGGTCTCTGTTCCTTCAACCTGTGATGCTTCTCCTCCAGCTCATTCTGAGGGAGGGGAGGGAGGATACTTAATAATGGACAAGTAGGTTAATTCCACTAACCCTCCTCAGGAGAGGAAACTACCCCATATCCAACTCAACCCATCAGCCCAACTTTGTGCCACAGGGCTGCCATCTGACCCTCAATTCTTTCTCCATCCAAAGCCTGAATCTCAGCAACATAACTTCTCTCATTACTTGAAAACAGTGGGTATTCAGAGTGAGTACACACCAGCAACTTCACTTGGCTCACTGTCAGAGCAGGACTTGCTCCAGTCCTTGAGAGATTTATGCCAATTAGGCCATTAATAGAGACTTCCAACTGCCTTAGCAAATTCTCCCTTTTCTACTTATTCTCTACTGCACCTTGACTCTGAATTCTAAAGTACAGCCACTTACTGTGACTACTGACTGAGTGTGATGAACCATGCTTCTTCCTTTGTCCTTAGCCTCTCAACCAAAAGTCCTTTGGCAAGAGTAGCTAAGGACTTTCATTGGTGTCTCCTTTGGTTTGTGCTGGGGATTTCACTCACCCATCCTTATTACATTGTCTCAGCTGTGAGGCCACTGGATCCTTTGTCTCAGATTTTATTGTGATTCCCATTGTCCAGTGCTTCGCTGGACATCTTCCCCATTACTGAGATCCTCACACTTCAGGACCACTACTGCTCCAGACTCTGGAATGGCTCCCTCCTAAAAACCCTCTCATCCTTTATTCCTCTCCTGGTCATGCTGGTAGTTCTTTCGATCAATTGTTCTGTGGGAAATGCACTGATATGGATTGTGTCCACAATGGTCAAGACGTGCCACAGATTCACTACCTTGCACCATTATTCCTCATGTAGCTGTGACGTTGACAGCTACTGGAGCCTTTTCGCCTTCAGTTACACCAAATTCTGCATTCTTGCTAACTCACAATGTATTAGATGCTTCCCCCACATTCAAGGAGGGATGATCCCTGTTCGGAGGCTCTCACAACTTACAGACATTGACAAATAGACAGGGATTAAATGCAAAATTCAACCAAAAATAAAGTGGAAGCATGAGTGAACTTGCAAATGATCTCTTGATGCATCCCAGCATGTTGTGCAGGTCACCATAACTCTCTTGTGCAGAGAATGAATATGTAATACCCCTGATTTGACACTAGAGGACACCAGGCTTACAGTTTATGTACCTGAATTCTGTTTTACAGTATTCCCTCACAAAGTCATCCCGGTTAACACTATTAACCTGGGGGTGGGGGTTTCAGTGACTAACTGGAGCAGAGATTTGTGTGATCTGCTGCTCAGAGGCCAACAGAGGCAGCCTACCCTCTGCCTACGGGTAATAGACAGAGGTTATTCACAAAGAGCTCTCTGTTGGAATCATGGTTACTGAGGAGGGCAGTAGAAGTGAGAATAGCAGCAGCGAGCTGAGGAGAAGGAGGATCCCCACCCGTCCACACAAAGAAGTGTAGCAAAGGTAGCAGTGTTGTAGGATCCCTCTTCTCCTGGTCTGAGACCTGCCCAAACCATGAGACTTATGGCCGGTGAGGAAGGTAGCAAACTTTCAGCTGCTAGAAGAATACCTCACCCTCCCTGATTTGAGATAACAAGCTGGTTCAGCCTGATTGGACTACCTTGTTACCTCCTACCTGATTCTTGACTATTTATCTATACCTGCCTCTGGACACTTCCACTGCTTGCATCCGACGAAGTGGGTATTAGCCCACGAAAGCTTATGCTCCAATACTTTATAGTTAGTCTTTAAGGTGCCACAGGACTCTTGTTACCGTAGCAAACTTTGGCCTGGCCAAACACAGACTAACCGCAATGGGCACCCACAAATACTTACCAGGACAGGTCTAGATGAGCCATCTCTACAACAGAGAGGAGGGCCTGGCTGGCAGCCTCTCCTGCAGCCAGAAATCTGCTTCTACTATAGTGCTCTCCAGGTTCATTGCCTGTACTGCCAATCCTGGAAGTTCAAAACCCATGTGTTAGACCCACCAAGGAATTTATTTAAAAACCATGAGAATTTTAAATATAATTAATGAATTTTGGTGGTGCCTGTTTTTTGTCTGTCACCTCATTTTTTAGTTTTTAGGGGAAAGGCTCAGTCCTAATTGTGTGCAATTATCTGAGGTTGAAATTTCAACTTGAAATGCGCACACAGATATGCAGACCTCTCCCACCTGCTGGGTTGCTCAGAGAGGTCCTCCAATTACCCTCTTCCACCCGCTAGGGGAAGGGGTGTTTAATTCAATCACTCTCCATACCCCTTCCCTACTCAGCTCCTCTTCTCACAGTTTCCTACCCATATCTCCCCTTCTTTTCCCCATTCCCTGTTTTAGTCTCCTGCCCTGTCATGGGTCTCCCTGTCCCACTCCCATCCTGCTCTGACTGCCTTCTCTCAACCCTGCTCCTTTCCCACAGAATCCATATTTCTCTTTACCCCCATATTCTCCTTCTCAGCACCCCCAGTGTTCCTGCTCCCCAAGTCCCCATGCTCCCTCTGCGTTCCCTTCTCACCCTCACATTCTCCCTCCCGGACGCCCAAAGTTTCTCTACCTACACATACTCTAAACAAACACTCGTTCTCTCCAACATTCTCTTGTCTCCTCACTGCCTCAGGTGGCTCTTTACTTAATTGAGGGCTGCCTGACTTCAGACCTAATAGGAATAATAAGAGCCAGGGGCCATCTTCACTGGGGGCAATTCTAACTGCAATGCTGTAGGCAAAGGGAAATCATCTTAGTTGAGGGCAGTTGCTGGCTTCATTTCTATAGATAACTGAAGATGGTATCCATTTTTATCAAGGGCAAAAACACAAAATCTAGCTTTCTCCTGACACCATGAGCAGCTTTAAAAAAAAATAATCTAAATTTACAACACACTGGACAGTAATGTGAGAGTTAGCAACTCTGCATCAATACACTGTGCCATCATCTTGTATATCACATAATTACAGAGTCAGTCATAATCCTTACACTCAGGGCCTATTGAATCTAGTGCTTAATCCAGCCATTGCAAGGATGTGATCATATGTCAGAGGGGCTCTGGAGCAGAAACCAGGGGGCAGAAATTCTGAGAGGTTTCTATAATAAACTAGCGAAAATACCCGGCGTTGCTTGGGTCAGTCGGAGGTGGGGAGGGGGCAGAGAGCTGAGCGAGTGCGGGGTCCGTTGGAGGGGGGAGGGGGCAGAGAGAAAACCTGACACCCCCACCTCACCCCCCCGACCAAACCCGACACCCCCACCTCACTTACCCCTCGACCAACCCTAACTCACATTTTCACCCCCCCACCCAAACCCAACACCCCCATGTCTCCCCCTACCAACCCCAACACCCCCTGACCAACACCCACACCTCACCCCCCGTAGACCAAACCTGACACACCCACCTCACTTCCCCCCCCAACCAAACCCAACACCCCTACCTACCACCACAAACAAACCCAACACCCACACCTCACTTACCCCTCGACCAACCCCGACCCCCCTCCTCACCCCCCCAAACAAACCCAACACCCCCACCTTACCCCCCCACCAAACCCAACACCCCCTGACCAACCCCAACCCCCACACCTCACCCCTCACCCACCCCAACACCTTCCCACCCCCCCAGACCAAACCCAACACCCCCGGCTCACTTACCCCCCCGACCAAACCCGACACCCCCACCTCACCCCCCGACCAAACCCAACACCCCTACCTCACTTATCCTCTGATCAAACCCAACTTGGGTCCGTTGGAGGTGGGGAGAGGCAGAGAGCTGAGCGAGTGCGGGGTCCGTTGGAGGGGGTATTATGACATCATAACTATGTCACAGAGAACAGCAGCTGCCCAGCTGATGTGAATGGGCTTTAAAGAATTTCACCCCGGGGGGGGGGGGGGCGTCAGAGGTGAGATTTGAATTTTTTTTTGACTCTTACCCTGATTAGGACCCTAAGACCTCTAACTGTACCAAATTTCAAGTCTCTAGTTCAAACGGTGTGGAAGGAGTAAGCGCACATACATACATACACGCATACATACACGCATACACCATTTGACTTTTATATATATAGATTGGGTAGCGAGATCAGGAAGTAAAGATGAACAGCATCAGCACTATCTTCTTAAGAACTCTGAAGAAAAGACATTCACAGGTATAAGAAGTGAGTTTGGAATACTAAGGGTCAGATTCTGCATTCATTTACACATGTAACCCTTCTGCCCTTCAGAATTGGCAGCAACAAGGGCCAGGTTCAGTAAATAGGGGTTCCCTCTCAACAATACAATGCAAACTGGCTCGAGCCCCCACACAGTGACCTGGGAAAATCCTAACACACCCCTGGGCGCCTCAATGAGGCAATACTTCCCCTCTTGCAAGCACAGATCGGTGTAACAGAAGATCTTTATTAACATGAGGTAAATGACATCACTAAACTGGGAAAAACACCACACCTAGGGTTCATACACCAACCCGTGAGCAAATTGCCCCTCCCCAGCAAGTTTGGGCTGTGTCCTCTCCTGTGGGTTCAGGAGTCCAGCAACCCAAACGTCACCCAAAGTCCCACAAGTCCAATAGCCCAAAGTCCCTGGAGTCCAGCAACCCCAAAAGTCACCCAAAGTCCCAAAAGTTCAACAGCCCCAAAGTCTCTGGAGTCCCTGGTGGAAAGTCACTCTGCCGAGTCTTACCTCCCAGGCTGGGTGGAAGTGGAGAGCAGAGTGGAGGGTACCTTCATGAGGTCCGAGGCCGACGGCCCAGTCTCTCCGTGGGGTGCTGGTGGCTCCGCTAGCCGCCCTGCTAGCCGACACAGGAACTGCTCTGCCCGCGGCTCGACTCTGCTCGCTGTCTCAGGAACTGCTCGGCCAGCTGTCTCAGGAACGGGTCAGCCGGCACCGGGACTGCTCATCCAGCTGTCTCAGGAACAGGTCAGCCGGCACCGGGGCTGCTCGGCCAGCTGTCTCAGGAACGGGTCAGCCGGCACCAGGACTGCTCGGCCAGCTGTCTCAGGAACGGGTCAGCCGGCACAGGAACCGCTCTGCTTAGGGCCCCCCACTTAATATAAAGCTCAGTGATTTTCAGCTCTTAAGTGATTTCAGCTCTTGAGTGATTTCAGCTCATAGCGGGGGGCCTTAGTGCAGAGGCACCACCAGACCCAAAACAACTTCAGCTCCGTGGGCTGAAGTTAGACTCCTAAAGGAAGCAAAAGTCAGCTCTAACATTCCACAGGGGAGAGAGGCCAGGTGCAATAGGCCTGTGCGGCCCTCAGACAAGGCCCTGACCACAAGGTCTTGAGCCTGTCTACAGCCTCTCTCAATTCAGTGAGTTTTGGAACCCCTGTCCCTTGTTTACCGAGTGCTACCTAGCTGAAGGCGAGTCCCTCCAGCATGCCAAAGGCCAAATCAATGTCCCAACCCCTCATTCACATAAACATGTTAATCAGCACTCTATCATTCTTGCCCCAATACTACAGAAACTGGGGGTCCCACAGTAGCCAAAGTGATCATTTTGGCTGTTAGAGTGCAGGCCAGGTGCGGTGGGTGTGTCTAAGCAAATCAGGTGTTATTTTCCAAAAGCTACTGCAATTTCTGCAACTCACCACTGGATGTCACCCATACTGACACTGCAAAGTCATTGCAATTCCTGCAATTCCCTGACACTGCTTACACACAATTACATATCAAGAGTAACTCCATTGCAATTGAACTAATCCAGATTTACACAGGTGCAACTGAGAACAGAATCCGGCACTATTTTTTTTTATACTTAGCACGTCACTGAAATTCTGTACTAGAAAAATCTTTGGCACCCAAACATAGCTTTGTTTTGCTCTGCTTCCTACTCTCCCTTTCACACACTCTTCATTCCATTTCTTGACTGTTGCTCTTATTTATAACCACTGGGGGGCAGATGTTTACCTATAATATTAACCATTACCCAAATCATTCAAATATAACATTTACAAACGTATTCACTTATTTTCTTTCCTGGTTCTCTCCTTTTTCTTTCTGATATAACTATTTGTATAAAATAAAACCTATTTTCCCCCTTTTTACTTGTTTTAGAAAATATACATAAGTGCAATGGTAAACAAAAGCCAAAGATCCATTTGATATCTGTAAATTATACAGAAATCTCATATCAAATTACAAAATGTGCACTCAGACGTGAGAAGCAGTGGATTCCCACAAAATGCTTGACAGCTAAATTAGCATGACAACTAATCTTGTATACCAAGCACCTGATTTCGATCTCACACCAGCATAACCACAATGACTTCCAGAGAGTTACCCCTGATTTACGCTAGTATGAATGACATTCAGCCCAGAACATTTTAACTGGATGTGTGTCCAAACCAGAGCTGGTTGAAAGCTGGAATTTCCATTCCTGGGAAATTCTGAAGTTGTGGAAAAAATTAGTTCTGATTCTTAACAAAAAGTGGACTGGTGAGGAGTCAGAAGCTTAGGAGTTATGGCTAAGATGGAAGCCTCAGAGCTTGGGATCTGAGGCGCCCAGATTTCCTGCAGCAGAACAGTTCAGAGGTTCTAATCCATATACAGCCTCTATAATAATGACCAATATCAATGCTTCAGAGGAACATAAGAACAGCCATACCGGGTCAGACCAAAGGTCGATCTAACCCAATATTCTGTCTTCCGACAGTGGCCAATGTCAGGTCCCCCAGAGAGAATGGAACAGAACAGGTAATTGTCAAGTGATCCATCCCCCTGTCACCCATTCCCAGCTTCTGGCAAATAGGGACTCCATAGAATCATAGATGATTAGGATTGGAAGAGAACTCAGGAAGTCATCTAGTCTAGTACAGTTCCCTGCTCAAAGCACGACCAACCCCAACTAAATCATCCATGCACCATCCTAGCTAATACCCATGGATAGATGGACATATCCTCAATGAATGTATCTAGTTCTTTTTTGAATCCAGTTATAGTCTTGGCCTTCACAACATACTCTGGCAAGGAGTTCCATGGGTTGCCTGTGCACTGCGTGAAAAAAATACTTCCTTTTTTTCCTTTTAAACCTGCTGCCTATTAATTTAATTTGGTGAAGATAAAAGAAACACTATAATAGGCAGTTATGGCATAACCTGCCAGAGGGAATTTTTTCTTAATCCCGATCAGTTAGTAATGACTTTATGCCCTGAAATATGAGATTATTTTTCCTTATGCATTTTAATGTTGTCTAACTATAAGTGCTCTCATATTTTATCAGTCATCCTAATGGAATTTTAGAACCATTATTCAGTTACTATAGGTAATAAACAGAACGTAATATCTGGTTTGTGCTGAATGAAGATAAATGTAAGTCTACACTGAATGACGTACCTTGTGACAAGGTACAGTTAAGCAATATGCATATCTGTATGAGACATCTCCACAATTCTGGCTGAACTGATCCTGAAGTTTAAGAAACCATTGTCTTAGCAAGGAAGTTACTGGATTGATAGGTCCAACAATTAAAGACAACCCCTTTTGTCAATATTCCCATGCAGAGTTTCTAAAGCACAATGGGTAACTTTAGATTGCACTTTCTTTCCCAAGAAAGGTAATTTTTCAGCCTAAACCATTCTCCATTTCTCAATGTACTGCTGGTTTTTATAAAGGCAGAAACTTGGCAGCAGCTATGGGCTAGAATTCAAGACAAACATAAGGATATAATGGGTCAATTTTCAAACAACTCTCCTTGCAATTTATCACACATCTATCCTTTCTTGTAGGTGTACAACTGAAAGCAAAGCAAGACCTTCCAAAGTTTTTCACAAAAATGCACAGAATATGGACTAGGCTGGTGGCTAGGTCACGCACTCAAACTGTGAGATTCAAGTCCCTTTTCTGAAACAGCATTTTTGAATCAGAAGGGACTTGACCCTGGGTCTCCCATCTCCAGGCTTAATGCCCCTAGCCACTCACCTACTGGTTATTCTGGGGCAAGGGATTCCTATCTTGTTTTGACCAGAAAGTTCATCTGAGACTCCTTTCCCAATTAAACATTTGTCTAAACCGATACAGTCCCATAAAATATTTCAGTTTTGAGGAATCTCCATTTTCTGATGGGAAAAAAAATTCATTTCAAAATCCCCGACCAGCACTAATCACTCAACATTTCGATCCAGAGTGACTGATGATTTGACACTTCATAAAGGCCTGTGTCTTGGCTCCAGCCCAGCAAGTTAGTAGTTCTGAATAAGAAACATCACAGAAATCTGGCCCTTCAGATAAACCTGAAGGCTGGGGCAATGTTACAATGATCTCCAATAAGCCTAGAAAACTAGATATGCTGGATCAATAACCTTGACATCAGTCCATCAAGCCACATCCATTAACCAGTAACTCTCAGAAGCCGATGCCTTGACACCAAACAACACGCTGAAGTTGTATGAAGTATGGAGCTTCACGTAAGGCCAGCAAGAGTGAAGTGCTGAATCAGTGTCCTCACGAGGCCCGTGCCTGGGCTTCTGCCCACGAAGCTACAGGTGCTAAGCACCACAGAAAACTGTGCCTTGAAATCAACTCCGAACATTTGCGTTGCTGAGCCAGTGACCTCATAGTGGCTTATCTCTTGCTATCAAATCTGCAAGCTAGAGCTGTCGAGCTCATAAAGTCCTGTGCTTTGACATCAGCCCAGCGTTGCTGAGCCAGTAACCTACCTGAGAACTGTAACAATGACCTGAGATTTGACATCAGCTCAGGAAACTAGATACAGTAGACTCTCGATTATCCAGGAGTGGATTAACCGGGATGTGGATTAACCGGGATGTCAAAAAAATACACGCAACTCGCAGGGCTGGCTCTAGCTTTGCTGCCGCCCCAAGCACACACACAAAAAACCCCTACCAGGGCGCAGGGCAGCCAGTGAACCAACACCCCCTCCCCCCGGCACAGGATGGCTGGTGAATCAACTCCCACTCCCCATATTTCCTATGGATGGTGATTATCCAGGATTTTATTAACCAGAATTATTTTTTTCCCTATCATCCTGGATAATCGAGAGTCTACTGTATGCTGAACCAGGAAACGTGAGTTTAGCCCAACACAATAAGGTTGCTGAGCTAGAGACCTTGCTGAAGACTGTACCATGACACCATCCCAGCAAATTAGCGGGGCTGATTCATGCCACTCTGTCCCTTCTCACCAGAGATGCTAGCTGGAGTTGCTGAGGTACTGAAGTGAGCTCACCAAGACTGTTGCCTGGACAACTGAGCAAGCTAGAGGGGCTGACCTAAGCGATCTCACAAAGGCCTGGGCCTTGATATTATCCCAGTAAGTGAGAGGTGCTGATCCAGAGAAGTCTCAGACACTTGGGCTTTCGTGCAAACCCAGCAAGCTAGAGATGTTGAGCCAGTAACCTCACAGAAGCCTGTTCCTTGACATCCCATTAGAAAGACGGGAGTACCCGAGTGTAGCGGGGCGGTTACCCCGCTTCTGGGATAAAAGGAGTGAGAGCAGCTGAGGGAGGCTGGCTGGATCGCTGCTAAGAGGTCTGGGAATAAGGAGCTGTCAGAGTCTCACTCCAGGGTTGGAGTGAGAAGGACCTGAGGCACAACATGCTCCAGCTGGTTGGGAAAAGGTAATTTTTTTTCTTTCAGCGTGTTTTTTTTAAATAATGAACAGGTTAGGTATCCGCGCACTACTGTACTCCAGGCAAAATCCAAACCTGCTTGTAAGTGGGAACATCTTCTATGGAGATATCTCGGGGTCAGATTGTTTGACCATTATTGCCCCCCAGGGAACCCACCTTTGATCTTGTGGTCTGGGGTTCATGGTTGGGGACAGGTGGTCTGGGGACTGGAGGAGGAGAGCCAAGGACAGAGCTCCAGCACTGTCCATGACACTGACTAAATATATGACAGCTACCAACTAACTGATGTCCCATCTAGACAGGTTAATATTGAGTTGGTAGTAATCTGGAGCTAGAGGCTGCTTGATGATAATAACAAGGGACCCAGACCTCACCAGAGCATTAGAGTACACTTTTCATTTAATGGATTTTCATACTAGATATACGCTAATGGTCCCTTTGGCATACATCACACTTCTTTTGTGCACATTCTGGACAGATCCTGGTACATGCTAAAATGTCTTTGCGTTGCCTTAAAGGGGCAACTGAGGAGTTCCTTGGTATGGGGGAGTTCTTGACTGATGACCAGCCAATGCAACCATTTCTAAACAATCGCACACACGTCCCTTAGCATTCCATGCACAGAGGGCATGGCAGGAATGGAATGTGGTGTGATTCACACCAGGGTAAATGAGAGCAGAATTTTACCTTGAGGAGTCAGATATCATCATCATGGCAACTCCCAAAGGGGCGTGGCCTCTTTGCAAATTGAACACCACCTGTGAACCCCAGGAGGCACAATAACCTATAAGGGGCTGTTATTAATCATTATAAATTCTCGCATGTACACCAGTTTGCCACTGGTGTTCTTCCCTGGTCTTTAGTGCAATTGCTTCTGAATTCCACCAGCATCGGTGAGAGGAGAATCAGACTGGCACATGATTCAAAGTACGCATGATATTTATGCTCTTTTTTAAATACACGATAGTTTGATACTGACAACTTTTTAAAGGAGGATTTTTTTCAGATCATTTAATAATTTTAAAAAAATGTGAACTGAATATAAAAAGTGATGACTTCAGGCATTGAAGAATCCCGAAGCTGTCAGTAACCAAGCTGCCAACTAGCACATTGCTTCAATCAGAGGATTATGGGTTTTAACGTTGCATCATGGATAAGCTCACTATAATGCATTAAAAATAATTTCTCTTCTCATTTTATTTAGTCAGATGTTCCATTAAATAACAGTGTCAAGCCACATACTAAGCCCAGCGGCATTCTTTCAAGCTGACAGAATTGTTACAATAGCTCTGAATCAAAAGAATGAAATTGAATTAATTTATTTAAATACCTTATAATAGGTAGGGCTCATGAGACAAACCATTATTTTGTGGTGGTGGAGAATAACCTTCTAGTTCCTTTAAAGAGCAGATTTAGTTCACAATTTGACAATTACAGTTACAAATGTGCGGAAAATATGCTACAGCTCATGATTGCAGCATTTCTCTAGGCAGGTAAATTGAATGAGGTGTTAGGATCTGATGCAACAGCCATAGAAGTCAATGCACTATACAACTATAGTGAGGAGTGCAATATGAAACTCGATATAGAATAGAAATGAATTGAATGGTAAAACTCCCTTTGAGTTCACTGAGCTTTGAATTGGCTTTAGGATTATATGGTTATTATTGGTTCATAAATTTTTACAGCACATTATTTTTAAATTAAGACAGCAACTTAACCATTTTAAAGATCATGGAGGATAGGTCCATTCATGGCTATTAGCCAAGATGGCCAGGTGTGCAACCCTATGCTTGGGGCAACCCTAAACCTCTGTCTACCAGAAGCTGGGCAAGGACAACAGGGGTGGCTCACTCTGACTGTCCTTGTTCTGTACACTCCTCCTGAAGCTCTGGTACGGGCCACTGCTGGAGACAAGAAACTGAGGTAGATGAAGCGGTAGTCTGACTCAGTATAGTGGTTCTAAGATGTTCTAAGATGTATTGGCCCTCTCTTTTGTGGCTGAGGGAGAGTGATGTATCTAAGCAATTCCAGGAATATGATTCTTCAGCTCTTTGGACCATGTGTAGTCCTTCATTCTTGGCATGGGGGCATGAGGGAAGTATGCTGGCAATGGAAGAGGGCATGGCCGGAATGTACTGTGCTCCCATGGGCCCCATTGCCCCCAAGAAACCATTACAAGCTAGAGTAAGATAGGACCTCTCTCTTTCACGGTTTTATACTGACACCAACAGTCACAATATCTAAGCACCTTCCATGTAAAATTGATAGAAATAGCAAAGTTTCTAGAAGACTTCATGGATCCGCTGGCGTCCTCCTTTTTTGGGTAAGAATCTGCTTGGAATAGGGTTTTTCCTTTTTCTTTTTAGACTTTATTCATTTCTTTTCTCTTCCCACCCACTCCCTCCCCTCTTTTTTTCATTGGCAGAGTTTGAGGGTTTTTTGGTAAAGGGGTGCTAGTGTTACCTCCACAGGTTTTAGTAAGATTTATAGTTATTCAGTAATTAAAGAGAGCTCAGAAACAGTCAGCTCAATTTGATTTATTAAGTGTTTCCTTAATTAGGCAGCACATAAGAGAAAGAGAGCTACATCACCACAATCTGCAGGAACCCATTCCCTGTAGCTGGGGAAAGTGAGCTTGCACTCCTGTCTGCTTCTCTATAGCTGAGATTTCAATAATCTTCAAGAGGAGCTGATTACAGCTTCATCCTCAGTTTTCTTCTTTTTCACATACAGACACATGATATTTTTAGCACATTTTTGGATACAGATCTAATTACACAGTCATACATCTGTTATTTACTTGTATCTTTTCAGTAAGTCCATCAAATTGGGCTAATGTAATCATCTATTGCTTTTTTGTAAGGACATTGCTAAAAATAATATTCCTTACCTAACAATTCTTGTAAAGGCTATATCTTTCTGTTAATTCTTAGCAAGCTAGCATTTTCTCTTCTTACCTTGACTTCCAAAGCATCTTGGGAGTTTGGTTCACAGGTAAGCTATAGACTAGAGACTCATAAAAGTCTGATTCATAGCTCAACACTAGTGTTGTGACATTTGTATGGTGGAAAAACTTTTTGGAAGAGAAAGGGATTGCAGCATTTCCTACCGACAGACTCTGGATTCACTTAAACTCTGGAATCTTAGTTCCTATCCAGCTCACTATTACCAAGAATGCTTTGTCTCCAGCTCCCACATGCTTTGCGCTTGTCTTTGAGTTGCACTGTCCCAAAGAAGCAGAACTGTCTTGTTCATTCATAGATTGAAATTCAGCCTTTGTAGCTGAGGTTTGATCCATTAATTGCTTTGAAGATTAGTACTAAAGCTTTAAACCGGCATCAGAAGCCAAGTGGAAGGACTTGAACACAGGCCTGATGTACTGAGAAAGGTCTAAAATTTAAATCATAGAGGAGGTAGACAGTCACATTCTTCCCCATCTACAGCCTGGTCATTGTCTTCACATTCAGCTTTAGACACAGTGAATTACAGTAATACATCCTAGAGATGACCAACTCATGGATTACTGTGGCATTTTTAGATATTAATGCTACCTGGTCATCAAACAAGACCCTGAGGTTTTATGCCACTTTGATAAATGGGACTGAATGCCTTCAATGGAAGGTGGAAACAACGTTTCATTTAGTTCTTCAAAGTGTTTCCTTTTTCCAACCGACACTGCTTCACAATCTTGCCCGGGTTCGGCTTGAACCAGCTGCTCTTCATCCAAGAGCTGATTTCTTGTTAGCATCCTGACATTTTGGAAGCCGTGGTGACAGTTCCATCAGTTGAGAATGAGATATGTAGTCAGCTGTCATTGGCATAGTTTTTGCATGGGAGCCCATTTTGTTTCCCTCTCTCTCTCTGAGTAGTCTCATATAGATATTGAAGAGAGGCAAGTATAATATGAATCCTTAAGGGATTCCACAGGTGTAATTCCATACATTAGAGAATTTTTCACAAATACAGCTACACTGGTGCACATTTTTAAAATAAGGATGGGGCTTTAGAGCAACCCTGAGGCTGCTCTAAGTTACTTATCAGGTTAAGGTGCATTGGTGCAAGACCCATTTTACATCAGTGCACTGTGTCTACATTACCATCTGTACTGGTGTCGATACATTGGTACAAATTTATCTAATGTAGGCAAGACTTTAAAGCAACATTGAGGCTGGTTGAAGTTGCACAGGAGGTTGAATCAGCTGCTGGCATGCCTTAGAATCGGGAGTGTACAAAGAAGGCTTAAGGCAATTTTTTTCCTCTCCATAAGCAACGCTGAACTGAACTTTGCCATAGCTAAGGATCTGGGCCATAGCTTCAGTGTAAATAAATATAAGAATTCTGGGTGGAAAAAAATAATGTTAAGGAAACAGACACAAAACCTATCATGAAAAACTGGATCACATCCTTATGTGAAAAAAAATCACATGAAAATATAATGTATAGATTACAAGGAACGTAGCAATAAGATTGTGTGTGGGGACAATTCCTGCCCAATCTTACTAAAATAGTAGTTATATTTACTCTGATACCTCTTCTCTTCTTGCAGCAATCTCTTTCTTTCCTTTTCTTCTTACCATTTCTTCACTTCTTCTACACTTATTGTATAGTTTCACTTTACTAATATTTTTACTGATTAATATTGCATCTTTTGTGTTGCATGATATTGACCTTTTTGTTTTTCTTGTTGCGTCTATTGCAATTTCATTTGTTTTCCGTTTTTAAAAAACCCTCAAAGATACTTTTAAAATATTGTAGATCACCTTCACAAATACCACTGCACTTTTTGGAAGAAATTGAAGCCATGTGATTATAATCCCTGGAAGTCTATGTAGTTGCTTTCAGTTGGATACATATGAAGCTTCTTCACCACTATGTATTAAAACTGGTTTATTTGCCACTAGGTAGTCCCGGAAGGAGCCACAGCCCTGTTTCGTGGAATTTAATTTTGTGTTCTAAGAGCATTCTATGCTTGAGGGGTACAGACTGTTTTGCTCCTTTCTCCCTAGGAATCCTTTATAATCTAGAAAATGCCTCAGAACAGAGATTCTGGTTATGCTGGAAAATATACCCTGATCTACATAACGTTTTAGGTTAGAAATACATTAGCAGCCTTCTAGGGTTAGATTACAGTGAATTTCCCGAAAGGGAAAAGTTCCCTAGAGAATGTAAAGATTTGAAACCTCTTTGGTTACTGTTGATAACAGAGACTATGTTTAAAACAACAGAATTAATCTGAACTTTTACCTTATATCTTTTTCCACCCACCCTGTTCTGCCTCAGACATAGGCAATTCATATCTTTCTAAACCAGAGTAAGTTATTTCTCAAACTTGGCTATTTGAGAAACTGGAAAAAATGAGCCAAATCCTGTATTCCACTGCTAGCAGGTCACCTCTCTAAAGTAAGAGGGGTTGCACTTGTGTAACTGCGATAGAATTGGTCCACAGTATGCCTCTGTAAGATAATTGGCTGCAGGAAAATGCTTCTTCCTTTAAAAATGTGAAGACACATTCAGCATATCCCTTAACAGTGAGTTGAAAGGCTTGCCTACTCTAGGGATATTTCCACTGCTGTAGATACACTGATGTACTGTGCTAGTGCAGCTCTAACGGGTGGACATGCTGCACCAGGGTAAAAAGTGAGTTGCATCAGTGCGTCTAATTGGAGTAAGCCACACTGGTGCAAGTCACTTTTCACACTGGTGCAACAAGTCCACTCTTTAGAGTTGCACTACTACCGTAGAGCAGTGGGTGAAAAAAACCAGGAATAGGCAAGCCTCTAAACTCATTGTCATTGATATGCAGAACTTGTCTTCAACATGTTAAAGGAGGAAGAATTTTCCTGCAGCTGATTAAGGAGTTGTGCCCATGTATCTACCTTCATGTGTAAGCAGTGTCAGGATGAGCTCCACCCTGACATCTGGTGGGGAATGGCGGGAATTGCGGTGAGCTGTGGAAAATAACTTCAGCTGATGTTATTTGCATAGACACACCCACCGCGCCTAGTCTGAGCTCACAGAAGCCAAATGGTCACTTTGGCTGCTGTGGGATCCCCAGGTTCTCAGTTATTGTGGCAGGAATGATAAAATGTTGTTAACCTGATTATGTGAATGAGGGACTGCGACAAGTACTTGGCCTCTGTCACGATGGAGGGACTCACCATCATCTAGGCAGCACTCACTGGCCAAGGGGTAGGGGTTCCAAAACCCGCTGAATGGAGAGAGGCAATGGATAGGCTTCCATACCTTTTGTCGTTGTCTAAGGGCCCTATATGATCCTACTGCACCCTGTCTCTCTCCAATGTGGAATGTTAGAGCTGACTTTTGCTTCCATTAGGAGTCTAACTTCACCCTGCTGAGCTGAAGTCACTTTGGGCCCTGTGGTGCATCTGCAGTAACGCCCCCTCTACTATGAGGTGAAATCACATAAGAGCTGAAAAATCACTGAGCATTATCTTAAGTGGGGGGCCCTAAGCAGAGCAGTCAAAAATGTAACCCTTCTGCCCATCAGAGTTGGCAGCAACAAGGTCCGGGTTCAGTATCCGGGGGTTCCATTCTAATGACACAATACAAAACCAGCTCAAGCCCCCACCCAGTGACCTGGGACAACCATATACCACCCTTCTGGGTGCCTTTAAGAGGCAATACTTCCCCTCTCACAAGCACAGAGTCTGAGTGTACCAAAACCCTTTTAATAACAGAGAGAAACAATGTGGCATTATATTGGGTAAACACCACAACCAGGATTCACAAACCAAACCATGAACCAGCATCCCCCACCCCAGCAAGTTTGGGCTGTCCCCTCTCCTTTTTGTTCAGGAGGCCAGCAACCCCAAAATCACCCAAAGTCCAATGCCCCAAGGTCTCTGGAGTCAAGCAACCCAAAAATCACCCAAAGTCCCAAAAGTCCAACAGCCCCAAAGTCTCTGGAGTCCCTGGTCAAAAGTTACTCTGCAGAGTCTTACCTCCCAGGCTGGGTGGAAATGGAGGGCCAGTTGAGGGGTACCTTACGGGGTCTGAGGCCGACTGCCCCGCCTCTCCATGGGGCTCTGCTGCAGTCCTCGCCATGAGCCATTCCGTCAGCTGCCCAGGAACTGCTCTGCCGGTGGCTCCGCTAGCCGCTCTGCTAGCCGACACACGAACAGCTCTGCTTCACCAGCTGCTGCCTCTGCCAGCAGCTCGACTCCGCTCTGCAAGCTGTCTCACACACAGCTCTGCTGGTTGCTCCACTAGCCAACAGAAAAACTGCTCTACTTAGGGACCCCACCTAAGATAATGCTCAGTGATTTTTCAGCTCTTAAGCAATTTTAACTCATAGTAGTGGGGTCCTTAGTGCAGATGCACCACAGGGCCCAAAGTGACTTCAGCTCAGCAGGGTGAAGTTAGACTCCTAATAGAAGCAAAAGTCAGCTCTAACATTCCACAGTGAAGAGAAACAGGGTACAATAGGCTCATATAGGACCCTCAAACACCACCATCACCAAAAGATATGGAAGCCTATCCATTGCCTCTCTCCATTCAGTGGGTTTTGAAACCCCTACCCCTTGGCCAGTGAGTGCTGCCTAGATGATGGTGAGTCCCTCCATCGTGACAACGGCCAAGTACCTGTCACAGTCCCTCATTCACATAATCAGGTTAACAACATTTTATCATTCCTGCCCCAATAACTGAGAACCTGGGGATCCCACAGCAGCCGAAGTGACCATTTGGCTTCTGTGAGCTCAGACTAGGTGCGGTGGGTGTGTCTATGCAAATAACATCAGCTGAAGTTATTTTTCACAGCTCACCGCAATTCCCGCCATTCCTCACCAGATGTCAGGGTGGAGCTCATCCTGACACTGCTTACACATGCAAAAAGTTTTAATGTTAACAAGCCCTAAAATTGTGATCAACACAAGACCTAAAAGCATATATACCAGCGAGGCCTCTGGCTCTCTCATGAGGAATTCATCCCCAGGGAGAACTGGCAGTGTTAGCACTGTTGCTCTGTCTCAGGGTTTCTTTGGAGAGGCATCTTTAAATTCCAGAATGGGGTTTCATAGTCTCTCCCCTACAAGCAGGCACTGAGTTAGTAGGACACTCCTTCCAGAATCATGCTCCCTTCCCAGCCAATGTAACCTTCTTTTTGGGACTGTGCTGATAACCTCTGGCATTAGCACTGGTAAAGTGGCAGCTACTTTGTCCTGCTGCAATCTGGTTCTTCTGTTGCAGGGAGCCTCTGCCAGGGGTTATGACAGGGGTTTGGCAAACTATGGCCCGTGAGCCATTTTGATCCGGCCTGTGAGCTCGAGCTGGGAGAGTGGGACCAGTGGTCCCGCTCTCCTTGGCAGGGCGCTCTGAGAGCGCCCCAGAGAGCAGGGCCGGCTGCTGGCCGGGCACGCCGCCCAGAGAGCGGGGCTAGCGCGCTGTCCTGGATAGGGGACCTGAGGCCGGCCGGGCGCGCCGCCCAGAGCCCGGGACAGCGGGCCCAGAGCCAGCACCGCGCCCCATGCTCCCAGCCCGGAGTGCTAGGCCAACTGCGGCAAGCTGCAGGGCCCGCACTCCTGAGCCAGGGACGGGGCGCAGCGTGGCAGACCACATGGCCCCACACTCCCAGCCCAGGGGCCAGGCGGAGCACTGCGAGCCACGGGGCCAGTGCCCGGCTCAGCAGGTAAGCAGGTGGGGCCAGGGGTGGTTGGGTTAGGTAGGGCAGGTTTAAGTGGTGGGGTGGTTAGGGTGGGTGGGGGGTCTCGGGAGGGGGCAGTCAGGGAACAGGGAGCAGGGGGGCTAGATAAGGGCTCGGGGGGCAGTTAGAGTGGGGGGGTCTTCAGGGGACAAGGAAGAGGGGGGTTGGATGGCTCAGAGGTTCTGACGGTGGCAGTCCATGGGTGGTGGTCAGATAAGGGGCGGGGCCTTTGGCCCTCCGCACAGTTTTGAACCCCTGTGTCCCCCTCGGGCCAAAAAGTTTGCCCACCACTAGGTATGACAACATAAAACCGATGTAAGTTCTGCGTGAATTTAGCCCATGCTGATGGCTGAAGTCCTAACAGGAAAAACAGCTTTATTCTCAAGTGCTCCAAAAGGAGGGAGGGTGATGGGAAACAGTCAATGGATTCCTATTAATAAATCTCCTTTTCAGCGTCAGAAAGGCTTAAATATTTAACAGGCATTCGCACACACAGAATGCACGCAAAGCAAAGAGTCAGACAGACCCTGCTATTGTGCCCTGCCCTATATCAGCTTTCAACCTCATGTCTAACACCACACTTAAGGTGTGGCCTTGGCTGTCTCCCAGCTTGATACATACACTGTCAAGTCTGAGAGCTTTAACGTAGTCACTGGGAGCTAAAGCAAATCCCTGTCAAAATACAACCGGCAGATGAAAAGATCACTGTGTGTGTAATAGAGACAAACTGTATGCTAACCACTAGAGAGGAGCCTGGTTATCAGATCTGGAGCGGACCTGATGGGTGTGGATCCAAGGCTTTCATTCGGACACATCTCTTGTAAAGTCAGAAAGCATAATTAAAATTACTTTAGGGGAGACAATAAGTAGATGAATCTGTTTCCTCCACAGCACAGTCCTCTCTTAAATTGCTATTTTCCAGGTTTCTGTGCCTGATTAATTAAGAATTGTTCTCATTTCTCTCTGTTGGTGGTGGTGGTTTGTTTGGTTTTCTTTTCTTTTAGAACCTGTTTGAGGCCCTGATACAGCATAACACTTAAGCAGGTGTTGAACTTCAAGCACATGCCCTTCAAGCATTGAAATCATTGGGAATACTCACATTTAAAGTTAAGATTGTGTGTAAGGCCCCAGTTCAGCAATCCGCCCATATTCAGCAAAGTCTTAGCCCATACAGTACTTAACTTCAAGCATGTGTTTAAGTCCCATTGAAGTAACCATGGATATATTTAAGCATGCACTTAAATGTTCTGCTGAACTGGGAACTAGATCAGTGCTTAATTTTGCTTCCATCTCTGTGTATTGCCCTACTATTACTAATTTTAGTTATGTAATTTATTGTTTTACAATGGTATGATGGGATAGCCTAATTTTGGCAATTAGCTGATCTTTGACTATTAGCAATAAATATGCCCAATGGCCTGTGATGGGATGTTAGCTGGGGTGGGATCTCAGTTACTGCAGAGAATTCTTTCCTGGGTGTCTGGCTGGTGAGTCTTGCCCATATATTCAGGGTTTAGAATATCACCATATTTGGGGTCAGGAAGGAATTTTCCTCCAGGGCAGATTGGCAGAGGCCCTGGGGATTTTTCGCCTTCCTCTGCAGCGTGGGGCATGGGTCACTTGCTGGAGGATTCTCTGCACCTTGACGTCTTTAAATCATGATTTGAGGACTTCAGTAGCTCAGACATAGGTTAGAGGTTTATTGCAGGAGTGGGTGGGTAAGAGTCTGTGGCCTGCATTGTGCGGGAGGTCAGACTAGATGATCATAATGGTCCCTTCTGACCTTAAAGTTTATGAGTCTATGAGTAACTAGTCCCTGTCAGGATCAGGGACCTTGTGCTAAGTGTTGTACAAACATAAAATATGAGACAGTTCCTAGGGACAAGAGATACAAGCGGAGTGGAATGGAGTGGAGTAGACCGAAGACTACAAGAGTGACATTAATAGGAATATAAGGTTGCGTATGCTATTAGTTAATATACAGTGTAGTGATAATTGCCCTTTTTGCAAGTCATTTTTGTCACTGAATGATTCTCCAATGGCTGGTTGTGGAAAACCAGACATGGTGCCCATGGAACAGACGGTCTTCATTAAATTTTGGAGATCAAAGGAGAAGGATTCTGATTATAAACAGAATTTCTTTTTAACCCTAGCAAGTATAATGGACATATCATTTAATTAAAGGAGCCTCCAAGATACAAGGATGTCAACACACCACCTAGAAGATAAATAAAATTCACTAGCATGACGTTCTTGCTATGACTTGTCCAGAATAACAAAACAGAACAGAAATCTTTACAGAAAGGGGTGTAACTCTTTCTGTGTGACTGACAGCTTCAACTGAAGGCCCAGGGCTGCCTGGAGGTGGCATCTAGCAAGAGGCATATCCTTTACACTTCCTCACATTCACGCTCTCACTTATGCTCAATATCTGTCAACCAATCTTTTACAGTCCCTCCATTTACACGTTTCCCTCAGACACCCCTCCTCACTGTCTATTCCACCTCCTGTCTTCCCACTCCCTTGTCCCCAAGTCCCATGTTCCACTCTTCTTTCCATTCTCCCTTCCATCATTCTAGTTCCTCTCTCACCTCAGCAGCTGTCCGAGGAAGAGGCTACTCAGGGCCCTGTGACAGCAGCAGCAATGAAAGGGGAATGGAATGTTGAAGACAAGGGCCATTATGTCAACACCAGGTCAGCTGGCAGCAGCAAAGAGGAAGGAGGAAGAAGTTGGTGAGACTTCAAGGCCCCGGATCCTTTACCTCAAGATTTAGCCTTACTAGTGCTCCTCCATTCAGCAGTCACTAGGCAATCATATCCCCTTTTAGCTTAGAAAGAAATGAATGAACATCACTCACACCAGGTGAAGTCGGCAGCCATTAATTCATGCCCTTGTTTTATCTGAACTTAAATCCACACTAGCCAAGTGAACAGACTTCTTTACTGAACAATAATAAAGTGCCGTTTCTATTTCTGACCTCTCGAGTCCCTTTGCCACCTACTATGGGCTTATCTACACTACCGTGCTATATCAGTACAGCTGGTAAAGACGCAGTATGCCAATGGGAGAGCGTTCTCCTGTCGGCATAATTACTCCACCTCAATGAGAGGCAGAAGCTATGTCAGCAGGAGAATGTCTCCCACCAACATAACACGGTATGGACAACACTTTAAGTCGATTGAACATTGGTCACTCAGTAGGGTGGCTTTTTCACACCCTTGAGTGATGTAAGTTACATCTATTTAAGCCCTAAATTTCTGTTTTGCTTCCAGACACTGATAGGTGAACCTCAGAAAGCTCACAGACACGATTCATATAAGCAGCAGTTCCCAAATGTTTATGCACTTATTTAAACTATCTTGGTCTCTTTAATCTGAAAAACTGAACTGGAAATCTTGTGGCAGCATTAATTGCACAGGCCAGCTTAATTGTGGCATTTTTTTAATGTTTCAGTGCTTCACTTTACAACAGTGGTTTTTTTAACATAAGTTGTTTTGTGTGAAACTTCCTAGATTTTTAACAGTGCTAACTGAAAAAACAGAAATTCCATCATATGGCATCACGTTGACACCCTGTGGATCATGAGCATGGCTGAACTTTTAGAGGTCCCCTCCCAAACTATTTCCACTTGAGCTAACAGAGTAATGGATAGCAACAGCAGGTTGTCTAAGGGGACTAGCATTAGAGGGGGATGGTATATTTGCCAGGGGGTTTCACAGAGAACTGACAGCAGAGGAATGGTGAGACTCAGGAAGCTTGAGTTCTATTCCAGGCTCTAGAGGGCAATATTCTCTAATGGGCACATACTCTTCAAGGTTTTCCATCCAAGTTTGACCTCCTTCTGTCCCATCCCCTACAAGCTGTCCTTCTCACATGTCATGGTCAAGTACCATTTTCCTCATCTACCTAGTCCCAGCCTCTACTCCCCAGGCTTCCCACCCCAGCCACAGTCTTTTTGCCCAGTAAACCTTAGACTTCCTCCAGGCTCTCCATCCCAGGCTCAGTCTTCCCCCATTCCAAATCCCGTGCCCAGCCATTCCCAGTTCCCGCCCCTCTACTGCAACCTCTAGCATCTTGTCCCTAGGCTCCTTGCCCAGACAGTCCTATTTCCCCCCTTCTGGCTCCTTGTCCCATATGTGTCTCCCCATCACACCTGGCCTAGTCATCCTCCTCCCCACATCCATATTCTCTGTCCCATTCTCCCTCCCTGGTATCCTTGACCATGTCTCTGAGCATAACCAGTCTCAGTTCTCTCCATATACTCTGGATCCTTGTCAGATCTAGCTCCCTTCCCCATGATTGCTACCTTCCCCCCACACCACTGGTTCCCCATCTCTTTGCCCAGACAGATGGAGTCTTCCCGCAGGTATTCACTGAATTCTAGTCCATTTCCCTCCTGGACAAATTTGGGCAGATTTACATGGGGATGCTCACTCAAGACATTTCCTTGTCACAAAGGCCAACCCACTTTGTCAAATTTCAAGTCCCTGCTCCAAGTCCCTGCTTCAAAGAAAAGGTCATCAGAATATTTTAATATGGGCAAAATTATATATTTTTCCCTAGCCTTGTCAAAAACAGCTCATTGAAATTTTAAAAAATCAGTCCACGGAAGACACCCACCATAGAAATGTTTATCCAAACTGTTTGAGTTTGGCAAAGTTATAAGAACTGGAAACAGGTTATAATGGGACGTGCTACCAACTCTGCCTATGATAAAAAAAAAAGATCTACGAACAAATTGAGACCTGTCAGCAATGATCTAACCAAAATATTACATAATTAATAGTTAGGGACAGTAACTCATATCCAATATACAGGTGTGCAGTCATTCAACTCACAGTCCTTCACTGTACATAAAGTGTACATAGGAACTATGCAATCCATCTGAGACGGTAAAATACTTCACAAAAGGAGTAAGTTCACCATCAAAATGTAGATCATTAAGGGGATGATCAAACTTGCATTGACTTCCCCAGAAATCTTTTCAGTGATTTCAGTGGAATTTGAATCAAGTTCTACGTAGGGTGGACAGAATTCTTATCCAGTTGTGAAGACCAAATATCAACGGCTATCACTATCTGGCCAGTGGCAGTGCAGATTAAATACCTTATGAATTCCTACAATTTACCAAACTGATACCACCCTTGAAGGGAAAAGGAAAGTTTTCATGCCTCTGTTCACCCGTGTCATCACTTTTCACTATGTGGACCATTTTGTAAGAGAAAAATCCTCTTGTAGACAACTTCCTCTCCCAACCCCACAAATCTCCAGTAACTGGTTAAGAAAAAGTTTCTATGAACCACTAGGAAGGGCTCCACATACAGTACTACCCTTTGAGAACCAATCAGTGAAATAATTTCCTATCAGGCTTATTTGCTTTAATGAATTTTGGTATACTCGTCTATATTTAAATGAAGAGAATATTATACATTAATGTACACACGTTTCATTAAGCTTTAATGAGAAAATATTGGCTAAAATAATGGCTGTGTAATGGTTACACCCAAAAGAATAATCTTCTGGTGGTGAGAACTTCCTGACATTTTACATTTATTTTCACAGGTTTTGAACTGTTTCATACAATTACTTAGGCCCTACTCACAATGGGCCAAGACCTAAGTAGTGAGTGATTTAAACACTCACTTTAAACTCAATTTAAGCACATTTCCAGTAAGGTAGATAGATAGTGTCACACTGTATTAGAATTAGAGTTTGATAATTAATGTTTTTAAAAATCATTCACTTCTACTACGTTCAGATCCTTCCTTTGTTTGCTCTTCACTGTGGCAAGACATCTACTTCGTCTTGCCAGATGTAGCGCTTCCCCCTTCAGTAATGGCAGGCCTGAAGTAAATCAGCCCCACTCTGGGCAGTGTGCCTTTCCCCTTCTGTGCTCCTTTGGCTATGTTTTCAGGAGAGGCCCCAGGGTCAGCCTAAGGAATGATCCTGTACCAAACAAAAAAAGGCAACAGTCTCGTAAACCGAAAAACAAGAAGGGGATACCTTTTCCTGCCTCCTCACTGGGGCAGGGTGTCATCCTCTTGGTTGCCTGGGGTGTCAGTCCTTCCTCTAACAGGCACTTGGGTTTGGCAGTTCTCCTCTGGGAAGAAGCACAGCCTCTCAGGGCTGGCCTCCACTGGGGGGGTGATCAACTGTAGATACGCAATTTCAGCTATGTTAATAACGTAGCTGAAATCGGTGTCTCTACAGCCGACTTGCCTGCCGTCCTCATGGCGGCAGTGGGAGGCGGCGTGGTCCCCCGTCGACTCCAGCTTGCGCCTTTTGGTGAGCTGGACTTCCAGAGTCAACGGGGGAGCCGCTGCCGATCTATTTATCGCCTCTTGATGAGACGCAATAAATTGATTGTCAAAAGATCGATCCTTCCCTGACGTAATGAGGACGAGCCCTCAGTCTGGAAGAGTTTGTTTCCCTGCTGCCACTAGCCTGACAGTAGCTTCTCTCTCTCTCTCTCTCTTCCCCCCTTCCTCCCAAGGGGAGGAGGGATTTAAAGACCTTAACCAGCCCTTAACTGGATTCAGGTGTCCCTAATTGACCTGAGGTAATCCATTCTCAGACTGTAGGAAAAAGGGCTTTTAACTTTCTAGGGATATTATATCGGCCTTCCAGGACCCTCTTGTAGCCGTCTGGTCTGACTTTGTCACACCACAAATATCCTAGAAAGTAAGTTTAGTGACAGCAATATTCACAGATACGGCAAATTATCTCGCAGCATTGGAGTGTAAACTTGTATCAGTAGTTACACTGGAAACTCAATTATTTATATTTGGAATTAGCCTACCTCAGCAATCAGTGGCCAGCAAATGCTATACATAACATGAAGACATAAGAATGGCAACATTGGTCCAAACCAATGGTCAATCTAGCCCAGTATCCTGTCTCTCACAGTGGCCGGTGCCAGATGCTCCAGAGGGAATGAACAGAACAGGGCAATTCTGAGTGATCCATCCTGTATCATCCCCTCCAGTGCCAGGTTCTGGCAGTTGGAGACATAGGGTCACCCAAAGCATGAGGCTACATCTCTGACATCTTAGCTAATAGTTTTTGATGATCCTGCCCTCTATTTATTTATCTCATTCTTCTTTTAACCCAGTTATACTTTTGGCCTTCACAACATTCCAAGGGAATAAACAAGTTCCACAGGATGACTGTGTTTTACAAAGTAGTACTTCCTTTTGTTGTCTTAAACCTGCTGACTGTTAATTTATCAGGAGACCCTTAGTTCTTGTGTTGTGTGAAGGGGTAAATAACACTTCCCTCTTCACTTTCCCCATACCATTCATGAGTTTATATGCCTCTAGAATATCCCCCCACTTTGCTTATTTCTTTTTAATCTCACCTCATCTGGAAGTTGTTCCATAACCCTACTAATTTTTGTTGTCTTTCTTTGTTCCTTTTCAAATTCTAATACATCTTTTTTGGGATGAGCTGATCTGAACAGCACACATTTTTGAAGATGTGGTTGTATCATGGATTTATACAATGGCATTATGATATTTTCTGTATAATTTATCTATTTTATTGCCCAGTTACCCAGTATTGTTAGATCCTTTCGTAACTTTTCAGAGACTGCTTTGGACTTAACTATCTTGAGTAATTTTGTATCCTCTGCAAATTATGCCACCTCACTGTTCACCCCTTTTTCCAGACCATTTATGAATACAGTAGACTCTTGATTATCTGGGATGATTGGGAAAACCTTAATCCCGGTTAATAAAATCCCGGATAATCACGTGTCTACTGGGGGTGGGGGTTCACCGGCCACCCTGGGGGGTGGGGGGGGATGGTGGTGGTCCCACCACCTGCCCCAGTCAGCTCCCCTGCTAGCCTGGGTGTAGGAAGCCCAGGCTGGCAGCGGGCTGAGACCCCGGCTGGCAGGAGCCTGGGGGGGAAATCCCAAAGCGGTGGCAGGTTGAGTGCTCAGCGAGTGAGGCACCGCCTCTTTGGGCTGATGTAAAAGTCCATGTACATCATATCAACTGGACCACCCTCCTCTACAAAGAGGAATTTGAATAGATTGTAGAGGAATATTTTCCCTTTAGAAAAGCCATCTTGACTCTTCCCCGTGTTTATCTGTGGGTCTGATGATTTTGTTCATTACTGTAGTTTCAATCAATTTGCTCGGTACAGAACTCAGGTTTACTGGCCTATAATTGCCAAGATTGCCTCTGCAGCCTTTTTTTAAAAGCAGGATTATATTAGCTACTCTCCAGTTATCTGATACAGAAGCTGATTTAAGCAATAGGTTACATACCACAGTTAGTAGTTCTGCGGTTTCATATTTGAATTCCTTCAGAACTCTTGGGTAAATATCACCTAGTCCTGGTGCCTTATTACTCTTTAATTCATCAATCTGTTCCAAAACCTTCTCTACTGCATTGGTATAGCTATACTTACGCAAACCTCAAGTGTAGACAAGGAAAGCTATGATTTCGCTAGTTGAGTTTGCCCCAGTTTCAAGCAGGGGATAAGTTCAGCCAGTGCAAATGACTGCTTTCGTTGTCTACACTTGCTGACCACTGATTGCTGAATCCCAAGTGTAGACAAGATCGAAGGATAATCTTATCTGGGGACAAAAACAGGTCATCAAACATACCACTGACTTTGACATATCTAGTGAAAACAACACAACACTTCTCAAATTTTGCACACAATCTACATACCAATCATTATTCATATAAATCCACCTTGTTCTGGATAATTCGCTAAATAGAAAAAATGCAAAACTTGTTGAAGAAATTATTCTTTAGAAATTATTCTTTATTCTTTAGAGTTATTCCCCTTTTCCCACAATTGCTCTGTATTTGTTTTCCACTGCCCCGTTTCCATTCTATTTAACTGTTTTTTCCTTTCGCATTTTTTTTTTTACAGTGAACCAAATAATATTTGAGTTCAAGTCAAACTTTCAAATTGAAGGTTTTCTAATAGTTCCTACATGAGACAAAAGCAGTTTGCCTGTGTCTCATTTCTTCTAACACAGACACATACCAGTCAGCTACACTATGCCAGAAACCAGTTTGGCTAGAACTATGTTTAAACACATTTCCCAACCCTGGCTCCATGCCTTGTGACAATGGGGCCTGAAAAACTAAGCTACTTCTTTGATGGCACCCACTCACTCTCAAAATATAAAAAGAAGTTAAATGAGACATAGAATGCTTTGCCACTTGGATTAAAGACCCTGCTTTTGCTAAATGACCACGCCAAGGTAATGCCCCAAGCATTTAAAAATGTTAAATTACTTGTATTAAGTAACAATATCTCCAGAAAGAATAGAAACCCCCCAGAACTGGTGCCCCGAACTTTACTGCTTAAAGATTAGTTACTATTGAGTGGTTTCAGAGTAGCAGCCATGTTAGTCTATATCCGTAAAAAGAACAGAAAAATACGTACTGCTGTTTCTTTTTACTATTGAGCGTACTTCTTGAGTGGTTGACAGCGCTCAGAACACAATTCAGGAAAGCATCGCTATGGGACTTAAGCATGTGCTTAAGCATTGTCCTGAATAGGGGTGGACTTAAGTATGTACTTAAGTATTTTCCTGAACTGGGGCCTATGTTTCCAGTCTCATCCCTCAAAATGCAGCCCAGGCATTCACTCATTGCCTAATGCCCATTGTGTTGTTATGATTTATTGCTATAGACAAAAACCCTGCATGGCTACAGGTAGGTATTGCTTGGTGAAAATCACCCAGATAGTTTTTCTTGTCCTTTATATTTACAGCACGATATAATAGGGAGAATGGTTGTTTAGATTTCTTTGAGCTCCCTTGTTAAGGAATGGGTTTCTTTTCCACAGAACTCTAAGACAATAGTTAATTGTGCTAGGGATTTCCTTTGCCAGATATCTCTGGACATTTGTCTGAAGCATTAATGGGATTACTTTAGCTGTGTTTGTTTGCGCAGTGTTTGTAACAGGTATCTAATTGCATTGGTGATGTTGGGTATTTATCTAGGTGTCAGTGACCAATTCACATACAAAAATCGTATCTTACACGTAAAGTTATGTGCTTCATAACCTGGATTCTCAGCATGATGCCATTACCATCCTGCCCTTACAAAGCTGCTAAAGAACCTGATATTCAAAAAGCCACTGGTGCAGATTATACAGTGAAACCTCGATTTAACGGACCTCCATTTAACGGACTTCGGATGCAACAGACAAATTTTTTCAGAAAGTCTAATGCATCCGAAATCCGTTTGTGGAGGGTTCCACTGGGGTTTGAGCCGGGCCCCCCCCCCTCGGGCGGGAGGGGGGTCGGGGCTGTTCAGGTGGGCGGGGGGGTCTGCGGGGCTGCTCGGGCGGGCGGGGGGTCCGGCGCGGGGCTGATTGGGCGAGCAGGGGGGTTCACGGGGCTGCTCGGGCGGGCGGGGGGGTCCAGCACGGGGCTGCTTGGGCGAGTGGGGGGGTTCGCGGGGCTGCTCGGGCGGGGGGGTCCGGCGCGGGGCTGCTTGGGCGAGTGGGGGGGTTCGCGGGGCTGCTCGGGCGGGCAGGGGGGGTCCGGCGCGGGGGGTCCGTCGCGGGGCTGCTTGGGCGAGTGGGGGGTTCACGGGGCTGCTCGGGCGGGTGGGGGGGTCTGGCGTGGGGCTGCTTGGGCAGGCGGGGGGCTGCTTGGGCAGGCGGGGGGTTCGCGGGGCTCCTCGGGCGGGCGAGGGGTCCGGCGCAGGGCTGCTTGGGCGAGCGGGGGGGTTCGCGGAGCTGCTTGGGCGGGCGGGGGGTCCGGCGCGGGGCTGTTCAGGTGGGTGGGGGGGTCGCGGAGCTGCTTGGGCAGGCGGGGGGGTTTGTGGAGCTGCTTGGGCGGCGGGGGGGTCCGCGGAGCTGCTTGGGCAGGCGGGGGGGGGGGGTCCGGCACGCATTGCACTGTGGGCTACCTACCCACAGTGCAATGCGGGCTATATCTACCCCTGCAAAAGTTTAAGGACAAACAGTGTCGACCACTGTCGACCTGCTGTCCTGGTGGGGACACACTGATTCGATTTTCTAAAGTCGAGTTTAGAAAATCGAATTAAGGGAAATCGACCTAGTCCTGTAGTGAAGACATACCCTAAGCCTCCGACCTCCGAGCAGCCCCGCAGACCCCCCCGCCCACCCGAGCAGCCCGGCGCCGGCTCGCTCCCCCCCCCCCTCAGGCGGGTGGGGGTACGGCGCAGGGCTGCTCGGGCGGGCGGGGGGGTCCGCGGGGCTGCTTGGGCGGGTGGGGGGTTTCGCGGGGCTGCTTGGGCGGGCGAGGGGGTTCGCGGAGCTGCTTGGGCGGGCGAGGGGGTCCGGCGTGGAGCTGCTTGGGCGGGCGAGGGGGTTCGCGGGGCTGCTCGGGCGAGCGGGTGGGTTCGCGGGTGGGTTCGCGGGGCTGCTTGGGCGGGCGGGGGGTCTGCGGGGCTGCTTGGGCGAGCGGGGGGGTTCACGGGGCTGCTCGGGTGGGCGGGGGGGTCCGGCACTCCCGGCACTGTGGGCTATGCGGGCTATGTCTACCCCTGCAAAAGTTTAAGGACAAACAGTGTCGACCACTGTCGACCTGGTGTCCTGGTGGGGACACACTGATTCGATTTTCTAAAGTAGACTTTAGAAAATCGAATTAAGTGAAATCGACCTACTCCTGTAGTGAAGACATGCCCTATATGACAAACCAAACACCATGTAGGATTCTGGTGTGAACAAGTAGTGCAGGATTGGACCCATTCTCCAATACTGTTAAATACAAACGTATAGTTAGATATGCCATTTTAAAAAATTAATTTAGAATGAAGATGTGTTACTTTATATCACTTGTCTTAAAGAAAGTAAAGTTTTTTGTCTTATTAAGGAGAGATGGGGATTTACCGTATTTTTCGCCCTATAAGACGCACTTTTTCTTCCCCAAAACGGGGGGGGGGGAAAGTTGGTGCGTCTTATAGGGCGAATGTGCGCGGCGGGGACGGGAGAGCGAGGCGCTTTTTTTTTTTTTTTTTTTTTTTTTTTGTCCGGCTTTTTTATTGGAAAAACTCGGGGGCGTCTTATAGGCCGGAGAGTCCTATAGGGCGAAAAATACGGTATATCAGTAATATGTAATCAGTAATCAGGACTAGTGTAATATGTTTGGTTTTTTTTTAGCTATGCTGATTTGCAAAGGGTTAGATCCTCAGCCCCATTCTGGCTGTTTTGCACCAGTGAACCTAGCCTCCTGGGGATTCTTCCAGTGTAGTGGTTTTATGCTACCCTTTTGAGTATCCCCTGTCACAGAAGAGATGTCCAGAACAGTGCTGCACTCCACCAATCCTAACTGCCAGAATGGCCCTTTGGGGCCTGGGGAGCTGAGTGTAATTACAACAGCCCTGAGACTGCTCTAAATTAACCCGATGGCCAGACTAATCCATGGTAGGCCTTCCAAGAATCAGGGAACCACACATATGTCTTATAGCCATCTTACCCCCTGCCGTCTCCTCAGCTGCACAGAACAGACCTCAGTCATAGAATAAAACCCGCAGTGACAAATATGGATTCAGCCTTCCTTTTACCGTGGTGGTCAGCTACATATGTAGTGCCTGTCCTCTACACACTGCCATAAGTGTAGACATAGCCTAAATGACTTTCCTAATGTCACACAGGACATGCAATGGAGCAGGCACCTGAACCTGAGTCTTCAGAGTCCCAGGCTAACACCCTAACCATTGGACTATCCTGCCTCCCCAAAAAGTACATTCTGGAAACTTTATCGCAACTACACCCGTGTGAATCAAGAGAGACTGCATTTAATCTGTCTATCTTGAGTGTTATTCTGTACCCCTCAGCACGGCATTAGAGTGCCAATGGCTTTGATGGTATTACAACGGTGTAACTGAGATCAGAATATGACTCATGCTGATTAAGAAATAAGCAGTAAATTTTTCTGCTCTTTTGCTATGCATTTTGGAGTCCAGAAACTGGTCAACATTGTTAGTGAACATGGCCCTAAAATATAAGACATTGCTGGATCTGGGTAAAACTTTATTGTTAAATACCTTGAGGGCCTCTCTTTCTTTCTCTCTCCCTCCCTCCCTCCAATTGTTATCAGAACTAATTTCGATTTTGCTGCTCTCTGGAGATTTGAAATTCCCCTCCCCCCCACAGCGATTAGGTTTATTTGCTTTAGCTGTTTGCATGTCTTCCTTTATAGTTAAACTAATAGAATGGCATTCATATGCGCACACACACACACAAAGCTTTACGATAAGCAAATACTACATAAAATAATGGATGGATTACAGTTCCGCCCAAAAGCAAAGAAGTATATTTACATGAGATCCTGTTAATCTGTTGTTCTTTTATCATGCTTTGAAATACCATATGCAGTAGGTTAGTTAATTTAAACATAGCATCCATTGCCTTATGCCTTCTTCTTTGAAACATAAGGCTTGCAAAGACTTTTTGAGATAAAAATCAGCTCACATAATTTCATAATAATAATAATAATAATAATAATATTATAGTTATCTTTGTATAGCATTTTTCATCCATAGATACCAAGATCTTTGCAAATGTAAAGGGCTAGGTGGTGGCTATAGACAGAGTCCTTTGCAAGGAGTATACGTTGAACCACCAGTAGTCCTGGGAGGCAACATGCCTCAGAGACACCTCCGCTTGCCTCTTGATCCAGAAAGAAAGAAGTTACTGTGGCCCTTGGAAGGGGCTGCTTACTTTCCCCTCATACCTATCCAGTTACTTCAGCTAGTGAGTGCGGGGGCAGCGAGCATAACCCAATTTCCACCCATTTCCTGCCCTCATCCCCTACTTGCTGGCAGTGAAGAGTATTTGGAGAGCAGGGAGTGTGCTCAGCACCAGATCTGGACCCAAGTTCTGGGTAGATGGACCTTATTCCTGTTGTAATAGATTGCTTTCCGATAGGGGCATGATACTGTGATAACATCCTTCACTATATAAGGGCAATGTCTAGGGAATTCGAGAACTTTCAGGAAGTCCTTGATGAAAGAGAAGAGGACAGTCTAGATCAGGGGTGGGCAAACTTTTTGGCCCAAGGGCCACATCAAAATTGTATGGAGAGCCAGGTAGGGAAGACTGTTCCTCCCCAAACGGCCTGGCCCCTCCCCCTATCCAATCCCCTCCCACTTTCTGCCCCCGACTGTCCCCTCCAAAGGCCTCCGACCCATCCAACCCCCCGCTCCTTGTCCCGATTTCCCCCTCCATAGACCCTCACCCCTAACCACCCCCCAGAACCCCACCCCCATCCAGCCCTCCTGCTCCCTGTCCCCTGACTGCCCCGACCCCTAACCACACCCCACCTCCTGACAGGCCCCCTGGGACTCCCGCTCCTCATCCAATCCCCCCATTCCCTGTCCCCTGACCACCTCCCGAGACCCTCTGCCCCTTATCCGGGACCCTGCATCAGCCCAGCCCTGGGCCCCTTACCACACCGCTGCACTGATCCGCCGAAGCGCACAGCCCCACCCCCCGGAGTGCTGCTCGTGCAGCGGACTGAGCTCAGAGACTGGACGGGCCTGTGGGCCGTAGTTTGTTCACCCAGGTATAGGTGGAGACACAATAAAGCCAGAATGTTGCACTGTCTTGGCTCTCTCTCTCTTTCTTTATGTTTGAGCACTAACATAGTATAAGAAGTGAGTCAGCTCCTCCAGATATGTGAAATCAGAAACTAAGAATACTGAAAACAAAAATAAAGGGGAAACAATACCAGATTCCTGTTCCTGAGCAGAGGAACATAAAAGAGACATGTTTAGCAACTGGGTATTTTTTAGCTCACAGTGGTAAAACTATGAAATCGCAATGGAGGTGGCATACAAAGGAAAACAAAATGACAACAGCCACATTATTACCTGTAATGTGAAATGGCTGCTGCATGCTCCATCTACATCGGGACATGGTCACACCGCCTGAGGCTGAAAGGACCCACGTAAATTCCTAGACGTGCTCCAAAACTATTGTCAACCCACAAAAAATGTCACATGAAAGGTATCTTTTCAGCAAGTATAATCAAGAATCTGGAGAAACAATAAATCAGCATATTGCCAAACTGCTCAAAAGAGCTAACTCATACGCTTGTCAAATCTTAAAAGATGAATTCGTTTATTGTGAACTATCAATAGGGATGAAAGATGAAGAAGGTCAAAGAATGCTCAAGGAACCCACACTAACACTATGAAGAGCTGGGCAACGCTAATGAACAAGCTCACATCCAAATGCAGAACATAAGTAGCATGGACACAGGAAAAGCATGAAAAGAAAAGAAAAAATGCACTAAAAGTGTGCAAAGGCAAATGCAAAAATACAAAGTACAGGAGACAAATGAAATGCAAATTAATATCTATAAGTACCATAGAGAAAAACATGATAATGGAAAATGTCCCACATACAGAGTCATATGCAATACTTGTTGCAAAAAGAAATTATTATGGCACATCTTGCCAATAAGAAAAACAAAGGGGAAAATGCACTATATCGAGGAACCAGTGCCTCAGAGAATGAGATTTTGCATGTTTATGACATTAATGCAGTGCAAACCAGCAAAAATAAATGGTTTGTAAATCTCAGACTAGCATCAGATGCAAAGACGAGCCATCAGCACACAAATAAACAGGAAACTGAATGCCAAATAGATAGTGCTGCATCAGTGATTGCACGAAGCTACAAAGACTTCCTCAGCGTTGTTCAAGAGAAGAAAGTGTAATTACAACACGGCAAAGCCAAAATAAAATAATACAATGGCACAATCCTAATACCATTCGGACCATGCAAATGACAAGCAGAATAGCGAGGAAAAGTACACTCTCCAAAATTTCAGATAGTTCAGAAACACAGAAGCCAGTGCTTTCAGCTAACATAAGTGAATGCATAACCACAGAGATACTAAACCTGAGACACACAATTCATACACCAGACCGACAAGCAAACCAAAAAACATAATCAGAGCAGACAACATATTGTGGCCTCCCTGTAGTGAAGCTGTTAAAACATTACCAAAATATTTTCAAAGGAATGAGATGTCTTGCAGGCACATTATACCTGGAAATAGACAAATTAATTCAGCCAATACAGCATCTGCCTTGCAGAGGACCCGTTGCGTTAAAAGGAAAACAAAAATAATGGGTGCAATAAAATATATGGAAAAAATAAGGCATCATTGCTAAAGTCACAGAGCCACAAGTTGAATAAGCAGCACGGTTGCTTTTGAGAAGCCAGGCAAACTCTGCATTTACACAGAACCACACAGTTTTTAAAGCACTAAAAAGAGTTGACTACCAAATACCTACTTCTGAAGAAATATTTCCCGACTTAGCAAAAAATATTCTTAGTACTTGATGCTAAAGATGGCTATCGGCAAGGCTACGGTATAAGGAAAGCAGCTACCTCACCACATTTTGGATACCACTAGATAGATACAGCTGGTTGAGAATGCCGTGTGGGATCAGACTGTAGAGCGGAAGGATCCATGGGAGCAGAACCCAGGTCAGAGGAGCCCAGGACACGGCCACCAGGAAGCCACATAGAGCCATATCAAAGGAGCACCGTGGAGATTAGGTGCTGCAGGAAGTACTGCCCAGAGGTAGGGTTGCTAGGCATCTGGTTTTTGACCGGAATGCCTGGCCAAAAAGGGACACTGGGGGCTCCGGGTCAGCACCGCTAGAAGTCTGGTCGGAGGTGCTGCGGGTCTAAGGTGGGCTAGTGCCTACCTATCCTGACACTGCACTTTGCCCCAGAAGCACACAGCAAGTCCAGCTCCTAGGCACGGGGGGCACAGAACTCCATGCACTGCCCCCACCTCGAGCACCGACTCCACACTCCCATTGGCCAGGAACTGCGGCCAAGAGAAGCTAGGGGGCGGTGCCTGCTGGCTTGAGCAGCGCGCTGAGCCTCCCGCTCCTCCCGCCCCTGCCGAGGAGCTGGACTTTCTGGATGCTTCCAGGGCAAAGTGGGATACCAGGACTGGCTGGGAGCCTGCCTTAGCCCCAGTGCACCACTGACCAGGAGCTGCCCGAGGTAAGCCTGTGCCCAAACCCTGAACCCCAACCCCCTACCCCAGACCTGAGCCACCCCCCTCACCGAACCCAGAGCCCCCTCCTGTATCCTAAACACCTCAACCCTGGTCCCACCCCAGAGTATGCTTCCCCAGCTGGAGCCCTCAACCCCTCCCGCACCCCAACTCCCCTCCCATTCCCTGAGCCCCTCATTTCTGGTCCCACCCCAGAGCCTGAAGCCATAGAAAGAATCCTCACCTCCTCCCTCACCCCAACCCCCTGCCCCAGCCCAGTGAAAGGGCGTAAGGGTAGGAGAGAGCGAGCCACCAAGGGAGGGGGAATGTAGTGGGCAGGGGCGGGCCCTTGGGGAAGGGGAAGGGCCCCTGGGAAGTGGCAGGCCTTGGAATTTGGTTTTATGCAATTAGAAAGTTGGCAACCCTACTGATAGGGCCCAGAGCAACAGCACACTGCGGCTTTGTGATTGGTCCACTCTCACTATTTAACTCCAGAGGGAGTTCCAGGAAGTTGTCTGGGAAACCACACAGACTTCTGGCCTGCTGGGACTCCAGCTGTCCCCTCGCTTACTCACCTCTGGCTTCTGACCCCACCCTGACTGATCCTGACTCTAGGCTCCTGATTCCAGCCTGGTGCTATGTCTGATCTCCAGTCTCCAGCCCCAGCCTGACTCTAACTCTTGTTTATCTATCCCGGCTCTAGCAATCACTCTGTCCATACTCACTGACTCCTGCCTCTTGGTCATCCTTGACCTGACACCAGTCCAGCCATGACTACTAGGCCAGACCTACACCCCAGCCCCCTGCCCAGACCACCTTTCAACCCTCCTCCATGGAAGTCCCTTAGCGGGATTTGGAAGGACTGAGTCTACGAGAAGCTGCTGGATCCCATGCGGTACCAGAGCTGCAGGAGAGGATCACTACGCTCCAATCCAAGAACCATAGGCTGCAGTCCCAAGTGGCAGAAAATCATACAATCCAGAAGCCCATGTCCCTTGTTCGGGTTGGGCAATCGCCATCTCGATAGAGTTCCTCAGTATGGCTACCCAATTGTTTTGATGGGAACTGCCAGAAGTTCAGGGAGTTCCTGAAGCAATCCCGTCTCATTTTCCTGCTCTGCCCTCACATGTATCCCACTGACCAGGCCAGAGTAGGAATACTGATCAGCTTGCTACCTGGAGAAGCACTGGTTTGGGCCTCCCCTGTGAAAGAGCAGGACATCCCAGTGTTAACTGATGAATGCTTTCCAGTGAGCATGTTCTGCCATTTTTGACAACCCTCATCGTGCAAACTCAGCAGAAGCCACACTATGAAGGATCCAACAAGGGCAAGAGTCAGCTGCCTCATACGCTGTCCAGTTCTAGAGACTCACAGCCAATGCTGAGTGGAACGAGGCAGCGCAACTGCCCCAGTCAGCTTAGATGTTTTTATTGACCAGTTTATTTATACCAACAATTGGCTGCATGAGCAAGAGGAGGAGAGGAGGGGAACTGTGCCACCACCATACTCAGGCCAAAAAACCCAGGTCCAACCACCAACTGATGCAGGTTGATCTGGTCTGCTAACAATTTACCCTGGCAGAAAAGGAATGGTACCGGCACAATAACATATGCTTTTATGGTGGAGTGCCAGGACATGCCCTTGTCTCATGTCCATTGCAGATTTTAATTAGGAAGGAATCAGGAAACAAACAAGCCCAAGCTGTATTGGGGAAGAGCTAGCTTCAGCACAGCAGCGTACTATGCTATAAAACCACCACACACCCCTGCCCTTAAGGAAACCCTGATCCAGAACGTGTGTGTCCATCCTGCACTTCTAAGTACAAATACAGTTATATGGGCCCTGATCAATTCCAAGGCTTCTGATAATTTCATAGACGCTGAAGCCACTCAAGCCCTACAGATCCCCCTCTGCTTAAAGCCTACATCTGTTCACATGGAGATGATAAATGGGTGACTGCTGTCCCTGGAACTAGTGATGCAGGAAACGGTACCCCAAGCAGCCATACTTAATGCACATCAGGAGGTGCTACAAATTCAATGGGATTCATTCTGCAAACTTTCCCCTGATTCTTGGCATCACCTGTCTAGAGCAGCACAATCCTTGCATCTCCTGGTGAGAGAAGAGGATCAGTTTCCCCTGTGACTATTGCCAATCCTCCAGTACTGACAGCACTTCTAGGGGAACCCCAGGTGGCAGCTGCTAGCCAGAAAGAACCGCTCTCAAACCAGAGTCCCCATTCTCCTTCACAAGTATCTGGATTATACAGATGTTTTTTAAAAGAAAAATGCAGATATACGACTTCCGCTCGGGGACTACGACTGCCCCCGTATACCTGTAACTCAGGGCAAAGGACCCTTATGGATAGATCTATGCATTGTCTGAGCTGGAACTGACAGCCCTTCCTGTGTACATCCATGAAAACCTGGCCAAGGACTTCATCTGGCATTTCACCTCCCCACCAGGGACTCTTGACCTTTTCAGTAAGAAAACAGATGGAATGTTTTCATCTCTGCATAGACTATCAGGCCCTAAACCAGGTGATAGTCTAAAACCGACATCTTCTGCCCCCAATCTCAGAGTGGCTAAACCACATGCATTCTGCCAGAATTTTTACCAAACAGCACCTCTAAGGGGCTTACCAACCTAGTGCCCTTTATGGCAGGAGAAGATTGGAAGGCTGCCTTTCGAACCTACTCCGGACACTTCAGATGTTTAGTCATGCCATGTGGTCTGACTAATACTCCCACCATGTTTCAACACTTCATGAACAGTGTATTTTAAGACATCCTGGTCTAGTATGTAGTTATCTATCTCAGGGACATACTTATGTTTTCAGACAACCCTGAACAGCCTTGTTACCACATTCATTCCATCCTGTTAAGACTACAGAAGCGTGGCCGGTATGTAAACCTGGAAAAACGTCGCTTTGACCAATCCTCCCAGGAATTTGGGGTTATATTCTTACCTCAGTGGGCTTTAAGAGGCACTCCCCGTAAAGTAAATGCCATCCACAGCTGGGTAGTGCCCAGATTCCCCTGGGAGTTTCAGCACTTCCTGTGCTTTATGATTTATGACAATTCATTCTGGGCTTCTCAGGGCAAATAGTGCCCATGACTAACCTGGCATCAGATATGTTTGGATACCTAAAGCTCGCTATGTCTTCAAACAATTCAAGGATGCTTTCGCCTCCTGTTCTAGCATATGCAGACCCTGCCAAACCATTCATAATGGAAGACGATGTATCCAATGTAACCACTGAAGCCATACTCTCCCAGAGGCATGGGCCACAGCAATTGCTTCCCCCCTGCACATACTCAGAAAACTCATCCTGCCAAATGGAGTTATGAAATATTAGATAAAGAATTGCCCATAGTTAAATCCGCCTTTGACGAGTGGCATCATCAGCTCAAGGGAGCCCAATACCCAGGATCACATACGTTGATGGGTAGATATACATTCCACTGGGCACTCCCTGCTAGAAGTGCTTCATCTCTGCCACAACATTTTGGTAAGCCATTTTGGCCACCTTAAGTATTTCTGCACTACTTTCTCTTTCTTCTGGTGGCCTCACATGTGAGCCAAAGCCCAGGACTTCATTGACTCTGTGACCTGTATGTGTGACCCAAGACGCTTCGTGATAAGACCCCTGGCACCCTGATATCCTGGATATCAAATGCAGACCCGGGGCCTCTGTCACACTGGATTTCATAGTGGAACTGCCCAGCTCTGACACGGTGGTCTTCACTATTGTAGACCAACTGACCAAAATGGTGCATTTCATCCCTTGTGACTGCCTAACTTCTGCTGAAACAATGGCTTTCGCCATGTTGGCTTTCGCCATGATGGTGCAATTTAGCTGGCAATGGGAATTCAGTCATAGCCCGTCATCACCATATAAGAGTGAGTAAGAGTATCTAGCTTATATGATATCATTCACAAGTACTGTATCCACCAAATATTCAACTATATATACATACAGTTGAATATTTGGTGGATACAGTACTTGTGAATACTGAATATATCGACAGAAATCAGAATCTGTTACCAAGTGATTTCCAAAAAGATAATTTCTGTACAATGAACAATGTTATCAGCTTTAGTATCATATAGTAGCAGTGAATGTGTAAGTATCACATCTAAATGTTTCATTATGGCTTATGTCAATAGTTTTATTTTAAATAAGGGTGTATGTTTGTTTGTGAATTACAGTTGTAATAACCATGAGAAAGTATTCAAGGGTGCACCATGACTTGCTCATCTCTGTTTGCTTGGTACATCTTATTCAGTGCAAACAAAGTTGGAGAGTCCAGGCAATTTTTGGGCTAAGAATAGTTAACATCCTTAATGGAAAAACCTTAGAACATACCTTTTGACTTCTTTGTGTGGATTTGCCTACTATAGCACGGCACTTTCCAATTTTCTCTTTACAAAATGATTGCATGTTTTTCAAAAAGCAATGTAAGATGCAACAGATGATTTGCGGCTAGCAGTAAGACTGGGGATCCAAATGATTTTCACAGCATTTGAGAAGCAAATCCCCTCTTCTCCCTCCAAGATCAAACACACTGCAAGGTTCACTAAAAACCCACTGCACCCTGAGGATAAAAAAGAATCATAATTTTGGTGTGGTTTGATTTTCCAAAATTTAAATGACTGGTTTGGGTGTTGCTAATTCAACTGGATTGAACTCACATCCCATTTTAAATAAATTCCCTTAAGCATCTGCAAGTTCAGAAAAATGGACGATGGTCACAACTGGAGCTGGTTTTGATTTTGTGAAACCTAAACTAAGGATTGGTTTGAATCCAAGCCCCATTTTTCAAATTTTCACATCTGAGAGGACTTGACCTTAATGGGTCTTTATCATTATATTTACATATGATTCTATGAGTGAGGTCAGTTGTATTGGTGAAGTCTTGAACATCGTAGACCAACTGATTAAAATTATGCATTTCATCCCTTGTGACTGCCTACCTTCTGATGAAACAATGGCTCACTTCCTGATGGTGCGTGTTATCAATTTTCTTGGGCTTCTGAACCATATCACTTTGGACCAAAGCCTGCAGTTTGTCTCATACTCTTGCCATGATATTATCCAGTTATTGGACATTCACACTTTTCCCTTCTCTGTGTACCACAGCATGTGAAATATATAGTCTGTGCTGTCCTCAATTCTAAACTGCAGAGGAGGAAAACAGTACTCAGTCTTTGATTGGCAGGTTTGTGGACTTGAAGCGCACTCCTGGGAACCAACTGCCAAATGCATGTCCCTGACCTGGTAGAAAGAGTTTCATCAAGACACAGCAGGTCTAGCAGCAATCCAGAGGAAGGCCAATAACATAAAGATGCTCAGGACTAGCGTGTGTGGAACCTTGTGCAGCTGACATTCCCATATTGCCACCAGGAGGCTATGCAGAGCCACATCCAAGGAACAATGTAGCGATTAGGTGCTGCAGGAAGTACTGCCCAAAGGGTCCAGAGTGACAGCACCCTGAGGCCTTCTGATTGGCCCATGTTCACTATTTAACCCTGGAGGGTGCTCCAGGAAGTAGTCTGGGCAACCACACAGACTTCTGTCCCAATGTGACTCCAGACCTCACCTTACTTTCTGATCTCCAGTGTCATATCAATGCCACCAGGAATATGTACTAACAGGACCTTCAGGGATTAGCATCATCGCTGAGAATATTCTAGTGTACGAATGCATGGTGAAAGCTGTGGCAGATCACAACCACAACCTTATCTGTCTGCTAGAAAGAGCCATGGAAATAAATCTAAAACTGAATAAAAACAAAACAAAATAAAATTGCAATTGACTGCAGTCTCCTACAGAAGACACTCACTGACCTCCCAAGGGCTACAACCTGACCACCAAAAGATAAAAGCAATACTGCAGTTGTGCACAACTGAAAATATTAAGTCAGGTTCAGAAACTAGGTTTGTAAATGATCTGACAAAAATTCTTCCAAGCATCTTTGTACTGGCCCCTGAGGCGACTTCTAGACAGAGATGCAGTATGCATATGGCTTCCTCAACATGATGTAGCTATCATACATGGCTTTTAGCCGCCAAATGCGGAAGTATTGAATTTGGCAGCTTTTCGGCGGACATGGAGGGGTCGCGCCGTGCCACCAGAGCAGAAAAAGGGGTCGCGGTCGCAACAAGTTTGAGAACCGCTGCAGTAGTGAACACTTTTTTTTAAAGCCATGGCTAGCAGACCCAAAACACTATCAGCTACTGAAGCTGCAATGCTATAATTTAGACATATGCTACAAGAAAGGGAATGAGGTGTACATATCTGACTTCTTATCCAGAGCAACCTTGGAGCATGAAAATGTGGCAATTTGAAATCCTCAGAAGACACAGAAAGACCTAGAAAGCATCAACTACATTAGTTAGATACGAGTTTCATGGCAGGAGCTAGAAAGAATCCAAGAATAAACTATATATGACAAAGATGTACAAGTGCTCATGTCCAGCATTGTATCAGGATGACCAGACATAAGGGATGAATCCCCACTGGCCTCCCAGGAACACAAGAACTACCAAGATGAGATGAGCTTACTAGATAATGTCATATACAAAGGCAAACGAATCATAATACTCAGGTGACTCAGAACAGGAACTCTCTATATTGTGTGTTTTGCAGAATGGCTCCAAACTACCTCATTATTGCAGACTACTATTCAGACTTCTGGGAACTAGATGACCTGTCAGAAGCTACCACAGTGACTAGTATAACCAACCCATTAGGTATTTCAACAACCACTGTATCACAAACTGTTTAACTTCAGGAAACAGACCTCAGATGACCTGTGGTGAGTTTGTGCAATTTAGCTGGCAATGGGAGTTCAGTCATAGCCCATCATAGCCATATACCAGTGACTAAGTGTATCTAGCCCATAGGATATCATTCATTTTATATATCTATGCAGTTGAATTGTTGGTGAATATAGTACTTGTGAATACTGAATATATCAACAGAAATCACAATCTTTTATCAAATGATTTCCAAACATTAAAAAAAATGGATTTTTGGTTGGATAATTTCTTTACAGTGAATAATTATCAGCTTTACTGTCATACATTATCAGTGAATGTGTCAGTATCAAGTATAAGAGTTTCATTATGGTTATGTCAATAGTTTCATTTTAAACAAGGGTGTATATTTGTTTGTGATTTACAGTTTTAATCACCATGATGAATTATTCAAGGATGGACCATGACGTGCTCATCTCTGTTTGCTTGGGACATCTTATTCAGTGCAAACAAAGTTGGAGAGTCCAGGTAATTCTTCAGCTAATAGTAAACTTCCCTAATGAAAAACTTTAGAAAAGACCTTTTGACTTCTTTGCGTGGATTTGCCAACCAAAGCATGGCAAATTCTGGTTTTATCTCTACAAAATGATTGCATGTTTTTCAAAAAGTAATGAAAGAAGCAACAGCTGATTTGTGGCTGGCAGTAAGACTGGGGAGCCAAATGATTTTCACAGCATTTGAGCAACAACTCTGCTCTTCTCCCTCCAAGATCAAATACACTGCAGGGTTCACGAAGAACCCATCATATACTGAGGATAAGAAAGAAACATAACTTTGGTGTGGTTTGATTTTCCATAATTTAAATGACTGGTTTGGGTGTTGCTAATTCAACTGGATTGAACTCAGATCCCATTTTAAATCAATTCCCTTAAGCATCTGAAAGTTTAGAAAAATAAAAGATGGCCACAACTGGAGCTGGTTTTGATTTTGTGAAACCTAAACTAAGGATTGGTTTCAATCCAAGCCCTATTTATTCAAATTTTTACATTTGAGAGGGTTTACATTAATGGGTCTTTTATTCATTATACTTACATATGATTGTTTGACTGAAGTAGTTATGACATACATGGTTTTAAAGGTATTAAGTTAGTATAATCAGGGTCTTTGATCTTGTATGTTTTCAACATAAAGATTAAAAAATACAGTTGAATCAAGTAGGAGAGAGTATGCCAGGCACTGGAACTACTGATCAGATAACAACAGATAATGTTATATTTACTGTTATACAAGTCAATGTTAATGACCATTATCTATTATTGTAACTTTTAGATGTTAGGATTGGACTTAAAAGGTCAAAAAAATCTGGACTCAGTTTCATTGGCTTCTGTGGAGTCATGCTAATTTACACCTACTAGTGACCTGGCCCAAACTAATTTTACATTATTTTGACAATGAGAATCTCACTCTAAGACTCTAGGTTTCTTGGAACATTAAAATGAGAAAAATGGAAAGTACAAGAAAGAAAAAGGAAACGTTATCATCACAAGGCTGAACAAGTAACATTCCCTTACGCAAACCACATATTTCAGTTTCTCTGCCAGCGGTAATACTGAAAAGCAGCCCCTCAGAGAGAGATTCAGCCTAAGGACCTCTTAATTATAATCAAGATAAGGTCTTGTAAAAACACAAAGTAATCTTCTGTTACTAAAACACTTTCAACCCTGTTTTATACCATAAGAACATAACATAAAAACAGCCACCCTGGTTCAGGTCAAGGGTCCAGTATCCTGTCCTCTGACAGTGGCCAATGGCCAGTGCCCCAAAAGGAATGAACGGACAGGTTATCATCAAATGATCCATGCCCTGTCACCCAATCCCAGCTTCTGGCAAAGAGAGGCTAAGGATACCATTCCTGCCCATCCTGGCTAATAGCCATTGTTGGATCTATCTTCCATGAATCTACTTTATTGTGTTTGTTTTAAACCTGCTACCTATTGATTTCATTTGATCACCCTTTGGGCTTATATTATAAGGAGTAAATAACACTTCCTTGTTTATTTTATCTATATCACTCATGATTTTATAGACCTCGATCATATCCCCCCCTTAGTCGCCTCATTAGCAAGCTGAAAAGTTCCAGACTTATTAATCTCTCCTAACACAGAAGCTGTTCTATACCCCTAATCATTTTTGTTGCCCTTTTCTGAACCTTTTCCAATTCCAATATATTTTTTTTTAGATGGGGCGACCACATCTGCATGCAGTATTCATTGTGTGGGCATACCCTGGATTTATATAGAGGCAATATGATATTTTCTGTCTTATTATCTATTCCTTTCTTGATGATTCCCAACATTGTGTTTGCTTTTTTGACTGCCGCTGCATATTGAGTGGATGATTTCAGAGAACTATCTACAATGACTCCAAGATCTCTTTCTTGAGTGGTAACAGCTAATTTAGACCACATCATTGTAGTATAGTTTGGATTATGTTTTCCAATGTGCATTATCAACATAAATTTCATCTGCCATTTTGTTGCCCAGTCACCCAGTTATGTGAGATCCTTTTGTAGCTCTTCGCAGTCTGCCTGGGACTTAACTAACTTGAGTAGTTTTGTATCATCGGCAAATTTTGCCACCTCACTGCTTACCCCTTTTTCCAGATCATTTATGAATATGTTAAATGCGACTGGGTCCAGTACAGATCCCTGGGGGACACCATTATTTACTCTCTTCATTCTGAAAACAGCCTAAATTTGGCCTCCAGGACCTCTCTCCTATCCTTCCCTATGTCATTGGTACCTATATGTACAACGACCACTGGTTCCTCCCCAGCACTACACATAAGCCAATCTAGATGCCTCAAGAGATCTGGAACCTTCACATGAGGCAGGCAAGTCACCATGTGGTTCTCCCGATCATCACAAACCCAGCTTTCTATTTAACCTACAAACATCACTTTAATTAAGTATCCATTTGTCTGATAAACTTTTGTTTTGCTGCAGACTCTTTAGTTGATTTGAGGCCATTACAATCAGTCAACTCTTACAATGTGACAGCTTTTGCATTTCACTTTCCATCTGATGGAATGAACTGAAATTTCTCCAGAGCCCCTCAACCATGAGTAACAGGTTTCTGATTCCTCATTGCAGAGACTGGAAACAAAGGTCTATGCAACTGGGTAAGGTGGACTTTGGAATTTCAATGGGATGTCATTATTTTATTGGCAAGCAAAGGTTTCTTCTTGAATCAGCCAAATGCACTTCATTGCAGATGACATTTTGAGCTGGCATTTACAAGTCAAAATGCCTGAGTACTTTATTTTTAATACACCTGAGCACATGATATTAATGTTCTGCCCAGCATCATCCCCAAATGACAAACTGTGGCGGCAGGAAGCCAAACCCAACCCTATTGGGGGTACCTAGTATTGTTAACACCTTTCTCACGCTTGTCCTTTCCCATCTGAGCTTAGAGTGCACCCAGTGGAATTTTGGCTATCTCCTGCTGAGCAAGGGAAGGGCTCTCTGTGTCCCCACCACCTCTTCTCCGAGGGTTTAAAGTAATAGATGAATCCCACAAAAGACTATGGGCCTGATTCTGTTCTCATTTACACTGGTGCAAAACTGGTGTAAATGAGAGAATGGGCCCTTGTGACTGTTCTGTCTTGTGCTAACATGGTGAGCCCTACAACCAGCATTCCTTGTTTTTTTAAGCTTAGGTTTTGCCATTCTTTTGCTCCCTTGCCAAGACATTGGGCTGGATTCTCCACTGGCCTGCATCTTGCATAGTCATTTACACCAAGCAAAATGACTGTGCAACGTGTGTGTAAGTCATTATCACTCTTATTTCATGGCATTTTATCCCACTTTACATATACTCAGCAGCATTATAAATGGCTAGACAAGGTGTTGGACAGGATGGAATCTGGCCCTATTGCCTGTTTCATCTTCTCACTTCTTAAGCTCTCTTCCCTTCTCAGCACATTTTTCACTTCATGCCAGAGGGAAGCAGTTTTTTTGCTAGATCGTTAATAGCTTTTAGTGGCACCGAACGTTATTTCCTGAATAATAAACATCTCAGGTACCCCAATGACATCTCTGTTTGTTTGGGAATCAGTGACGTCCGTGATCTTAATTAAAATCTTATGTTCATGAATATTACAGTTGTTGTTTCTTACTCTTTTCTTATGCTTTGGCTCTTATCCCAACAGGGCATCAGTGTCTGGATGCTCCATGAAGCACTGGCAGAATCCATTTTGTTAGGATTTTTTTTTTACATGCTATGATTTGAACACAAATTGTTTCCCAGGGTATAAAAATAGGGTTCTATGCTTAATGATGGGAAGTCGTGCTTGCATTTCCTAGCGTACACTGATCACTAGATTGACCCCACAAAGGAGTCCTGACTCCTGGCCCTGGTCTCACAAGAGACCAAAGAGGCATCAATTGATTTCAGCCTCAATTATAGGCCAGGTAGAGCTGCAGCTGGTGTGTGCATTGAAGTGCATGGAGCTATGCTGATATAGGACAACCATTTCTATGTGTGTCTGAGAAAATTGAAAATGCTGTTCTTCCACTGAAGTCAGTGGAGTTACTCCACCTTTACACCATTGTGAGTACAGTTTGGCCCTAAACATCTAATTGCAGAACGATGGTCCTTGATTCTCTACAGCCACGCATCTTGTGTAGTCATTTACAGCCATGCAAAGCAGCTGTAAAACATTGCCTCCGTTAGAATTTATACTTGGGGGCAGATTTTTCATCCACTTCACGCTCCCTAGGTCCAATTCACCACTATGTCCTTCCACTTTTAGACAGGTGTAGTTCCATTGAATTCAATGGAATGATAGTGTCTTAAAATTGACGTTATGTAGTGGTGCATCCGGTCCACTTTGGAACAGTACACATCACTGCACAGGTGGAGAATCAGTCAGACACAGAACTTGCCCTAGTAACCGATAATATCGGAAGTTGCCTGGGGCACCAGCATGGAAGGCGGCACACAGAAATGCCAACGCTGCCACTTCTGAGCACAGCATGGAACATGATAGATGAACTAGAACTATATGTACCACTGTAGCAGGATGCCCAATTTGACATACTGTAGATATCTTGTTCAAATATCTGAATAAGCCCAAAGTATATTTATCGAAAACATTTAACCAGTTTGAACTGACACAAAAACAAGATGTAATTTGCCTTCTCCACATACGGATGTATTGACATTAATTACAGGTACTGGCACAGAGTAAATTAATGTCCTATGGGCAGGAAGTCCAGGGTTTTTTCTTTTCTTTATTCCATTTTCCAGGGCTTCTGAACCATGAAGATGTAAACAATTTATTACTGACTCTTCAGATGTGATTTCATCAGACATCCTGGATGTCTTGATAGGGATCATATACCATGCACAGTATAATTGAAAGGCTAGTGTGTTGACCTTATGACTAACCCTTGTGCATTTGGCCACCATCTGGAATTCAGGCCAAAAATCTATTGGAATCAAGCTTAAAAGTGTAATGAAATATTCCATTAAGTACCTCCATTAGGAACCTGTGTTCTTAACATTACATGGGACTATTGTTAAGAAACAGTTGTATTAACAGCACTTAATGAAATGTAAAATGGAGCCAAGGTACAGTGGAATAACATGCAGAGTGTTATAATTGAAAGTATTATGATTAGGGAGAACGTGTTTCCATTTATAATTGTAAGCAAAGATTTTGAAAAAAGACTAAGAAAATTAGATGCCCACTTCCCACTGAAATTTAGCCCCTACCTTCCTTACACTCCTTTGACTATCTCAGCTGTAAGAAATTACATCTAATCAATATCCCAACTGGTTAGGCAGAAAGGCTCCAGACTGGCCTGTGGGAGGTCACCAGTTTGAGTCCCACCAGACATACTGGAAACAATACTTCTCCTGGAAACTTCCTCTCTTCTACAATTTACCTGTCTCCTCTCCACTTCCATACACCCTCATCTGCATGATTTTCCTCCAGCCACCTACAAGCTAGATACATCCTTGTGACTTCTCCTCTACCATTACACACATCAGCTGCCCCCCATCCCATTCTCTCTTTGGTGCAATAGTCCTCCCACCCCATCCCACACAATGAACACACAAACACACACATGCACATGGAAAGAGTGGGTACATGGTACTGATTCCTGGCTCGACCTGCCAGCTCCATTCTTACAAACTAGCAGGAGATTGGAAATGTCAAGAATCAAGCTCGAATATGCTCTCAGAGCAGGAATACCTTCAAGTACACTCCTCTGCCAGCTCATAAAAACAGAACAAACAGATATTACAGATAACTGTTGCAATGTTTATGTCAAAGCTGTCAGGTGTATAACCATATCTGTGATCCTGAACAACACACTGTACTGGGCTGCATGTTGGCTTTTGCCTTTAAAACAGGGTTTTAAAGAATGTCAAAGCCCTACATTTGAAGATTGATGGATTTTTTCCCCTAAATAAAAAGAATAAATTTTAAAATGGAAGATTTAAAAGGCACAAAGCAGGAGCCCAGAAATGTTGGTGTTCTCTCGCTAAATACAAATTAATTCACATTTTTAAAATGATAAATTATTAATATTGGCGGTAACAGCTCTGGAAAGGATTTATAGGTCCACATTTTTGATCAATACATTAACTGGTCTTGACAGATTTCTGTTAACACAGAACATACACATACAGGGTCACAGTCAAAACTGTGTTAAAGCACTTTCAGCTGTTGTAATTCCAATGATGTGAATGGAGTAATATTGGAGTAACACATTTGAGATTGAATCCCACAATCAATCACCCTGGTTCTCCTTTCCCTTAAACTGGTGTTGGGCTGCTTGAGTTCAGTGGAATTACTCCTGATTCAGACTGGAACACAGGAAAGCAGATTCAGACCCCTCACAATGGGGTGACTCAGCAACGTATGGGTGTGAATCTAGTTCAGCAGGCTGCCAAAGTAAAAATTTGGGGTGCAGATTTCCACAGCAACTCATATCTGAATTTGGATCCAACATCTAAAACAAAATGGAGGGAAATCTTGTGAAAATAATTAATTTCTCTGGTTTTCACCTCAATGCTATCAAGATTCCCTCTTACCATTGTCGTATGATGAGTTCACAATCCACAAGCCCCTCAGAAATCACACAAGTGTTTCTGGGGTCTTAAGTTCCAGTGGCTGGTGGACTGCAGTGTTTCTCACCACCCATGTCAATATGAAGATAAGGTCAGGTTCCACCCTCAGTTAGACCCTTGTGAAATTACAGTGAATTTTCAGGTCACAGAGAGGCAGCTGGGGAAGCACCCAACTAATACCCCTCAATAGTCCACGAGGGTGGTGGAGGCCCCAAGGACTTCCTCCCATAAAGAAACAATCCTGAGTCGAACATTAAGGTGGAAATGGGGCACTGGGAAAAGAGTGTTGGGCAGAACTGAAGAGCTAATCTAGCAGGGACAGAGCCTAATTTTTACTTTCAAATCTTGGCAACAGAAATTAGCCGTTGATGGGCTCTGGAAGCCTGAAAGATACATCTAGAGCCACACAACTGGAAAATCTAAAAAGCGTTTGGATCCAGAGTGCAGAGTTTGGACCAATCTTTATATAACCAGGATAAAGCATGGATAAAAACAGCTCAAATCTCCCCAGGAAGCTGCATAATGCTTGTAGTCTATGCAGCATGGAGACTTTCTCACTGTATGTGCTCACATAGCACCTGTCCTTTAGGGCTATAGTAGGTGTCTTCGTATCACAAAAAGAATATCCACGTCATGAGGCACCAAATTGTTTCTAAAGCAAGGAGGGTCGCCCATGCTGAAATGTTACATCCTTTTGAGGGATAAGGAAGAACTGGTTTTCACCAGAGGAAACTGGTATCATTTACAGTAACTAGAAACATATAAGGTGACCTGCCTGTCATTCAAAAAACCACCAAGTGACTTAAAAGATCTTTGATTATTTTTTCAGGATCTGCTGTTAATGGGACAGGAATTGTTCTCCTGCCATTCATGTTATGTTCCTTTATTAGACAGAACCTTTAAAAAAAATAATACTCCTCCCAAAATGCAAACATGATTGGCCGTTCCCTGAGAAAGAAAGAGCATCCTCTGTTTATCTGTCCATCTGCTAAAATCCCCCAAACCCCACCTTCTCAGTCCCTGTGAAACTATCTGGGAGCAAAGCCAAAGTTTCCTGCTATATAAGACCCAGACAGCACAGGTGAACTACTTCTCCTGACCAACATCAGACTCAGTATCCTTGTGCCAAACTCCACTCAGGATGGGGTTTGGTCGGGGGATACGGGTCGCCATATGGGCCTTTATGTTAGGTGTCTGCTGTGCCCAACAACAAGGTAAGAACCCATTCATGTTTCATTTTGCTCTGAGAAAAGAAAAGAAAAAGTCTAATTTAATTGCCTCTATACTGATATATTTAAAACAGTTTTATTTCTTTTACTTTGAAATCCTAAATGGTTGCATTTAAATGAGATTTCTTTGTGTCTTTTTCTTTTTGTACCATTTCCATTAAATATTTAATGTTTTTGTATTAACTGGACTGATTGAATCATCTTGCCTCAAGCCAGTACAATTAACAACATTTGGATGAAGATAGCTTTGGAGATCAAAACAAAATAATAACTATCCATCTCTTGAGATGTTGTGATTTCACTATTAGTTGAAAATGTTTTAAAACATTTTATTTTTGGTGAGTTTTTCATTAGGATTGTTGTTAAATCCTATATTTTTATGTAATCATAAATGTAAAAATTATCCTATACTTCATCAGATGCATGGTCCACCATTTTCAGTACCCTGTTAATCACACTCTCCAGTGCCAGATGCTTCAGAGGAAGGTTCAGGAAACCTTGCAATAGACAGTCATGGGGTAACAATTGTGGAAATTGTGGTAACAACCTGCACCTACAAAAATTTTCCTCTTCACTCCCAATAGTTAGAGGTGGTCGCAAGCTCTGAAACATGAGGGTTTATATCCCTTTCAAATTTTTTATGTCTGTTAGTATCATTTATTATAACTCTAGTTATTCTTGTGATCCATATAAGCTCTTGGAATTAGCAATATTGTGGTAATAAGTTCCCCTGCCTAACTGTGTGTTGTTGAATTTGTCACTTTTCATCTGAGTTTCAAATTTGCCACTTATATTTGCCAATTTATATTGATTCTTCCCTTGTTTTTTGTATCATCAGACCAGGTGAACTGAAGTACCTGATCTATCTTCTCTATGTCATCCATCATTTTGTATGCTTTGTTGTTATGATAATCTTACATTAATTAGAACTAATCCTAAAAGCCCTTACTCATGTGAGTAGTCCTGTTAAATGTAAAGATTACTTGCATGAGTAATTGCAGAATTACTCCTATTCATATATCATAATTGTTGCCACATTTTGAGAAATGTTCCCATAATCCTTTGAGCTAACATAAAATTCTCTCTTTCTTGCTTACCATTCTCTAAACGCTGACCAGTGTAAATATAATAAATTTCAGTGAATTTTGTTTTTCATAAAAGTAAGGGCAGGCGTCAAATGGAGTCAGTCATAAAATGGAGCAGGCAAGAACTGCACAAACCTTCATTTAGAGTTCTGCACCTAAGCACTGATCCTTGGCTATTCTGGCCCAGGGCCTCTTCTGGGCAGAGAAAGTTATTTCTACTGGATAATGATAACCTTACAGGTGGCTTTGTGATCTGAACGAGTGGAGACTAGGCTGAGGCCACCAAATTCCTTTTCTCTTGCATCCTACTCTTATGCAAATGTCTCTCACATTTTCTGAGTAGAATGAGTACAAAATAAAGATGGAATCCTGCTTGGTTAGAAAATTTTAAGGCGAGTGGATTCCTGCCACTACCACCACCCATAAACTTTCTATACTAACTGATGTTTTCTTCTTATTTGTCTTCAGCATTTACCACTAATACTCCAACTGGAACAGTGAACTTCATCCCTCCGTTGACAACAAGCCCAGTAATAAAATGTAAGTTAAGCTAATAGTCTCAAAACTTCCTCCATCTTTCTGAAGTACTGATCAGAAAGTTAAAATAAACAGTGAAACAGACTGATTAATGGGAAAAAATGGGTCAATCAGTGGCATAAGGAAGAAATAGCTAGATAAACATAACTTATTGTTTAGCCATTGTGTCGATTGACATGTAGATAGGTGGGCAGACATATGATAGATAAGTAGAAACACAGAAATATAGATAGGTTGGTACATTATAAATGGCAGACAATAGATGGGTGGAGGAACAGATGGGTTAAATAAGTAGGTGGATAGATGGACAAATTGATTATGTATAGTGTCACAATTGATAAATGGACAGACAATAAATGGAAGGGGACAGAGCAATGAATAAACTAAAGAAATGAAGGCTTGGGCAGACGGATAAAATAATAATCATGTTAAGTCAGGGACTTCCCAGTAAATTCTTACAATGAGTTTTCAATCCACAGCCTTCAACCCTGCTCACAATGGCCGCGTATGCAGTACGTGGGGCAATTTCCACTTCAAGACTTTTGATGGGGACATCTTTTACTTCCCGGGGATCTGCAATTACATCTTTGCATCCCACTGCAATGCTGCCTATGAGGACTTCAACATCCAAATCAGGCGCACTGTAGTGAAAAATGTTCCTACTATCAACCATATCACCATGAAGCTCGATGGGGTGGTTTTCGAAATGGCAATGAACTTTGTCGTTGTCAATGGCAACAGGTAGGTTTAGACATATCGCTGTGCGTGCTGAACATAGCTGTTTCCTCAAACCAGGCATATATTTCAGCACTTTCTTGGAAAAACTTCTATGTATTTTGATAAACCATGCAACTTTCACCATGAAACCATCTCACCTTTCTTCTGTTCAGATGTCACACGATAAAGTACTCTGTTCCTTCAGAGATGGGCCCAAACCAAAACACCAGATCAAAATACCCCTGAACTTTGAGAAGCTTGACTCCAGGTCCAGATCCATATATTTTGTGGCCATCTTTTCTTTAAACTGCTTTTTCTTCCACCATACTGGATTGTCAAAGAGCCACATGGACAGCTGATAACACAAGCAACCTTTTCTTCTTATTTTGCATGGCATAGAAAATACTTAGCATCACTGGTGCTTTTTTTCTCCAGGGTTCAGCTGCCTTATAGCCAGTTTGGAATCATGGTTGAGAGAAGCAGCATGTACATGAAAGTGACTGCCAAAATGGGCCTGGTTTTCATGTGGAATGAAGATGACAGCATCCTGGTAAGAATAAGCTCTAGATGCTTCAGAGAATAGGAAACAGTCTATTAAAACATTTAGACTCAAATTTTTGACCGGTTGAAGAATCTGTTTGGGCACTCATTTGCATGCACTAATTCCATGCTTGTGCACACAATCAGCCATGGCATATACAAATCAAGTAGATAAAGGTGTACAAAAGAGAAATTGCCTAAATATTTGACCATAACCCTAAACCTTGACAGGTAGTATGAAGATATATGGCTAGTCCCTGGATATACTTGCACACGGCAGTTTGGGAGCCGCTGTTTGCCACTGCTGATTATTTCTCCAATTACAGAGCTATATTTGCATTCATGCAGTCCTGAAGAAAGCAAGTGTGGTGTGTTCCTAGTGGAAATCAGGCCTCTCACTTAAAATGGGAAAAAGTACTCCCCTCACTTCATTAACATAATAAGCATCATTACATCAGGTGCCACTCACCTCCTCAAATTTTATTTTCCAGTAGAATTCTGCTGTTGGAGGACTTCAGTTTCACAGTGGATTTGATTTCTTTCTGAAGAAAAAAATAGATAGAAAAAAAGTCTGAATATAATACATATATTGCAGTGAAAACTAGTTCTCCATAAATAACCTGGATTCTATGAATCAGAAATCATATCAAAACCTAGTCCACATTATATCAGGCAGGTTTGAATTGGTCTGCTAAAACATTTACACAATACTGATGAAATTTATTTAGGTGTGGCAGGCACAGCTGCTTGCACTGGTTTTGAATACATTGTGGAATGTGTATATTAACTTCCATCAACTTCCCCCCCCCCCTCATTTTAGCTGGAACTGAATGACAAATATGCCAATTATACGTGTGGGCTTTGTGGGGACTTCAACGGTATTCCAGCTTACAATGAGTTCTTTTCAAACAGTAAGTGTTAAAAATAATGATAGACTGTTGGTTTCTAATAGCTCAAATTTCTACACCATCCAGTTTTTGTGTTCTGTTGTCTATATGCCTTCAGCAGGCCTCTTTTCCATCCTGCTGAAAGATTTGCTGAGAACATCAGCACATTTGGATCTTTAGTAACTTGAATTATATATGAATTCACGTATGCCACTTGTCTATTTATTTCATTTGTTAGCTAGTTAGAGGTGGACAAAATACTGATTTTCAAGTATGATTAAATGTGGAAACACATCCACAGACCAAAAGACAATAATAATGCCAAGCAAAGTAATCACAACATTTTCTGGTCAAGAATGTTCTACTTTAACATGCTACAAGATGTCACCTCTAAATTACACTTATATAATTTTATTTATAAACTACATTTGCAAAGCCTCACACATTTTTGTCCATAATTAACATTCAAGCATCATGTTGCCCTAACTTCGATCCTGAGTTGCCCTATCCTATTCCACAGTGTAATTTTAGATTTGCTTATTTATTTACATAATCTTTACACTACCTTCTCCCATCCCATCTTTCTGACTTTATCACTCCCTCCTTTCTATATATTCTTCCAATCAGCTGGCTATAGGTCTCTATCTCTCTATCCATCTCTCTTTTTCCATTGTCAGTATCACCATTTTGTTCACAAAGCTTTTAGGCAATTTATTCAAATCTCACCTTTTCTCCTAAATTCTGTCTCATGATAGTCTCTCCTATTCATAACCTGTCTAAAACTTTCACTTCTGTTGTCTAACTACGGGTTCATGTAACCTGGAATGTGTTTGTCATTTTCCAGCACACATTTCAGTTTGCATGTTCCTGACATTGTTTTCTGATATAAGGATGATATCATTCAAAGTAAATTGAGTCTACAGTGTCACAGTGTTAATTTTGTGTACATGCCAAATGTAATGTCTACATAAAAGAACTCAAAGAGAACCAACTCCATTAAAAATCCTACATATTATTAATTTATGTATTGCAGATGTCAAGCTGACTGCCACACAGTTTGGAAATATGCAGAAGATGGACGGGCCAACAGAAGTCTGTCAGGATCCGCAGGATCCTACATCATCCTCGCTAAACAACTGCATGGACAATTTTGTAAGGATCTTTTTGTTTATTCGTTTGTCTTTCATTTAAATGTATCCACTCTCTTCTCCTGTTTTAGGAGGGACATGTGGAGAAAACTATGAACAATTGGAGTTAGAAGAAGGAGAATACAAGATGCCATTAAAGAATAATTTTAACAAATAGATAACAGCATTAAAAACTGATCCTTTCTATTTTGAGGAATTTGTGGATTTAATTAATTGTTTTGTTTTCTCTCTAGGATGACATTTGCCATAAAGTATTGACTGGCCCTGCATTTTCAGAATGTAATGCACTAGTTGAGTTTAGCGAATACATTATGTCTTGTGAACAAGACTTGTGCCTCTGTGACCAGGCTAACAGGACCTTCTGTATTTGTAACACCTTTGGTGAATACTCCCGGCAGTGCGCCCATGCCGGTGGACACCCTCTGAACTGGAGAACCCCAGAACTGTGTCGTAAGTGTCTCTAGAACTGACATTCATCTGTGCTTGCAGAGATAGATTCCTATAGTTTGTTGGGGACTCATGGGAACTAAATGTTATTAAGTATTGGACTGATTTCCAGAGGACTCCAGTGTGAATTCCATACTTCATGCCAGATCCTAAGGTGCAGCTGATCTCCCCATGGTTAAACTGCGGTCATGAATATTTATCAATGTAAATTCCAGAGTTAAATTCCCCAGGGTATAATAGGATATGCCAGTGATTTCCGCAGAACTCAGATATGCATATGCACTGGAAAATTAAGGCTTCCATATTTCACTAGAAATTTAGATCCTTGAAAAGAGGGGATGGCAGAATAAATGTACCAGAGTATAAACTTCCAAGATCTATGAGACAACGACTCATGAATCCATAGAATTCCACACACTGAGTCACAAGTTCAGCATCATACAGTTCTATCTGATGCTCAAGGTTTTGAAAAACACACCTAAACTACAAAATATGGACTGGGGTTTCCAAAATCCAAGGGATCCCTCGGGTTTGGTGTGGCCTCATCTCTAGTGGGGAAAGGTTGAATGAACACACAGGTAGCACATGGGGATTACATTTGAATTCAGAAATCTGTCTCCCTTTAAAATTCCAGCCAGGAAGTGTCCTTTCAACATGCAGTACCAGGAATGTGGATCCCCCTGCATTGACACATGCACCAACCTTGAAAGATCTCAAGTCTGTGAAGATCACTGTGTGGATGGCTGTTTCTGTCCCCCAGGCAAGGTTTTATTTATTCCCGTCTTTCCTAACCTCAATAAAGAGCACTAGAGATTTACATGTAGGGGCTTAGCAGCTTTCTCAGGGGCCAGGGCTCCTCCAGCTGCCTTCTTCACTGCTTCAGACTGTAGGCCTTTACTTGTGCACAGCAAGTGACAAAATCCATGACTGAATAATTCATTTCCTGTAGATGTGCATCATCTGCAAAGTAGCGTGGGACAATCAGGGACCAAAATAGAGTATAAAATGCAGCCTGTCTAATAGGAATGAGGTGGTTTTACTACAGCAATTAAGTATTATTCAATTGAATTCACCTTATAGGAAATCCCTTAAAAGACCAATGGGATTTTAAGATTCCAACAGCAAGATCCTCATCGGGTGCAATTTGGTTTAGCTCCCCTGACTTCAATGGAGCTATGACCATTCACAACAGCTGAGCATCTGGCTCCAAGACTGTATTTTATATCTGTAGTCAACTATTTAAAATAAGAAAAAATGCATATTGTCTATATGTGTGAAACACCGTTGTAATGGATCCGTTTCTTTCTTCATTTAGGAACTGTGCTTGATGACATTAACAATGCTGGCTGCATCCCCCTTCAGGAGTGCTCCTGTACTTACAATGGCAACTCTTACGCTCCAGGGACATCTTTTGAAGCCCATTGCCGCTCCTGGTAACTTACCTACTTTGCAGTTTCTTTTTTAGTGAACTAAAATGAACTAGTTTAATGGTTTATTCCTCACAATTTCACCATTAACCATCCCGAGTACATATTCCTGACCTCCCTGCAATTCTAACAGAAACTCAAAAAAACCAGTTTGTCTCCTTTAACATCATCATTTAACAGGCTTTGAATTCTGACTCAAATTAAGATACGGATTTGTGATATATAGATTTCTTACCTTTCCATTAAAATTCTCTCTCTTTCTTTGCTCCCTTGAAGTATTTTGACTTTTCCAAGACAAAAAGAACTGCAGCCACTCACTTATTTGCAAATCTAGATTTCCTCTGAAGAAGCCAAGAATAATATGATGGGAACACCAGTATCTAAACAACAAAACTTAATGACATTGTAACTCCTTTCCTCCATGCTATTTCACCGACTGAGATTAATTTCTCCACTTTCCTTCCAGTACCTGCAATGGAGGCAAGTGGAATTGCAAAGACATTCCATGCCCTGGATCTTGTACAGTAGAGGGAGGTTCACACATCTCCACATATGATGAAAAACATTACACCTTCCATGGAGACTGCATTTATATTTTGTCTAAGGTAAGCACCATCAGGTTTTAATAGGTCATAGAGTCCTATGCAGTTATACGGAGGAAGGAGTGGGAGGGCTGACCGAGTCAGGACTAGAGATGCTAACCACACTGAGGTATGGTCTACACTGTGGGGGGTGTCAGCCTAAGATACGCAACTTCAACTACACAAATAGCATAGTTGAAGTCGCCGTATCTTAGGTCGACTTACTTGGCCATCCACATGGCAGCGAGACAACCGCTGCCGCTCCCCCATTGACTCTGCTTCCACCTCTTGAGGAAGTGGAGTACAGGAGTCAATGGGGAGCACACTCGGGGATCGATTTGTCATGTCTACACTAGACACAATAAATCGATCCCCAATAGATCAATCACTACCCGCCAATCCAGCAGGTAGTGTAGATGTATCCTTAGGAAAGAACACTGGAGGGTTTCCTGCGAGGGCACTGCATTGAGAAAGAATCTACAGCATTTCATGCAAAATGTATTAAGTAGTTGTGATGTTGGGAGTCTTGACATGCATGGTAAATACTGGTGTATTTCAGATTCCGGGATGTGGTAATTGTTGGTAAATGCTGAATATTTACAAGCAACTGATGTATTTGGTTTATTTGCATAACTGTCACACAATTCAACCCCTTTGCTGTGTGGCAACTGTTTTTACTAGTCCTTGGTCATAACAGGTCAGGCCGGAAAAGATGGGGATAAAGAGTGGAGTTGAATCAAATTTTTTAGAGGAGGTAGAATCAAAACTGACTCTAAACACCAGAACCAGATCCAAATTCTGTAACTAATCCCAGTCTCTATAACTATGACACTAGTTCAAAATAGCCTTGAGCTTTGGGAAAGATTGTACCCACCTCTACAAAAGAAATATTTTTTCAGATCCAGGAACAAGCCTTTAAAGCAATAGTTGTTGGTATTGTTTTTTTTCAGCTCTGTAAAAATGACACATTCGCTGTTCTGGGAGAACTCCGCAAATGTGGCTTGACAGACACTGAGACATGCTTAAAGACAGTAGCCCTCAGCATTAATGGAGGACAAACTGTAAGTATCCAAAACAAGTGGTGAAAATGAAGCAGGAATATTTTATAAAAATGTGGGGAGCAAAAAGAATAAGCCAGAATGAGTCAGGGATAGAAATTTGTTCATAATTGATTTTTCAATTTAGGTCAAAGGAAATGTTTCATTTGAGACAAAATGAAAAGTTTTATTTCATTTTCAAGGCTTTTTATCTTTTAAAAAAGTTAATAAAACTGAAGTTAAAAAGTCATTTGGAGTTAACTAATCCAAACATTTCATTTTGAACATGTCAGAATTAAAGGTTTAAACCTTTTTCTTTTACTGAAACTATTTAGCAAATGCAACATGTATTTGGAAAATGTCCACTTGAATCTGCATTAATCAGCAAAAAAAAAAAGCTTAGTCTAGAAAATTTCACCCAGATCTAGTCAGGGAGTTGCATTTATTCTTCTTAAAGATCTGCAGGTCTGGAAAATATGTATTACTTTTTTAAACCAAGGTAAAATAAATGCATCTTATTTTATCATAATAGTGAGGCAAGTGGTATGTTCAGCCCTGTGCTAGTTCAATCAGAAATGAGACTTTATAAACAAAACAGGAGATAAGTTCTCTTTCTATTAAGTAAATAATAAAACCATGATCTTCTTGGCTGCTGCCTAAAACTACCAACTGCACTAGATGTAAGTCACTACAGATGCAGAGCCTCTGTATCTGAACTGAATCACTGCAAACCAAGATAGCCTAACTAAGGGCTGGTCCCCACTACAGCGGGGGGGATCGACTGCAGATACGCAACTTCAGCTACATGAATCACGTAGCTGAAGTTTGCGTATCTGCAGCCAACTTACCATCCATCCTCACGACTGTAGCAGTCGGCGGGGCGCTCCCCCGTCAACTCCAGCTTGCGCCTCCCAGCAAGCTGGAGTTCCGGAGTCGACGGGGGCACCGCAGGCAATCGATTTCTCGCGTCTTCACCAGACAAGAAATCGATCGCCAAAAGATCGATTACTACCCACCGATCTGGCGGGTAGTGAAGACAAGCCCTAATGCTGCAGCTCTGTAAAGGACAAAGAATGATTCTTTAAAATAATTCCCTTTTGGAAGGGAAGGCAACAGAAAATTAAAAGAAAGGACAATTAAGATTTTAAAGGAAGGGTTAAAAAAAAAACAATCAACCCCTTTCCATAAAAATCATCAGAACCTACTGGGGTATTATCATGCTGATATTGCCAATGGATGATATAATGTTTCTATATCTTTATCTTCCTTGCCAGTTCATTAAGATCAACACTGGAGGTGGTGTGTTTGTGAATTGGATCTACACTCAATTGCCCTTCTCAGCTGGTATGTTTCTCTCCTGGGGCCAATATGTAACACTCAAAACTTCACCTACACTCCTGTTTATTATAGTAAATTTCAAAGGAGTTCATATGGTTTCAGTATAATGAAGAATCCCATATCTTAGCATGTTCACACTGGATTCTCACTATGATGATTCTTGACCCAAATGATGATTCCAGCAATAGAGCTCCAAAGTCTCTTGATACTTTACAGCCTGTTGTTAAGATATTAATTTGGTTTTTGCTGTCTATCCTCATAAAGAATGATCTTCACTGAAGATTTTTATACCACTTGGACCCTGCTCATTCTCCTCTCCACAATGGATTTACAATGATCAAAATATGAGATTAGAAACTAGAACACAATTATTCTTGTTAATGCTTGATGTAATCCAATTTTTCCCTTCATTAGTCTGTGGGAAGGCACAGGCAAAAGGAGCATTCCTGTGTAACTTTAATATAAACTTCACTTGCTAACTCCTAGGCAGTCACTAGCAAATATTACATTGTATTTTTCATTCAACTTTAAGCAAACCTTGGCTTTACTCCACACTAGGGTTCACTATAGTTGCAACAGTAATCCGAGAAGAGCCAGAACAATGGAGTGGTGTTTCCAGCCTTTGATCTCTTCTGAAATCTGATTATCCTGTTCTTTGTCCATAGCTGATGTCACCATTTTCAGACCCTCATCCTTCTTCATCATGATAGAAACAAACTTTGGATTCCAGGTGGAGATCCAACTTGTACCCATCATGCAAGCATTTGTGCGACTGGATCCAGCTTTCAAAGGACAGACCTGTGGTAAGTGAATGTAACAAAACCAGTGACCTGCCTGACATCCTCATTGGGCTTGTATGAGTGATTCAAACTTTGCGCCTTTTCAACAGGTCTCTGTGGAAACTTCAACAATGCTGAGGCTGATGACTTCGAAGTTGCAAGTGGTGTAGTGGAAGGAACAGCAGCTGCATTTGCTAATACCTGGAAAACACAAGTAGAGTGCTCCGACATCAAAAACAACCTTGAGAATCCTTGTGCCCTCAGCGTAGAAAATGGTAAATGCATTATAGAAAATTGTCCATGACATGCAGGCAATTTGAGATTAGATTTCTAGGTTTTCCCTATAGAGCTAATGGAAAATACTTGACATAGAACAAAAATTAGAAGAAATTAGGGATTTTAAACATGGTAAAACATACATTTGAAATCAGAAATAAATGCTCATAAGACAAAAAAATTAGAGAGAAGGTAAGTAATAAAATAAGTGCAAGAATCATGGATACTTTCTAACAACAGTTTAACTTCACAGATTTAGGTTTAGTGCACAAAATGACAACTTGGTGCAGAATGAGCGTACCATAGCTATGTTTATAAGGCTTTGGTGAATTCTTTGTTCCATCCATGGTGAGAAACTGCTTTTTCATAGCTTCGGCTTTAACAAGTCTTTGCCGAAGTTGCAGTGAGCAAAACAATGTGATTGCAATGGTCAGTTTCAGAATGGAGTTTACAGGAGTTCACGATTCACATAACGGCACATTAGTAGTAGGTTTTTGAGTCTAATGAAATAAAAAGAGTAATATGGATTTCATTTCCTCTGTTCACAGAACAGTATGCTCAACACTGGTGCGGATTGCTGAAAGACAAAGCAGGACCTTTTGCTAATTGCCACTCCACTGTGATTCCAGATGTTTACTATGCGGTACTTTGCTATTTTTCTTTTTACTTTAAAAACCAATCAAAGTTGGAGCCTTAAAACCAGCTGTTTGGAAAGAAATGTCCCAAACACATCTCCCAGATTATCCTGTGTCTATATTTTAATCTGCATAATACATCACTTCTTTTTCTCTATATATGTTTCTTACTTTATGTGTAGATTTCCTACCCTTATTTCAGTCTGCAATCTTGGCTTCTTCATCTTGAATTGCTTTTACACTCTTTGTTAAACAAGAACTTCTATTTGCCACAAAGCAAGAAAAACCAAAATGTATAGATATAAGGAGGAAGTTATGTATCAAGTATATAAAACATACTAATTCTATGTACATTTTTGCTTACTAGAGCACAATATTTTCAGAAAAATCCATATATTTAGGTAAAATGGGAGATTACAAAGCATATAACAATATTTGGCTCTTATTTTACAATAATAACTGCTAATATTTGGGGGGGGGTCTACATTATCGCCATAGCAAAAAAGTCCTAAAAGAAGGTAGGAAAATATTAAAGGTATGTTGACACTACTCACAACTGAATGTATATGGAGAAGAAGCTGTTACATAAGACCAGTAATTAACTAGACCTGTTTTTGGATGGGCAGTTCTGTGATTATTAATTCGTTTGTTTCTGTGCCCTTAGAACTGTCTGTTTGATACCTGTAACTGTGCAAAGAGTGAGGACTGCATGTGTGCCACCCTCTCTTCCTATGTGAGAGCCTGTGCTGCCAAGGGAGTCCAGCTGGAGGGATGGAGGACCAATGTCTGTTGTAAGTGTTATAGCCACTCCCTCCATCTTCTACTCCGAAAGACCCAGCAGTAGAATTTATCAATCAAATATTACCTTATATCAATTTCTAGCCAATCCAGGGCTCTCCCAGTAAATTCTGAGGAAAAGGTATTGAAAAGGAAAATTCTAGCAACAATTCCCAAATTTTTAAATAATGCAATGGAGGTTAGTTATGGTGAACGCAAACAGATGGAAGACACAGTTGAGGCTACGAAAGAGACAACTGCTGCTGAAGTGGCTCTGACTCTCTCTGCAGAGGCTTTAAGTTAACTCCAGTTTCATCTGTCACCGGTTGCCATGGAAATGAATGTGTCAGATCGCAGAAACAATATTAGTTCTCAACAGAACACTTCAAAAATTAAAAAAATGTTTAAACAAAGGTCTGTTTAAAGTCACCACACTGTTTTCTTTGATCCAACATGTCTGTTTCCAATGCAAGAGTATTTGCCTACCTCAGGAGGCCTCATGCCTCAGAGGGCACTGAAGGTTTAAAGGTTTCTGTTATAACTGCCAACCTGCTGTGTGGTTTCTCTTTCCAAATTTCATTTGAAAATGTATCTTTTTTTCATTGCATATATCACTTCATTTGTCCCCCATCTTGTCTGAAAAATGTGATAAACAACGCTATACAATTTTTTATGTGTCTGCTATTCAGACTACATCTTCCCACCCTCTCTCCCCACCAAACAATAATATCTAGAACTAATAAATCTGTCAATGTAATTTTTTTGTTTTTCCTTCTCAAGCCAAATACACAACCTCGTGTCCCAAATCCTTGAGCTACAGCTATGACATCAGTTCCTGTCAACCCACTTGCCGGTCTCTGAGTGAGCCCGATGTCACATGTAACATCAGGTTCATTCCAGTTGATGGTTGCACCTGTGAAGAAGGGACCTACATGGATGAATATGGCAAATGTGTGCCTCCTAGCAAATGTCCTTGTTATTACAAAGAATCCTCCATTCCCTCTGGGGAAGTTGTTCATGAAGATGGTCTTATATGGTAAGACATTATTTTATACAACACTAAAGCTGCATGTTATAAACTTTCTAAATAAAAGAATATACCTCAGTTAAGCTGGCTGTATCCAGCCCTGCCTGATTTTCAATACAATGCTCTGTCCACAAAATAGTTCTGTTAGTCTTTGAGAGCAGTACATTTTTCCAGACTTATGAGAAATATTGTATTTAGGAGAGATTCCTATTGTATTCAATGATTTTTCCCAGCATAAAATATACAGTGAGAGGTTTGTAGTATAATAAACATCAAACTCACAGAAAGATATTGTCTATCATATTTTCAGTCACAATTTTTCCTGGACATCTATAGCCGAGATCATAGGGAAATATCACCAGCAGTTGGGTTGACAAGAAACTCTTTTCTGTAACCATAAGATGGCATGTTAGAATTCCATGTCCTATTGGAAAGGTCTGAAAAACAGCAGAAAAGAAGCACAGTACGCAGTGCTTATAACAGAAGGTGCTACAGTAATACAAAATAATAAATAATAAATATTATTCCCTTCCTTTTCTTACAGCACTTGTACACAGGGCACGCTGAACTGCATTGGAGATTTGAACCAAATACCAGGTAAAAAACCTTTCTTTAGCTTATCTTTGCTCTCTAACCTGTCCTTGGTTTTGAATACGTTTTCTCTTAGTGCAACAGAACAAAACTGAAACACACAGGAAAGTCAATAGAGCGGAAACGGTTGTTTAATTTCTTTACTATTTTTAAAATAAAATATCAGTGTGACCAGTTAAAAAAAAGCACATAAAAATTAACATGAAGGTAATGCAATAATAATGTGTAATTTCTAAAAACTGCTACTTCCTAGGGAATTCATAGCATCCTGTCACATAAGCACTGGATATTGTGGCAAAGCTTTGGCCTTCTCCCTGTGGGTACTGCACTGCCAGGTGGTTTATGCTAGCCTCAGAGGCACACTGTGATTAGTTAGGGGAGTTAGAAAAGGGGGGAGCCCGGGCCCACCCTCTACTCCGGGCTCCAGCCCAGGGACCCTAATAGTATCAGATAAGATGGCTGACCTTTTAGGCACCAAACACCATACAATTCCCTGGGCTACTTCCCCACAGCAGTCCCCTGCTTCTTCCAACTTCTCTTCACCCTTACCTCAGGGCCTCCTTCCAAACTCCTTCCACTCCAACACCTCCAAACTGCTCTCTACTCCAATGCCTCCAAACTGCTCTCTGCTCCAACGCCTTGCAAACTGCTCTCTGCTCCAACACCTCCCAAACTCCTGCCACCCACACCCACCTGACTAAATGGGAGGGTTTTTAAGTGGTTTCAGCCAGCCCCTGATTGGCTTCAGGTGTCCCAATCAGGCTAGCTGTTTCTGCTGCTTTCTAGAACCTTCTTAATTGGCCCCAGGTGTCTTGATTGGCCTGGAGTAGCCTTTGTTTGGCTATCCAGGGAACAGAGACCTGCACATCCTGAGGCTGATATACCTGCCTTCCAGCACTCTCCTATACCCTTCTGGCCTGACTCCGTCACAATATGAAGAGCCTAGTCTCCTTACAGCAAAGTGAAAATGGGTTAGTGTTGTGCAAACTCTGGCACTTTTTCTCATATCTCTCATATCATTCTCTTCCCTAGTTTGTGCTCCTCCCATGGTCTACTTTGACTGCAGAAATGTCACTGTTGGCACTACTGGAGCTGAATGCCAGAAGAGCTGCCATATTTTTGACATGCAGTGTGTAAGTATGAAGGGCTGGACAGGATAGCCTTTGTAGAATACGAATGTTTGTTTGTACTCCTGTACACCAGAACTATTCATTGTTCATAAATTATAGTCCTGAGGCTGTAATACTAATAGTCTGTTGTTTGTTCAGTGAAACCCTGGAAGCAGGTTGTGAAGCATTAACAATGCTATCACTAAAGGTCAAGTTCATGAGCAAATAAAAGTCAACTTTACTTGAATCTCTCACATAGTTACTGATTGGAGATGCATCAGACTTTGTAATTCTAATTCAGATAACAATACCTAGCAAGAACTAGTTCTCAACAAAACATCCTGAAGTTTGCCATGCGCACAATCCATTCAGTAGAAAATGACTGGACGTACTCTTCATTGAAACTGTTAATATCTTTTGTGCCGTAAGGCATTTTTTAATAATCTCTTACACATCCAATTATATTACAAAGGCTAGGAACACGATAACAGCCTGATTGACTATGTCATTTTATGAGACAGCATCACCTGAGATAAATGGCAAGCCAACTTAATGAATCAGAAAAAATGTATTAAACCGTTCTTCTTTTAACTTTCCATCCGCTTAGACACAGATCAGCAGATTCAACAGCAATTCAGGCTGGTACCCAGTTCAATATCTTTCACACTTTCACAATCCATAGACCACCTATGGAGATTGGGACACATGAAATGTTTACTTTTAACAGGTTTTATCTTCCACTAAGTTTTCCTTTAACAACCAACCATATGTTTGAGCAATCCATATTTTCCTTTGAGCAATCCCTGATTTAAACTGGACCTAAATAAACACAATGCAGAGACAGGTTCTAAGAACCTAGTTTTACTCTCTCTCTACTCAGTAAGTTACATTTTCTGCTTGGCTTTACAGTACTCCACACAGTGTATGTCTGGCTGCATGTGTCCCTCTGGGCTAGTGTCAGATGGTAAAGGAAGCTGTATTGCTGAAGAGGAATGTCCATGTATTCATAACGAGGCTACTTACAAACCAGGGGAAGAGATCAAAGTTGACTGCAACACCTGGTATGTAATCATTGAACTGTGTGGTTCATGGAGTCACCACATTGCTCTTTCCAAAGATCCCTATATAAGCAGCACAATAGTGAAAAGAAAACGTTCATTGTGGATTGGGTTGGCAGATGGACTTTTCGGTATATTAACCATAACAAGCTTTCTTGTTCTGTCATTCAAGGTAGAGGGTAAATGCAAAGAGTGGGAGCCAGGGAATCGTTGGGTTTAAGGTTTTCATAGAAACAGATTCATAGAAAAATAGGGATGGAAAGGACCTTGATCGATGATCTAGTCCGTCTCCCTGTGGTGTGGCAGGACAAGTATACCTGGCCCACAAGTGTTTGCCTAAATTGTTATTAAAAACCACCAAAGACTGGGATTCCACAATTTCACTTGATAATCTATTCCAGAGCTTAACTATATTTGTAGTAAGAAGTTTTTTCCTAATATCTAACCTAAATCTCCCTTGCTACAGATTAAGCCCATTGCTTCTTGTCCTGTGTTCAGTGGGCATAAAGAACAATTGACCACGTCCTTAACATATTTGAAGACTGTTAGCAAGTTCCCTCTCCCTCTACTTTTCTCAAGACTAAACATGTCCACTTTTTTTTAACCTTTCCTCACAGGTCAGCTTTTCTAAACCTTTTATCATGTTTGCTGCTCTCCTCTGTACACTCTCCAGCTAGTCCACATCTTTCTGAAAGTGTGACATTCAGAACTGAACGCAGTACTCCAGCTGAAGCCTCACCAGTACTAAGTAGAATGGGAACATTACATCAGTTCTATTAATATAGTCCAGAATGATATTAGTCTTTTTTGCAACTGCATCACATTGTTAACTCATATTCAATTTGTGATCCATTATAATACCCAGCTCATTTTCACCAGCACTACTGCCTAGCCACTTAAACCTCCTTTTGTAGTTGTGCATTTGATTTTCCCTTCTTTAACATAATACTTTGTACTTGTCTCCATTGAATTTCATCAACACTTCTCCAATTTGTCAGGGTCATTTTGAATTCTAATTCTGCCCTCCAAAGTGTTTGCAATTCCTCTCAGTTTGGTGTTATGGGCAAATTTTATAAGAATACTATCCCTACTATCCAAGCCATTAATGAGTATATTGAACAGTACCAGACCCAGGACAAACCCCTGCAGGACCCCATTAGATACATCCCCAAGTTTAACACCAAACCACTTATAATTACTCTGAGTACAGTCCTTCAACCAGTTTTGCATACACCTTACAGTAATTTTATCTAAACCATATTTCCATAGTTTTCTCATAAGAACATCATATAGGACTTTATCAATTCAAAAGCCTTTCTAAAATCAAGATATATTCTCCTCTATACAGTAGGCCAATAATCACATCAAAGAAGGAAATTAGGTTGGTGTGGCATGGTTTGTTATTGACAAAATCCATGTTGGCTATTACTTATAGCCCTATTATTCTCAAAGTGTTTACAAGTTGATTAATAATTTGTTCCAGTATATTTCCAGGTATTGAAATCAGCCTGACTGATCTATAATTCCCCAGGTCCATTTTGTTACACTTTTTCCTTCTTCCTCTTGGACCTCACCCATCCTCTATAAACTCTCAAAGATAATCATTAATTGTTCCAAGATTGCCTCAATTCATTCCTGAAGTTCCCTAGGATGAGTTTCATCAAGCCCTGCCAACTTGAATATAGCTAACATATCTACATAGTCTTTAACCTGATCTTTCCCTAGTTTAGTTTGCATTTCTTTCTCCTTGTTAATATTAATAATGTTAACTATCGGGTCACAATTTACCTTTGTAGTGAAGACTGAAGCAAAATAGGCATTAAACACCTCAGCCTTCTTAATAATATCGAGTATTAACTCTTCTTTCCTGCTAAGCAGGGGACCTCCTTCATCTTTCTCTTGCTCATAATATATGTAATAGAACCTCTTCTTTGTTGCAACTCATTTTGTGCCTCAGCCTTTCTGATTTTGTCCCTACATGCTTCTGCTATTCTTTTGCACTCATCCTTAGCAATTTGTCCATGTTTTCACTTTTTGTAGGATTTTTTTTATTTTAAGTTCATTAAAGAGCCCATTATAGAGCCATATTGGCCTTTTACTATTCTCCTATCTTTCCTTTGCATCAGGATAGTTTGCTATTGCTCCTATAACATTTTCTCCTTGAGAAACTGACAGCAATCTTGAACTCCTTTTCCCCCTAGATATCCATCCAACAGGACCTTGCCTACCAGTTTTCTGAGTGTGTTAAAATCTGCTATTGTCCTCATTCTGCCATTCTCAGTCCTTCCATTCTTTAGAATGAAATCGATTATGTCATGATCATTTTCACCCAAATTGCCTTCACCCACTAGATTCGCAACTAGTTCCTTCCCTGTTGGTCAGAATCAAATCTAAAATGGCGGTTCCCCTGGTTATTTCCTTCACTTTCTGAAACAAAAATCTGTCACCACTACATTCCAAGAACCTATTGGACGTTGAACACAGATGTCTGAGTGGTTAAAGTCCCCCATTACTACCAGGCCTTGTGTTTTTGTGCAGTATTATCTATATTCCTATTAACCCCTTCATGTTGAGGATATAGAGCTTTTGCATTAATTGTTTGCTTGGAGAAGTTCTAACTTTAATACTAGAGTGAACACAACATTTACCAGGACAGATACATACTGAATTAAATAAATATGTTGTGGGAATTACCTGTGCATCAAGTGAGTAATTTTATGATTAAAATACTCTCTTCTCCTTCTTAGCGTGTGTAAGAACAGGATGTGGAATTGCACCAGTGAACAATGCCTGGGTACCTGCGCTGTTTATGGAGATGGGCATTACATCACATTTGATGACAAACGGTTTAACTTCAATGGAGACTGTGAATACACATTAGTCCAGGTACTGAGCATTTGCCGTAGCATTTCTACTTGTGGAGTCATCCATATCCTTCATATGGCAATTATCCATCTGCTAACTTCATTTCTCTCTTCAGGACCACTGTGGGGAAAACAGCATAGTCAATGGAACCTTCCGAGTTGTCACTGAAAACATCCCCTGTGGCTCCACTGGGACCACCTGCTCTAAGTCTATTAAAGTCTTCCTAGCGGTGAGTAGCTTTTTTTGGTACATTTTTGAAAAGAACAGTTTTATTGTGTATCCATTTTCAACTCAGGAGGAGCCAGAAACTTCTGAAGTGAACACTTTTCAAGGTTTTTAAAATGCAGTTTAAGCCAAAAACAAACAAACTATTTGGTAGCACTTCTAATCTTTATTTATTTGTGTATTTGTTTATTTGGTGGCAAACCTATCCTATATAATACTTGGGCCAAATTTAATTTTCCAGGGGAGTTATGTAAAATAAATAATTTTATTGCATACTCTATAGGGCCTCTATAATTGTAGGCACTCTCTCTCCTGTGATTGTCATAAACATTTTAAAATGTATGTTCTTAAAACAGTTGTACGGTCATATGATTTGAACTATATAAATTAGATTTATCTCATTTGCCTCAATAATAAATAATTACCCATGTTTGCTAGATAAATAGTATTGTTATCTTTAAAATAGAAAACATACATAGTTAGGATCATTCCCATACATTTGTTGTTGGGGGGTGTCTCCTATACTAACAAACCACACTAATTACTGAAAATCTGATTGCTAGTCATTCTTTTGATTTTTTTTTCTCCCCATTTAAGGGCTATGAGTTGATACTCAGTGAGGAACACCTTGAAGTGGTAGAAAGAGGAAATGGAATGCAAATGCCATACCAAGTCCGCTATATGGGCATGTACTTAATAATTGAGACCAGCAATGGACTGATCCTCATGTGGGATAAGAAAACCAGCATCTTCATCAAACTCAGTCCTGATTTCAAAGTAAGGTTTAAGAAGGCAGGAGTTTGCTGCCAACTATCATTGACACAAACGATGAACTATCATCCCCCTTGATGAGAAAGCAATATTGATTGAAATGAAACAGAGTATGGCTGAAAGTCTTGTGTCAAATGATAGGAAGTCTGTTTAACCATGTCTCAAAATACAGATGTTAAAGGCAATCTGTGATACTATACTAGAGTTTGTCAACATAGCTATTGACGTGTGAGAAGGGTACTATATACCATAGGAAATGGGAACTTTGTCATCCTATTTGCATACCACACCGACTTTTCCATTAGGGAAATTTATCAGGGAGTGGTTCAGCCAGCTTCAGAAATTAATGTAGAAGTATATTCTAATGCCATAAGTTCTTTAGCTAAATAGTACACCAGAATCAAATGTATTTTCCCCACAAATATGGAATGTACATTTTTTAGATTCATATATACAGCCTAGTATTTATGCCAGCCTTGCTAAATTTTACTTCCTCACTTGTCTAGGGTGACATTTTTTGTCTGGACAAGCCTAGTATTCATTTTTATCAATGTCATTAATTTTGGTAAAGAGCAAGTGAATAGATTTTGTACTTGGTGAGGGCTGCTCATTATCGTGACAGTTTTGTAAGGCTGTTTTATCTATGTATGTCTATTGTATATCTGTACAACACAAGACAAACAAAAGAATGTGCAATTAGCTAACTGTAGATTCATCATCATAACTGACCCATGATGGGGCACAATAACAACGCCATTTTCTTTATTGTTTGAGTTTTTAAATAAATTACTAGGCATATACCCCTCACACCAGCCATCAGGTCCTTTTACTGAGGAAAAAAGCAGATTTTTTTGAAAAGTATGTTATCTTAGAAAAACAAAAAGTCAGGATATTACCAAACAGTTAGAGATACCATGCAAAATAGAGAATTCCAGGGGTGCTTTTAGTCTGTGATGTTGCTGAAAACTTTCCATCATCCTTTGTGTGCGTGTGTGTGTGTGTACAGGGTCAGGTCTGCGGCCTGTGTGGGAACTACGATGGCAATGGCATTAATGACTTTACCACCAGAAGTCAGTCTGTGGTAGGAGATGTGCTGGAGTTTGGAAACAGCTGGAAAGTGTCTCTTAGTTGTCCTGATGCCAACTCTACAAAGGACCCGTGCTCTAGCAACCCTTATAGGAGGTCCTGGTCACAGAGGCAGTGCAGCATCATCAACAGTGAAGTCTTTGCTACGTGTCACTCTCAGGTATAGCAAAATTCTCCTAAATAAAGACTATGTTTTTATATTCCTCAGATGCCTGTGCACTGGACAGTGAGTTGTCAGTGCTTACACTGCAATGAATACAAGTGGTCTGTTAGTGTACATATCCTAGACAAGGGTGTGAACAAGAGCAACTGAATCCAGCCCCACACCTCAACCTTTGGGTGTTTGGAACCAGCTCTAAATTTTCAGCTAAGGCTCATCTCTAATATATACATTACATTGTTGAAGAAACCCATCCCTTAAAAGACGGGAGTCAGAGATCATTACTAACTAAATTTCTGACTATCCAGACATTTCATTTGGGCCCATTTTCTCCCTATTCCAAAAGAACTACCCCCATTGAAGGTTGTTCTCATGCATTCTGAGACAGGTGCACAATTTAACATAAGCTTCACCGTGGAATTGTCACAGATAAATTTAAGGGTGGATTATTCTACCCAACAGGAATGGGCACTGCACCTGTAGAACAATATAATGTTGTTTATTTTACAGAAAGCATTCTTGTTTTTCTTGTGTAAAACAAGGATGATCTCAAGTCAGTTTGAGTTTTAGTTTTAGTGTGGGTTAGTTAATATTTTCCTCATATGACATATACAGAATACAAGTGTAACACCAACAGACCCCCGCCATTGGCGGGTAGGAGAAAACCGGAGACTTGTGGAATTTAGGGCATGAGCCTCTACCTCATGAGCTAAAACCAACTGACTGTTAGCAAAGGCTGTAGAGCATTATTCTCTCTTTCCAAGTGGTCTCAGTGCTACTAGATGGGACAGAACCACCACACCATGAAATTGTGTAGGTTACACAAGCTCTATCCCTGAGTTAATTATTAACATGCTGGAGTAGCAGTGAGAAAGAATCAGTTTAGATGTCAGCAGACATTGCTTAAGCATATGTAAAACAATGCAGCCTGTGTTATTTGTATCTTCATTCTTTCCATAGATACAACCCCCCAATTTTCAAACATAGTTGCTTGTTTGAAGCCTGCATTTTGTTGCTTAAATCTGCAATTGTTTGCAAATCTGCTTATGTGAATGATCACATATCTGATTTAGACATACTGTTTCAGCATCCACCTGGGAAAATTAGGCCTACTTTGTCTAGTAATGCAAATACAAGAAAATGAACGTTACAGATTTCGCATTTTTGTGGCATGTTAATATTCTAGAAGCGTTACTCTGGCCAAGCAACATGACCCCGGAGAAAGTAAATCTTACGCTTCCTGTTTTCTTTGTCTAACAGGTTGAACCAACTAAATATTATGAAGCATGCCTGACTGATGCTTGTGCTTGTGACACTGGGGGAGATTGTGAATGTTTCTGTACAGCAGTAGCTGCATATGCTCAAGCATGTAATGAATTTGGTGTCTGTGTAGCCTGGAGAACTCCATCCATCTGTCGTGAGTATTAGCCCATAGCTCAATGGAGATTGAAAGAATGGTGCATCAGTTTCAAGGCAATTGTTTTGAGAATGTTATTAAATATGTTATTAAATAAATTACAACAATTTTTTCCTCAACCCTGTGTTTCATATCAAGCTGGGTTGACAATTATGTAGTTTCAACTCTTGATTCATGACTTTCAAGCCTATCCAAGTGGTATGGTAGGAGTGTAATGGACAGCCATGAAAAAACGGAGGCATTTTGTTCTGAACATGTCTGTTTTCCTATTTCCCCCCAGCTATGTTCTGTGATTATTACAATCCGGAAGGGGAATGTGAGTGGCACTACAAGCCCTGTGGAGCCCCCTGCATGAAGACCTGTAGGAATCCAAGTGGAATATGCCTACATAAGTTGCCAGGTTTAGAAGGTGAAAAGAGCTATGACACACCACATTGCTTGCTGTAGAGTGCACAACTAGCTACCATTTTTTCCCATTCAGTCATTGTTGCATCAACTTCGTCAGTCAGATACACCCCATACAATCTTATTTTCTTCAGTGGGTTGCATTGGTATAAGTGAGGACAGAGTTTGGTCCATGGGGAAAATATTTGTAGTGCTCAATCCCTGTGGGGGTCTCCTGATGGTAACAGTCTGTGCTACATGAGAGAACTGACTTAATATCTTGGTTGATAGGCTAGCATCACAGCCACATCTTAAGGGTCAGGGGAACCTTGTTTGCTAAATAACAACACTCTGCCACAAAGGAGCCATTAACAAGAAACTAGAAGCAGTAGTTTCCTTTTATTTGGAAGGACTCATTGTATTATAAGGAAGGCAAGTCAAAGGAAGTGAGCCAGGGGAAGGAGTGCAAGTTTGGAAAGCCCTTGTGCCTGAGAAATATAGCCCAAAGTAAAAAAATAAAAAGGAATTGCCATCTGCATAAAGTTCCAGTTTAAACTCTTTTTGTGTATGTGCCTCAGGCTGCTATCCAGACTGTCCCGCCAGCCAGCCATATTTCAATGAGGATGAGATGACGTGTGTTGATACCTGTGGCTGTTATGATGCTAATGGAGACTACCACAAACCAGGAGAGAGCTTCTACTCATGGGACGACTGTCAGTCCTGGTAAGATATAATGTACAGTCTGACCATGTTTAGGAGAAAACACCAAAGCAGTGCTTGAAAGTTATGTGCTGCAGCCCCACAGTGAAGCGCGTTCCAATTGCCTGTGCAGAAGCGACCCCTTATTGTCACATACGAATTTTCGTCTTACTAGTGAGCAATTTTTGATTGAATTTGTTCTCAGTATCACAGTACATTCTTCAGCTTAGTGCCCAGGGGAAAAAATATGATGTGCTTTATAACCAGGTCTGTTCTATTCTGTGCTTCTATATCAGGGTGATATTCCTATAAGGTCACTCGTCACCATGATAGAAGAGTGCAGAATAGAACAAACCCGGTTATGTAATATGTAATATAGATTTGTTTCTGCCATTTATTCTACATCCACATATAATTTAAAGTTCATAACTACAGTAATATGATCCAATATTCAGACTTTTTTCCTTTTCTAGCCTCTGGGCCAAAACTCTTTGGAAGAATGATGAGTGTGACAAGTAGCCTCCCTAAAGACTTTTTTTTGGGGGGGTAGTTTCCCATGGTCTTTGTCTTCAGTGTCACTCAGGAGCTGAGGTCTGATCTCAGGGAGATGATTGGGGAAAGAATGACAGTCAGGGGAGCTGACATGAGCTGGTTATAAAGGTTATAACTGAGCTGGTTATAAGGCATAAGAAGAGATTGGTCTAACAGTAAGGGGATGGGAAAGGAATGGACCCTCTTCTTAACCCGCCCTCTGATCCATGCTGCTCCAGTGTCAGAATTGGCTTTAGGGAGGAATAAAAAAGCAGCCTCAGAAGGACATGATTTAGGTACTGTGGAGAGGGAGCAGCACTTCCTCTTAACTCTTCAGCTTGGAAGAGGTATTTTAATCAGAGCTGACTATGAGAATGTTAGCTGGAATCTAGACAAGTACTTCTCTGAACGTCAGTCAAACCCTAATTCAGAATACCTCCGCTCTGTCTTATGATTAGTCTCTGGTATAAATTCATTGAAAATGCCATAACAGTAAAGCAAGCTCCTCACCCTTCAGGCTCACATTTCTTCCTGTTATTTCTTTCAGTACATGCACAGCGGAAGGCTTGGAGTGCCAGTTTGATGCTGAAGGTAAGTAGGCAAAGAAGATTTATGAATGAAAAATTCTTGAGCTTTTGTTTCATTTGACAGGTAACTAACAATGTCATTCCATATCTTCTGTTTTACAGCATGTTATTGCTATTATGAAGGACACAAATATAAATATAAGGATGTCATTTATAACACCACAGATGGGATTGGAGGGTGTATGAGTGCAACTTGTGACATCAATGGAACAATAACCCGAGAATTCTTTGAATGCAGTGGAATTACAACCACCACCCCATTCACATTTAGTACAGTTCTACCGACAAGTGCTGCAGGTATTTCTATGCATTTCTCAAAATATCTGAAAATATCTTTGTATACCTGGGGGTAAGGACCACTTATTCCTCTAATTGCATGTGTTTGTTCTGTAAATTGGTCAATAACAGTCAAATAACAGTCAAAAACTGGAAGCTCCCACCCCCTTGAGGAGTCTCTGTCCAGCTGGTGCAGAGAGATACAGCAGCAGCTTCTACAAATACTCTCCCTGGGTATTACCCTGGGTAACACCACTAGCAGCAGCTCCCAGATGAAAGACAGTGTGGATAGTGGACTAGTGGGCTCATGGATAGTGGATAGTGGATTGAGATAGACCTCTAGACTGGGGTGGGGGCATCTTTACAACCTCTCCCTATATATATATGGTAGACAACGAATAACAATTTTAAAATAAACTAAGCCCATTAGTGCAATCTCAAAGCTAAAGAAAATCCAGTATGAGGGAACTTTTAAGGTATTTCAGAATGTCCTTTGAGACTCTTCCTGATTGCTCAATATTTTTGTAGGCAGGCTAGTGCTTTCTTCCAAAAAGCTCATTTACTCTTGCTTTGAGTCTGCAGTGAATGCATCATGCCGACCATGCAAAAATGACAAATATATCCATAGCATCATACAGAAATATCACAAACACAACATGATGAATTCAGTGTCGGATCAAGCAGAAGCAACCATTCTGTGAGGAAGATGGTGTTTATCCAACACAAATGTCTCAATAATACCAAGATGCTATGGAAACTTATGTTAAAAAACCTGTTAGAAAAGTTCTAAATATGACTGTCCTGATTGCCATTGACCTGTTCCTTGTGTAGTCACTGTGAAATGAGTGTACCATTTTGATTGTCTAGAAATCAATTGTAAATTATTAAAAAAGAGATACTACAGTAGAAAATCAGGCCCTCTCTTCTTTACACTGTAAATAGTAGGAAAGTGCCTCTTGAAAATCATAGACACCTTCATATATTGAGATTGGATACACAGGAGATAACTTTGAATATTTTTAATTGCAAAAGCAGAAAGAAACAGACTATAATTCAGGTTAAGTTTTGAGAGTAAGTGCACTCACACAGGTGATCAAAATTCTTCTTCCAAAACACTTTGTTGGAGGGCAGAGTCCAGGATAATAAAGGTCTCCCTTGTGGCCTTAAAAGAAATTCTTTAAAACGTTAATACCCTAATCTTTCCAAATGCAGTAGTAATAACCAGACATTAGACAGCAATAATTGACAAAAATATTGAATCTGAGGACAAGCAACTACTATTTTTTCTTTCTACCACAGGAACAACAACTACACCACCAGTGACAACAGTGTGTGTTCACAACGTATGCCTTTGGTCAGAATGGTATGATACCACCTATCCAGCACAAGACTCCAAGAGTGGAGATTTTGAAACATTTGATAATCTAAAAGCTGAAGGATATAGTGTTTGCAAAATTCCAAGCGCTGTAGAATGCAGAGCACAAAACTCCCCTGGCACACCACTAAAACACCTGAACCAAAACGTGACATGTAGCAAAGACACTGGACTCATATGTCAAAATCAGGATCAGACTACATCAATCTGCCTGAACTATGAGATCAAAATATTATGTTGTACTTATGTACCATGTGAGTCTTCAACATCTACCCTGCCAGTCACAACCAGTGCATACCCAACAGCTACCTCACTTGAGTCAGAAACAGTTTCAATTCCAAATGTTTCAATAAGTACAGAAGGGACAACTGCACTCCAACTTCCCACCACTTCTTCTGTCACCAGCACAATTCTAATCCCAGTTTCCACCACGGTATCAGTCATCTCCACTTCTTCTCCTCCAAAACCAGAAACAGCAACAAGCTCAGCTTCTACACCACCACTACAAACAAGCACAATCCCACCTGTGACAGGCACGCTTCCACAACCTTCACCAGGTTCCACCCTTCCTCCTTCGGGACTAACAACCACTAAAGGTACCACACCGCTTCCTACACAGCCAATTTCACGAGGAAGCACCACCACGCTTGTACCACCAGTTTCCACTACCGTATCAGTCACCTCCACTGCTTCTCCTCCAACTCCAGGCACAGCAACAAGCTCAGCTGCTACACCACCACTACAAACAAGCACAATCCCACCTGTGACAGGCACGCGTCCACAACCTTCACCCGGTTCCACCCTTCCTCCTTCGGGACTAACAACCACTGAAGGTACCACACTGCTTCCTACACAGCCAATTTCACAAGGAAGCACCACCACGCTCGTACCACCAGTTTCCACTACCGTATCAGTCACCTCCACTGCTTCCCCTCCAACTCCAGGCACAGCAACAAGCTCAGCTGCTACACCACCACTACAAACAAGCACAATCCCACCTGTGACAGGCACGCTTCCACAACCTTCACCAGGTTCCACCCTTCCTCCTTCGGGAATAACAACCACTGAAGGTACCACACCGCTTCCTACACAGCCAATTTCACGAGGAAGCACCACCACGCTCGTACCGCCAGTTTCCACTACCGTATCAGTCACCTCCACTGGCTCTCCTCCAACTCCAGGCACAGCAACAAGCTCAGCTGGTACACCACCACTACAAACAAGCACAATCCCACCTGTGACAGGCACGCTTCCACAACCTTCACCAGGTTCCACCCTTCCTCCTTCGGGACTAACAACCACTGAAGGTACCACACCGCTTCCTACACAGCCAATTTCACGAGGAAGCACCACCACGCTCGTATCGCCAGTTTCCACTACCGTATCAGTCACCTCCACTGCTTCTCCTCCAACTCCAGGCACAGCAACAAGCTCAGCTGCTACACCATCACTACAAACAAGCACAATCCCACCTGTGACAGGCACGCTTCCACAACCTTCACCAGGTTCCACCCTTCCTCCTTCGGGACTAACAACCACTGAAGGTACCACACCGCTTCCTACACAGCCAATTTCACGAGGAAGCACCACCACGCTCGTACCGCCAGTTTCCACTACCGTATCAGTCACCTCCACTGGCTCTCCTCCAACTCCAGGCACAGCAACAAGCTCAGCTGCTACACCACCACTACAAACAAGCACAATCCCACCTGTGACAGGCACGCTTCCACAACCTTCACCAGGTTCCACCCTTCCTCCTTCGGGACTAACAACCACTGAAGGTACCACACCGCTTCCTACACAGCCAATTTCACAAGGAAGCACCACCACGCTCGTACCACCAGTTTCCACTACCGTATCAGTCACCTCCACTGCTTCTCCTCCAACTCCAGGCACAGCAACAAGCTCAGCTGGTACACCACCACTACAAACAAGCACAATCCCACCTGTGACAGGCACGCTTCCACAACCTTCACCAGGTTCCACCCTTCCTCCTTCAGGACTAACAACCACTGAAGGTACCACACTGCTTCCTACACAGCCAATTTCACAAGGAAGCACCACCACGCTCGTACCGCCAGTTTCCACTACCGTATCAGTCACCTCCACTGCTTCTCCTCCAACTCCAGGCACAGCAACAAGCTCAGCTGCTACATCACCACTACAAACAAGCAGAATCCCACCTGTGACAGGCACGCTTCCACAACCTTCACCAGGTTCCACCCTTCCTCCTTCGGGACTAACAACCACTGAAGGTACCACACCGCTTCCTACACAGCCAATTTCACGAGGAAGCACCACCACGCTCGTACCGCCAGTTTCCACTACCGTATCAGTCACCTCCACTGGCTCTCCTCCAACTCCAGGCACAGCAACAAGCTCAGCTGGTACACCACCACTACAAACAAGCACAATCCCACCTGTGACAGGCACGCTTCCACAACCTTCACCAGGTTCCACCCTTCCTCCTTCGGGAATAACAACCGCTGAAGGTACCACACCGCTTCCTACACAGCCAATTTCACGAGGAAGCACCACCACGCTCGTACCGCCAGTTTCCACTACCGTATCAGTCACCTCCACTGGCTCTCCTCCAACTCCAGGCACAGCAACAAGCTCAGCTGGTACACCACCACTACAAACAAGCACAATCCCACCTGTGACAGGCACGCTTCCACAACCTTCACCCGGTTCCACCCTTCCTCCTTCGGGACTAACAACCACTGAAGGTACCACACCGCTTCCTACACAGCCAATTTCACAAGGAAGCACCACCACGCTCGTACCACCAGTTTCCACTACCGTATCAGTCACCTCCACTGCTTCTCCTCCAACTCCAGGCACAGCAACAAGCTCAGCTGCTACACCACCACTACAAACAAGCACAATCCCACCTGTGACAGGCACGCTTCCACAACCTTCACCAGGTTCCACCCTTCCTCCTTCAGGACTAACAACCACTGAAGGTACCACACTGCTTCCTACACAGCCAATTTCACAAGGAAGCACCACCACGCTCGTACCGCCAGTTTCCACTACCGTATCAGTCACCTCCACTGCTTCTCCTCCAACTCCAGGCACAGCAACAAGCTCAGCTGCTACATCACCACTACAAACAAGCAGAATCCCACCTGTGACAGGCACGCTTCCACAACCTTCACCAGGTTCCACCCTTCCTCCTTCGGGACTAACAACCACTGAAGGTACCACACCGCTTCCTACACAGCCAATTTCACGAGGAAGCACCACCACGCTCGTACCGCCAGTTTCCACTACCGTATCAGTCACCTCCACTGGCTCTCCTCCAACTCCAGGCACAGCAACAAGCTCAGCTGGTACACCACCACTACAAACAAGCACAATCCCACCTGTGACAGGCACGCTTCCACAACCTTCACCAGGTTCCACCCTTCCTCCTTCGGGAATAACAACCGCTGAAGGTACCACACCGCTTCCTACACAGCCAATTTCACGAGGAAGCACCACCACGCTCGTACCGCCAGTTTCCACTACCGTATCAGTCACCTCCACTGGCTCTCCTCCAACTCCAGGCACAGCAACAAGCTCAGCTGGTACACCACCACTACAAACAAGCACAATCCCACCTGTGACAGGCACGCTTCCACAACCTTCACCCGGTTCCACCCTTCCTCCTTCGGGACTAACAACCACTGAAGGTACCACACCGCTTCCTACACAGCCAATTTCACAAGGAAGCACCACCACGCTCGTACCACCAGTTTCCACTACCGTATCAGTCACCTCCACTGCTTCTCCTCCAACTCCAGGCACAGCAACAAGCTCAGCTGCTACACCACCACTACAAACAAGCACAATCCCACCTGTGACAGGCACTCTTCCACAACCTTCACCAGGTTCCACCCTTCCTCCTTCGGGACTAACAACCACTGAAGGTACCACACCGCTTCCTACACAGCCAATTTCACGAGGAAGCACCACCACGCTCGTATCGCCAGTTTCCACTACCGTATCAGTCACCTCCACTGGCTCTCCTCCAACTCCAGGCACAGCAACAAGCTCAGCTGCTACACCACCACTACAAACAAGCAGAATCCCACCTGTGACAGGCACGCTTCCACAACCTTCACCAGGTTCCACCCTTCCTCCTTCGGGAATAACAACCACTGAAGGTACCACACCGCTTCCTACACAGCCAATTTCACGAGGAAGCACCACCACGCTTATACCGCCAGTTTCCACTACCGTATCAGTCACCTCCACTGCTTCCCCTCCAACTCCAGGCACAGCAACCAGCTCAGCTGGTACACCACCACTACAAACAAGCACAATCCCACCTGTGACAGGCACGCTTCCACAACCTTCACCAGGTTCCACCCTTCCTCCTTCGGAACTAACAACCATCGAAGGTACCACACCGCTTCCTACACAGCCAATTTCACAAGGAAGCACCACCACGCTCGTACCACCAGTTTCCACTACCGTATCAGTCACCTCCACTGCTTCTCCTCCAACTCCAGGCACAGCAACAAGCTCAGCTGCTACACCACCACTACAAACAAGCACAATCCCACCTGTGACAGGCACGCTTCCACAACCTTCACCCGGTTCCACCCTTCCTCCTTTGGGACTAACAACCACTGAAGGTACCACACCGCTTCCTACACAGCCAATTTCACGAGGAAGCACCACCACGCTTGTACCGCCAGTTTCCACTACCGTATCAGTCACCTCCACTGCTTCTCCTCCAACTCCAGGCACAGCAACAACCTCAGCTGCTACACCACCACTACAAACAAGCACAATCCCACCTGTGACAGGCACGCTTCCACAACCTTCACCCGGTTCCACCCTTCCTCCTTCGGGACTAACAACCACTGAAGGTACCACACCGCTTCCTACACAGCCAATTTCACGAGGAAGCACCACCACGCTCGTACCGCCAGTTTCCACTACCGTATCAGTCACCTCCACTGGCTCTCCTCCAACTCCAGGCACAGCAACAAGCTCAGCTGCTACACCACCACTACAAACAAGCAGAATCCCACCTGTGACAGGCACGCTTCCACAACCTTCACCAGGTTCCACCCTTCCTCCTTCGGGAATAACAACCACTGAAGGTACCACACCGCTTCCTACACAGCCAATTTCACGAGGAAGCACCACCACGCTCGTACCGCCAGTTTCCACTACCGTATCAGTCACCTCCACTGGCTCTCCTCCAACTCCAGGCACAGCAACAAGCTCAGCTGCTACACCACCACTACAAACAAGCACAATCCCACCTGTGACAGGCACGCTTCCACAACCTTCACCAGGTTCCACCCTTCCTCCTTCGGGACTAACAATCACTGAAGGTACCACACCGCTTCCTACACAGCCAATTTCACGAGGAAGCACCACCACGCTCGTACCACCAGTTTCCACTACCGTATCAGTCACCTCCACTGTTTCTCCTCCAACTCCAGGCACAGCAACAAGCTCAGCTGGTACACCACCACTACAAACAAGCAGAATCCCACCTGTGACAGGCACGCTTCCACAACCTTCACCAGGTTCCACCCTTCCTCCTTCGGGACTAACAACCACTGAAGGTACCACACCGCTTCCTACACAGCCAATTTCACGAGGAAGCACCACCACGCTCGTATCGCCAGTTTCCACTACCGTATCAGTCACCTCCACTGGCTCTCCTCCAACTCCAGGCACAGCAACAAGCTCAGCTGCTACACCACCACTACAAACAAGCAGAATCCCACCTGTGACAGGCACGCTTCCACAACCTTCACCAGGTTCCAACCTTCCTCCTTCGGGACTAACAACCACTGAAGGTACCACACCGCTTCCTACACAGCCAATTTCACGAGGAAGCACCACCACGCTCGTACCGCCAGTTTCCACTACCGTATCAGTCACCTCCACTGGCTCTCCTCCAACTCCAGGCACAGCAACAAGCTCAGCTGCTACACCACCACTACAAACAAGCACAATCCCACCTGTGACAGGCACGCTTCCACAACCTTCACCAGGTTCCACCCTTCCTCCTTCGGGACTAACAACCACTGAAGGTACCACACCGCTTCCTACACAGCCAATTTCACAAGGAAGCACCACCACGCTCGTACCACCAGTTTCCACTACCGTATCAGTCACCTCCACTGCTTCTCCTCCAACTCCAGGCACAGCAACAAGCTCAGCTGGTACACCACCACTACAAACAAGCACAATCCCACCTGTGACAGGCACGCTTCCACAACCTTCACCAGGTTCCACCCTTCCTCCTTCGGGACTAACAACCACTGAAGGTACCACACTGCTTCCTACACAGCCAATTTCACAAGGAAGCACCACCACGCTCGTACCGCCAGTTTCCACTACCGTATCAGTCACCTCCACTGCTTCTCCTCCAACTCCAGGCACAGCAACAAGCTCAGCTGCTACATCACCACTACAAACAAGCAGAATCCCACCTGTGACAGGCACGCTTCCACAACCTTCACCAGGTTCCACCCTTCCTCCTTCGGGACTAACAACCACTGAAGGTACCACACCGCTTCCTACACAGCCAATTTCACGAGGAAGCACCACCACGCTCGTACCACCAGTTTCCACTACCGTATCAGTCACCTCCACTGCTTCTCCTCCAACTCCAGGCACAGCAACAAGCTCAGCTGCTACACCACCACTACAAACAAGCACAATCCCACCTGTGACAGGCACGCTTCCACAACCTTCACCAGGTTCCACCCTTCCTCCTTCGGGAATAACAACCGCTGAAGGTACCACACCGCTTCCTACACAGCCAATTTCACGAGGAAGCACCACCACGCTCGTACCGCCAGTTTCCACTACCGTATCAGTCACCTCCACTGGCTCTCCTCCAACTCCAGGCACAGCAACAAGCTCAGCTGGTACACCACCACTACAAACAAGCACAATCCCACCTGTGACAGGCACGCTACCACAACCTTCACCCGGTTCCACCCTTCCTCCTTCGGGACTAACAACCACTGAAGGTACCACACCGCTTCCTACACAGCCAATTTCACAAGGAAGCACCACCACGCTCGTATCGCCAGTTTCCACTACCGTATCAGTCACCTCCACTGCTTCTCCTCCAACTCCAGGCACAGCAACAAGCTCAGCTGCTACACCACCACTACAAACAAGCACAATCCCACCTGTGACAGGCACTCTTCCACAACCTTCACCAGGTTCCACCCTTCCTCCTTCGGGACTAACAACCACTGAAGGTACCACACCGCTTCCTACACAGCCAATTTCACGAGGAAGCACCACCACGCTCGTACCGCCAGTTTCCACTACCGTATCAGTCACCTCCACTGGCTCTCCTCCAACTCCAGGCACAGCAACAAGCTCAGCTGCTACACCACCACTACAAACAAGCACAATCCCACCTGTGACAGGCACGCTTCCACAACCTTCACCAGGTTCCACCCTTCCTCCTTCGGGACTAACAACCACTGAAGGTACCACACCGCTTCCTACACAGCCAATTTCACAAGGAAGCACCACCACACTCGTACCACCAGTTTCCACTACCGTATCAGTCACCTCCACTGCTTCTCCTCCAACTCCAGGCACAGCAACAAGCTCAGCTGGTACACCACCACTACAAACAAGCACAATCCCACCTGTGACAGGCACGCTTCCACAACCTTCACCAGGTTCCACCCTTCCTCCTTCGGGAATAACAACCGCTGAAGGTACCACACCGCTTCCTACACAGCCAATTTCACAAGGAAGCACCACCACGCTCGTACCGCCAGTTTCCACTACCGTCTCAGTTACCTCCACTGCTTCTCCTCCAACTCCAGGCACAGCAACAAGCTCAGCTGCTACATCACCACTACAAACAAGCAGAATCCCACCTGTGACAGGCACGCTTCCACAACCTTCACCAGGTTCCACCCTTCCTCCTTCGGGACTAACAACCACTGAAGGTACCACACCGCTTCCTACACAGCCAATTTCACGAGGAAGCACCACCACGCTCGTACCGCCAGTTTCCACTACCGTATCAGTCACCTCCACTGGCTCTCCTCCAACTCCAGGCACAGCAACAAGCTCAGCTGGTACACCACCACTACAAACAAGCACAATCCCACCTGTGACAGGCACGCTTCCACAACCTTCACCAGGTTCCACCCTTCCTCCTTCGGGAATAACAACCGCTGAAGGTACCACACCGCTTCCTACACAGCCAATTTCACGAGGAAGCACCACCACGCTCGTACCGCCAGTTTCCACTACCGTATCAGTCACCTCCACTGGCTCTCCTCCAACTCCAGGCACAGCAACAAGCTCAGCTGGTACACCACCACTACAAACAAGCACAATCCCACCTGTGACAGGCACGCTTCCACAACCTTCACCCGGTTCCACCCTTCCTCCTTCGGGACTAACAACCACTGAAGGTACCACACCGCTTCCTACACAGCCAATTTCACAAGGAAGCACCACCACGCTCGTACCACCAGTTTCCACTACCGTATCAGTCACCTCCACTGCTTCTCCTCCAACTCCAGGCACAGCAACAAGCTCAGCTGCTACACCACCACTACAAACAAGCACAATCCCACCTGTGACAGGCACTCTTCCACAACCTTCACCAGGTTCCACCCTTCCTCCTTCGGGACTAACAACCACTGAAGGTACCACACCGCTTCCTACACAGCCAATTTCACGAGGAAGCACCACCACGCTCGTACCGCCAGTTTCCACTACCGTATCAGTCACCTCCACTGGCTCTCCTCCAACTCCAGGCACAGCAACAAGCTCAGCTGCTACACCACCACTACAAACAAGCACAATCCCACCTGTGACAGGCACGCTTCCACAACCTTCACCAGGTTCCACCCTTCCTCCTTCGGGACTAACAACCACTGAAGGTACCACACCGCTTCCTACACAGCCAATTTCACAAGGAAGCACCACCACGCTCGTACCACCAGTTTCCACTACCGTATCAGTCACCTCCACTGCTTCTCCTCCAACTCCAGGCACAGCAACAAGCTCAGCTGGTACACCACCACTACAAACAAGCACAATCCCACCTGTGACAGGCACGCTTCCACAACCTTCACCAGGTTCCACCCTTCCTCCTTCGGGACTAACAACCACTGAAGGTACCACACTGCTTCCTACACAGCCAATTTCACAAGGAAGCACCACCACGCTCGTACCGCCAGTTTCCACTACCGTATCAGTCACCTCCACTGCTTCTCCTCCAACTCCAGGCACAGCAACAAGCTCAGCTGCTACATCACCACTACAAACAAGCAGAATCCCACCTGTGACAGGCACGCTTCCACAACCTTCACCAGGTTCCACCCTTCCTCCTTCGGGACTAACAACCACTGAAGGTACCACACCGCTTCCTACACAGCCAATTTCACAACGAAGCACCACCATGCTTGTACCACCAGTTTCCACTACCGTATCAGTCACCTCCACTGGCTCTCCTCCAACTCCAGGCACAGCAACAAGCTCAGCTGGTACACCACCACTACAAACAAGCACAATCCCACCTGTGACAGGCACGCTTCCACAACCTTCACCAGGTTCCACCCTTCCTCCTTCGGGAATAACAACCGCTGAAGGTACCACACCGCTTCCTACACAGCCAATTTCACGAGGAAGCACCACCACGCTCGTACCGCCAGTTTCCACTACCGTATCAGTCACCTCCACTGGCTCTCCTCCAACTCCAGGCACAGCAACAAGCTCAGCTGGTACACCACCACTACAAACAAGCACAATCCCACCTGTGACAGGCACGCTTCCACAACCTTCACCCGGTTCCACCCTTCCTCCTTCGGGACTAACAACCACTGAAGGTACCACACCGCTTCCTACACAGCCAATTTCACAAGGAAGCACCACCACGCTCGTACCACCAGTTTCCACTACCGTATCAGTCACCTCCACTGCTTCTCCTCCAACTCCAGGCACAGCAACAAGCTCAGCTGCTACACCACCACTACAAACAAGCACAATCCCACCTGTGACAGGCACTCTTCCACAACCTTCACCAGGTTCCACCCTTCCTCCTTCGGGACTAACAACCACTGAAGGTACCACACCGCTTCCTACACAGCCAATTTCACGAGGAAGCACCACCACGCTCGTATCGCCAGTTTCCACTACCGTATCAGTCACCTCCACTGGCTCTCCTCCAACTCCAGGCACAGCAACAAGCTCAGCTGCTACACCACCACTACAAACAAGCAGAATCCCACCTGTGACAGGCACGCTTCCACAACCTTCACCAGGTTCCACCCTTCCTCCTTCGGGAATAACAACCACTGAAGGTACCACACCGCTTCCTACACAGCCAATTTCACGAGGAAGCACCACCACGCTTATACCGCCAGTTTCCACTACCGTATCAGTCACCTCCACTGCTTCCCCTCCAACTCCAGGCACAGCAACCAGCTCAGCTGGTACACCACCACTACAAACAAGCACAATCCCACCTGTGACAGGCACGCTTCCACAACCTTCACCAGGTTCCACCCTTCCTCCTTCGGGACTAACAACCATCGAAGGTACCACACCGCTTCCTACACAGCCAATTTCACAAGGAAGCACCACCACGCTCGTACCACCAGTTTCCACTACCGTATCAGTCACCTCCACTGCTTCTCCTCCAACTCCAGGCACAGCAACAAGCTCAGCTGCTACACCACCACTACAAACAAGCACAATCCCACCTGTGACAGGCACGCTTCCACAACCTTCACCAGGTTCCACCCTTCCTCCTTCGGGACTAACAACCATCGAAGGTACCACACCGCTTCCTACACAGCCAATTTCACAAGGAAGCACCACCACGCTCGTACCACCAGTTTCCACTACCGTATCAGTCACCTCCACTGGCTCTCCTCCAACTCCAGGCACAGCAACAAGCTCAGCTGCTACACCACCACTACAAACAAGCACAATCCCACCTGTGACAGGCACGCTTCCACAACCTTCACCCGGTTCCACCCTTCCTCCTTCGGGACTAACAACCACTGAAGGTACCACACCGCTTCCTACACAGCCAATTTCACGAGGAAGCACCACCACGCTCGTACCGCCAGTTTCCACTACCGTATCAGTCACCTCCACTGGCTCTCCTCCAACTCCAGGCACAGCAACAAGCTCAGCTGCTACACCACCACTACAAACAAGCACAATCCCACCTGTGACAGGCACGCTTCCACAACCTTCACCAGGTTCCACCCTTCCTCCTTCGGGACTAACAACCACTGAAGGTACCACACCGCTTCCTACACAGCCAATTTCACAAGGAAGCACCACCACGCTTGTACCGCCAGTTTCCACTACCGTATCAGTCACCTCCACTGGCTCTCCTCCAACTCCAGGCACAGCAACAAGCTCAGCTGCTACACCACCACTACAAACAAGCACAATCCCACCTGTGACAGGCACGCTTCCACAACCTTCACCAGGTTCCACCCTTCCTCCTTCGGGACTAACAACCACTGAAGGTACCACGGGTGAAGGATCTACTCTTACTGGAAGTACTATGCTTCTTTCCACAAGCCCATTTCAGCCAACATCACAGGGAAGCACCTCCACACTTTTATCTCAGCTTTCTACTACTGTTGCAGTCTCACCATCTTTAAGCATTAGAACCCCTGCAACGTCTGCAATTTCAAGTCTTACTTCTTCAATATCTGCAGCAACAGAAGGGCCTTACATTACAGCCTTCACAGCAACTGCAAAAATTACATCTTTCACTTCAAGCACAATGACACCATGTTTTTGCAATATTTCAGATGATTTCTTTTCTCCCGGTGAGTTTCTTGTTTCATACTTTTAAACACTGAGATACAATCCTAGCATTCACTCTTTTTAAATTATATTTTACTATACAGTGTAACTTAAAATTCAGAATTGTTTCTTTATATAAAAATATGATGAATGCATAGAAGTTAAAACATTCTAATATTTTTGGTTTGAGTTTTTGCTGAACATTTTGCTCACCCATTTTATTTCATTTGTATTATTATTTTTGTTTCATAGGTGACGTTATATACAACAGAACAGATAGCACTGGTTGTAGTTTCTATGCACTATGCAGTAAAAGATGCAACATTGAACGATTCCAGGGGCCATGTCCTACTACAACTCCTGTTTCATTTATCCCATCATCTACAATACCAAGCTTATCAACAGCTATATCTTCTTCAGTGCCAGCAACTCCAGAAACATCTAAACCTACTCCAGTATCAGGCTGCCCTGATGCTGACCCACCAAGAAAGGTAATCCAATTATCTATTTTGTTTTTCTACATCACCACCATTCCCAAAATTGACCCAAATTCTGCCATCAGATAGACCCACATCCAACTTTCATTAATTTTACTGGGAGTTGCTCATGTATTTGTCCAGGTAGGATTTGATTATTTGAAAATAATCTAGCACAATGTAATTTTTTGTGAACTTGTGCTGTCAACTTTTCCTGTTTGCAAATGGTACCTACAGACTGAATTGCAATTTTCACTAATTTGTTCAATATTCAGAATTTCTCAATATTTTATGCAAATAAATTTCATCCTAAAGGTTGTTTACACAGTGTTCCTTACAAGTGTTCCTTTTTATAGTTGATATTCAAGCTGCATGAGTGATCACTGAAGTCATATAGCATAGTTGTCATTCCGTAACTGAATGACCTAATTTTTATACTGCTACCCTGTTCACTCAATGTGTGCTTCTTTTTTGGGTGAAGCAAAAGTCTATTATGGAAGTCAACAAAATGTCCATGAATAACTTTTTCTCAATAGTCATTCTGCACTAAATCCAGACATGTAAGGGCAGTCACTCATAGTCAGCTTCTTCTTCAGATAAGTGACCAACTGTCTTTGAATTCCATCCTTGCTTGTCACCCATAGACAATCTTACTTAAGACAACCTGAATCCCAAAGATAGACATCGAAATTCTGCCTCAACCTAAGCCAGCTGTACCAGAATTTCCTTCTTTCTTTTAGATGAATGAATCCTGGATGTTCAACAATTGCACCATGGCAACTTGTGAGGGAGACAACAGAATTGTTCTAGCACTTCCTCCAGCTGTAAAGATGATTACGTGTGCAAATGAACTCCCACCAATAAAAGTCTATGATGAGGATGGCTGCAACTACCACTATGAGTGTGACTGTAAGGGAACCAAGAAACAAGCAAAGCACTAATAATGCACAATATACTTTAGTATTGCAGAAAAAAGAGGTTGCAAAATGTCTTGATTCATGTAGTGTTGTACTATTGTGGGCTTTACCCACCAAATTGTAGTTTACAAATTTAGAATTTTTGTTACGATGAGTCAATGCTTTAGGCACTCTATTTTTCTTAGAAAATAGAAACAGGCTAAAATATTTGAATTACAAGAATATATCATTAAATTATAGATTTTTCTATCTAGTTTGGTATTTATTATACATCCATTGTAATAGCATCTGACTTTAAAGCCTGGTCTACACTGGGTGGAGGGATCGATCTAAGGGTAAGTCAGTCTTCACTACCCATCAGATCGGCCAACAGTGCCCCCGTCGACTCTGGAACTCCAGCTCGCCAAGAGGCACAAGCTGGAGTTGACGGGGGAGCCTGCTGCCGACTACCGCCACCATGAGGACGGCATGTAAATAGCCCAAAGATACACCGACTTTACATACATTATTCACGTAGCTGAAGTTGCGTATCTTCAGTCGATCCCTTCCCCTGCTGTAGACCAGCCCTAATTTACACAACTTCAGCTACGTGAATAACACAGTGGAAGTCAACACATGACTAACATAACTGAAGTCAAAGTACTTAGACCTACTCATCGCAGTGTCTTCACAGCAGTGAGTCGACTGCTGCCACTCCCCATCGACTCTCACAGTGGTGGAGTATAGGAGTCAACAAGAGACTGCTTGGGGGGTCGATTTATTGCATCTAGACCAGATGCAATAAATCAACCCACACTGGATCAATTACTGCCTGCTGATCTGGCGGGTAGTATAGACATACCCTAACTGAGAATTTAATAAGCTATATCATCAGCTAAAATAAAGCTAAATATATGGACAGAAAAACAGACAGGGATACTTAACGCCAGCTAAATTCTGCTTCTAGAATCTTTATTTTTATGGATGCCATACAAGCGAGAAAGATTGTAATTTAAATATGATATACCATCTTCAGTTTCAGTAGCAGTAACCAAACTTTCTTTGACTGGTAGATTAAAGAAAGTAGCTATTTTTAGCTTTTGATTATAAACACGTATTTTTCTTTTCTTTTCTTCCTGACAGGTGTTTGCAGCGGCTGGAGCAATTCTCATTACTTGACTTTTGATGGAACTCACTACACATTCCATGACAACTGCACATATGTGCTGATGAAACAGATTGTGCCCAAATACAATTTCAGCATCCTTGTTGACAACGACTTCTGTGATGTGGCTGATGGACTCCCCTGCCCTAGATCTATCATTGTGAATTACAACTCCATGAAAATAGTGCTGAGCAGTCAGATACACCAAGGAGAGAGAAATAACAAGGTAAACCTTAATGGATTTTCACGTTTTATAAATTGCTTCAATAAAAACATTTTAATAAAAAGAGAAGGTATTTTAATAACACTGTATCAAAACAGCTGAAGATTATAAACATATTAGATATGTGGTAATTATATTTAATTCCATAAGAACTCTGCTGTGTGTGTGTGTGAGATTGATTATTTTGTAATCTCTCTCTCTCATGCCTTTTTTCCATGAGGAACATAATGGAGATTTTCAGATCTATAGAGAGGAACTCTTCTCTTTCTTAACTCTTAACACTGCCATCATGCGTTCAAAGACTTGTCTCCCTGCCTAAGACATAAAATAAACCTGTGCTTTAGCTGCTTTTATTTTGTTGGGTTTTAGATTCTTGTCAACAATGAGCTAATCAGTGGAGGCTTCAGCAGAGATGGCATTTCAGTTGCCAGTGGCGGAACAGACATGGCTGTTGAAATTCCGAACATTAAGTCTTACATCTCCTTCAATGGACTTACCTTCACCGTGAAAATGCCATTCAGTGTGTTTGGACACAACACTGAAGGCCAGTGTGGTAAGCAGAGTGGTTTAAGCCCCTCTTTTCAATAAGGCAATTCTCAGGAGACTGTTTTCCTCATTTATGCCACGGTAAAGTGCACTTTAGCTGATCATTTAAATTTCTAGATGCTACAGCAGATTAAGTAAAATAACCATAAACAGATTAGGGGATTATATCACTTTTTCCACTCTCAGCATCACCTCAAAATGCAATTTACATTAACAGGACTATTTCTAATTTCAGTCTTTCATTAAGTGTTAGGACCAAGTAACATTGGTGGTATCATGGTGACCTGAAAATCAGGTAACCAGCCCTTGAGTGTGTTTGTTACAATTAGAGTGGACATTCCCTCTTGTACTTACCATGCCATGCTGAGTTGCTCTCTTGCAAGTGCTTTAATAGCCTTCAGACTTGGTTCTATCTGTTTTCTTCTAGGCACATGTTCAAATGACAAAGTGGACGAATGCCTCATGCCAAGTGGTGAAGTAATTTCCTCTTGTTCAGAAATGGCTGCCGCCTGGCAGGTCCAGGATGCAAATAAGCCCAATTGTGAAGGGCCCCCGGTACCAACTGTCATGCCAACTCCACCGGTGCTATGCAATGTTACTTCTTCTCTTTGTGAGCTGATTTTGAGCGAGTAAGTTAAATTCAGGCTTAGGATACATTTGAATCTTGTGCACTGAAAAGCAAAAAAGTGTTTGGGAAGCCTTAAGAATGGTCTTTGAAGTGGCCTTTAGAAACAGAAATATACACTGTATTATTGATTGTCATAACAGCAAAGTAGTCTTGATTTGTTTTTTAAGAATACAGAATAGTTGTGTAGTGTTGTTGTTGCTGTTACCAAAGCCCCTTCTCTGGGCACCATTTTGGTCTCTTTTAAAATTATGCTATCTAGAAACTCAGGTTGCCCTTGAAGAATTCTCATTAAATATAAACTGTCTCTCACCAATTGCTGTTATTATATTGTCAATAAAACACCCACCTGGGACTAATATTGTATTTTAACCCTAAAAGACTATCTAGTTCATTACCCTTTAATTATTTCACTCTGGTAAGTCTAGATTTTCATAGTGATTGTGCACCACAGCTCAAACGTCTCTTCGATTGTATTTCAAGTCTCTTTGCAGAGTGTCATAAGATTCTGATGCCCACCATATTCTATGAGAGTTGCATCGCCACTTCATGCCACTTTACCAATGAATCTATACCATGCCTCAGCTTGGAAACGTATGCCTCCCTCTGCTCTGCTAACGGTGTCTGTGTCGACTGGAGAAGCAAGACCCAAGGACAATGCCGTAAGCAGCATTAAGAAATACTTTGCCTTGGATCTATGACGCGCTTATTACAAACTTATTCTGAAAATGTAAACTTCTTCCATTATTTTGGGGGTGGAGGATAGATACGTATATCTAAATTTTAATTTCATTCATGTGGAGATGGGTGAGCTAGTTCCGATAAAATATAAACAACACTCAACCATTGCCGCTCTCAAAGTCAACCAAAGCCCCATCTTTTGTGAGGTTCAAAATCATTCAGTAGCCATTACAATATTTTACATCGGGGTCGGCAACCTTTCCAAAGTGGTGTGCCGAGTCTTCTTTTATTCACTCTAATTTAAGGTTTCACGTGCCAGTAATACATTTTAATGTTTTTAGAAGTTCTCTTTCTATAAGCCTATACTATAGAACTAAGCTATTGTTGTAGGTAAGGTAAATAAGGCTTTAAAAGTATTTAAGAAAATTAAATTAAAATGCAGAGCCTCCCAGATCAGTGGCCAGGACCCGGGCAGTGTGAGTTCCACTGACAATCAGCTCGTGTGCCACCTTTGGCACGCGTGCCATAGGTTGCCTATTCGTTTTAGATATTTGTGCTTTTGTATTTCCTGATCCAAAGAGTTTATGAAGTGAGAGCACCAATGCTTGTTACCCCTCTACGTACATAAAATTAAAAGCAATTGGAAAGCATCATCTCTGCATCTTTACCTTCACTCAATGTTTCATTTTCATATTAATTTTATTATTGTTCCCACACAGCATACAACTGTCCTAAAGGCAAGGTGTACGATGTATGTGGCCCTCTTAATCCTGTCACCTGTAATTCTGGGTAAGGCTAAACAAAATAATTAGCTTTAGATTAGTGTAATGTCACTGTGTACAACTCTGTCTATCTTTGGATGGGAGACCTCTTAGTAAATACCAACTGCTTGAGGACAGGGTGGAATTGATGATTGAGTAACTCCTCTGAGTGGTGACAGGGGACCAGATGTTGTTACTAGAGATGCCATATTTTATTTGTGGCATTAAAACTGAAATTATGACTCCTTCGATTATTAAAAATCCCATGGCACTTTTCATGAGTAGGAAGGCAAGTATTTAGGGCCTAGCCAATTTCCTCTTTGGATAATTACATTGTGCTACCTAAATTCCCCTCCAATTTCAAATGGATGCTGTATTTTCACTTCCTGCTATTTTCTAAACAAACAAACAAACAAAAACCTGTATAACATTGCTGTGAGATGCTAGGTAGATGTAGTGCTCCACATCAGAGTTGAATAAATTTTTGTGATGATAAAATGATTCACGTACATAGATAGTTTCTGATTGTTTACAAAGTGTTTGGTAATATTTGAGGATAAGGATTACCATGCAGTGTATAAATGTAAGTTTTTTAAATATATAAAGTAAACCTTACCTGATTGTTTGGATAAATTCTTCTTTATGCCTCAATTATGTTAGTGTTGTAAAAAGTTATTGATCAGATAATGCTGGGAAAATGTACTTTAATATCCACTCCTTTCTTCCTTGTAGAACTGTTAACCATGCAAGTGAACATGTTACTGAAGGATGCTTCTGCCCTGGGGATATGATTCTCTTCAATTCATACACTGATGTCTGTGTGTCAGAATGCGGTAAGTTTGGGGGAACGGGAAGGAGAACGGGGGATGTAAATAACATGAATGTTAGTGTTGATGAACGAAAGATGGACAGGACACCCTAGTTCTAGGTATAGCATGAAAAGATGCTATGAAAGCTTCTATTATACAGCTCTGCTCACGGACTTTAATCCCACTCAACTTTACCAATTGCCATTCTAGTTCTTGAATATCCAAATTCCGCTAGCTGAACCAGTCTGACAGGTAATTTTGTAATTTTGACAAATTCACACTATGGACTAAAACTACCAATTGTGTTTCACTTGTAATATATCCCATTTAAAGCCTGATCCCTCATAGTTTAAGATTAGCATATTAAACGCATTACTTTAGCCTCCTCCCCATTTCATATTACATTCCTAGAACTTAGTGAACCTGCATAATATGTATACACTGCCAGTGAAATGCCCCTTAGTCTGTTTTCAGACTCATCTTAATAGCAGCTTTTAGTGTTGCACTATCATCATCGAGTAAATACAGCAGCCACTTAACATGTGAGTGCTGAGTGCCAAAACTGCCTTCACCTCCAGCATGGCTAGTTATTTCCATTTCTTTTTAAAAGTGACTGGTAAATGGCACTACCAGCTGTGTCTACTTATTGAGAAAAATGGGTCTGAGCAGACTCTTGAGACAAGACGAAGGTTTAAATGTAAATCCTTCGTGGATAAAGTGTGTAGCAATAATAGCTGAAAAGTGCCTTTACAAACCCTTAATTAAAAGGGTAGGCGAGATGCATTTGTACATCACATGGATCATCAGAAGGGCATCAGTGTTAATCTTTAACCTTTCATCCCCTCAGCTTGTGTGGGACCAGATGGAATGCCCAAACCGGTGAGTATTTCCCTCAGGACTTTCTCCAAGGCACCTTTCCCAGAAATATCTCCCAAATACAGCTGTTTCCAGGATTTCAGCATAGTGTTGCATTTTCCCACCTCTTAGCTCTCATTTTGTTATGAGACGTGCAAGGCTGTGGCAGGTTAAATTCTTAACAGAAATAAAATGGAAGGAAATGATGGTAAGGGCTTGATTACAGCCAATACATTTTGTATTCTGTTGACAACTGCACCCAGTTTTTTTAAAAAAATTACATTGTAAAACCCCCCAAAAGAAGTAATATGAATTGTGTGTAACAGCTTCAAATTGCACAATGGTGTGTCTATATTGTTTCAGATAAATTGCTAGTACTTCAATCCCAGTGATGTATGAGTCCATGGCCAAGTATTGGAAATTGTATTTATTTATAGGTCTCCTAACTTGGGAAATTGAAAGCAGCCAGTCTGAAGATTTTCAGCCTGCTCTTTGGGCCAGATTCAGACCCAATGAAGTCAGTGGGTTTGGGATCAGGCCCCAAGAACTGTCTATCTTACTGTCTGCTTTGAGGCCTTCATCCAAGTTAACCCTGAAAAAATACCTATGATCATGAGCATTGGAGAACAGTTAAGATAAAATATTTTTATATTTTTACAGCCTGGAGCCACTTGGAAGAGTAACTGCCAGGAGTGTGTCTGTGACCCATTCTCTGTTACTGTACAATGTAAGTCACTTACATGTCAGACACCTGAGACCCCGGTATGTGAGAAAGAAGGATTCATACCTGTTCCAATGTTGACACCAGAAGACCCATGCTGTCCTGAAATGGAATGCAGTAAGTACCGGCTACTATCTTTTATAGCCAGCTCAAAAAAATATAGTGGGACAAATATTGTCCTCGGTTACAGCTGCACATTTTCACTGGCTAATCTATTCTAGGTAAGGTTTTCATATAGCAGCTATCACTGCAATATCTATGGGCTCTTAACATTAAGTGTTAATCCTTGATTGATTCATAACTGTCCATAGGTACCAAAAGTTGATTTCTGAGTTACAGTTAGATGTACATTTTTAGTTGGTAAAAAAAAAAATCTTGGTGTGTGTATGTTGCAGAAGAGGGGGAGACGAGAGGTAAAAAGCTTTTCTTAGTCTTAAAGTAGCTGATAAATTAGCTCCATATTTGTGGGTTATATAGTGTTTCTTTATGCACAGATTTTATGTTGCAGAATGACAATCAATATTAACTTAAGTAGAGCTAAACAATCACAGATGAACAAACACTAAAGCACGAGCCAGTAGCTGTATGTGATATAGTGCTAGCTGTTCAGAGGTATTTTTTATTACTGATATAGTGAAGCCAAAAGGGAGAATGTGCCCACAGTTTATTAGTCTGGATCCAAACAAATGAGCAGTGGAGGGCTAAGCGTGAGGTGGTCCTGTGAAAAACATGAAGGGGATGTGAGATACTACCAAATGATTTGATTATGATGGCGTGGCATATATATATTTCCTATGAGGATCAGCTGTCCATCTAGGCCACGGGGAGACAGGTTGCAGAGGACTCAAGAGTGCAATAGAGATGCCTTTTGAATTTATCACACTGCTGTGGTTATAGAATAAGAGATGAATTGCTTTAACTTGAGGAGGAGCTTGATAGCAGTAGGGAAAGAGAGGGCTTTCTCAAGCTCCCATTCTAGTTCAAGGCCATTTATCCTCTTAAATCTTCTCTCTCCCTTCAGGGATACATTCCCTCCAACTTCAGCCATATTCTAGAATGTAACTTGAGCTTTGTGCACATCAAGGTTTTAAAAGAAGTTATCAATAATCTGTCTGTACCAGAAGCTAGGAATGGGCAACAGAGGATGGATCACTTGATTAGCTCTTCTGCTCATTCCCTCTGGAGCACCTGGCATCGGTCACTGTCAGAAGACAGCATGCTGGCCCAGATGGACCTCTGGTCTGACCCACTGTGGCAGTTCTTAGGTTCTGTGCCCTTCATGTTAGGCTCTCCACATGTTCATGGAGCCTAAGCACTAATTACTTCTAAGCAGGAAAACAAAGAATCCTATTGCTAGCTTTATCCCATAACACACTTTCTCTTCTGTCTTATTCCACAGGATGCAATACAAGCACCTGCTCCCAGGCCAAGACGACTTGTGAGCCAGGGTATCACATAGCCACAATCTTTTCAGAAGGAGACTGCTGTGTCGGTTATACATGTGGTAAGTCCATGTGCTTCTTCTAACCTCTGGGTTATAAAAGGCTCGTTTCAATTTCAAAGGAGATATGGATTAAAAAATGTATGAGAAGTGAAGAAAGTAAGTTCAGTGTACATTAGATAATAATTAAAAAACAACACTTACCTTCACTGAACTATATTCAGGGGGAAAACAACTTTTTTGTGCATTCATACTGGCAGTTTTAAATATATATATTTTTAATAATTGATTTTTTTTTCAGAACCAATACCAGATATCTGTGTGCTTAATGAAACTATTTACCAGGTAAGAACAGTAGTACTAGACCAAACATACTAACATAGACTGATATTTCAGTAACTCTCTAAAATGCTGATACAGAGCATCTCACTAGGAGTTTCCATGAGGGAGTTTTTTATCTCCTACATATTTAAAAGAACCTTTGTACCCTGTTTGCTCCTTGATCACCAACTCAGATCTGAAATAGAGAAACTTGTTTTCTCAAGTGCCAAAATAAATATGTTTTGGAGGGGCTCCCTTTTAACAAGGAGCAAAAGTAAAAACAACCTTTTTTACTGAGAGGGGTGAATCACTTCTTTATCCATTCCAGATGTGGGCGCTGTAACTTTCTGATGGAGCAGAATTTTGAAAGTCTTTTTTTGTGGGGCAAAAGAACTGAAGCCCCTCAAAACATAAATCTAGGATTCCAGCCTCGACCTCCAAGCTAATACCTTAACTTCTCAGTCAAGATTTTCTCCTTAAGATCACAGCTGCCAACTTGGAATGTGTACATATGTATGCTCATGCAACTCAATAAGCAATGGGTAGATGTTTTAATATCCATTTGCAAGAGATGACTGCTTCACTAGCTCTGAAAACAATTCATAATGGAAATCTTCTTTTGCAACGAGCTGATGAGCTTGCTAAATACTGAAGTGGTTCAAACCAGTCTTACATAGTACCCAAACTCAGCATGTTCTTTTGATCTTTCTTGGTACATTCTTGCCATCTCTTTACTAACCTAAGTATTTTGTATAATTTCAATTACCTTGCATCTATACATGCTTTCTGCACTAGCCCCAAATTTTCATATATTATGTGCAGCACAATTACTTTATGCTTGTCCATTGGGGAACTCAATTTCACTTGTATATCAGCATCTTTTATGTTCACACAATTGCTTTAAATTATCTCCATATGTTATGAGGTAACATACAATAGATTTCCTTTAAATAATGAGATTTGCTCAGACTGAATGTTCTCTCTTTGGCTTCTCCCAGCCTGGAATGTCTGTTCCCATGGACTCTTGTGAGACATGTACCTGCAGTTCTGAAGTAGATCCAGTCTCCAACTGGAACCTTCTGGAGTGTGAGCCGGTCCAATGCAACACCGCTTGCCCTCTGGTGAGCTCTATTTTTTATTTCACCTCCCCATTAGTTTCTAAACTGGCGAAAATGGAAGTCTCCCTTATTGAGTTGGTGCATTTGCTCTCCCTCTTCTTGAACAGGGTTATCAATACATGACGAAAGATGGAGAGTGCTGTGGAGAGTGCACCCAGGTGGCTTGCACAGTCACACTGACTAACACCACTATCCAGGTGCTCGAGGTAACTATTTCCTTTGATTCTCATTCCACTTTGTTTTAGCCCACGACAGGGGACAAGTGTTGACAAAAACAAGAGACAGCTCTCAACCAACTTATCTCCATTCTTAATTACAACAGGGTATTTTCTACATTTAGCTGGACACACGCTTGGATAGCTAAATCACACATTTAGGTGCTCAAATGGGATGCGGAAGGGTGGGGGGGGGGGCGCAAAATAGCCATTTTAGGCACCTAACTTCAGACCTGAGAGAGCAGATCTAGGATTTAGGCCTAAGGCTCCCCACCTAGGCAGTGAAGTTTGAAAATATGGCTCCCCTTGTTTAGTGCTCCAGAGGAAGTTAAGAGGCTACAGATGAGTTCCTTGTAGGCGAGAGCATGAAATTGATCATCAGAAAATCCTATGCCAGTCTTTGTCAGAGTAATCACACTACGCTTATCATAATTACATCATTGATCACATCAGAACTGCAATAAGGCTAAATTTGTTTTATTCCTAATGTCAGCCAGGTGATGTCTGGAAGCCGGAAGATAATATGTGCAACTATTACAAATGTGAAGAAAGTGGAGATCAGTTTGTTTTAGTCACTGTTCTGAGAACATGTCCTGCCTTTGATCCAGAGCACTGCAAGCCTGTAAGTTTCAATCAGTCCTTTATTGTTCGCTATTTGTTGAGTGCTGCTAAACAGAACAAGGGGCAAAGGATACAAGACAAGACAAAACATGGAACCAGTATCTCTAGTTATTATCAGCTCCCACTATGTAAACAGCCATTTGTCAGGAATGGTTTGAGAATTAAAGCAGTTTTGTCACGGTGTCAGTTGTATCGGACAATCCCCCCAGAACAGTCCTATCCTCCCACTTAATAGTCTGCTACCTCTTATTTTTGGATATGTGGATTCAAGAACTATATGGAACCAAGTTGGCAGGATAGCCTTCAGGGTCCACCAGCCGTGGTTTCACTCAATATCCACTGCACAGCCCACCTCCTGTAAATGGCAAAAATACTAGTCAGTGCTAGAAAGCTCTTGACTTGTCATTCATACACTAATTCTGAATGTTCTCTCTTTGTTCCTGCACTGAAGGAAGACATACAGCTGACTCCTGATGGCTGCTGCAAAACTTGTACCTCTCAATGTAAGTAAAGCTGTTTTCTGACATTCTGCCACCAGATTATGTATGATTATAATATTTCTAACTATTTTTGCATGGGATGGGGATGTAGAAGTTTCCTCCAGGATCCCCACAAGGGTTTTCTTTAGTTCTCATTGTCAAAGGCCCCACATTGCACTGACTTGTCCTACCAAAGAAAAAGAGCAAACATGGCTGCTCAACAGTGTGAAGATACTCCCCATCCCATCCAAGCTCTGTTTTCACTTCCTCAGCAATGCTATCTGCTACCAATGGCCTAAAGACTGAAAGATTAAGACTGGGACTTCAACTCAAATCCCCAACTAGATTACTTGTGTGTTTCCTAGCTCTAGCATGAATCCTGCATGATCAAACATCTTCCCCTCAGAACAGCTTTAAGCATTTGCTAAGCTGTCAATATGAAGAGACGTGAAGCATTTCTATTTATTTTTTTCCCTCTTAAGCAAAAGGTTGCAAGGTTCAAAAGAACTCAGCTGTGATCTACCACAATGAATGTGAATCTTCCAAGCCTGTTGAACTGACGTACTGTGAAGGGGATTGTGCCAGCTCCTCAGTGTAAGTGGCAGCGAGTATATTATATCCTCTCTTTGCATCTCTTTCTCTGTGTGGCCTCTTTTCATCCAGCTGTTCAAATGGTATTGAGCCTGGAATCACCTTTTGATTAGTTGAATATACAGTTGAAAAGCAAGTGTTTCCATTGAGTGTGATGGCTTGTAGAGCTGAAGTGTGTGTCAGTATTCGGGGGAGTGGGAGAGAGTGCTTAAGAGATGTGCCGTACCTCCAATCCCTTTGCCTGACACACAGTATAACATGACGTTGCCAATGTTCAACAGCCAGATTCCCAGAGGTGAAAACCTTGTTCAAGTCACAAGGCAGAGTATTGAGTATGACAGCAAAGCACCCATTGGACCGACAGTGAGGAAGATGCACATTGTGATTCTGATTTTCCTCTGACTTCCATTTATTGCCACCGGTAGAGTCACATCTGATAGATCACAGTGGCTAAAGAGAATCAGATCCTCTATTCATAAAGTACATCATATAGAAACTGGCCCATCCTTCCTCACAGTCGTCGTTTAGACCGCCTTTATTTCTCTGTCTCATACATGCTCAGAACTAACTGCCATTAAATAATGATGAAAATCCGTGGAGAGATTAGAAAACTCAGACTAACACAGATTTTGATCTTTCCCGTTTATAATGAGCTATATACACACACGCTTGAAAGCTGGAAATAATCAGCCCCATCTTGCTCCCATTAAAATGAAAGGCAGATTTGCCACAGAGCTCAGTGGGAGCAGGAACAAACCCTCTATCAAATAGAGACTTTTTTTTTTTAAAGTGTGGAATATTTAGCAGAGTGTGCGCACTATATGAAGACTTTAACAGAGGGGTATAATTTCTTTTCTGTATCTGGCTGGGCAGGTATTCCTTTGAAACACAGCAGATGGAGCACCAGTGTAGCTGCTGCGAAGAACTCAATAGCCACAAGAGACAGGTGACCCTGACATGCCGCAACGGAACAACAATAAATTATGACTATATCTATGTGGAACAGTGCACATGCCTAACTGCCTGCGCTCTGGAAACCCCCACCCCCACCACCACACAACGGTTCAAACAGGAAGAAGAGCAGAGAAGAACAAGATGATCATAGGAGAAAAGAACCCAAGAGATCTAAAGCAACTAAAATCAAAAGCAACAGAGATAACATAACCTGTGCACCAGCTTAAAACTCTGTTTCTTACTTATTTCAGCTTCCATTATCACCATTTTCAACTTCTTAAATGTGAGAATATTCAGGAGCCAAATAACTAAGTCTTCATCTGTATTTTTTATTTCTAAATAATACAGCTTTTGAGGGGGGAAAGGATGAACAAAATTATAACTTGCATTGTTAGAGTCTGGATTTAAGACCAAAAGGTACTTTCCTTTACCATTTCCCCCGTGACGTTTGGAGACCAGTTAGTTCTATCCTTTTCACTTTTTTTTTTTTTTTTTTTAGTATTCTCATTGTTTCAATAGGTCACCGATTTAGGTTATTTGTGTGCACGTGTATATATAAAAACAACTGAAGACGGCAGAAAAATATCCCTTGTTTACATCATGGGAATTCACAATTATTCCAGTCAACTGTTTACAACATTAATGGTTTGGCAAGAATTAGTAGGATGACTCTTTAAAGCAAAAATAATGGTGATAGTGAGCTAACGATTTACGTAGAAAACTGAATTTTGTAGTTACGTTGCACTGTCCTTTGCTGTTTATTTGTGAGTAGAGAAATAACTTTATTGAGGTGGGGGGAGGTCATGGTCTATGGATTTAAGGTTTTGTATGGGGCTAACAGGCATCCAATAGTGGCAATCTTTTCCTGTTCATCTTGTTCTTACATGATTAATAAAATTTCAGCATTTTTCAACTTTGGTGGCTTAGCTATTTTCACTTCCTGAAATCTAGCCTGACCGCGCGTCTGATCACTTTGGCTGCCATGTGTCTAAGCTGCACCACTCAGGAGGGTTCATGCCTCACATAACTACAAGTCCACCCCTTAGGTGCACTAGAGCAGGGAGGCTTTATGAAAACCCTTTTCAAGGGCAGCATACTCCCTGCATACAACTGACCAGCTCTGTTGATTGAGCATGTAGGTTTGTTCACTCCCAGTCCAAATCTCAGCTCCTGAGATTTAGGTGCAACAGGCAGGGCCTTTGCCCCTGCTTTCCACATGCCTGGAGCTGTGATCTAGAAGGTGCAACTGCAGCCCTGCAGGATTGGGAGAACCTGACTCTCTGCTACTCTCCTGCATTACCATGTTAGACCAGAGAACAATCTAGCTCCTGAGAATTAACTGCTGCTCCTGATCATTGATACAGTAATGACATAGTTAGACATCTTTACATGTCTGAAGGATTTTTAAATATTTTTTTTTGCTAACCAACAAAATGTTTATGAATGGGGAAGAGTGGCTTGTTTGTTTTTAAAGATATAAAATGTTATTTTGAAGCCCAAACATACTGGTGACCTAAAATGTACAGATAGCTCCATGGTTTACAACCAAATGCTGGGTTTCCAACTAATTTTCTTCCTTCACTTACCTGCCAAATCTCGACTTCCAAGGACTTACACCAGGAAGGATTTGGCCTCATTTTCCCTCAACAGTTCTTAATATTTGCTTGCACTGTTTTGGGTGGCAGCTGTATCAGCAGTTGTTACAGCTTACACAAAAAGCCTGAACTAAGGATTTTGCAGGAAAGTAAAGGCAGAACTGACTTTTCATATAATCCTATTAAAGTTACAAATTTCAAACAAATAAGCAGAGGCCCAAATTGAGACCCTGAATAAGGTCAACAGCATTATACCCTTCGGCCCATGGAGTAATAATGATATGGGATCTTGTGTAGTATTTTTTTTTCTTGTGGGGGAGAATTTTAAACTCTTCAGTTTACCATCACAAAATTTTATACAGACAGTTTCTTGAGATAAATCAAGATTACTGGACTGAAGAATTGTAACTACATTGGGAAAGGCAGTATCTCAAATGTGTCACTAAAGAAGTTTAAACTCTTAGTGTATGTCTGTAATGTACTCTGTACTTGAGCTCCACTCTATTTGAAGAGAGGAGTTACAGAGATGATGTCTTGGCCTTATGCTATTTAACACTTAAAATCGGAAAGAAAACAAAATCATCACGGATAAAGTTTGGAGAGGACACTAACCGGGGCAGTGGTAAAAATGAGAAGGACAGGTCACTGTCTACAACAGAAAATGGGGTGGTAGGATGTTTATCTAAACAAATTGCTAAATTCAGGTGCTTTGGGGTACGGTTGTTAGGAATGGCCATGTAGTAAAATATGCACATATATGCTTCTATTACTCAGTTGGGTACAGTTAATTGGTCTCTCTGCTCAGGGTTTGTTTTGCGTGTTCTTTTATGTAAACAAATCTGTAAGCTGTCTCTTAAAATGGTCTCAAGTGTTTGTCCAAAAACAGCTGCCTCAGTTTTTGAGTTCCTTATCTAAACAATCCATTGAAAATGTCAAGGTTAATTTTTTCTCTTTTGTAACCTCTGTGTTTACTTGGTGAATTGTAGCGCTTCTGAATGTGAGAGAAGCTGGTACTAGGGAACAAAGGAAAGCAGTGTGGAGGGGAGGAGGTGTGTGTGTTTGCACAGTGTTTTGCCACAGCTCATTGCAAGCCTGATGTGCTGCATGTCTCGTTGTGCCTGCTCCGGCTTCTCCTGAATAGGAGCTGCCAATCACACCCCAACTTGCTGGTGGCTTGGGGAAGTCCTAGACTAACAATTAGTTTCATTTTGAACAGAAGATGGAATCCAATCCCCCCTAAACACTAAGGAAATAGGGGGGGTCTAAATTTTGCAGCTTGAGTTCATTCTATTTTTCTATCTTTTCCCCACTCGTCTGTCCTTTTGTTTGACAAAATTAATGTGATCAGGCAGCATCTGAGGCCAAGAAAAATATACTGTCTACCTCCTGTGACAGATCGCCTTCTCACCCCTCTTCAAGAACAGGCAGGAAACTCTTCTCTAGCTCCAAACAGTGCTCTTTATTCCACAGTGCAGGCCCCACCACCAATATATACAGCTTTATACAGTTCAGTCCTTCAGCTTACAGCTCTAACACAGCTCTAAAGCTTATAGCTCTACACAGCTCACAGCATACAACTCTATATAGTTCAGCTCTACACAGCTCTATATCTTACAGTTCTACAGCTTACAGCTCTGTCTCTCATTCCAGACTACCATTCCACCACCACCACACTGGGCTTCCTTCCTGGCAGCCTTTTATCCCCGTGAGGCTGCCGGCAGGTGCAACCCCTCTAGGCTAATTGCCCTGCAGCCCCGGTGGCTGATTAGCCTTTCTGCAAGGGAGGTTTGCAGGCTTCTGCTCCCTCTTAAAGGGCCGGCAGGGCTGGCCCAGGCACTCCTGGCCAGCACCCTGCCACACTCCCCTCCTTGCCTCCCACTCCTGCTCCCCCTTCATTATCCATTTTCATTTCCCCCCTCCTGTTAGCTTATCAATAAATTCAGGGTTTTTCTATCCTGCCTCCTTTGGGATACTATTTGAGACAATTCATTCTATTGGGCATTAATCCTAAATCCCTCTTTGACCCTGGTCACAGAATTCCACTCAGCACCACTTTCTTCACTAGGCTGTTTCCCATGGTAAACATTTTTTCCATAACCTTCAATGGAAGATCATGGCTAAGAATTCTCCTAGATGTATTTGTTCACCTCTCCTACCCTCCTCCTCTCTCTCTCTCTGTGCAAAGATGTGTGGGATTTTATAGTATGATGGTAAAATTAACATGTGTTTTTCATGGTGAAATTTCAATCTGATGAGAGTGTTATATGGATACATAAAGCCATGTTCTGAAGCTACGGGCGTTCACTTAGACCAGTTCTGTCACCACTTGCCCTGTACCCGTGGCTGCTTCAGTGCTATGCACCTTTGGCTGAGAGCCCTGATATCAGCAACATGCTCACAGCACAACAGCCTCACAATGGCTTCCACCAGCCTGGTTCCTCATTTCAGAGTGATACCAAAAGCCTTTCCAGTCCTGTATCTCCTCAAAACCATCCCCCCTCCGATGTCCAGTCCCTCTCCCTGGATATTCAGACAGAAGTTAAGTTCACTGCCTCCAGAGAGACAGAATACAACAGCCTGTTACTTAAATGGAAGGGTGAAGTCCTCAGCTAAATACACAGCACTGAGTTGGTTTTGTAATAAAGCAAGAGTAAGTTTATTAAGGAAAAACAGAGATTTAAGTGCTTTCAAGCAAGAGTGAAAGAGATATGAAAGCATTACAAACAAAACAAAACAAACATGCTTTCTAGTGTCTAAAGCTTCATTCTAGAAGTGTTGTTTTCTGTTTGCATGAAACACACACAACAGTCAGGTTTTTAACAGGATGGACAATTTCATTAAGTTACCTAAAGGTGTCCCCTTTTAGACACTTGGCCCAGTCTCTTTAGTCAAACAAAACAAAATTTCTATTTTGAAGAAAGGTGCAAAGGATACACAATCCCAAATTAACCAATCCCGCAGTCTTTAGTCCACTGACAAATACAAGAATATACTCAGGAGAGGGAAAAGAAAGAAGACCGAAAACTTTGGGGGCTAAATTCATGCCTTGGGCAAACACATTAAGTTCAGTGAATGCTGGCCCTTTATAATAGGCACAAGGAGAGAGACAGTTGATCATTTCGATCAGATTATTTAGTGAGAAAAGGCTTTAAGGAGACAAAGGGTGCTTCATATGGTCAGTTTATCTCCTGCCCCTCATTGCTGTGGGGAAAGAACAATCCACAGCACTTCCTAGGGCAGGTCCACACTACAGCCTAATTCCATACCATTTAAGTAATTCAGGAGTGTGAAAAAGCTCCCCAGAATGACAAGTTTTGCGCAGTCCACACTAGCACTATGTCAGCGGAGGACACTTTCCTGTCAACATAGCTTCTGCTTCTCGCCGAGGTGGAGTAATTACGTTGACATGAGAGCACTCTGTGCCTGTGTAGCGCTGTTGTGTAGACTTGGCCCTAGTTCCAGAGCTCTGTGACCATGTAAAGACGCAGCATGCAAGGGGCTTATTGCAATATAGGGGAGACCCTGCGTCCCCACAGGAGAGACTCATCCAACCAGTCCCCAAAGAGAGGCAAGCCTAAGCAGCTCTGTAACTTTCGACCCCAGCCCCTGCTCCGCTGGAGGCTCCCACCTCCCGAATGTGCCCCACACACGCAACAAGAGGCTTCCCCCAGACTCACTTTACTGGCAGAAGAGCGCATGCAGGGCAAGGAGGGGTTCTAAAGTCCCCATGGCACGTTGCATGTAGCACCCACGCTGCCTCCTGCTCGCCTGGGCTGAAGCTGGTTCTATGCCCCTCCTTGTTCCCTTGCCACCTGCAGGAACTGAACCACAACAAGGAGCCGCCCAGCCACCAGCACCACTGATCTCTGGCCATCTCACAGCATCAGCACCTCCATTTCCCCCATAATGTCACCCTCCTTCAGTCCCAGCCAGACATGATCCACAGCAGCAGTCAGGCCAAACTTAAGCAGTCCCGTGATGCCACAAACCAGGCAGACTGGCAAGTACCCTGGTATTTTTATGCAGGGGATAACATTATTAAATTGGGCCTTGGGAATTTTTTGGTGTTAAGTGGAAGTGTCCCTGACATACAAGGGACTTTGTCAGTCAGGTTTCCAGTGCTATATACGGAGAGAAAAATCACCCCACGACTCCACTGTATACACACAAGGATTAAATTCACCCTTTTTGCCTCAGCATTGCACTTGGAGCTCATGTAGAGTTGCTAGTCGAGTGTGCTGTTCTCCCCTACATTTTATGTTCCCTAAAAAGTGGAGCACTACCTGGTACTTTGCAAGTATTTCACAGGTTCTCAGAGCATCATAAAATTCCTCCATTCTAACTCTGCCCTTAAGTGCACTTCTACAGCTGCCCTTTATGCAACACTTTATACTTTATCAAAGTCTAGGAGTTATTTTTAAGCATAACAAACCTAACCATCAAAACCATCTCATGCACAAAAGTTCACTCACTTCCTTTTCCACCCATCGCAGGATGGATAGTCTCCTTTAAATTCCTGCACATCATCGTCTCACAAAGAGGACATCTTTTATTTTAAGATTCTTCCTTAATTGTGTGACACTTAAATAAGCTAAGTCGTACCCTTTGAAATACTTTGGGAATCCTTTAGTAGCCTGTCTCCATTCCAGAATCCAGCAGTACATATAGGTAGGTAGGCCCTGCATATCATATCCAGTTAGCATACACAGGTATTGAGATCTCACTATGCCTGTGTGGTTCCTGTGTATACAGTAAAACCTCCATTTAACGGACTAATTCGTTAAATCAAAAAGTCCGTTATTTAATAAAAAAAACCCGAGCTGTTGGAGCAGCAGCCCGCCCGCCACAGGGTCCAGGCAGCAGCTCTGCAGCCCGCCCGCTGCTGGGAGCCAGGCGGTAGCCGGGAGCCATCAGCCAGCCCACCCGCTGGCGGGACTCGGGCGGGAGCCAGCCCGCCCACTGGTGGGACTCGGGCGGGAGCCGGGAGCCGGCAGCCAGCCCGCCCGCAGGCGGGACCCCGGGCGGGACCCGCCAGCCAGCCCGCCCGCTGCCTGGACCCGGGTAGCAGCCGGGAGCCGGCAGCCAGCCCGCCCGCTGCCTGGACCCGGGCGGCAGCAGGGAGCCGGCAGCCAGCCCGCATGGGTCCCGGCTCCCAGGACCCGTCAGCCAACCCTCCCGCTGTCGTGACCCGGGCAGCAGCCGGGAGCCGGCAGCCAGCCTGCGAGAAACGGATTTGGGATGCAACAGACTTGCTCAGAAATTTTGTCCGTTGCATCCGAAGTCCGTTAAATCGAGGTCCGTTAAATCGAGGTTTTACTGTATTATATATATTGTGTAAAGAGTAAGAGACAACCTGACACTATCACAGTAGGTTGAGCCTATTCAGATGAGAAGCAACACTGATTCACAGAATCCATGGTGGGGCGGGGTCCTAATTTGTGGGCTCTCTTTATCCTTTGCTAAAATATTGGATTTAATGTGAGGGAAGCAATCATACAGGGGAACCCAGGGAATCAATAACAAACTCTATGCAATCTCTGCTAAAGAGAAAATGAGTAATCACACACTTCATTTTAGTTATTTCTTCTCCTTAAATGCAGAGATTAGAGGTGCTCAGAATTATTCAACCATTTTATTTTATGGAAAGGTATAAAGTTTTGGCAAAAACGAAATGTTTCACAAAAACGTTTGATGATAACGTTTCTTTATTTTTCCATGAAAGAATTAAAAAAGCAAATGTTTTTTCACTTCAAATATTTCATCCATAATCCATCTTTTTCCTCAAAGTTTTCAAACAACGCATGTTTGAAAATTTTCAAAGAAACTAGACTTCTTTAACCAGTTTGAGGAGAGAAAGACCAAAACTAAATCCAAAAATCCAATATCCTACAAAATCGAAGATTTAAATCTCAAAATCCATCCTGAGGTTAGCCTATATCTAGACAACACACTTTTTCCTAAATCAGGTCCAGGGAAAGAACAAACTGGTTTTGTGTCATGCCCAGCAGGAAGGGATTCAGGGTTCGCCCCGGATATAAGCTTCATTTTTTTTCTCTCTCCCCTTCCTATATCATAGCACAAATGGGCACCCATTTAAAATATAAAAGAAATATCAAAGACAAAGATGCTGTGTTCTGATGTCCTGTATCAGAGCAACCGTGTGGGTGTTTTTCTGCAGATACAGTCACAATGCAGTCCTTATGCTCATGCTACTTGCAGACAACTGCCTGTGTTGCTACACTAAATTCATTAAGCTCCCCTGATTTTCCCAGCTGCTATGGGTATTTTGGGTATGGATATTTTGTCTGCTGAAAGGAGGTCATAGAAATGTGTCTTCAGTTTGAAAACATGCCACTGGCACTCACACTGAGCTGAATTGTTTCTGATGGTGCACTGAATATAACAAAGGCACAGAAGTGAGACAATGCATTCTTGTTTTAATTTCTGCAGGATACACAGCAACAAGGCTCCCTCCTGACCTTACGGGACCTATGTCACATGTATTTGCCAGGAGGTACTTAGCTTTTTTGCTTCCATGCTGTGCGACTGTCTCAAAGCCCTGAAAAGCAACATAAATCATCCTTCCTTTTTCTCTAAAGTAAAATGCGCCCCGCAGAGAAGTTAGCGGGGAAAATGTTTAACTGACTTTCTGCATTATGAGCGGTTTCAAACAGTGGAGTAAAAATGACAAGCATTTAAAACTAAATTTAAAGTTACCCCCACAGGATTGCATTGTCATAAAGAAGATTTATCACCATGATTTTGTCACCAGCATGCTGAGTGTTTTTGAGATACGCACCCATGGTTTTATCATTTGGAGATGGACTGTTTAGGATTAATAAGAATAGTATCTGCAGTTCCAGTAGCGAGGATAAAAATTACAAGGGCTATCAATCCTCATGCTTCAGGGCATTAGCTGATTCCTAATTCAGCTGGCAGAACATCCTTCACCAGCATGGGAAATAATCACAGAGGTACATTGTGGGCTTTTTTTCACCCATGTCAGTCATCAGCTACAGACCACTGGCTGAGGCAGGATAACAGACAAGACGGACCTTTGGCCTGTTCCTGTCTGGCAATTCTCTTCTTTCTGTGTTAGTAAGATTCAACGCTGATGTTAAAATACCTAACTAGATCCAATACCTGCACACATCCAGGCAACTTGACCCACCTGATAGCCAAAAGATGAATCTTGAGGAAGATAAATGGTAAGAGATCTAAATTTTAAATATTCATTAATTCACCCCCTCTACTGTGCTCATCACTTGAATTGCAATATCCAACATAGAGCCTGATTCAAAACCCATTTAAATCAATAGAAAGATTCCCGTGGCCTTGGACCAGACTTACAGTCCCTTATCTCGGTTTTCCCATTGTGCTTCACTCTTTATAAAAAAAAGGAATGAATTGTTTAGCTCTAAACAGAATTTCAAAAAAGTTCTGTGGGTGAATGAACTGTGCGTAGACAAACATGCTATGAAAATTCTCTTTAAAAAAAAAAAAAACCTAATGGATATTGGCAATATGTTTGGCTGTTTCGTTGGAGTTCCCCGCTTAATTGATTTCAGATTCCTTCATTTTACAAAACATTTGTTGCTTTAAAAAGGCGTTCATCTATATTACCTTACTGGTCAGCATCAAGTCATAGGTTTTTTGGCTACTTTAAAAGCCTAGTTTATAGTGTTTCACAACATAATTAAGAAAAACAGGCTTTGTTTGGAGTGGGTGGGAAAGGTTGTCTATATTTGCATTTAATTTTAAATCAAAGGAGTTCAATACAACAAGAAGGAAAAGGGGTGATTGATTACTAAAAGCAGCAGTGTTACTTTCAGTCTGTTGCACTCTACAGAGATGGCTAACTTCAGTGGCTGCTACTTCTCTATTGTTATTAGAAGCAAACAACTTACTTAAAAGACTTATTGGGTACTAAAACCAATGAATTTTCCTCTGCTTAATTTTTCCCTTAAGAAAAACAGGAATATTAATACTTGCCTACCAAAGAGCCTTGTGAAGTTTAAAGTTTCCATTTGGCCCAAAATATAAATTTTGCAAAAATCAATGCTTTTATAAAACCTCAGGCCAATCGAAATATTCCTACAAATTAAAGTTGTTTAAATTTTTTTTGTCTGTGTTTGAAACCCAGACATTACAGGCCTAAGGATCTGGAAGCCAGACACTATACTTCTCAGTGTAGCCAGCCCTAAAATAGTGTGACCTGAAAATCTTGTAAATTATTCAAACAGAACAGGGGCAAAATTCCTGAAATGCTAACCTCTGCCCTATCTCCTTCTCAACCAATGATAGGGACACTATCAGGTCCATATAGGGTTCATATTTAGAATTTATAAAAATAAACCTTTAAAAAGTCAAATATGAGTGCCTCCGTGATTTTTAAAGACTCCAGAAAAAGATTTTTTTTTAAATGAAAATTAAGTTTCCTTCTTACATTTGCATCCCAAACATTGAAGCATTGTGCTACTGTGTGAGAAGCTTGACAGGAAAGTGATCAAAAACAAATGTGAAATGTAAATTTTTAAATAATTTACCCTGCTTTTAACATTATTTGTAAATTGTTGGGGGTTTAGAAAGGAATTTTCTTCTCTTTTTTTTAAATCTGGCATTCATCCTCTAAAATACAGGTGTGCAATGAGTACTGGATATCCAGTGAGAAGAACACTCATACAATCTCTTACTCTAGTCAGTAACGGTTGTTGAGAAATCTCTTCAATCCCCAGAAGAAGATGGTTGCTCACCCTTTGCAGTAACTGAGGTTCTTCAAGATGGCTGTTGCAGCCACAGGGATGCAGAATCACCTAAAGTGGAGCACCCACCAGGACACACCTCAAAGAAGGTGGTTCACTTTTAAAATGCTCTACATAGTTACTGTTATCATAAAACTTCAAATTAACGTTTTTGAATTTGAGTAGCCAGAGTTTGGCATTTAAAGCCATATTTAGACACCATAAAAATGTAAAGATATATAGCTTCTCAGATGTACTGAGCACCTACATTTTCCACTGACTTCACTAGGATTTGTGGGTGCTTAGCTCTTCTGAAAAACAAGACTACTTTTAATTAGGTAAGAATACAGGAATGCCCATGCTTGATCAGAACAATCGTCCATCTAGCCCAGTATCCTATCTTCCAACGGTGGCCAGTGCCAGATGCTTCAGGAGAAATGATCCACCCAGTAAACCAGCTTCTGGCAGTCAGAGGTTTTGGGGCATCCAGAGCATAGGGCTGTGTCCTTTGCACATGGATTTAGCAGCATAAATGTGGGCACCCATTTATGAAAATATTGGTTTAGAGAGTTAGTGGTTCTGTCTTCTTCTACTTCCAGCAACATTAAAAAAAAAACCCAACTTTTTATAAAAAAAATCTTACACTTGTACTTGGAGTGTTCTTTGGGTTCTGGGATGTAGTCAAGCTACTACATGTTTATAAGAATTTTTCAGGTTTGGCCCAATGGTACACCAGCATGCAAGAGACCGGCTCAGTTTCTGGTACTGAACTTTGACATCAGGGTCAGCGAGCATTACATAAAGCAAACAAAATGCTTACCTCACACACCGTTCCTTGCCCCCCCGTTCTTACTGGGGGGAAATTGCACAACAAAGTTTCAGGTTTGAGGGCATATATTAAATTAGGAAATATAGGGATTCTCACAGCTCTGAAACAGCCCCCCATAAGCCCCTCCCCACCCATTTGTGGGTTGGAGAAAAATAGGAAAGAAACAAAAGGAAATAAGGTAAAGGCTTCTTAGGCCATGTGTACACTACAGAATTAAGGCAACTTAAGTTACACCAGCCACTGTAATTACATCGCTTGTGCATGTTCACGCGACCCTCCTTGTGTCAGCAGAGCTCTAGCACCAACAAAGCAGTGCACTGTGGGTAGCTATCCCTCTGTGGAAATCTTCATCTTCTCCTGCTAGGAGTTCTGGGAATGGATCACAGTACATCATAGGAGTGGGATCATTGCCTCAGGATGCATTTTTCTCATCCCATAATTACAAGGGCGTCAAACTATGTTTCATGCCGTTTTTAAGTTGCCCCGGTAAATTTTGCACCTGCCATCTCAGGGATAGTGAATTTTTTGTTTTTCTGTAAAGCACTAAGCTGGGTTGCTATTAAAAGCCAGTAATAAAGAACAATGTAAGAATTCAAACTGTAGCAACAAAAACTACTAAGAACCAGAAGACTTGTTAGAGAAAATACAGTTAATGTAGTATGAATTTGAGATGAATTCCCCCTTATCAAGGGACTCATTAAGATCTGAGCAGCTCCTGTTTCCGCTGGCCCTTATATTCTGTATTTCTATCTGGAGTTTCATTGTAAAACAATTTGAAAACAGAAAATATTTGACAGCGATTGTCCTTCACTTTAAGCAAACAACGTGCGTGTGTGTATCCTGAAGAGGTAATGTACTTCAGCTCTGCCATGTAAATACCACTCCTGATTCTCAATATATAAAGTTGTATCACCACCAGCCTAGAAAACTATAGTGCCTCATGCTCTCAGAGAATGAGCAGAGACTATTTCTAGTAACTGCATAATCCATCGTGCATGCCCAAAGTAACTGAAGAATAAGAAATTAGTACTGTAAATCATGCTTTGCAGATTTTATATCTAATCTGCTTTGTACTTCAGCTGCTTACAATGAATTCATTTCCAAATATACATTCCACACTAAAGCTATACATTTAGCTGGTGACAATACTTTTCACACTTCCTTTAAACCTCCTTCACCAATATACAGAGGCAGTTAATGATTGAGTTTGAAATATGGAAACTGGACAAATGGAAATAACCTTCCTATTTTAGATTTAAAAAAAATATTTTCAGTTTTTAAAATTACTGCATACTTAATGTATGTGGAATATAATTTTAGCTTAAGGCACTCATATAAAGTAATTATGTATTCTTTGGTAAGCCAGTAAAGATAACATTCATTTGGGTTATATAAATTGCTCTGTGAAAATAAGTATAACTTGGATTTTGAGCAACTTACTGAAGACCAAGGAGAGACAAATTAAACTATCTTCTTTATGCTACAGCTTTAACTTTCAGCATAAAAATCTCAATACATTTTCCCTTATTCTAAAGGGAAGGAAATCCATAGTGTATTTTCCTTATTTTTCCAGAGGCCAGTATTTTCATTAGTACATTTTAATGTTTTAATACCTAAACAACAAAAAAGAGTTCCCCCCACCCTCTATTAGCATTAAAATGGAAATGCTAAGAAGTCCTAAAATTAAAACGCTAACTAGATGTTTTGGCAATCACTAGACTGCTACCATTTCCCTGAGTAAATTCTTTCCTCTCATCTACTACAGCACTTGAAATAATGCAAGAGCCCCAATGAGAAACTTTAGAACTTTAATGGGGATAGAAACAGGCATTCAACGGCTAGTGGAGAGAGCACACGATATGAAATGAAGTTGTCCTTAGTTAAGGGAGTATGCCAAGAAAAAATAATGGTCAAAGATTCACAACTCTCCCCTACCAATGCATCTTCCTTCTACCACACAACTGATTTAGCTCAGAATGAAAAATTAGAAACATGGCAAAATACATATCCCTGTTCAATCTAGAAACATTGTTACTGTTCTACCATATGAGAAAAATAAATCTAAAATAAAGAATGATCTTGATGCAGTAATGCCAGGGAGGCCAACCTGTGGCTCCGGAGCCACATGCGGCTCCTCAGAAGTTAATATGTGGCTCATTTTATAGGTCGCGACTTGGGGCTGAAGTGACAGTCACCAACTTTCCAATATGCCAGGGTGTGCTGAATGCTCAACCCCTGGTTCTGCCACAAGTCCTGCCCCCCACTCCACACCTTCCCCCCTCCCCTGCCCTGAGCCTGCCATGCCCTCACTCCAGAACCTTGTGCATGCCACAAATCAGCTGATTGGGAGATGTGGGGAGAGAGGGGGAGGTGCTGATCAGAGGGACTGCCCATGGGAGGCACTGGGAGCAGGAAAGGGGAGTTGATGGGGGGCTGCTGACATATTACTGTGGCTTTTTGGCAATGTACATTGGTAAATTTTGTCTCCTCCTCAGACTCAGGTTGGCCACCCCTGCAGTAATGGGTAAAGCAATGTGTTGACTTTGAGAATGGTTTTTCAGTTGGTCAGATACTCCAAAACCAAGAAATCCATCATTTTAAAAAGGTCCTCATGAACAGAGCGGGGTGAATAGCAGGGTTTTCAGTTTGCTAGCAGTTCCAAAACAAAATAGTTTTAAATTTTTGCTTCAGGTCAAACCAAAAATGAAATTTAGCAAATCACAAAAAGTTTGTTTTTGGTTGGATCAAACAAAAGAGTTTGATTCTGGACACAAACAACTTAAGGACTAGATTCACAAAATGGGAAAGGGTGGAGGTGCTGGTGATTGGTGGTGCTGCTCTCCATATCAGTTTTTAGCCGAGTGGTTAGGGCACTCACTGGGAATGAGTATGCCCCAGGTTTGATTCCTCCCCTCTGCCTAGTGTAGAGAAGGGATTTAAACTTGTCTCCCACACTGGGCTATGAGGCTCTCTCATTCTCTCCTGCTGAAGCTGTCCCACTTTTTATACATAGTTATTGGAACAGGCACTTGAACCTGTGCCTCCTGTATCCTAGGGAGTTCTTCAATGTCATTCATGTCCATGAATAATCATTTGGCCGGGAAAAATCTGTGAATGAGTCAATAGCCTAAGGGTTAGGCCACTCACATAGGATGCGGGTGGCTTGAGTCCCTGCTCCAATAACTGTTCATTTATAGAAAGTGAAACAGCTTCAACAGGACAGACTGAGAAAGCCCCACAAGTGTCTCTCATAGCCCAGTGGTTAGAGCACTCCCCTGCAATGTGGGAGGGAGACACTGAAATTCCTTCTTCAGATCAGTCAGCAGGGCAACTGAACCTGGGTCACCCACCTGACTGCCCTCACCACTGGTACTTAAATGTATAAAGAGGGCAATACCCTCTTTGCTCTCTGGTCTCAGATGCATGGAGAACATGTACTCACATGTGGAATACATAGGGACCAGCACTCAAAGAACAACATTTTGATTTTTTTAGGTCAAAACAGGACTATTTTTTGGCTGAATAAACTATTGACCAAAAAAATGTCACCTCACTTTACTTGTAAATAAGCTGGTTACTCGCTTACAGTACCTTTAAATATAATTAGTGATTTTACTGACTGAAAATGGTCAGCTATAAGAATGGCCATACTGGATCAGACCAAAGGTCTATCTAGCCCAATATCCTATCTTCCGACCGGCCAGTGCTCCAGCGGGAATGAACAGAACAGGTAATCATCAAGTGATCCTTCTCCTGTCGCTCATTCCCCTCTTCTGGCAAACAGAGGCAAGGGACATCACTCCTGCCCACCCCGGCTAAGAGCCATTGATGGACCTATCCTCCATGAACATATCTATAGTTCTTTTTTGAACCCTGTTATGGTCTTGGCTTTCACAACATCCTCTGGCAAGGATTTCCACAGGTTGACTGTGTTGTGTGAATACTTCCTTTTGTTTTAAACCTGCTGCCTATTAATTTCATTTGGTGACACCCCCCCCCCCCCGGTTCTTATGTTAAGTATTAAACACTTAATCTCTACACCAGTCATGATTTTACAGACCTCAATCATATCTCCCCTTAGTCATCCCTTTTCTAAGATGAAAAGTCTTCCTAATCTGTTTTCATACAAGCCGTTCCATACCCCTAATCATTTTTTTTTTGCCCTTTTCTGAACCAATTCCAATATCTTTTTTGAGATGAGGGGACATCTGCACACATTATTCAAGATGTAGGCATATTATGGATTTATATAGTGCCAACATATTTTATATCCTATTATCTATCCTTTTCTTAATTATTCCCAGCATTCTGTTAGCTTTTTTGACTGCCACTGCACTTTTGAGCGGATGTTTTAGTGAATTATCCACAATGACACCACTCAAGAAAGAGATGTTGGAAACAGCTAATTTAGACCCCTTCACCTTATATATAGTTGGGATTGTGCTTTCCAATGTGTGTTACTTTGCATTTATCAACATTTGTTGCCCAGTCACCCAGTTTTGAGAGATCCTTTTGTAGCTATTCGCAATCTGCCTGGGTCTTAACTATCTTTAGTAATTTTGTACCTATATTGGAGGACTAATACAGCTAAAAATAATTAATATCCATTTGTCCACTTATTTATTAATAGGAGACCACTGTTCTCTATGCAGCTTTTATTCCATTTAGATTATGGAGCCCATTCTTCCCCTTACGCGAGTGTCATTCATACACAGAGTTGATTTTCGTTTTACCCACCTTACAATTATGCAGACTCTACTTCATTCTGAGCAAAATTTCCTTTGGTGTTACAATACTATGAAGATAATATTCTTGGAATAGAATAGCATCTAAAATACCAAGAACACAGATTCATAGATTTGCATTAATTCTTTTAGCCACAGCATTGCACTGGGAGCTTATGTTCATCTAATTTTCCACTATGACTCCCAAACCTTTTTCAGTCATTGCTTCCCATGACAGAGTGCTCCCGCCTGTAAGTATGTCCTACATTCATTTCTAGATGTACACATTTTTGCTTATGAAAGGTGCATGCAGCATCCTAGGACATTTTTAAACACTTCCTATACTAACAGTAGACTGATTGCATTGCTACAAGAATTCAAATGCAATCAACAATCAAGTAACTGTGGTATTAGAAAAAGTAACTCATCAAGTGGAAGAGCAAGGTGCGTAGAAACTGAGCATTGTGGTAAAAGATTTTACAGATATTTGAAGTGAAAAATTTCTCACACCATCCTAAATTTGCCTGTTTTTATTTTGATCATTGAAATTGAAAGCTGGATTATTTAGTCTGAATGTATACAAATTAAGAGGTATAGCTTCTCTCAAAGGACTGATTCTTCTGTTTTGGTATACATGATACATTTATTAAATTAGATAGAACGAGAAAAAGTCAAATGTATTTTACAATAAAAGAAAAATGTGGACACGGGGCCTCAATACAGAGAGAAACAATGCCTCCAGAATTATTACAGCAAAAACATCCTCTGTACAGTATTACATGTCAACCAACACAAGCAGTAATATTTGCAAAGGGAAAACATTCGGTACCTTCAGCACACAAGAACAGCAGTTGAAGAGAAAGTAGCAAGGATCTAGCTAGACAAACATATTCCTATCTTTAACCAGTGCAGACCTTTGGCAGGATAGAAGCTAGTGTGACCACCACTAACTTTTAGCAGATGCTAGTATTACACAGCTGGCTTTGGCTCCAGGCTGTTGTGAGCTGCTGAATGTGACAAAAGTACAATCAAGACACATTATTCTATTAAATGAAGCATATATGTCACATGCCGCAACAGAATGTGTGATGTGTTTAATTTAAAACAAAACCCAGCAAGGAATTGCCTTTCAGTTCTGCATTTCTGGACCCTCAACTGCTAGCTTTAACTACTCCTTGCCAGTTCAAAGTCCCCCAGACCTGAAACTGACAAGAAACAGCAAAACAATATATATATCCCCCCTACAATTGTTTTGCTGTTTCTTGTCAGTTTCAGGTCTGGGGGACTTTGAACTGGCAAGGAGTAGTAGGTTTATGATGTCTGTCTTGTTAATTTTAATGACAAAAAATACAGTAGTGCATCTTGGGAGGCTTCTTTTCACATGCATAAGGCTTGAGTCTCCATTGAATTAAAATCCCCAGGTCAGTATTTCTTAATATGAAAACTGCATATTTTAATGCCACAGACTCCAACGTATTGGCCATACTGCTCCTAAACTACCCACCTTCGATCTATGCAGCTTCTCTCTGCTATACTTCATATAACAAATGTATCTTACAAAAAAAGGACTTCCAGTAGGTCTAGCGGTCCCATGGAAAAAGCAGGGTTCCTCAGAAATTCAATCTAGTTAGTCTAACTTTCTGCCTTCCTCCTAATTATTTAGAGCACTCAGAGCTATTTGTTCTAGGCTAACATTTCAGCCATAACAGAATTAGCAATACAATCTTAGGTGACAGTAAAATTACTTTCCCAGACACAGATCAAACCAAGACCACTTGCTTTAGAAACACCAACTATATATAAATCTTTATTATATACATTTTCCCTGAATTGTTCTACCCTAGAAATTCACACCATTTTGTATGAGTGTTCTAGCAAGGGACTCATCCCTGTATTTTCCCCAAGAAGTTGAGTGACGATCTTTTGCTTTAAAGTATAGGCGGGCAATGCCACAAGAAGCCACTGTGCAATGAAGATAAAAACCAGATGCTCAACCCAGTGTTGATTTTTGTGATTAACATGGGATGACACAGACTACGAACAAGACTAACTTCCCAATGAAAAGCTGTTTCTAGAGAAGCAAAAGGTAAATATGTAACGGGCTGGGAAAGAGAGAGCGCGCAAGTGCGAGAGAGAGGAAAAAAAAATTCTCAGGGAAATGTAAAACCAGTGGGAAAATGTGAAGACAACTAAATTTGTATAATATGCAAGTCTGCCAAGTAAGACAATGGGGAATTTGACAAAAACTAACGAGTGTCTGACATCATGAAAATAAGTTGTTTTTTTTTAAAAAAATCAACCAATGAAAGAAAACCAGGACAATTTTGGTGCTGTATTTAAAAACTCTCAACCCCCACACTTAAACAGAAATATATTGGGGAAAGCAGTTTATTTGTAAATATAGAAGAATCTTGTGCTTGGGGAAGAAGAAAAAAGAGGGGAAGGAGAGAGAATAAAGGCTCTTTCCTTATTCCCAACCTGGCTTACTGAAGTTCTCATGAACCACTCTTGATATCCTGTATTTCACATGTACATTCAAACACAAAGAAAATACAAGCTATGGCTATTGTAGAAAGTATTGTAAAACAGTTTTAAAACCACCAAAAACCAGAACAGTGACATTGCACATTCTCGAAAATAAATTTGTCCATACTACTTAAAGTGCATTGCTTTGCAGTTTTAAAAAAATTAAGAAGCTGCAGAAATTTATCAAACAGGTATAATCTGTTCCCTCTCCAAAGACTGCAATTCTCTGCTATAATGTTGCATACACATTAACACATGCAATGACCATATGCAATCTCCTTCCCCTTTATGAGGATCTGCCAATATAGGATATGTCGATTTTCCATTATCTCAAGATAATTTTGATATTTGTATGCATACAATTCAGTTGAATTAGTTAAGATCAACTGCAACTCAATGAATCATCAATATAGCTCTCTAAATACTTTTTATACCTACTTAAGATTCTGCTGCTCTTTGCTACTCCTTATTCCAGACTATCAAAAAACCTTTCCTCATTAAAAAGTAATTTTTTCTCCATGCAAAAACACAGTTTTGCTGAAAAACAGGACTGTTACATGTTTCTTCTTAAAACATAAATGCTATACTTAAAAAAAACAAACCATGTTCTTATTACAAGATAGCTCCTTAAATAATTAAATGCTTATTTTATACATAATTTTCCAGGTATAAATTATTTCCTTCTGCATTCATCCTTTGGAATAATCACAGGAATGTAGAAGCAAGAAGAGTGCAAGTAACTGCAGGAACACATTAGGGCCCAATCTTGTCCTCTGATGCACAACCGTGTGTATTGCTGTATCTAGAAAACCACCCCCTGCACATTTTATAGTACAGCAACATCACATGGTAGGACTGAGCCCTGAAATGCCCACCAAACAGATATATATTGCTTTGGTGCCCAATCACAAGGATAGGTGGGTGCGGCTTCCTAATCAGAAACACTAAAGGCTACAAGAAAGCCAGCTTGTTAGTAGATTAAAAACTATGTTAAGGATAGCTGAACTATTCACAGCAATAACTGAACACCACAGGACAAAACCAAATAGCATTGTGTAATCATTTTATATCTCTGGCAGAAACAGGTGGCTTACTGAAACAAAAACATTTTGTTAAAAGCAGTATGTAAAGAAAAAATCCAACTCCCAGAAAACAACTCTTCCGATCTAACAGAGCAGTAAATCCTGTACTGCATAGTGTTAAGAGAGATCATATGAACATGGTCTTGTTTTCAAACAGAGAGAAGGAAGAAAAAAGCAGCATACCCACACACACACCCCTGAAAGTAATATAGCCACATATGATAAGGCTGGTATTAACAAAAAAGCTTCTGTAGAACGTATGCAAAACAAACTGTAAAAGGAAAAGTGGGGGGGAAAAAGTGCAAATATCCAAGGAGAAAAGGGGTACAATCTCTTTTAGACAGAATGCTCACAGGAATCTGTTAGGAAATTCTTCCTCTAGCTAAATCCATGGCTTGGCAAGTCAAAATAAAGGTGGCATCAAGAACAGAGACAATGCAGGGACTGGGGCCTATAACTCTTCTGCAATCTGAAGTAAAGAGTTGATAGCTGCATCCTTGTTCCCTCTCTGGGCTTCTAGCACTGAACGAATTACTTCCTTGTCCATATTGGGGAACATGTCTTGGATTGATTTCAGATCCTCTTCATTACACAGGTGCTGCGGGTTGACTGGAGGAGGTGGCACTGCCACTGGTACCATGCCTGGGTTACAGACTGCAGGCATTCCTGAAAACAAAAACAGAAAATTAAAGATTTCTCCTATGTGAGTAATAAAATGCTTATTCTTGATCAAATGAAACAGATGCAAAAGGCCCTTTATACTACATATTTCAGAGAAAAGCGTTGACTATTTATAGGTGCAAAAACAGTGTGATATTTGGGAAGCCAACTGACTGTTTCAAACAAGACTTTTCCTATAATTACATTTTGATACTAGCCACACTATTACCCTCTGCACAGTGTTCTGGAAGTGCTGAGCGAATGCGGCGATGGGATTGGCACAAAGACCTAGACAGACAAATAAGGTAAGCAAGCACAGGTAGGCTCTACAATTTCAGAAGAGGCAACCATACACTATGATTTCAGGCTACACAAAATAAAGTAAAAAAAGACAATGATCACCCTCTTTTATTAAGTCCTTATGGATTTATATCATGTTTTGCAGGATCTTTTGTTGCACGTAAAAGCCATAACACTAATGAACTCAATGCAATCAAATTTCATTGTTGAAAACAAAATAAACTAAGGAAAAACCCTCATCCTATACCAATAATCTGATGTCAAAAGTCACGTTTCTTGACAAGGGCAATAAAGAGAGCTCTAATAAAGGGATTTCCATGAACATGGGCTTCATTACATCAAAAAACGAACGCATGAAAGTACCTCACTGTTCCCAAGTAGACTGGGAGCAGATAAGTGAATAAATTAAAAAAAAGCCCATGAATTTTGAGGTCATGTCTCTTCTTGCATAGATAGCACCCAATTGTTCACATGAGACATCAGAGCTATGATGCATGAGAGAGGAATTCTGTTTATTCCCATAGATGCGCACTTTCCTTGACCCTACTGTTACTTCCAGTTTTTTAGGCAGAGAACAAAAACCACTTCAGAGATGCTTTATTTTGGAATTTCTGCATTACACGGTTAAGTCACAGTACTGTCAAAGTCAAGAAAAAATTTTTACAGTGTAAGATGGAGAAGAATTTTTAAAACCAGGGCTTTCTGAACAAGTTCCTAAAAACCATCATGCATGCTCCATATAAAAAGTACATTTTTACCACCATCTGATGACCTTATAAATAATTCAGATCATGCCTACAGTGCAAAAACGCAGCTAAAAGAGTTGCAAAGTTACACTTTATTTTTATAAAGCTTATCTTGGTAGCCAAGGATGGTGCACTAAGGACCTTTGTAAAGAATTTATAATTATTTCAATTAATTGAATTCTAAACTAGGATATTGTTGTACAAATCATCATTTGACTCAAAAAACTTTACGACTGAGGAGTACTGGACACTACATCTGCTTCCTCCTCATGCTGTTTATAAAATAAAGAACCTTTTTGTACCAAATTTTATTTTAAGTTAGAGATGTTAATTTGTTCTTCTGACCCTATTTTATTTTAAACTGGAATTCCATGGATGTGATCTTCATTTAAAATATCCCTCCATGATTCAAAATGTCAGGTGGTAGCTGTATTTGCAGCAGCAGCATTGTCAAATCCAGAGTTTGAGCTGCTGAATAAGATTTTGTTATCAAGAAGAACCAACATACAAAAATTTGCAACAATTCATACTACCAGACATATTAGTGATAGAGTCGTTATAACGTAATTCCCATGTATCTGAAAAGAGGGCTGAACAGTGAGGTGGCAAAGTTTACAGATGATTAATTACTCAAGATAGTTAAGTTCAAAGCAGTCTGTGAAGTTACAACGGGAACTCACAATACTGGGTGACTGGGCAATCACAATGGCAGAAGAAATTCTACGTTGGTAAATGCAAAGTAATGCAAGTTGGAAAACATAGTCCTAACTATACATACAAAATGATGGGATCTAAATTCATCTAAGAAAGATTTTGGAGTCATCATGGATAGTTCTCTGAAAAAATTGGCTCAATGTGCAATGGCAGTCAAAAAAGTTAATGTTAGGAACCATTAGGAAAGAGAGAGATATTTTTCTTTATTATCATAATGACACTATATCAGTGGTTCCCAAACTGGGGCTCGTGAACCCCTGGGGGTTCATGAAATGTTACAGTAAGTTTCTCGGGGAAAAATTCCCTAATGGCAGATGTGCTGCCTGGGATCCCTAGGGACAGCTCTAAGGCAAGTAACCTGGAGCCCCTGGACTTCCAAGAGCTAAGCAGATCAAAGCAAGCATATCTATCGCACTAAGGAGATTTACACTTCAAGACTTCTTATAAGAAATGGAAAGGAAGGTGGATATTTTATGCTGTTTTTAAAATTAAACAGGCAGCTAGTATCATTTTTTAAATTATGAAAAACAAGTTAAGCTGTGTTGCAACATGCATCATTTGTCCAGACTGCTCAAGACCTGAATGCTTGTATAGGGGGAATTCTTTGAGTTGGCTTCTTAAATACCTTCATGCTGTTTCACATTTGATACTTCTTGATGAAACACAACAGCTTTGTCGTATAACAGGCTTATTCAAAGTGATACAAGTTATGAAAGTGAGATCTCGGAAGAGTGCTGCTGTTTTCATAATGCAGTAAAAATACTGTAATGATAAATAATTAATAAATAGTGTGTAATAATCCTGTCATAAAAACAAATTTTATATTTCCAAGGTCACTGCTTTTATCATTTATATTCAGGTAAAAGAGAAAATCCCAGGAAATATTCATTTTTAGGAGGGGGTTCGTGAGACTTTACAGTTTAGTGAAAGGGGTTCACAGGTTAACGTTTGGGAAGCACTATATAAATCCATCATATGCCCACACCACGAATAATGCATGACGTTCTGGTCACCCTATCTCAAAAGAGATACACAAATGGAGAAGATCAACAAAAATCCTTAAAGGTATGGAACAGATTTCATACGAGGTGAGATTAAAACAGATTGGTAAAAAAACGGACTAAGGGAGGAAATTACAGAGATCTATAAAATCATGAATGGTGTGAAGAAAGTGAATAACACCACAAGAATCAAGGATCAACCAATGACATTAATAAACAGCAGGTTTTAAACAAACAAAAGGAAATACTTCACATAATGCACAGTTAATCTGTGGAATTCACTGCCATGGGATGTTGTGCATGCCAAAACTATAACTGAACTAAAAAAAGGTACTAAAAAAAGTTTCTGAAGAATGGGTCCAACAATGGCATTTGTCAAGATAGCCATGAATGCAGCCACATGCTCTGTGTGTCCCTAAGCCTCAGCCTGCCAGATGCTGGGACTGGAAAACGGGATGGATCACTTGAAGATAGCCCTGTTCTGTTCATTCCCTCTGAAGCACCTGTTATTGGGAATGCTGATAAAAGCCAGATATAAGACCTGACATTTTATCATTAACAACATTTGCAGATTTTGAAAGACTGAAATATAATAAAAGTGAATAAGGGTCTCTATTTGCCACAGGCCTTCAGATCCGTAAGAGAAGTTACCAAAAATGAACTCTACCAAAAACTTGTCTCTATATCACAACCCTGAAGAAAGCAGGCAGGAAACCAGCCATTTGCACAAACTTTTCAGGAAGCATTTTGCTTCCCACTGCTTCTCTTTCCATAGAAGATTTATGGACTAAGACTACATTATTTCATGAATATGGCCATACCTTAAAAAAATGTAAGTCCTTCTGCTTTCCATAAACAAATCCAAGACATGCAAGAGTTAAACATGAATATTTTTAGTTAGTGAACCCACATTTTCCAATGCACCACAAAGAAAGTTCCAGTTCCAACCATTCCGCCTTTTTCAGTGATTTAAAAAGGTGCTTTGCTCCACTGCCTTTCTTTTTCAAAGATATACATGTAAACAATTTAAAACTCATCCATCTTAAGTAATCCATCACAAAGGCCCTTTTCGGGGGGGGGGGGGGGTTAGGGGGGAGGAAGGAGAGAAAGAGTTCCCCCATCCAGGAATACATCTGTGTTTATTACCAAAATGTAAAAAAACAAGTGAAAAAGTTGATGCAAAAACCTTATTTCACAGTCTTCAGGATAAAATTCCAGGTTAATATGGGGGGGGGGGGGGGGGGACAGGAACAAAGGGGGGAAAATAGAGACAACTAAGAACTGAAAGTAAAAGCTATTTAATGCTGTGACTTATTTCATGAACTGTTTATTAATGGTCCATACACATATGCACATGCATCTGTATCTTCCACTACGTTGCCTTACTTTAACAGACAGCCTCAGATTTACATTTAAACTGATTTATTGTTAACAAACAGATCTACTTAATGTAATATATTGGAGTCTTAACAAAATGTACATTTTCATGTACTTGAATGGCCCAAAATTTGGATGAAAAATAAATCAATATAAAAATGAAGGGTCTTATCCATCAGGCACTTTGCCCCATCCTAAATAAGCTTGACTTAGAACTGACAGAAACATCACAAACTAAGTATACATATCTAAAGCCTTCAGTGAAGATGGCTTCCATGTAGCACAAGACAATAAGCACAAATATGGGTACAGCAATCCAACCAATTAAAATAATTTGCCTCTTACTATTAGTGTAAAAAAAAAACAAAAACAATTGGGGTGCAAATGACCTCAAAACCTTAATTTTCAACCACATGTCTTAACCGAACACCAGTTTCTAGAAGGTTTGTAAAACCGTTTTAAATGATTCATTAAAAAATACTTTAGAAAAAACAAACAGATTCAGCCTAAGGTGAATAGCACAACCAGTAACCATTTTACTCAAAAAAGGCAGTATCACTCCAGTTAGTTTTGGAAGGGATTCAGAAATAATAGAAATAGACCAGCTTATCCAAAAATGTAAAGATATAGGTCTTGTCACAGTCAAAGTTACAAAGACCAGAGAATTTCTGGGTCTGTGTCATCAGAATGTGTTAACTCTTGAATGACAGACATTTGTAAAATCACTAATGAATAAGTATTCTCAATTTTAGAGTTTAATATTTTTCTTTCCTAACAATTCTAACACTCGACCTCCTCCCTCATTATTGCACAAACTGCAGACAAATGGTTTTGAAAATTTTATATCACTAAATTAATTTGGTGCACAAAAATAGTCCAAGCACAACTACACTGAGTACCAAAAAACCCAAATACAGTGATATTTATTTTAATACCATGATGAAAGCTTACTTTCTCTCATGTACTGTATATTTCTATAGTTTTTCAAAATGTAAATAGTTTTAAATAAAAATCAAGTATCACTCCCAATTTACATGACAATCTTCCTGTTAAAGATTAAAAGTTTGTGGGGTTTTTTGGGGTTTTTTTTAAACTAAAACTGCTTGACACATTAAGTAGCTTCAATTTTATAAAATTAAGATTCAGGAATATGCCACTTCACTTGAGCTGTTACACAGTATATGTTATTTCTCACTGACAAGCACAGATAGATAACAGTATTAAATGTTTTCAGAGGAGTTGGAACTGCACGCTGCCACTATGCTCTTGCTTCCAGTATTACATAGAAAGTATTATTATAAATTAAGAGTGGAGTCTCCATTCTCTAAAGCAGTGGACCCCAACCTTTTTACCGCCGCGGACCGGTCAACGCGGACCGGTCACTGCTTGCGGACCGGGTGGTCGTTTTAATTTTTCCTTCGGCGCGGCGGACCCTTGTATGTCCGCCGAAAAACCGCCGAATATAAGTAATATTCCTAAAAACCAGTATATTTAGGAATTCGCGGCGTCATAACCTTGTGTGTCCGCCGAAAAGCCGCTGGAAACGGAACTTAAGACCACGCGGAAGACTATTCGCAAAGGGAATGCATGCAGGGAATGCAGAAGGGAACGCATGCAGGCGCCCAGGAAGGCAAGGCGACCGATGCGGAGGGGAAGGCGGCCGCGGCCCGGTACGAATTACTCCACGGATCGGGACCGGTCCGCGGACCGGGGGTTGGGGATCACTGCTCTAAAGCATCAGCGTGACTGCAGTGGGAAACATGCTGGCACAAGCAATGGTATTCCAATAATATAAAAATGAACATGTAAAACAGCAAGTCGGTTGACAGCATATTGTGGTCATTTAAGAACAGCAGTGGAAGCAGCAAGGGGAAGTTTTTAACCAGATTGTACACAATGCATTACACAAATATTTTGCTTCTTAGTTTCTAGTTCAGTCAAGTGCCTTATGTTCATTTCTTTTCCTCAAAAGTTTTATCTAGCAATGAAATACAACACTACATACAATAGTTCCTTGCAGGCTATACCGTTTTAAAAGTTGTGTGGAAATGACACCGGGGGGGGAGGGAGCTTTTCAACAGCATCCAACTCATTTTTGCATAATTCATTCATACACTTGAAAATTTCCCCAAATGTTTGCTTTGTACAAAGACTCACTTGTGTTGGGATTTTTGGTACGAAAACTATAGACCATAATTTTAGTTTTAGATCAAATTCTGTCTCAACAATATACCAAGTTATGGCATTAACTACAAAATGAACTGACATCTATGAAAAACATGAACACTCTCCAATCCCACAATAATTCTGGTGCTCTGGAAAGGCTACCTATGATAGTAGAACCAAGCCGAACAAGTTGTTTTATATTTTATTTACACATTTTATCTGGAATTCAGGATGCTAGTAAATGACACTGATTTATTTAAGAAGAAATCTAGCCCTTCATGAAGACACTGGACTGGACTTTTTATACTAAATTCCAATTGAGGATGTCACAATAGCTATTTGAGAGTTCAAAATTAAGGGTCTGTCAGTGTATATCACATTGACAAACTATTCAAGAGAAAGGGAGTAGTCTGTTAAACTAATGACTGAGGCCTAGAGTCACAAAAATACTTCAGCCCACCTAAACTCCAGACTGAAACCCAGACTGAAGTGCTTAGGTGTGAAAGTCCCAGTTTTAGCTTCAGTGCGACTCACAGAATTCATGCTGAATCCTGTAAGCTCTTAAACTCACCCAGCGTCTAAGTTTTTGCAGTAAAAAGTTCCCTAGATGCCTATGTTTCTGTCTCTGGGCATGCACACTGCTGCCTCACTCTATGGGTCTGGGCACCTATCTCCCACGTAAGCAACAGAATAATTCACAAACCAGGAAAGACAGGTGTTCAACCAGCTAACTCGTGCGCAGGGACATCTCAGAGACAGCCTATTGACTGGGCACTTCGGTCAAGTCCACACAAAGCAGTTGAGTAGGCTGACCATATTTCCTTGAGACAAAAACGGGACTTTGGGATGGCAAAAATGGGACGGGGTTGGGGGGTCTCACCAGATAAAATCGGTGCAGTGGCTGCAGAACCTGGGCTGACGGACGCTGGGGGTGGTGGTTGGGGGCGCTGGGGGGTGGTTGGGGGCTCTGGGGGGGCTCTAGGTCCCAGGGGGGGTCTCACCAGATGAAGTCGGTGCAGTGGCTGCAGAACGTGGGCTGAGGGGCACTGGGGGGGCTCTAGGGGGTCTCACGGAATGAGGTCGGTGCAGTGGCTGCATAACGTGGGCTGCTTGCACAAGCGTGCGGTGACTTTGTGGCTCTGGACCACGTGGATCACCTTCTGGCGCAGCGCCCCCTTGAGGCAGAACAGCGGCTTGGCCAGGCACTCCAGCTCGGTGGGCGAGGTGACCAACGCCATGGCCCCATCTGGGCCCCCCAGCGCCGGGCAGGGGGGATGGATGGAGGAATAAGCAGAACAGGAATGGGGGATGAAGAGGATGGAGGGAGAGAGAGAAGGGGGGCTGAGGGATGAAGAGGATGGAGAGGACGGAGGGAGAGAAGGCAGGAAGGTGAGAAGGGAGAGGATGGATGGATGAGAGAAGAGATGGGGGTAGGGAGCAGGGGGGATGGAGGAGGCAAGGGACAGCGAGAAGGAGGGACGGAGGGAAGGGAGATGGAAGAGGAGGCAGTGGACGGAGGGAGAGAGAGAAGGGAGGGAGGGAGGGATGGAGAAGGGAGATAGAGAGAAGGAAGAGAGGGATGGAGAAGGGAGATAGAGAGAAGGAAGAGAGGGATGGAGGGATAGAGAGAAGGGAGGAAGGAAGGGATGGAGGGATAGAGAGAAGGGATGGAGGGAGCGAGAGGAGGCAGCGGACGGAGGGAGAGAGCAGGGAGGAAGGGAGGGATGGAGAAGGGGGATGGAGAGAAGGGGGGATGGAGAGAAGGAGGAATAGTGAGAAGAGGAGGCAGTGGGCAGCGGGCTGAAGCCGACGGCGGAGCGGAGCTGTCCGGAGTCGCAGCCGGGGGCCGAGCGCGCCGGCGGGGGGGGCTGCCGTCCGGGTTTTATGAGCAGGGACAGCGGCTGGGCCTGCAGCATGGCCAGGGCAGCCTGTGGGGAAGGAATGGTGGCCGGAAAGGAAGGCGGCGAGGTCAGGAGAGCCGTGTGGGTCATTGTGGCAAATGGGATGGGTCTGGAGAGAAGAGGCGACGGGCTGCTAAGGCTGGAGGAGGAGGCGGCGGCAGCCTTACTCGACAGAAAAGCAGCTGAATGGAGAGACAGCTGGGCCCTGGCTTCCGGTTTGGTGGTGAGTGAGAGGGGCTGAGCTTGTTCCGAGTGGGTGGCAGCTCATAAAACCCGGCCGGCAGCCCCCCCGCCGGCGCGCTCGGCCCCCGGCTGCGGCTCCTGACAGCCCGCTGCCGCTTCCTCCTCTCTATTCCTCCTTCCCTCCTTCTCACCATCCCTCCCTTCTCTCCATCCCCCTTCTCCATCCCTCCCCTTCCTCCCTGCTCTCTCCCTACGTCCGCTGCCTCCTCTCCCTACCTAAGGACTAGTATCAGATGTCAGTCTCCGATGAGCGCAGTTTGCTCATCGGAGATTTTGACATCTGATACTTGTCCTTAGGTAGCAAGATTCTTCACCTGAGCTCTTGGGAGTCCTGCAAAGAAAGAACCTCCCCCTAGAAAGCAGCTTGGGACCTGCCCCAAAAATGGGACAAAATTGATATTTTTGTCAAAAAGACGGGACGGTTCAAAAACATGAAAAAAACGGGACTGTCCCGTTCAAAACGGGTCGTATGGTCAGCCTACAGTTGGGGGAGGATCTCCCTCAAAGTTGTAGCCCAGTGGTTAGGGTTCCATTGTGGATAAATAATTAGTTGCTGGGAGTGGGGAAAGGAGAGAGAGCATAGGAACGGACACACAAGCATGAGAATGATAATATTGTTTGGTGGTTAGAGGACTCACCCAGGATGTGGTAGATTCAAAATCCAATCCCCTGCTCTAGCAACTAATTATTCATCCACAGTGGAATTGCTTCAACAGAAGAAACTGATGGAACCCCATACTACAATACCCTATAAGCTCACTGGTTAGAGCTCTCACCGGAGAGGTGGCAGATCACTGTTCAAATCCATTTTCAGAGAGGGATTTCCCATGTCCCAGATGATTACCCATGTCCCAGATGATGACCACTGGGCTAGAAAGTCAAGCCACTGGGCTAAAAGTCAAGCTAGAGGTCCTCCTCTACTGGCTGCTTTCTTTCAAAAACACCTGAGATGCCTAACTTCAGAGGGTTCACAGCTGAAAATCACTAGCAAAGATAGGCACTCCCTGCAATCCAAACTGAGGCATCTCTCTCAGTGAGAGGAGAAGGACTTAGCACATACTCATCTTATTGGCATCTCCCATTGGCTAGTTTGGATGGGTTCCTGTCTAGCATCCTGGTTTTTGTGAATATCGGTCTTAAGGCACCTCTCTCCCCACATTCAGTGCATAAGGAGCCTAAGTGCCTAACTCAGGCTTTGTGAATCAGTGTGTTCCTGTGATTTTCTAGGCTCCCAAAAGTTAGGTGCTGCACCACTCAGCATCACAATGCTGAAGTACCTTTGTGAATCTAGGCCCAAATGCCTATTTCTGTGTGAGCACTACTCAAGGTATCAGATGACCTGGCTAAGACTAGTAATCAAAATAAATATTGCTTCCAAAAGGCACATGGTGATGAAAAAATTTACCCATGAGAATGCAAGGTGTAAGGCTTCAGCCTGCTAAGATAAGAGGAGTGGGGAAGGGAAAGAAAGGATAGGAAGCTTTGTCAATGGGTCACTAGAAAACCTGTTAGTATGTGAGCTTCCAAGAAGCTTCTGAAGTCCCCTCCACTTCCACAGTAAAAAAAAAAAAAAAAAAAGAGTGGCAGGGGTTGAGCTAATCCTCCCTCCTCCTATAAAAAGGTACAAGTGCAAAATTAGTGCTCACTGACATTAAGAACGGTTGCTAGCTGAACTAGACCACAAGACTACTAGAACCAGTTGTCAATGACTTTGGAATTAGTTCTACATCTTTCCAGCACAGTTTGCCTTTGTGTATTGATGACTTTAGGATAAAGGAAAAGTTTACTACTTTCATGCTGTTTTAGTTTGAAAATCCTAAAAACTAATATTTTTTTACCTATAGATTACTATAACTAATCCTGTTTATTTCTGAAGTCTCTGGAAAGAAAAAAAAAGGTCTAAAGACAATTAGCACTTGCAACAGGGCAAAGATGCCTTTATATCTTAAAACAGGTGTATTAAAACTGTTGTATTGTGACATCCAAGTGCAATGCGCTGTGGTACAATATGCTGTGTACAAACGAAAAGCAATTTCAATCAGCTCATGCAAAGATTCTTGATCCTGCATGGTGGGGTGAGATAAGAGCTCAGAAGACTTACCCAGAGCAAAGTACTCAAGCCCTAAGGATAGGTGGGAAAGGAATAGGACATGGAAAAGAAACATTAATCTACTTTTTACCAGGAAATGAACAGTTTACTCTCCAAGCATAAGAATCAAGCAAATTCAGACACAAAGCTGTTAAACTATGGCTCCCAGCTTTCATCTTGTACAGTGTCTGTGTATGTCTACATTTACATTTTATAGCGCTCTAAATTGCTGGCTCAGGAGTGTGAAAATTAGACGTAACTTGTTGCAACAAGTCAGATCAGATTTCCTGATGCTATATTGAGCTGGTTTACAGAAGTGATGATCAGAAGGAAAGCTTTGTACCTAGACTGCAATTTCCTTGTGGCAGAGAGTTTCTTTTCTCTGTGGAAGGCAACATCCCGATAGCACTGCATACAAATATTTAACACTGATGTGGAGTAAGAGCAAGGTGACTTGTAGATCTTAACACACGCTATTATACTAGCCCTCAGTTTTCATATTATAATAGACTTAAAATTTTTTACTCATATCAGAGAGCTTTTCATTAAACATGGTCACTGCAATCAGAGTTTATAATTTCAGAAGAATGAGTCTGCATAAATTAAAAGATCAATTGGTAAGATGCACAAGAAGGTGTAGCCACAATAAACTAAGATTTGCCTCATTGGTAAGAGATACTCCATGCTCTTGATAGAGCCCTAATGATTCACTTTTAATGTCTTGTAGTTCTGACTTGGGCTATGCCTACACTAAACATCTTTTAGCGACACAGCGCTAAAGTTCTCCCAATGCTCTTAAAAAAAAGGTACCTCCACAAGAGACACAGCTACCAGCACTGGGAACATGGCTGGTGCAGTCTACACTGGCACTTTACAGTACTGAAATTTGCTGTGCTCAGGGGGTATTTTTTCACACCCCTGAGCAAGAAAGTTGCAGCACTGTAAAGTGCCAAAGTAGACAAGCCCTAAGTCTACTACCTCTGCTAGACTACTAGCTCATCAGCCCAGTCATTTGAGAGTTAAGCACCTGAATATTTTTGAGGGTCTGGGCCAAAGTGACTGGGACTGTGGAAGTATATAACACACAGTAGATCACTGGCCTAGGTGAACTTGCAAGACAGAGTTGGGAGGTGGAAGGTTTTGTTTGGTTTTTTTTAAAAGCACAGTGCTTTGGAAGTTACATGTTTCAGCAAAACACTAGTATAACCTCCACACCAGCCCCATGCAGCAAATCAAGGAGAGAACACTAGTCACTGGATGGCATAACAAAAATAATGTTCATAAGTGAAGTTTAATATCATGCAGGAATAATCTATTACTATTTGTGCTCTAGACCAGTATTGCTCATCTCCCCTTCAGTGTAAGAATGACCCCTTGTTACTCAACATTTTCTTCCTGTGCATATTTGAAGTCTCATTCACTTATTGTAGTGACAAACCAGATTTTTCCTACTTTTTACTCCCATTAGAAGACTGAGAGAGTGAGAGATTCTATTCCAGCTTGCACATCATGAGTAACAGGCCTGCTTGCACTAAGTTCCAAATGCAAAGTCTTGTACTGATGAATGAACCAGAAAGATCATAACTTGACTTTCAGATAATATGTTGTTGGATTAGAAAAAAAGTTCTTTTATATTGAGCACATTATGGAAATCAGAGACATTTTTACACTTTTTTTAAAAAAAGAATAGCAGTTTAGCTTTTCTGAATAGACAATGCAACCCAATCACGAGGAAATGATTGTAGTGTATTACTATATCTCTGTTCCAAAAAAGCCTTCTCACTAAAACTTTCACTTAGGAATCAGTCTGCACGATCATTGCTGGAACAGAATGACACCTAGTGGCTATTTCACTTAATTGCAGATGTAGTTCACGGAGAGAAATTAAGGGCGTATCTACACTGCAATTAAAAACCTGTGGCCTGCCCAGCCGATTCAGCTCAGAGCTCAAGCTCTTTAATTGCAGTGTAGGGGCTTGTCTTCACTAGGCTGTTCTGGGATCGATCTTCTGGCGATCGATTTATCGCGTCTCATTAAGATGCAATAAATCGATCGCCCGCGACTCCGGAACTCCAGCTTGCTGGGAGGCGTAAGCTGAAGTTGACGGGGGAGCGCGCCGCCGACTGCCACCGCTGTGGGGACAGGTGGTAAGTCGGCGGCAGATACGCAAACTTCAGCTACGTGATTCACGTAGCTAAAGTTGAGTATCTGCTGTCAATCTCTTGATTGAAGGTGGGAAGGTGGGAAGGTGTCGGGGTGGGTGAGGGGTGAGGTGTGGGTGTTGGGGTTGGTCAGGGGGTGTCGGGTTTGGTCAGGGGGGGTGGGGGGGTGTTGGAGTGGGTGAGGGGTGAGGGGTGAGGTGTGGGTGTTGGGGTTGGTCAGAGGGTGTCACGGTTGGTGGGGGGGGGTGAGGTGGCGGGTTTGGTCGGGGGGTAAGTGAGCCGGGGGGGGGGGGGGTCGGGTTTGGTCTGGGCACCCACCCAGACACCTTCCCCCCCCCCAGACCAAACCCAACACCCACACCTCACCCCTCACCCCCCCAGACACCTTCCCACCCCCCCAGACCAACCCCGACACCCCCCGGCTCACTTACCCCCCGACCAAACCCGACACCCCCACCTGACCCCCCCAAGCAAACCCGACACCCACACCTCACTTACCGTCCCACCCCAACACCCCCACCTCACTTACCGTCCCACCAAACCCAACTCGGATCCATCGCAGGCGGGGAGGGGGCCCAGAGCCGAGGGATTCCGGGGACCTTCGCAGGTGAGGGGGGGGGCACAGAGCTGATGGAGTCCGGGGTTCCGTTGGGGAGGGGGGAGGGGCAGAGAACTGAGGGATCTCCGGGGTTCCGTTGGAGGAGGGACGGGCAGTGAGCTGAGCGAGTGCGGTGTCTGTTGGAGGGGGTATTATGACATCACCACCACCTAACTGCCCAGCCGATGTGATTGGCCCTGAAAGACTTTCACCCCTGGGGGGCGTCCGAGGTGAGATCCGAAAATTTTTCTACCCTTACCAGCATCTAGACCCCAAGACCCCCCACTGTACCAAATTTCAAGTCTCTGGCTCAAACGGTGCGGGAGGAGTTCGCTGTCATACATACATACATACACCACTTGACTTTTATATATATATAGAGATAAATAAAAGTCAAATGGTGTATGCGTGTATGTATGTATGTGCACTTACTCCTTTCCACACCGTTTGAGCCAGAGACTTGAAATTTGGTACAGTTATAGGTCTTAGGGTCCTAATCAGGGTAAGAGTTGAAAATTTTTCAAATCTCACCTCTGACACCCCCCAGGGGTGAAATTCTTTAAAGGCCAATCACATCAGCTGGGCAGCTGCTGTTCTCTGTGACATAGTTATGATGTCATAACACCCCCTCCAACGGACCCCGCACTCGCTCAGCTCTCTGCCCCCTCCCCAGCTCCGACGGACCTGAGTTGGGTTTGGTCGGAGGGTAAGTGAGGTGGGGGTGTTGGGTTTGGTCAGGGGGTGAGGTGGGGGTGTCGGGTTTGGTCCGGGGGGGTAAGTGAGCCGGGGGTGTTGGGTTTGGTCTGGGGGGGTGGGAAGGTGTCGGGGTGGGTGAGGGGTGAGGTGTGGGTGAGAGGTGAGGTGTGGGTGTTGGGGTTGGTCAGGGGGTGTTGGGTTCGGTGGGAGGGTAAGGTGGGGGTGTTGGGTTTGTTTGAGGGGGTGAGGAGGAGGGTCGGGGTTGGTCGAGGGGTAAGTGAGGTGTGGGTGTCGGGTTTGTTTGTGGTGGTAGGTAGGGGTGTTGGGTTTGGTTGGGGAGGAAAGTGAGGTGGGTGTGTCAGGTTTGGTCTACGGGGGGTGAGGTGTGGGTGTTGGTCAGGGGGTGTTGGTAGGGGGATGATGTGGAGGTGTTGGGTTTGGGTGGGGGGGTGAAAATGTGAGTTGGCGTTGGTCGAGGGGTAAGTGAGGTGGGGGTGTCGGGTTTGGTCGGGGGGGTGAGGTGGGGGTGTCATGTTTGCTCTCTGCCCTTCCCCCTCCAACAGACCCCGCACTCACTCAGCTCTCTGGCCCCTCCCCACCTCCAACGGACCCGAGCAACGCCGGGTATTTTCGCTAGTGTGTGTGAGTGTATCTATACACACACAAGCGAAAATACCCGGCGTTGCGAAAATACGTGTGTGTGTGTGTGTGTGTGTGTGTATGTATTATATATATATATATATATACATACACACACACAATGCCGGGTATTTATTTATTTATATATATATACATAGAAACAATACATACAATATATATATTCATACATACAATATATATATACATACATACAATGACAATTATGTTCCGTTCGCATAGGATTAGCGAATATAGTGGAATCCTGCACCAGTGAACTTGTAAGTCAGATGCACTCTGACCAAACTGAGGGAGAATTAGATTGCTTAGTGTAAAACAAGTAGTTCACAATAAAAGAGGAACAGAACAATAATGAAGTTCAGATCCAATCTTGCCCAGATAGAGAACCTTGACCAGGTCCATTTCACAGAATGTGTATTTTTGGGTGGGATATTTCCTCCGTTCAAGTAGAAATTTCTGGTCTTTTCAAATTTAATCAAAACTGTTCAACTAGCCAACCACTAGGCAAAGAGTGCAAAAGCTTCTGGGTCAGGAGATCTGACAAACTGAGCACAGAAAGAAAGACTGGAAGTTCTAGCAGGCCAGAGTACAAAACCTGATGAATCCAAAATGGGGCTCTACAGCTCCATGGGTGATGTTCCCATCATCGCTAATGTTCTTTGGAATTAGGGAAATATCTGACTCCAGTTAGTAGATTTACAGAATCATTTAGCTTTGAGACCAGTACATAGCACTTGAGGGAAGGGACTCCAGGAGGAGATTTAATTGTATCCTGGATAACAGAGACTGATTTCTGGAGCCCTGGGCCACATAACTCTTCTCCAGCATCTGGTACAGCTGACCCATGAAAGTGAGTTGTAGGAGAAGGTTTCCTACTTGGACCTCTGGAAATAAAGAATAAAGTCAGAAGACAGAGCAACGCAGAGAACTGGCAGTGAAGGAACTCTGTCAGGAAGAGGAGCAGGTAGCGTTAGACAGTCAACACTGTGAACGGACTCTGCAGTGTCCAGGCATTCCACAGGAAGTTCCAGAAGCTGGCACCTGGATGACAGCCCCTCCAGATGACCAATACTAGAGGACAATGCTCACAAGCCACCTCAGTGAGGATCCAATGCAGGCAATGCTTGAAGTTTTCCTTTGTGGATCGATCATTCTTCTGTTTATGTCCATCTCTGCTTCTTGCTTTTAGAGATTTTTAAAAAACCAAAATCATTTCTGATTATGAACTGACTAGAGCCATTATCTCTATCATTTCCACAGAAAATCCTCTGCTTAGAATGGATTTCCCAGGAATTGCTTTCAACACTCAAAAATGCTAAACATATCACCACTGAGTAACTGAAGAGACTTGTTTACTGCCACTTTAAAAACAAAGGGACCAATAGGAATAGCAGTTACTCTTTACATTCAGAGGTAACAAAGTCCTGTGGCACCTTAAAGACTAACTATAAAGTTTTGAAGCATAAGCTTTCGTGGGCTAATACTCACTTCGTCGGATGCAAGCGAAGTGGGTATTAGCCCACGAAAGCTTATGCTTCAAAACTTTATAGTTAGTCTTTAAGGTGCCACAGGACTTTGTTACCTCTGCTATTCCAGACTAACACGGCTACCTCTCTGATTCTTTACATTCAGTATCTCTCTACTACTGTTCTAACTTCCAGTTTCTGTCCAAGATTTCAGAGATTATCAAATGCAAACAAACAGTGTAGAATCAGCTGAAGAAAAGAAAAGATGATTTGGAATTCAATCCCTCGCCTTCTCCAAATCAGAAGCATTTAATAAAAACCATTAAACTAAGTCACGTTTGGCATCCTTAAAAAAAAAAAAAAAAAGTGGAAAAATCTGACATTTGTAAATAAAGGAAGCAATTCATGATGGTCTGAAAAATAAAGAATTGTTTAAGTAGAGAAGCAGGATTTCCTATAACTGAAGCAACAAGTTAACTCTGAAAACAAATAGAGCAGTAATGAGTAAAGTATGGCTTGGCTATGGAACTTGTGTACCACTCCACCCATACCAGTACAGGTATGATACCAGATAAGGACACTTCTGTACTACACAGCTATGAGTTAGGAAAAACTCTGAAGAAAGCGTAGTTATGTGAAAATGAGTCTCAGGTCAGATCTACACTCAGACTTCTGCTGATACAGGTCAGGGATCACATCTTCACACCCCTGTGCTTTTAGTAATATAACTTGTTCTCCATGTTTGTTGGTAGAGGCTAGTTTTACTACACAAGTGCACTTAAGAGTATATGAATTATAGTCAAAACTAGTTAGTTGGCTGGTGAACTAACACTCAATTAAATGGCATTTTTCTGTAAAAATAACTTTTGAACCTGCAACTGAGGAATTCCAAGATTTCAGGGAATGCTCTCCCAGTGGACAGATTTTACAGGGGGGGGAAATCAAAGCCAAAAGGAAAAAGTGGGGCACACATGCAGTTTCAGCATCTGGTTAGCAGAGCCAGCAGCCTCACCCACCTTTGTTAGTTATTTATAGATCAAAGAACCAATTGCTGGTAGCCGTTAAACACATTGCTGCATAGCAATACCCTTCCTCCTCCCCATTTTTAGTTGCTGATACAGTTTTAAATGTTTCTGCCCTGAAAGACTTTCTTCAAGATAAAAAGATGATGAAAGCGGAAAGGAGGACAAGGCAGTGGTGCACAAAGAGCCCCTGACTTAGGGGACTCAGAGCCACCAGCCTGAGGGAGGGAATTGTGTTGCAGTGGGTTCCTGAACAAGAGGGATGTGGAAGAATGCCAGAGTCCCTGTTGGATGCAATGCACTAGGACTACAGAAGCAACAAAGTGTGCAAACCTCTAGTACACTCACTGTTTAATGCTTCAAACTTTTGTATGTGCAGTTATTTCAATGGTCATATATACATTACTATTGTGGAGTAAATTTGCTTCCACATGCCAGGTAACCAGGATTCCTGATGGAATTTAAACTTTATTTATAGTTTGGAATCAGCCCTTGGTGCTGTGATCATGCTCTATCCATTCAGTCACTTATTCACATGGACTTGAATTCTGCTACACAAGAGACAGGATTTGGGGAGTCTACAGCAGACAGGACCCCCTGAGCAACAGATCCGAACTCAATAGAAGCTTTCTGTACACCACTGTGCAGAAGGAAGTTGGGGATCAGTTGATCTGCTGCCATATAGATCCACTGACAAATCCTCTGGGAAGATGAGCACAAACACAAAGGCAACTACAGTAAACCCTCGATTTAACGGACCCCGATTTAACGGACTTCGGATGCAACGGACAAAATTTCCGATGCATCCGAAATCCGTTATTCGGGGGCCGCCGGCTCCCGCCCCGGGGAGCCGGGCAGGAGCTGTCAACCCAGCTGCCCGGCTCCCCGCAGAGGGGAGCCCGGCTGGCGGGCTGACAGCTCCCGCCCGGCTCCCCGCAGAGGAGATCCGGGCAGCCGAGTTGAGAGCTCCCGCCCGGCTCCCCACAGCAGGGAGCCCGGCGGGAGCTGTCAACCCCCCCGCCCCCGCCTGGCTCCCCGCAGCGGGGAGCCGGGCGGGAACTGTCAACCCCCCCGCCCCGGGGTAAAACCTCTATATAACGGACTAATTCGGGCGAGGGGGTTTCCGTTAAAGCCAAAAGTCCTGTTATTTAATGATTTTAAAAAATTATTAAATAACGGACTTTCGGCTTTAACGGACACCCCCTCGCCCGAATTAGTCCGTTAAATCGAGGTTTCACTGTACTTGAATCCTGAGCAAGATTCTCAAGTTGCAAAGCAGCTCTTCTGTTCCTTTGCGGACTATGGGGAAGATTCCTCCCCTACACCACAGTGCTTTGGGAATTCCCCATGGCACCTTCCTACTTCCTTTGGCTATACTCTAGAATAGGGATGGGCAAACCACAGCCCATGGGCCTTCCTTCTCAGCCCCAGAGGTTTCCCCTGGCCCTTCCCCCACTGTTCCCCCCTTCTCCGGAGCCTCAGCGCACAGCGTGGGCAGCGCTCTGGAGGGGCAGAGCTGCGCACTCTGGAGTGGCAGCGTGGAGCCAGACCCGCTGCTTTGAGCAGCATGCTAAGGGGCCGGGGGGTTGGATAAGGAGCAGGGGGTGGTTGGATAGAGCAGAGGTTCTGGGGGAGCAGTCGGGGGAGGGAAGGGGGGCTTGGATAGGCGTTGGAGTTACAGGGGTGGGGAGGGGAGGGTGGATAGGGGTCAGGGGAGTCAGGGGACGGGAGGGTTGGGTGGGGTTCTGGGGGGACAGTTAGGGTGGGGAAGGGGCATCAGGGGACAAGAAGCAGGGGGGCAGTTGGGGACGAAGAGCGGGAGGGTTGGATGAGTCGGATTCTGAGGGGGCAGTTAGGGGACAGGAAGTGGGAGGGTGTTGGATAGGGGACAGGGACAGGCTGCTTGGGGAGGATCCGCATTCCCTACCCAGCCCTCCATAGTTTTGCAACCCCAATGTAGCCCTCGGGCCAAAAAGTTTGCCCACCCCTGCTCTAGAATGAGAAATTGGCATTTGGGACAGAGAATACCCCCACTTCCTTAACCCCCAAAGCAAGTGATTTCCATGATGCTCCCCATCTCTGGTGGATTCGGGTAAGGGATCCATTTGCTGGTAGTAGCCAGCATACTATCTTAGTTTTTCTCTGGCAGCCTCTGAATTTCAACAGAATTTCAGCAGAATTTAATTTAAAAAGAGCAAATAAGCATTATAGATTAAACTGAATTAATGCAAGCACTAGCTGAATGAGTATACAGAAAAATAAGAGCAATGCAAGGTGTGTGAACTGCCCCAATTCATTTCAAAGGCACTAAATCTGAAGCTTTAATGGAGGACTTCAACAACGTTAACTATATCACTGCAGGAACATCCTGCTACTCTGGGACTGTGTAGTTCACCATCACTTTTTAGCCTCTCTAAACCCTGAACCTTGCCTATGGTACTGACAGCCTGACGTAAAGATGTGCTCTTCCACTGTGTCAGCCTATGGCCTTGTCCACACAAAGTAGTATTGTTTATACACAATATTCAGACAATTGTATTTCAGTTTAAGTTAAAGAGATCTCTAATCTATTGGGAGCTTGTCTATGCATGGAGTTATTCTGGAATAGCTATTCTGCTTTAAATTCATACCCTACCTTACTCTGAAATAACTCATGTGTAGACTAGTCTTGGTTTAAACCTAAATAAACCTTTTGGACTGATTTAACTAACCCAGTTTACAAATCACATCTTTAGTTAATGCAATGTAAATCACACAGACTAAAAGCTGACTGACTCCCTACTTGGGTTTGGTTGCTCTCTTGCCTTCCCTCCCACCGTCAACATTATATAGTTGAGGAAAGACTGTAGAACAGATACTGCCAACCTCCCGCTACACAGAACATAAGAGAAATTGAATAATTATTCCTTCAGACCTCCAAAATAATTTTCCAAAACCCTTAAGGAAGAATGGAGAACATACCTGCAAGGGGTACATATCCAACTCCTTGCTGGTATACTGTGGGCATCAGGACCACTGGCTGCGGCTGCATCATCATGGCAGCTGGTAAGGACTGGATACCAAAAGGACAGGGGGGGGGGGGAGGGAACAACAGTTAAACACTCCTAAAGTTGACAATGCATTTGAGCAAATCTTTCAAGTCTCGCTAGTCATTTACACGGACTAGCACAGCAAACAGTTTGTTGGCAATAATAGATATAAATATCACTTTTCAGGAAGTCAATGTGAGTACTCAAAATGAATTGCCATTTGAAGGAAGGAAGGAATCTAAACTCCAGGAAGCTATGTTACATTAAGCTAGCTTTTTGTAACAATTCCCAGATAAAAATGAGGTATTCATTAGTAAGAAGTAGGCAATAAACAATTTCCAAAATTCTGTACATGTGTTCATGAATTCTGCTTCATTTCACAAATGGTAAAGTTTTCACAATAGAATAAATTCTGTATAAAGAGCTTTAATCCATTAGTATTTAAAAGGGAAGCCATTTCTCACAATCAAGTGAGCCCAGCTGGATTAATTTACACAAGCCAAAGAATGTGAATATTTGGTTTAAAGCCGTTTCAAATTTAGACACACTAATATTCTCGCTGATCAAAGTGAATCAAAAATCATATTATTCATGTCCACAAGGGGGTGTACTGCATCTTGCATAGTGTTTTAAACTTTCATGACGTCCAAGGCTCCTTGAGCTCTCTGATCTTTTTCAGTTATTTTTTCTTTTCTAATTGGCAATTTTTGAAGGCAGTGCTTAAATCATTCAATACTTACCTTTAAGATCTATAAACTGTTTGTAAAAATGGTGGAATCTTTGTTACAATCAATAAAAATAATCAGGATCCCAAGGTTTTGAACAAGTCAAACCCAGGATCAAGTTAGTCCTGATTTTGCAGAGTGCTTCTTGGTTAAGTTCTGCCATCCTTATTCCCCAATCTGTAGTACTAGTCAGTATAGGAGCACTCAAAATACTTTGTTTGAGTAGGCTTAACTAATCAATCAGGAATACTAATAATACAGCCTTGTCACTAAAAGTCAGCATGTGTAAACGCTGTCAGTATTTTGTCGTCACTTTTGGTCACAAAATACTTCCAGACCCATGCACGACATTAGCAAAGCCACATTTACACTGTCAATTGCGCCGGCAAAACTTTTGTCTTTTGTGGGGGAGCTTTTCAAAGTGCCCATGAAAGACAAAACTTTGTTCACAACATTGCAGTGCAAACAAGCCCTTAAAGCTTGTGGAGTGAAGAGTTATATTGTTATACAAGCAGCAACAACAGTTTCACACAGTTAGAACAGCATGAAGGACTTGTCTTTTTTGAAAATCAGGAACTATGAAGAACCTCAAAGAATCTGGATACCATTTTTTTCCTTCAAATCGTGATGTGCCCACTTTTTAGGATTACATGCTATACAAGAAGTTGCAACATCCAGCTATCTCACTGAGTAGAATGACAGCGTTTATTGATAGAACAGTTAAAATATTAGGTTCACTTACATCTATAGGCTTCAACAAGACAAAACACCTCAGTAAAACCATGTCAGACTTTTCTTCTGTTCCCATCCCTAAGAAAGCCACTCTAAGGGCAAAAACACATCTTGCTTACCGTATACGACATGACCAGGTTAATCATTCCTTCTTTGTCATCACCCTGCCTTCCACTCAGGCTATACCACTCGTCCTCTACCTTTCCTTGTTTCAGGGACTCAGGAATAGCAATGTGTGTCCAGGCGATGCGGTCATCCATTGAAAAGGCTCGCTAAATGGCATTTGAAATTAAAAAAAATTCTGATCAAACCCACAGCCTTCAGAAAAAAAAGGAAAAAAAAAAAAAAAAAAGAACTCATACAAGTACATAAGAATCTCAGCTCTCATTAAAGACAGTGCCTCTACCTATAGTAGTTGAAAAGAAGTATGTGAAAGTGTGATCCACCCACACAAAAAAAGAAACATTCCAGGTACTGGTATACATCACTGGGATCTGTCATCTCAGGCCAGCTTTGTAAGGTCTCACCCACCCTCAAAGCAGCAAAGCAAAAATAAAATTCTAACCTCATCAAATATCTCAAGATAGAAAGAGTCCACACCCGGGGGAACAGTGCACTGAATAACTTTGTTCCAGCGTGGGTTTTTGGCTCCGTTGTGCGCTGTAGGAGTTTCATACACAGCATAGCCAAGCCGTACCCGACAGTATGGATCCATGCGGGTCATACCATAGTTCTTTGCCAGTTTTGCCTGGGAAGAAACCAAAAAATAATAAAGGAGAAAATAAACCAGAAAAAATAAGTTTGCCATTTTCTTTATTAATTCTTATGAGTGAAACTATATTAGTTTAGAAGAAGTCTGTTGTGATAAAAAGGGGATACTGACTGGGCCCACCTATGATGTGGGCAGCGGCTCAAATAAAAAAAGTAACCGTCAGGCATAGAGCAAGGCAGTTAGGTTAGATATTAGGGGGGGAAAAAAATCTTTCTAGCTCAGGAACAGGCTTTCCAAGGAAGATTGTGAAATCCCCATTATAGGAGGTTTTTAGGAACAGGCTAGACAAACACCTGTCACTGACTGACTATGTTAACTTGGTCCTGACTTAGTGTAGTGGGCTGGACTTGACTTCCAGGTCACTTCCAGCCCTACGTTTCTCTGATGCTATGATTCTAGGGTAAGCTATAAATGTGATTAGCAAAAAGCACCAAATTTAGTGTAATGGCTATATTTTATGGCTGTCGATTGCAATTAACACGTGCGATTAGCTGAAAACAAAATTAATGTGGAAAAAAATAATGCGTTAATCGTATACCTCTGGGTGGGAAGGGAGGCATTGGGGAGAGAGGGAAGAGGCAGAGCCCTGCATCTCCCAGAGCTGAAAGTAGGGGGAGATCAATTTTTTTCTAGGGGAGGGGAGAGGGTTGGGTTTTTTTTAATCCCAATAGGTTCGTCAGCACAAAAAGCTTCAGAAACGCTACCATAGAAAAGAGCGGCCTGATGAGCTCAGTCTCCCTGCACCAAGCTCTCCTCTCCAGCTGCTTGCGGAATCCCCGAGGTAAAATCCACCCTCCTTTGAAAACAAGGGCTCACTCAGATGAAGGGAGTTATGTAAAAATTATAATTCTGCATTTGTAAATTTTACTTTCATGATAGAGATTACATTACAGCACTTGTTTGAGGTGAACTGAAATACTATTTCTTTTATTTTTACAGTGCAAATATTTGTAAAATATAAAGCAAGCATTGTATATTTTGTATTCTCTGTTGTAATTGAAATATATTTGAAAATAGAGGAAACGTCCAAAACTATAAATAAATGGTATTCTATTACTGTTTAGCAGTGTCATTAAAACAGTGATTAATCACAATTAATTTTTTTAAATCACTTGACAGCCCTACTATATTTAGTTGTAAACCAACATGTTTTAAAGGTTACCAACCAATCAGAATCAGGTTCTCTTAAGGAAAATAACTGAAATACACAAATGCAAACACACAAAGTAATTGATTTAAATAAAGTTTTCCAGCTTACTGATTTAAATCAATCCACTTTAGTAATATCTAAGAGTCTGTGTAACAGTCTGCCAAAAAGAAGTGTTGTAACACTTTTATTTCTAGTAAATTAAATCCCTCTCTACTTTAAAATAAATTCACCCTGTGTACTGTATTAGAATCGTAGTGTGTTTATTTAGGACACAAAGTCCCTGGGTAGGGACTATCTCAAGAAAACCAGCAGCACTCAAACAAAATGGGAGTCCAAAATTCATTTGTGGATTTTAGCCTTTGTTCCTCTGGCCCCCAGAAGGCCATTTAGAATTCTCTACCACCACATAAAGAAAAAGCTGTCCTACACCTCATGTAGTGCCTGAGCCTCAACTACACTAAGGAGTTTTATAACTAGCTGATCAAATGTGAGGCTCCTACATCTTGGTACAGCTGCATCTACACTATGGACTTCCGCCGGCACATCTATGCTGGTCAGGGACATAAAGAGGCACAATTCCTGATTGACACAGGTTTTATTATACTGGTACAAACCGCAGCTTTACCAGTAGACCTGCTTCTACATTCGGAGAGTTTAGCTAGTATAGTATTACCACACCGATAAAGTGTCCCACACTTTGGCTTTAAAGCCTAAGCCACAATGTTTACTCCACTCATTGTTACTGAAAGAGTATGAGAAAAAGTTTACTGTTATGCCATTCCCCTTTGGAATTTTTATAATTACACATGTATATACAAAAATATGGACAGTGACTGGAATGAAAGGCTGACTAGAAGCAGCAAGTCTTGGGACTTACAGTATTCTTACACATTAATACAGTGTCCAGCAGCAATTCCTCTTTAGTTCTGGCTCAATGACTCTTTAAAGGCTTTTTTTAAAAAAAGCCCCAAAACCCATAAGTTTTTGGAAGCAAATCAGCAAATATATCACATTACTCCTTAACTGAATGATGTGCACAGAAGATTATTCTCTGTGAAGCAACAAAATATTTTAAGATTCCAATAATGTAAATATTTTGTCTGGTAATAGTCTGAACTTGTTGTAACATATCTCTGGCCCCTTGCCTTACCTCACTTCAGTCTGTCCAAAAGTTTGTACCAAAAATCATTTACCTTGTCTATCAGTTAAAATTTACCCAGACCCTTCTGAAATTCCTTTAACTGCTCCCCTTAACCTTCTGTATCAAATGTAAGGACTCTCCCCTCACTTTCAAAGCCATGCACAACGTAACTCACATCTACTTCTCCAATACAGTCTTGTTTCTTAGCCAGAAGCCAACTATTATTTCGTAAGTCAAGTTATACTGGGAGCTTGGTTTCCAAATATCCCCACCCCTAAAGAGGAAGAGTTTAGTTAACCAACAATAGATGGCAAGATAATTGTTGAATGAAGGGAATGCAAAAGTTTCAATCTGTAGGAAAGTTTAGAAGGCTGTAGTTATCCAGCGAATGTCCCTGGAACACCAAAACTTCTCACTTTGAACATTAAAACAATACAATAAGAATGGGAGAGGTATTGTACTGATTTTATATATACATATATAAATATCAGAGTCAGACATGTAGGGCTGGAAGGGATCTCAAGGGTCATCTAGTTCAACCCCAAGTGCACAATGGAAGGACCAATATTATAAGCTGCAGTTGCAGTCATACAGTATCTTATTTTATACCCACATAATTGATCTTATTCCCAGATGAAAAAAGCTTCTATCCAAAAGTTATTTTAACAAGAGATATTTATGGAAGCTGCTGCTCCTGATGGTTTAGTAACCCAATGACTGAAGCACATGTCCATTCAATTACTGTACGTGGCTAAAATAGTAAATATTGATGAGAAATTTTAAATAGGAAAACTGTAGTACTGTGCATTACAGATAATGCTGTGCAATTTAGTATGTAAACACTGCTAGGAACTGTGTGTGCATGCCCTGTTTCATAATGAGAGACCAATACACAGAGCCACTTAGCTGGAAACTAAGTTATCCAATTAGTGTAGCAACTTCAGTTTCAGCACTAGATCTCAGGTGGCCACTGGTGGAAGATGTAGCAGATTAACAAATGTATTAGAAGAGAGCTACAAATCATACCTGTACTACAGTGATGCTGAGTCTGCCTACTGTGCCCATTGGTCCTCCATACTGTAACTGCTGAGCTGCCTGTGCATCCAATTGGATCTGCTGCTGCTGTTGCGTTGGGGTGATACGTAGGAAATCCTGAGGCAGATCACCAATATAAACCTGTAGAACAAACAAATCAGATTCTAGTTTATAGCTCATTTCCACTAATAAAAAGATTCTGTAATAAGAAATGGAGGAAGGAGAACTTAAATAAATGGCCACCATGCCACTCCAGCATGATTTTATTCTAATTTTGGTGGCATAAACGAACTGGTAAGTTTGCATGAGCTATGCACATATGATACATTATTAGCTCTTTTGGTGGCTGTTTCAATAGAATGACTACAATTTGAGCAATGGGTTCTCAGTCTCCAGGCTGAGTAATATCTGCAGGAAAATACCTATGTCCACCTGTTCTGGAGATAATTAGGACATCAGTGCCCCGGGCCATCAAATTATTAAAATGAAACTTTTCAATCTGTTATTTTTAAAAATAGTCAATGGAAGGTGTTTTTATTTTATTTTTTTTATTTATTTCTTCTATTTGTTTTGAAGATTGACATAAATTGTAGGTTTTGGATGAAACACCCAGACCTAGTCAGGCTGCTGCTGGCTGCAAAGCAGTCAAGTGCATCCACCACCTTTCAAAATACCCAGCTGAACACTCCAAACATTTTCCCCCATCACTATGCAACAAGGAAAGATGGAATGTGATAAATCATTAGCTCAAGTTAGCTCATTGGTTTTAAGGTGGGGTTAATATAAACAGATTACATTAAAAAGGAGTCAGTGCTAGAGGGCATGAACTGAAAATCTTTCACTACAACTCAGATTAGACTCTGTGTAACAAGACAGACAGTTGCCCTCAGTGCCAGCTCATCAAGCCAGAATATTTTTTTTGTAAAAGATTTCCTAGCAACTAGAATAAGCTACCAAAGAAACTGAAGACCTATAGCCTTAAAATATTCTAGCAAATGTAGAGTGCTGGGTTCCACCTGTTCTCAATTTACAAAATTTACAAAATAAGGACTCATTTTAGGCCAGATCAGGAACTTTTGCCTCTACAAAAAAGTCAGAGCTGTGAGGTTTTTTTGTAACATTTCTATGCTGGCAAAAGCCTTACTGTAGACTTTTGTCAGCATAGCTTGTTTGGCTAGCAAAAAAGGATAAGCTATACCAACAAAAGCACCTGTCAGTATAAACTACATCTACATTAGAATTTTGCTAGAATACAATATTGGACTAATGAATATATACAGTAAATCCTCACTTAAAGTCATCCAGGTTAACATTTCATTGCCGATCAATTAGGGAACATGCTTCTTCAAAGTTTCTGTTTAAAGTTGTGCAATGCACCCTTCTAACACTGTTTGACAGCTGCCTGCTTTGTCCACTGCTTGCAGGAAGAGCAGCTCATTGCAGCTAGCAGGTGGGGGCTTGGAACCAAGGTGGACCAGCAGCCCACCTATCAGCTCCCTGCTCCTCTAAGTTCCCTGTGTAGCAGCTGACCAGCAGGCTACCAGCTACCAGCAGTTCAGCTGTCCCTCCCCCACTGCCATGTGCTACTCCTGCCCTCGTCTTTGAACTGCTCCTGGGAGCTTCCTGCTTGCTGTGCAGGGAAAGGGGGGGGGGACCTAATGTCAGGGTATCCCCCTTTCCCCTACCCTCCCGCTTACCCCTTCTCTTTATACAGCAGGGGGGAGACAGAACAAGGCTCAGGACCAAGAGAGCTGGCAGCTACTGTCAACTGCCCTCCCTCCATTCCTGCTGCTTTGTAGAGTATGAAGCAGCATTAACAATGTGTTAACCCTTGAGGGCTCAGCCAAATGCTAGTTCATCATTTAGCAGTAAGGCATCCCCTAGGAAATATCCCACCCTCTTACTTCACCACCTCAACCAAGCTTCACAAGCATCATTGCTGTGTACAGTATTAAACTGTTTAAAACTTGTACTGTGTGTGTGTGTATATATAAAAAAATATAGTTTTTGTCTGGCAAAAGATTTCCCTGGAGCCTACCCACACCCCCACCCGCCATTTACATTAATTCTTATAGGGAAATTGGATTTGCATAACATTGTTTCGCCTAAAGTTGCATTTTTCAGGAACTACAATGTTAAGCGAGGAGTTACTGTCCTGGCAAAACATTTGACTATAGAACTAGGCCTCAGTACCTGCTTGCAGAGCACTTAGCACAGTAAATTCCCCAATCCTGGGTGATGGCTCTGGGTGCTACAGTGATACAAACAATTAATAATGGAGAACAGATAATACAGTCATTTGAAAGGACTAATATTAATTCCTAGACAAAAGCTATATTATAAAGACTTATAGTTGAGAGTGTCAGTAAAATAATACAACATAGAAATATTGAAATTATCCCCAAACATTATAAACCTAGGGAATTCAGAGTTCAAATTGGTTTCAAATTTTACCCTAACATGTTAAGGTAGGGAAATGCAGAGTTGGCTCAAATATCCTTAAGTGTGCCTTGTAGTAACACCATGCGGTACCATGATTAGGCTTAAGTCATTTTAGTGCTTGAGGTCCCAAATTAGATTAATGGATTAAAAAAAAAAACTTTAGATTTTCTTACCATTCCCTTCCTCTCCCTGCCCCCAACACTGTCACTACAAGGCACAATTAAGATTGCTCGTGTGCTTGAGAAGAGTAGTGTAGGTAGGCTTGAAAACACCTAGAAATATACTGTATCCTTCTCCCCTCCAGCCCCATACAAATCCAGAACCAAGACCAGGCCCCGAAAACAAAGACTTTTGCTGCTGCTGCTTCTATTCTGGACAGGAAATCCTCACTGCCCTCATGGATCAGCTGTTCCTGCAATATGCTGGGAAGCCCTGGCTAGAAATGGGCTTCCCTTGACTCCACTCTGTGGGGAGGTTGGGAAATCTGAGGCCTCTCTCCTGGCACATAAGAGGAGGAAACATGATATGTATCCCTGTAAATCCACACCTATGAAGTTACCAAAACAGCAGACCCCATAAGAATCTCCATCTGTAAATCTTGCTCCCTCCATTTGTAAAAAAAAAAAAAAAGATTTTTTTTACTTTATCTTTTAAACTATACTGTTTAAAAGATGCCGTAACATCCAGCATACTCCATGTTTCACCAGCAAGCTGTTGATTGTAAAATCCTCTCTGCTGTCCACTTGGCACTGACTTGCACATTGTCTGTATCCATCCCAATTTGTTGGGGTTTATACAAAGCTGGTCTTTGAGCCAACAATCATTTGAAGAGAGTTTGTTTCCCACAATGAAAAATACACAGTTGGAATGTTGACCATGTTGTGCTGTGAAACCAGTTCCCAAACAGAATGCACAATATGGAGTACAAGCCGGAGAACAATAACAGAAGTTGAGAGGAACTAGAAAAGCTTTCAAATGGTAAACACTTACAGTTTTTGTTTCTAGATTAAAAAATACTAAGCAAAGAAAATTCATACAGATAGAGATTCATTTAAGAAGTAGTACATCTTACCAACTTTCGTTTATTTTTATAAAATTGAGCTGATTAGTGGAGTGAATTTGTCTCTCTGAAATGGTATTAGTAAAGAAGAGTCATGAATTGATTTGGATTTTCTTGCACTTCAAAATCTATTTTAATGAATCAACACAGTTCCTGAACACTTACATTCTAATAACTAAAAACACTTTCATATTTCAAGTGCATATGATTTTCTTTATTAAGAATAGGTTCAAGAATAGCAGCCATGTTAGTCTGTATCTGTAAAGAAAGTGAGGAATACTTGTAGCACCTTAGAGACTAACTAGTTTATTTCAGCATAAGCTTTCTTGGGCTATATAGCTATGCATAGAATATGGTCCATTCTATGCATCCGATTAAGTGAGCTATACTCCACGAAAACTTATGCTGAAATAAACTAGTCAGTCTCTAAGGTGCTACAAGTATTACTCGCTTTCTTTATTAAGAATATGTATTATTGCTGGCTGAAAAATTGATGGCATATATCCATTTCAGAGCTGGCTACAGACAAAGAATGGTAGGTGAAGCAACTATTATGAATTGAGAGGTCAGTTCTGAAACTTGGATACCTTAAATGCCCATTTGGGTGTCTTAAGTGTCTATGGATTCTTTGAGTTGCAAAATCAGGGATTTGGGTACTCAACCTTAAAAATTGGGTCCAAAACCTGCAATGTACTTTGGGAGTTTCCTAATTGAGGAATATGCTACATAAATGAAAAGAATCATTATACCTTTGAAATGTTGCCACAGTTGGAAAACAGCCTTCTAATTATTCATGTAAGAACCTTGCCCTGGGGCTCCACATGGCCACTTAAAACTGTGTGCATTCAGCAATCTGCTTAGACCCAGGTCACCTAATTCAATAAACTGTTTATTCATCATGCAGGATCAGTCTTTTAAAGGACAGACGTTCTACTCAGTTATTTCAACACTATGGGCTGGTCTTCACTGGGGGGGGGGGGAAGAGATCGGCTGTAGATACACAAATTCAGCTACGTTAATAACGTAGCTGAATTCAGCGTATCTACAGCCGACTTACCTGCGGCAGGTTGGCCACGTGCTCCCCCGTCAACTCCAGCTTGCGCCTTTTGGCGAGCTGGAGTTCCGGAGTCGACGGGGGCGCCGCTAGCAATCGATTTAACGCATCTTGACGAAACACGATAAATCGATCACCAAAAGATCGATCCCTCCCCGCTGTAGTGAAGACAAGCCCTATGGCTGAGATTTAAACAAGAGTTTAGAAAAAGGAAGATTTACTTGTTAGTAACTAGAGTTCACAATATATTGACCTCTGTAGAGACCCCCTCTTTTTTTTTGCCCTCCCTCTCTTTTTCATCAAAGTCTTTAAAAATAGATTTCAAAAAGCTTCTGAAAAGTGTGATACAGTTAATATACCCCAAAATGATTGATGTTGCAACCATTAAGGTAAATCAAGTTACCGTATGTTCCGGCGTATAGGACGACGGGGCGTATAAGACGACCCCCAACTTTTCCACTAAAATATAGGGAAAAGCCACCGGATTACCAAAAAAAAAAAAAAAAAAAAAAAAAACCACACACAAAAAGCGCGTGCGCCCCGCTCTCCCGTCCCCGCCGCGGGCGGGGCTGCACGGAGCGCCCCGCTCTCCCGTCCCCGCCGCGGGCGGGGCTGCACGGAGCGCCCCGCTCTCCCGTCCCCGCCGCGGGCGGGGCTGCACGGAGCGCCCCGCTCTCCCGTCCCCGCCGCGGGCGGGGCTGCACGGAGCGCCCCGCTCTCCCGTCCCCGCCGCGGGCGGGGCTGCACGGAGCGCCCCGCTCTCCCGTCCCCGCCGCGGGCGGGGCTGCACGGAGCGCCCCGCTCTCCCGTCCCCGCCGCGGGCGGGGCTGCACGGAGCGCCCCGCTCTCCCGTCCCCGCCGCGGGCGGGGCTGCACGGAGCGCCCCGCTCTCCCGTCCCCGCCGCGGGCGGGGCTGCACGGAGCGCCCCGCTCTCCCGTCCCCGCCGCGGGCGGGGCTGCACGGAGCGCCCCGCTCTCCCGTCCCCGCCGCGGGCGGGGCTGCACCGGCGTATAAGACGACCCCCCCAACTTTCGAGACTATTTTCCTGGCTTCAAAAGTCGTCCTATACGCCGGAACATACGGTATTCTGATATCTAAATTCATAACAATTCAGTAGCACATTTAAACCTACAAGACTAAAGCATTTTAACCATGTCAGGGCAGTGACTTCTGTAACGAGATCTCCCGACATGGTACAGATAGGGCCACCAACTGTTCACTTCAGTATCTTAGGGCTTGGTTTGTCCACATAGCGACATTGTCAACAAAACTTGTCTTTCACTGGTACTTAAAGCGCCCCCGCGAAAGACAAAAGTTTTGCCAATGCACTTCTGCCAACAAACCTAACGCCACTTGTGGGGCTGGAAATATTTTGTTGGCAAAAGTGCCAAAAAAAATACTGACAAAGAGCATCCACACACACTGACTTTTAGCGACAAGGCTGTGTCGACCCAGCCTTTTCGCTAAAAGCTGCATAGTATAGACAAGCCCTAAGTAATAGGAGAAAAACAAAGTTCCAAGGCAAAGATTGGTGAAGCAGGACTAAAACATTTTTTAAAGATGGTGTAGAAAGATAAATGCTTGCCTTGCAGCTTCTCTCAAGCTCAATCTGTTTTGTTTTTGAGTTTTGTTTGTTTTTTAAGAAAATGGGAACATTCAGGTATTTAACAAAATAAATATTTGCCAAACATGGGAAAACCAAGTGTTTGAATGTTCTCCTCTACAAATATTTGTATTCTGTAAAAATGAAATTTCAAAACAGTAAAGGTTCTAACCTCCAAGTTCCAAGTACCTGCAGCCACTGGTATTCAGAAGGAACCAGTGTCATGAAGACAGTATTGTCTCAGGGTTGCTGATAGTGACTGAATCAGGTCTGAATTCTGTTGTAAGTTGTGCAAGCTTTATATCTTAGTTTCTAAAAATATATTATATTTTACTTGTTCCTGCTATAATTACCCAATAAGGATGTTGGAAGTCTTAATTTATGTTTGCAAAGAATTTTGAAATATCAAATGAAAAAGGCTAGAGAAGTGCCAAGTATGATAGCTGTAGCACAATAGATAGCTCGGCTATGATTAAGGTTGAGGCAGGCTAACTGTTTAGAACTCTTATAACAGACAAACTTTAAAATCTGTACAACTAATTGGACTGACTGCAAATTTGGTGCTCCCAAATTGGAGGACAAATAAAATAGTTTCTCTTAAATGTGTGAGCACCTGTTCACAGTTGCACATAAAACCAGAGCTCAAATCATAGCAAGGTCTAAAATGCATGGCATCCACCAAGATTTTGGGGTGAAAAATCAAGATAAAATGTCACTTCAAAAAGAGATTTCTGCTCTAGTTAGATATGCACCAAACAGTTCTACGGCTCACATGTCTTTTCATAGGACTACTGGACTACACGGATCATGCACCTACAGAGGAGTTAACAGGATTTTTAACCTTCAAAGTATCACACCATCTGAATAGCTCAAGAGATAAGAAACAGTCCTTTGAACCAGACCCACCCCAGCCACTGTCAACTGGAATCTCATCTTGGGAAAAATCTGGAAAAAGGTTGGAAGGTATAATCCTAATGTCAGTTAAAAATGGCGAGTTATTTTAGAAGATTGGGAGCAAAATACTTACTAATTTCCAACCTAAACAATTTTCCTAATGTCTAACTTAAACCTCCGTTGCTGCGATTTAAGTCCATTGCTTCTTGTCCTATCCACAGAAATTAAGAAAAACAATTTTTCTTCCTCCACCTTGTAACAACCTTTTATTTACTTGAAAACTTATGTTCCCGCTCAGTCTTCTCTTTTCCAGACTAAGCAGACCCATTTTTTTCAATCTTCCCTCATAGGTCATGTTTTCCAGACCTTTAATTATTTTTGTTACTCTTCTCTGGACTCTCTCCAATTTGTCCATTTGTGAAATGTGGTGCCCAGAACTGGACACAATACTCCAGTTGAGGCCTAATCAGAGTGGAGAAGAGTGGAATTATTTCTCCTGTCTTGCTTACAACACTCCTGCTAATACATCTCAGAACAATGTTCACTTTTTTTTCCAACAGTGTTACACTGTTGATTCATATTTAGCTTGTGATCCACTATGACACCCAGATCTCTTTCTGCAGTACTCCTTTGTAGCCAGTCATTTCCCATTTTGTATGATCATTTACTCCTACAAGAAGCTTTCCCCCCCCCCCCCCCCCCCAATAAAGAAACAATTCAAAAATGAAGTGGTCAAAACAAAAATCTTGTTAACACAAAGTTAATGTTTCTACGGGTAGGGCCCTACCAAACTCACAGCCATTAAAAACATGTCATGGTCCATGACATCTGGTCTTTTGTGTCCTTTTACCCTATACTAAACAGAGTTCACGAGGGAGACCAGTGTTTTTGAAATTGGAGGTCCTGACCCAAAAGGGAGTTGGTAAGGTTACTGGGCGTGGGGGGAGGGGCTTTGCACAGTATTGCCAACCTTACTTCTGCGCTGCCTTCAGAGCTGGACAACCGGAGAGTAGAGGCTGTTGGCCAAGAACCTAGCTCTGAAGGCAGTGCCGTAGTAAGAGTCACTTACTGGTGACACTGGTCTGGTCAGAACTGGGCTCCTGGACAGCAGCCACCGGTCTCCAGCTGCCCAGTTATAAAGGCAGCACAGCCATCAGCAGCAGCGCAGAAGTAAGAGTAGCAGTAACCACAACCCCCTCTTGCAATAAACTTGTGACCCACCCCCCACAACTCCTTTTTGGGTCAGGACTCCTGAAATTTCAGTGTTGTAACTACAGATTTAAATAGCTGACATCGTGAAATGTATTACTTTTAAAATCCTATGACAAGAAATTGACCAAAATGGACTGTGAATTTGGTAGGGCCCTATCTGTGGGCCCTTTCCACAATACTTAGTTCGGCACAACTCAATATGCATTTCAACATTCTTTGAAGTTTGAATTTTGCTGACCTTGACACTCTGAAAGGCACTAGCTGTCACCAGAAAACCTTAATTCTGCATTAATAAAGTGGTTCTCTTTTGATTGGGCTTTTCTCTTTTTTTTTTGGCTCTTTAGTTAGTATTATATGACAACTTTTCACAAGAAGAAATATTCAGTCTACCTATTGCTGCTCTACACACAGCCCATACAAACTAATCATGACCTGAAAGTGCCTTGTATTGTTGGGGAAAAGGATAAATGCCCTCACAAACCTCAGTTTAATTATTCCTATGAGAAAAAACAGCATTTTGTAGCTCTGGCATGTAGAATTTGCAGCTTGTACCAACTTTGGGTCAACAGAAAAGGTCAAGCACTCAGCACAAATACAAGTTAGGGACAGAAGTGCTTTCAATAAAAATATTCTGTAAAGGCACTAATTAAAACTTACTGGCTTTATTTTACTCATGCTGAACAAACTACTTAATTAAATGGGAAGCTAGATCAGAGACCAACTAGGTCACTGTTTCTCAAACGTTGTTGTTCAGCGCCCCCCTTTTTCAGTTGCGGTGTCATGTCACGGGCTGGGGGGGGTTGGGTATGTCCACCGAAATGCTGCCGAATTGAACACTTCCGCTTTCGGCAGCATTTTGATGGATACAGAGAGGAGCGCTGTGTGTTCAATTCAGTGGATGCAGCGTTCCTCTCTGTGTCCCCCTAAATGCCTCCAACAGCGGAAGCTTTCACTGCCGCCGAAATGCTGCCGAGCTGCCGCTGAAGCCATCGGCAGCTCGCGACCCCCCCAGGAATTGCCCTGCAACCCCCAGTTTGAGAACCACTGAACTAGATTCTGTAAGGCTTATTTACAGATAAGAAAATGATTTGATCAACTTGATATCTGCAGTCAGGATCTCAATCAAATTAGTCTTTTCAGCTATTTAGAAACAGATGAAGGAGTCAGACAACATCCAGATCATGGCCATTAGATCTATGGCCTTGTCTACCCTGGCACTTTACAGCACTGCAACCTTCCCACTCAGGGGTGAAAACACCCCCAAGCGCTGCAAGTTTCAGCACTGTAAAGCGGCAGTGTAGACAGTGCTCCAGTGCTGAAAGCCACTCACTTCATGGGGGTGGGGTTTTTTACAGTGCTGGGAGAGCTCTCTCCCAACACTGGTGCTGCGACTACACAGCCATGTTAAAGGGCTGCCGCACAGCAAGTATGAGTGCTTTAAAGCACAACTGTGAACAGGCCCTGAGTGCTCCCAGCGCTCAGAGCTATTCCCTCCGTGGAGGTGGATTACCAGGAGTACTGAGAGCTCTCTCCTAGCGTGTGCACATGAACACACTCACACTTCAAAACGCTGCCACGGTAGCACTCCCACAGCAGTGCTTTGAAGTTTCTAGTGTAGACTGGGGGGGGGGGGGAGGGGGAAGAGGAGGGAAGGTTGTTTCTCCTGGGAATTTAAGTACCAATAGCACTGATAAGTTTTGAATTCTTCCACAGCGGCACACACATCAATAAACCTTCTTCCTTTCCTCCAAAGTTTTTTTGCTTAACAATGCTGCTGGATGTAACAGAAATCCTTTGAGTGAATCAGGATAGCTTTCTGAAAGCATTTTTCTTCAATAAATGAGCACTCAGTAGCATTATCTACATCACTTTGCTTATTTTCTGTGATAGTGTACCACAGAGACCACCACCACATCACAACTGTGACTTGAAGGCATGTAACATTTACAGCTTCAACCATATTTTTATAAAAAATATGAAGTGCATGGAGGGATTGTAAGCTTCCCCTCAATTCTAGCTAGAAATGTTGAGATTTGAATTTATTGCAGAACTCAAAGCTTGATCCTTAACCAACCAGTAGCAGGCTATCTAGATGACATTTGACATCATTGTACACTGGCATTTCAGGTCCAAGTACATCCCCCTGCAATTCAGTTAAATTAGGGATTTCTCAGACATTCCAGTAAGAACAAAGAAGCCAGCATGTCAAATGTTAATTAATATCGAGAAAGAGCAGCACCTCTTTAGCAAGAGAGCTCTGAATGATACAACAGCTGAAAAATATATTTCATCATCAAATTGTTTGCCAATTTACATAAAATTGACTGCAAAAAGGAGCAGTTTAAGGAATCATGAACTTAATATTTTCACCTCAGATTTAGCTTGAATAGAATTTTTTAGTGGCACCTTTCACATCAACCGCACATGTTAAAGATACTGATCATGCAATAGCTACAAAAAATATACATCTGCCATTAAAAATCAGCCATGGCTCACATATTAGAACCTATGTTGTTCTGAAAGGAAGAATACTGGTCAAAACACCAGGGTATGAAAAGAGCCAGGAATATTCCTCCTGAACATTTGCCACTGATTATCAGATGATTAAAAACTGAAGTTCCTGTGACAAACTAAATGATAGGGATTGTAACTTAATATGTATAAGTGAGAAAGCATTTAAATTGGGAAGCATAAACATAAAAGATCGGCGTCAGCAGGCAGCTTATTCAATTCTCTTATATGCTGCCAGGCACCCACATTTGAGAACCTTGGAACTCTTCCTGCTTGGGTAAACGAATATCACCACAAAGGTCACATTCTCCACACCATAGGGCTGGAGGGAGCCTAATGTTTAGTGCTTTAGCACCCTTTAGTGGTTACTTACTTGCAGTACAGTTTTGGAAGAAATAGTTTGCCCTGAAAACTACAGGGAGAGAAATACAGAAATTGCATCTTTTTCTGTGGAGAGAGGATCAAAAAAGGGGAATTATGTATTCCAGCAACAGGGCAACCTTAGGAATCAGAGACCAATTATATATTGCAAGTCATCTCTCCGAAGAGATGAGGAGAACATTATCAGGCTACACCCCAAATGTTAAAATTGGGGAGGAAGGCATGAGCTCTCACCAGGGGTTCTCACATCTATCTTATATATATAAAAGTCAAGTGGTGTATGTATGTATGTATGACAGCGAACTCCTCCCGCACCGTTTGAGCCAGAGACTTGAAATTTGGTACAGTTAGGGGTCTTGGGGTCTAGATGCTGGTAAGGGTGGAAAATTTTCGGATCTCACCTCTGACGCCCCCCAGGGGTGAAAGTCTTTCAGGGCCAATCACATCAGCTGGGCGGTTAGGTGGTGATGATGTCATAATACCCCCTCCAACAGACACCGCACTTGCTCAGCTCACCCCTCCCTCCTCCAACGGAACCCTGGAGATCCCTCAGTTCTCTGCCCCTCCCAACGGAACCCCAGAATCCATCAGCTCTGTGCCCCCCCCCCCCCCCCCACCTGCGAAGGTCCCCGGAATCCCTCGGCTCTGCCCCCCCCCCCCGCGACAGATCCGAGTGGGGTTTGGTGGGACGGTAAGTGAGGTGGGGGTGTCGGGTTTGGTTGGGGGGTGAGGTGGGGGTGTCGGGTTTGGTCGGGAGGGTCAGGTGGGGGTGTCAGGAGGGTCAGGTGGGGGTGTCGGGAGGGTCAGGTGGGGGTGTCGGGAGGGTCAGGTGGGGGTGTCGGGTTTGGTCTGGGGGGGAGGGGGGGGAAGGTGTCGGGGTGGGTGCCCAGACCAAACCCGACACCCCCCCCCCCGGCTCACTTACCCCCCGACCAAACCCGACACCGCCACCTCACCCCCCCACCAACTGCAACACCCCCTGACCAAGCCCAACACCCCCACCTCACCCCCCCCGACACCTTCCCACCCACCCCCGACCAAACCCGACACCCCCTGGCTCACTTACCCCCTGACCGAACTCGACACCCCCACCTCACCCCCCCACCAATCACAACACCCCCAGACCAAACCCGACACCCCCCGGCTCACTTACCCCCCGACCGAACCCGACACCCCCACCTCACCCCCCCAAGCAAACCCGACACCCCCTGACCAACCCCAACACCCACACCTCACCCACTCCGACAACTTCCCACCCCCCCCAGACCAAACCCGACACCCCCCCACCCCCCGGCTCACGGTGCACTGTGTAGCACACAGATTATTAAATACACTGTTCGGTCGGAGGGTGAGGTGGGGGTGTCAGGTTTGGTCGGGGGGTGAGGTGGGGGTGTCAGGTTTGGTCGGGGGGCTCAGGTGGGGTTGTCGGGTTTGGTCGGGGGGGTAAGTGAGCCGGGGGGTGTTGGGGTTGGTCGGGGGGGTGGGAAGGTGTCGGGGTGGGTGAGGGGTGAGGTGTGGGGGTTGGGGTTGGTCAGGGGGTGTCAACTGTCTGCCCCCTCCCCACCTCCGACTGACCCGAGAAACGCCGGGCACTTATGCTAGCATATATATAAAAAAGTCAAATGGTGTATGTGTGTATGTATGTATGTTCCCTTACTACTTCCACACCATTTCAGCTAGATACTTGAAATTTGGTACAGTTATAGGCTTTAGGATCCTAATCAGGGTAAGAATCGAAATTTTTAAAAATCTCGCCTCTTACACCCCCTAGGGGTGAAATTCTTTAAAGCTCATTAACATCAACTACACAGCTCACATATCAGCTGGGCAGCAGGTTAACACATGCTGTTGTCTGTGACATAGTTATGATGCAATAATACAGATAACCAGAGAGCTTAGTGTACAATAAAAAACATTGTAGTCTTTTTACATCCCAGTTTCCAATTACAAATACTCTGAGCAATGCCAGGTATTTCAGCTAGTTTACAAATAAAGTTTTACAAAAGTCAGGCAAAAATCTATGTTAAAGATATGTACAGAAGTGCCTAAATCAATACATAGTACTGAATTACAGATAATGTCCCAGTAAGTTATCAGCATAGTTTCTCCTTAAAATCATTTGAAAACTAGAAGACAAGTGCTGTTATACATCTGGCACATTAATGTAATCATTAAATATCAAGAACATACGTAGACATGAAATAACTTCTAGACTGACAAATGAACAGCAGGTATCAATCAGCATATAGCAACACTGACCAAATATGTTTATATTTTAAGCCATCTTCTGAATTTCAGCCAGTTAATAACCAGAGATTAATATCATTTTCTATTAAGATTGAACAAGCTTTGTACAAAATATTGAGCAGCTGTTTTTGGCATCACAAGTATAACAAAAGATCTCTTCTAAAGAACTGTCACATGCTGTCATTTACTATTTTGGAAGTGACACTGCAATTTTGTCTCTTTGCACAACAACTTTAAAAGATCATTCCATTTAAAAATCACTTGCTGATTCCACCAACTGACAGCAGAAAGCTTAATGTATCTATCTTTCCCCAATTTAAATCTCCTGCCCCAAAAAGCTCAGCCTGTAAGAGCTGAAAAGAGAAAACATTCAAAATATCAAATTGAGATACCTTTAGCTAATAAGAGAATATCTGGAACCTAAGGAGATAAAACTGAATTTCATACTAAGAGATTGTGCATAGGTCCCTAACCAAAAGAATCAGGATTTAAAAAAAAAAAAAAAATTCACTTACAGATTTTAGTTCTCATCAACGAAATAGAATTACTAAAACCCACTATATAAAGAAGTAACAAAGAGTCTTGTGGCACCTCAGAGACTAACTAAAGTATTGAAGCATAAGCTTTTGTGGGCTAATACCCACTTCGTCAGATGCAAAACCCACGAAAGCTTATGCTTCAATACTTTAGTTAGTCTTTAAGATGCCACAGGGCTCCTTGTTACCTCTGTATTCCAGACTAACTCGGCTACCTCTCTGATTCTATATAAAGAAGGCCACTCAAAGAGCTAATAGAAATGGAACGGTTCAAGAAAAAGCTATGGAGATGCCCAAAGGATATAATTATCTTCAGATGAGAAGGGCAGTTACAGCTCTTTAAGTACAGCAATTTAATGGAATGACTCAGTCTTCTCATCTCACAACATCTTACACAGATTCATTGTACTGTTTGGTCTCTGTATAGTTTGATTGTTAATTTAAAATCCTTAATTAAAAATAAAATTTCGAAAATGAGTCTTCCCCACATTCGCCTATGGACACGACGTGCAGGAATAGGGTACAGAACTAAGGCATCTGTCACATCAGAAGTGTCACAGAGCATCTCACAGGGGTGAGGAGAGCCCACTGGCAGCAGCACACAGTGGCCCACGTCCAGGTGTCACCTGTGCACACACCCAGGTGGCTGTTTCAAACCAAATCCAGTCTGACCCTTATGCGCTGCTGTAACCTGGCTCATCCTCACACAACTTTTGTTTGAAGTTTCACCTGCCCCCACCCTCCTCACACCCCCTTCAGAACAGACGGACAGTTGCCCCCTAACGTCTCCCTTCCCAGCAGCAGCAGGTTTCTCAGTGTGGGAGGAGGGCAGGGCAGACCCCGAGCACCGCGGCGCTCCCTCCCTCCCTCCCTCCGGCTCCCCCAGGGACACTTTTCGCCGCCTAACGGCCCGTGCCGGGGAAGAGGGAGCGTCCCGCATCCCTGGTGAGCCACGTGGGGAGCAGACGATGGGCACAGACCCTCCCCCCACCCCTAAAACCCGTCTCGAGGTGGGAAGGGGCAGACTCCTCCCCCCCTCCCCAGTGATGGCAACGGGGACCCACAGGGCGCCCTTCCCCGGCCCCAGGGGAATGAAATGGCGGGGGACGGAGCCAGGGCAGGCCCCCTGCCCACAGAGCCCGGGGGAGAAGACACCCTGCCCCCGAGCCCAGGACGTGGGGGGAGACCCCGCCCCCACGGCCCATTGGGCAGCCGTTACTTACCGAGCCCCGCTGGGTGCTGACGGTGGTCGCCATGGAGGGGGACGGACCCGCTTTCCGCCCGACCAGGCCGCCACTAACCGACCCTCTCGCCCCAAGCCTCCGGCGTCAGCTGAACACAAGCCGAACCCCGCCCCGGTTACGCGGCACTGCGCATGCGTGGCACAACGGATTTCCCGCTCCAGACCCCGCCCCCTTTGGCCGCTTCCAAGAGCGAACCGCTATGCAAGTAATGCGCATGCGCTCTCCGGCGGTTTGTCACTGACCCAACCACCTTTGCGCTCCAGCCTTGCGCATGCGGCAAGGGAATTCGGGCCTTCATTTCCCTCATAGCGTAATACGCATGCGCAAATCCGCTCGCTATTTCCCTCCCAATTGAGAAGGGTTGGGGGGAGCGAGGCGACGGCTTAGTCAGCGCATGCGCCTATGACACACCTGGGACAACGAGTTCGTGTGAAATGTCTCTCAAACGGCTTTACTGCGCCTGTGCAATGGAATGTGCCCGCCCCGCCCTTTGCGGGTGAGGGACGCGGAGCCTACCGGCGCAGAGGAGACGCTGTTCCAGCAGGAGGCGCTGTGCATTAGCGATGCCGGGCTTGTAGCAGGGGGCTGAGCTGCAGGGACTCAGCCCCTGTTGTCAATGCAGCGCTTGGGTTCCTACAGGGTGGCTCAAGGGTCACATCGGAGTTGCAAAATTGACAGCCTGGCCCCGCCCCCTATTCGACCCCCACCCACTTCCCGCCCCCTCCGAACCACCAAAACCCATCCAACACCCCCTGCTCCTTGTCCCCTGACCACCCCCTCCAAAGACCTGCCTACCCCAACCACACCCCTGCGACTCCACCCCCTAAATAACTCCCCTTGGTTCCTGATCCCTGACTGCCCCCTCCTGAGACCCCACCCCCACCCTAACTGACCTCCAGGACCACACCCCTTACTCAGCCCCCCCTTGCTCGCTGTCCCCTAACTGCCCCGACTCCTAGCCACACCCCACCCCTGACAGACCCCCCCCAGAACTCCCACACCCTAACTCCTGTTCCCCATCCCCTGACCATCCCCTCAAACCTTCCCCCCATCCAACCACCCCCTGATCCCTGTCCCCTGCTGACTGCTCCCTAGGACTCCCTGCTCCTTATCCAAGCCCCTGGCCCCAGCCCCCTTGCCCCATGTGGTCCGCCAGAGCTAGACACACTGCCCCATAGGAGCACGCATCCCCGCCAGAGCCAGCCACGCCACCCAGGAGCGGGGGGGCAGAGCGCTGCCCGTGCAGCGGGCTGAGGCTACAGGGCCCTGGGGGGAGGAGGAACAGTAGGGGAGGGGCCAGGGTAGCTTCCCCAGCCGGGAGCTCAAGGGCGGACAGGACGGGCTCACGGGCCAGATGTGGGCAGAAGTTGGCCCACCCCTGGTGTAGTGTGTATGCTGTGTGTTTGCAATTTTCACAGGGTCCCTTTTGCTGGAGTGAATCTGGTCTTTCTTACTTTTTCCAGGACTTAATTTACTGAATTATTAAAAGACCTGAAGATAACAGCTGATGATTTAAATACATTTTTTAAAGCAAATGAGCAAAGGTTTTCTTACATAGTCAGACTCCTTCTCACAACAACACAATCTTTTTTTATACCTGGGGAATTTTCCACACGTGTAATTTATTGAGCCTTAACTCATGGTTTGTTTAATATAAGGACTATTGAATATTATTGTCATGAAATGTTTTGTTGTCAGCTGTCTAATGAAGGTTGCATTTCTTTGCTGAGTACCTTATTGTGCCTAGTCTGTTTGTTTTGTATGAAATGCACTTCATTATATTCTGTGGTTTTTCGCCTTGTTGGAAGATATTAGTTTGCTGTTTTACACCTTAAATAGAATAATAAACTGAAAATAGAAAAAAAATCTGTACAATTGAAATTTATTTAATCAGATACCTATGTGCAAAAAGTAACAGTAATACAATCATAGGTAAACAGAAGTGTTATTTGACTTTTGCGGGAATTTTTTTCTAAAAAAGAAACAAGATATTACAATATTACATTTTTTCTTTAAAATTAAAATGGGGCAAATGTCCAGGCCAAACAAATAAAGGGGACATAGGTTGCCAAAAAGTTTTGCTCACAGTGATATAAAATAAATTCATCCTACACACTTGCAAAAACAGGATTTTTAATTATGTAATATTTTCCCCAAAACCTACTATTTTGGAAAATGTCATGTGGAAAGATCAGAATTAAAAAGCCCTCCCCACTTTGAAAAATATATTCTCATCATACATCTGTTGTTAAATACTTACTATATTTAATATTCATATTCTTTAAAAATCACATGAAACATCAGTACTTTAATTCAACCCCAAACATTTGGAAAACATGTTTTCAGAAAGCTGTAATGATTCTAGAGCCCATAATATCTATACTATATGCCTATAGTATAGTGGTTCCCAAACTGTGGTTCGGGAACCCCTGGGGGTTCGTGAAATGTTACAGGAGGTTCTCAGAAAAAAATTCCTAATGGCGGACAGAGCTGTCCTTAGGGATACTGGATATTATGGGGCCAGCAACCCAGAGCTCCTGGACTTCCAAGAGCTAAGCACATCAAAGCAAGCATATCTATCCCACTGAGAAGATATAAACTTCAAGACTCCTTATAAGAAATGGAAAGGAAAATGGATATTTTTTGCTGTTTTTAAAATTAAATAGGCAGCTAGTATTGTTTTTAAAATTATTATGAAGAACAAGTTTAAGCTTTGTTGTAACATGCATTGTTTTCCTGGACTGCTCAAGATCTGAATGCTTGTGTAGGAGGGACTCTTTGAGTTGCCTTCTTAAATACCTTCATGCTGTTTCACATCTGATACTCCTTAATGAAACATAGGAGCCTTGTCTTATGATAGGCTTATTCAAAGTGATACAAGCTTGGAAGAGTGTTGCGATTTCATAATGTAATAAAAATTCAATAATAATAATAAATAAAGTGTATAATTCCAAAATCACTACTTTTATAATTTATACTCAGGTAAAGGAGAAAATCCCTGGAAATATTCATTTTTAGGAGGGGGCTCGTGAAACTTGACATTTTAGTGAAAGGGGTTCATGGGTTGTTAAAGTTTGGGAACGACTGCTATACTGCAAGCCTTGAACAAAACATTGTGGTAAGAGGATTTGAAGAATCCTCAGTGAGAGTCCGGTCTAGCCGCTGCTCCAATCAAAGATGCTAGACCGCAGGGTAAGGTTGACTCGAGTTTATTCAGCTGCTGAAGTCCGTCCATACAAAGACGTTAAGCGACGGCCCCGAGCATTTGAGGCGTTTCTTATTTATACATTTAACAGTTCCTTATATGCATAAGCTTTGTCATTTGTTTCCGCACTGACGTTCTACCAATAACATTTCATTAATCATTTCATTGCCTTCTTTGGGTATTTCCGCTTTGCACTTAACACTCTAATTTATGACTATCTAACATATCCCAGTGAGTTTCTTATCAGTCGGGTCAACAAGCACCAGAGACCAAGAGACAGGAAGGATAAATGAGTTGACAAAGACCAGAAAAAGGGAGTAGAGAAATAAAGGATCCAGGTGGCTTATTACAGTTAGTGAAGGAATGTTTGAGACTGTAATCTTTTCCTCTTTCCCAGGGTCGGTTTATCTAACGCACCCAAGGCCTGCAAGATTTTACTTAGTCCACAGTTCCATTCAGAGATTACCCAGAGTGCCTTATGTCTTGACCGTAGTCTAGTAAACCTATCTTACTTGTGTGCCTCATATATTTTTGCCTGTTATTCATAACCTCTGCCTGCCCTGTGCATGTCAGCACTTTTCCATAAGCAAGGGTGGGGCTGTTTCAACAACATGGCATCTTTGGACATGGCAACCACATGGACCCATTGGTGACCAAAAGAAAACAATCACCCAATTTTTCACACACTGCTAATATAGAATGTCTGGCATTTAGCAATTTGTTGTGCCATCTAGCGACTTTTCAAGGTCCATCTGGCAGTTTTCACTGATTGGCATTTGGCAACACTTTCGAAGAGGGACCTCACCACCCTATCGTGAGACACCCAGATGTCACCACATTGCACCAAAAAGATCCCAATACCAAAGCAGCCATTGTCCTCACAACCACCAAAACAACCTCCATGCTGAGCCACCAGTACCTTTCAGCAAAATGGCCTCTGTATAGGTGTGTTATTGCACCAAGACTCCACCATCCCTCACCAAAAAGACCATTGTCCCCCTGCCAGAATACCAATGTGCTGAGGTACCGTTGCAATGAAAGCCTTCCTCCATCCCAAGACAGTCCTACCCAGAGACATCAGTGTCCTGAAATGTCCCGTATTGAGATTCCATCCTCTCAAGCCAAAATGGCCATTGCCTTGCCCCACGGCACCACTACACATCACCTCCTAAGAAACATCACCTCCTAAGTTATGCTATTAGCATTTCCACAGATTCCCTATCCCCAAGAGAATGTCCTTTTTGAGGATGTCCTGGGTGGTGGAAGTTCTGTCATCATGGCCTAACTGAATCCATGCTGGCAGAGGAGTGGATCAGAGCAACAGAGGTTCATCAGGTAGTGTGAAGGCCCAGGACCACCTGACAGACACTGCCAGAGAGCAGATCTCAAGGAGCCACAGTTTCCAGAGTCCAAATTCCCTTCCCGTTCAGCAAATTTCCACCAACTCGATCAGAAAACCATCTGTTGGAAACTCTGCACAGGGAAGCTGACAGAATATTCCTCCCTGATATTCTGCAGGTGGGGGAGCTCTTGGTTAGGAAACCACCTGTGTCCTCATCCCAGGTGTGCCACCACTGTGTGGTAGCTAGCCCAGTTTTCGTGATTTTTTGAATGTTCAGTGTTTGACCTCTTCCAATCTAGTATGCAATTCCAGTCTTTTCAGAAGAACAAAGGCAGCTTCAGTATTCATTTGAGTGCTGTTCTGGGAGATAAAATCTGATCATTTCAAAGCCTATTTAAATAACATAGCTGTTTCCTGCTGTTAGGATCTGCTGCATGAATTTAGTCATTAATTAAAATTCTAGTGCAGATTCCAACAGCTGGAAATAGAACAGTGCAATTAAGAGCATTCCAAATATATAACAGGGGGTTTTTTTCAACACAATCATAGCACTTGTATGAAGAAGGAGAGGCCTCAACTTCTTGCTCTTATCTTACTAGCTCAGAAAATGGACACAATGGGACAAAACTGAAATGCGGGCATGGGGCGTTGGGAAGATAATATAGTCGACACCAGATGCAAGCCAAGTAGCTAGCTGATGTCAGAGGCTGGCAGGCTCTCTGGTATATTTACAGACTGTTCCTCTGCTAGAACTAGAATTCATTTCAGGCTACAGGATCATAAATGAAGCAAAGCAGTCCTTTCCCTATAACTGAACCATAAAAAGAGAGTATCATCAACAAACAATAGCACTACGCATTCACATGGATTAAAAATAAAAAGCTTTGTCTATATGCCTGCCTTTACAGGGGGGAATGAGCTAGAAAAAGCATGATTTAGATTTAAACAAAGGTGGCCAAATTCACTCCAATGCAATTCATCTGACTTACACCAAAGATGAATTTGGCCCAAGAACACTATCCAGCCAAGAGACAGTTTCTTGGGTCCGGTCTTTGTATGCCATGGTGCAACTTCTCGAGAGTTTTGCTATCCCCTGGTCAGGAGCACTGAGACACTCCCCTGACATTCTGCCAGTTCTCCCAATCCCAAGGGGCTGATCTTGGAGTCAAGGATTGTTAGGGTATAAGCACATAAAGCACATAAATTGAGCCAGGCCAACTTGTTTATCTGCCACATCCACAGATTCGACTGATTGCAACTTCTAAGGGCCACAGTTCACCACTCCAGGCCATTGGGGGCTGCGGGAAGTGGCACAGGCCGAGAGATGTGCTGCAGTTGGCCAAACCTGTGTATGCGGCAAGTAAACAAACTGATTTGCTCAGTCAGAACTCTCTGAAGGGAGAGGAAGGGGTGAGTATCTTCATCTTACAGTGCAGTCTCTAGGATTCTGAAATGTCCCCTCCCATTTTAGCTTGCTTGGAGGTTGGGAAAGGCCTTTCCACTGGGAGTAGAAGTGGTACAAGCAGGGCTCTGGTGTACAGAGGGGCAAGCTGCCAGGAGTCCACGTACAGGGGATGAGGAGGGCTGAATTCACGTCCCAGGCTTGCCACAGAGCTCTGCTTCACAAAGGTTCCATTGTGTTAGCTTCGGGAGGTGAGCATGATTTTCAGGGGCATAGCTGGTGGATCCACTGCTGTATGAATCCATCTTCTAGTTCCTTCCTTTGCAGGAGCCATGTAAGAGGTTCCATCCCTTGAACCCCACAAAGCACCCTGTGGCGGGATATTATGTACCCTGCCCCAAGCAAGGGGATTAAAGAATTAAGTAAATTCCGGCAAAGGGAGAAAAAAAATTGCCACACCACAGAGGCAAGACCAGGTTGGAATCTATCAGCCATAGATTGAGGAGCATGCACTGGACCATGTTATTGGAAGCTGTGAAAGGATGAAAGTGGGCCATATCAGGGTTTCTTAGTGAGAGCCTCTCTCATAGCCTGGCCCATGCTGGAAAGTTATAACCTCCAGGACCCAGCGAGCTGTAGCAAAAGGCCGTACTTAGACTTATGGAGGTCAAGTAATCTGACAGGAATTCCTTTTAAGAAAGGCTGGCTGCTGGACAGACCAGCAGGCCCCAAACACCCATTGGACCTTCACACACACTTGTAAACAAACCTGTTGACTCAGACTTTATGTGGGGAGAGCCTAATCTGAGAAGATGTTGAGTGCCCTCCCCCTGATGGGCCTGATTCTCCATTGCCTTCTTGTCCCTTGAGTAGGCCTTTGCAGGGGTGTAAAGCACTACAATAAGGGGGAAGGCAATAGAGAATGGGGCTCAGTGATTCTAATGGTAGTTAAGAGCCTTTGCATCAGGCCCAGAGGGGAGATATACTTCTACAGAACAGTAAACACAAGTTTTTGTGTTGATTTAACACTATCGGTTTATAAAAGGTGCTTATGGCAATATTGCTTTAGAGAAATCATCTGTACTGCTATGAACACCCTATGCTGGTATAACTGTGTCCACATTATAGCTGGTTTAACTATATCCGTTTCTAAACCGATATAGTTAAATCAGTACAAAAACTGTGCATAGAACTGTCCCAAGAGAAGGAAAATCAACACTTATCCTGATCTAGATATAGATATATCAAGTTGAGGTGGTTAGTGGGTGAAGGAGAATTAAAAGATCATAAAACTATTCACATTTTTGTACCATGCAAGCAAGGGAAATATTAATTCATTATGAGCACTGCTGGCTTAACTACCTTATCCTCTGAGACATCAGGATGTCGTAATTAAAGAAACATGGGTTTTATCACAGGAATCTCAAATAGATTAGATTTGAGACTATTATTGGCCTCTACAAAATTTGTTCCAACAGAAAATAAGAAAACAAACAAAAAAGTTACATTAATTTATAGTTTCCTGTGACTTTTTGGTCCCTTACATGTATAGAGGTACAAAGGTTAACACTGTTGCTTCCTGAATTTCCTATCATAATTTTTCATTGCAGTCAAATTTCCTCTTTTGCTGGGCAGAAAATTTCCTTTTTATTTAGAGGGAATAAACTTTCTCCACCCAATTTCTATTCATTTTCATTTTTTCTCATTTTAAAGTGTGCTGCAAAATGCTTTAAAATAAATAAAACACTACCCAAATATACGCATATCTATTATTTGATGAAACCCTGAAATCACTGTGAAAAATCTCAGCATTGCCATCTTGTGAGCATCCCAGAGAACTGCAAGTAGCCTTCAGTTAGGAGAGACAGGTGTTACTGTTTCCCCAAGTGGAGTATCACTACAACCATGAAGCACTGGTGCAAAAATATTATGCAAGACATCTGATGAATGCATTGTGACTATGGTAATTAAAGTAGGAATGGAAGCCAAGGGAAAGGTGAGAGAACAAAAGTCATAAAACCTTGTTACTGGCAACATATGGGCATAATTTAAAAAAGGTTGAAAAGTAATTAAAGAAGCTAAAATGACAATAAATTAAATTTATTTTGTAATAAAAGTTTAAATGCCAAATTTCCCCCATCTCACTTTCACTCTAACTCCCATTTTCTTCCCCTCTGTCCTTTATCTCCTCTCTCCTGTGATCCCTCCTTTTGTCTACTTCCTCATCATCTGCTCCTCATTTTCTCTCTTTGTCCTCTAGCTAGTCTCTTGTGTGCTCCTTTATCTTCCTTGTCTATTTTTCTTCTTTCTCTTCTTTCCTGCATTTTCTCTTCTGCTTTGACTTTGTGTGATCCCTTTCACCCTTTCCTTTGGCTCCATTTTTATTATTAATTATATTGTCCAAAAGTGTGTAGGGTCCTTCAGAGAAGAAATATAAAGACACGGCCACTGACCCAAAATGTTTATTATAGTCTAAAAATCACAGACATGACAACTCACAAATCATGGAGTGAGGAAACCAAGGGTCACAGTGATACTACCACAGAGTGGTTACTCAGCTTACGCATATACACACCTTGGTCCTTCACCTGTTTGATACTCATGTACGTAAAGGGCTTGAAAAATATTCTCAATATCCAGTCGTGAAGAGACTAAGTCTTCTAGTTAGACTGTAAGCTTTTTCGGGGTCGGGACCACTTTTCTATCATACATTGCCTATTAAAATGGGGTTCTGGTTCATGTCCAGGATCTCTAATATTCCATTTACTTTTTATTTTGTTTTAAACATCTTTCCCATGCCAATGTCGGTGCATCAGGCAGAACCCAGTCTTTTCCATTCCTCTCCGTCATTGGTAGCCTGGGTTTGTGTCTATGACCAGGCTGGCGTTTTTATGAAGCTAGGTGGTTAGCCTTGCACACAATCCTCCCCACTTTATCCAGGCTTGGGGGGGCAGTCACATCCAGGTGCAGTGGTGGGTGTCACTGCAATATGAATAGGCTGGGCAGAATTCAATATTTTGTTTCGAATTGTCAGAGATAATATCTTTGTTTATTTTTAAGGTTTTTTTAGATTTTTATATGTTACATTTTCACAGTTGTGGGAAATTATTGTGGGGTAGACAACTTAACGACAGCACACATTAAGATACAAAAAGTTAAAGCGTATAAACCGTTAAAACACAAATTGTCAACATTACATGTCAAAATATACAAAATAAATATCCTTAGATCAACAAATCAAATCTGGTTTTACCTCCATTAGTTCATTTGTAACAAGCACTGGATTTTCACTCTTATACGTTCTCAAGCAACATTTTTCTTACTTTATCTTTCTGTAAATATCTATTATTATTGATGGAAATATTTGTTCGTTGGGTTGTGCATGTGCAGTGAAATCAATATTACTGATAAAAATCTAATACTTCCAAGCTTAAATATAAATAATAATCAAGGTAAAAAATACATCTACTACTTCTAAGGTCACACCATCTTCAGATTGCACATCCCATGCTATTTATATTTATATTTTTCGGCTGTATACTTTGTACTGTGTTTGTGGCAGATCCTTAGAACCCCTGTTCCGGCTATTTTGGTTCAGAGCAGCAAAGATGCTCTGATACCATGGTGATCGGTATGGCATAAAAACCTGAACAGAATAGAAAGTTGTAGGAAACCTGGTGGATCCAGCTACTTGGAGATTTCGCTCCATAAGGAAATGCGCATGTGGCATGCAACCAGAATATGTACCTTTTTTCTCTCCCTACTTGCAGCACTTGCCTTGGGGAGTGTGTTGTGTTATCCTGCACACAAGAATGAAGGAGAGAGAACAAAGGGTTGGGGATTTGGTGGTGCTACTTGAAGGGAGGCAAGATGGCAGGCTCTTTGGGACAGGGACCATACATTTGTACAGCACCTAGCACAATAGGGTCCTAGTCCATGACTGAGGCTCTTTGGTGCTATTTCAATACAATTATAAATAATAATAATGATGATGATAGCTGTATATAAACCTTTGCTGTAGTGCCCCTTTAATAAAGTGAGGCCTTGTGTCAGATAGATTGAAGGGTTCCGCTGTCTTTAAATCTACTGCAAACAATTTGTTAGCTAACACTCTGTACACGAAATCTTCACAAGTGGAATGCAGGTTGGAGTCTGGTACCATCTTTTCCACCAATAATGAATTCCAGCCAGGTACTTTGGAGTCACTGTGGTTCACGCACCCTCTTAAACCCAGTGCTGTACCAAGGGGTTAGAAAAGAAAATGAATGCATAAAACTCCTACCTGCCGATAGTGAGGGCAAGAGCGAAGGCAGTGACTTCAGCAAATGTAACTGCGCATGCTCAGCCCATGTGAACATGCTCAGTACAACCCCAGCTGCAAATCTGAGACGGCACGTGACCCAGCATACCCCCTCCCCCCATGTGTTGCCTCTGCATATGACTGCCCTTTTACAGTCCCTCTGAGTTGACCTAGTGCTGCAACACAGAAGCAGAACAATGAAGCCTGGTTGTGCTGTTTAGTTCACAGAGGCAGATCATTTAGGCAATGCAGAGCTAGAATAAGCAAATACAGAAAAGTCCAGCAGAGCAAGTCTCAGGCTGAGCTTCGAATCATTAACACAACACAAGGAAAATTATAGGACAGGCTCATAACTTTATTTACATCATTATGTCCTTAGCACTCAGGCTAGTCCTGCCCCTCCACCATAGGGCCTTGACTGCAGCACAACTGGTATTATTCTGCGGCACAGGAAGCAGGAGAACCCTTTGTTCAGGCCCCAACTGCATAGGGGTTTCTTGCATGACCCCATGTAGCTCACTTGGGATCATGGAAGGGGTGGGCTGTAGAGAAGTAGGAGTGATGGATCTGCTGCTCTGTGGAGCCAACCCACCCCATGAGTGGAAATGGAGGGGAAGCTGAGGAATACTCCAGCTCAAGGTTGCAGTAGGGCCCATGGGGCCACACTGCAACAAACCTGGCTCTTCAGGAGTAGGATTTATCCCTATGTGAGTGATGGAAATATCACCCAATAAATAATAGAAAAGTGAACACCTCCCACTCCTGGTGATGCACAATAGCAATAAAACAACAACATGGAAAGTACAGACTGCATGCAGGCTGCCCTTAATGAATAATAATTTCCACTTCCATGGCATGCAAGGATCTCACAGTGTACTGCAAAGATTCATGAAGTCTTGCAGCTCAGTTGGGATGCAAAGGAACCATTTTGCCCACCACTGAAATGGAGATACCTCTGGGATGAAACATGGCAAGTATTTATTAGTGCACAGCAATGCTATACAGCACTTTATATCAGGATAAACATACAACAGAAACTTCAGGGAAATACAGATAGATACCTGAGACAGAATATGGCCAAAACACCAGAATTAACATCCCTCCTCTTACAAAAAGCACTGCTGGTTCTTTGAAAACACAAGTTCAAAACAATTCAAAAAAGAACTAGATAAATTCATGGAGGATAGGTCCATCAACGGCTATTACCCAAGATGGACAGGGATGGTGTCCCTAGCCTGTTTGCCAGAAGCTGGGAATGAGTGACAGGGAATAGATCATGTGATGATTTCCTGTTCATTCCCTCTGGGGCACCTAGCAGTGGCCACGGTTGGAAGACAGGATACTGGGCTAGATGGACCTTTGGTTTGAAAAAGTATGGTGGCTCTTATGTTCTTAAGTCTTCTGGATCTCATTTTTATATCACATTTAAAAGACAGCACCTCTAACAGCACAGTACCCGCCTAGCCCCATGTTAGCTAATTTGTTCACTGCTGATTCAACAAGTAAAATCCAACCCTAGTCTGAATTTGGCCCAAAAGGAAAAGTGAAACTTACTGAACTGCCAGCTCTAAACAGGTGTCTAAACTTGGAAATATCACACCCAGGCACTGATATAACCCAGCTTGTAAGATGTGATGTGCCATGATGAAAGCGAATCACACTGGTTGAATGTTTGTGATTATGTCTCCCTATAGTGAGGGTCTCCAAAGAGGATAAGCCTGCTACTATTCACAATTAATGAAGCCACTCCTGCAGCTCAAATGGTGGAAGCTTGTGCTTTTTTTTTTGAAGCTGAAGGTCCTTGGTTCTATCTCCAATGGGTAATGCATAGCAACTAGATATCTGTGGCCATGAGCTTATTACGAGCTCAAGGTCATATGGCCTTGTTGCATACCACTGCTTTGCAATGGGAAAAAAGGAATGAAAAATGGCTGCACAAACACACGCTATATTGCACAAAGCTGCCTCTGGACACAGCCCTCTAAGGCAAGAAATGATTAAATATAAACTAATGCTAAAAATCAGGGCTGTCTCCCTTGCACAACTACCTCAGACATAGTGTCATAAAACAGAGATGTTAAACAGCAGGAGACCTTCCCCCCCACCACATAATTTCATATCACAAGGCCATAGTTACTGACTGAACTAGATTAGTATTGGCAAAAGTGTTCTTCTAGCAATTGCTGGGGATTCTAGCCGCAAATCCAAGAGCACTGCCGAGCAGTTAATAAGTGGCTGTTCGTTGGTCATGCTGAACTCAGAATAGCTTTCGAAAGGGGGAAAAGCAAATTCTATTGGCTTCCACACCTGGGTGAGCAATTTACGAGGGACAAAATTGAAAGTTACAGCTGAATCATTATTTACTTTATGGCTACATCTTCATCACACAGTCCACCCAAAAATGAGAGTGATTTCATTTTGAATCTGGCTCACACCTGGCTTCCTGTAGGCTCTTTAGAAACAATTTCAGATAGCAGTTGCTTCAAACCAAACAGTTTAGTGGCACAGTCTGTAATCGCAGGGAAGGGATCTTTTCCCCTTCTCCCACCCCACTTTGTCTTTCCCAGGGTTTTGGTGTGCTTGTTGTTTTAACTCACTGAATAAATGGGATCAGTAGGAGGATTCAATTTGGCACTGTTGGAAGGATATGCCAATCTCCAAGCTTGGCTAGAGCCCAATCCAGCAAAAGCAATGGCTCCCATTGTTGGGAAAGCAAAGCAAAGAAGGCAGAGGCAGGCAAGGCACAATGAGATGTCAGGAACATTCAAGCAGTGAAACAATTTTGTGTTTCCTTTTTAAGATGTTGCCTGGGCAGCCTTGTGGATGAAACTGTGAGTTTCTGGTAGAAGCTGGCCCAAGCTGCTAAAGTCAGATCTGGATCTTGAATCTGAATTCTGCCAGTGTTGCAGGGTATTTGGATTCAGGGATCTAAGTCAGAAACAGGGTCAGCATAGATATTATGATGATAGGTGCCTTGGTAAAAACAGAAATTATGTTCCTTCGGATAAATTCTGATCTGGATCTGTTTAAGTGTATTGTGAGCTAGGATTTTGGTTTGCCCCATTATAGAGATGGGGCAAATTGTGCAGTTCTCATCCAGATCTGTTAGAATCCAGGTCCCTCCCATCCTCCAAAATTCAGGGATGTCTGGCATTGGGTCCATCTCTAGTTTGGTATTTGATAGCTGCCTCTAAAGCACCATCGCTGCAATCATTACAAGGTTCTCAGGTCAGTGGTTATTGGAAAGCAGTCTTGCTATAATAAAAATGACAGAATTTTTTGCAGGGCTTGGCTCAGTGGCACTGTGGCGACATTGTACAAGGCTTCCACCTCAGGAGACAGAAACTCAAAGCTATCCGGGTTCACAAGTATTTTGATTATTTTCATATACATGGTGATTCGCAAACATGTAAGTGAACATACTGATTCTCCCGTGGAATGCATCTTGTGTAGTCACTTACAGCTGTGTAAAGTGGGTCTTAAAGACTTCTTAATCAGATTGGGTGGCCCCAAATCCAAAGTGTGGCCAAGTTGGACGGTAACCCCTAGGATGGGGTGATGCAAAGGTAACAATTTTCCCACTATTTCCCCACTATTGCTAACCTCATTTTTGGGGTTTGTGATATTGGGAGCCTTAGTGTAGACAGGTATCTGGCTGCTGACACTATTTAATGCATCTTGTTCATTAGATTTGTTCTGAGCAGGGTTGAAGGACAAGGTATTGAAATCACTACTGGCAATGGCATGTTTCATATATCATGACCTGAGTCTAATTTAAGCCCCTTTACACCACCTTTAATGCCCATTTTCAATGCCAGAGCAGCATAAAGGGACCTTAGAGCAAATGAGATTCAGGCCTTAAGGCTTCCAACAATGATGGGAAATTTTCCACCAATGTCCCTAGTGTAACCAGGGTTTGGAACCTGGCTAGATGGCCTAATGAACCTCTTTCATCTCAGTAGAGAAGCATTGTTGTCATTACAATGTGAAGAAATGGATTTCTCCACAAGCCAACATAGTTATTTTTTTCCCTCCAGTTCATTACACAGAGTCTTTGCTTATATGTAGTGAAACTGTTTCTCCTTTGTAATTAGCTAATCCTGTGCTCTCACTGGCATAACAGGAAATATATGCAAATCAGCGTGCCCCCCCTTTCAGAATAAGCCCCAGTTTAATGAGTGAAGAAGGGCATTAAGGGTGGGGGAAAGGGAATTCTGTAATTTAAATGTCATGCATTCCCCCACTGGGTACTTCAGTCTTATAGCTATTAGTTTTTATAATTAACAGTGAATATTTAAAAGATTTTAAGATGATGAAGGCTTCCAATAGTGATATTTAGCAGGTTCTTTGCTCTGGTTCTCTCGCCCTCTGTCTCTTTATTTTTGGTGCCTGCAAGCAAATCATTACTTTCTGTTGGATGTTTAATCAAAAACCTTGCAAAGGAATTTCCTGTTTTCTAGGCTGTACTCAGAGCAGAACTAACTTCATTACCCGTTGCTAATACACTTGTCAGTGCTAACACCCCATCTTCTTAAAAGGCCCCAGTCTACAGTCCCTTTGGAAAAGATGATTTTTAAATAGTAAAGAAGGGCATATGGGGTCTGATTTTCTATTTCCAGCTTTCCACTGGGCTTTCCCTGCAAGTTATTGGGGAACTGAGAAAAAAGACTTGAAAAAAGAACCGTTAGTTTTTAAAAAGTCTTGAAATGATGTCTGCGGTGAGAGTCTCCTTGTATGTATTGTTTGCGGTCTCGTCTGGCCCAGACCCTCAGCTAGTGTCAATCATCATATAGCCATTGAAGTCAATACTGATTTACAGCTGCCGAGAACCTGGCCCATTGTGTTTGAAGAAAGAATGGTGAGCCTAATTGTCAGAGGTTCTGAGCCCCCACAGCCAGGGGGCTGCAGGGCCACATAGGGATGGGGGAGCTGCTGGGACACATGGGGATGGGGACAAGGGGGTGCAGGGACACGTGGACATGTGGACAGAGGGTAGGGGGTATAAGGAGACATGGGGGTGGTGGAGGGAAGCTTCTGGGACACAGAAGACAGGGGCAGATGTGCCTGACTGAATGGGAGAGGCTAGGGGTCAGAGAGGGTCTGCATCGGGGAGGCTCCCAAACTTCCTAAGAATCCCCCTTTCCCCAAAAAACCCTGTTCCATAGTTCTTCCACCCACCCCCAACAACCCTCCAGGTTCACTTCCAGGCACTTTCCCTCTCCCTCTGCTCCTCAATTACCCGTGACTCATCCAAGCCTTTGCACTGCTTCTGAGGGGTGTAGGGAATATGTTTCAGTATAGTAATTTACAGAACTTAATTACTTAACGTTCTTTATTTATATGCCTAGTAAAGAATTTATTTTTTTAAAAAATCCTGTATTTTGTTCTCTGTATTGTTACAGACATATTTGCTGACAAGTATTTTGAAATAAATTACCAAAATTATTCTGGCATTGATTATATTGTGTTACTTTGACAAAATATGAAGAATTTTAAAATACTGCACAAACAATTTTTAATTTTTCAGAGCAGAGTTTCCCCGGGAGTATACTGAGCTCTATTTAAAACACAAAAATGCCTGTATTAAAAGTACCACTGAAGTTTTACTGTGACCATGTATGTAGCCATAAATCATGCTTGTTTTTTAAAAAAAGGAGATGAAAACATCATAGAATAGCTTTGGACCTTCTGTAGCTCAGTCCCTAGAGTGCTACTACACATCCATCACCCATGAGAGATTTAAAGCCCCAGTGCTTTGATTAGGCATGCCTTGTGCTTAGGTCATCCAATCCAGGGACTGAAACAATAGTACCATGTGACTTTCATAGGTAATAAGTAAAAATAATCATAGCATGCAATTCACAGGTAATCCACAGACTGTTAGCAGAAATCAGGAACAAATTCAGGAAAAACACAACCAGTACGTGTACAGGTAAAAAGCCAAAAATCAGAAAGGGCTGAAACTATTGAATTCATTTTGTATAGGTAACCCAGTTCTGCTTTTTTGCTTTGTGTTTAACCATGCAACTTTATTTTTATATGAACTACAAATAATATTAAAACAGTTTACCAAGAAGACTTTGATTTTTCTTTGCAATATGTACCGCATGTAAGTGTTTTGAAGAGTAACCGTTTTATCATACTGTTATGAGCTGAGTGAAACCTTGTTATGAGTGGAGTTAAAACCCTATTGAGATAGAAAACCCAACTGAAGGGTGAGTTCACACCTAACTGTAAGCATAAGCCTCCACCTAAAAAAAAAGATGTATGTGAACCCATAGGTGCCGGCTTCTTCCGAGCCCTGAGGGTGATCAACTCCCCACTCTGCCCCAGGACCTGCCCCCACCTGACCCTATCCCCAAGCTCCCACCCCTGTCCTGTCTCTTCCCATCCCCAGCCCTGGAGCACCCATGGAGTTGGCACCCTATGTGTGAACCCACCCAGGAGCTTTTGACTGAGTATGGTTTTGGGTGGATGCATGCATATGTTGGAAAGGTAGATCACACAGAAACTGAGGTCTGGTCTCCACCACAGACCTATATAGGTATAACAACTTCACTCAGGGGTATGAAAAGTCTACATCTCTGAGCAATGTAGTTATACCAACCTAACCCCCTGCACAGACAGCACTATGTCAGCAAGACAGCGTGTGCCTCTTCTCAGGAGGTGGATTAACTATGCTGACAGTAGACTTCCCTCTCCCATTGGTTTAGAGCATTTTCATTAAAGCGCTAAGCTACACCAATGCAGCATGTTAGGTGCAGACTTGCCCTGAGAACAAACAAGAATAGAGGGGGGGGGGGGGGGAGAAGAGGCAAGAAATCCAAACAGAAGCCTGTAAACAACATGACTGAAAAAAGTGAGCAAGAGAGAGCCAGAGCTTTTGGGTCTGGTGTTGGCTAATGAGGCACGGGAACTGTAAGCAAAGAAACTGCTCCTTTTCTTCTTGGTTCCTTTTGCTTTCAGAGACATGGAACTTTGCACATTCCTTGTAAATAAACAAGATTGCATCAAAGAAAATACCAAACTCCATCAATTTCTGCTTCCATCTAGAACATCCCTGGGGTTCTGAACTTTGACTAGCCACTCGGATTGAAAAGGGGCAACAATACTTAAAACACATTTGCAACACTGAAATGCTATTTGTTCTGACAAGCCGATCTCAGAAGCATGTTAAAGTTTTGTGAAAATTGCTGAGAAAGTTGGGGTTAACTGTTGTGGTCTGGGTACAAGCTAAAATGGGATGAGGGTCAAGTTTATCTTGCATCTTCTTAATGTTTAACTACTTACAGTACTATGGAGTTACCTTCCTGAGACTTTCCCCATGTGCTCCTGGACCACCCTCTTTTTTGATTAGTCAAAACGCCTTTTTCCAGCTATCCCTTTCCCCTCTGGTGGACATATGCTACCAATTGAGAGTTCTGCTTCACAATCCATGGCACACTATAGCTAGGAGTGACTAAATGAAGTTAGTCTCTTTGATTCACAGCTGACAAATTGAAAATTCATGCAGTTTAGGCAATTTGTACCCATTTAAATGCAGTTCACCTCTCATTGTTATTAATTATAATAGCAAATAAAGGCCTCAACTACAATTGGGCCCCCTTGTCGAGGCACTGCATATACCTGAGACATCACTGTCCCCAAATAATTTACCATCTAAATACCCAAGAGAAACAACTTTAATATTATTACCCTTTATGCAAGTAGAGAACTGAGATATTACGTGACTTGCCTGAAATAACCAAGAAAGCCAGTGGCAGAGAGTCTCCTGAGTCTTACTCCAGTATCTTAAACATAACAACATCGTTTTTCTTAGTTCACCTTACCTGTGAAATTAGCCCATTGTCTTCATGCTTTCCCGCCTTCCCTCTTTCCTCACAGATTATCTCATTCCTTATTCCACACAGTCTTTCCTTTCTTGTCACTCAACCTAGGATGGAAGGAGATTAAGGGGGCTATCCTGCCCTTTCATCTTTGGAATTTTTCCTCACCACTACTACTACCAGCCACTGCACATATGTCGTGGTGTCACAATTCTGCTTCCCCTTAAGATTCTTTTCTGTATCATGTTTGTTCAGTTGACTGTTTATTTGCTAGCTTCTGCTTGGCAGGCTTGCTTTGTGCATAAATGTCAGGGATAATTCTGAAGCCTCAAGATGGCTGCCACTTGGCTAACTGCCATGTTGATCTTTAGGATTTAATTTTCTTTCCACAACATGGTATTTATTTTGTTTTATTTTAAAAAGCCTCTGTCCACTGCTCTAGATGAACATACAAAATGTATTAGCCAAATGTAAAAACACAACACCATCTGAACTAATGTCCATAATGAAAACTCCATCCTACCTAACCCATCCAACTACACACTTTCCCTCCTCCCACATTTCCTGGTTACCTTTCCCAAAGCCTGGGAAAATAGATACACTTTGCAATGAACAAATTTAGGGGCTGGCAGATAATGGAAATGAATTCCAGAATCAAGGATCATGCTTAACCCAGCCTCATCCAGATTAGCACAACCTAAATTTTCTGTTCACTTGCCTGAGACAGGGAAGTGCTCTGCTGGGTTTTTACTGGAAGCAGATAATTACTACAATACCCAGTCGAGGCAATGGAAAGTTTGCTACCAAAGTGGCAGTGGGACTGGGACCAATATAGGCTATGCATGCATCCAAGGGAAATATATTCATTACTGTTATAAACCTCATGTTATAGTGGCTATATAGCTTTCTCTTTTCACAATGTAGAAAGTGCACACTGAAGTATAGTGCAGTCACACTGACTTGGGAGAAAATGTATGTGTCACTTTAGCTCATTAATCTATAAAACCATCATACTGTGGGGTGGTGTTCTACTCTCATCACCGGCCTCTCTCTATAAATAAGGCCTCATCTACATGAGCAAAGTTTTTTTTTTTCCCAGTATAAACTGCTTTGTGTCCACACACAAATGGCCTTGAAGCAGCCTCCCTCTTCTCTCTTCATTGATTCCTTTGCTGGGATGATCCTGGGAATTAGAGACCAGCAAGCTGTACTTCAGCACCAAGAAAATTGGTTGAGCCAGGATTATAAAATGCCTCAGTGCTAGAGGCAAATGGGCATGGCTGCTTTAAAGTTAAATCAGACCTCTCCACTCTATTAGAATTCTTTGTGTGTGACCTGAACAGTGGCTAAAGGAGAACTGAATTATATAGTTTATTTGGATTTCTAAAATGAAAATGTATAAAGAAATATAATTTTAATGGGGAGCTGAACTCATGCATCAAGACACTGAAATAGAGTCAATTAAGATGATATGGAGAGCTAAGCAGAGCTGTACAGCTTTTCTCAAAATGGCAATAGTCCATCATTTTTCCAGATAAGATATGGAGACAAGATCTGTATTAGCATGTCAAGGTCATGGTCACTAATCAATAGTGGAAGGCTGTCAGCTATAAAATTGTTGTTGAAAACATAGGTGTATAACAATACCAAAGCTGCTGCAAGTCCCAACCAAACCACTGACTTGAGCAAGAGCTTTAACAGATTCCATATGCAACAGAAGGAATTGTGTTTCTTAGGCTTGTGAAGTGAGTTCTCCACAAACTTGACATCAGTATCCTGCCTCAATAATGAACCATCCTGACACTTGTCCTCGTTCTCCACCCTCACTAATGCTGTTTCCTGGGGTGACATTGCCGGCTGCCCTTCTAGTTGCATGATGTCATTTTTCTGAAACTCCCCAATTTTCTCAGTCTCTTCCAGTGTCTCCCTTAACTGGCACATTTCAAGCTTTTCCTGCTCACACAGCTGCTCTTCACTTTTTATATTGGTCTTTAGGTGTTTCAGATACTTCTTGTTTTCATATATTATGCTTCTCACCCCATATATGTCTTTTCCCTGATAAATACTGTGATATTCAGAAATCTGGCAGGCCATTTCTATTATTTCCATGTTAAGTTGTTCATTTATTTTCTCCAAGTATTTTTTTTGGAATTCTAATGTATTAATCTTGTCTTCCCTTTCTTCCACCATCTCCCTGGCATTGTCCACTTCTCTTTGTAGGTCTCCCACTAATGTCTTAAAGCAATCTGCTCGGGCTTGCAATCTCATGTTCTGGTCTTTTATCTCTTTGTTTTCTTTCATTAGCTTCTGGTTTTCAGCATCAAGCTCTACAGCTGTTTCTCTGAGATCCCATATTTGATTTTGTAAATTTTTGTTTGTCATAGACAGGTTGTGAATCAAGGAATTCTCCATTTGCTTGGTTTGATGGTATCTTTCTGAGAGAGAAAGGGAGGCTGTAGTCTCTGACAGGAATGAAGCCTGGCATGCCTTGAGAACTTTCATCCTGTTAGAGCGTGACTACCTCTGATGTCACAATCCCATGATTCAGCAACAAACTGCTAATGTTGTATACTTGAAGCTCTTACGCAGCCTTCAACAAAGTCTCTAGAAGGATGCTGTTAAGGAAACTAAGTAGCTAGGGGATGAGCAGTAAAGTCCTGTTATTGATTAGAAGCTGGCTAGAAGATGGTAAACAATGAGCAGGAGGAAATGGTCAATTTCCAACATAGCTAAAGAGGGGTGACCCAATGCTTCATACTACTGCTGTTGCTTAAATATGGAAAATGGTAAGAACAGGGAAGTAGCAACATGTTCAGATGACACAAAATTCTGTAGGTTAGTGAAGGCTGAGAAATTTCAAAGGTACGTAACGAAACTAGGCAGCCCAATTGGGCCACACAATAGCAAATGAAATTCACTTTGACAAATGAAAGGAAATGCACATTGAAAAGAATAATGTGAGCTACTCATATGCATTGCCGGGCTCTATGATAAATGTAACCACTTGGGACACAGATCTGGACCTGACTGTGCAATGAAAAGTTCTGCTCAATGTGCAATGGCAGTTCAAAAATGAGGGGAAAAGTTAGGATGCATAAAGAATGGGATAGAAAATAATAAGACTGGGAATATGATAATGTCTTTACCTAAATCAGTGATATGCCCTTCGCTGAGGTGGAGTGGCCTCTCCCTGATCCAGAGAGGAAGGGGCCACATGTAGAGCCCTGGTGGATGGAGCCAGGCCGTGCTCACCCTTCCCACTGGAAGACAGTGGGCGGGACAGGAAGTACAAAAGGTGGGTCTGCGAGTTCAGTTGGGCTGCAGCCGCTGAAGGATACAGACGCCTCCTGTCTGCTCTTGAATGGGAGACTGCCGCGGACCCCTGCGGTGCTGACTGGACGACACTGCCAGAGCCACACCCTGACCAAGCCGAGGAGGAGTTGCTGGGATTGCTGCTGGCCTTGTACCCAGATGACGCAGAGGACCCCTTGCAGACCCAGGTACGCCCTGAGAGGGAGACAGGAAGTAGCCCAGGGGGACTAGACAATGGTCCAGTTGAGAACCGGCCTGCGACCAGGTCAACATGTTGTGGAAGGATCCCTGCAGACCCAGTGGCAGCTTCTATGCCACTGTTAGGGCCCCGGGCTGGGATGTGGTGGAGTGGGTAGGCCCAGGTCCCCTGCCACCACACCCCAAAGGTGGCACTACTCCACCTCCATATGCCAGAGGGCCTACAGTCTGCCGAATGTGGACACTAGGCTCTAACCCTGCCTGAGCACACCTAGACTGTGTCTGGGTGCTCTACCCCGGCCTGAGACTCGGGGTCTTGGTGCCCCATCCTGACTAAGGGCCTGGGCTCTGAACTGCTTGTTTGTCGCTCGGTCCTGAGTGGAGGTCCGAGACCCAGACTCTGCACTGCCCCGCCCTGACTAAGGGCTCAGCTTACAAACTGTTTATTTGCCGCTCGCCCCAGAGTACATGTCTAAGCCCCTGACTATCGCTCTGCCCGGACTGCCAACCAGAGCCACAGGCTGAGTGTGACTCAGCTAATTCCCCAACCGTGAGCAGCACCCCACCATGTAGTGAGGCGGAGTGGCCTCTCACTGACCCAGAATGGGAGGGGCCACCGCTAACCCATTACAGCCCCCCGCTGTAACACTGTGTTCAGTTCTGGTCACCCATCTTTAAAAAAGTGCATCAGAAATACAAAGAGTCCAGAGGCAGGTGACAAAAATGATTAGCAGTATGGAAAATATTCAATAAGAAATTACATTAAAAGTGATTAGAGGTAAAATATTGGCCCCATTGACGTTAGTGTGGCCAGGACTCCACCTTAGGACTGCTTGGGGAGGAGACTTATAAATGGGGTTATGATAAAGGTATACAAAATAATGGTATAGGAATGTAAATCAATTGCTCCCATGTACTCATACTGATAATACATGAACAAGGGGATGTTCATTGACGTATGGAGGCCTTGGCAATATGTGGCAACAGACCTTTTCATCTGGAAGGAAAACACACACCTCATTGAGAATGACATTAAATATCAACTCAGATATAGAATCTCACACAGAGAGGGTATTTTGAAAATAAAGGGGCACCTCTTTTGACCTAACAGAGCTCAAAGCACGGAAGATGGTCGTAGGAGATGATTCATCAGCTCACCTGGGGACAGTCCTTATGCAGCTTCAGCAAGGCAAGGAACGGTGGCCAGTTGCCTTCAGTTCCTCACGCTTAAGAAACAGAAATTGAAGCATGGCATTTGCAAACTAACAGGATCTTGGTTTAAAGGTGGCATATAAATCCCCCACAAAGATCTGATTTATCTGCCTCCGGTGTCCTAGGAAGCTTGGGTGCTTCAAACCTGATGCTAAGACCAGTAAGTTACAAAACTATTTCTACACAGATCAGATTCTGTGCTTGGTCCTTTCTGAGGCTAAGCACAGAAGGTGCAGCTCATGGGGAGAGTGGCAAAGATTTTTTTAATTCACCTTTGTGCCTCCCAGATTCCAGGCTTGGCTGACCTCTGAAGCAGCCCTGAAAATAAATTAGAGCAGTCCCAAAGCTGCTCTAATTTATGGCAGCCTCTCCCCTGGTTGCCTATAGGCTGCTCTGCAGCTCAGAATATCTATAGTACTGAATACTACTGCTACTCCCCCTCCCACCAGCCCTGCCATGATAGGTTCCTATGTAGGAGCAGCAAAGTAGTCAGTGTCGAACTGTGTATGTTGCTCCTGTGCCCAGTGAATTCCCTGTGAGGCTGCCACAGTCCCATTACAGCCCCTGTATAATGGAGTAATGGATCCTCTAATCTGGCTCAGCATCTTTCAAAGATTTCCATGAGATGTCAGCAATCCTTTAACTTGCACAGATGCTGATTATTTCAAGGCCTGATCCCAAAAGATACCCACCCATAGCTCCCATTGACTAAGCTCTGCTCCAGACCAGGCCTTTCATGAAAAGTGTAGTGACAGCACTAAAAATGCAAATGTATTGCTCCCCCGACATGACCAATAGCAGGCCGGACACATCACTGAGCCAAAAGTCCCACTTTTCTGATTTGTCGAGGGGGCACTCCAGTGGCACTGTAGATGCGGTGCATGTCGGAGCAGGTATTATCGGAGCCTGTGCAAGAGGAAGCTGGGATTAATGAGAAGAAACTTCGATAGTACATGGTATTTATATTCAACTGATGTATGTCTAAGTTTTGTCTGAGTGAATTTAGAAGCTGAGGTTTATTAATACTGGGCTATTTTCTTCCTTTCTTCCCCCTTCCTCTGCACGCCCTCCCCAACATGTAACTTATTTTCTTGTTTAAAACCAGTTAGAGGGTATACGACATTGCAACATAATTGTTCCAAAGGATCTTACTGTCACTACAGATTCTTCTTTGCTGCGGTTATATAATGCCCTCCTTCTGGATGAGTTAGTCCCCATTTTATGCTGTTCTAGCATGAAATTACAAAGTCTCATGCTGCAAATTAGATCCCTGTAGAGATATCAGGTGCATCAATAAAGCCAGTTCTGACTGGCCTCAAAAATTGCCCTGTGTAAATGCCTCCTAAAGAAGAGTGCCCATCAAGCCATGAGGAAAAGAGGAGGTAGGGGAGGAGATGGCGTGGGGGAAGGGTGTTTCTGTTAGTTTTTGCTTTGTAAAGCTTGAGATTTCTGACATGTTCGCAGGAACTGAGTCCCCATTGAGTTTAATGGGAATTAGGGTACTCAGCAGCTCTGCAAATCAGACCACTCATTTTCATTGTAATGTCATTAAATATGGGCCCTTTGAACTGTTCAAAACAAAGGAGGGAAGAGGGGGGACTATTCAATAGCTCTGCAGAGGCAGAACTGAGATAAGAGGAAATCCAGGCCCCGGCCTGAGTATTTTCTAAATAGAGTTGGTTGGTTTATTTATCACAGGCTGAATGCACATAAAGCGGGACTCAGGCAGCCGTGTGAAGTACAAGAAAGAGTTAACTAAGGAAAGGGAACATCCCTGAAAAATCCAGCCTGTGTCTCTTCAGCATGGCTGCAAACTGTTCTTGGGAGATTCTGTGTGGCCATTTCAGAAAGGCAAGACTTGCTGCACTCTGACACTTGACAGAGAGAAGAAAAGGGATGGAGAAGGAGCTATATTGTTATTTAAGAAGGGGAAAGGGGTACAGTCCCCAAATCTAAGGGTATGTCTTCACTACCCGCCGGATTGGCGGGTAGTGATTGATCTTTTGGCAATCGATTTATTGCATCTCATCAAGACATGATAAATCGATTGCCAAAGGCACTCCATTCAACTCTGGAACTCCAGTTCACCAAGAGGCGCAAGCTGGAGTCGACGAGGGAGCCCGCTGCCAACTGCTGCCGCTGTGAGGACGACAGGTAAATTGGCTTAAGATGCACCGACTTTAGCTACGTTATTCATGTAGCTGAAGTTGAGTATCTTAGGTCGACAACCCCCCCACTGTAGACCAACCCTAAGAGCAAAAGGTACTACTTGGAAGAACAAGGGCTAGTGGCAAAACGGAGTAGACAATGCTTATCTTTGGTACTATGAGAAATTGCCAGTAAAATGTAATCTTGGGCACCCGGTGGCATTGCCCCCAGTTCTAAAAGCACTGAGCTATATTCACTCCTGAAATCAATGGAATTACAGCAGAGTGAATTGGGCCTGCTGTCTTTACGGGATTGTTTCAACACATCTCCCTTTGGATGTGCGGGGGAGGGTGGAGAAAATGAAAACAAAATACCATATAACATGGAACTAGTGCATACTGGGCCAAATCCTGGAGTCCCGACCCAATTCTAACTTGAGTAAATCCCTCACTGTAATCAAGAGGAATTCGGCTGAGTAAGAAAACTAAGATTTGGCTCTAAGTTAATTTCATGCTCCCCTTGCTTTCGAGTGATAAGAGCAAAATTAACTTTGGGAGTTAATTAACTATCAAGAAGGTAGAATGCAAAAGTGGAGAGCAGTGATTTCTGCTGATTAGGCTAAAAAGGGAATATTTACACTGTTTACACAATACACCAACATATTTCTGCTGCAGTAATTGGCAGTCTTACGCTTTAGACTGTCCAGGCACAGAAGCAGGAAAGTTTGACAAGTCTTCCCTCACCCTTCTCCCCCCCGCCCCGGAAAAAAACATATTCAAAGCTTCTCCAAATCCATTCAAAGAGCAGCAGGAGGGAGAATCAACTGGAAAACCTTGTACTTCTGCTTTTCCTTTTTACCATATTCAGCACTTGACCTAGGCAATCAGGAAGCAATTAAAAGATTGTTTCAACTCCCCCATCCTGCTCAGATGCTTGTTTTCATTTTGCTTGCCTGATGCTCTGCGCTTTCAAGGGATTGCATCTATATACTAGGTGTGATATAGCCTTGCAATCAAGTGGTATTAAACAAAGCCTTTTTAGCGCTATCACAGTTCGGTCATCTTTGCAATAAACACGCCCTTTAAAAAAATGCTCAGCCGCAATGCTCTTTAAAATGTCTCTAATGATTTCTAATTCACTGACATTTTCCCTGAGCCCCTCATCAATTTGACTATTCAAATTGCTAACGCTGTTAATAACTTCTGTCGCCAGCAGACCCTCCATAGACCTTGAATTCCCTCCACTGCCTATGCAGGCAAGAACGTATCTGGTTGTGCATCCATCTCACACTGGATCCTGGTGTCAGCCTGGCAGTGGAAGCTCATCATCATGCACTGCGATGATTAAGTGCTTCATTTTCATCCTACCCATGCAGAAAGACCACTCACTGGGACTGCTTCTCCTCTTACTCCTTTGAGAAGGAGATCAGAAGGAGACCACTATTTCTAATGCTTTGTAGGGCAGATGTTCAAAGTGACAAATGAGAGTTGGGTATCCAGTGTGAGGTGGCACCTAATTGCCCTGATACCTTTGAAAATCTCTGTGTTTGTGCTTGGGGAAGCTGGCCCATTTTTTTTATTCGCTTACAGGACCACATTTTCAAAGTGGCCACCGTCTAGACTCTGTGACGCCTGCGTGATTTATACACGTGCACTTGTTGACCACATTCATACCAATGGAAAGATTCCCCTTGACTTCAATGAACTCTGATTCCGGCCATTAGTAGTTCAGGAATTCTTATCTTCCAGATGAAGCATCCAAACTGGGACAGCTTCTGTGCTGTGTAGCAGATATCTAGGGAGGGGCTCCACAGCAGCAGTGCTTCAGAAAAAACTTTCCTAAGGGACAGCTCGTGGAGGAATATGATGGACTCTAGTTATTAGAGCACTGGGCAGTCAATTTAAATTTCTGGGTTTTGTCAGGGCCGCCTGCAACATTTTGGCACCTGAAGCGGGAAGCCCCCAAGTCCCCTCGCTTGGGCCAAAACTTTTGAAAGGTTTTTTGTGCCCTCCCTCCTCCAGCACAGCACTCCACCATCTCTGTGCATCGAGAGCAGAGAGAATACATAGGCATCAGCAGCAGACACAATTTTCTACACTGGGTCCTAGTGGCACCCACCACAGTCTGGCACCTGAGGCAACCGCCTCAGTTCGCCTTATGATAAGGCCAGCCCTGGGTTCTGTTTCTGACTTTGCCACAAACTTCTCGTGTAACCTTGGCCAAGTGACATAACTGCCTTGTGTCTCAGTTTACCTGCCTGTGAAATTGGAGCAGTGAGACCTCCCACTCCCCCCCCCCCCCGCCAGGAGTGTTGAAGTGGCTCAGTTAGCTGATGTTTGTAAAGGACTTGAGATCCTCCTAGATCCTCACTGTATAACTGCAAGGTGTCGTTATTGCATGTACAAGAATATGGGAGGCTTAGTGTCTTTAGAGTTCCATCAGAGTGCTGGAGAGGAGCCACATGCACTTGTATTTTTAATTCTGCCCTGTTGTCCATAAACTCTGGAAAACTGCAGTAGCACAAATTACTTTGCGCTTTGAGTGGGAGATCTCACTGGGTCTAGGATTATTGCTGCTTGGGAGAGGTTAGGCAAATCCAGAACTGTCCAAAATACAAATTCATGTTTTTCTGTTTTCTTGATGTTTTTCCTCGAAAAACAACTTTGCTCCCAGAAAACACAGGATCAGACAGACATCTATGGAAATACGACAGACTGAAGTTTTTCATCCCCACTCAGCAAAGCCTTCAGGAAGAGACCACAGCTGACGGATTTATAGCACTATTGACTTCCCGCAAGGACTCTTAAGTTTACACTGACTATAAAACCTTAAGCATAGTTTCATCTGTCCAATACTGGACTCAATTCTACTCTCATTTACACCAGTGTAACCATCTTGAGTTGAGTGGGATTACACTGAAGTGTTTGGCAACATTTTGTCTCCTAAACCCATGACATATGTTCTGTGAAAATGTAACTTGTACTTTAATATCTGTGCAAATCCTGAAGTCCACATCCAGACACCCATAAATCCTTGAGAATTTGCGGAGTAAGTTGTGAATAAAGACAGAAAAAGGACTTCAGGGGAAGGCCCAGGATGAAGACACGTATTGGTCTATATCCTGATGAATTTAGACTCTCTGGAGGGCCAGGTCTGTCAGCTGGGGTCACCCAGGGCTGCAAAATATTGGGAACAATCAATTGTTAAGTAACAGCATGTGTGGGTGATGGCAGGTTTACAGACTGGAGATTTGCTGGTTTGCCTAGGGCAGCAGAACTACTAGAGCCATCCCTGTTTCCCTTCATGGTTACGATCTCCGCTTACACTCTATTGCAAAGAGGATCTGTTTCCCCTTGTGTATTAATTTGCAATATTAAAAATAGATCCTGCGTGCATAAAGTGTGAGTGAGGAGGGAGGTGTTTTCCTCTTTTGTTCTATACCCTTGGGAGAGTCTTTGCAGGCACCCAGCCTTTTCAAACAAGCTGAAAGCAATACGGAGCTCACGACTGAATGCTAGTTAAAAAAGATACTCTTAAACTAGGAGGATGAGGTCAGCCTAGAGAGTGAACTTGTGGATGATGCAGAAGATTTCCATTTAATTCATGACTCTGCCACTGATTTATTGTGTGACTTTGGACTAGACTGTCACAGCCCTTATTCTGACAACTAGATGAGTGGGGGGACGTGATTCCCCCTTAATTCCCTGCTTGGTTCCGCTCAGGTTCTGTCCCCCGAGATCTAAGGGAAGAGAGCAGTGACTATTCACTTCATTCTCCCCATGGTAAGTAAGTGTGTAAGTGTGTAAGTAAGTAGGTAATGGGAAGAACCTGCCTTTGCCCCCACCTTCTTTCCAGCAAGTCAGAGTAGCTGTCTGGGTTTATATTGGAAAGTAAGCTGCTCCACAAAAAGGCATGAAGTAACTTACTTCCTCCCAGATCAAGGATGGAGGGGAAGCAGGGAAGTAACAATAACTTTCTCACTTTAGCTTGTTGTTCCTAGGGCACCTCTGCGCTTCCCATCCCATAATCAGGACAGACTGGTAAAGTTATACTATCATTTAACTCTCTCAATGTATCAGTTTTCCCATCTATACAATGCGGGATAATAAAACCTACCTCACAAGGTGTAATGAGGCTAACTAATTAATATGTGTAAATGCTCTGAGACCCGTGGATGGAAAATGCTACCTAAGCAGAAAAGATTAATCAGTGAGTAGTCTAAATATTAGAATGCAGAACATTAAGGAAAAGAACTATTTTAAATGCCTTGAAAAAATTCTCTTAAGGACCGGACAACCTTAACTCTGAATGCATTGGCTCTTGTGTGCGCCAGCTAAATATGACAAACAAACATGGCATAGTGTTTTATAAAACCTATTCCCTTTTCATGTCATTGCCTCGATGAGAAGCATCATTGTGTCGGCTGTTACACTTTGGTGGAAGAAAGTGAAAGAAAGCACCAGTTAGATCACATCTGACAGAAGCGACAACAGGGACCTTCAGTTTAACAAGCCTAGTCTACACAGGCAACCAAAGTCATTCTAAATTAACATGAATAATTAGCAGTCTTAGATAACATAATTGCTATGCAGAACTTCACAGTTTTAGTTAGCATTCTGTATTAACTACTGTGTAATTATTAAGCCACCACACTCAGCACCAGCAACTTAATTATCTTTAGTATCGCTGCAGTCTCAAGCTTGAATGCTGATGATTAATAAAACACAATTATTTACATTGTAATCGCAGCATTTTAATTAAATCGAAAATGAACTTCATTTGCTTTTCGCCACAGCCTTGATTTTTTAAATTAAGGTCAGATCTTTTAGTCAATCGTTTGTTTGAGGTTTTTTCATCCCTAATTGCAGGTTAGACAGACTGATCTCTTGTCATCTTAAGAAATCGGAGCTGCTGGTGACAAATTAATTCTGAGTTAGCAAGAAGGCCTCTTTGCTCTGAAGTTGTGTAAACCCTGGTCCCAGTATAAAATTCATTTATATAGTGCTTAAGTAAGTTTGGGGTCTTTACAGCTTAATTATTTATTAATATGGAATTGTTCTTTGCAAGGGCATCCTTATTATTATTTCCATTACTGAAGCCCCAACCAAGGCCAGAGAATTTACAGTCTAAATAGACAGAGTGGGAGGAAAAATATTGGCAAAGAGAGGTGAAGTGACTTGCCCAAGGTCACTTAGTAGATGCCAAGCTTAGGGCAACTGCACCTGTATTTCCCCCTCATGGTCCACCACGGCCACCCTCTCTAGACTCCTGGCTCCTCATCCATCACCTCTTTTTGGCAGACTCACATCTCTCATTCTCCTGACTGGGGTTTTTCCGGGCTACCCAGTCCCGTGCCTACACTATGATATTCCCAGCAAGTCAGTCAGTCTAAACAGGCCAGTATCTGTACTTTACGTTCTCTTCAGAAATTATAATGGTGTAATTGCCCACAGTTAAAAGTTACCACACTGCCCTTTCTAAGCAAGCACATTTATTGTTAAGGTAAAAGCATGACAGAGAAAACATATTAAAAACAATAAAATAACCTATCCGCATGCTAACAAGTGTGGCAGGGTGCTGGCCAGGAGTGCCTGAGCCAGCCCTGCTGGCCCTTTAAGAGGGAGCAGAAGCCTGCAAACCTCCCCTTGCAGAGAAGGCTAATTAGCCACCTGGGCTGCACAGGGCTCAGCCTTATGGGTTGCACCTGGTAGCCTCTCCAGGGGGGATAAAAGCCTGCAAGAAAGGAAGCCCAGGGTGGTGGTGTGGAGGAGACAGACAGACAGACAGACAGACAGACAGACAGACAGACAGACAGACAGACAGACAGACAGACAGACAGACAGACAGACAGACAGACAGACAGACAGACAGACAGACAGACAGACAGACAGACAGTAAGTAGAGCTGAGGCTAGGAGTCCGCAGAGCTGACCGCTTCCAGGCACCAGCCAGATTGAGGGCTGGGGCCCAGCTGAACTGTAAAGCTGTATAGTGGTGGTGGGGCTTGCACTGTGAATAAAGAGCACTGTTGGGAGCCACAGAAGAGTCTCCTGCCTGTTTGTGACGTGGGGCGAGAAGGCGATCTGCTACACAAGCTTACCAGAGATCATCTGCACAATGCCAGCAGGGAGTTTTCTGTGGTCACAAAGTTTAGATCAGCTTTACCTCAGAACAAACATATGTGTGAATAGGTAATTCTTCCCTTAATGCAGCTCAGGCCTTTGATATTCAGATTCCAGGAACAGGTAAACAGCAGCCAATGGTCCCCTTGTTATAGCAATGGCTGGGTTTTTGCATAATTGGAGGTGGGAATTTGCATCCACCTCCCGGTAGAGATTTTCCAGGAAAACCACTGAACACGGTGTCCCAAAATTCCATTCTTGTCTGTCCCACTGTTCAATATAATTCTCTAAAGGTCATAACTTGTCCCAGGACCCACAATCATACATAACCTTTGCATTTAATACAGTGGACTCTAAAGATACTTAAACGTAATTCAATAAGTTTGTACAAGGATAACGCAGAAAATTGCTATACCTCTCACAGCAGATCATTGTTAGAACCCAGGAATTAGAACCAGGTGCTTTGACTTCCATTTCCAGTGCCCTACATCCCTAAACTATATTTTCCCATGACAAAGACCCTGATACTGATTTTGATCTTGTCTTAGCCAGTTTCCTGGGGATTCATCTAGTGTACAGGAATCACTGGCGGGCAGAGCTGCCTCTACTCCCCCCCACTTGTGCCCACCTGACCGGGAAAGGAGGTATGGACATGGCACTACTGTGTACCAACAGCCTCTAGCTGGTGAAATGGCCCCTATGTGGGAGAGGGTCTTTGCAGTCAAGTGCAAATTCAAAGAAATCTTATAAAGGGCACTCAGGACCAAGACAAACTGACCAAGCTGAAGAGTGAGCCCATAAGATTTGCATAACCAAAGGAAGAAACCATTCAGCTTTGACTCTTGCCATGCCTAAGAAATCAGCCTGTAGGGAACGAAATAGGTAGAGTAGAGTGGAAAGAGACATTTGTTTGCCTACGCAATGTTTGTGTGATCCAAAAACAAAGACAGATGCAATAAATGTGCCAAACCCTTGAAATGGGTTGCATGAGACTTAGGGAGTGGGAAATGAGGCTTATAATACAAACGGAATGATATAAACATGATAAAATTCTCAGAGATTACTATTGAGACCAATCCAACCTGAAATAAAAGACTCCCATTCGATTTCAACAGGCTTTTGATCAAGCCTGTTAAGAGCAAATACTATAGTGCTGAAAAAAATCCACAAGCTATTTAAATATTGGGGATTAGAATATAGAGTGTTATGTTCATAAATCAGGCAAACTTAAAGAAATACAATCTTTGTACACTGAGTGAGCTTAATTTTAATAATTAACACTTGGCATAATTATTAGATATTTTTCTATTACCTATAATTAAAGAGCACTCCATTCTGCCCTCTTGCTCCTACACACATTTTCTTTCATGAAACGTCTGACATGTGATGTACTTCTCCTAATTTTGAAAAACTAATAAAAAAAATAAATTGAAAACATAAATAAATGATCCCATTTCACGGTGCGGTTAAGGCTGAGCACATTCACCTTCCACTCCACAGAGCTTGCTCAGAAGCAGGAGCATTGCAAAGGTCTCGAGATCCATATTTCATTAAACAAGTAAATACAAAGACAGTCATACTAAAAATGCATGGAATATTAAGCCACATTTCACATGAGTATAAACAATATTAGGTTTTGATATAACCCATTATCAATCAGATGAGTATACACAACTCCATTTATTTTATGCCCAATTGCTTTTGCCACAGTTCCTTTATACATCAATTCTTTTCAGTCTATTCATGGGAAAAATGGAGAAGAATGCAAGCAGCTCCTCTATCTTTATTATTACATTTTTGCATGAGTTGTTTGTGTTAATATGTGTAATTTAAACAGGTTTTTCCTAGCTTGTATATATTTGCTGTTTGTGGTTTTTTTGGTGACTGCACACTCCTTAGAGCAATCTTTCTTCTCCAGTTAGCTGAGCAGAGCATCAGTAAAAGCCATTGTGCTGCAGTGTAGTCAGCAGGCCTGTGGCTACGTCATTCAAGCCAGGATTTAGCTTCTCATCTTGCTACACTAGCCTGAGCCAGGAGTAAATCACTGGGATTTAAATAATGTAAAACATCTTTTTAGTAGAAGAGGAGAATCGGGCCCTTTGTATGGCAGCAGTAGGCAACGCAGGCTCTAGTTACTCGGGGACCTAAAGACCCAGAGAACTACAGGTTCTGTCCATGTCAGTAACCTCAATAAGTAATCCAATAATCCTCTTTATATTTATTGCAACCCAGGACGGGTTTTTTTTCTATTGCCTTTTTTTTATATACACATGAGATTTGAGTCTTGTGGCTCTTTGACCTCTGAAGAATAAATGAGGCAGATTTATAGGCCTCTCTCTTTCTAGTTTCCCTCATCTATTCTGTCTAGTGTTGGAATAATATCAGGGCTGAACAATTACAGGGCCTGTTGGAGCTGTTTGCTTTAAAGTATGTTTAGTCACAAGGCCCAACGTTTTAAAGCTATTTAGACATTGCTGCACTCAGCGTTGTAACACCCGATTTAGGAACCTAAATCTCATGTTCAGAAAAGATTTAGGCACTTGGGTGTCTAAATTCTGTTGGAAATTGAAGGGATTTAGACTCCTAAATCCCTAAATCTCTTTGGAAAATAATATTTAGTCTTCTAAATCAGTTAGGCATTGCAGCACTGTGTGCGGCAATTCAGAAAGTTTAAAAAATCTAAGATATCTTTGTGTACTATACCGAGTTCCATGAAGTGTGATCCCTGGTAAACAAAAGAGACACAGCTGAGATTTGAGCTGTGGGGTAACTGTTGTGTTGATAGTTAGCAGTGTCAATACAAAGTAGTTGTCTTTAATACATACAGTGGAATCCCACAGTACTGCGCCCCGCTATAGCGCGAATTCGCTTATAACGCAGGGCACGCGGGGCTCCCGATGGTGGCGGCACATGGCACTTTGATGTCACGCGACCCCGCAATACCGCGACCCCACGTTTACCGCGATCGGGTATTTTTGGATCCCAATCGTCGCGGTATTGCAGGGTCCAACTGTACTATTTGATTCCATATATATACTGGCATTAGAAAAGGTTCAGAAAAGGGCAACTAAAATTATTAGGGGTTTGGAACCATATGAGGAGAGAGTTAAGAGGCTAGGACTTTTCATCTTGGAAAAGAGGAGATTAAGTGGGGATATGATTGAGATATATAAAATCATGAATGATGCGGAGAAAGTGAATAAGGAAAAGTTATTTACTTGTTCCCATAATATAAGAATGGGGGGCCACCAAATGAAATTAATGGGCAGCAGGTTTAAAACAAATAAAAGGAAGTTGTTCTTCACACAATGCACAGTCAATCTGTGGAACTCCTTGCCTGAGGAGGTTGTGAAGGCTAGGACTATAACAGGGTTTAAAAGAGAACTGGATAAATTCATGGAGGTTAAGTCCATTAATAGCTGTTAGCCAGGATGGGTAAGGAATGGTGTCCCTAGCCTCTGTTTGTCAGAGGGGGGTGATGGATGGCAGGAGAGAGATCACTTGATCATTATTTGTTAGATTCACCCACTCCAGGGCATCTGGTATTGGCCACTGTCTGTAGATAGGATACTGAGCTGGATGGATCTTTGGTTTGACCCAGTACAACCTTTCTTATGTTATTATCTAAGAATGCCTCTCATCATAATAGGAGTCAGACAATAGGACTTCCCATTAGTTCTAGCTGCTGAATTCCAACCTGGTTTTTGCTTGAACAATTTTCCCTAAACTCTCATCATCTTCTTCTGTCTTTTTTGCTCCTGCTTGTTTGTCAAAGTGTCATTACACTGCCCACTATAATTGCTTCTTTGTGGCACTCTTAATGTCTTTGTTCAGCTTTGTTTGGATACAACACCTGTGTAGGCATTGATATCCTCTCCTGGAGTCTCTATTGCAGCTATCTGTGTTTCCCTTGTCACTAGTTTCTTCTCTCTTGCTGCCTTGAAAAGCAGAATCTTGCACCACTGCTGTCCAAAGATTTCTTCAGATAGAAAGACTAAGGCAAATGGTTTTCTGCAGAGACTCCCATAGTTGGAGGAAAGTACATCTGGAACATAGTACCTGTATTGAAAAAGAAGACACTTTAAACTTCTGTCGTACTTCTAAATTTTTGTAACTTCTAGAACATGTCCTTCTAATTACCCAACAGGGAATACATTCATTCCTGGTGGGTAGGAGAAATACTTTTTTTAAAAAAAGACATAGCCCCTTACAGTAACATCTACTAAACTGGAAATTTTAATAAATTTTAATAAACTAGGAATAAACCACGTGTTTAGGTTGCTTTATATTTCCTGCTATAAGTCTCTGTTTTGAGTTGCTTGCGAGATTGCCAAACATGAACCATTTGGGCTGAATTTTTCTATTGGATGTTTGCCTCAGGCTTTTTTATTATTAATTATTATTATTATTATTTAATTTCAGCTAAAATGGTTCTGAGAATGAGGCTGGTTAGCCTGTGTGAGGGAAAACAAAAACCTGGCAGATTTTTCTTTGAAAATCTTTAGCACCCCCATGCTTTGGAACAGAGGCCTGAAATTTGGCAGGGAAATGTTGGCAAGGGTGTGCCTTGTGCTGTCCCTGCGAAAATCTGGCCAAATTATAAGTGTTTGAAAAACTAAAATTTGTGTATTCTCATTGGGGTGCATTCCTAGAGTTTAGCAGCTAAATCCTCTGAAGATTCTGTCCACACTAAGCAATCTCCAATCCCTGCAATTGCAACTATGGGGCTGCTGCAGGCTTTTCTGAATCTGGGCTCTCTAACTGAGGGCAGGGAGACTCTCTTTCCTGCTCTCTCAAAGAGTATAAACATATGGACAGCGGGGCCTGGACAGCAGGGAGGAGAAAGCTGTCGGATTTGAATATAGAGGGGATAAGAGCTAGACATGCGGGGTGAGGGCAACGAAGTAGTTTGGGGGCAAAGAGGTGGTGGACACAGGCAGATAGAAACAGGGACTGGAGGTTGGAAATAATGGGAGAGGGGAGAAAGATGGGGTGTGGGAGGGAAGACTGGGACCTGGGGGAGACTGGCACTGATGGGACAGAGAGACTGGGAATGGCTAGGCAAGATTAGTGGCGGAGGAACTGTGAAAGGGAATTCACAGGAATGCAATTAGGATTTGCTAGTCAAAGAGACTGTGAGTGGGATGAGAAGACTGGGGAGCAGAGACTGGGACTGGGTAGGTGAGAAGAATGGGACATGGATGGGGGAGAGACAGGGAGAGACCTGTCAAAGGGGTTGGTGTGGAAGCATTCATGCTGGGGAGGTTGAAATGAGCAGAACACTCTGTGCACCCTAGAGCACATATCCCTCCAGTGGCGGGAGTGGAACACAAGATTCCTGAGTTTCACCATTCCCCTGCAGAAACCCACTGGCAAAGTGTCCCATCCCCTTCTAATGTTGGTCCACATAATGGATGAGAACCCACTACTGTTGTCAGTTACTCCATCAGCTCATGTGAGAAAAGTCTGCAAGGTGAATCTAAACATTCCAAGAAGGTTCTGAAAACCTGAAATAATTCCATTATGTAATTGAAGTTAAAATTAATTAAGAATCAGGTCCTTCAAGAAATCTAGCATTTGTGCCAGTCTCTTCTTGGTCCCAAACGGCCTTAACAAATACTGCAGACACTTCAAACTTTCCACATAGTTTAAATTCATTGAAATCTTTTTGCATAGGCTCTGTTTGAAGAAATTAGATGGTTGTTAACAATTGTTATGATTATTTAGGAGACAGACAATCTTGGGTCAAGTTAGCATGTGCCAACAAGTTTTGGGTGTAACTGCCCCTTTCTAAAGCATATTAAAAGTGAAGGGTTTGCACATTTTGCACTCATGTCTTATGAGTGTGAGTGAATGAAAGGGGAAGGGTTCTACTGCCTTAGCCAAGTGGAAGGGATACAATATATATATATATTCCTGATTTGCTTCTGTTTCCTTAAACAAGTCCATCCTCTTTGAACTTAAACTCCAATAACGCAACATCACCACCTACAGTTCAAACACCAGACTGTCCATTATGTGCTAACTATCTTATTTGCAAGGGCTTCAATCACAACTACACTGAAATCTTTAAAATAAAAGATCTTTCCTTTTTACAACACAGTATCTCTTTAAAATGATTTTTGCACAGTAGAAGTGCAGTAACTGCTGGGAAACAAAAGTAAAAGGACTAAAAATGCCCATAAGCAACTTGCTGTTTTGGTTTGTTTTTTGGGTGGTGGTGGTCATGGGGGGCATTCTCTACCTCTTCATTTTACACTTTGACCTGTTAAGTAAAAGCTTCATACCAGCCACCTCTATGCGTCATAAGCATATCTCATTTGGGGGGATATTTTTCAGGTTAGTCCCAGAGTTACTCGATGTCCTGTGGCACCTTAAAGACTAACTATAAAGTTTTGAGTTACTCAAGTTCCTCACAAAATTTGGAGAGCCTTCAACTTTTATTGTTGAACGTTATCTACACCAGTAATATACAGTCATGAGCCTAAGGCTATAGAAAAAAATATTTGCCCTAAAGAGATGTACCTCACAGCATTTTGAGTTTCCTCCCTGATTTAGTTTTGTGCATATCTTATTTTGATTCTTTGTCCCCTTTTCGCCTGGGCAGGTTAAAGTATGTTTACCCCTGAAGTTAGTAAGGGAGAAGCAACCCCGGGGTGTGTAGCAAGCTGTGCTACACATGTGAGGGAACGATTGCATCACCAGCTACGCCGAAGGAGAGAGCACTACTGACTGGCAGAGAAGAGAGGTTGCAGAGGAATGTCATCCTGTGCTATCCTTCCTCTGTCCCCAAAAGATAACCAGTAAAATACATCCTGGTCACACTGCTCAGGGATCTTTACCTGTTACACTGTTTGTCTTCTGTCTATAGCAGGAGAATGTGTCTTTCTGCACCGATGTAGTTCAGCTGCTGGGAGGAACGATAAAGCAGTAGAGTAGAAAAGGGCCCATGTTTATCCTAATGCATTGTCTGTGACCCTGCCTGGGTCCTATTTATGCTAGTTTCCACCACTGTAATCAGCTGCAGAGTGGTTACAAATGACCCCTACCTGGCACCATAGACAGAGGGCAGTGTTTCCTGGTTTTACCCCCAGTCCATTCAGAAAAGGTGACTTGTGCAGTCAGATTTTCTAAAATGCATTGTCACCCTTTTCCAAAAAATTCACAGCCAAAGAAGGCTGTTTTGTCCCACCTACAAAGCACCTCATAAGTGTTAAGTGCACATTAGGTAGCAGGTGCATGATGAAAACATTGCATGAGAGTTTACTAACAGCTTTGTTTAAATATAAGACAGCATGAGAGTTTACTAACAGCTTTGTTTAAATATAAATGTAAGGGAGAGATTGGAGCTGAAAATCCACTGGACAGTGGCATTTCTTTGTGAAAAGGCAAAGCTGAACTGAGGGATTACGAAGCTGGAAAAATTTTCAGCTGAAATACCACACTTCTTGAAGTCAATGGGATGGTACTAATTTACACCAGCTGAGGATCTAGCCTTGAGGTCTTGTGGTTCCAGATATGTGCAGTATTCCTGCCATGCTATATATTACACAAGTACTGTGATAGTAGAAAATTATTGCCACCTGTGCTGAAGACTGATTGACAGTGGTTTGTGAATAGCTGCAGGCACCGGATTCTCTTCAGCAAAGTGCCACAGTGGTGAACAAAGAGAATCCAGCAGAACTCTGAAAATGCCAGACACACTATATTCTATGAAAAGTCTCTTTGCACTAGCAAAGAGGATGCTGAAGTATGTCTTCGCATCAGAGGTGCTGGCTACTAAAACTTAACAGGATACAGGTGGCTCCTGAAACTTAGAAGGATGGAAAAATGCAACAACAGAGCTGCGTTCACATCACAGCTGTCAACCAAAATGCAGCATTTCCAACATCTTTTGTTCCAAAACACAAGTCTCATAGACTTTAAAGAGAGAAGGGACCATTATGATCTTCTAGTCTGACCTCCTGCACAATGCAGGTCACAGTATCTCACCCACTCCTGTAACAAACCCCTAACCTATGTCTGAGTTACTGAAGTCCTCAAATCATGTTTTAAAGACTTCAAGTCTCTGCCAATGGAGGTAAAAGAAGATCTCTTTTAGGAGTCTCTAATAGGGCAGTGCCAGGTAGTGGTCAGACCTGGGTGTGGCAGATTGTCTTCATCGCAGGCTTCCCCCTTCTCACTATTGAACTGCTGTGTGGTGGGTCTGTCCTAGCAACACTCTGACCAGATCATGTTCAAATCCACCCTGTCTGTGATACACAAAGAATCCAATGATGTGGCAATCTTTGGACAGCAGCAAGGGCTCCAGGCCTTCTCCCTTGGGCTGGAATTTTAGGATCTGGACCCTTGCACCTTCAGGATCTTCCCCAGTTAGGTTCCCCATCAAAGGACAGACTTCCATCATCCTGTCTTTCGGGGTTGGGAGGGAAGTTCAAGCCCCCACTCTCCGCTGGCTCCCATCCAGCCCTAGTGGTGGTGAGCAGAGATCAGCATCTTGGGCTGCTCAGAAGCTGCCTTGCTAGGTTGTTGCCTACCAATGTCCCTTCTTCCTGCAAGGTAAATTAAAGAACTAAACAGAAACATTAAAGTCTCGGGCCTTCAAAAGTCACCAGTTCCTCCTGTACCGGGTCAGTATGTTCCAGTTTCAGGCTGCACGAGTTCCCAGGATCACTGGGAAGAATTTGAGTCCACTGACCATCACTAATGCTGATATACCTCTCAGCATGGTTTTAATGCATGATAAGGCAAGAGGTTTATGGTGTATGGACAGAATGAAGATTATTTAAAGGGAGCATGTAACGAACACATCTCACTCACTCTTTTCTGTATATGAGTTCCTCTCAACAGCTCACCACTCTCCAAAATGGAAATTGCCTTGCCAATGGCATATATGTACATGCTACAGTTTGGGAAGGACTTTTAAAACATTAAGATTCAGCACAGTTTGTCTGCAGCCTTACCTCAGATTGTCTCTTTCCTTGTATATCCGATTCTCATCTGTCTTATCTTGTGTGTCTCTGTTCCCATTTATCTCTGTGACACCTAGGGCCCTATCCACAGCGCATCTGAGACAGTGCAAGCAACAGCTATCTTTAAACAGGGTTATTGATAGCAGTTTCAGCTATAGTATGCATGGGAATAATATGTTGGCCCTTTGTTTTTTCCATTCTTCACTCCGAATTCATTTTATTTGCAAAAATCCACTTCTATGAAAGAGTGCCATCTGGATTACAAATCCTCAGTAGTCAGATGGAAATTTTCCCACACTCCTGGCTTTATAATGTATATTAGGTCTGTGTGCTTCTGCAGAAAATAGTTCATGATATTTTTGCCTGCTTCTGTGCCCTCCTGAAATTTCTTGATGAACAGTGGTCTTGTGGGTAAGGCAGTGGGCTAGGACTCAAGATCTGGGTTCGATCCTTGGGTTGGTCACAGGCTTCCTGTAGGACCCTGGCAAATTATTTAATCTCTTCGTACTTAGTTCCTGCAGTGGGGCGGCTGCCCCACTCCTTGGCCAGAGTGGGCAAGAGTAGGCCAGAGAGGCTGCACAGGTTGTCAGCCAATAAGAAAAGGGCCTACTGCAAGCCAATCGGGGCCTAGTTTGTAGTCAGTCAATCAGGGACTGGCTAGGCACTATAAGAAGGCTGCCCAGGAGAGGGGCAGTCATTCTCTCCTGGACCTTCAAGGGGGAAGGTCTAGCTAGCTCCTGGGAGAGGAGCTGCAGCACCAAGGACAGTGCAGTGCTGGGCAGGCCCGGAGGGAGCAGAAGAGAACTCTGCCCTGGTTACCTGCCAGGCTGCCAGCCCTGAGAGGGGCCATCTGATGCAGAGGGGCCGCAGGGGAAGTGGCCCAGGGAGAGTACAAGGGACTGGAGGAGAGAAGGAGGGCAGGATCGCTGCTGCCAAAGGGTCCCTGGGCCGGGACCCAGAGTAGAGGGCAGGCCTGGGTCCCCCCCTTCTCCCCTTAGACTGCACCTGGCTGTGGGAGTGGCCTCTATGGACTACACCCGACCCCTGCCAGAAGGGGTTTGACTTGGGGGTGGTTGGCCACCGCAGCTGGACGGCTGAAGGACATTTAAACCCCCCTCCCCCGGAAGGGGGTGAGTGTGGACTTGGGGGTACTGCCGGGGGGGAGTGCCCTGAAGAGGACGACGCACACGAGAAGCAGCGTGTGTCCAGGCGCTAACAGAGGGCAACAGAGAGGAAGAGACGGATGGGACACCACCAGAGGAGGGCGCTCTGCCGTGAACAGAGCTAATTCCTGGACTGTCCGCAGGAGGCACACAGTGGTGAGTCCCTGACCCGTTACAGTTCCCTATCTGTAAAATGGGATAATAGTCCTCCCTTTCCCCCACCCTTTGTCTCTGATTATTTAAATGACAAGCTCTTTGTGGCAGGGAATGTTTCTTATTCTGTCTGTTGAGCATCTAGAATTGGTTTGGGCATCTAGGTGGTATTTGTGATGGGACTCATTCGCCTTTGTGAGTGCTCCTACCGGCTGGGAGTGGAGGCATTTTCACTCCCTGTGCTGCTTGCAGTGGCCCCTGCTGGCAATTAACCTTCTGAGGCTGGTTAGTCAGTGATTCAGCCCATATGTGAAAGAAACTCAAAACAGACCCCTCTCAGGGTAAACAGTCTAACAGGGACTAGCACAGTACCCTCCATTGGTCTCTTCCTCAGCCCTCCTTGGGCTCAGTTCTAGTCCAATGAGATCTATCACAGTACCCCCCTTTGGCATCAGTCTGCAGCCCCATCCTTGGACTCAGGTCCTCAATCTGTCCAACAGGGCTAGTGCTGATTATTGCCCTTCCTGGGCTAATTTTCAAAGTGTCTCTTAGCCCCTCCTGGGCTTGATCAAGTGTTGTCCCCTGCTCTGATATGGAGCAGTGCCCCCAGGGCTTCCTTCCCGGAGACTTCTTTGCCTGGTGCTCCAGCTGAGTCAGTCTTTATTGTTCAGTCCCCTTCTGGGGGTAGGGATAACAAAGTTAAAGAATTACTGACCCTTTCCCTGGGATACTCCCTTGATCAGGCTTTTAGCCCTTTCAACTATGGCGGGGGGGGGGGGGGGGCACGAGACAACCTTCCCTCCCACGACTGTAGGTCCTGACCCAGAGACCTTACAAGGAGCAGCCAGCCACTGTTTCCCTTTATCGGTGGTTCCCAACATGGGGCACACGCCCCACAGGGGGGCAATTTGATTTTTAAGGGGGGCAATTAAAGAATGAGTTATTAACAGTGAATTTTTTGCATTTCTTAGGGTTCTAGGGGCCTCATATACCGCCGATGCCCCCACCCCTGGCGGCCGCTAGGAGGGGCTCTGCACTCTGAGTGCAAACCGTTCGCACTTAAGTGCAATCTGCCTGCGTGCACGCTTTTGCCCATGCCTGGTGTATCACCATCACAACCATCAAAGTGCATTTCACTTCATAAGTTTTTCTCACATTTATTTCTTTCATAAACCCTATGCATAAAATGAGTAGTGCAAGCAAGAAAAAAGTTCGTCAGTATTCAGAGGAATATTTAAAATTTGGTTTCATACCCACTATCCATGATGAACGGTCTCCTTAAAATGATCAAAGTATTACAGAAAAAGCTTCCATTAAAATTATTTTATATTTATGCATTTCAGTTCTCTATTATATGTTTTGAAACGTTATTTGCTACTTTTTCATATCACTTCATATTATTATCCTTTTTTAAACAATTTCTTAGTGATTTCTTCCTCAGTACTTCAACTGTCCTTTCGTTCTTTTATTTTTCTCTTTCATGGATGCCATGTTCTTTGGAAGCTTGTTTAGACCAAGTTAATGGTCTTTTAGGCTTCCTCCACGTGAATAGGAGTTCACTTTTTGAATAATAAGAATTGTATGTCACGGGGGGAGGGCATCAGGATTTTAGAGATGCTTAGGTGGGGCATGGCCAAAAAAAGGTTGGGAACCACTAAGTTAACTATTTGCTACAGCATTTCACTGGGACGCTTCCCTTCCTAGCCCCAGTGCCTTTCTTGCAGGCCAGCACTGATCTGTCCAGCTCTGCAGACAGCCAGGCAGCCAGAAGCATCATCCTTGCTCCTCTGGCTCCAGCCAGAACCTGAATGGCTCTGGCCAGCAGCTCCTTTTTATGAGTCTGCTGGTCTCTGGTTGGCTGCTTCCATCTAGGCAGCTTGCGGGGGATTCACCTCTACTGCTTTTTCCTGGGGCAGGGTGTGATAGAACCACAGAGCCTTCAGCTGGGCCTCTGGTCCTGGTACACCCCATAATATAAATAATTTCTAAATCATGATATTTAACATGTTTACACAGTGGAATCCATTTTTAAAGTGTTCCCATTTTGAGTAAAAATGCTCTTTTTCTAGTGAAAATACTCACCAAAATGGGACTAGATCTTCAGGAATTGGCATCAAACTGTGTCAATTTTATAAAGCCATTTTACACCAGCTAAGCAGGGGCATCAGTTGCTATGGGGCAAAGGAGATAGTTGCCCCTCGCCCCAGACCTTGGTTTATCCCTCCAAGACTTTTCATAGGTTTATCTAATGTTCTATAAACTGGCACAATTTGTGGGTATCCCCCTCCCTTGAATTTTTCTGAAATGATGCTCCTGCAGTTAAGGATCTGGCTGCTGGATTCTCAGTAAAATATGAACCTGCTCCCAATGTGAGCATGGTTAACATCACTGAATATTTCACTCACTTCCAGTGCTTATATAAATGTACTGATGATAGTTCTTTGCATGTGATTTGTGTGCTGGTACTTGGGCTGGAGTATATTTCCCTTTTCCCTGTGGAAGGAGAGTAAATGGAAAAACCCACTGAAGCACCTCTTATATGACCTCCATCAACCCATGTCTCACAAGTTATGACTCTATCTAGGAACTAACTAATGTCAGCCTTTATGATTTACCTGGTGGGGTGAAGTTGCTCTGACCTGCAATAACAAAGTACATCATTGTTAGATTGCATGTTATAAAAATGATGCACAATGCTCACATCTGAAAGTCAGAATAAACATTTTACACAGCGCTTTGTCAGTTCTATAAATGGTTGCAGTTAATCGATACTATAAAACTTTCCTTAGGGCTCAGTATTCTGTCTTTGCACTGGAGAAAGCAGCTTGAGTCTGACATTCTAAATACAAGCGGTGTTATCTAATGAAATAACTCAGGGTTCAGAAATTCCCATTGGTGGGAAAGCGAACAGTGCACAAAACAACTGACAAGTTAGGGTATTTACAGACACCTCCTAGAGCAAAGGGAAGAGATGAGAGACTGTAACAGACACAATTATTTTGTTCCTGTTTTTCTGCAGGTTTAAGTAGAACACAGGTCTAGTGTCCCATCAATGCCTGCAAGTAATGACCATTAACATTAATGGGAGCTATACGTATGTGCGGACGAGGCCACAAACTGACTTGACAGTCTTTATTTCAAAGTGTCGTGTAAATGCTGTAAACACTTGAGACCTTTTTCCCTTTCAGCGATGAACATGATAGATTTAGCAACCATCTTTGGACTTCTTTCTTTTTCTACTTTATAGTTTTGTGATTACAAAATAAAGTGGTTCAGTGTCAGGGACTTTATGAGAAAAAAGGTCTCAGATAATGAAAAGACACCAAATGGATCTTAGAAGTTTTTATTCAGGACTGCACATAATTGTCTACAACCTGCCTGGCCTTGGTGTCAGTGTGGGAATGGAAGGGGAGAAACCTAACTGTTAGGACCGGAAGACATTGTGACGGGCAATCACTAGGAAGTGCAGTTACGCTTCTAAGTCAACTCCAGGAGAGTGCATAATGGTGGTATTATCTGAGAATGACCTTGCTGTTATCTGTGTGTTTGGGAACCAGTTCCCAGCAGCATGAGTGTTTACCCCATCTGTGTGAGAATGAATGCGTGGGAAACCAAATGGGGAAACTAAGGCAGGACTGCGTAACCAATAAGTGTTGACCAATCCGTTTGTTGCTTGCTATTAATGAGATAAGTATGTATGAGATGCAAATGAGTATGAGTATATCTGTGCTGACACACCTCTTTGGGTTGGGCTTCCTCTTTGGGCACTCTGAACATCGCCTGAGTGTGTCAGTCATCTTGTATTGCGGCCGTGCTGGCAGATAAGCCCCCCAGCACGAAATGCCGCTCCCTCCAATAAACTCACCACTTTCCAACTAGCCACCTGTGTGAGGCCTCATTTCCCCCGGCAACGAGATAAGCCCCCTGCAACACTAACCCTTGACCTCCCTTGTGCCTCTATATTGGGGCCAGGTACAATTTCAGTCTTTTCATTTTAGAGGTTCAAGGACTGATCCCCTAGCATTTCCTGGCGTTCATGCCACCCCAGAAGGGTGGGAGGGAACTGGCAGGTAATAGGGGAGATGTAGCCATGTTGTGGGACAGAAGGCAGGGCAAAAAGCACAGTGCTTCCTGAAATTTCCCCTCCTGGAGTGCACTGTACCCCCAAGCCAGTCCCAGGTCTAATCGGAAAATTTTGTCCCTAGTTTGTGGCCTAGTGAGAGAGCAGGTGACCTGCTTTAGTACTTTGACAAAATAATGTTCTTTCCCTGTTAGAGAGAGAGAGGAAATAACATAGCTCCTGCAAATGTGCTGCTGTTACTGCTCTAGAGGTGTAGGGATATCTGTTAGGATTAACTGAGCATTGCTGTAAGAAGTTACAGAAAAGCATTTCAGCAAGGGGATACATAAGTCACTGTGGAACTGATAGAGTTCCTAGACAGTCTTTCAGTCCACTTATCTAAGTGCCTGTCGTTTCCACTTCTGAGCAGGTGAAGCAAAAATGAACATTGTTCATTCACTGTTTATCTCGACAATAGCACCTTGCATTTCTCAAGCATCTTTCATTCAAGGATTTCAAAATCTTCTATAAATATCAGTCAAGCCTCACATGTCCCCTGTGTGGGGAGGATATTGAGATGCTAAGTGAATGACCAAGCTTATACTGTATGTCAATGGCAAAGCCAGGAGCAGGGTCCTGATTCCTATAGCTTGGTTATTCAGCCTGTAGACAATGCCTTCTCCCTCCTCCTTTAGCCAGAGCATTTTAATCAATGTAATGTTGTGGTGTGTGTTTTATATTGCCAGTGGGTGGAGATTTAAAAAGCACTTTGCCGTTCACCTTTTGGGTGGCTTATAACTTTCATCTTCATACTTTTGTACTTGCTACAGGTTTTCCCAGCAGGCTGACACTACCTCTGAAAAGTTGGGACCACTGTAGAGCCAGGAACTGGGATCTTCTGGTGTTCAAATGGCACTATAAAAATGTAAGAGTGGTGGGTTGTTGTTTTTTGTTGAATTAATGATTTATTAAGAAGTCTTTAAAATACAGAATTTAAAGGAGCTGAAATCCCTTCTCACTGCCGCTCCCCTGTGGTACTAAAGTGCTTCAGCATTCTATATTCTGCATCGGTTCTATTTGGTATTCCCTGGGTTTTGAATTTAAGACTTTTCAACCTCTGATAAATAGCATCTGTAGCAATAATATTAGCAGCAATAGCACACCCTGATAATGCCAAATGTAAATATAGCATCACATTCCTGATGCTGTGGTAAAAGTTTCCATTACAAAATTATATTTTATGGGGTTCATAACCCTAAAACTATCCCACTAAGGAATGTGATGGCCATAGCATCTTAGGTCATGATCTCCTCACATTGCACAAGCCAAATAGCTTTGAGCTTGATCAGTACTCAGAAGGGAGACCTCCAAGGAAAATCCAGCTGCTGTTTGAAGTGATGTTGGTGATTCAGTAGGTGACCCTCTTCTCTCTGAATCACTACTGAATGAATGAACCATTATTGAATAGTGGTTTTGCAACCTTTTTCAAATCATGTCCCACCTAACTTTTTTTTTTTTACTTGGAGGCCCCCCCTTCCTTAGAAAATGGGACTTTACAATGTAATATAGATATAAATTGGGGCATTAATACTTTCAGTCTAGTGATTAAAAATTAATCATGATTGTGTGATTAATTGCACCATTAAACAATGATAAAATGCCATTTATTTAAATATTTATTGATGTTTTCTACATTTTCAGATATATTGATTTCAATTCAACACAGAATACAGTGCTCACTTTATATTTTTATTAAATATTTGCACTGTAAATAAATAGCATTTTTCAATTCACCTAATACAAGTACTGTAGTGCAATCTCTTTATCATGAAAGTTGAATTTACAAATGTATAATGTACAAAAATATAACTGCACTCAAAAATAAAACAATGTAAAACTCTAGAGCTTACAAGTCCACTCAGTCCTACTTCTTGTTCAGCTAATCGCTCAGACAAACAAGTTTGGTTACATTTGCAGGAAATAATGCTGCCCGCTTCTTGTTTGCAATGTTACTTGAAAGTGAAAATAGGCATTCACAAGGCACTATTGTAGCTGGTGTTGCAAGATATTTGTGTGCCAGATGCTTTGGCTGAACAAGACGTAGAACTGAGTAGACTCGTAGGCTCTAAAGTTCTACATTTTTTGGGGGGGTTGAGTGACGTCATAGCCAAAAAAATATACATTTGTAAATTTCACTTTTACAATAAGAGATTGCACTTAGTACTATTTGTATGGTGTGAATTGAAAAATACTATTTCTTCTATTTATCATTTTTACAGTGCAAATATTTTAATCCAAAATAGTGAGCAGTGTACACTTTGTATTTTGCATTTTAATTGAAATCAATCTATTTGAAAATGTAGAAAAGCACCCAAAAATATTTAATACATTTCAATTGGTATACACAATTGCTTAATAGTCCTACTAAACCCGCAATTAATCATGATGAAGTTTTTTAATCGGGGGTTCATTTTTTTTAGTTAATCACATGAGTTAACTGTGATTGAGAGCCCTAGTTCTTACTCAGGCAAAACTCCCATTGGTTTCTGTGGGAGTCCTTTCCAAGTGAGATCTTCAAGAGCTGATCCTTTTAAACAGAAAAATAAAAACAAATGTTAATGAGGACACAAATCAAAGCACTAAACACAGTGCCAGGCTTAATTAACCAAAAGATTAACTGCATGCTTAAATTTGTTACCTGTTCATTTAAGCACAGGATGACCTAGAATAAGGTCAGGGGAATCATCCTACATCCATTCCCAAAGATGACTGATACATCCAATGACTGCACAGTCCTGTTTTATTTAAAATGTTTCTGGGACATCAAAAACATTTGAATGAATAGGGCTTCAGATAATTCAGGGAATTGTTGTATAAGTAATTCACACTAAGGGACATAACCTAGATTCAAAAAACAGTAAGTTTCAGATCAAAGGGGTGTAGATAAAGGGGATTTTATTGTAAATGAAATAAACAGCCATTTGATTATTCAGGAATCAAGAAATGCCCAAACATTTTTCTAACAGAACTCAGGAAGAGGCCAAAAACTGTTGGCTCAATCCAAAAAGCAAGGTACTACATACCTCCAGTGGAATCAAAATAAATAAATAACTGGGGCCTCAAGAATCAGAGAGGTAGCCGTGTTAGTCTGGAATAGCAGAGGAAACAAAATCTTGTGGCACCTTAAAGACTAACTATAAAGTTTTGAAGCATGAGCTTTCGTGGGCTAATACCCACTTCGTCGGATGCAAGCAGTGGAAATGTTTAGAGGCAGGTCTGGGAAAGTAGGTAAGAACCAGGTGGGAGGTGAAAAGGTTAGTCCAAATAAGCTGAACCAGTTTGTTATCTCCGATCAGGGAGTGTGGATTATTCTTCTAGCATTTGAATGGGGTGTGTGAACATGGAGAGAGGAGAAACAATGTCTGTAATGAGCCAGCCATTCTAGATCTTTGTTCAGTCCTAGAAGGTGTGTGCTGAATTTGCAAATGAATTGAAGTTCTGCAGTTTCCCTTTGTAGTCTGGTCTCAAGGGTTTTCATATTTACTAGTGTTCTGGTGGAGGCTTGCTTTCATCTGTTCAAGCACAAAAGTGGAAAACAAACCAAGTTTTCACTGATCCTCCACCCATGACACTGATTCTCACAATGTTGGCAACAGTGTGGATTAGCAACAGTAAAATCAATAAGGTGCATTCCCCTGAGCCCATCAGGAATAAACTAGAGTCTCCATCAGTAGGACTGTATATGGACAACATTGACTAGTTTCTATCTATCCTTTTCCTTGAAGGCTCACACCATCATACAATATCATCAAATAGTATTCCCTTTAATTCTGACCTTCACTTCCAGCCAAATTTAAGGTCTGTCTACAAACAGCTATAATCTAACATTAAATGCCCTTTAGAGTTAATGGGCTGTTTTTCAAAAACTGTCAGTGTAAGTACATAGCTGTGTTCATTTGCACCCAGCACACAGTACATATCTGTATCCATTTTCACCCAGCACATTTGTGTGAACAAACTGGATATTAGCACATGCAAATGGCAACTTAGACAAATAACTGGTCATTTGCATGTGCAACTATTTCTGAAAAATCCGGCCCATAATCTAGTAGTTTAGAATTTTCCAGTGCTCTCTTTATGATGCACTTTTAAAATTTGTGGGGAGGCGTGGAAACTCCCTGTTTAGGTGGGACATACTAAAAACCATGGGCCAAATTCTCAGCTGGTGTAAATGGCTGCAGCTTGATTAAAATCAAAGCTGTTATGCCATGGCACCACCTGAGCCTCTGGCCCAGTAGACCAACTTACTCCACGATGGGGCATCATATACTAATTAACACTAGCCCCAAAGCTGGCTTTAATCACAGAAGTTTCGAGATTTTTGTCCCTCTTTATTGGATGGTCCCTGTAAGAGGTAATGAATCTGCTTCAATTTATTCCTCTACTCAAGCAGGCGACACTTAAGCCTTCATTACTCAAGATTCTGTGTACCAGCCATCCTGATACCACAGCCTAGTGGGGCTATCACTCATCCAGTGATGCCAGTTACCAGAGACTTATACAAATGGCAGCCATGTTAGCTTCTGTTGAACTACAGCAAACTTTAACTTTTATCAGGACAAAAAGGACAACATCGCTTTGGTGTTTTCACATTTTCAATAGGGTACTACCAACAATAGTGAGTAACAAATAAAGTAGAGCTCTAAAAGAGAATCAACTGACAATGTCTATTAAACTCTTCAGCTGACCCTCTTGGCTTCCAGCCATACCTTGCTACAATGGGAAAATAAAATCCTGGGATTTTCCTCTCATCTGGCTCACACCCACAGCCTCACAAATCAGGCGTTTCTCTATATATACTGGGGAAAAAAAGATAGTCGCAAATGATTATAAAATCAGGACTTCAGTATCACCTATTTTAAGTAAATTTAAGGGACACGTCAAGACAGAATTCAAGATCTGTTTTATTTGCAGACTTTTTTACTCATGATTTTTGTGATTGCAGCATTACAATAATGGCAATTGTGGTGCTGTGTAGCGAGGCAAGACTCACTGGATGCGGCGCCTCCTGCTGGTTGCCTGGGAATTAGCTCTTTTCCAGGGTATGGAGCTCCCTATGCAGGCCAGTGTCCCATCCATGTCCCTCCCAGACCCCAGTTCCCGTTACCTTGAGGTCCTGCCCCCACAGTACCCCCTTACCCTAAGTTTCCTCTCCCAGGGGAACCCCCAATTCTCTAAACCCACCTTGCCTCAGTGGCTACTGACAGTCATGATCTAGTCCCTCTCACTGGGGAAAACTGCCACGGGGTTAGGACAGAGGTGGGGAAACTATGGCTCACTTCTAGGCCACAGGACCATCCTACCTGAGCTCCTGGCTGGGAGGCTAGCCCCTAGCCCCTCCCCTTTCATTTGCCCCCTCCCCCACAGCCACGCCAGCAGCACTTTGGGTGGCTAGCTCCTGAGAGGCAGCACAGCTGCCAGATATGCTGCACTGAGGGGTATGGTAAGGGGGCCAGGGTGTTAGATAAGGGGCAGGGGGCCCCAGGGGGCAGTCAGGGGGCAGGGAGAAGTTGGATGGACCAGAGGAGGGCAGTCAGGGACCAGGGAAGGGGGGTGGTTGGATAAGTGGGGGAGTCCTGGGGGGCTTGTCAGGGGGCATGGGTGTAGATAGGGGCACAGCAGTCAGGGGACAGAGAGCAGGGGGAGTTGGTGGAGTCCCAGGGGGGCAGTTAGGGGCAAGAGGTCTCAGGAGTCAGATCTCAGGTCAGAGGACAAGGAGTAGGGGGGATTGGATGGGTTGGGAGTTCTGAGGGGGGCAGTTGGGGCAGGAAGTAGGAGGGGATCAGATAGGGGGCAGGAGCTAGACTGTTTGGGGAGCCACAGCCCTCCCTATCCAGCCCTCCATACAGTTTTGCAACCACAATGTGGCCCTTGGGCCAAAAAGTTTGCCCACCCCAGAGTTAGGACCTGCTGCCTTTGCCTATTCCTAGACTGTATCTCTGTCACCCCAATACCTTCATAGGCCTTCAACAAAGCCTGCAGCCTGGGGTTTTACCAGGCTGGAGCTCCCCAGCTCCCTTTGCCCTTCTCCAGCACTGCTCCAGTTCAGTTCTCAGGCAGCCAGCCCTTCTCTCTCCAGCTCCTGGCCCCCAGCCCTCTTATAAGGGCCAGCTAGGCCCTGATTGAGCTGGCCACACCTGTGGCTGCTTCCTCAATCAGCCTTGCTTGGCTGCTTTTATGCCTTTTCTCTAGGAGTGGGGCAGCCACCCCACTACATGTTGCTAAAAGATCTGAAATTTAGGAGGCAGTCAGGACCACCTGAGAAGTCATGGAAAGTCCTGGGTTGAGAGTTTCAAAGCCAACAGGCAGATTTGGACACATAACTCCCAGTAAAATTAATAGGAGCGGTGTGTAGAAATCCTGTAGAAATCTAAAAAAGCTTCAGCCAAAATCCCGAGTTTCAGTCAATGTGCTTCTTGCAGAGGTCACCAAAAGCAAGCAAAACAACTCAACTCCAGACAAGGCTGTCACAGTAGCAGTTAATATTTGGACACACACACCACGAATCCATTCAAATAATACACTAAAATAACAGCACTTCAAGATTAGTCATTGCAGCTCACCTTGGCTGCTGTCACTGAGAAGCCCTTTAGGGTTGTTGGGGAGGAACCTACCCCTGCAGAGAGACATCAGGATTGTCTGAGCTTTCTCAGCAGAGACTCTCGCTGTCATTCTTGAAAACTGATAGCAATCATAGTAGGTGAGTCCTTGGAATCCATACTGGTCGGAGGGCTGACCCTGAGAGCTTAATGTAGGTTGAATATTTAAACTGTGCTGTGTCTGTGGTGCACTGTAGACTGTGCTGCACATGGAGTCCTAGTTTTCCTATGAACTTTTAATGACTATACTAAGAACAAGGACTAGACCCTTGGACTCTCATTGGAATACTCTATAGAGATGGTTTAACCAGCTACCTGAGAGTTTCCCTAATGTCAAGAGAATTCCTGGGTTATGTACAGCGGGCATAACAGCTCTCTACCACTCCTTTGTAGCTCTCAAAGGGTATTGCAATTGTGTATCTAGAGGAAATGGAGCATGTCATGAATGTCCCTGTGCTCCAGAAACATACAGCTGCTGGGATTGTCCCATAGGGTATGTCTACACCCCATAGTAAGCTTAGGTATGTGTGACCCATGCTGCATATTCTAGTATTTCTAAGACCACGTTTCAGCATCCACACTGCATTGGAAACCGAAGTGTCACAACCAGGCTGGCACGTCCATACTACACTATACAGACCCACATCCAATTTCATCTTCTGTGACTGTATACCATCATATGGGTTCCCAGCACTCAACACACGCTGTAGTTGCTCTAGGGCTTGGTTTATAGTGGGCTGTGGGAGACTGTGGCTGTCTGTCCTGGAGGAGTTGGCCCAACGTGGTTTGGGTGGTTTTAACCTGCTAGTCTATCTAACTGAGCCACCTTGTGTCTGCACACATCTAGCAGCCGGAGCAATCAACATTGATCGTAACCTGGTGAAAGAATTCCATCTCACACTGTCAATCCAGGCAGAGCATCTGAGAGACACTGGTGGACATTTTGGTAGCAATTTTTGACTTGCCAAAGGCATCTCTCGGAGGGATGTACTCGCATATCAACCGTTAGCCGGCTGATGCTGCTCATGTCTGTTGCCATAGCCGCAGTGCAGACCAGTACTTCCAGTGCAGGGCCACAAGCACCGATTGGTAGGACCACATCATCATGCACACCTGGGATGATTACCAATGTGAGTCCAGAATTTCCACATGAAGAAGCAGATATTCCTGGACGTTTGTGACCAGCTGTTCCCAATTCTCCAGCTTCAGGACCCCCACATGAAGGAGGCCATGATGATCCAAAAGTGGGTCACAATAGCCATATGGAAGCTGGCTACCCCAGACTCCTACAGGTCTGTGGCTAATCAGTTTGGAGTCAGCAAATAAGCCATGGGATTGTTACGGCAGAGGTTTGAGAGGCAATTAGGACTGTAATGTACCCAAAGGTGGTGGGCATTACAAATGTTCCTGAAATAGTTGCTGGCTGTGTGAGAATAGGTATTCCAAACTGTGCTAAGAGCGCCGACAGCATTCATGTGCCTATAGTTGCCCTCCTCAAGGAGCACAAGTACCTAAACCACAGAAGGTACTACTACATCATTATGCAGGCTCTGGTTGACCACAGGGACAGCTTCATAGGCATTAACATGAAACACACTGGCAAGGTGCATGATGCCAGGGTGCTGGAGACTGGGACTGTACTTTAATGGACAAGCTTTGACATTATTGCCACTGAATGACATTGTTATAAATGGAGTCACTGTCCCCACTGTTATTCTAGGGTACCCTGCTTACTGCCTGTTGCCATGTATTATGAAACCATATCCTGATTTCAAATGACCTGGCAAAAGAAGGTTCCGCTGCAAAACCAGTAGCTGGTGGTAGACTGTGTGTTTGGCAATTGAAATTCATTGGTTCTGTCATTAAAACCGTTTGGATGCCCGTGTCAACAATGAATCTGCATTATTGTGGCCAGCTGTGTTTTGCACAATGTGTGCAAGGAGAAGGGGGACCGTTTTGGCCAGGAGTGGACTCAAGACAGTGCTGGATTTCTGAACTAGTACACTCAACCAGACTGTGGACCTGTCATGATTGGTGCTGGATCCATATTTGCAATGGAAATCAGGAATGCTTTGTCCACCCCTGTAATGGGTTTGAATGGGGCAATGAAATTGTATTGGTATTATGAATTTTGTAAACACTTCCATGAAATGTATGGAGATGTTATGCATTTTATAAATACACACTATTTATAGAAGACTGTGATGACAGATTTAAATTTTTATTATGACATTTATTGAGAATTGGCTTCTGGTAACATTTATTAAAGTTTGTGACAGGTTTAAGAATAGCAGCCGTGTTAGTCTGTGTCCGTAAAGCAAATGAGGAATACTTATAGCACCTTAGAGACTAACCAGTTTATTAAAGTTTGTGCCACTTTTAACATCACATATAATAAAACTTGCTATTGTAGCCCGGTGTGCAAATTCAACACTTTATTTTGCTTATGTATTGACATGCCAATCTAAGAACTAGAACGGCAGAACAGCTGCCATCAAAACATACACCACAATATCTAAAACTCTGTGCCAAAACAGTGAAAGGTGTGTGTTGCCAAATGACACGGCCAACTATTTTTGGGTGTCCCCTGTCCCTCAGTTCTTTTTGGCCTTTCTGGCACTTTTTGTATGCAGGCTGTGATTGGAGTGGATGAATGCACAGGGTACATTTTTTTGTTCCATGTGCTAATGTTCATTGCCTGTCAAATAATCCAGCCAGACCCTGAATTGTCCAAGGCTGCAGAGGCTTCAGGACCCAACAGCATGGAGGGGACTGATGGTGGTATGCAGCTTAAGCAGGAAATGAAGGTGTTAGTGGAACCTGCAGTCTGGCAGCCATGAGTGCAAGTAATTGCTCAAACAGCTCCTCCTGCTGCACTCAATCTGTGGTTGTGCTCCATGAATCCCTTTGCCAATCTCACCTCACAATGTGCAGCCCCTTCCTCTCTCTACCCACTCTTCTTGCATCCTTATCTTTCTGATACTCAATCTGGTGCTTCTGGAACTCTCTCTGCTGACTTGTTTTATCCAGAATCTCTCATCAACTCATCTCGGATCATCTTTCTCACCTGCAGAAGGTGGGTCTGCTTCCCCAGGCTCCTGGTGTCATATGTTTCCCTGGTGGAGGGGCCTTGAAAGGAAAACAAAAGAGCACATTATTGTCTGGACATGATAAAATAATAGATTTTCCACTTTACAAAGAGGCTGCTTTAATTCAAGGTCAAAAGATGATAGTTTTTATCAATGGGTTTTATTTTATTCACACAAAAAACAACAGCCACTACCGATGGCCTCTGGAGCAGGACTGAAAGGCATCACACATGGTAATATATACCTACAAAATTCAATTGAAATGATTTGTATATTCTCTTCATTTTTTTTCTGGGACAGGGGAAGACTTATCTGAAGTCTAGTCACTGGTAGCTATGTTTTTTCAATCCTTTCAGGCAGGGGAAGCTCTGGAGAACATTGAAATTCTGGAGGTACCCTACTGGAAGTGTGAACTTCTATTTCAGGCCAGCGGAGGTGATATTTAGGAATCTACTGACCGACCAGCACATCTCAGAATGGAAGGGGCTCATGAGTTACAGAGGTGGCCCTATTAAGTGTGCCCTGTCTTGGAATATAACCAACCATCTGGAGTTCCTACTCAGTGAGAAGTTCGCTTTCATCACCAGTCAGCAATGGGTGAAAAATTGTGGTCAAATCAACAGGAAGCTGATTTATCATGGAGACGCAGTACAGTCTCCTTACAAGTACCCTGCGTCCATACAGAGCCTCAATAGCCTGCCAGCCATAGGAACTCCTAAGACTTCCTGCCAGCCACCCTCTATTGTAATTTGGACCCATATATTTAAGCCTGCAATGATCCAAATAGACACGCTGGTTTTGTTTGGACTCATCATAGCCAGTTTTTTGGGGACTCAGTTTGCAGATGGCCTAGGACAGTGCAGGCATGGCCAGTTTTTAAGGTGAGCTGTATAAGATGGAGGGGTACATGAGGCAGTTAATAGTGGAGCCCCAACGCAGACTTACAACACTCAGCAAAGAACTAGTAAAAATTTCATAACTCCTTCTTTAACTTTTTTTCCTCATTTGCAGTGTCCACTTTGAATCAGACGTGCTATCAGGAGGGGAGGGGGGGGCAAGAGGATGGAAGTGTCATATACTAGATATGGTTACAAAGCTTCCATCCCAGAGAGATACAAGACGTGTCTTCTTCCATGAGGTCCTTTAATCCCCCCCCCCCCCAGTATGGCTGAGCTAGATGCGGTAAATTGCACACCGCGCCACTTAGTGTCTGAATGATATAATACAGTTTGGCATTCCATTACAGACGTGGGAGAGATGGTGAAAGGAAGAATACCAAAACCCCGGCTTGTATTAATAACTCAACACAACACAAGCAGAAAATCCCCCCCCCCCCATCACACCAATAAATTAGTAACAGCAAATACAGTGGCAGAAATTTACCTGGCTTGGGCTTACTCTGATGGGGGTTCTGCAGCAGGCTGCTCCTCAGGGCCCTCCCCAAACAGCTCCTCTGAGGGCAGACCTAGATTGTGCTGTAGTCACTCTGGCAACATAGCATGCACCCCTGTGAGCTCAGTGCTGGCTACAGTTCCCGGTACCTGGTCAAATTCCTCATTAAAGAGGCAGGGAGTTCCCAAGGTGCTATTAGAATCTTGATTTGCTGTTTGCATTGTTCTGTTGTTCAAGTCAATCCCCAATACTGCTCAGATATAACCTTGTAGACATGATCATTTCTCACGCTCTTGGGGAAATTGAAAGTTTTGCTTGCCTCGCACCACAGATTCATTAGAATCTGTCTGTGCTCCTCTCACCAACTAGCAGCACACTTGATGCAGGACTTCTTAGTGCTGGCCATAACTAATACATGTGAGGGTTCGCTGTGTTTCCAGTTGAGCAGTCTGAATGGGAATGAAGGGTTAAATGCTGAGTAGCTGCCTTCGTACCTAGAGTTGTTTCTGGTCCCTGGAAAGCAAGTGGGAATTTTGAGATGGAAGAGATGGGAAGCACAGCCCAGGGAATTGTGGGATAGCATTGGCAGACTCTTCGGACCCACATCTGTTGACCTAGGCTGGAGCTGCATCCATACTGCAAAATGTATGGGCTTTGACCCACATCACAGCAGGATACAGCACTGATCCATCCTCCTTGTGAGCGAGAATCCAAAGGGGTTCCTGACCCGAGTCAGACTGATTTCTGTGTGAACAGAAATGGGATCTGGTCTTAAATGAGAGCCAGCACGCAGGCTCAGTGTGCATGTAGACATACTCCAAGAGGCCATTGCAGCCAGGCATAATATAGAGTTACAGGGACATGGGGGGCAGGGCAAAGGGCACTGCTGAGGGGGAGGAATGAAGTGGGGCAGAGACAAGGGGACATTACTGTATGGGGGAGGAACAAGGGGGCAGGGACAAGGGGGCACTGCTGTGGAGGGAAGGATAAGGGGGCAGGGACAAAGGGGCAGTGCTGTGGGGGATGGGGAAGGGGGCAGGGAGAAGGGGACACTGCGGTGGTGGAGGGACAAGGGGGAACAGTTATGCGGGGGCACTGGGAAAAAGGGGCAGTTACTGGAGGACAGGCACTAGGAGGCAGCTGTGAGGGAAATTTGGGGAAAGGGAAAATAAGAGGGGAGGCAGTTTGGGGAAGAGTGAATGAGGGACTTGGAGGTGAGGGGGAGAATGAGGCGAATTTGGGGACTGTTCCTCCCCTCATCTCTCTCCTGCAATTTTTGGGGCCAAATTACTCCATTGCCTAGTGCCTAAAACAGTTTACACCATCTGTGGATGTGGTCCACAGAAGGGATCTTCCATGGACTTTATGCCCACTTATACAAGGTGTTGGATGCCTTATTGTAAAGTAAATTTCACCTTTATGCATTTTTTCCAACATTTTTAGTTTAAAAAATATTTGTCTCCCCATGAGCAATGAATAATGATATAATTAGTGACAATCTCTTTACTTACTTTTTTTTCCCTTTACTTTTTCTTCCTTTTGCAGGTTTACCAAGCACTTCCTTTGTAATCGAGGAGTCCTTGCGAATCGATGTGCAGCACTTCTGCATGCATTCAGATGAGGGCATTACAAGCACAGCACTATCCGGGATGGAGAATGGGGCCTACCTATGAAGAGAAAGTAAATATGGGGGCTTGGGGTGAATTTCACTGGTGTTGGAAGGCATTACTTGATAGTCCTGGAAACTGAAGTCTTTATATGGCACTAAGGTACATAGGCATATATCTAACGAAGTACATAAGTAATCACATTGACTTAGTTGAGACTACTCACATGCTTAAAGTTACGCACATTCTTAAGTACCTTGCAGAATCAGGGCACCATTTTGCAGAACAGATACAGCATGGGCTGTAGTGGTACCAGCTCTCCCTATATTGCTCTGCTTTGTGTCTAAGCCCTAGAGACCACCTGTAGAGCTGAAAAGTTTCCATGTTTCCTAGTTTCATCCTTGGCATTTCAGTTGTGATTACCGAGTAACGTACCAGTTATGCTGGAGTTATTCATTTACTTTTTTTATTTATTTGTTGATCTGTATAGTCAGTCCTACATGTGCCCATTGAAGTCCAACGCAAGTCCTCCCCTGAGTTCACTGGGAGCCTGATCAAGCCCCGTTTTTCATAATAGTCATTATTTCTGAAAGACTCCTTACAGGACAAAAAGAAATAGAAATAATTCCCATAGAAATAGCATCCGTAAATCTTACAAGCTTATTTTCCAAAGAAGATTTCTTTCCTCTTATAAATAATGCCACAACCACAGCATTATTTCAATTGTCTCTTTTGATCGGTGAACTGCAGTGGCAGGTTCCTGGTGGGGGATAATTTAGAGACAGAAATGCATAGGTGTGGGCATATGATTTTTAAAATAACATTATCCCTATTTATCTTTCATTATGTCCCTTATCAATAGACAGCGAGCCATAGGTTTACTGATATTGCCATTGATTATGATGCTCTGTGTATCAGATAGGGGCAGCAATTGCTGCTGATACTGATGGAAAAGGAGAGGTAGTGGGAGGAGGAGGAGGAGAGGGGCACTGAGTTGTTGCTGGAGATTGGCTGCCTGGAATGTCACTCAGAGCTTTGGGCCCCAGCTCTTCCGCTGCTCTGGCTCTAGCTCTCCCTTGAACAGCTCCTAGTGAGAACAAGGCGTGCAGAGCTCCGATCACCAGCACCATGCTCCTTGGGCTTGGATCCTAGATCCCCCTCCCCCCTCCTCCCCCTTTGAACACTGGTAATAGCTGCTCTGGCCATCAGCATCCCACGCTGACAGACGGACAGAAAGACAGAGGCAGCAAAGGAAAAAGGAGGAAGAGAAACCCTGCAGCCAAGTGGACTAAAGCAGCCGAGAGAGAGGGAGAAAGCGTGCTTGGCTTACCCAGCTGCAAAGTGGGAATTTAAAGAACTGCAGAGAGAGGGGGAGAGATCCCAGCTCCCCGCCACACACATACACACACACACACACACACATCGCAGCATCACAGAGCCAGGTAGAAATGACATCAACGGGGAAAGAAGGCAGCGGAGCTCAACATGCACAATATGTTGGACCCTATCGCTTGGAGAAAACCTTGGGCAAAGGACAGACAGGTTGGTTCCTTTGCAGCAGCCGCACTAGGGATGAGGTGCGGTAGCAGCAGATGGGGAATGTGGGGGGTCTGGGTTTTCCCTTTGGCTGCTGCAGCGGAGAGGCTGTTTCTAGTGGATTTTCGCCTTTATTTATTCATTGTTGTTGTTTTATAGATATATTTATGAAAAAGAAGCCTAGGGTGCCTTGTGTGCATCACTCCTGCTAAGGGGTGTTGTTCTGGTGCCGGTCAAAGTGCATGCAGAGGAAAACGGGGGATGCCCTGCTGCTGGTAAATGTCATGTCGGTTACTTCCCTGCCCCGCTCTGCTTTCTTTTCTTTTTAATCAAATTAAATTGAAAGGAGAGGCGCACGGTGTGTACCGGAGAGGAGGAGGAGAAGGACGTGGTGGGGAGGCGGGGGAGTCACCAGCAGTATTTCATGACATCATGATTGAAAAGGGTGTAGTCCTGAAGGTGCAGTTGGTGGGCGAGAATATGCACAGTACAGTCCATGGCACTGGCTGCCGTGGGTATTTGGAAAATCTGAGTGGATGGGGTTGTTTGGTGTGTTTTTGTGCGGCATAGCTTGGAATTTAAAAATAAAAAAGTGGTCAGCAGCAGAATTCACTCTAGCAGTTTGAGGCTTTTATTTATTTCTTTATCTCCCAAAAGCCCCTGTATGTGAAATTGTCCCCCCTCCCCATAGATTTTCCTGAAAGGAACAATGGTAAGAAATATTAAGAGGAAACGTAGTGAGAGAATTAGCAGAGAGCAGGTGCTGGTGCCCTACGTGGCATAATTAGATCTCCTAAATGCATTCAGGATTTGGACTCGCTGGTTGCCTGCCTGGATGCTATATTTACTTCAAGGGCAGGGGAGCAGTAATTAGAAAGAAGAGCGGTTTTAAAAGAAATCCCCAAAGCCTTTCCCATTTTTATGTTCTTTTTTAGTACCAGGTGCAATGAGCAATGGGGGCTGGCAAATTGATTTGGTGGGGGGACCCCCAAAAGTGCCCTGAGTCTCCAGGTTATAATTGAGAAGGGAGGGTGGATGGGGAATCAGCCATAGGGGGCTTCTTTGGGCTTGTGGGTGTTAAGTGTTGTTCATTATGGTGGGATAATAAAACATGATGCATTGTGTTTTTTAAAAACCCAGCCAAGCTTTGCCCATCTGTTGTCTAAAGGATTTAATAGGCGTTTCCATCCCCAGCTGCTGCCTCGACTCTGCCTGCTTCTTCGCTGCCCTGCATGGCAGCAGCTCTGCAGTCTGCAATTTTCTTAGGGACACAGTCAAAATCCAGATCTTTCTCTGTAAGGAGAAATGCTGTTCTGAGATGATTGATTATGACCCCCCCCCCTTTCGTTCTTTTCCTCTCCACAAACCCCATGGCAACCGTTGGAATATATGGATGGGATGTGAGCATCATAGAGTCTTGATATGAAAGTGACTTTTATTTTATTTCCCCCCCTAAATCTTTAAAATACTACAACTGCTGAAGGTATCTATCTATCTTTTTTTTTTTTGGTCACTACTGTTATTCTTCATATTACTGAGTGAATCTGTATCTCTCCTGATGTAGTTTCCATAAAATCCGTCTTGATGTTGATGATGATGATAAAAATACCCCACCAAAAAATTGCAGTGTCTTGGTGATGATAAATCCGTATCCTGTTTCCCTAGCTAATCTCTTGCTGGGCACTCTAGCTGCTCATAAAACCAACCCTAGATATACACATTCATTTTCTATCTTCATCACCATTTCTTTCTTCCTCATCTTCTTGGCAACCTCCCCCTCCCCAATATATAGATATAAAATCGCACCTGAGATTCCTGCACATTAACCTTTATGCTCCAAATCACGTAATCTGATACTATGGTCTTGAAGGGTTATCTGCAGCTTTGGTTAATTTTTTCCCCCTTGATAATCTTCCTATCTTCTTCCTAAGTGATTAGAGAGAGAGAGGGAGAGAGAGAGAGAGAGGCAGGCAGGCGGCAGGGTAGGAGGGAAGAGTGTGTGTTTTCAGGGTTGTTGCTTTTGGGCTCTGCAGTTATTTGACCAACTGGAAAGTTGCATTTACCGTTTTACACTATAACAAATCCACAGAGATAGGGCTCTGCTTTGTGCATGCATGTATGTGCAAACAGAAAACACATTATATCCACTGTTTCAGGGAAGATGGAGGGATAAAGCTTAAAAGTAGCTGATGCCAGCCTCTGTCTTCCTTACCTTATCCGCCCTTGATATAGATAATGCACGGAGGTGAAATCTGAATTGGTGTTAAATGTACATGGTTAAACACGGGAAAGATGCTTTCTGGTCTTCTTCATTTTCTATGCTAATCAGATTCAGTAATGTGCAGAATTGCAGGTATATGCATGTAGCCCTCACCCTGCTAACTTGGAGGATGGTTGGGGAACCTGGAGCATTTTTGTGAGATGACAACAGTGCAGTGTGAGGACCTGATTGACCACTGTGATTTGCTAGTGTAACACCATTGAATTTGATGGAGTAACACAATGGTGAATCAGGCTGTGATAATTTCTTTAGTGCAACTGAAGAGTTTCAAGGCTTGGAAGTTTAGGAAGTAAAGGCTTGTTTGGTTGAGTGGTGTGTGTGCATTTTGTTTTGTTTTGTTTTTGTAGGGGGCCTTTTGAAAGAAAATCTTGGAAAACATGTGAGCAGAAGGAAAATACACAATCCCATTAGACCAAGTCCTTTACCTTCTTCATTGATCTTCACATCACTCATTTTTCTTTTAAGTGAAAGAATCCTTCACCCTAAAATTATTTCAGATTTGTGGCTCTTGCTTCTCTCCCATTTGTATTAAACGTTATACAAACCTCTTAGTAGCTCTCACCTGCTCTGCACTCAGCTTGGATATTTTTTAAGATCAAAGGAAGAGGAATAAGGGAGGGCGTCAAGTACAGAATCTGCCACAGTTCACGGAAAACATACAAAGGATGCTATGAAAGTGGAGCTTTCAAGTTCAGCTGAACTCCAAATAGCATGTTTCAGCCTCCATGTAGCTATAGCAGATTTCCTTCTCAATATGTGCAAAAGAGAAATGTTTACCAACAAGAGCTTGCAAAGAGGCTCAGATACTGTGCCCTGTGATGTCAGTGGAAGCTGGTGACATCTAATCATGGGGAGGTAGTTGGCAAAACTGACACAGAGGAGTGTGTTCAGGACCAGTTCAAAATGCTGGCTAAAGATCATGCTGATTTTGATTTAAAGAAGAATAGGCAAAGCCTGTCCTGAGGAGTCTACAGTGCTGGGACATGAGGCTCTCTGAGAAGGACTAATGCCACAAAGAGAGGATTAAGGCCACTTAGTTTGGAAAGCAGGAAAGGAAGGTTGAGCGTAGTGCTGAAAAATGTTTGCACTCCAATAATACTGGGAGTGGGACAACAGCTAAGAATGAAATTCTTAATAATTCACCACAAGAATTTTACATGTGAATAACTTGGAGTGCCGTAGTAAGACAATTGCCCTTCTGTTGTTGTATTAGGCTCAATTCAAAGTATCTCTGCCATTGTTTCCGGCAACTGGTCTAGTAGCTTATGGAATCTATATTAGGAGGGAACAGGAATATAGGAAGTAGTGTAATAATTTAATTACCACACTAATAACATTTTATTATAAGGAAACATCATTGTAAAAGATGACAATAAAGGATATATAAAGGTGTCTATGAAGGGGTTTTTTATGTAAATTTCTTCGAATTACACTGTACTGCAGTTAATTATCATAGTTTTTCATTGTAATTAACAGTAATGAGCAAAAAGGATGTGCTTTGTGTTACAATAACACACCAGGAGATATTATGCTTAGAAAACAGGTAGGACGTGAACAGTAAGAAGAGATTGAAGTTTATTCAGATTAAACAGAGCCTGCTCTCCATTTGCCACCAATTCTGTGCGAAATCAACTTTTCATGTATTCCTGACACTTTTAAAAAAAATTTCCAGGAATATATTTTGTCCATGAGTTTTCTTTTGCCATTGTTAACCTCTGTTGTCCCCTTGAAACCCTCTACAATAATTCAGACTGATGGCAGTGAATTTTTATTACTGAAGGCAGAGATAAGGAATTGAAGTATTCCTTGCTAAGTGCTTCAGCATTTCAGTGGATCTTTCTGCATTTTCATTTAAAGGCCAACTTATACATTTCAGTACTATTTTTGTTTGTTTTCTCTGGCACCAAATTACAGCACAGTTAAAATTTCTGAAATGCTCCTTTCTCTGCAAGAAAAGCAACACTGTCCTGTGCTGGGAATTTAGTCTTTGATCAAGTTTATTTGAAAGTAAAGTGCATAACATTGCAAATCCATTTGGTATCAGTCACACCACTTCTCTGATATTTGGGCCTAATGCTGCAGGCAATCCATACACAGAATTCCAATGGAAGCCAATGACAGTTCTGCATTTGGAGAGCTTGCATGATGAGCCTTCCATATTAAGAGGGTGCACTTCATTGTATATAAGGTACAATAATTTGTACATGTAATGCAGTACATATACCAGCCAATAATCAATCATATCTTGGTATGCTATTGAGCTATATAGCTATAGAATCATGATCCTGCTGCTCCTTCTGATTTTACAGACGTATGTATCATCAGTGTTATCCATACTGTCATGACTAGTTTTATAGACTGTAGGGGTCAAACCCACAAATGGTATAAACTGGCACAGCTCCAATGAATTTGGTGACTCTGACTTACACCAGCTGAGGGTCTGGGCCAGAGAGATGTAAATCATTTGAAGTTTCCATTCAGACCTGTTTTCCCCAAATACATGCAAGTTCCATTTATATTTTTAAACACATTTCTTACTTGGATTTTAATTAGAGAGGCTATCTTGATAGCAACGAGTCCCATCTGAATCTGCATACCTTTCAGTGGTAACCTGTTAGGACATCTTTCGCTTAAGAGATGAACTAATTAGTAATCACACAACTAGAAGTATAATATTGGAAATAGTGTCTCAGGCAGTGGAGGTTTTAAAGCACAAGGTTTTAATGAAATGTTGCTAAGATATGTTGACATCAGAATCAATTATCTATGTCTGGACCCTCAGTGTTAAATATGGTTGGAAAGGAGGTTGTTTTACAATAAGGGCAGAATTTTCAAAGAAGCTGCCATTGATTTTCAGTGACTCGGTCTTCAGATGCCCAAGGTGAGGTACCTCCAGTCTAATTTTCAGAGATCCTGAGGCTCTACAATTCTGATTGAAATGAGTGCTACCATGTTAAATAGATCTGAACAACAGGCCTTAGAAAGCTTTGTGTTAAAATTATTCTAGCAAACACCTCTTTGCCAAATTGAGTGCAAATGATAGGTAGAAGAGATCTAATTTAGGTCCTAACCTGCAATGTGCTACATGCAAATGAACTCCTATATGCTCTGCATGGACATCGGGGTCTGACTGCACAAAGCACATTGCCGAATCAAGGCCTTATGACCCAATCTTGTTTCCAACAAAATTAGTGGCATAACTGCCATTGAATTCAATGGGAATAGAGCAGGCTCTTAATGGATTTTTAAAGTGGCAACTAGCCTTTTGCCCAAGAGTTGTTAAAATTCAGATACGCTGTCAAACGAGTGGGATCATATGACTAGTTTTATATCTAAATCTCAGACATTACTAGGTGCTGCAGAAATGACAGTTCCACAGATACTGTTTTCATGCTGCTCAAACAGCTTCCTTCTTTCCATCCCCACTTTAATGACATTTAGTGTCACTACAGTGGGGAAGACCATACATTAGAATGATGAGGGAGGTTGGAGAAATTAAAAACATTTCTCGGTAGAATTTATCTCTGGAGGGAAATTATTTCTGATGCTCTGACAACCTGCGGCTCCATTGGAAGAACTAGCGTAGAATTTTAAATGTGTCCTTACAACTGCTTTTGTATATTATGCTGTTCTCACCAGCCAGTGAATGTTCTGCATTCCCCAACATCCTGAAGCACTTTACAGTATAGCGTATGTCAATTTCATACAGAATGTTTCAGGCAAACTGTAATGCTGCGTGCTTTACAGAATTAAATAATAGATGCACTGTTTGAAATAATAAGAATAATCAATAAGATAAAAAAGAGCAGAGAGAAATGAAGTAGTATGGACAAAGGAGAAAAAATGGTTTCACATGAAATTTGACAGGTACGGAGACCTGATCCAGCTCCTGTTGAAATCAAATGAAGTATTTTCATTGACTTCTAATGGGAGCTGGATTTGGTACTGAATGAAGAAGATGCAGTATGGCCATTCCAGAGGAATGAACCTGAAAAGAAAGCTCTTGCATTGACAATATTGAGATTACATAAAGGGATAGAGAGTAAGTTCTTTGGTTAATGGAGGGACCGAGGAAGGGAATGAAGAGAGACAGAGGTTTATGCAAGAGTTTTAAAAACGAGGAGGCTACGTTTGAATCAAATCCTGAAATGAACAGGGAATGAATGTAGCTGTTTGATTGTTGGGGGTTATTTCTCTGTATGTTTGAGACTATGTGCAGCAGATTCTGAACCTGCTATAGTAAAGCTGGGATGTGCTTCCAATAGTCAAAATGAGAAGAGATGGAACCATGGATGACGATTTGAGTGGAGGTGGATGCAAGGCAGGGACATACATGGTTGATATTACAGGGATGACTTTGAAGACATTAATTTCAGGGAGTTTCATTGTGTGCTGCTCTTTGAATGCATAGTCGGTTTATAGGAATAGGTACTGCTCCTGCTCCCACTGAACTCAGTCAATACAAGATATGCCTTCAGTTAACTTCAATAGGAACAGGATTAAGACCATTATAATAGCTAAGGGTCAAACTTTACTTCTCTAAGAAACTTCATAATCAAACTACCATCAGGAATGTGGTTTTTTGGTTACAAATGATGCAAGGGTGCAAAAGTCTTAAATGATAAAAATATTCATTTTCTTTGTGTGAAAGTGCCCGAATAGCTCAGCTTTTCAGTTCTCATACATAGAATCATAGAACTGGCAGGGACTTGAAAGGTCATCTAGTCTAGTCCCCTGCACTCAAGGCAGGACCAAGGATTATCTAGACCATTCCTGCCTGGTGTTTGTCCAACCTGCTCTTAAAAGTCCCCAATGATGGAGATTCCACAACCTCCCTAGGCAATTTATTCCAGTGCTTAACCACCCTGACAGTTAGGAAGTTTTTCCTAATGTCCAACCTAAACCGTCCTTGCTGCAATTTAAGCCCGTCACTTCTTGTACTATCTTCAGAGGTTAAGAATACTTTTTCTCCCTCCTCCCTGTAACAACCTTTTATGTACTTACTGTTATCATGTCCCTTCTCAGTCTCCTCTTCTCCAGACTGAACATGAGTTTAGTCCATACTACAACACTCTTCTATCACAAGATTTGTAGAGTGCTGCAAATAATTTGTAACAAATAATTTGTTCAGTAAATGTAGCCTGCCTTCTTCTGGAATGTCCATCAGCAGATTGTGATTTCCCCAAAGTCATTTGTCATTTCAGTTTATTTGACAAATGTTTATTTTGATTTTTCCTCCCTAAATGGATTGAGCCTTTTTAATCAATAATCAAAAAATTGAATTGCACTCTCGGAGTTGGCTACAATCTGTCGGATACGTTACAGAGAACTGTTCTGGTCCCTGGTTGGATGAGTATGCGAGCATTTCCAGCATGAATATTTGCATATGCAAACATAAAATTTGGTTTCCTGAACACAGTTTCCAGAGTTGTTTCCCATAATGATTTGTGCCAGTATGACTCAAATGATCCAATGTTTGCAGAAAACATACAAAAGGGTTACAAATGTGATCAAATCAAATAAAATTCACTTAAAAATTCAAGTGAACAGTATGCATGACTTTTACATAATGATGAGCTGCAAAAGTTTTATTTGTTTTTATTTTAAATCTGTTTACATACCCGAATCACTACAGGTGAAATTCATCCCTGTGCAGAAGTCTGGCACAAGACCTATGCAACCACCAAAGTCCTACCTAATTCCTCAAAATTGGGTTTAAGTGAATATTAATTTGATCATAGGACTTGTGCTGGCTAACTGCATAGGGACAAATTACACTGTAACAACGCACACTGTATATCTAGAGAGTTATTTCCAAATATTCTTACGTATTATTATTTAGTTCTATTTGTATTACGGTAGCATCCAGAAGCCCCTTTGTACTCGGTACTGTACAAATTCATAGGAAGATACAATCTCCATCTGAAATAATTTACAATATAATTTAAGAATCTAAGAATTTAAGTAGCTGTGTTAGTCTGGAATTGCAGACGTGACAAAGAGTCCTGTGGCACCTTAAAGACTAACTAAAGTATTGAAGCATAAGCTTTCGTGGGCTAATACCCACGACGAAGTTTTTAAAACAAAATATTTCAAAATAAACTCCCTCTTCACATGTACATCATATTCAGCATCCTGAATTTTTGTCTGTGACAGCTGATATCACAAAGCCTATAAACAAAGCAAGTAGCAAAAGAATATATTCTGCTCAGGTTGTTGGTTTTTGAGGGGAAAACTTAGGATAGTGAGTGGAGGAGGAAATAAAAATTACCATATGTTTATATTTAAAAGCTAAGCAAAGCACAGGGCATGATTCTTATGTAGAATGGGGAGTTTTGTGGTTCTGTTTAGTCAGCCAGGCCAGGCCAGCCACTGAGATGCTTCTCTTACTGTAGGGAGATGTTCAGGTGGTGTAAAGCCACCACAGTAGCTCCTAAAGGTTCACCTCCAGCTATCAATGTATAAAATCACGGTTTAAGAAAAGGGCATTAACTGGTGCTCCCCTTACACCTGATTGACCTCCCAGTTGCCACAAAAGCTTCTGAGCCATTGCCAGCCAGCGTAAATTAGAGTAGCCCTGAGGCTGCTCTGAGTTAGGACTAGTCCCGCATCTGAACTCAAGATTGGGGAAACACAGATGCCTTAAAGCCACCTTTTTACATGCATGCCTAACCCAGGGTTCCGTGAGCATTCCTTAGCTTAGGATCTGGCTCATACTTTTACAGATAAGGTAGGCTGACCATATTTCCTTTAGACCAAAACGGGACATTGGGATGGCAAAAACGGGACAGGGTGTGTGGGGGGGGGCATGGCCCCCCCTGGGCCCCCCAGCACCGGGCGGGGGGGAGGCAGAGGGGGGTCGGGGGGGATGGATGGAGGAATAAGCAGAACAGGGATGGGGGATGAAGAGGACGGAGGGAGAGAGAGAAGGGGGGATGAGGGATGAAGAGGATGGAGGGGACGGAGGGAGAGAAGGCACGAAGGTGAGAAGGGAGAGGATGGATGGATGAGAGAAGAGATGGGGGTAGGGAGCAGGGGGCATGGAGGAGGCAAGGGACAGCAAGAAGGAGGGATGGAGAGAAGGGAGATGGAAGAGGAGGCAGTGGACGGAAGGAGAGAGAGAAGGGAGGAAGGGAGGGATGGAGAAGGGGGATAGAGAGAAGGAAGAGAGGGATGGAGGGATGGAGAAGGGGATAGAGAGAAGGGATGGAGGGAGTGAGAGGAGGCAGCGGATGGAGGGAGAGAGCAGGGAGGAAGGGAGGGATGGAGAAGGGGGATGGAGAGAAGGGAGGGATGGAGAGAAGGAGGGAAGGAGGAATAGAGAGGAGGAGGCGGTAGCGGGCGGCGGGCTGGAGGAGGCGGCAGATCGGAGCTGTCAGGAGCCGCAGCTGGGGGCCGAGCGCGCCGGCGGGGGGGCTGCCGGCCAGGTTGTATGAAGAGAGAAGGGATGGAGGGAGTGAGAGGAGGCAGTGGACGGAGGGAGAGAGCAGGGAGGAAGGGAGGGATGGAGAAGGGGGATAGAGAGAAGGGAGGGATGGAGAGAAGGAGGGAAGGAGGAATAGAGAGGAGGAGGCGGCAGCAGGCGGCGGGCTGGAGGAGGCGGCAGATCGGAGCTGTCAGGAGCCGCAGCTGGGGGCCGAGCGCGCCGGCGGGGGGGCTGCCGGCCAGGTTGTATGAAGAGAGAAGGGATGGAGGGAGTGAGAGGAGGCAGTGGACGGAGGGAGAGAGCAGGGAGGAAGGGAGGGATGGAGAAGGGGGATGGAGAGAAGGGAGGGATGGAGAGAAGGAGGGAAGGAGGAATAGAGAGGAGGAGGCGGCAGCGGGCGGCGGGCTGGAGGAGGTGGCAGATCGGAGCTGTCAGGAGCCGCAGCCGGGGGCCGAGCGAGGCGGCGGCGGCGGCTGGGGGGGGGGGGACGTTTTATGACTCCATGTTTTGTGAGTCCTGTTTTATGAGTCCACGTTTTATGAGTCCTGACCCAAAAACGGGACAAAATTGATATTTTGGACAAAAAGACGGGACGGTTAAAAAACATTAAAAAAACGGGACTGTCCCGTTCAAAACGGGACGTATGGTCCGCCTAAGATAAGGCATCTTTCAATAAAGATTTGTGTATGGGTTTAGAAAAAAGACTCAACTACTTTGTATTTCACCTTTAAATCCTTATTTTAAGTTTTTATGGGATTATTCCCCAGTATAATTACCTATGGGCAAATGTTAGATAAGAAATTAGAGAGAGGAATCTATTGCCTCGTTAATTGCTGGTTTGATACTGAAGGAGTCTGATAGTTTGCATTCTCATGATTAACTTGGAGGGGTTGCTGTGACCGACCGTACTCCAAAATTTGTAATGGTTAAAGATTGTGGTTGAGTTGAGATGCGAAACAGCATCTTAATAAGGCGGCTATCTCTGTGGGTGTGCTTTTATTTTTTTATCTAATCCAAAACTATATATTGGGATTATAGGTATGGTTGTGTTTGAAGTAAAGTGTTTGCCTTCCCCCTCTGCCCCCCCCCCCCTATTTTTCAGAGATTGGTGGGAGACAATTTTCAGGCATCCATTCAGTAAGTGCTTTTCTAGCTGCCTGCACAATTTATCAACAACGTGCTCTCTGTCTCCTGAGGCTCTTGTGATTTGTTTCACTACTGTTTTGCAGTCCAAGCTTTCTGGGGAGACAAAACATATCTGTGTGGCTGTGCGTTTTCAGTAATGTTTTACAAACGTATTAACAGGCATTGTTTCCACAGAGTTATTCCTATGTGGTTGCATGGGGCTCCACAGGCCATAAACTCAGTCCTTCAGCCACCATGCCATTAAAAATATAAAGTATGGAGGAGCTGGTCTCAGGTAGTGGGGAGTGAGCTGGATTGGTCCACGAATATCCTACTTTTAAGAGGCCCTAAGAAGCCTATTGCTAGCTCTGTATATCCTGATCTGCCAGGAGATGGACTCAGGTGCTTTGACTGGGGAGTGATGTAATCATTTTGTGCTGGGCCTTAATTTTGACTCAGGAGGTAACTCTAGATATGATTCTGCTGCTCCTGCTCTTCTTTCATCCAATTCTTCTCCCCCATTCAAAGTATGGCCAAGAATATAGATATATTTCTAGCCAGGCTCACTATGGATGATGCCCCACGAAAAGACTCTTACGAAGAGCAGTGTATTGCTGTTAAATCAAATGTGGACTAATGCATTGTGTAGACAAGTGCTGAGTCTCAGTCATGGGAGGGGGAGTATAGGAAGGAAGGCAGCTTTTTCTGTGCTTTCTCTATGTCTACATTTGGGCACTGTGACATTATCTTCAGTAGGCCTTTCCTGCACAAGGCCATGAAAGAAGATTGAGATCTCTGTTGTGTGTTCTCCATGCATGTCTGTGTAATAATGACACCAGGGAGGAGGGATTTAGAGAAAATCGCATGGGCATTGCTTTCTTACTTTCCCATGACCTTGCCAAGTCTGATGGTATCACCTCCCACGTCAGTCAGAGCTTCTCCAGCAGGAAGAATCTCAAGGTCGCTTCCGAATTCGGGGCTCCCACATACCAGCTCTACCTGTTTGCACCAAAACACAGGACTGCTTATGAATCATAGTTATGTTTGTGATAACCCAGGGAAACCTGTTTTGTTGCTTGGTCCAGAGAAAGCTTCCTTCAAAACTTCCCAACCTATTAAAGTTGCAAGGTGAAATTGGCAGATTACTGCACTTATGAAAAGCAGTGTATTGCCTTTAAATCAAATAATAATAGTAAAAAAGTTTAAGCAGCAAGGAAAACTCATAGACTCAGAAGGGATGACTTCCATTTCCAGGCTTTTTAATGGGGTGAAATTAACCCCTGTGCAAGAAGCCAGCACAGCGCCTGTGGCCTGCTTAAGCCTTCCAGTTAGGGCGTACATTGCTCATAGGCACTGTGCTGGCCATTTGCATCAGGTGAATTTCACCCACGAGACATCCCTCGATATCCTTGGGCCAACTTATCCCTGGGGTAACTCCACTGAAGGATACCTTTGGCCCTATGAGTTTACCAGACTAGTTTTCTTCAGCTCTCCCAACATTTTCATCTGAAATTCATTTATCCCTTTTAAGCTATGGGGTCCTGAGTACTTGGTCCTCGCTGAAGGCCTAATTCTGCTCCCATTATATTTGGGATGTTTTGCCACTAGCTTCACTGGGAACCAAACTGGTCCCTCTTTTTCCTCCTTCAATTGTTGTACTGACATTTTTCACCCTGGGATAGTTGAACTGGAAAGTTGCGTAGTGTGTGAGGTTTGTTGCTATCACGTCTATGTACTCCTGGGGGAACATAGCAGGGGGTGAAACCATGTTTGGCTTTTTCCATCATTGCTGCTTCACACAGCAATGCTAATGAAGACCTAAAGAAGAAAGACCTCTCTAGAATCTTCAGAAGACCTTATAGTTTCAGGTGCAATCTTTGTCATCTAACCCCCATGCAATCACCGATGGAATCATCTCTACTAGGGCAGGTGGAAACTTGCAAGAGTAAGGATCAAGTCGGAGAGAGATTAAAGAAATAGAGGACAGACAGTCAGGGGAATCTTGGGTTCTATTGTCAGCTCACGGACTAGTTTATTGTGTGACCTTGGGCCAGTCACTTCACCGCTCTGTGTCTTTGTTTCCTCTCTCACCCTTTGTCTGTCTTGTCTATTTAGATTGTAAACTCTTCAGATGAGGACTGTCTCTTTCTGTGTGAATGTACAGTGCCTGACATAGGGAGGCCCTGATCTCAGTGAAGACCTCTTTGTTCTGCAATAATACACATCACTAGTAAAGCTAAAGTTTGTAGTAAATACTATAGCTGCTCTAAATTGCAGCTGATTACAAAGACCACACACAAGGAGCTGTTCTGGCAAATGGGGACTATTACAACAAGTCTTTTTAGGAACTCCCCCAAACCCTGGTCATGTCCCATATGGCAGATCTGGGGAGAAAGAGTGATATAAAGCCATGTGGGGATTCCCCAGTGCTTGGGGAATCTCCAACCAACCAGCTAAGGTGGAGTTTTTCCTGCTTTGTGCTGCCAGAGAAGTACAAAGCAGGTGGAATGGAGGCCACTATCTAGCCCTGTAAGTTTGCAAACTGAGGGCTGATCTACATGATGCACTAGTTTGCACTAGGGGGGGTGTAAATTCTAGTGTGTACTAGTGTGTTGTGCACTAACTGGTCCGAGTGTAGCAAGGTGACATTAATGCACACTAGTGAACTTGTGCATGCCAGCAGGGTCCACACAGGCCAGTTAGTGAGCAACACGTTAGTGCTCTCTGGAATTTACACTTCTCAAATGTGGACTAATGCATTATGTAGACAAGTCCTAAGTCTCAGTCATGGGGGCGATAGGAAGGAAGGCAGCTTTTTCTGTGCTTTCACTAGGCCTACATTTGAGTACTGTGGCATTATCTTCAGAAGGCCTTTCCTGCACAAGGCCATGAAAGAAGATTGAGATCTCTGTTGTGTGTTCTCTATGCATGTCTGTGTAATAATGGTCACCAAAGACAAAGCTGAGCATTATATTCAGACTTGGCAATGACACAAGCGCCATAGCTCAGTTAAACACAGGCATTTGTTTTGCTGGAAAGGCATGGCCATAAGTTGCATAGCTTTTGGGAATCCTTATGCTCTGCAGTGTGCAGCAGCTGTAAACAGGATTCGTCTCATTTGCTTTTCAAAGCATAGTTTAAATCCAAATATTAAAATGGGCTAGATCCTCGTGTGTTGTAAATCAGGGAAGCGCCTTTGACATCCGTGCTGATTTATACCAGTGGGAGATCTGGCCCAGGGTTTCTGGTTTCTGTAGCTTATTTCACGCCTTGTGTTTGTGCAATTCCATCTTTGTCACTGATTGACTAGGTAGGCTAAATTCTCCTCTCAGTTACACCAGGACAACCCTACTGACTCAAGGGGGCTTAGAGCAATTTAGGAGAGGAGAAATTGACCCATAAACACATTTCTTAGTGATATCAGACACAGCTGCTGGCCATGTTCTAGTTAAGAGAAGCCCAGATTTGCATCTTGTTTCCTCTGCAGTGAAGAATGAAGCGAATTAAGAGCACAAGGCAAACTGATGTTGTAGAGTAGTTCAGTTGAGATGGAAAACATGGTCAGAACTTTTTACAAATTATTGAGAGGTTGATGTCCCTCCATGCCCCCGAAGCTCATGCACACACTTAAAGTCTGTGCTTAACTATGAGTCCAATAAAGAAGAGCAGACATAGCAAGCAATACTATAACAGAATGGCTGTTACAATAGTCTATCAAGCTTCCTCTTCAGTGAAGCCCCCTGACAAGTCTGCACTAGACATTCTGGTGTGAATTTGCCTGCTGTTGATCATATAACATTGCAGCTTCTTTGGTGGTAGCAATACGGGGAGCACTAGAGTGGATAGGGCATTGCTGTTCTCAAAACCATTGTGACTAACTTTATTCAGAGCATGCCTCGGTGATACTGTGGTAAAAGTGCCAGTGGTTACTACTTCTTCCACCATTGGTTCAAATCCCACGGTGGTAGCAAACTGTGCTCCCAAGCTCCTGCTGAGTTAAGAGATATTGGAGGGCAACCGCAGTTGTCCTGTGACACTACGCACACAGGAATTGATTTGATTGTAGGTAATTATTTGGGGGAGCGCAGCAGTGACATTGGTTCTGCTCCTCTCTTGGCCCACAGCTGAAAGGCAGCATAGTCTGGCAGAACCAACACATAACTGGGGGTTAGAAGGTTTCAAAGTTCTAACCCTGACTCTGCTACTGACTCACTGTGGCCCTGGGCAAGTTATTTCACCTTTCTCTCTTGGTTTTCCCAGCTGTAAAGTTGAGATGATAACCATAGGTGTAGTTTGACTTTTAATTTGGCAGGGGGGCAGCTCCAGTCGGGCCAGTGGGGCTGTGCCGAGGGGGCGGGGGGAAATTGCATGCCTGACCAAGGCTTGCCGTTTGGGGCGGGAGACAATGCCTCCTTGCGCCCCAAACTATGCCCATGATTGCTAATACTTATCCACTTACTTCAGTGACATTGTGGGGATTAATTAATGTAGTGATTTGAACGTACAAAGCACTCTGGAAATGTACTAAGTATTATTGCAGTTTATGGTTTAGCCTTTCCTTTTTGATCCTATGGTCCAGTCTGTCGACTAGTGTTAATATCTGTAGCTTCATTGGTTTACACCAGCTGAAGATCTAGACTATTTCTTCTTTTCCAGGTGAACTTGCTTTCTCCCTGTTCATGTCACAGCCTCTCCTTTTGGTGATGATAATTTTGACAGCAAAATGCAGAAATCTCACAGCTGCAATTTAAAGCTGAAGTTATGTTAGCCTGTTACATAAACAAGAGAAATTACTTTGATGTTCCTGGTTTGACAATTCCTGGCCCCATTGATTTCCATCATTTCTCTCCTTTGGGGCATTTGTCCCTTATCTCTAAAACAAAATGTCACTGAGTAATCTATGTTTATATGACACTGTGTGTTCCACTTATGTAGGATTTATAATTCGGTCAGTTTTATTTATGGTCCTATAAAGCTGATAGAATTATACTGCAGTGTTAAAATGCAGAAGCTTCATTTTCCTATAGGCAAAAAGCCCTCTGGTGTTTTGAGAATGCTGTTTGGAGATTTGGACTGGCTGTTGAGAAACTTTGAAAAGGTCTTGGAATTTTTAAATTGCTACTTCCTGCCACCAGAAGAAAGGTGAATCCAGGTTAATAAAAGCAGCCACTTTACAATAGTGACAGGCTTCTCTGGCAGACTGATGCTTATACCAAATTCTGTTTCAGCAAGCTTTGGCCTCCAGAAATGTCACTGGTGAAGGGTTTGGGTGGGAGTGAGGTGGGTGGAGAGACTGGTGGGTTATTTTTAAAGGCTGACAGAATTGTTAGGGATGCAGGCATTTCTGAAAGGGCTGATGGTAAATTTGAGAAAATTGAAATATCCAAGAAGTTTTATAAGGGGTGACCTCAAAAGTCTTTATTGCAGATGTTAATAGTGGTTACATACCAGCTTCATGGCTGGATCAGTATTTCTGATAATGGGAGAAGTGGGCTGGTGGCTCTCCCTTTTCATCAGCATCCTAGGAGTGAAATTCATTCCTTTGCCAGTACAGAGCCTAGCTATTACTTAAGGCCTAAGATGACTCTTTCCATAGAGAAGCAAAAATGGGAGCTCAGAAATGGCTTGGGAGGAAACAGAACATTGCAGTAGTTTAGTTCTATTGGTGGGATGATGAGCAAAATTCATCCTGGGTGTATTTACACTGAAATCTTTGCAGCAACACCAGGAATGAACTTGACCCATTCCCTTGTTTTCTATAATAATAATAAATGTAAAAAAGAAACAGCTACAGATATAATATATGAAAAGAAACGTGAGCAAATTAAATATGGACCAAAATTGAAATTTTATAGCAAGCTTTCATGAAACCCAAGACCAATAGAAATAATGATTTCCACTGTTCTTTTTAAAGAAAAACAATTCTGATTAAAACAGTGGTTTTAAACAACAAATAAACTTTCACCTGCAGTGTTTGAAACCCATCATGAGCCTGAACATGAAATTGACTCTAAACAAAAGTGAAAGTGGCTGCATTGATTTTCATTGTTCATGACGGGACTAATGGGATAGGTAGGCAAAGAGAATTAAGAATGACAAGTAAATTAGATTTTAAAAATTCTTTAAACTTTTAATCATCTAAGATGCTATTAGCAAAATAGGTGCAAATGTATGTATATAGAAAGGCAACATATGTGGCCTGATCCTCAGATGTGTCTGAGTACGATTCAGTGCAGGGTCCAGTTGTGGAAGGTGGTATATGTTTTGCAGCCCCCCAGCATAAGTTTGACTTTTTGACTTTTTGTCAAATTGGAGTTGAAAAGGAGAAGCAAAAGCAGCTATTCTGGCATTCATTAGACCAGGATGAAACAATCTTAACTAAATCCATAACAGTGCAAAGGTAAGGTGAAGATTTCAGATTCCTCAAAGCCAGAACATGGGAAATTATGGTTTTTACTGCATCTTTACTGTTCTTATTTATTTTATTTGTGTTACTGTGGAGCGTAGGTGCAGACTACTTCCTATTGTGTGATGCGCTGTACAAACAGAGAAAAAAGATTGTCCTTGTCCCTGATTTGATTATGCAATGAAAGTATAAGTCAAGGGACAACAGATGGGTATAAACAGACCAACAGGGACATATAAGGAAACAATGGGACAGTATTGGTGAGGATGTGAGGTAGTGGTCTAACAGTTGTCATCTGAATCTTTGTTTTGAGTACATGTATATTGCTCTGTTTGTACGTGTGAATAGTGGAAGATCACTTCTTTGCATGAGTGGTACACAGATATGGCGTGTTTATAACTTTATCCCCAAACCAAAGGAATGTGTTCATAGTGCTTGTCTTAAATTACGACTTTGGGCCATTTTTCTGCTCTCATTTTTGCTGGTGTGACTAACCAAGGGTGAAATTCACCCTGATGAAGAAGGCCAGCACAAGGCCACTTTAGTTTCACTTGAACCCTTTGGATTTTGCCCTGAGAGCAAAATTGGCCTGAAGCCCACAGCAAGTTCAAAGCTTAAAGAAGAAGCTCTTTTTGAGTTATTAGACTAGGGTTGGGGGGGGGGGTGTCATAAGGAAAGTGAGTCATAGCTCAACTGGTAAGAAATAGGTTATATTTTACATTTGGATGATTCTAAATGACAAAATGAAATTTTCTCTCGTGTTGCCAAGCAAAATTCAACTTTAGGCTGGGAATAGGCTTGAGGAATTAAACCCCAAAGGGTTTAATTAATGAATATCCAGAAAGTTATAATGACCTAAATCGAGACGGAAGTGCCTCTCAGTCATGAGAGTAACATTACTAGCTTGATGTTCTCTTGACTCTCATTCATTACATGGAATCGCTAGATGTCTGTCTAAAATGCCTTTTCTCTTTCATTTCTCATAATCTTCTAACCCTGAAGTACTAAGTTTTGAAAGGAGTATGCCTCCTTTGGGTTTTTAGTTCCTCTTCCCCCCCTCCCAACTCCCATTCCCATTCCTGGAAGTGTGTGATAATGTGGCCTTCTTGACACTTGCCCTCTTAAGGAGCATTACACAGCTGCTGTTTCTGCAGTGTTTTGAAGTTTTGTAACTTGAACTGGCAGTCTTTGATCATAGCTTTCAAATGGTGATATTACTGTCCCAGACCTTACAGCCTCTTTGGAGGAATGGGCTGCCTTACATGAAAATCCTGCAGTGGTTGGGCTTGATTTTACTCTTACACTGGGTTCCCCCCCCCCCTCCCTGCTGTAATCCAATGAAGTTACTCCTGATTTACAATGGTATAAGTGACAGTAGTATTGGGCCCAGGTTGAGGCTAATTCTCTTCTTGCTAGTGTCCGTGTAATCAGGAGTCATTGTGTTCAAGTCAATGGAGTGACACTAGTAGAAAACCATTGTGAGAGGAGAATTGTATAATCTGTTTCTCATGATGCTTTATGTACCTCAGAATTTGATGGCTCCAAGTACAGTCGTTCTACAGACAAAGGGCCAGATTCTCTTCACTGTGGCTTGTTTTGTGTTGCACCACTGGAGTTGAACAAGGTCCTATGATATAGAGTCGGCATAGTGTCTTCTACATCAGTCCTATCTTGATTGCTAGTGGACGGCGCATGGCTGGGGGGAGAGTTTTCCCTGGCAAACCCTGGCTATTGTATCTGCCCCTTGAGGTTATTAGCAGGTGGCATAAGTTAGAGCGCCCCAGAAGTTGCTCTAAGTTACTCCATGGTGTCAGTCCTGCATACTGATGGCCCAGTTTCCTGGGAGCATGAAGGCACTTAATAAGCTAGCTTTGCATCTGCCTCTCCTGAGCTGTGCTGTGTGCTAATCTGCTGCATCTGAGGATCTATGCCAAATACTTTAACATATAGGATATACATCCGAATACTAGTCAAAAGCAACTTAATTATAACTGTGACAGAAGAAGAAACTCTTATTGTCAACCATGCTGTTTATTTAAAGTAAGTCATACAGCAGAAGTGCAGAGTTTAATAATTTGAAACCAAGTGGATGACAAAGAGAGAACACATTTTTAGCAGCTTTTTTTCCCCTACTTTTGTGTTTCCAAAAAATCTCTCTCCTGCATCTCTGGCACCCATACTAAGAGCTACTGACAGTGTCAGGAAATATCATCACTGTTTGATTTCACTCCCCTCCCTATCCCCTGCCTAGGAGGTCTTTATTCCATTGACCGGTGTTCACTGGGTCAGTGAAATAGGATCACTTTACCTCTCACCCTTTGATTTTCCTCTTTCCCCACGGCAACTCTCCCTGCTGGATGCATCTGAATTTAGCTTGATTCCCAGCTTCGCCGGTAGCACTGCAAAATTGAACCACAGCTTTCAAAAGCAGCAGGGTCTATTTAAAAGCAATCTGGAACAATCTAGGCTTGGATCAAGACCTCTCCATCCCCTTTGAAATCTATGCCACCACTGCCAATTTAGCACCAAAGTGTCTGACTGTGAGCTTACTCACAGTCAGGAGTTAACTTAGTGGACTCCAGTAGAATCACGGTGGTGTAAAACTGTGGTGAAGGAGCCCCCCACAGTCCTTTTTCTGTGGGCTAAAGTCTGCTCTCACTTATACTGCTGCATTTGTAGCAGAACTCTCTTGAGGCCAGTGGACTTCAGGGTTTGTACCAGAGTGACTGAAAGCAAAATTTGACAAGCCACACAATTTACACAGTGTGATAAAAAACTGGCTCCGAGGCTGGGCTCCAGCCCAAGCCCAAATGTCTACATTGCAGCTTTGTAGCCCTGTAGCCTGAACCCTGTGAGCCTAAGTCAGCTGACATGGGCTCTGACTTGGTGCAATGGATTTTTTATTGCAGTGTAGACATACTCACAGCTTCTTTATCAGCCTGATTGTTTCCTCACTTATACCCAGTCTTGCATCATTTTCACAGCATTAGCTTTGATTAAGTCATTTTTGATGTATACTGGGATAACTGAGGGTAGAATCAGGCCCAAAGACTTTGTGGGCCAGATCCTAAGCTGATGTAAATTGACATAGTTCCTTTGACTTCAGTAGGACTATACTGATTTACACCAGCTGTGTAATTGCCCTATACACACAGGCCAAAAAAAAGATTTTAAATTCTGAAAAGAGCCTAGATATATTGGATTCTTTCATTCCAAGCATTAATTATGACACAATTAAGCCAACAACTTCGTGACTCTAAAGATGTAGATAAGGTCACATGTTTTCTGCAAATACATGTCTTCCTAGTATAGTTATTTGTTGCCTTCTCTGGAAATCACTTCCATAATCTTTACTCCAGTCTCCTTTCTGTTTCTCCCCATTACAGTAGTAAACTTTCTTTGAACTGTCAGCACTCTTATTATAGCATAAAATAAATGATGCTATATCTAGGAGTTAGATATTGCTTTGAATCTGGACACCATTTTTACAGGCACTTACAGTTTGTCAGAGAACTTTGGGCTGAAGTTTCTTATACTTGGTCCTTAGTCCAGAAGTGACTTTTTTTTCCCCACTCAAAAATCCTGATAGGTAAAAATCCATTTGGCTGGTTTTAAGTTTATTGTAGGAGGCAGGGAGTAAGTGAAGGTCTACAGAAGAAAAGACTGAGGGGGGATTTGATAGCTGCTTTCACCTACCTGAAAGGGGGTTCCAAAGAGGATGGATCTAGACTATCAGTGGTACCAGATGACAGAACAAGGAGTAATGGTCTCAAGTTGCAGTGGGGGAGGTTTAAGTTGGATATTAGAAAAACTTTTTGACTAGGAGGGTGTTGAATCACTGGAATGGGTGGTGGAATCTCCTTCCTTAGAAGTTTTTAAGGGCAGGCTTGACAAAGCCCTGGCTGGGATGATTTAGTTGGGGATTGGTCCTGCTTTGAGCAGGGGATTGGACTAGATGACCTCCAGAGGTCCCTTCCAACCCTGATATTCTATGATTCTATAAGGTCACTGGTTCAATTCCTTGTTGGAATTAAGTCCTTGAAAAATAAGGATAATCCTTCATTTTATGTTTATTCACATGAGTATTTCCCTATAGACAGAACTCTCCATAACAGGTTTTGTAATTTGTATATATTTTTCCTAAAAGCCTAGAGGAGTTTTAATTTTTTGACATTAATATTTACCTATTAATAACTGTTTACTTGGGTAATAAGGTGAACAGGTAGACAAATGCAGTTCTTAGCCAGAATTTAAACATCAACTCTGAACCCCTTTGAATGTCCAGAGTGTGATGGGGGAAATGGAGTACTCGTGTTTGACATCTGAATCTAGCCACGCACATGATTTTGCTCAAGGTCAGATCCAAAACTGGAAGGGGCTTGTTTTCTGAATCCATTTTGGATGATGCCAAAATCTCATGAGAATTCAGCACCATCAAAACTGAGCCCCGGCCTCACATTCCTGGTTGATATCTGACCCAGACACTATGTTGCATTGAATTTGAGTTCAAACACAATCTCAATAGCCTACCTTTAGCTGTCGTTGGACACTGCAGGAATACAGGAATTGTCATACTGGATCAGAATGGTGATCCAGTATCCTGGCTCCAGTAGTGGCCAGGAGCAGATACTCCAGAGTAAAAATCCTGTGGTGGACAATCATGGAATAAAATGTCAGCAGAGGAAATTTCTTCCCAGCCTCATTTACTTAATGACTAGTTTATAATCTGAACTATAAGGGTTTATATCACTAGATATTTTAATCTAACATAGGAATGGATATTCTCATTAGCCACATAAACGTATCATTCTTTTTTGAATCCTACTAAACTCTTAGTCTCTGTGATACCTTGTGGCAAGGAGTTTTACAGGTTGATTATTAATTATGTAAACAAAAAGGGGAAAATATCAATAGAAATGCCTGATTTACCTTGTCTACACTAGTTATCATCTTCTATTTCTCTTTTATGTCCCCTCTTCTAAACTAAACAATCCTAATCTTTTCAGTCCACTTTCTCTGTGGAAATGTCCCTATGCCTCTAATTGTTGTTGTTGCTTATCTCTGAAAATTTTGTGTTTCTGCTATTACTATTTTTGAATAACCATAACTGATTACAGTCTTCCAAGTGAGGCTATACCCATTGGTCTTATATGATGGCATTATCATATTTTCAGGTATTATTTTCCACCCCATTCTTCATTCAACCTAACATTTGCATGCTTTTTTGACCGCTCTTGCACATTGAGCACATATTTTTATTAAGCATTCAACATGATGGCCGGGTCCTTTCCCTGAATGACTACAATTAATTTAGAGCCCAACAGTTCCCATTTATGAGTAGTTCCCATTATTCTTTCCATTATGCATTTGTCAACACTGAATTGCATCTGCAATCATGCTATCCAGTCACCTCGCTTTGTTATATCCCTGTTTTGAAGGCTTGAGAGGAACTTCAGTGATAGATTGGCATTATGCTAGCCTCCTGCACAGGGGTGCATTTCACCCTTTATGAACTGATGCAGCCTGTCAGATTAATTACAGATGCACTGTGTATTCCCTAGGGCTACGTAAGGGATCAAATTTCCCTCTTAACCCTTTCATCCCTGAATTAAACTTTGGCACCACCTCGAGAATGTGCACCACAAATCTGATACATCAGCGTCCAAGGTTTAAAGATTCTAGTGATCTGTACCACTAATGCCATAGTGGGAAGTAATAATCTGCTAAATATTTGATATCTTAAATTTGGGAAAGGTAACTATTATTGTATCTAGTTGCTGATTTTCTTTCTAGTATATATCTATAGTCTAACATATCTTTTCAAAGAAAAAGAATAGAAAATCAAAACAAAATAGCATTTTAAAGAAGCTCTTGACTGAGACCACTGGGTTGTTGTGTTGTTGCCTAATTTTCTCCCCGTTATCTCCCTCTTTGCTGGTACTAGAAAACTATATTAATTGTTATTTTCTATTTATTAAAAGACAGCGTGGTTAAGTAAGTAGCCACTGTACTGGGAATCTATTTTTAGAGATAGCCAGGTTAGGACGATATTTAACAGGATGCTTGTGGTATATGAGTTGCCACCTTTCCTATCCCTCGACAAAATATGTGTTTGATTTCTTTCCCGTGCCAGTAAACTTAAAAAACAACACCCTCCCCCCCGCAACACTCCATTACCCCACCCGATAATGGAGCAATATAGCCATGGAATATTTGGCTATTGCAATTCTTCCTCTTTCCTCCAAAAAATAATAACCCAACTTAACAAATGAATAGGTGAAAGGGGAAAAACTGAACAGATGGAAGATTTTGTTTATCATCCCCTCAAGCTGATTATTTATTTCTTTATTTATTATTTTTGGTGGTTCTGTTTGAAAAGGGATGTCCTTGGGGTCAGTGATCACTGATTGCTTTAAAATCAGCAAACTGTGTCCAGCTGTTCAGTGGATGCTTGTCTGATCATGAAAATCCTGCTTGTGAAGTACTGTGTGGAGGGAGACAGAGAAATATGTTGGTATCTGGGTGAATTCAGTTTCATACAGCAGCATCTGCTAAACATGCAGTCACTCTTTTACTTATCAAACTGGACTAAAAACCATACTTATTTAATGAACAAACTCCCAACCACCTCTCTCCCGATCATTTTGTCCTTTATTTTCTGCCGCCCGATCTAACAAGGTATGTATGTAAGGCATGGCTTGTCTGCTTTCCTGTGCTAGGTATGATGTACACAGTCCTTTTTTATTTATGTCTCTTTATTTCTTAATTTTAATGAAATTGAGTGTGGGGGCACCCTTTAAATGACAATCCAAAGTTCCCAATGACCACTGAGGGATGCCTCTTGACATGGAATTTTCAGGACTTGGAGTCTCTCAATAATAGTAATTATGGTTCAGAATTGACTTTGCAGATCAGAAGGTCTTCCTCTGTCATGCTTAGAAAGAAAATAAAAATGGATTTAGCTATTCTAAAAATATAGTTGCTAAAAAGAATGTATCCTTTGTACGTTCTGGGTAGAACAACCTACAGATTGTGCTGCTTCTAGGCTTCGTCTTTGGTTGTATCCAAGAAAAGAAACAATAGGATCAGTACTAATTAGATTCCACAGACTGCTTTTTGTCATATCTTCTCTTAAATGTAAGCAGGTGCCACAAAGGATAAACCCAGCTCAGGGGTCCATGAAGCTGAAAATAAGAACTTTGATTATTTTTTTTAATCTCTAGGATCTAGATCCCCCTTTTCCTATCCCCAATCCTTTCAAAAGTAAAGTAACTTCAAGGCTCAGTAAATCACACGTGGTACTTAAAACAAGCCATTTTCGTTGCCCTATGTTTGTCTGTTATTTATATTTACTATTTATGTATCATGTAGTATAGGAGGCATTTGAAAAGCTGTCCCACATCCTTTCCTAAACCCGCTTTTCCTTCGGTTTATTCAAATTGAGAGGACATAGACTTCTGCTCCCCACGTCACAATCTGTTGCTTTGGGGATGGATATGACGTCACAAACCAGGGATTATGATTTAGACTCCACAGGCAATAATAGCATTACCCAGACGGTACGAGAGAGTACAGCTGTCACATAAGAGCAGTGCCTAATAACTATCAGTTTAGAAAAATGCTGTTAGAAAGAACAGAAGGATGAATGGAATGGTATTTAAACAACACCTTTCTTTAACCTTTTTGACTGAGCATGAAAGTTCTTCTATTCTCTTTGATATGGGACCGTACACGTGTGTAGGGAAGTATTACATCTCTCATTTCCCAGCATAGTGCTTGACCTGATTTCAATGCAACTTTTGAATGAGTATTCACCACCCCCACCCTCTGCAGAGTGCCCTATATTATGCACGGAACATCTGCAAAATTCTAATCAGGGGCTTGATTCTGATCTTACTTACATTAGTGTAACTCATTGACTTTAGTAGAGTTATTTCTGTTTTACACTAGAATAAGTGAGATCAGAATCAGGCCCCAGGACTTTGGAACAATGTATAAGGGCTGGTCTCCACTAGGGGGGGAAATCGACTGTAGATACCCAATTTCAGCTACGTTAATAACGTAGCTGAAATCGACGTCTCTACAGCCGACTTACCTCCCATCCTCACGGCGGTGGCGGTCGGCAGCGCGGTCCCCCGTTGACTCCAGCTTGCGCCTCTTCACGAGCTAGACTTCTGGAGTCGACGGGGGAGCCACTGGTGGTCGATTTATCACGTCTTAACGAGACGCGATAAATCAATCACCAAAAGATCGATCCCTGCCAGCTCAAGTGAAGACAAGCCCTTAGTCTGAGTTTAGTACATGTTGGCACAGGAATTTTGGAGTGGATGACTGCATGGAAGCTGAGATTGGGTGAAATTCAGCCATGAGCAGACAGCCACCATAAGGAATATTCACCACTTAAACCCATAAAATAGACACTTAAATAATGTACAAGATTTGTGCTAGCTGTCTATAAAGGAATGAATTTCACCCAGAGTTCAGACACGATCAGTAAAACTCATAGTTTGTAGAGCTTCACAAGTGAGTCCTGGAGTCTTGATTGGATGAGCTCTCCAGTAGCTGGGAACAAAGCTCCACAATGTAAATAGAGCCTTTCTCATTTATGCAGATACGGAAATGAGAGCCCCACTGAAGACTAGGGAGGTCTGAGGCCTAGGAAGTCTTGAGGTGGGGCAGGTATAGGAGACTTCACTGTGTCTGGGGATCAGTGAAGGAGTGCCATGTGATCTCTTGGGCCTGACTCTAAGAATTAGTGAAGCCATGAAATGGGGCTGACTACATGGCTGTTGCCACTCCCCGTCCTCCTTGCTAGGTCGCCAGCCGTCCAGGATGGTCCTAGGATGTCAGGAATTAAAAATCACTCTCTAATTCAAGATTGTGTCATGTGATGAAGCCTACAGGAATACATCCAACCAAAACTAGCATCCCTACTCCTTGTATGGGAAGGAGGAAGGTGTAGAGCAGTAGCAGAACCTCACTGTTACTCATTGTAATAAACCTGAAGGGTCAGATTAATCTTTTACTGAGATGGGTGCAAAGAGGTCTGAATTTTGGTTGTAAGTGGCCAGCAAGGCAACTCCCCAGATATCAGAGAACTCCCTGCCGGAGTAAAGCTAGTAGAGGTGGCTCCTGTGACACCTTCCCCCTACTATAGTGGGTGTGTCTGGAGAGGAAGGAAGTACATTGGGGCAGACCTCCGCCATGCTGATCCTTCACTGGCATAGGGTCTGTTAGTGGTGTACATGATGTTTGTTACAGCAGCCCCATGTCTGCTCTGACTTTTGCAAGGACTGATAGAAACTGATCTGCAGAATCAGGGAGCCATAATTGTCTCCTGGATGCCCTCCTTCCCCTCTCCACTGAATATAGAGTTCAGCCACAGGAGAGAATCTGGCCTTAGACCTAGAACTTTCAATGCTGATATGCTATTTTCCAAGTGCATTTTAGCAAGGCTCTACTGTTTCCCTGTGTGTGTAGGAAAGGCTGAGTCAGTTACCTGGTGCCAGAATTAACCTTCTTTTAAAAATAATGGTTCTGTTATGAGATAAACTGGAATATAAGCTGTCTAGAGATTTGTCTGTATTCCTTTCTGTAACTGGCAAGGTGTTGTGACTTCGGCGCCCAACTCCTATTAACGGTCTGGACCTGTGTTACTGTATTTGCCTGTACTGTTTAACATGATCTCAACTTTATTATTCTAAAATGAGAACTGTTATATTAATGTTTTGGGAAGTGCATTGAACATGTGAAGTGCTGTATAAATGCTACATATTACTATTGTAGTATAAGCTTTCACCCCTGAGGGTGGCAAATTCCACCAGGTTTAATATACTTGCTGTTCTTTAGCCCTGAGAGCGCTCATCTGATTTTTTGCAAGAGTCTGGTCTTCCCAAGAGCATTAGCTGTAGCCACACTGACAGGTTTGGAGGTGGAATGTGTCCTGCCTTTTGGGTTCTCTAGGCTTTCCAATAACTGTCAAGCTGGAAGGTCGAGGAATACAGCTTCAGAATGACTCACCAGCTGCCTCTTATCAGATGGTGAAAGGTAACAATCTCTTGACCAGTTTAGCACTTTAAACTAATAAAATCACTCTGTCTTGGCTTCTGCCTGTGCTGTGCAGCATGTGGTTACAAGGCTGCAGTGGTTGCTTCTTTTATAGCTGATACTTGATAAATAAAGCAGCTGCTGGCAGGGATAATTTTTCTCTGCATTAGGTTTTCTTGCTCCAGTTTTCAAAGTCATATGGATGACACTTAATTTCATGAGCATTCTGCAGTCTTCTGTATCTTTTATTTCTTAAGTTCTTTTAAATTACTATAGTAATTATTTTCAGAGTTTATTTTTCTACCTCAGACGCAGCTTGCATTGCACACAGTCCTAGGTTTTTATGAAGTTGACAATAGTCTGCTTCTTACCTGACTATGTTCCAGACTGTCTGGATGATCAATGCTTTCTCTGATCTGACATTTGAATTCCAGGAGGGATCTTTTTTGGCATGCTTCTGTGCCTTAGAAATACTGTAGAATCGAACTATTCTTGTTCCTATTCTTCACACGTCAGACTCACCAAATTGGGCCCCGATCCAAAGCCCATTGACATTACTGGGAGTCTCTGCACTAATTTCATTGATTTGGATTAGGCCCTTAGTCCTGTCAACAGTGATAGCTCTTATTTTTCACAACAAGGAAATAATTGGTAGGTTGATTTTAAAAAAATGATATAAATGCAGGTGGCCAGGATAAAAAAAAATCCTCAGGTGGCAGTGTCAGGGGAAAATTAATGGCGCGTCTCTCCCCCTTACCGTACACTCCGGATTGTAGTGGCGGCGTTGAGGCAAGGAGCTGTCAGAGACCATTGAAGAAACACACAAGTTAACTTTGATCAAAGGGGAAACTGAGGCACCCTCCTCTCGGTCAAGAAAGGGGGTTGGCAGCAGCTCCGTTTATTATCAGTACCAAGCAGCCTTTTATAGAGTATATTCAAAGGGGAGGGGGAATGGGTGGAGGGAGGGACAGACCTACTTGAAGCATGCGCATCAGCCAACCCTGACATCAGTCCTAGGTCAGTGCCCTCTTGAGGCACCTGGTGTGGGGACCTTGAGACCGTTTACATGATGCCAACAAGCTTATGAATAAGGGTCTATTCATTCCCTAAAGTTGTTACATACATATAGATACAACCACCTCATCTAGCATGGGTTTACAGACTGCTTATTGTCTGAGACAAGGTTACATTCCAGGGACTGAGAAGGTTACCACAACAACTGGGTGTCAAAGCAATATTTCACTGAGCCTCTAAGACTCAAGCGAATGCAAGCCTTGGGAGTTTAACTATGTGATTGCTGGTGAGGAAGAATACAGGTGGGAAGGAGCGAGGGAATCTGAGTTAGCCCTAACAGCAGCATTAACATTCTCATTTTAGACAGCGAGGGACTGATTCTTCTCTAACTTGCACCAGTTTAAACCAGGAGCAACGCCAATTCAGTGCGCTTAAAAACAGTGTGAGAACAAACTTGTGCCCCCCGTGCTTCCTACAAGCTCATGTACACATTGACCATGGTCAAAAATAATAGTATCTCAGCCATCTTACAAGAGTGGTCTTTGTCCAGGTGTAGATGGGAGCAAACAATGTTATAACCATGATATGGAATTGTATTGCAGCTTTGGGGCCCAGATCTCTCTCCCAGCAGAACTCACATAACTCCCTTTGACATCAGTGAGAGTTATTTCATATCCTACAGGGGCAGCACACTTACATAACCTGATTTTAATATGGATTGATCCTGTCTACATAGGTGAGAACAAATCATGTTATAGCATGGCGGCATCACTGTCTTGATACAGAGTGATCCCTGAAACCATTAGTGTGACTGTGAAAATGATTCCTTTTTCTCTTTCATTTATCACCTGTCCTCATTTTGGGATGTTTCGTCTGAGAAAATTCATTTGCAGTCAATACTAAACATGTCTGGCTGCACAGACTAAGCTGAAGCCCTTATGTTCACTGAGTCTCTGCACACTTCCTGATTTGTCAGGACATCGGAAGCAAAGGAATAAACAGGCAGTTTACCCAGTTCGAAACACCTTAGTTATTTTATTTATTTATTATTTGTGTTTTAGCAGTGCCTCGATGCTCTAATCTGGATCAATGCTCCACTGTACTTACACATACTAAGAGATGATCCCTGCCCTGAAGAGCTTATCATTTAAATAGTAAATCTAGAGAAGAAAGAGAGCAGTCAAGAGCCAAGCTAGCAAGTCTGCAGCGATTTAAAAATATATATTTATTTTTGTATTTTTAGTCTGTTTGTAAAGCATCTAGCATGCTGAGGTCCTGGTCCATAAATGTTACCATAATACCAACAATAAGCAATATTTTTGTGACTTTCTATTAATCTTCGTCCTAAGTATTTGATCTTTCACATGCTTTGAAATGAGAACTACTAGTAGTTTGATAAATGGATTAAAAGACTGTCTAGTATCACTAGCTTCTATTACTTCTGCTGTGTGTTCTCCGCTGAATTGCTGTTTTGTAGCTTCCTAAACTACAGCAGTACTCAGTGAATTGCAACAGATTTCCCTTCCCATTCACAGCATCCGTACACTTTAGGGGGAATATTTTATCTTCTTCCTTCAGTGTTGAGAGTACACTTTTGTCCCAAAAATCATAAGCACATTGGGTATTATCACTTTCTTCATGAATACAAACAGGTTTCTTCACTTAAAGTGCAGACCAAAAAGTAGGATTTTGGCATTATACATGTGATTTTATGGGCTCATACCACTATGATTTGTTGCACTGCATTTGCTCCCATTTTCAGTTCCCTAATACTGTTCTTGACCCTTAAGAAGTAACCTGTCTGAACAATTTTCTACTGCAGGAAATCATGTGTTAGTGAGAAAATGATTCTGTATCTAGCCGACAAAAGGAACTGTCCAGCATCTCCCAGGCTGAACATATTAAAGCACTGGTAAAACTTAAAGTGGTTTTTAAGCTCATCTTTCAGCCATATAAAAGCTTCTCATATCTCTCGGGCCTATCTCTACATGCAGCCCACATCTATATTTGAATTGTGTAGTGGATACATACAAAGCACAATATTGTTTTTAGCTTGGTTCTAGACATTGTTGCATTAAGATTACTGCAATGGGGTATGCAAACCTGACACATGGAGTTAATGAGCTAATGTGGGCTCAAGTGACACTCCCACCACACCTGTAAGAGATGTCAGACTGGGACGGAGAAGTTTAAAGGGGGAAAACACAGCACAGTTGGTGGCACACCAGAGAGGAGAGCAGATCTCCAGTGCTCTGCTACCGAAGAGAAGGCTGTCAGAAAGCAAGAGCTCCTCAGATGACCACTGACCAGAAACCCCTCCATGAAGGAAGGAAAGGCCTGATTCTGATCCACCTTTTGAGGGGACTATTCCTCCATGTTAGCCTGTGAGCCTAGTTTTGGTCACAGCTTAGCAGAAGCCTGTCTGAAGGAAGAGAGCCTTACCACACCAGTGGGACAATTCATTTGTGTTTCTTTTCATGTTGGTTGACAACCCCTGAGGGGGCTGCAAGGCTGAGACTCTTACAACTGTATTGGTGTGGTAGAACACCTAGACACTGCAGAGCAGAGACCTGGATGGGTGTAGGGGCCCATTCCAGGTAGAGGAACTCAGTGACAGTGACACACGTCAATTTTTGAGTTTCCTCATGGGTTCACAGCAAGCTACTGATTTATGAGAAGGTACAATGTGCAAAAACTCCACCATACTCGAAGGGATTGCAGTGCCGTGTTGTGACATGTCTAGGTATTCAGTGTTAGCTCTGAAATATAAAGTTGTGCCAAAACTGTGATGTGATATCAAAAAAGCTTATAGGGGAAAAGGAAAAATGAAGTGCTCAGTTTGTGGATTCATTTTATCTGAGTTTCACGGGATGCACATAGGTTTTCTGGTGGCTGCTAAGGAGCAATAATAATAATAATAATTCATAACTTATACCTGAAAAATTTAAAACTACTGATACACAAAATTGTCTTCCTCCTTTGTATCTGATTTTCACTAGCCAGGAAAAGAGAGCATACTATTAGCTGTTAATTCAGAATGACTCCACAAAGCTATCCTTAAAGCTCCATTGACATCTTTCTGACAATCCTCTAATGCTGCAAGTCATTGGGAGAAACTGCAGTAAATCAGCCTGTCATCACTCTTGGCTCTGAGTGGTGTAACTTGCAGAGATGTTCTTCTCACTCTCTCTGCAATCCACTTCAAAGCAGTAGCCTCTGAAGAATGTAACTCAAAGAGATGTGCTTCCTTGGTGGTGATCTGATCCCAGTGTTGACCTGTATTGCAAGTTGGATTGATGGGTTCAGCACTAATGCATTCAGATTTCCTATGGATGGACTTTATTACTCTTGCATATGTTACTTGGATAAACATTTTGTGTGTGTGTGGCTTTTATTATAGGACTTGATCCAAAACCCATTGAAGTAAGCTGAACATTTCCATTAAATTCACTGAGCTTTAGACCAGGCTCTCACAGAAATTCTCATCCATAAATTACATGAGAGAAAATTCCATAAAATAACAAAAGCCTGGAAACTCGGGGTCTGGTAGAGCAGAGCACGTAAGCAGATGCTTAAATCCCATGGACTTAAAGTTTAAGCATGTGCTTAAATGCTTTGCTGAATAGGGATAGACTTAAATACATACTCAGATGCTTTACTGAATCAAGATCTGGTTAACGTTACATATTTTCTCTGATTCTGTCCTACAGTGGGATTCCACCTTAGGGACTTTGCTTTGTTGTTCCTACATGTTGGACCATATGTTTCATTTTCTATTGTCATTAGCTCTTCATTTTCCTGCACTTTATTTGCATCACCACAGCCTTAACATGCTTTGCCGTTTGTGTATCTATTTTAAAAAAAATCTACTTATCTTTTAGTTTACTTTGCTCTACACTAAAAACATGGCCTTTTGAAAAAGACTTGCCTTTATAAAGGGACATACTTTTTGGCTTCTCCTTCAATAGAGAACTTTAAGGATGTGGAAGCCAAAGATTGGACTCATAAGTTTTCACTTGGAAAAATTAATACTGATTGGTGCCAGCTATAGTCCTGATCCAGCTCCTAGAGTAACCAGTAGAAGAACTCCCATGCACTCCAGAGGAAGAAGGATCTGGCTTTATGATAAAAGGAAGATGTTGAAGTCCCTTGAACTTTAAGGGGGTGATAGAACTTTTTCCCATGGTAACTAATGTCAAGTGTTGTTAATATTAATGGGAAGCAGCTATGACTTATAAAGGTAAAGTACTTGTGTAGATTTCCTATAGAAATGAATGGGAACCTTAGGTAGATTCTCCCTCTCCCCTTTTGTTGTTGTTGTTTTATATGGTGTGAAAAAGATTCCCAGCCACCACTTTTGTTAGATGATGAGGGAAGGCGTCCATGAACTGTGAACAGAAGCCACTGCAATCATACGTGAGGTGCTGAGATGTTCTGTCCCAGGTTGGCTGATTCCCTCTTCTGGGGGTCTGAGTCCAGAGAGAAGAAGGAGCTGGAGCCAAATAGACTGCATAAAGTGGATCTGCCCTTAAAGCCAGAGCACTTTAGGTGGTTGAAATGGAAGGAGTCTGTGTGAAGGTTTTGCCGCTAACTCATTCTTTCATATATATTGGTTTTAGTTTTATTGCCCTTCACCTATCTTCACTGAGTCTTCTCTTTTGTAAACCAAATATCACTTCAGCAATTTCCATTAATGTTTTACTTTGAACAGCTGACTCTGAGATGGGTTCACCTGCTGGTTCTGAAACATGCCTTTTGGCATACAACCACACATGATAAAGATCTTTCTCTTGCTGAGAAGTGCATTTGTTGCTAGTCTGCCCTTTAATTTCTATTACAAATTGTATAACGAGGACTGACGTGCTTATTTTAAAATGTACCATAGTATTCTATAGTAACTGCCCCAAACTCCATAGTCCCCAATAATGTCTGGCTGGCTGACTGTCTATCAGTATCTAACACCTGTACCATGGTCATCATGGTAGTATCTAAATTCCTGACATTGTCATTTTTGAGCGATTACTGTAGCAAATAAGGGGTGAAAAATGGTTGAAAAAGCGGGGAGTCGCTGCAATATGGTGGAGTTAGGTACTGTAGGACTTGTGTGACAGGTTATGTTCACTTTCAGTAAGATCTATCTGGGTAAGGAGGAGTCTCTAATTGCAGTAAAATACATGATGAACTGTCATCCTGAATGGTTAAAGGCATCTCTGGAAACTGAAATTCTTCTCTCTCGCTCAACAAGCCAGGTATCACACAGCCAGGCTGGAAGACTAAAATTTCCATCAATGCTTTGCCAAATGCACCCCAGTCCCCCGAGAAGAATGAACCCACCATCACTCCTCTTCTTTCTAGGACTGACAAGTGGTTCAGTTTACATATTCATATGCTCCTTGGCTCATTTTGAGCATAGCCTTCCAGTCATTCTGAATTATGTGCATCACTTTGGTATTAAACCTTCATGTGATGAGCTACAGTAGAAATAGATTAATTTTCTATCTCCCAGAGTGAGATGTTGGTTTCTACCAAAGCAGTCTGGGAGGCAAATTGGTTGCTCATTTCAGTATGTCTTAATGAAACGTTGTGAGCCTAAATATCTTGAATAGTATGAGTCAGTTAGACTTTATAATAGGATGGCTTGAAAGGCTATACTCTTGTTACGGCCCAACTGTTACCCCAGTAGCCCTAATAACCCTATATTCTTTATCAGGTGTTGGATATTTGTGTGTGGAGAGAAGGACGGGGAAAGAGTAGAAGTCAATAAAAGGAGTGGGGAAATGACCACAAGTATCATTTTGGAACACATCCATTCAGCAGCTTTCAGGGAAAGTATTTTCCTAGCAAATGACAAGGTTAAAAAAAAAAGAGCGAGAGACTGGAATGATGGTGACATTTGAAAGGGGAAAAGCCTTGTCAGAGGCTTGAATTTGTGGAGATAGAAAATATATTTTCTGATGGCAAGGGAGGTTGGGAGAGGCTGCTGTGCTGGGTAGATAAGACGAGGGGTCAGATGCTGGTTTATCTATAAAGAGACTGAGGGCTCTTTTCAGATTTGTGGTGTATTGAATTTAAACCAAAAAAATCCCAAGGGATTTACAGCTAATCATAAAGTGGTAGAGATAAAATATCTTCTGACAAAATTTTATAGAGAGATATATGCTGTGTATAAATGGACATAAAACATATATTTATGTATACGTGCCTGCCTGTGTGAATTAAAGGTCATTTTGCTGCACCAGCAAAGGACACATCAAGTGGCTTTTATGGGGAATAAATGCAGGTGTGCCAGGGGCAAGAATGATGAACTGTTTTGAAGGGCTTCAGCACTGTATAATTGCAGAAGCCATATAATAAAGTTCTTTGCATCCCAAGCCTCTGCTTAGCGTTTACTTTCCAAACCCCATTCTCTCCACCCTCAAGAACAGCAACTTCTTTTTGACAGTTCATTCTGGAGTTAGCAGGTTGAGTTCATGCCTGCTGGAACCTAGGGAGTGGGAAGAAGGGGTTGTGGGGATTGAAGAGTTCTCTCTTTTTTTTATACTTTTAATCACTTTTAAAAAAAAATTTGTCTACCTTTTATTTGCTGGAGGAAAAAAACAACAAAAATGTCCCCAAACTCAGTTTTAATGGCATAAAGGGGGTATAAACTAGTTTCTTCCCTTCCCCTGAGAATCCCACTTAGTAGAAGTAGTCCATGATGTAGAGTTGGCCCTTCATAGCCCCCTGTATAGGGAATATACTAGTGACATGGCTATTTTATATTGTGGGAAGGCACCATAACTCTGGGACTGCACTAAATTGCATTCAGGAGGTCCAAACATGGCTTAAAGCTGCCTCCTCCCCTTCCCCTTCCCTGCCTGCTCATTCATCCATTTTCATACCTAGCAAACGAGAGGAGTATTGTAGAATTTGGCCCTTAATTTTTCTATTTTAAGTAAAGGGGTTGGTGCTTAGGAAAGTTGCTGAATTGATTTCTCTTATTTACAAAACAGGTCCAGCATGGGCAATGGTAGTATAAACTATCTCACATTGCCATGCAGTAACTCAACACTCGGGAAGGTTCATCTTTACACATGAGGAGGCAGTTTAATTTCCGGGGCCCCGTCATTTCTTTCTGCGAAAACTGAAAATTGTAGTGCTATTTTTGTGACATGAAGACTTGCTAAGAGCTGAAGTGAGACCACCAACTCACTTCCTAAAGGGCAGTGAACAGCCACCAGTCTGAATATCATTTGGTCATTACTTGCCTACTGGGATTTGAACAAAAGAACTGGAGGTGTGAGGTCCTGTGTCCCACTACCAATCCCCAGAGGCAGTGATTCATATCCCCTAACATTGGCATAGCAAAACTCGACAATGTTCCGTTCAAGCATTTTGTCTCAATATAATTTCAAATTTGCTTTTGCTTTGTTCCTTCCACACATCTTTCTTTCTGTGCATTCTGCTAACATATTCAAAGACACAGGTTTAAATATATAATAGTTGCTAGACATACAAACACACATGCATACACTGAACTGTTGCGGCACAAGTGACTCTCCTGCTTGAATAAAAGGTGAATAATTTTAGTGATACAGTGGGAGAGTACATTTGTTTATGTAAAACCTGGGCTTTAGAAATGACTCTCGGGAAGAGCTGTGCTGTTTGGTTATGAAAATACTGCTTCAAATGCAACAGTAGTAATAAAAATGTTTTTTCTCTATTTTTTGTCTTTTCCTCTTGAAACCCTGCAAACTTTATTTATTCCCTCCTTTCCTCGCCACACATAAGGTCCTAAATTGTACATACTTTGTGCAAGCCCTTATACAAGGCCTTGAACTTACAAAGGATACGTGAGAGCCGATTCCCATTGTTCGGAGTCTCTCCACTCAGGCATAAAGGACCACAGGTGGGATTGACACCTTTGTTTGGATTCTGTTCACGTCATTCCACAAGGGGTGCTGTTGAATGGTTCAGAACCTGCTACCCTAGCTATGTTGTCAGCCCAGAAAGTGAAGGGCCAAGGCGAGGAATCTAATTTGGGTTTCCTGCATGCGAGTGCAGTTCATTACCATTTAGCTGCTGCACCAACAAGCATGTCCTCCTTACATTATGTCTCACTTCATAATAATTTTTCACTATAACTAGATATATTTCATAAGCTGCTCAGCATCATTTGTTTTAAACTCTGTTCAAACAAAAGGAGCAAACTTTGGGGTAGCTTAGCAGGAAGCATCTTAGGAGACCTATCTCCCCTCTGGAAGATAGAGTTGTATGGATCTCGCTGTGTGTCTTCTGCAGTCTTTTTCTTTTTGAGGGGGTTTAAATCTGAGAAGGTAGAAGGCTGGTGGTTAGGACAGAGGGCATGGTTTCCTGCTGGTGATTAAGGAGAAGGAACATGTTTCTTAAGAAAGTTAAGTCAATGTCTAAATACCTTAATTTGCCGAGATACAGGGTAGCCTGGTGTGGCTGGCATAGTTCCCAGCCCATGAACAAGGTGGAAAAATTGTGCCTTCTATTACATTTCACAGACAAGCAGCCCACATAATTAGAGGGAGATTTTTGGTTTAAGGAGGAGAGAAAAGGGTATCCTGACTCCCTGCAATCTGCACTGTTGCTTGTTCCTTAGGACCCCACTAGTCAAAACAACAGGATTCATATGTTGACGACAGCTGAGAGACCAAAGGATGACCAGATGGCAAGGGGGAGCCGAGCTGTCTGTTTCTGCAAGCGATAGGCACGTTGTGGATATTCTCTCCTGGGGAAGAGGAGGTGGGAGTCGGGGAAAGGGGGAGGGAGACGAGAAAGGGGGAGATATTAGCTAAACAGTCTGCAGCCTGAATACATATGACATGTGGGAAGCAAGGTTTGTTAAGTAAGAACTGAAAGCTTCTTGCGGAGCATTAAGCGGCACTGGCTGTGCATTGGACCAAACCAAAACACAAACAAGCCTAACCATAAACCTGTAAAACAAGTGCAAGGCCAGTGCAGTCCACCAGGACTCTGCAGAGGCACCTGGAGCCATGAAAACACCAAAAAGCTTTATAGGCAGAGATTCCTTCACTGCATGGGGCTCAGGGTGGTTTTAAAATAGTCTGGGTGATTCATTGTATGCTGCTGAGTTCCTGATTAATTTTTCAGATCAAAGGACTTTTTTTTTTAATTTGGAAGGAAGGGGAGTTTATTGAAACATGTGCCAAGGATTTCTTTCTTTATCTTTATGATGTGTAAGACCTTTTATGAGTTGGAGTTGATTCATGAGCGCCATGCCTCTAGATTTTTGGTGTTCGCTTTCTGAGTAAGGGTCTGATTTTATGAGGTACAGTAAAACCTCGATATAACGGACTAATTCGGGTGAGGAGGTGTCCATTAAAGACGAAAGTCCGTTATTTAATTTTTTAAATTATTAAATAACAGGACTTTTGGCTTTAACGGACACCCCCTCGCCCGAATTAGTCCATTATATCGAGGTTTTACTTATCACAGGAGCCGTCATCCCACCCGCCAGCCCGGGTCCCCGGCTGTTGGAACCCGGGCGGGAGCCGCCAGCCCGCCCGCCCGCCCGCCCGGGTCCCGGCTGCTGGGACCCGGGCGGGAGCCGTCAACCCGCCCACCCGGGTCCCCGGCTGTTGGAACCCGGGCGGGAGCCGCCAGCCCGCCCGCCCGCCCGGGTCCCGGCTGCTGGGACCCGGGCGGGAGCCGTGAACCCGCCCGCCCAGGTCCCGGCTGCTGGGACCTGGGCGGGAGCCGTCAACCCGCCCGCCCAGGTCCCGGCTGCTGGGACCTGGGCGGGAGCCGTCAACCCGCCCGCCCGGGTCCCGGTTGCTGGGACCCGGGCGGGAGCTGTCAGCCCACCCGCCCGGGTCTTGGCTGCTGGGACCCGGGCGACAGCCAGCAGCCAGGACCCGGGCGGGCTGGCTGACGGCTCCCGCTCGGGTCCCAGTAGCCGGGACCCGGGCGGGCTGGCAGCGGGGAGCCGGCAGCCAGCCCGCACGGTCCCGGCTCCCGGGACCCTCCAGGCAGCCTGCCTGCTGCGGGGGGGCCAGGTAGCAGCCCACCCCCAGCTCAAACCCCGGCAGAGCCCTCGACAAACGGATTTCGGAGGCATCAGACTTTCTTACAAATTTTGTCCGTTGCATCCGAAGTCCGTTAAATCGAGGTCCGTTAAATCGAGGTTTTACTGTACTAAGTGTTCTCAGCCCTCACTAAAGTCAATAGGAGTTGAGGGCACCCAGCATTTTGCAGGATGTGGTGAGAGCCTCACACAAGCCCTAATTCCTGGATTCTAAATCTCCATGGGCTTGATCCAAAGCCCACTGAAGTTGAAGAAAAGATTCGCATTTGGAGGACTGGATCAAGTCTTGTAAGATTAAAGTGGAGTGTGGTTTTGTTTTATCGCTTATTATTGAGAATTCCGGTATCTAGAAATCTGCATCCTCTTTCCTCTCTCTTTCTCTTCATCTTTCCTTTTCCCCTCTTCTGGCTCAGCACTGCAGTTTGCAGTGTTCAGAAGAATAGTTAACTTGTCCCATTTTCTTCTCATTATGCTTCCCTGATTGTTCTAATTGTGAGAGTTGGGTTAATAAGTAACTAGAGTAATTGATACTTGTGTTACACAAAAAAATAGAGATGATGGAGTTTTAATTATTTTATTTATATGTGAGGGATGCCTGTTATTATGGTAATGATGTAGATTAGTGTCTTACTGTCTAGAGAACTAAAATAAGACTGTAAAGGGTGTTTATTTGAGTAGGAGTTAACATGTCCCATATAAACATATGCTAGTAACTTTAGTTATATTCCTCCTCCTTGAAGCTTGTCTGACTCATTGACCTTCCGCAGTAGGTACTTCTTGAAAAAATGGATAGGATGATATGAAAGCAGCTCCATACTATTGTTTTCATGATGATCTACTTCATACAAAATGCCCAAGTGTCCTAAGGGGGAAACGTATGACATTCATTAGACTGTAGCACCTACACTGCTGCTCACTCACCCACTGTTGTGGTTTGAACATTGTCACTGGCTTGGCTGCCTTTCTGTTCCCAAGATACTTTCTGGTGACATTGATGTGCAAAGAGAGAGAGAGAGAAGGGGGCTGATTTATAGATATAGCCTTTAAAAAAGCCAACAACCTCCAACCAGCTATTGGAAAGATGCTGGATGTTCTAAGCCAGTTTTCTATTCATTTCTTGGAAAAGGTTTTGTAATTCCATATAGGACACCATCTTTTAGAACACCATTATTTTAATTATTGAAACCCTTCCTCTCCCTGCGCCCAAAGTCCTGCTAGTTGCCAGTGGTTATCTACACAGAGCTCTTTAAACCCTCTTCCATTGTCTCAGTATAATTGAAGTGTATTAGAAGATGCTACTGGTTAACATTTTTTCTTACGGTTATAGGGTCTGATCCTGCATCACTGAAATGAATAGAAATTTTGTTGTTTGCTTCAGTGGGCAGAGGATTAGGCCCTTAATCTTTACCAAACTTCCTCAAGGCTTCATAAACACACCACAACCTCATTATAACTAGATGTGACTTCTCAGTACAACAGTTTTCAGCTTCCATCCTGTTAAAGGGACAACAATCAAGTTAATTGCTTCAAATTTGACCTACTTTAAAGCTGTTTATAATTTGATTTGGAGAATATCGTCAATTGTAAATATGATGATAGCCTTTGAAAAATAATCTAACGTTTTGTTGCTGAGACAATTAAAATTATACAGAGTTTTTATTTTTTGTAGGATCTACAAAAATAATAGTGGCTCTCCAGCAGCAGTTATCCTATATGCATTAAGAGTGTTTAGATAATACAAGGAACAAGGAGAATATGGGGATGAGTGCCTTATAAATGGATGTAATAATGGCCAAAATTTTAAAATATGAATGCCCAAAGTTAGGCTATCTGTGTAGGTACCTGTAGCGGGGTGCAACCTGCTCCCCCCTAAAAAGAGGGCTGGGGTAGCCCCGGGAAGGGGTTTGAGCAGCCCAGGGAAGGGGTTTGTGGCTGGGAGCCTGCAAACTCCCAGGCTGATTGGGGAAGCAGGCTCAGCTGAGTGGCCACGCCCCAAACACTCAGACCTGCATAAAGCAGAGAGGCGGCGGCCTGAGGGGGAAGAACAGAATGGGACAGTCTCCTCTGGAAGTAGAGGGAGATGGGCCTAGCTGTGGGGAGGCAGTGAGCAAGGTGCCTGGACTGGGGCAGGGTTGGGGCTAGGCACTGGAAGCTAGGGAGCTCTAGCCTGAGAGCCCCAGACTGCAAGGCCCAATAGGGGGCCTGACCCAGGGGTACTAGTCAGTCTCCCTGAGCCATAAACAGGGTACCTGGACTGGGACAGGGCAAGGGCAAGGCAACCGGGAGCCAGGGGAGCTGCAAAGCTCTAGTGAGAGGGCCCCAGGCTGCTGAGCCTAGCGAAGGCCCATCCCACAGGGTACTGGGGCTGCAAGGGGGCAGCCCTGGGCTTGGTAGAAGCAGCTGGCCAACCCTTCTTGCCTGTGATGAGCAGCCTGATACTGCAGTCCGCCTCAGTGTGTGGAGGCAACTGGTGACTAGCAGAGGCAAATCCTGAGGCAAGGTAGGGATAGTGGGTGCAGGGTTCCCCAGGGAGGGGAGACCCTAAGACTTGGGGGGTTCTGCAGGGGTGCAGCACCCTCAGTTCGTGGGCACCAGGGTCCAGGAGGGACATGGGGCCAGAGCAGGAGCGGACATCAGCCGTCAGAGGGCGCTCCAGATGCTGCAAAGAGCTAATTCCTGAGACGACCAGCGGGAGGCGCTGCAGGGGTGATTGTGCGCCCTGCTACAGTACCTAAATAGAAATGTCCTTATTTTCAAAGGTGCTAAGCACCTGCAGGTCCCATGAACTTCAGTGGAAGCAGAGGTTGCTCAGCACCTTTGAAAATCAGGCCACTTTTATTTAGGTGCCTAAATAGGGATTTTGGAGTCACATTTTGGGCTTCTTTGTTTTTTAAATCTTGGCCCCCAAGCTAGAAAATATTGGCCAAAAATAATTTAATTATTCTAGTGCATAAAAATGGTATAAAACTGTGGCCCTTTCCTGTTCTTGTGGAAGTCAGTGATGGTTTTGCTATTGGTTTTAGTTGGAGGAGGATGGAGCCTATAATATATATTTTATTGTGGATGTACTATAATATAATGAAGTGGGCTATAGTCCACGAAAGCTTATGCTGAAATAAATTGGTTAGTCTCAAAGGTGCCACAAGTATTCTTTGTTTTGTTTATGGATACAGACTAACATGGCTGCTAATCTTAAACCTGTAATATAATGTGTGTAGGTCCTTCTCAGTCTTCTGTCACTTCCTTCCCCACCAATCATCATGATATTTTTTTGAAATGTTTTTGCAGTCTTTTCCAACCTAATACTGAGTACTACTCCCTGTCATAGGCGTATATATACAAATGTCCACTGATAGGAGGATAGGAAGAGAATTCTTCTAAGCCCACACTTTTACCTGTTTGCCACGCTAGTGCGTCTCCTTTGTTCTGCTTACTGCAGCTCCTGTTGGCCAGGGACGGTGAACCACGGTCACTGGGAGCTGCATGGGGCCGTGCCTGCAGATGGTCAACGTCAGCAAAATGTGTCGCGGGCCGCAGGTTGCCCACCACTGCCTTAAACGGACTTTGAATTTCAGAGAGTGGTTGTCCAGCAAAAAATCGAGGCACTCAAAATCACTAATAATTTTTATTGTTATTTATTAATGGTGTCCTTTTGACCAGCTTAAACAACTAAAACTCAGAATTTAGTGATTGCATTAATGAAACAGAATGAGGGGAAAGAGCTGTAGTTCTAGCTTTGCAGTACGCTCTAGGTGTTGCACCAATGACTGATATGTCTCCATCATAACTTTGATTGCACTGTGGTAGTAGGCAGTTGCTTTTGCCCATGGCAAGACAGCAAACTTTACTTGAATCCGAGAGCCTTCAAATGAATGGCTGGAATACACTTCATTCCTTTCTCTCCCTAGTAGCTTCATTTTGTCCGTTCCCTTCTCTCTTTATTGAAAATGAAAAGTGATTGGCAGTCAGGGGAATGGAGGGTAGGATTTTGCAATTGATCTTCATTTTCATGGCAGACCATGTATTAGATTTTCTAAAGTTCCCAGGTCAGTTTTGAGATGTAGAACACAATGAGAGGGCTGTTACTTCACTCTCTGCAAAGTCTCTTATAGATGTCATCACAAAAGCCCTCCTCTGAATCCTGGAGGTAGCTGGGGAATGGAAGAAGATGGCGGTAGACTGGAATATGAATAACTTGGGAGGGAAAGAAGACATGAATATTAGCAGCTAGTGGCCAGTGATTGTGCTAAATTGTCTGTCCCATCCTTTGCAGAGTCACAGTTGTCTTATATATGCCAAAATGAGTGCTATTATCCAGCTCCATAATTTATGAAGCAGGTATAGTTATACTGCAAATGCAGTGCCATTAATAAATAGCTCTGCTGGCAAGAGAAATTCAGCAGTACTTTTTATTGCCAATGTATTTGTGTATTGCTCAGTCATACACCGTACTTAGAATTGTCTTGATAGATTACAGCACAGCAAGCACAGGTCTGGGATTAAGCATAGGGCTGCATATTAAATATACCAGAGTGTCTCCTTATCATGGACAAACTCTGCTGCAGCCAGTGGGTCAGATTCCATGGTGTATCTGCACTGATATCAATGGAATTATATCAAGGATAAATTTAACCTATTGCTTGCTAGTGAAACAGAAGCAATGATTTGTGGTGACATGGCTCCTTTCAGGATCTCATCTGGGAGACATCTGCTTATCCCAAACTCAGAAACTGGCTGCTGCTGATTCAACTCAATTCAATATAAACACTTCAGCTGCTTTTCCCTACACTCACCAATTCTGCTGTGTGGTGGAGCTGGACTTAATGTCATTTTGTTTCTGTCTGGCCATCTATCTGTCACTAATTAGTATAGCTGCTATACCTAGCACAGAACCTAGTGAGTTTTTACAAGATCTGAGGATGACATTTTTCCTTTTTTACCTATCTGTTATAAAGTGTCCCCTGTTTTCTGATGTTTGATGTGCTCCAGGCCTCTGACCTGTCTTTGGTTTTTCTTCTTGGTTACATGCTGTGGTTTTAAAGAGCAAGTATTCAACATGAACTTTCCTAATTAATAAATGCTGGGTTTATCTGGCTGGATCATCTAGGAACTGGTGGGAAAAGGTCCTTGTGAGGTATGCTAGAACTGATCATGAACAAAGCTGTCTTTACAAGTCTAATTTTTATACCTCAAAAACACAGGCCACATAGAGCTTGCACTCTGTTTACTGGAGTACCACAGTCCTGCTGTGTGGTTGGTTTTCTTGCAAGGATCCCATTTGACCATTTCATTTAAAGACACAGATGCTTCTGCTGCTCTTTTCATAAGGTGCTCAGATGTAATTTCTGATTCTTGACAGAGGTGATGCTGTGAGCAACTGCCATCTTCTGTGCCAGTTCCTTGAATCAAAGAGGGAATTCTCCACCAAAGACTCCCAAGTAAATGTCTATATAATTGACTCATTTAGAAGACAAGCAGTTAGAGTAATTTTTGACTTCTATTGTGAAGATTGCCTGCTCCCACTTCCTTTTTTACTGACTCAAACTTTAAGGCTTAGCATATGAAGTTTTTATTCTTGGTTGGCTACAGAAAGAAAGAAAAAGTGACACGGAAACAAAATTCCCCACAGTAATTAAAAAAACCCAACTCCACTAAGATCTTCCAAATGTGAATGCCACTTTTTTAACTACTGACTATAGGAGTCTCCCAGTGTTGTTGGCTTGGGGGGGTATGCAGCCTTGCCAATGTATCTATCCCAAAGTTGCCACAAGAAGGCTGTCTTCCTACTGAGCTTTCATAGGGTAAGTAACAAGCAAACCTCAAAGGAGCAAAGAAAAAGCAACATTACAGTTCCAAGTCAGCTGTGGAAATCATTGTGTGCAAATATACTTTGGCAGAAAATGTATGAAATCTGAAATCTAGTTCTTGGTTTATTCAGTGCTAAATCTCCTTATGGGTGGGCTCATTTGTCTGTTTTGCAAAACTTTTACTTCAGTTGTTCTGAATTATTCACTGCTTTCCTTCATGCAGTATAATAAGTAGTGTCTAGAGATGGCTTGTAGTCATCGCCGGAGTTTGAGCTTGACCTTTTTCAGATGAGTCACAGGAATATGAAGGAGGAGTCTGATTCAATGAAGCAACAGGAAGATTTGAGCAAGAAACCTGTCAGAGCGAGTCCGCTTCTGTGCTTTTCCTCTTTAAAGCTGAAGGGGCCTGTCTGTTGCTCTGGAACACCATGAGAGACAAGAGCCTCCTTGTCCCTGAAGCTCAGGAAAAGGCAAGTTGTATTCAAGGCAGTTGAAGGGAAATGATGCAAAGGCTCCAGCTGGCAAAAAATGCTGCTTTTTACCCCCCTCCATGGTTTAGACCACAGTGCCCATATCTGGTCTCGGCTCCAGTCCTTCTACTGGATCCCAATCTGCTTCCTAGGCCATGGTCTTATCTTCAAAGTCATTAGTGGATCAGGTCTCAGCTATGTTGGAGACTACATCCCTGTCTATGAACCACCGCACCTCTGGGACAAAATACAGAACTAAGCATGCAAGAGTTGGGGACAAAGCATTCTCAGTTTTGCGTATCTGGCTGTGGAACAGATTTCAAGAGAAGATTCGACAAATTCAGAGTCTGAGCACCTTTACGAAATTCTGCAAAATCTTCCTAATTTGATAAAGCTTTCCCGCAAGAATGGTATTGGGAACATCAGCTAGCTCCCTTTTCCCCCATAAAAAAAAAAAAAAAGCTACCTACCTGAAGCAGAGCATTTTATAAACTGAAAATGAAAGCGAGCCAGGGAGTCCATGAAGTTGATTAGTGATATTGCTATTGCAAAATATATGTGATGTGGAAGGTGCTCAGATAAATATGGTGATGGAAGTGTGAAAAGGGATTTCTGTGCAGCCATTTCAGTTTTGTTAGCCTGGCTTTTGCTCTGTCTCTAACTCTAACCCTAATAACGCGAGATTTGTAAAGCAGGACTTGAGCGTATGGGAAAGTTATAAGCGAAGGTGTTTTTCAGTCTTCCTTTTGAGATAAGAATGGAATGCTGACTGTAACAAAAAACCGTTGAGATAAGTAAGATATCGGGAAGGAAAATGTGTAAACAGGACACAGCTGTTGACCGTTACTGTATGTACAGAAGGGTATAAATACTGCTTTACATGGTTTGTACTTTGAAGATTTGCATAAGGACAAACACTCTTCCCTTGCAATTGCTTGAATAAACTGTCTCTGACTTGTTAACAAAATCAGAGTGAGGACTTGTTTTCTTCCACAGACGGCAGTATAAAACCCTTAGATAGATGGATAGAAATCCAATGAAGGTTTCTTGCACCTTCCTCTGAAGCATCTGGTGCCAGCCTCTATTGGAGACAGGACACTAGACTAGATGGACCGTGGGTTTGATGCAGTCTGTCATTTCCTAGTGTTCCTAATGGGAGCACCGTATTTCAACAAGGTGTTGCATCCATGAGATCATTTTAATTTATACTCTTTCAGCTGCAGTTTCACATATCTATAGTAAAATTCAATGCTGTGTACCTATGTAGATTAAAAAAAAATACTTTCCCTTTGCTCTGCATTTCCAGAATGAAATTCAGAATTTTTGCCTGTTTTGCCATGATCTGTCTGTGGAATTAGGCATCACTTTCTTTAGTTTATTGAAGGCCCCAGTCATCAGATCATGTAGTCTTTGGCTGGCATGGACATTTTGTTTGGGGGTGGTCTTATTGGGTCTATGTATGTGTGCCATAATAGCGTGCTCAAACTGCTTTTATACAGTGTAGTTTATATATTATGGCTTTTTCTGAACTTGGAAATCTACCAGCCTTTCAGTGCTCTTCTCGCAAAAAGGTAATTAAACATGCTGACCTTCTTGAAGATGTGCATCTTTACATAATTTGTAATCACAGCACAAATACCCAATTTTGTTTGTGCTGTTTTTTTTTTTTTAAGATGTGGAGAGGGTAATATTGAAACTAAACACATGGGTATGACCAAGAGGATGTTTGCTTAAGGGCTAGATTCTGCCACCCTTATTCACTCTGAGCAGTAACTAACTCTTTAAGTAGTTCCACTGAAATCAGTGGGGTTACTCGTGGAGCAAGGTGCTACTCAGCATGAACAAGAGAGGCAGAATCTGGCCCCAAATATTTTTCTTTTTAAAGGCATACTGCTATAAAAATAACAGTGTTATATAGCACTTTTCACCTGAAGTACTTTACAAAGGAGGTAAGTATTATCATTCTACAGATGTGTAAACTGAGACACAGATAGGTGAAGTGACTTGCCCAATACCACACAGAAGGTCAGTGGCAGAGCAGGGAATAGAACCCCACATTTCTGAATCACCAGCTAAAGCTCTGTCTAGCTGGACACTCAGCTATGTATCAGTTTTAGGAAGGGAAGCCTATGCTGTCTGATAGTGTCTCCCTAGTATTGCATTTCTTCTTCAGTACATATAAGGCTAAACTTTCAGTCATCTCCTCTGATTTTGCACATGTGAAAATTCAGCACATGCCCATTTTTCATGTGCAAATATGCATTGGAAAGGGAGATATGCAGCAAGTGAGATTGGGCTGGATATTAGGAAATATTTCCTGTCAGGGTAGTTAAGCACTGGAACAAATTATCTAGGGAGGTTGTGGAATCTCCATCTTTGGAGCTTTTTAAGGACGTTAGACAAACTTCTGGAAGGGATGATCTAAATCAGGGGTGGGCAAACTACGGCCCGCGGGCCAGATCCGGCCCACAAGACCGTCCAGACCGTCCTGCCTGAGCTGTGGCAGGGGAGGCTCCTCCTGGCCCGACCCTGCCTTCCCCGTTCTTCTGAAGCTCAGTGCGGCTGAACTCCCCGCGAGGGAGGCTGCTCCCGGCTCCTCCCCCGGAGCACAGCACGCGCCTCAGCTCCCCGCGGGGGAGGCTGCTCCCGGCTCCTCCCCCGCTCCCCGAGAGCTCAGCGCACTGCGCAGGGCTGCCCATTCCTCCAGGAGAGCAGGGCAGCATGTGCAACTCCAGCGGGTCCACCAGTGTGGTAAGGGGCGCGGCAGTGGGTGGGGGGTTGGTTAAGGGGCAGGGAGTCCCAGAGGCAGTCAGGGGAGAGGGCGGCTGTTTGGATGAGGTGGAGGTTCTGGGTGGAGGGAGGTCAGGGGACGGGGAATGTGTGTGTGTGTGTGTGGGGATAGGGCATGGGGGGGTTGTCAGGAGGCGAGGGTGTAGATAGGGGTCAGGGCAGTCAGGGGACAGGGAGCAGGAGGAGTTGAGAAGGGGGTAGGGTCCTGGGGGGGGCAGTTTGGAAAGGAGCAGAGGGGGGCCTAGATAGGGGGTGGGGTCCTGGGTTAGGGTTAGGGTGGGGGGTCTTGGGAGGGGGCAATCGGGACAAGGGGGAATTGAATGGGATTCTAAGGGGAGCAGTCAGGGGGTGGGAAGTGGTAGGGGGTCAGATAGGGGGCAGGGCCAGGCTGTTTGCAGAGGCACAGCCTTCCCTGACCTGGCCTCCATACAAGTTTTCAACCCCGAAGTGGCCCTTAGGGCAACACGTTTGCCCACCCCTGATCTAAATAATACCTAGCCCTTCCTCAGTGCAGTGGACTGGACTAGATGGCTTACTGAGGTCTCTTCCAGTCCTACATTTCAGTGATTTTATGATTTATACACAAACTCTGGATAGTGCCATCTGAACCCTGTTATGTATGTGCAAACATTGGCTCGAGGTCAGAGTGAGGATGGTGGTTATTAAATGATAAGAACTGGCCCTTTAATAAAAGAGCTGGGTTTTGTAATGCCATTTCCCTGGTAGGATGATGAACTAGAGGTGAGAGAGCAGAAAAGAGTCAGACACTGAAGTGAAAAGACTTCCATTCTGAAGTACAGTTTTTGCTTCTCTTGCTCTCTCTCTCGTGTGCTTGGACAGATGACTGGGACTGTAGGACACCTAAGAAGGCAGAATTAGATGACCCCAGTATAAGGAAATATCACAGGCCTTGTCATAGCTGACTTGCTCATTGTGTAATAACTAATAAAGGCAATCTGTGTAGACCTTGAAGTCAGGCCTCTGTGTTCCCTTCCATGAACTGTGAGAAACCAGTGGCCTGGCTAATGTCCCTCTCTATATGCTGAATAAGATTTTTACATCAGTTGAAAAATTTGGTCTTTATGACTATAGTGAAATCTGATGCACTCATCCAGTACCTATGAGTTACTGGTAATTGCATTCCACACCAATACCATTATTTTTGGTATGTCTGGGTGCTGAAGGGTTTGGCTAGGCTTGGTCAGCACACAGTATTGTTAACCAAGTCTACACTCTTCCTTACTCTAACCTCACCATCAAGCCTAAACCTTCCAGGGACTGATGTCCCCAAAGACATTGCTCAAAGTTACCCTGCCAGTTGCCTCCCAGCTCTCTAGGAGGAAGTACAATAGTATCTGTAATTTCAGGGTCAAGTAATAAGCATGAGGTTATTTTCTCCCTCTTTTTCAATTCCTTCTTCATTTTCATTTTCATTTTCTTAGTAATTGTAATGCTTTTTTTGGAGCGAATTTTGAACAGTGACGTGAGTTTGCATCACTCAGACCAAAAGACACATTATTATGTGATGCTGAAAGCAACGGTGGCCAAAAGGACTGTCATGTCCCTACTGGAAACAACACTTCCCACTACCCTGACTCAGGGTATGTCTTCACTACAGGACTAGGTCGATTTCCCTTAATTCGATTTTCTAAACTCGACTTTAGAAAATCGAATCAGTGTGTCCCCACCAGGACAGCAGGTCGACAGTGGTCGACACTGTCTGTCCTAGAACTTCTGCAGGGGTCGACATAGCCCGCATTGCACTGTGGGTAGGTAGCCCACAGTGCAATGCCTGCCGGACCCCCTCTCCCCCCCCGCCTGCCCAAATAGCTCCGCGAACTCCCCGCTCGCCCAAGCAGCCCCGCGCTGGACCCCCCCGCCCACCCGAGGGGGGGGGGGGAGCCGGCGCGGGGCTGCTTGGGCAAGCGGGGGGGGGTTCGCGGAGCGGTTTGGGCAGACGGGGGGGTCGACGGGGCTGCTCGGAGGTCGGAGGCTTAACATCAGATGCCTCTTCACTTACTGACAATAGATGTAGAGAAGTCGATTTTAGCCTTACTTCTCTCGTCAAGCAGGAGTTACAAAGTCGATTTTGAGTGCCCTTTAAATCGATTTTAAGGGCATGCAGGTGAAGACAGGTACACGTTTAGTTCGACTTAACGTTGTTAAAGTCGACGTTAAGTCCTAGTGCTGGAAGGGCTGTTGTTGATGCTTGTGAAAAGCTGGGTGTATAATATCTGTGTCGTCCTCCCCACCCCCCCCACCCCCCCGCCTTCTCTAGAAAATCTCAATTTCTTCTTCCCAATTTCTGGAAACAAACACACAATTAAAAAGCATTTTTTTAAATGTCCAAAGTTTTGAAATTGCTCCTAGCTCCATCTTCCTGAATGCCAGGCTGGTGGGGGCAGACAAAGGCTATATTTGCCTAGATATGAGTTGACTGGTATTTCCCATAATATTTTCAGCTATCACTTGCTGTATATGATTTTTGTTGCTGTTTTAAACCTCCATTAAGTCATTTATCCCTGCATGGTGTCTGATGCTGTCATTGCTACGCCTTTTAATATATTTATTTATTTATTTCAAAATGTGTTAATTTCTTAGTAATGGGAGAACAGTTGCACGCAGTGTCCTGGAATGCTACTGATTCTGGTTAGCCATTCAAACCTGCTTTTTTTAAATTTAAAATGAGGAGTCAGAATGAATATTAGCTTTGTATCTGTACACAGTGCATTGCAGAGTCCATGTACCCTGACTCCAGAATGGGATGGGGGAAGATGAGGAATGCACAGTTTGAGATTGGATTATAGTTTTGGCGGGGAACCGAAGGGAGCCATGTGGTGGCAGTAATTATAAATGAGCAATTATTTCAAAAACCCGTGGGTGTGGGTGTGAGTGAGTGGGTGTGAACCCAGAATGCCTTTGCATGTAAATAGCAGGCCTGCGTTGATTGATGCAGAAGACAGCATGTGCTATGCCCTGCCCCGGGGTTGGTTTCTATTAAGTGTATAACACAAGAAAAGGCAGGAGGCAAAGAACAAAACCAGAGATGTCTGTGCAGAAAAATAATGTTGCCACCTTCTCAATGTGTTTAGTCTGCAGCTGGGTTGGAGCTATTTTTTGCTTGAGTAGTGGGTGGGGAAAAGTGATATAAAATTGCCTCACACATTGAAGTTCCATTTTGGCCCAGTGGGGGTTGTTCGCTGTATTATTACTACATTACTGTTGTTGTTTTGCAAGTGACACCACCTGAATTGGCCCACACATGCATACGTACAGCTTTTTAAAAAAATCCTGGGTTTTTTATTCTTCTTCTTAAGGGATAAGTGAGAAGCTTGGTGTAAAACATGTTTTAATTAAACTTTCAGTGCCTGGGGGACTGTAGAAACAAAAAGGTGTTAAGACCAAAAGGTTTCAAAACCTATAAAGACAAAAATACCTGGAAGTCAGTTGTTTCCTTATTTTCTAACTATGCCAGGGAGTAAATTTAAATCACCACGGTTTTCACAATATGCTTGCACTCTCCAAGCTGTTCTGTCTTTGAGTGAGCTGGGGATAGCATTCCTTATTAAAGGGAGGAGATTGTAATGGACTTTCTGAAATTATTAGCACGGCTATATGGGGAGAGTGACAAATTGAGGGTAAAACATGTTGAGGGAAAGTGAGGAAAGAGGATTAAAGGGAACGAACCCTTTAGGAAGACACTGTGGTTTAGGTGGCTGGTTATGTACCGAGCACTCAGGAGTCCTCTGTTTTTGCTTTGGTTCTGCTCTCATCCTTCTGTTTTTGATTGCCCATGAGGCAAACCCATGAGGTTTTTGATTGCCCAGGTGAGGGTAATCTTTGTGAAATAATAAAACACTTCCTCCTACTGCTGTATTCTGGGGTCAAGTGGAGACAATTTGGTAACGGAGCAATTTAGTCAGGTAAAGCTCTGTAGGGCAGAGGTTCTCAAACTGTGGTCCATGGACCACCAGCGCTTTGCGAGCTCCATTCAGGTGGACCATGGATTGTTCTCTTTAAGGTGCCCACCTGGGCAGCTGCACATTAGAGAATGAAGGGCCACCCGCCTAATTAGTGGAGCCACACCTAATTAGGTGCCTGACCCCTGGAGAAGATGCATATGTAAGGTGAGGTGGTGGCCTTGGAGGGAATGGGGGTAGGTGGGAGGAGCCAGTGGGGTGAGAAGAGGGGTTGGAGGGAATTTGGGTCATGCAAGGCTGTGGCAGCCAGAGAAAGAGGCAACTTTCCCCAGCTCCAGGGCTGCAGCTGCCAGGGAGAGATGTCCCTCCTTCCCAGCCCCAGCTCAGGGGCTGCTGCATTGGGGGAGAAAGGGAGAGATGCCCCCCCCCTCCTTCTTAGCCCACCCTGGTAGCTGCTACGGTGTGGGACAGAGGGAGAGACCTCCCTCCTTCCCAGCCCAGCTTGGTGGCTGCCACAGCAGGGGAGAGAGGACACATCCCATCTCATTAGAAAGGTAAGACTACTGATACTAAAATATGAGTTGTGTGCTTTTATTTGTAGAACAAAAAACATTACTTATTAAGGGTTTTTTAATATAGCACTTTTGTCCAAAGTGCTTTACAATAGTTAGCTAACAGTACAAACAACATTTGGAAAGATCATTAAGTGGTCCGCCAAGACCCTCAGCCATTTTGAAATGGTCCACGAAAAAAAAGGTTTAGAACCAGTGATGTAGGGCATGACTTTGCTGCCTATGTGGCAGATGTAGGTCTCTTTGGCTACTTCATGGCACTGACACAGGCTTACAGAAATGTTGTGTGTGGAAGTCTGTCTCTATAAGACAGTGTGTTCTGCCACCAATGTTCAAGTTTCCTTCCTTCCAGCTTTTTCTGTTGCAGGTCCCCTGATAATCAGTTTGGGCAGTTGGTGGGAGAAGGTGCTTTGGTGCACGGTAGTCAGGGAATAGTGGCTCTTCTTCCTTAACACATCAGCTCCTTGACCTCTTCGTGTAATAGAGCTTTCTCTGTGTCTACTTTGGTATTTGACAGAGTTTCATATTTCATGGGCAGACAATGATCTTGGCTTCATAAGAATGGCCATACTGGGTCAGACCAAAGGCCCATCTAACCCAGTATCCTGTCTTCTGACAGTGGCCAATACCAGGTGCCCCAGAGGGAATGAACATAACAGGTAATCATCCAGTGACCCATCCCCTATTGCCCATTCCCAGCTTCTTGCAAACAGGCAAGAGACACCATCATTGTCCACCCTGGCTAATAGCCATTGATGGACCTGTTCTCCATGAATTTATCTAGTTCTTTTTTGAACCCTGTTATAGTCTTGGCCTTCACAACATCCTCTGGCAATGATTTTCACGGGCTGACTTTCCCCTTGCCTTGTAGTAGGGAGAGATTTTACATTTGCCTAGAAGGGGAAGAGATCTTAACTAGCATAGGATGGAAAGTTGATTTAGTTGGGGTTGATCCTCCTTTGAGCAGGAGGTTGGACTAGATGACCTCCTGAGGTCCCTTCCAACCCTGATATTCTATGTTCTAGAGAGGTTTTTTTTATGTCCACATCCAGCTTGAGGATCAAGTTCAGGGTATGGCTGGCTGCATGTCTTAGCTGTGGAGATTACCAGGTGGAAAGTTTGGATAGGAGGGTTTGGGCTGTTGCAACAGATTGTGTCCATTTGGATGCTGAAGTCTCCCAAGTCAGTTATGAATTTCATTACTGTGCCAGGGAATGACTCTCTCAGCTCCTTTGGGAGGGCTTTATTATCTGGGGGTTTAAGATTAGCAGAATGTCCTGGTTAAGTCTTGTCTCTGGACTTGCACATTAAGTGAACACACTCAAAGCAATTTGATTTCAGTGAGCTCTTCCTGTATTTTGAGTCCAGAAAGGAATGGCTACTATGCCTCCAGATCTGAACTCTCTGGGCATGAAATAGACCTCCCACCCATGTGTGTTCAGGGATACATTGTGGTAGGGTTTCTTATTATAAAAAGCGCTGCTTGATTTTAAAATGATGCAGTTAGAATGCAATTAAAATAATTATTGTGGTTATCATTTTTTGTTTTCAGTTATTTACTGACTTGAATAGAGATGGGGGAGGGGGAAAACCCTCCTCTACATCTTTTCTGTTCCAAGACCAGGGCTTCTCTGGTCTCTTTTTGTGTCAGAGGGAAAGAACCAAGGTTGTTTCTGATGCTCTTATGAGGCAATGCAAAGCTGCAGGTAGACTTTCAGTAGATAATTGCTATTGGTTGGTTTTTGTACCATATAAATATTAGTTCATTGGCTGAGATATGAATATTATTCCACCACCCCCTCAGTCTGTAGGCCAGCATTGAGGTGCAACTGCATTAGCAAATCTATGTGGGGAAATATGAATGGGGCATGCTTACAGCAATTGTCAAGCTATAACCAATAATATCAGCCCCATGTTTTGCATGATGTGTTTCTGAGAAGACATATAAATAACTATTTCAGTGTTAGAAACAGCAGGAATAAACTTGTCATGAGTTTGTCAGATAACAAAAACTTGTTTCACACAACAAGGGCAGATATTTCTAAAATCTAAGCAACTTTTAGCCTCAGAGCAGAAAGTCTTGCCCTCTGACTATATGTAGGATTTATACACTTACTAGCGAAAATACCCGGCGTTGCTCAGGTCAGTCGGAGGTGGGGAGGGGGCAGACAGCTGAGCGAGTGCGGGGTCCGTTGGATGGGGGAGAGAGCAAACCTGACACCCCCAGTTTACCCCCCCCACCAAACCCAACACCCCCTGACCAACCCCAACCCCCACACCTCACCCCTCACCCACCCAGACACCTTCCCACCCCCCCAGACCAAACCCAACACCCCCGGCTCACTTACCCCCCGACCAAACCTGACACTCCCACCTCAGCCCCCGACCAAACCCGACACCCCTACCTCACTTACCCTCCGACCAAACCCAACTCGGGTCCGTCAGAGGTGGGGAGGGGGCAGAGAGCTGAGGGATTCTGGGGTCCGTCGGAGGTGGGAAGGGGGCAGAGAGCTGAGGGATTCTGGGGTTCTGTTGGAGGGGGAAGCGGGCAGAGAGCTGAGCGAGTGCGGTGTCTGTTGGAGGGGGTATTAGTTATGATGTCATATGTCACAGAGAACAGAAGCTGCCCAGCTGATGTGATTGGCCTTTAAAGAATTTCACCCCTGGGGGGCGTCAGAGGTGAGATTTGAAAAATTTTCGACTCTTACGGTCATTAGGACCCCAAGACCTCTAGCTGTACCAAATTTCAAGTCTCTAGCTCAAACTGTGTGGAAGGAGTAAGCATACATCCGCGCATACATACATGCACGCATACACCATTTGACTTTTATATATATAGATATCCTGGTCTGTTAAATGTGTTTTAAAACAAGGTTCTAATTCTAACTTGGGATTCTAATTCTTGGGTTCTAATTCTAACATACGTAGCAGGAATATCCATTCTGTTCCATGCAGAACAAGGTATTGGATGGTCTATATTTAAGTATCCAAATTTCAGAAGGACTTATGCTCCCTAAGTCACTTAAGTTGTTTTGAAAATCCAACCCATTGGTGCCTAAATATGAACATAGGAGCCTAACCTTAGGATCTTTTTTGAATATTTTAGTCCAGGAGAATAATTTTAGACAGCCCTTTAAAAAATCTTAGCCTAGATTAAATATGGTAGTTTTAACTGGAACTATTTCTATGTTTCAGATTTTAAACAGGATTCCAGAGGTGACTAAGTCAGGGATTTAGTGTCTAGGTTTCTAGTGGAAAAGATGAAGACCTTTGTAGTCTTACTCCAGCTATAAATTAATTTTCTAATTTCCTTGATTTGCGAGCCTATTGGCACAGGTCTAGGTGTGGGGTTCTGTAATAATGGTAGATTTATATATAGTACAGGACTGTTAAAAGCTCAAGAGATTTTATGTATAATTGTTTCCTCTCATTTTCTTTGTAATCTATATATATAAAAGTCAAATGGTGTATGTATGTAGGCTTATTCCTTCCACACCGTTTGAGCTAGAGACTTGAAATTTGGTACAGTTAGAGGTCTTGCCTGATGGTTGTAAGGGTCGAAAATTTTTCAAATCTCACCTCTAACGCCCCCCAGGGGTGAAAGTCTTTAAAGGCCAATCACATCAGCTGGGCAGCTATGTTGTTATGATGTCATAATACCCCCTCCAACAGACACCGCACTCGCTCAGCTCTCTGCCCCTCCCCCCTCCAACGGAACCCTGGAATCCCTCAGCTCTGTGCCCCCTCCCCGCCTGCGACAGATCCGAGTTGGGTTTGGTCGGACGGTAAGTGAGGTGGGGGTGTCGGGTTTGGTCGGGGGGTGAGGTAGGTGTGTTGGGTTTGTTTGGGGGGGTCAGGTGGGGGTGTCAGGTTTGGTCGGGGGGTAAGTGAGCCGGGGGGTGTCGGGTTTGGTCGGGGGGTAAGTGAGCCAGGGGTGTCGGGTTTGGTCTGGGGGGGTGGGAAGGTGTCTGGGTGGGTGAGGGGTGAGGTGTGAGGGTTGGGGTTGGTCAGGGGGTGTTGGGTTTGGTGGGGGGGTAAGGTGGGGTTGTTGTGTTTGTTTGGGAGTGTGAGGAGAGGGGTCGGGGTTGGTCGAGGGGTGAGTGAGGTGTGGGTGTCGGGTTTGTTTGTGGTGGTAGGTAGGGGTGTCGGGTTTGGTTGGGGGGGGAAGTGAGGTGGGTGTGTCAGGTTTGGTCTACGGGGGGTGAGGTGTGGGTGTTGGTCAGGGGGTGTTGGGGTTGGTGGGGGGAGACGTGGGGGTGTTGGGTTTGGGTGGGGGGGTGAAAATGTGAGTCGGGGTTGGTCGAGGAGTAAGTGAGGTGGGGGTGTCGGGTTTGCTCTCTGCCCCCATCCAACGGACCCTGCACTCGCTCAGCTGTCTGCCCCCTCCCCACCTCCGACTGACCCGAGCAACGCCGGGCATTTTCGCTAGTTGACTATAATAAGATTTCCAACTGGGGAAGTGAGAAAACATAATAAATGCAACAGTTTACGCACATGACATGTTCATAGTCTCTGAGCACACAAGACTTTTGCTGGTATAGTCTTTAAAAAGACTGAGATTTTTGCAATGCATTTCATAAGAGATTCTCCCAAGAGAAAGATTTGCCAGTGTACAGTATATATAACCTCTTCTTTTTTCTAAAAAAAGATTTTTAACTTGTTATATTTTTCTCCACCCCACTTCTTACAGTATATATATATCTCGTATTTACGTGGTTATCTCTCTCTCTCTCTCTCTCTCTCTCTCTCTCTCTGTGTCTCTGTGCATATACATGGAGGTATGCATATAATGTATATATGTAGCTTGAATCTCCCCAAACTACACAGATTTTCTCTTTGTTTCTGGGTGTTATTTAGGGTGATACCTTTATCTATAAAAACTTACATATTTTTTTGTCTGGCTACCTGAGATAGAGTGTGTGTGTGTAACCATGTAAGCTGGGACACTTCCTGACAATCGCTTGATTTGAACATCTAGGAACTGAAGACAGAGTGTTTTCAGAGACACCCTCTGTTCCAGTGTTCACTTCCCTTACTGCTCTGCTATTGCCTGGCTTTGGTTGCCTTCAGGGTTCATCACTTGTCATAAGGGTTGAGCTGAAGGGGTTATTTTAGGGGGGGGTTAATAGTGAATGGATGATAGTCTTCCATTATTGACAATGGCTGTCCATGTTCATTTTTAAAAATATTCACCCCATGAGAATATTCAGCAAATGTATCAGTTTATGAATATGTATAACTCCCAACAAAATGGGACCCCAGTCACAATTGGAGCCGTGGAGTATCACCCCAATGCAAATAAATAATAATGTGATCAGGGAATCAACTAAAAAACTAAATACATAGCTGTAACTTTCAAAGTGCCTTATTTTATATTTGAAAATTATTTTATAGCCGTATGGGATGAAGGGGATTTGGGAATCAAAAGTGGCATGATTGGTGGACTCATTTGCATTGTCAGTGCCCAGAATGCTTATTTGCATTGTCTGTCCCCAGAATGATTTTTCAGCCTGTGGCTATTTCATAACCTGTTCTTTGGGAAATGCCTGTTCTTTGGGAAATAAATGGAATAGGAAGGTCTTGTGTGCCTGCGTTCTGTCATTCTGTGCTTTGTAGACAAGAGGTGTGGACAACTTTTCCCATTTTTAGTTTCTATTAAGTATGTGCTAATAATTGAGTTTTTGTAAAAAAGCTGAACCAGCCAGAGATGGGGTCTGCTTAATAGTTAGAACAGGAGTCTGAGAGTCTGGGCTTCTGGGTCCTAGTGCCAGCACTTCCACTGACTATGTGAAATGTATCAAGTTATATAACTTTGCTGTGTCTCAGTTTACCCGTATGCAGAGGTGAAAGTAAGGTGGCATGAGACCCGGCAGAGCTGCCGATGGAGCGGGGTGTGTGTGTTGACATTAAAGCACTGCCGTGGCAGCGTGTTATGCAGGGTTCTTTAAAGTGCTGTCAAAAGAACCCTGCTCAAACTGCTGCTGCGGCAGTGCTTTAACATCCCTGCCCCTTCCCCACACCCTGGGCTGCCAACGGGATAGGGCAAAAGGAGCAGATACCCGAGGGATGGAGCCCTGGGTAGCATGTGCGGGCTGACAGGGGGATGCTGACCCCCCAGTCCCGCCCCTTCTGCCTGAGGCCCCGCTCCTTCCAGGGGGTGGGACAAAGATGCCCCCGTATCAGTAAGACTAATTTTACTTTCACCCCTGCCCATATGTAAAAGGATATTTGCCTGTTTCACTGGCGAGGTTTGAGGATTTCTTCATTAGTTTTTCCAGTGCTTTGAGGACCTTGAATGGAATAGGAAATGCAAGTACAAAGTATTAGAATTATGTCTATACTTACGTATAATGAGCTGGTCAAGCAAAATGCTTAACCACATGCTTAAGCATTTTTCTAGATAAGGATCTAAATACAGAAATGAGATAGGTTTTGGTTCTTGGCTCTATTTTGGAATACTGGGATGTACTTTATTAATATAAAAAATGGAACCTGAATATGGAAAAAAGGGAAAAGCTATCTCTAAAAAACTGAAGATATTGTTATATTTGTTTGAATTTGGCACCTTTAATAACAACTCCCTTAATAGCAACTGCTGTATACGTAGGCTTGATAACCTGGTCCCACTGATGCCAGTGGCAAAATTCCCATTCTCTCAGTGGAATCAAGTTGTGGCCTCATGTCCTTTTCTCCAGAAATGCATTAAGAAGCATCCTCCTATAGGCTTGAGGAGCACAAGGCTCATGTAGAGTCTGATCTGAAGCCCCAGTGAAGTCAAGTGAGAGTTTTGCATTGACTTTAGTGGGGTTTGCATCAGGCCCATAAAATCTCAAGCATTCTGTTGGGTAAAATTAGGGATAAAGATGTGCCAAAGTTGATGAAGATGGGTAGGATAGAACACTCCTTGCAAAGACATGGCAGACTGACCATGAAAGTCAAGAAAACGTGTTTAGAAATAGATGTCCACAGTCTGCATTTTCAAAATGTCCTCATTCATGGGGCCTTTGTTTTCATAAGCTGCAAAAGCCCTTTGAGAATGGTCAGTTAGAGGACATTTAGTTTTCAAGATTAGCCGCCTGGCACCTTTCACCAGCACAAAATTCGCTCTGCAAATGAAAAGAAAAGTACAGATAGAACTCTGTCCACTGAGTTCTTGTAGCCAGAGTTTCCGTAACAGGTGTTCTGAAAAGTGGATCCTGCTGTATTTCCCGATGAAGCAATTCCCGGGAGGTCAAATGGTTACAAATTTAGGACTCCCTTTTTGGAGGTCCCGAGCCCCCTCTATTCCCATTGATTTCAGCAGTAGCTCGGGCCTGTAGTTTGAGGGATTGAGCCCTTGCAGGGGAAATGAGGATTATAATGAGAATGTTCATTATCAGGAATGGGTGAATATCTGAGAGGAGAGAAACCCAGACCACCTCATCAGGAAGATATGCTAAAGCCAAACTAGCAATAACTCTAGTGTAAACTTGAGTTGTGGCTTTCAAGGTTCTAATCCCAGTGTAGGTAGAGTCAAGTGTTCTAGAGCCCAGTCCAACTCTCATTAAAATCAGTGGATGGAATCCTATTGCCTTCAGTTTGAATCAGGCCCCTAATGAACTATGGAGACAGCTCTCTAGTATCTCATTATTTCTAATATAATTTTTCTATTTACTGTCCAGCATATGAACTTTGATTCACAGCTGCTGTTTAAAGGCAGCCAACAGCAAGCAGAGATCTGGAAGTAGTATGGATCTTGAAATGTAAAAACATTCTTACCCCGTGTCAATGTATCTGTGAAGGATATAGTAAAAGTATTTCCACATGTAGACTCCTGGTTCTCCCCATGCACCTCCACATCACTATGTACTAACAGCATAACCCCCCACCCCCTCAACCCCATCGTTGTTGTAAGGGGTAACCTCAGGAGTGAGTCCAGAGTCTGACTGGAGGGAGGGCTCTTTGAAATGTAGGGGTTAGGGAGAGGTAATGGTTTATCACGAAGGCTACGATTTTAGTCATGGATATTTTTAGTAAAAGTGATGGATGGGTCATGGGCAATAAACAAAAAGTCACGGCCACTGACCTGTCCATGACTTTTACTAAAAATACCCCTAACTAAATCTTAGGTGCTGGGGAGGGACTCTGCTCCTCTGGGGTGGGGGTGCTTCAGCAGTCACTGCTGCTCCAGGGGGCACATGGCCCGGGGCCCCAACACTGCCACTGCTCTCCGGGCAGGCTGTTGCTGCTGCTGGGGAAGGGTGGCCCGAGGCCCCCACTGCTGCTGCTCCTGGACCGCAGCTCCAGCACAGCACCCAGGACCAGCTGCTTGGGGCCGCCCTGGCAGCCCTAGGGTCAGTTGCTGCAGCTGTGGAAGTCCCAGAAAGTCATGGATTCCGTGACTTCCATGAGCTCTGTGAAAGACTCGCAGCCTTATTTATCACCCAGGAGTCTTGAAGCAAATCAGCCGCTTTGTTCCCCTGTGACTTCCCTTTTCCCCCCTTTCCTAGATAAGAAAGCTTGAACTTTACATAAGTAGCTGGGATACTGTGGAGTACCTGATAAGTGGATTTTTCTCTCCATGCTGAGTCTCCCTTGTATCATGTATCATTATTTTGTATGAAATGATTATTGGAATTTCTTCTATTATGTCTCCTTTATACATTATCTATAATGTGTAATGGAGTGTGTGTGTATGTATGAATGAAGGAAAATATCCCATAAAGCTAGAGAATGACTTGTAAGTTACAAGTGTTGGGGTCTTAATGTTGTGATCTCATTATGTTAGGAAAAAAATTTCTTTATACTGTAGAGTTTGATTTAATATTCTTTATTTAATCTTCTATGTGTTTAATTCAGCAAACTTCCTAAATAAATAAACAGTTCTACATGTGTGTTTCTGTGTGTGTGTATGTATATGCAGATAAAATAATGTTAAAAATTATGGTGTAGATCAACTCATGAGAGAGTCTTATACTAATTCTGATCCTCTTGACTTAAAGGAATGTAACTACCAGCCAGAGTCTATAATGCAGCCCTCAATGCAGGGCACCGTGGCCCAATGGCCAGAGTCTGTGAGGCAGCCCTCGCTGCAGGGCCTTGAAGAGTGTGTGTGTGAAGAGAGGTAGTAGTGGAGGCATAGGGATCGTTGACTTTGGGGGAAAAAATCCTCCCAGTAATAAAATATTTGAGATAAACCAGAGAGGGGCTGCAGTCTAGGCTTCTCCAGAGGCTTATATTGCTGACAATAATCAGAAGAATCAAATGCCATGGTTTGGTTTGCTGAATATTTGCTTGTTAAGTGAAAGGGGGAGGAAACAGATGTTTTTGCTTTTCATTGAATCAATGTCACTTCTAGCGAGCAATACCCTCTTAATTTCTTTCCCTCTTGTTATGGGCTGTCAAACTCTCTCATCTCCAATATGTTACCCTCCCCTTTTCGCCACCTTTCACTGCCACTACCCTCCTTCATCTGAGTGTGTGGTTTGAGCTTGCCAGCAAGGGGCGTTTATTAACCAGAGGAAGAGGGTAACTTAAACCAGTCCCCGATCAGACAATAAATCTGTTTTTAAAGGAATATATTTATTGAGTAGTGATTGATCCCAACCCTGTTGTTACTTAGGAGATTGTATTAGGGAGCTGTATGATAAAGAAATAACTATTCTCTTGGGTGGAGATGATCGTAGTCCTTAAACTGCTCTCAATGCATATAAACCTGTTCTAAGTGAATAAATCTACCGAACACCAACTGAGCTCTGTAACAGAAAGAGAACTGTGCTTAACTAGTGATGATGATCTTATATTTATATAGCCCATTTCAGTTAAAAAAACAAACAAACCCACTGACCCAGAACATTTACAAGAGACTATAAATCATGGCAACTGTGCAGAAGAAGTGCAGCCATCTTTGAAGTGAGACATGGTGGTGTTTAACAATGCACAATAGTATAATGCAACAGCTAAATAGGAAGGAAGCATCAAATAGGAAGTAACAGATACTGTATTCAATCAAAACCGCAGGGGAAATGTAAGTACATGACACCTTGTAATCTTTGATGGCTACAGGCGTATCTTTATTTTTGTCTTTTCTGAAATACAGCACCTCCCGTTGCTCCATGTCCCTTACCACCACATTGGGATTTTAGTTGAGTACTGACACAGGAAAGTATTACCAGTACTACTTCCCGCAGCACCAGAGTTTTCCCTGGAGGACTCATCTAAGTACTGTCCTGGCTCTAGCCTGTTTAATTTATGTGAGTTGATGAGATCACAAACCACAGCCACGTGACTTCAGATAAAGTGCTGAAACAAATCATAGAAGGGGTCTTTATCTTTTCAATCTATGATATGGTAGATTTTAATTAGACTGACTCAGCCCTTCACAATTTTATAAAAGAAAAGACAAAGGGTGTGATTTTTGAGGTCTCAAACTTGCTTTCTTCAAGGACAGACAAAGACCTTCTCACGACCTTTTCTGCTATCATTTTTACATCACTGGAAGTTTCTCTCTTTGCCTTCTACCAATCTATTATACAGTGTGCTAGGCAGCATGACAATGTATATATTTTCCCTCTTCAGAGATTCCTCTCAGCTTATTTTCACAAATCTAGTTTCCATAGTTATATTCAAGAGACTGATGCTGGAAAATATAAAAAGCAAGAAGTCTTTATTGGTGTGTATATATGTCTAGGTATGTATTTATATACACATACACTGTACATATAGAACCTTAATCCAAACAGCAATGTGAAAGACAATTTAGAAAGTAGCAGTCACTATTTTTTTTTTAATTTGTGGGGGAAATTAGAGATTTTGAAAATTAAGCACTGCAGAATTAACACTAGCCTGAACCAAATATAATATTGGAGGGTAGGTGAATGCAAGCTTCCATCATGAAACTGTGAGACTGGCTATACATAAAGTGTTATCACAAATACACAATAAACAGATTGAAATAAGAGAGAGAGGAAAAACAAAAAACAAATAAACCCAACTCAAAACAAATAAACCCAAAGAAACCCCGGACAAAAAAACTTCTGTAATATCTTTTCATTACAGCAATTTTAGGATTACTTGTAACAATAATAGGTGCACATTTTTCAGATTGCAAAGTTATTTTCAAGTTGATGTTCTTTTAAATATCACAGGTAATTGGGTGGATGCCAGTTCTGCAAAGGCTTATAGGGAACCAGTGAGAGAGATAATTGAGGTTCACAGTATCCTATTGTAACATGGCAAGATACTGTCAAAAGTTACCTTTGGAATAATGGAGAAATTTGTTAACCATAGAAGGTGAAATTCACTTCTGTGCTGAGGGCAGTACAAGGCCATTGGTGCTGCTGTAGAAAGAGAGAACTGAATGTTTTCATGGTAAAACTTTTTATTGTCCAAGTTCCTTCAAGATGAACTGGGGTGGGAGGGCTTTTCCTGTGCCTCAGCTGCTGCATTGTTTGCCTGCCTTAAAGGAAAGGTGCGGTGACTAGTTAAGCCTTAGATTAAACTGAGCCTTTGTCCACACCTTTAAGTAAGGGATGGCATGGAACTGCATCTCCCCATTGGGGAGTAACTGGAATTCAGAGTCCCAGCTCTTTTCTGCCAGCTTGCTCCAACTGCTGACGTTTAGAGGGTGTTGCTTACTTCTCCTGCCTCAGCTCTGATGGCCAGCGCATTGGGAGGGTTGGGGTGAAATCTCTCCACCCCTTGCTCATACTGTGAAGTAATGGCCTCGTGGTGCCTGAGTAGGTCATCTGAGGAGAGGACGGTCTTACACCGTTTTACTTCCCTGTATGATCCTTCCCAAGTCGTAGGCAGAATAGAACAGAGAGCATTCAGCTCCTGTTTGAAAACCTGGGAAGCCAGAGATGTTCCCTGGTGTTCACTGGAGCTGCGTTACCAGAGAGCTGAATGGTGACTGGTGCAGAGATTCATGAAGATTGCTCTGTCCCCCTGTGAATTTCAGAAGATCCACTGGGTGTGAAGGCCATGTCTCTTGCTTGTTCTGTGGAGCAAACCTACTTGATGCCAAAGGAAGAAACCTTGTCAGGGGAACCTCGAGTTTCCTGTCTCATCCCATGAGTATTTTCTGCCTAGAAGATGGTCCTTTATGATTTAACCGATGCTTAAACCACTTGTTAAATAACCAGTGTTTCAAAAACTACATCGAACTTACCCTAAATCACCTTTGAAAGTCTCTGATTTCTTATGGAAGCAAAATTCTCATCATGCTGATCTGCATGAATGGACAGTTGATATTGCAGCTTACTAGTTGATTGCAATTTTTTTTTTTTAGCTGAGACACTGTCTTTGAGTAATTTACTTTTTTGTAATTAAATATAGCGATTAGAATATCTGTTACATTGCCCTGGAGTCTCCCTTTTAAGAGTAAAAAGGTGGTGTAGTATTTATGCATAGATTGAGGGCTCTTCCCAACCATTTACTTCCCTTTTAAAAGAATAGAACCTGCAGAAAGAACTGATATTGAAACATGTTCTTCTCACTTCTCCATGGCTTCTTCTGTTGCCTTGAGCACAGAAACTGTGACTGTCCCTCCTCCTTGCTCAGGGTCATTCGAGTGGTGTGGGGGAGAGGCCTCCTCATGCTCTCTCCTATTCTTAAGTGCATCCATGCCAGAGCAAAAGAAAATGTAGCCCAAAATAAGTAGTTCTTTGCTTCTCTTGTTAAAATTGGCCATTCCTCTAAGAAATGGATGGTTCAGAGTATTGGTAATGGGATACAGAATTTTCACTCCAGGCCATTGGCTGCACTACAAACCTGGCTCCTTTTTAGTTCCATCTGGTGGTTTGGGGGCATATGTGAAATAGGATTTGCCACAGCGGATCAGACCATGGGCCTCTCAAGTCCAGCATGGTAATAGCACATTCCAGTTGTTATCTCTCTACACTTTGATGGAGGCATCACTCAGTTTTGTCCCTTCCTCAGGCACCTTTTTGGAGTTCTCTCCGGGGATTGTTTTATGTGGCGATTTTCTCCAGTGAGCATGCAAGCATACTTGTTAGGCTTTGATATATGTAAGTCATATATTTTATTAGGGTGGATATGTTTGTATGGGGATCTTATTGATTTTTTTTTTCACCTTACAGTCAATGATGAAGTGAAGCAATAACAAACTGTGTATGTGCGGGATGGGGGTTTTCTTAACCTCTACTGTGACTTGGACACACAACTGTAATTTGTTTTTTCTAAGCTATGCCAGGTACAACAGAGAAATATTTTTTTCCCCAGGAGAAACAATATAGAATTACACATGTAACTAGGTTTAGCTGCTCGCTTCCTCTTTTGCTTTTAAGGCTCGTCTGTGTTTTTCTTTTCACTCTCTTTGTTCCTTCTATCATCTTACTATGCACAAAGGTGTTTCTTGGTTTGCTGTTTTTAAAGAACTCAGTCATGTTCCTATTGCAATCAGATGCAAAATTCCCACTCACTTGGGAGCCCGACCTCTAGAATTGATACAATACAGTGGATTCTATTAAATGATGCTATTTTGTGCTGCACAGTGTTTACCTATGTATCAATATCAATCTTCTCTATCTATGGCAGTTGTAGAGGTCTCATTGCCATCATATGAAGTTGCTAATATCTGTGATAGTCCCTACATGGAATCTCAAATTCATATGGTCTTATCTGTCAATATGAAATTCATTTTACCAGTGCTACAAAAACTAGAATGCATCCATGCAGGAATATTACACACTCCTGATTAGACAAATTTCATGCTGAAATCATTCATCCCTCACTTCTCCACAAGGGGCCCAGAGTATTCAGTACTTCACAGGTGATGCAGGATCTTGCCCCTTTGTTCCATGTGGTGGCCAATTTGCTAGGTGTCCTTAGACAATAAAGGTCAGATAAGCTGCTGCATTTGGTGCAATAGTGGGATGGAGGTGGGGCCATCAAGGAGACAGCACATTGTAAAGTCAGCTGTAAGGTCAGCAGTAATGTGCACCAGTTGGCAATGGATTATCTGCCAACTTGGCTTCCTGGAGATTATTGTGTCCTGGCCATGTCTCCGGCACTGCCCTTCCCTCTCATCTCCAAGAGCTGCAGATGGATGCGGAAGAGGCTGGTTACGTAGGAGCAGACTGGGCCACCTGTAGGTAAGTTGAGGACTCCCCTATAACAGGGGAATCTCCAGTGAGGGACCTGCAAGGAAATGGAGAGGGTCAGGGACTATGCCTCAAAGTTGGCACGTCTCCACAGAACAAGCTTTATGTGCCCAGAACATGAAATTAGAGTGCTTACATGAAAAGAGAAAAGATTAGCAGGGTGACAAATGGAGACATTTAATATAGAAGATAGATACGTATGTAACAAATGATAAAACTAGTATTCTGCAGTGTATGTTTCCAACAGTCTGCATGCAAAGAAGGGAAGATGGCAGTCTGGCTTCTCCAAAAGAGCAGAGTTAAGGTAGTTTCAGTGCCTTGTCTGAGAAGTGCAACCTTTAACTTTGCATTTCCTCTTTTCTAACATTTGAGAGTTTTATTAATAACACGGTCCCTGTTGCACGTGAAAAACAAAACATTTTAAACCCCCATTTAAATTTGAAGATAAAATTAAGAGGGCAAAATTCTCTTGCCCAGGGAGATCAGTGGGGTCACACTGATGTAGCTGGGAGGAGAACGTGGGTCAGGAGATGTAACATCTACTGTTACCAAAGGCCTAAGAAGCTAGACTGTGAAAAGAATAAATCCTATTGTCCGACATGTATGTATATGCCAGAGGGCCTGGGCTCAGCTGGTGTAATTTGGCATGGCTCCATTGAAGTCACAGGTACTATGATTAGTTACACAAACTGAGGATCTAGCTCTCTGACACCATCTAAATATTTAAAAAAACAACTCCCCCCAACCTTGAGAAAATAATAGTAAGTCATTCTAGATTCTAACAGGACTGTTTCTCCAGTGAGGCTTTGTGGTAAACCAGAATTTGCGAGGAACACCCCAGCAAAGGATTGGTTGCATATTACAGACACCCAAGGCATCTTGTCACCTTATTCCAATTACCACAATTGGGAGCTTAGCTCATCCCCAAGCTATGGTATTTGGTATCTGTTTTGGTTAGATCTCTGCCAAAGCACCAAATATTAGTCTCCTCCCCTTTGGTCACACAGATGGAGATTGCACAAGTTCTGTGCCACCTCTGCTTCTGAGTCTTTAGCTGCTTGTTTTGCTTTTGTTTGCTTGCTTTGGAACTCTGGGGGTGTTTGAATATATTTTTTTATTTTCCAGTGGATGGAGTTTGTTTCTCTTCTCCTGGGGATCGCTCAGGGTCACTAACAACTTCTGCAAAAACGATTTATTGACTTCTTCTCTCTGACCAGAATTAAAACTGTCACCAAAGGGCCTGTAATCCCTAGACAGTAACTTTGCCTTCTCAGTCAATCCAAGGGAAAGACAGCTTTGGTTACAGAGCAATTAACAGACTTATTTCGTGGTGGGTGATTGTAGCAGGCAGCTGACCAGCGCCTGCTGAGTCAGCCCCTGCTCCCTCCTTGCCCTGCAAAAGCCAAAAGCCTCTGCAAGCCCGGCCTGCTAGGGGAGGCTAATCAACCACCTGGCTGTAGCCCTGGGCTGCAGAGGGCTTAATGTGCTCCACCTGGCAGCCTCCAGAGGATATAAGGCCTGCTAGGGAGGAAGCCAGGGGGTGGGAGAGGTAGACAGAAGGGGCGGGGCGGGGCGTGGCGGGGCGGGGCGGGGCAGGGCAGGGCAGGGCAGGGCAGGGCACCGCACCGCACCGCACCAAGTAGTTGCTGAGGAAGCTAGCAAGGACTGGAAGCCTGCAAGGGCTAGCTATTCCTGGGGCCAGCCAAGCTAAGGGTTGAGCCTGAGCTCTACTTGTATAGATAGCTGTATATAGGTGGTGGGGTTTTTGCAGTGTGTGTGAACCAATAAAAGACACTGGTGAAGCCAAAAAGCAGTCTCCTGCCTGTGTTTTGAAGAGGGCGGTCAGAGGCCCGCTTACAGTGATGAAGGTGGAACGACGGAGGGGGGGGACAAAGGAGAGAGAGAGAGCAAGAGAGAACACAGAATCAGTGCCTAGATAGAATGATCTTCTTTCCCCTTGTCTCTGCTTCCTTATTTTCACCCTTCATTGTATTTTGCATATAGCCATGATTTACTGAATTGTCTTTTATGACACTATAGGATAAGGTTCCTGGGCTAAGATGATGATCTTTGTTATTACTTGTAGACAACTGTCACCTTACAACTTACTCTATGATATTTTGGGAATGGACAGACTTACCATCCCCAACAGGGACCTATCCCCATGGAAATCTGTGTCATGTCCATATGGATATTAAAGGAATTCATGTGATCCCTGGCACTGTGACCAAGCTCATGCAGAATTTTAAATCTAAAGAGCTCCCTTTGTTTAGGGTGGCTTTACAGTGTTTGGAGAATCCCTCTCCCTTCTCTTGCTATATTCTTCTGTTGTAATATACTGATGAGGGATACCGTGTTTCCCCGAAAATAAGACAGTGTCTTATATTAATTTTTGCTCCCAAAATTACATTACATTATATTACAACGAGAGGCAAAACTGGAAGTACGTCTTATTTTCGGGGGATGTCTTACTTTCGGGGAAACAGGGTAGTGCTCCTCCTTTTTTTTAGGGGGCCAGAGGGGATAAGTGACCCCTCCCCTTCCTTTTCCCCCCACAACCTCTTAGAGCTTTTTCTTGTTCCTTTATGACTGCAATTTAAGGTAGCGGATTGCACATCTGCAACTCTTACAGTATAGCACTTAGTACATTTTTTTAAAATAATGGGGACAGATTCACTAATGCAGTCCCCCATAACTCTGAATTACACCCTTCTTCTGACTCACTGGGGGAAGCTGCTGAGGAAATGAGCTGAAGCACCAAATCTCCCAGCAACCCTCGGTATATCCTTTTTCCAGTGAGCACTTCCAACTTCTTAGGCTGTGCTGATCATCTGTTAGTACACTTGCAGTAGGGCATTTGCAGCAGTTTTCGATTATCACGACCGTCTCCTCTGGCAGACTTTCCAGAGTCAGGGACCCGTGTCAGTATTATTTATTTTGTGTTATAGTAGCGCCTGAAGGCCCAAGATGAGGTGGGCAAGCTATTGTGCTAGACATGATACACACTATATCTCTTCCCCTTGTCTAAACAGACAAGACGGAGAAAGGAATTATTAACCTCTCTGTTGTACAAATGGGAAACTGGCACAAAAGTTAAGTAATTTGCCCAGGGTCACATAGGAAGTCTGTGGCACAGCTGGGAGTCAAACTGAAAGTTCCTGAGTACTCATCCCACTGTCTTAACTGCAAGACCATCTTTCTATTTATTGTGCCAGTGGTTGTCTGCAGAAGTTGGAGTATATCACTCCTGATTGTAACCCGGTATCTGGGGGATGAGAACAGATCTTCTTCATCCTATATTTTCTCTTTGGAACAACATTTTTGGCAACACATAGTGGTCATGAAAATGAGAGAATGATAGGCCCTCAGTGGAGCCAGGCATAATGTGGGAAGCTGGCATGTTAGGTTCTGCTGAGATGGTGCACCTTAATTTCAACCTGACATTGTTTCATTGCTGGAACCTCACACAGCCCTGCTGTTGCACCATGATGGTGAACTATAGTAAATCAGTCCCATGTCTCATGGGAATTTTATCTGAGGGAGACAATTATTCATCATCAGGACCAGACTAAGACAATTAATGCATTTGACTTGTGAACTAACTTGTGATCCAAGTTCTCAAACTCATTTTGAATGCATCTTTTTAAACTCACTACATCACTGAGTTCCCATTGCAAACTCTCCATTTATGCCACATTGATTAGATCACAATAAACAAAATATAAAAGCTGTTTATTGCAAAGAGGAAAGTGTGTGGCATAGTAAATTAGAATACTGGTTTAAAACAATTTGCAGTATTGAATTACAAAGTGTTACCAAATTTAATCAAAACATTGAATTGAGCTAATTTAAAAATATTGACATGGGAAAAAAACAACCAGTTAATAAAAATCTAATAAAATCATCAGGCACAATCTGAATTGGAAGAATGACCCCAGGTCACCACCAGTAATGTAGCAATCATGGAATTTGGTCTGCTTGGAGGGTTTTATGCATAGGATTTGGAGGGTGAGGGTAGATGAGTGGGTGAGGGGGTCCATGCTGGCATACAGTGTTTGTGGTTATTCTGGAGGTTAACAGGTAAAAGATGAATGAGAAAAGTGAGGGAGGGAGACAGTTTTATTTTACTTTTATTTTTTTCAAGCACAACAAGACTTATAAGTAACAAAGCACTGTTTGCAGCTAAGACTGCACGCTCCATTTGTAAACCTACCTGTAAGATACTATACACAATCTTAATAACCAGTCCACAGACATTGGCCCAGCAGCTGGGAAATGTCTTCAAAATGAAAACAGTTATTCCAAGTGGATCATCAGAAACACAGAATGTTACTAAATCTCAAAGTGGGAGGGGGATCATATGGAAAAAATTCTGGGTCCATTCAGTGAAATGGGACAGTGGGACTGGCCTAGATAGGGCTGCTGAACTTCTTGCTTTAGGGCTCCCTTGGAATCTCACCCCACCATAGACAGGTTATAATGCTGGTGTGATGTTTACTCAGGGTCCAATGCTAGCTGTATGGTATGGGGTATGTGCTCTGAGCTCTGTAAGGATGATCACTTGAGTCTCCTGATGAATCGTGATGCCAACTATGTGTTACTTCTTTATCTTGTTCCTGGCCAGAGTACATCCGGTAGAGGTAGAGCTAAAGGTAGAGCCCTGCCGGTATACAAAATTTGTATCTGCATCCAATCCACAATCTGCAAAAATGGTCTGCAGACATAAAATGGATATCTACAGATATGCAGGGCTCGAACATGCAGGCCTCCCCCCCCCCCCGAATGTTTTGTTTCTGTATCTATATATCTCCATGCCTACTTCACTATGCCATTCTACATGATCAGAAGTCCAGCCACATATGCTTATCCATGAGTAACTATAAAGAGATAAGCAGGGAAACAAAACCAACAGCAAGAATGTCAGATTCAAGAGAAGTAACATCTCACAAGACAGAAAATCAACAAAGGGTTCACCAGGCCCGGCAGCTGACAAAGTTCATAACCAAGTGTCCGGGATCTTCAAAAGCAAATCTTCAGTTTTCTCTGAGTCTTTCAAATGTGGGCTGGAACACCAGCTGGTATCTCCTGCTGAAGAGACAAAATATGTCTCCCTCGTTTCTGATGTGATGTTTTTAAGAAAAAAGAAGGGAATAGAAAACTTCATCTGAAGCTTTCTTCAGAAAACCCAGCATCCAAAGAGTTGTTGAGTAGTTAGATGAGCAGGGACTATGGCCAGTGGAAGAGAGTACAGTTGGAGCACTGCATCACTCTAGAAATGCCAGGTTGAGGGAACAGCTCCTTGAGGGCTGTTAGCAGCTGTTCCGACTAACAGCAGCTTTAAGAGGCTCTGTGTTGCATTGCTGTCCTGGCTAGCACCAGAATTGAGAAAGGGAGGCCTAAGAATCACTGTGCTCAGCGATGGCTGTGGATTGAGCCAAATGTGTGTTACCATTTTCCAGTGAGAAGTCCTCTTTTGACTTTGAGAGAGTTACACCAGGAATGAAAGTAGCCCATGAACTGTTTAAATTAGCCCATTAATTATTTTAATGCACACCGCACCCCTGTGAAGGAGATAAATCAGTATTGTATCCATTTTTGACAGAGGGGGGAGACTAAGATACAGAAATGAAGGGATTTGCTGCCAAGGCTACGCAGCATTAAAATTCAGGAGCTCTGGGTGTTGTGCTCGGACTACTAGACCACACCTCTTTCTGATTAACGAGAAGTCTTATCAGATTGCCTAATGACCATCTCCTTCATGGTATCCAGGCAAACAGCCAATAGAAATCACTGAGAGTCTAGGATCCATTTGACCAAGTGTTTTCCAAACGCTCATCAGCATTATTGTACAGTAATTTGGAATCTCTTCATCTCCCTCACCACCACATATGGACTCCCCCACTTTTATATCCTCCACGTGCATCCTATTTTCCAGTAGATTTCTTTCTAACCTTTTAAAGGCCTTTGTAACGGGGTCACCACTCACCCCTGCGGCGCCTCCCGCTGGTCGTCTGGGGAATCAGCTCCTTCAGCGTCCAGAGCGCCCTCCGCAGGTTGATGCCCCGCTCCTTTGCTGGCCCCGTGTCCCTCCCGGACCCCGGTGCCCTCCAACTGTGGGTGCTGCCCCCTGCAGTACCCCTTTGGTGTGAGGGTTTCCCCTCCCCGGGGGAACCCTCTACCCCCTATTCCCACCTCGCCTCAGAGTGTGCCACTGTCAGTCACCACTTGCCCCCGCTCACTGGGGCGGACTGCAGTATCATGGCTTCTCATCACAGGCAAGGAGGGTTGGCCTGCTGCTGCTATCTCCAGCCCTAGGCTGCCCCCTGCAACCCTGGTAGTTCTGGGTCGGACCTTGTATCACACCCGGAGGCCTGGGGCTCGTGGCTAGAGCCCACCCAGCTCCTTCTGCCCTGCCCCAGCTCTGCCCTAACCCAGGTACCTGGCTCAGCTCCTGCAGCTAGGCCTGTCTCCCTCTGAATGCAGAGGAGACTGTTTCCTGCCTCTCTGCCTCCCAGCCCTTATATCCTGGCTGGGAGTGTTTGGGGCATGGCCACCCAGCTGGGCCTCATGCCCAATCAGGCAAAGCCTGCTGGCTCCCAGCCTTAACCCCCTTCTGGGCTATTTCAAACCCCTTAAGGGGCTTTCCCAAGCCCCTTCCGGTAGGGGGCGGGTGGTCACCCCGCCACAGCCTTTATTTCGTTTAAGTTCCTCCAAGGTAATTTCATGGGCTGAAGTTTTATCTCCAGATTGGCCCCGAATTCAATGAAATGACTTCCGTTTGTATTCATCCAAGGAGACGAGTCTCTAGCAGAGTGTTAGTTGTGTGTTGCTTGTTGACATTGTTGCACTGTAAGTTGAGGTCTCTCGGGAGGTTTGATGAGAAATAGTTTTCATTGTACAGGTCATTATTTGGCCTGAAATGAAAAACTGTTTTCTTTTCGAGGAAAGCGTTGCCTTGTGGAGCATTTTTAAACAATTCCACACACAAAACAAAAGTCTAAAAATGTCTGCATTTAAAATAAGTCTGACTGTGCCTTGTCAATGCCTCCCCTTATCCATTTCTCCAATGCGATTATCATTCTGTTATGGAGGTAATGGCATCAGGGAATCACCACAGCACCTGCTTACTTTCCCCTCACCCTCTTACTGAACCCATCATCAGCTGTGCCCACTCCCACACTCCTGTCTGGTATAATAGAGATGCCCTCATTTCCAAGCAGCAATTGCATGAAAATGCAGAATCGGTCTGGTCACGTCAGGTGTTAACCTAGTATTCAGTGTGCACATTCTTAAACAGTCAGTGATTCTTCTTTTTAAGGCCTTGGGCTACAGAGTTGGTCGCCAGCTCTGTGTGTGATAAATAACAACCCCAGATGTTTTCATGAAAAAGGCCTTTGGCATGATATAGGCAGTGAATTTTGTCTCTGGCTCACTGACTGTCTGGCCTGCCCGGGAGAGAAAAAGGCAGATGCTAGCTGGTTCAGGTTTAATCAGGTTATGGGGTTTATTATTATTAAATTTCACTAAAGATGGTCACAAGGCCCATAATTTGGATTCTCATCAAGTTTTCAAATACCCTAAAGTTGGGAGTATTCTTATTGGAGGTTTTGGTTTAGGTCCATCTCTAATTTTAGCAAGGAACAAGTAATATCAAATGAATAAAATTACAAGTATCCTTATTCCTGTCACACAGTTGAGTGGCTGATAAAGGCTCATCTTAGAACTTCAATCATTGCATTATGTGGTTGTATAATGCAATACACAGGGGTGGGGGAAACAAGGTATGAAAAGAAGCAGGTGTACAGTACGAAAAGGAGATAAGGTGAAAGTCTAATATCTGTAATGAAATTGCAGACCTAGATGGTCAATCAGGCACACTACAGTGTGCAGATGCTTATGAAGAGAACTAATGTTACTTTTGTATGCTGTGCGTGGCGACTCACCCCATGGCACCTCCTGCTGGTACGTCCGGGAATTAGCTCATCCAGCACACCCTCTACAGGCTGTAGTCCCGCTTGCTTCAGGCCCCGTGTCCCTCCCGGACCCCGGTGCCCTTTTACCCGGGGTGCTGCACCCTTGAAGTACCCTCTCAGGGTCTCCACTCCCTGGGGAACCCCCACCCCCTATCCCCACCTTGCCTCAGTCTAGGCAACTGTCAGTCACCACTTACCCCCGTTCACTGGGGCAGACTGCAGTGTAATTGCCACTCATCACTGGCAAAGAGGGCTGGCCTGCTGCTTCTATCTCTAGAGCCATGGGCTGTCAACTGCAACCCCAGTACCCTTTGTTGGGCCTGTCCCTAGGCCCTGCAGCCTGGGGGTTTCCAGGCCAGAGTTTCCCCAGCTCTTTTTGCCTTGCCCCAGCCCTGCTTCACTCTAGGTACCTTGTCAAGCTCCCAGAAGCCAGACCCGTCTGCCTCTACAGACAGAGGAGCCTGTTCTTGCCTCAAACTCTGGGCCTTTTTATCAGGGCCAGCTGGGCCCTAATTAACCCTGCCTCAGCTATGGCTGCTCCACCCCAGCTGCTTTCACTTGCAGCCCTCTGCCTTTCCCTAGCAAAGGGCTGTTTTAACCCCACTTATACTGGAGTGGGGCAGCCGCCCCACTACACATGCCCTTAGACTGTCATGCTGTATCTGACAGTACAGTAAAACCTCGATTTAACGGACCTCGATTTAACGGACTTCGGATGCAATGGACAAAATTTCTGATACATATCTGACCCCTCCCGGCTGCAGCCCCGGTCCCCTTCGCAGGCGGCTGGCTGCTGGCTCACGGCTGCTGCCCCGGTCCCAGCCGCTGGCGGGCTGGCTGCTGGCTCCCGCCCGGGTCCCAGCAGCGGGCGGACTGCGGAGCTGCCGCCCCGACCCTGTGGCAGGCAGGCTGCTGCTCCGAGAGCTCGGGTCTTTTTTATTATTAAATAATGGACTTTTTGATTTAACGGACACCCCCTCGCCCGAATTAGTCCGTTAAATGGAGGTTTTACTGTACTAGATGGAGGAAAGGTGTGTGTTGGGTGCACTGGAATCCTGGTTTTGTGCTGTGATAGGGGTAGCTCACTAGAGAACAATAGAACCTATTAATCTTCTTCCCAAACTCTCAGAGGTTGGGACAGAATATAGAATCTTTATTCCTCAGTGAGCAAGCAGCTCTGGAATTTGTGGAGAGTCTCCATTTTCTCTTTGCATGTACAGAGTGGGTAAAAGGACAGTCTTCCTAAGAGGAAATTCAGACCTGGTGTAAGTGGGTGCAAGTTCCTCTAGGCCATTTGAGTTTCATGGCTTATATTAGGTTAGAATTTAGCACACAGAGTGCAATGACTAGGTTGTAAAAGGGGAAAGATTTTTGAGAGAGAGAGAAACGTGAAGAGTTAAACAGGAAGAGAAAATGAGGGCCCATTATCATGCTTTTGATATACAGGAGAACTCCCAATTAACACAGTGGGGGAGATATGCTTCAAAATAACTGGTAGTATCAGGCCCCTCAAAAGCAGAGTGTTTAATGGGATAAGCCTCACTGTAATTTTTCAGAGCCCCTTCATATACTTCTCACTTAGACCTTTAAAATATTCCAAATAAATCTTGCATGTACTTTTTGGATAACAGGCAGCCACCAAGATGTGGTTTGAAATTAGGGATTTAAAAGCACCGAGGGCATTATAAAGTCTGATGGAAGAAAATGCCTGGCAATTGTGATTTATAATATAACCCAGGGTTGAGATTTTAATGGAAACTGAGCGTCCACATCCTTTCAGCATCACTAAAAATCCCAGCTAAGCAGTGGCATTGGAGTAGGAGTTCAGCCCATGAGTTTTGCTTTTCTTTCCTTCTGTGTTTGAGCTGGCTACCATCTCTTCAGTCCGAGGCCTTAAACAGAAGAATCACCAACTTTTGAGGAATGTGCACATGGAATATTAGGTTAACACCTAATATTTAAGTTATCACAGAAGTTGGGAGGCTTAAGATGATATGCCACGGTCATTGACCCTGAGCTACGCTGTGAGTTTGTGCCCTACCCTTAGATCAGGGGTTGGCAACCTTTCAGAAGTGGTGTGCCAAGTCTTCATTTATTCACTCTAATTTAAGGTTTTGCGGGCCAGTAATACATTTTAACGGTTTTAGAAGGTCTTTTTCTATAAGTCTATAATATATAACTAAACTATTGTTGTACGTAAAGTAAATAAGGCTTTTAAAATTTTAAATGATGCTTCTTAAACATTAAATTAAAATGCAGAGTCCCCCGGACCAATGGCCAGGACCCAGGCAGTGCAGTGCGAGTGCCATTGAAAATCAGCTTGTGTGCCGCCTTTGGCCATAGATTGCCTGACCCTGCCTTAGATGCTCAGATACTATTGTGGTGAGTGTGATACATGATCCTCTGTAGAATATAACAGAGCAAGTTTTCTGGTGCTCTTCTGAAGCTTCCTTTACCAATATCTGCATACTGGATAAGTGCGAAAGACTGTAAACAGAAAAGTACAATTTCTATTGCTACCAGTTCTCCAGCCTTCACAAACTCAAATCTCTCTATCTTAGGTTTTTCTATAGTATTTATCACCATAGCATCAGAGTTCTATAGAGTATATTGTGAAACCTCTCTTACGTGACCATCTAAGGTGGCGGTTCTCAAACTTTGCTGAACTGCGAACCTTTTTTCTTTTTCAGCTGCGCGGCGCAACCCTTTGTATGTCCACTGAAATGCCGCTGAATTGATTGCTTCTGCATTCGGCAACTTTTCGGCGGATACTTTGAGGCCCACGGCATGTCCGCCAAAAAGCTGCCGAATGCGGAAGGAATCAATTTGGTGGCCATGCCAGCGGCCTGATCCCCAGGGGGGTTGTGACCCCTGGTTTGAGGAATGCTGATCTAAGGGGGCCTCTAAAAATTAGTCAGACACTAAAACTGCTCTTAAACTAAATGCCATTCATATTAATATTGGAAACTTTATGGATGCTTTAAAATGGTCACTTAAGGCAAGATATTCCATATTGTGGCTGTGTTCCTAGGATCTGATCCAAGATCAGTTGCATTCAGTGGAAGGACTCCCATTGACTTCAGTGGCTTTCGATCTGACCTTCAGTGCATATTTTACTTTGACTCCCACTTCTCCTCTGAATTAATGTATGATCAAAGAGAGCAGAGTTTTTAACTTGCTAAGATTTTAACTCACTGGTGGTGATGTTGTTGAGTTTTTGTGAGTGACAGGCATCTAATCCCTTGAGGAAAAGGTGAGCAGCCAGCCAGGGTTGGCAGATGCCATGTGAAAAGGGTGGTATGAGGGAGGGGTTTCAAGGCACTGGTGTCACGCTCTGTACTATTTTAATGAGCTGTAACCATGAGGGCTGTCAGAGCTGTCAGGGCAGCAAAGAGGCCTCCCTGAGTCACATCTCGCTATTATTGACAGGCAAGGAGAACGAGTGATGGTGGAGAGATTAGTTCCATTCATTTGGGAAAGGAAGAAGGAAGATGAAAAGCGCTAAACATGTTCTGTTTTCCCTTATAATAAATGCCCCTTCATGAAATCTGTGGAGTCGTGTGCATGGTGAGGCTATTTCTTCACTGGCTCTGATGGAATATCTCGCAGTATGTATATTTATAGATATGTGGGTGTACTGTAGATCTATTCTATACATCTGATTCCAGAGGGAATTTTTTTTTAACCAAAAGCAGGGGTTTCTAATGGAAATGCTGACAAGAACCTTCACTTGAAGTATCTTGCCTGAGGTACTGTAATAAAATACCCAAAGTTCAAATAATATCAAGCTTCTATCTTAACCTGATTACTATGAGTGGATTCATAATAGACGCTTATTCTCTTTGCTTGCATTACTTCGTGTCCCATTATTGCAGCAGTTTCACAATAATCCACACCTTGTAATCTTTGTAGGGACCGTTTCTTAGCATGTGCCGGGCACAAATGGGCCCTTTTATTGGTTGGGACCTATAGGCACTACTGCAATATAAATAAATAATAGCAACAATATTTGGGCTGCAGGCCCTGTGCGCAATGGTGTGAGTTAAGGATGAAATGATTGTCTTCATTCTGAATTTCCTTGCTTGTGTGGGTTTGCCAGTCCCCTGATATGGTCTCTGTGGACATGCCTTTTTCTAGTCCGTTTCCTTTGTTTTCTTATTTCAATAATATTAAAGTATTTTCTGCTGGCATCACTCCTTTGAACGGAGTGGAGTTCCAGCAACATAAAATTTGACACACCATTTTTCAGTAATACCAGTGAGATCTTTTTGCTAACATGGGGCCAAATCCTGTGTTCCCTGCTCAGCTTTTACTTAGTCCTGACTCAGATATAACTCTTGTTGGCATAAATGGGAATTTTGTCTGAGAAAGAGGAAAGCAAAATGTGAATAGAGACTCATGGAATGCAAAATGAAAAGACATACTGCTTTAATCTTAGAAATAACAGCAATGAAGGCAACAAACTGAATGAAGAGGTATTCCATCTTCAGCTACTAATGACTCCAGTGCTGTATGATGCCTTCTTCAGACCTCATTTGAATTCTAACCTACATGATTCATTATCCACTACTCTTACAGATACAGAGTCATGTAGAGACAGACAGAAATGACATATATACTGCTTGTCCATTATAAGTATATAGGGTCATGAGGATGAACCTGTCTGAAGTGTTGCACTGGAAGGCTGACAGGCCATTAAAACTCTAGTACCACCTTGTATCGGTTTCATTTCTTCCATGATAGCCATGATCTCTGCTTTACACCCTGAAGCCATAATCATAAAACTCTTGTGAAGACATCACGGAGGCTGAAGTATAACAGAGGTCTTTGTGGCTTTAGTTGTGAAAGTAGCATCTTTAGCTCTCAAATAGCTGATCATTCCCCTGGAAAGCTTGGGACTTGGACTTTAATCCTTCAGAAATTTCTCTCCCAAATCAACTCACCTAGTGCCATCTCTTAACAATAACTGAACTGACTTCCCTGTGAATATTTTTAAGGAGAAATCTCTTTCATGTCTCCTGGACTCATGCTCCTTAAGGGTACAGCTGTCTCAATTTAGAGGGGCTTCTCCTTACTTGTGGAGAATGTTTCTCTGTTCTATTTAAGTACCACAATCCCGGTCCAGCTACACATTTTATACATATTCATATCACTGGATTTTGTGAAGTAAGTAGCAGAAAAGTGAAGGTGTGAAGTGCTGTGTCTGTTGCCACATGTGCTCGTGATACATTCATTTGTAGGCGTGACACACTGGGAATAACCAGACTTTGAGCATAATAAATAAGAATTAGGTTATGCTAAAACTAGAAGAGGAATTTTCAAAAGTAATTTGTGTTAGCCTACCTCTGTTTCCCCTGAGTATTAACATTGACTTCAGTGGGATCAGAGTTAAGATAAAGCTTAATGCTTCTGGAAATTCTTTTAAAATGTTGTGTGGGTATTTTTGCCTCCCTTTGGAGTATTAGAGAGACAAGGTGGATCAAATAATATTTTTGTTGGACCAACTTTTGTTGGTGAAAGAGACAAGCTTTTGAGCTTACACAGAGATCTTGGAGTAGTAGGTGTTGACTGTTACTGGAAGCAAGATACCACTCTTGCTGGATCCAGGTCCAATTTGGTTTAAGAGGCTGTCTTTCCATAGAAGTGAAAAGTTGATTCATAGCATAAAGATTGAGTGGGAGAAATGGAGTTATCCAATGATCGTAAGGATTTCAAACTTGCAAGGTGTAGCCTACCCATTTCACTACTCAACACAGCTGTTGTCTGGTTACATGTGGCTGCTTAAATTCTATTTGGGCAAGGCTAGTGTTCTTCTGTGCCTAAATGGTAGGTGCTGCCATTGGTTTTGGTTTTAGTAGCAGAAACAGTTTTTGAAAGGTATTAAATATTTATTAGGCACCTCCTGGCTTGGTGCTCATCTTTTCTCCTATGATGACATTGTAACTTCACTGGTGATACTCAGTTCTCTCATAACTATTGCTGGAAAATAAAGCCATTTCCCTCTTTATTTAATGGTCCTCTCCTCCCATTTCATGAGGTTGGAAGTAGGAAGAGAAAAGTGAGAGAAGATGAACATAATACTATTGTGCGTGTCTGAGAATGAGAGCAACAGATAAAGAGGCATATGGCAAAACAGAATGCTGAGCATTAGTTTGGACTCTGAGTGAACTCTTTTTTTTTTATCATTCACCTTTTTTATTCTTTCCTCTTTTTCTCAGTTACATTCTTTATCTTTCTGCATCACCTAGTGAAACTAAAAAACAAAATCGCATAATTATTTTCTTAATCAATGTACTTTTTTAAAAAAATCCAGTGTAGTGCTGGTCCTGCTCTGGAGGGGAAAGTGACTGCTTTGGGGTTTTGTCACAAAGTTAAAATCCAGGGCAGATTTTACAAACCTTTTGGTGAATGTAAGATGAACACAGTCTGGAGGAGACACTAAAAATATTGTGGTTTCCTTCAGTTTTGACACCAACCCAGCTACTTTTGGTAGTTTTAGGTGAGTTTCACTTTGAGTTGTTTTGATTCTCACTAGAAATTATTATTGGTAGTAACTGGCATTGGGATGATGCCTAAAGGCCCCAGTCAAAGGTCAGGGCCTCATTGTTGCTAGGCTCTGAACCCACCCATGATTAAAAGGTGGTCCTTGTCCCAAACAGCTTGCGATCTAGTAAGATTACATTGTAGAGATGGTCTGGATCAATCCCCCGGCCCTCAAATCACAGACCTCCAGCTGTGGGTAGCGTGGTGGTCCCTAAGCAAAATTTAGGAAAATTGGGCAATGCAATATTACAATTAGGAAGAATTTTTGTAGGAACCCTTGAAAAGTAAATAACCAATCAGTTTTGCACATTTATAATTCTTGTATATGTTTGTTTAGTAAATACATTTGTTACATTTTCACTGGTGACAATACATTGAAAAGCACATGAACAAGTTTCTTATCTCAGGTGGAAATGGCAAAAGAAAAGTTCAGATTTATTAAAAACAATTCATCCCTCCATATGCATAAGCATTAATAGCCAGAAGGAGGCACGCGCCGGGTCTCCTTTATGCACTGCCTGATGCCTCCATGATGTTGTGTTACAAGCACAAATCGAGAGGTCCACATCCAGGTCCTTAGCATAGAGAAATGGTTTAACAGACATTTAATATATTATTTTGTATTGGAAACAAGGCTTCATTATAAGAGGATTTTCTTGAACAATTCTCTGTTTTCCTTTTGATTTTTGAACTTCACCCTTTGGTAAGCTGTCCTCCGGAGTAGAGTCATTCAGAGCATGAGGTACTGAGAGCAGTCTTCGTGTTGCAATGACCTGCAGGGCGCAGAAAAGGGATGCAGTTCCTGCTCCTCTCCTTTTCTGTAAGGTAAGAATGGATTGGTGAGGCACGGGGTCTCCTGCTGCTTATCCTGCAGCCTAGCCGACCATCTTCTGTCTGCTGAAACAAGAGCAGATGCTGGACAGCCAGGGCATTCACACTCCTGCTGCTGCTTAATAATAGAGCGTGTTATGCAAATGTTGAGGAGTCATTCAAATTCCCCTTCCTCACTTCTGCCCCCCTACAGAAACTGCATATGTACATATAAAGATGCCTGTATTAAGCATGCCGGAGGGTTTGGGCTTAATTAACCACTAGGATACCCTAGGAAATTTGTCTAAGCATCTGTCTGAATGTCTTGCAACTTGTTCAAAATACCTGTGCACCACAGAAGAGAGGCCCAAGGGTTCGTCTGGAGTGCATTTGCTTTCCTTCATCTGCAGCTGTGCAGAGCTGGTGAAACTAAACCATGTTAATGGATCTCTGCCCTGTGGAGGCTGATAGAGTAAAGTGGTTTTGTCCCTGGACCTTGGCACTGATGCTGCCTCCAGTCACTGTGCTGTCGAGTAGATGAGCTTCTATTTAGCTATACTTTCTACCTCCACTCCAATCCTCCAGTGCAGCACTCTGGAAGCAACCTTTGCCGACCAGCCTTCAGGACATCTGTGACAAAAGTTGATAGAACTGGTGGGGGGAACTAGAGGATGGTCAGCAGAAAGAAGCAGGGTTGAAAGAAGCCAGATGTAGCAGGAAGTATGTCTGATAGGCTGAGTTCATGTATATCGTTACTGAAAGGAAATAGTAAGGCAGTCAGAAGGGATCACCTTTTTTCACTTGGTTTGCAGCTTCAAGATTCTGAGAAGGATGAGATGCCTCTTTTATATTCCATTGTATGGCCAAAGGATATCAATATTGTCTTTTGCCTTCTCTTCTAGATGTATAGCTTAATACTTGAAGACTCTTTTCTTCTGTGGAGCTTTTTTCTTCTTTCAGCCTTCAAAAGATAAATCCCTACTTTTTTAATGTTCAGGGCCCCGTTTTCAAAAGAGGCTCGTCCTCTCCTCTAGAATGGCACTTCCAGTCTGTGTGACCAAACTTTGATTCATGCAAAAACGTGTGCACTAAATATATATGTACATGCAGATCAGAGGTACATGCAACAACTTGGGTGTGAAAAATTATGAGCACAATGACCAAGGTTACTTTTGAAATGTGACCCTTTCCATTCTGTGGGTCATTGTGTTTGCAAAGTCCATTCAGAGTCCTTTGGCTTGGCTCTAAAATTTCACCTAATACCCAGTTTTCCTACATAGATTAATACACAGAGGATATCAAATGGATGCCTCGTTGTCACCTAATTTATTTGCAAGCACTGAAAGATGCCACAATTCCTGAGTGGAGGTGCCCAAAGTGGAAGCATTAGACTTAATGGTGAACTGCAAAACTCTTGTGTAGTAAAACACAAGTTCAGTTTTTTTTTTCTTGTAAGAGCCAACAGCCCTGGCTCCTAAGGACTTGATCCTGAGCTCACTGAAGTCAGCGGCAAAGCTCTCAAGTACTTCAATCGTGGAGGATTAGGGCCTAAAACAGCAATTTTCTGTCCTGCCAGAGGTGTTGGTATATCATTTGCTGCAGGGCGGAACATGGCATTTTGAACTCGCGCCTTGTCTAGTAAACAAAGGAAGACACAGCATTCAACTATTTTTTTATTTATTTAAGTCAATGCTGTAGCTTTAGAACAGCTTTTTTTAAAAATAAAAAAAACCCTCTTCACTTCCTCTTAATTAATGAAAATCGTGTATCTAAATGCATCCAGTAGGTTTTATTTACAAATGCTTCCTTGTTCTGCCTAGTTATTTTGGCATCACAGATGGTACCAGGCAAAAGGATGAGGAGGAGAGAATGGTAAGTTATTGAGTAATCAGCCTGGGGCAGGTTAGTGAATTAAAATGTGTTAGGAAAAAATGTTACTCCAGCACTTTCTAGATGGTTGTTAAAATAAAAGGATTTATTGAGCTGAATATATCTACCCTGATGTTTGTGGATAAATAGCCATGCTGTAGAAAGATGTGGAGCTGTTTGTGTACTTATAGATTCTACTCAACGTGGCTTAGCAGTGCTTTTGTTGCAGTCTAGGTCGATGATTTTACCATGTCAGCCCCAGAGAGTGGGGTGGGAGGAAAACTGTGTGTATCCTGTCTCTTTAAGACATGGCAGGCAGTTTCCACAGCCCCTCATGCACATTGACATAACTTGTTAAAGAAATAAGCCTTTTTTGCTCTCTGTCTGATAGGTTAGATGAATGGGATAGATAATAGCTTATTGTTTCCTGCTCTTTGAATGACATTTCTCCATTGTCTTAAAGCCTCATTGGAGTGAACTTAACACACTGGGCTTTGTTGAAACAAAGGGCACTTGTGCCCTGTGTCACCAAGTGAACTACAGTGGAAATGCAAATGTGATAGCACTGCAAGCCTTTGAGGTGGAGCCACTGAACTAAATATTACAATCTCAGCATCAGTTTTTCACAGCCCTTTGCTTTTCAGTACTGGACAAGCAGCCTCTTTCATGGGAACATCAATTTTTGTGCCTTGTCATTTCACCAATTATATCATGCAGGCAGGCTTCAAATGCCTTCAGAGTAACCATGGTAACTGAGGGTCATTTAAATTAGCTGAAGAACAAGGAATTTCCCCCACAACCCAAACTCCCCTGCCTCCTTAACCAAATGGAGACAGGAAGATACACATAGGACCTGATCGTCAGGTGCTGTAAATCAACATAGCTCCATGGAATGCAGTAGAGTTGCACTGATTTACACCAGCTGGTGATCTGGCCCTGAAAGAGTGTGGTCACTGGGGGGGGGGGGAAATCAGCTTAGGTGGGTGAATCTTTCTCCTGAAGGGAGAGTTGTGACGGCTTGCATAAAAGCAGGGGTGTGTGTGTGTGTGTGTGTGTGTATACATACAAACATCACCTGAATCCTTCCTGTGTTGCCAGACATTGTATAGGTATACTTCTGGTACCTGAGAGAGAGCTGCTGCTATTCTTATTAGCTGAGCTGTGTAAAAGTGTGTGGTTTTGCTTTGAGAGGGTTCCTGTGCCCAATTTAGGCTGGATTATCAATTGAGTTTTAGAAATACTGCACCAGGGTTTTAATGCAATTCAATAAACTCAGTTCAGAGTGCCAAGTGATACTTAGCTATTCTTTAATCTCCTAAAAACAGCATCCATACATACACTAAGAGACCATGTAAGTTGGGTTACAGCTTTCCATTTGTTGTAATGACCAGAAATAAATCCATACTCCTCCCTCTGCCCCTCTTAACCTCAACTATGAACTCTTGTACCATGTCTGTCCCATTTTTTTGGTAAACTGAAAATCTGGATGCTCTGTTGTTAGGCTGGAGGCTTTGAATGTTTCATTGAGAAGATTGCTCCATTTGTTAGTTTATTGATTAATTGAATAATTCTCCCAGACTCATGCTTACATTGATTTCAATTAAACATAGTCCTGGTGGTTCTAAACACAAACAATTCTTCTTTTGTTGCTCTGTAAATTGCCCTCCACCCCTATTCCTGCTTTAGATTGGAACACTATAAAAGCTTTTTCTTTTTCTTTTAGTTTAACCGTTGCACTATTATCTTTGATGAATAAGTAGGGGATCTAACATAGAAGGAGTTTATGGCTCAAATAAAAAATGGTTCCCAGCAAGCTGAGAAAGCCGGTGAAGCAGCAACCTATTGAGCAGAAAGCCTTGTACTGAGTAATACTATAGCATATACAGCTTAACAAATGTACAGGCTGATGGTATCCCTGGAAGGGAAGTAAAAATGATTTGATCTGTGAAGCTACTGGAATGTTCCAATCAGATATATTGCTAAGAGTTAAAATGGGGCCAAGTGTTGAGAACATTTGTAGAGATTTTATAATGAGGATATTGGATAACATCTCACATTCAAGGCCAACATTTTCAAAAATTGGTGCCTGAAGCTGGTTTATGTGGAGCACGGAGAACCTCTGAAGACCAGGTAGTTTTTTTTAAATATTAGAATATGAATTTAGGTGCCTAACTTTAGGAGCGCATGCCTGTAACTTTTCCCTCATAGTATCTATCATTTTCCAGTCTTTCTAGGAATTCAAGTATTTTACATATGCTACCATTGCTTGTGTGTTCAAAGTGTAACAATTTACTTCAACAGGCCTTCAAAATCTACACACAAACTCAAGCCTCCTGCTCAGCAAGTTGCCGATCCACTGCTGCTTACTACAAATCGTGTTTTTGTCATGTGTGAACAGCATCACACTTATTAATGTACACAACTCAGCTGTACATTTCTGAGGATCTTAGCCCTTCTCATATCTTTATGCTACAAAGTGGAGCATACAACTGCACATATACAGTAAAACCTCGATATAACGGACTAATTTGGGCGAGGGGGTGTCCGTTAAAGCCGAAAGTCCGTTATTTAATAATAAAAAAACCCCAAGCTGTGGGAGCAGCAGCCCGCCCAATTAGTCCTTATATCGAGGTTTTACTGTACTTCCCCTCCGCCGAAAAGCCGCCGATTTTTTTAATTTTTAAACAAAACAAAAAAAACGTGCCGCGGACCGCCCCAGCCCCAGCCCCAGTCCCCGCTGGCGGCCGGGGCTCGGGGATCCAGCCGCTGCCCGTGGAGCGCGGCTCGAGCCTCGGGGCTCCATCCGCTGCCCGGGGAGCGCGGCTCGATCCGCGTTCCCCGGGGCTCGGGGCTCGCTCCCAGGGGCTCGGGGCTCCAGCCGCCGTCCGGGGAGCTCGGCTTGGTCCGCGTTCCCCAGGGAGCGCGGCTCCAGCCGCCGCCCAGGGAGCGCGGCTCCAGCCGCCGCCCAGGGAGCGCGGCTCCAGCCTTGCTCCTCGCGGCTCCAGCCGCCGCGCTCCCCGGGGCTCGGGGCTCCAGCTGGCTGCCGGGACCCGGGCGGCCGGCGGGAGCCGGCAGTCAGCCCGCCCGCTGCCTGGACCCGGGCGGCAGCGGGGAGCCGGCAGCCAGCCCTCCACAAATGGATTTCGGATGCATCAGACTTTCTTAAAAATTTTGTCCGTTGCATCCGAAGTCCGTTAAATCGAGGTTTTACTGTACAGGAATAATTTCCACATAACACTGAAATTCGGCCACATCTACACCTTTGTTGGGCCAGCAGTGAGAGAAGTTATAAGTTGACTGAACCATCATTTTTGTTCCTTTCCTTTGAATCTGGTCAACCCAGGCACTCAGTGCATAAATTCCGTCTCCTTCCCAAAGCTCATCCCATGCAGATTTTTCCAGATTTCCCTCCGTGACTTCATCACACTTTTTAACCCCTCTCACTTGGCACCTCCCCATTTTTAGACAGTTGCCATCTCCACATGTTCTCTTCCGACAACCACTAGAACTTGCAGGTTTGACTTAAGTGCCACTATAACAATCAATAGCTTCTGTGCTTAAGTGTGATGAACTGGCATGTTCAAGACACAGGGAGTGCTGAAGAGAGTAAAGCTTCTCTAGACCCTGTGTATAGACTAAGAAGGAAGTAATGATTGACATTCATGATACTAAGTAGGATTGGGTAGGGAAGGGAGGGAGGGATAGAGAACACTCGATGTCATGCCCACAAGAAATCTGTGTTGAGTCTCTTTTCTTCCTTGCAGTAGACATTACTGCTATCACAGTGTTTGCCACTGGAAGTGCCCATTCCTCCCCCACTTTTTTATGTCATCGTGGTTTGTTTTTTAGTTCTCTTTTTAGTTTCTTCCTGGTCTGCTTTATCATCATGTTTCTTCATCGAGTTTGTTTTTATTTCTTTAAAACCAGGAAAGTTTACTGAACTATTGAGTGTTTGTAAAGTTAAAAATCATGGTTTCAGTTGTGAAATGGCATCAGGATCATCCACTCCATCAAGAAATCCTTCTGGTATTTTTATCGTTTGCTTTATTACAGCATCTCTTAGATGTCCACAGTACATTTATGTAATATAAATACAGTGAATTGGTTCTTTGGTTTTGATTTTATTAACCAGCAGAATTAACTAGACTCGGTCTAAATTCTGCTACAGAGGGACTCAAACCAACCCCCCAGATCCAAACCTAAATAAAACCTACATTGCTATTAGAGGGGCTGATCCAAAGCTCATTGAAGACAATAGAAAGACTCCTCTTGACTTGAATGGGGTTTGGATCAGGCCAAGAATGCTGGACATAAGATGCCATGTAATGCAGTAAAAAACCCTTCTGAGGTAATATCTGCACTCTTCTATTATTGCAGCATGGGCTGTTGTGACAATAGGAAAGATTGGGGGGGTTCTTGAAAGGAGGAGAGAAGAGCCTTTCATCTGCCTTTTTCATATGGGAATATCCCAATTACATCAGAAATTGAGGGGAAGGAGATAGGTGAAAACATCTCTGATCTTTCATCCTGTCATGAAACACTCCTACTGGGTCCAGTCCATCTTCAACTTCTTCTTTCTAAAGTCTGGCACAAGGCTTTGACCGATCATATTCAGATCACTACTTCGCTCAGCTACTGGAGCTTATGGAACCAAAACTGAAGTGCCTGTAGGGGAATGCGTTTGTACAACAGACGGCATCATACATACATCACACACATGTTTCAGGATGAAAATATAAACACACATTTACTCTTCCTGACCCTGATTTTTGTCATAGGGATTTATGACCCTGTTAACATTGGCCCAGGATCTGGGGAGTAATATCAAGCCATCTGCTTTTGCCCCTGTAGGTTTGTGTAAACCCTGATGGTAAGTTGCTAATATATAAGTGCACCTTGCATGCTGGAAATCTTGTTACACATCTTGGCTCCCTTGTTTTTTGCCTGGAGTATAGCAGCAGATGTGCGGGATACACAAGTGTTTTTCATGTGGTCAGGAATACTGTAAATAATCTGAGTTTGGCTTTCTGTGGGTGTTTGAGGCCTTTTCTGGTATATTTTGTAGGCTGAGATGTGCTAAATTGTAGGCAAAAGGGCCCAAGGGGGAAGGCTGGTATCTATTAGAAACCTGTCAACTGATCTGTTTTTCCTGGGAAAGCTGTTCCATTTCCCCAGATGAGTTTTCATGGAATGCTGAATACATTTTGTGCAAATTCAGCTTATTCTCCACTTTGACATCACAATCCTCTCAAAGAAATCCCTGTTTATTTTACTATAAAATGATTATGGACTAGGTTGTATCTTTAGGCACAGTCCTGTGCCAGGATGTTATGCAAGCTGGACCACAACAGGTGTAGTCATGGAAGGAATTGTGACTCGGACACACACTTCTGAGTCACAGTTCTTCCTCTTCTTCCTCCTTGCATCTAGGGACTAGCAATATATTGCTGGCTTATACCAGCGTTAAGGCCCTGATCCTGCATAAGCTTAGCATGTGCTTAACTTTGAATGCATCTTCTGCAATGTATAAGGTTAAGCATGTATGTATGTTTTTGCAGGTAATCACTACCTGTATGCAGGCCTATCCCCTGGCAAGCAGGGTAGCAAAGGCAAGGCTCTGTCAATTCCCTGCTCTGGAAGAGGTAATGCGAAGAGTTGCAGAAAGGAAGCCATTTTCAGTGCGCTACTAGACACAGTTTTATTGGTCCTACAAAGCCCAGGAACTAAGCTACATATTCTTGAGTGCCATCTGCTGGTACCTTGTCTATTAACATTATACAGACGTTTCTTTTAATAGACTATTCATTCCTGCCCACCTGTTCTGGGAAGCAGGGAAGTAGTTGAGCTTACTCTTCTGTGCTTGTAACCATGTTCTTCATAGTCTGTAGAGTGGAATATCAGGCAGGGGATTCTTGCTAGGCTTTACTCCCTATGTTGCAAAACAAGTTTCTGTTATAATCCCCTGTTTGTGCATACTCAAAAATTTCTGAAATGTTTGACTTGGGGTTGAAAACCCATGCTTGAACTGTGCTAAAGAAGAAGTTAGTTTGGGAAGTGTGAGCAACATCCCTTCAGCCAGTGTTTAGTTGTTATAGAAAATGTGATCTATTTCTACACAGTTTTTGCATGAGGTATTTGCTATTCTTGGCCTGATCCGTGAGAATGCTCATGCTACCCCGGTCTGCACCCCCTTCCCTCAGTGCTAGCACTGGTACTCATTCAAATTTGGTCGAGGCAGTCTTACTCTCTTGTTCCAGCTTGTCTCAAAGGGAGGCATTAGCTGTGAAAAGAGATAATTGGGGATGAGGCAGAAAAAGGGAGAAGGTACAGAGAGGGAAAAAAGGAGGGGAGGGGAGGCAGCTGACATGAAATCCTGGCTTATTTTCATTAAAGAAATAATACTAATTTAATTTAGCATCTTAATTATCTTTAATTGAGTAAACAAACTCAGTGTTCAAAAGGTTTACAGTAACTGAAGTAAGACCGCATCCAGGACAGAAGAATGTGGAACCCTTGTGAACCAGTGTGTAAAGAAGTTTACTCCTCATTGGGGATAGTTTTCTGTTTCTTTGTGTATTGGAAATCTTGTTAACAGTGCCATAAATAAGATGTGTGTTACCCAGGCATGGTTTCTGTCTATCATCACATAAGCCTATTTAAATGAATACCCGATAAAGGGAATAAACCTGAGTGCATAAAAGTCCTGTAGGACGATTTCTTGTATCCTTTATGACCATGCCCAAAAATACTTTTTAAAAAATCACTCAGTGGGAAATGGAGAGGGGAGTATAATGACAATAAGCAGGCCTGTTTGAGGTGGTACAGCAGGCACAATCTAAAAGGATGTTTCACTTCTAGAATGATTACCAGTTTCAGTCGTTCTCTATTGTAGATATAAGGACTGTCTCTAGAATCAGTAATATCACTAAAACCCAAAGGCACTTCTAAAATGTGCCCACTGTACGTGCAGTGAGACACCCAGCAATGAAGACTTGTCAGGTGTTGCAAAAACTGCTTTGTTCCTTTGGAGGCCTGTCCCAATTTTACCCTCAAAGGACAGGCAAAACTCAGTAGGTTTCTGAAAAACAAGTTTATTGCTAGCAAGAAGGAGCCAAGGAGTTAAAACTCAAATCAAATGGCTCAACTCTATACATGATGCGTGTGGTGGTGCTGTGTCCTTATTAGATCTCCTGAGTTTCATTAATTGCTGGGGGGGAGGGGGAACAAACTCAATGGAAACTGCTGAGTTTCACCTGTTTCTTCCTGAAACCGCAAAAGTACATGTTCTCTCCCAGTCAAGTCAAACTTTCAAGTTCACAGATGGAATATCCTACTTGCCCTGCCTATTTGGAAAATTGTATTGCTCCTATCCCTCCTGGTTCCTTGATCCACCTGTGGGCAGACATCGGTGGCCATAAAGCCTCATAAATAAGTGAGGGAAAAAGGGGGTTGTTGCAGCCTGACCAAGCTCAGGCAAGCTGGAAAGAGGTAGGAGAAGTGAGGACATAGGTGGCAGAGTGGGATCTGGATGGAGCCTGCATTCCTTATGATTAATAAGGCCATGCAACAAATTGAAGACAGCCCTTTCTCAAATCTCCTTACTCCTTCCTGAAAAGGGACTGGGGGGTGAAATCATTCAGAGCCTAGATGTCCCCTCCACTTTCTCTATGGAATATTTGAGACACCACAAATAGTAAGGTTTGCCCTGCAGGAGAGGACCCTGCTCATGCAGAATCATTCCACCAACCTGTTGTGATCCTTGCTCCCAGATATTCTAGGTTGATTTATTTGGGAAAGCTCGATGCATGCTTCAAAACCTTTCCCTGCATTTCTGTGCTGGCACACACATGCTGACCGTAATCCTTCTTTGTGATGTTGCCAACCATTCCCCCCCCCCAGCAACAGACACTGATGTCACAACTAGCAGATTATGACTTCTTAGCAGAACCAGTGGGAGAGGAAGGGCTAGATTGGGGGAAGGGGGCAAGAAACACAAGCCTTTATGTAAAGTTTGCTGGCCATTTCAGTAGGAGACAGTAATAAACTCTGATAACAAGGGTGCACATTCCGAATTAGCTTGCTGGTGCTTTTCTAAAATTATTTTTCCAAGTGTGGTCATGCAATTTCCATTTGTATTCATTGATTTAAAAAAAAAAATTTCAAAGCAAGGCCATCCCTGCAGGCTTCTTTCTGTGTTACAGCTGATTCTCTGCTGGGAATCCACATGGACTGTCTTGCTTTATTTGTGCTATGTATAACCAAATTCCCTTCATTAAGGCCAGTGGGTTGCAAGTCTGTCTGAACTGCAATTAGCAAGAGATGTTGGGGGGAGGGGGAAGGGAGAGGAGAAGTCAATAAATTGCTTGGTGCATGTTTCAAATTAACTGGGTATCTAAACAGCCAGACTGAGATGTGGTAAAATCTACTAGGGAGATGAGGCATGGCACTTCAAGTATGTAACCATGTTATTTCATGTAACTTGTGATTGTGGTTATGAAATCAACAAGCTTTTTATATGGCGTTTTATATATACTGCTCCAAAATCCTATCTCCTTTCCAATCCAGTAATTTAATCTGATCAATACATCCTGAAATGTTCCAGGTCAGGAATGGCCTAATGCACATGTCTCTGTTGTAATTAATTCTGAACTCACTGAACCAATGAAGTTCTGCTATAAATTTCGAGTAACTGTTGAGTAAATCTGGATTTGTAGCAGTGTAATTAGAAGAATTTGGCCATGAGTGGGATTTTCAAATGCTCCTAAGGGAGTTAGGTGCCTAACTCTCATCGAAAGTTAGGTGCTTAATTTCCTTCAGCTCCGTTAAAAATTTCACTCCATGTAAATATTGACACTTTCAGGACGAAATAAGGATAGACATTGAACCCGTAAGTAAGATGATTAGGACTTTAAACTTCTTAGAGGGGGAAATATTGTGGGCTAAATTCTTTCCTGGTGTGAAATTGGCAGAGTTTCATTGGCTTCAGTGGAGCTGCACCAATTTACTCTAGCGGAGAATCTGGTTCAGTAAATGTAGTTTGTATATTGGGACTGTTCCTCATAAATGAGACTCTTGGAAAGTATAAAGAAGGCATGGGAGGGGGTGGAGAGAATAAAGGATATATTTTTACCTTTCACATACTAAAATTGCCTCCCACTCCCTTGGCTTGAAAAATTTAAATGAAAAAAATAAACATTTTGGATGACAGGTGCATAGAAATGCAATTAAAAACAGTTTTTTTAAAAAACCTTTGAAAATCTTTCCAGTGCAGAATGTGAAGTCACACACAAAACCATCCAATTTCTCTGTATCGATGGAGGGTTCTGTAAGGGATGGATGATCTTGTGGCTCAAGAAAAGGAGTAAAAACAAAGATCCAAGTTTCATTCCCTGTTCTGCCACAAACTGGTTTTTTGTGGCGTCCGGCAAGACACTTTCTTTTTCTGTGCTTTGTTTTCTCTCTCTTTACTAGGGGAGTCATAACATTTACCTCACATAGTTGTTTTGAGGATTAATGGTCCAGATTCTGAAATGCACCCAGAAGGATGTGGCAGAAGGGAACCTCTTACCCTTCCATGATCCCAAAGTCCTACACTGTCTGTAGCTCCAGGGTAGCTTAGAGCAGGAGTTCCAGGGAACCACTCGCCCTAGTTACCTCTCCACTCACTGGAAACTATCCATGCAAGGAGGATTTGACTGCTTTCCACTTCCTTTGAAGTACCGAAAGGGGGCTAAGGAATCTAGCCCCTACAGTTTGTAAAGCATCTTGAGATCCTTTGATGGAAGGTGCAATGGAAGTGCCAAGTAGAACGGATAGAAGTTGAAATAACCATGTGTTTGTGTTTCTTTAATGTTTTGAAGCTAAGCTGGGTGGCATGGTTGCATCATCCTGCATTCCCTACTGTATGAGGTTGGTTTGGGGAGTAAAAAACTGAATGATTGTTCATTGCACCTGCACTGATGACCAACAGGAGTCCAGTGTTACTTCTCAATACCTGTACCTTTCACTGTGGAAGTGCAGGGTAAGTCTCCTCACTCACTGGATCAGACTTCACCACACTAAAAAAATTCATAGTCCTCAAATCAGAGCATGACTATGAGTTGTTCCCCTTGTATCTCGGGGAAAGTGCCTTAGCAAGACAGCAGGGTCCATTGGCTAGCGTACTGGACCCGAGTTCAAAAGGCCTTTGTTCTATTTCCCAGTTTTCCCACTGAGGGGTTGTAAGACCTCAAGCAAGTCACTCCACCTCTCTGTGCCTATTTTCCCTCCCATCTTTTGTCTGTCTTGTCTATATAAGCTCTTTGGGCCAAGGGCTGTCTCTTATTACATGTTTGTACAGTGCCTAGCACAATGAGGTTCCAGATCAGTTGGGGCCTCAAGATGCTATTGTAATATAAATAATAATAAAGCATGAGCTGTATAACTCTGTCAGCATGTCTAAACTCCCTCTCTTCTCCCCTCCTAATCCATGATGATCAATTTACAAAGCAGCATTTCTCCAATACCTCCTTGTAGTTTTCAAATGTGGGGTTTGTCTCTTTGCAGTATTTCACCATGAAATGCGGACCAGTTAGCTGAGTCAGATCTGCACCTCTACAATACCTGACAGCACAAAACTGGGGATGGTCCCAAACAAAACACCAGATCTAAACACCACTTAGCTTTGGGAAGTTTGGATCTGGATACCAGCATGTTGACTCAGGCACATCTCTGTGTGTGAAACTTAAAGCCAATTGGCTGATCCCTCAGTTCATGACTGCTCAAGATACTGAATCTTTTAGTGGATCTAAGTTTGTGTTATCATTACAGGGTGTATCTGTCTTCATGGTAACTGATAGTACCCTCCTCAAATGTATCCCAGAGCCAAAACCCAGAAAAACTGTAGTAAAGCAGCCTTCTCGCAAGCTTGTAAACCATAGCAAATTTGGTACTTGTAGCCTGATTCTCAGCAACACGTTGATACCAATCACCTGTGATCAACCATTTTCATTTCTTCTTGACCACATAGATAGATCCATAACCAATTATTTTCTACAAATGTGTTGATTGTTGCGGTCATTACATGGCAGGTACCACATCAAGTATGTGTCTGGTTGGTAGCCAAAGTAACTCCTGGTCTCGCATAATAAATAAAAAAGCAAAGTAGTCCGTCACAGACCACACAATGCAAAACTCTTATGTAGCTGACACAAAAGGACAGATGATTCTGATCATATATTTGAATTAAGATTTTGCAACTCTGTTTCTATTACCTTTAAACTGAATGACCTTTTTATTTTTTATTCTAATTTTGATTTCACCACTGATGGCAATACCTCACTGTTTGTACTTCACTCATCTTGAACAAGGAAGCTAGGCTAATCGGATTCACTTTATGTTTACAGTGATTTTCCCTTGGTGATGATGTACTAGCATAATGTTGTGCTTTGGAGTCCAACATGTTGCATCCAAACCAGTGCACTTGTTCACCAAAGGTCAATGTGTTTTCATACACTGGAACCACACTCCTTAAATTAAGTTATACAATACTCTGCCTTCTCATTCTAATCCTTTCTCAAGACCTACTTCTGCTGTGACACCCCAGGGAATAAGCCAACCTGAGATGGCTAGGCTAAGTGTCAATTGAGGATAGCAGCTAGTAAAGGGAAAAAATTGGAAAAACAAACACAAAAAACCTTTCAAATTATTGTAGGACCATCACAATCTGCAGATAACTTGTATGACCATTTGAGCTATCTTTTCATCACTCTTCTCCTCCTCTCTGCCATTTTCTTCTTGCTGTTACACATACTTGTTTTAAACTAGATTGTCTGCTCCTCAGATCATGTCTTCCTGTCTCTACAGCACCAAGCACAATTTGGCCCCTATCCTAATTGGGGCTTTTTAACATCACTGCATTAATAACAACATGGGACCCAAATTTGGGATCCAAGTGAAAACACATGTCCCTTTAAATATGACTGGAAATGTGGTTGAGTTTCAAGGGTCTTTCTCTCCCCTTTCTAACTTTCACCCCAATTTTTTTCTCAACAGTAGAAGCACTAAGTACAAAAGAGCGAGTAGTTATCTGGGGAAGATAATCATTGGTGTATTTCCTTTGAAAGCCCCTGTAAGGCTGCAGGTTAAGCTGTACATTATTTGTTTGATATTTACTAAGAAACTATCCAGTGTTTCAACTCTGTGTCAGATGTTAAATTGCCTGATGACCTATGCCTTGTCTATGCTTAGATGGTTTTGGTAAAATTTCCTGCTGTTGCTAGCACTGGAGCAGCCCCAGCGGAGATAGCAGCAGCAGGAACTTTGGTGTAGATGGGTTGCTGTGTTACCTAACCTTGCTCTGAAACAAAAGTCTAGTGTAGATACAGCCCCAGAGACTGTTAAGTGGTTTAACTGGGGGAAGGAAAGTTGTGTACTTCCTACTTCCCTTCTGATGGGTTACAAAAGGTCAGAATGGTCCCTCCAAACAGGATGTATTGGGCAGTGTTGTTCGAATGTGAAATGTACACGAGGCTGCATAGAGAGAGTATTTCGAGGCTCCATGAAGGTGGAGGTAGCACTAGTCTGATCCGGGCTGCACCCAGTCAAGTTAAAAATGAAGGCCTTTGTTTAGTTTGTGTGGGCCAGGTAAGGAGCTCGATCATTGTATGCTCATTTCCCTTCTGGAGCCTGGTGTGCTCTCAGCAAAGCTCAGAGGAGAGAGAACTCCGCCTACTTAGCAGTTAGAGCTAGGTGAATACTGCAAAATATTTTCCATGTATTTTCTCCAATGTAGTTCACACTCCTTTTGAGTTCACCTTATACACACACATACTCATGGATGCTCATAGACAACAAATATTAAATTAATTTTCCACAACAGTTTGCACCAGAAATGTTGTAAAATTTGTGGTCCTCCAATGTGGACCAATAGCATGTGTCTTATTCAACCAATCCTAACTAAACAATACACCTCACGTTTTAGATCTGGAATAGCAAACCAAAAGAAAAACAAAAATAGTGAAAAATGTAATTGAATAAACAAGTTTTCAAAAACCATAGTTATTTGCAGACAAGAAGAGGCATGAAATTCACAGAATAGCGTAGCCATTCTGAATTGTTCTGTCTGCTTTATTAGCAAGAGGTTGGTGGTGTGTGCATTCTGGATTAGTGGTTTTAAGAAACACCAGTCTTTCTGAAAGTCCGTTATCTTCTACAGGCAGCTCACTGCCTGCTTTACCCATGCCTCATGAAACTCATTCTCTGCAGTAGTGCAACCACATTTAAGAGTTGTGGTGGGGCAGGAGGGAGATCTTTTGTGCAACAGCCTTAACAGCAGAATGAGAGAACAGAAATAGGATAGCAAAAAGTTCAGGAGTGCAGGGGCTAAAGGCCCTCCATAATCTCCTTAGTGGCTGAAGCTGTGATGATCTTCATTATTTTTCCATTTCCTGGTTCATGTTCCATCTGTAGAGCTCTAGGGGCAGCATTGGAAAACTATACATTGTTCCTTTTCTGTTCTGTAAATAAAAAGTGGGTTTGAGCCTTCAGTGCTCAGATCTATTTGTATTTAATTTTTTTTTCCTGCTCAAAATCACTCTGAAATAAACCTATTTTGACTTCCCCAGGCTGTGAGCACTGAACAGGTTAAAAAAGGAAACAAGCTAAAAGCTCTGTTTCCTGTGCCTGAAAATCCACTGATGCAGGGTGAAATTAAAGGCTATAAATAGCTCCTGTCCCTTCAGCTTCATCATGCAAGCTTTGACTGTGTGCTAGGATTAGAAGAAGACAGAATGGATTTCTGTGTGGCGTCAACAAGAGTCAAGGATTATGCCCACTGTGCACATTGTATTGTTCATTTCTCACAGGCCCTTGCAGGAAAATTAAATCCCTTCTGATACTCAAGGTGCAGGGAGCAGAGGCGGCTTTGAGCAGGACACGTGCATTGCAAAGCAATTTTACACAGTGGCACTTAGCTTCCCATAGGGCCGCAGCATCCAGCCGTGGCTGCATTTTCATTTGGGCAGACAATGCAGCATGGATCCCACCGGAAGGGAGTTTGGACTTTCCTTGCTCTGAGCTGATCGCAGTGAAGTTCATTTCTGCTGAACTGTTTTGAAGGCTGGATGTTACCACCATAAAATAATAAATAAATAAGGTGGTGCTCCGTCACTACTTGCCTTTCTAGGAACTAGTATGGACTCTGATGACATGACGTTGTCACTGCGTTAACAGTCAGACAGTATGTCTGAGTTAATTCTAAATAGAATCTTATGGCAAATCCGAGGCAGCTGGAGACAGGACTCCATTTTTTTCTTAAAGGAACAATCCAATTTGGCCTGACCCTACTTGTCGTTTAGACTGCTGGTGTTTTTGTGAAATGCACCACATCTTTCCTCTTTCCCCCGCAGACTGTCTCTGTATGCTTTATTTTTGTGTGCAGTCACAAGTGTGTTTTTTTAAAAAACAGAATTATTGTCCATTTTTCTTTAATGCCTTTGAATGTGAACAGAGGGGACTGGTTTGGCAGGGAAAAGGTATTAACCAACAGGTAGGCTACCTTTTGAGGCTATCGCCTTTTATAAATGTCCCTTTTTGGAGGTCTCAATCCTATGAGATGCTTACTCTCTCCTGTAAGTGCCCCCAACTCTCATTGACTTAAATGAGAGTCAAGGGTGCACGGCACACCTTGCAGGTTTGGGTCCTACACTGTGTGTTTATTTAGTGCCTGCGTTATAACTGGTGTTGTTAGTCTCTCTCCTAAATGCACAGCAGCTTCACTGAAAACAAGGGTGACAGATTAGTAGCTTCTGACTATCGTCTCGGTTGCATTGCAACGTGGAAAGTAGCTGTCTCCGCTGAAAGTTTTGTGTGTGGATATGGTGGCAATAGGTATTATCAGGAGATAAGACATTATATATATATATATATATATATATATATATATATATATATATATATATATATATATATATATATATATATATATATATATAATGTTTTTCCATACAAGCGCTCGGCATATTTATGGTAAGAAAAACTACACCACCACCGCAGTGTGTGAGCAAACCAGCAAAGACCAAATTTAGCCATTCCACAGCGAGTTCTCAGAGCCACGTTTATTATATACACACAAATAAGTAACTAAGAGGCAGGGTGAGCAGGGAATGGTTAGGTCATGGGACTGGAAGCCAGAAAATCATAGTTCTATACTTCCTTACCCTGTCACTGACCAGGACCAGATTCTGCCAGCCATACTCTTGTTGGGCACTATCTTAGTCTTCAAGTGGTATCGCCGAGCTGGATCGTGGCCTACCCTATGAAGCTGCTCAGTTATATAAGAAGAAGACTATGGCCATGTGCGGCCTCCCCAGATCCATGGCTCTGTGCACCATGGGGGGAGCAGGTGCTATGTGCCTGCTGCTTCCCCTTTCCTGAGTAGGGCTCAGCTCTGCTCCCCAACTCCTATTGCAGCCACCAGCATTGCAGTAGTAATTTGCTACTGGTGCAGGCCAGTAGCAGATTACTACTCTATGGAGCTGTTCCTGATGTAGGATAGGGAGATGTTTCTCCCCCTAGCTCCACTGATTGCAAACATCCTCTCAGTGACACTTCCATCCCTTCGTGCAGCCCTTAGGAGAAGAGTCCCAGTGCTTTGGGAAATCATAATTAACAAGAAGGAAGCTGCATTCTTATATACCTCTTAGCTGCTCCCTATTGGAGAGGATCCCTTATTCTGAGCATTCATTGATTTTGCAGAAGAGGAATTCATGCTTTGTGGACCTTATGAGGTCTGCAGCATCAGGACTTCGTCCACAGGACAAAGGATGGAAATTGTGGTCAGTGGAGACTTTTTGGTTAGCAGACTAAGGATAAACTCCTTCAGCCCCCAGCCATCCTAAATTCTTTTGGACTGAGCCACTTTTCTTGTAGACCTCTTAGGATTTGCAAGGAGGGGGCTCTTCAGCAGAACGTTAGAGATACCCAACCCCCCGAATCCCTTCCCATCGCCAACCTTCAGAAGTTAACACACACACAACTTTTGTTGAGGTGAAGCTAAGCTTCAAGGCACACATCAGTGGTCTGAGTGCATATTGCCTTACAAATTCACTTGAGTTTTTAAAAAAACAGATTAGCAATACAGGAAATGCAGAGTTAAGGTTGCACTTCTCAAAAGAATCATCCATCTAAATTTCATTTTATCAGTGACCACTGCAACTAGAATGCCATGATCTTAATCGCATTGTTAAGCTCGGTGTCCTTTTTTACAGGCACACACGGCGCACGCAGGAGAATTCTGTGAATTTCCATTTAGAGAGCTAGGGCGCAGGGCTGGCGCAAGCACTAGGTGACATAGGCGGTCGCCTAGGGCGCCACGATTTGCTGGGTGGCTTTTAGCTGCCTTTGGCGGCATTTCAGCGGTGGCTCCTCCAAGGGCGGGCACCATTGGGGGGTTGTGAGCTGTCCATAATTGGGACGGCATGCTGTAGCTTTTGGCAGTATTTCAGCGGTCATGGCCACTTCACTGCTTTGAACTGCCGGCGGTGATTCGGCAGCAGCTCTACCAGTTTTTTTTTTTTTTTGCTTCGCCACCTAGGGTGGCAAAACAGCTGACACCGCCCTTCCAAGGGCGTTAAGTGCAGCCTTTACATGCTCTGCAATGAGGGCTCAGTCCTGCCCACTTCTAAAGGCATTGAGCACGTTATAGGCACTGTTCAGCACTTTATCAGATTGTTACAACATTCCAAGGTGCAATCCAGACCAGTGAGGGGCTGTGTCACCACCTGTCCTGCAACCTGGGGTGCCTCACAATGCTCTGCTGCTGTAGCTCCCACCTGAGCATGAAGGTTCCATCCTAGGTGCCAATGTGTAGCCACGACCCTGGTCTAGCAGCTATGACCCCAGCAGTCTGTCAGCAAACATCAGCCACACTCTGGATTCCAGCAGCCTTGGCTTCTAATCATGGGATGATCCCAACACACTCTCAGTCCTGGATTTTCCCAAAAAAAACATGTGTGCGGCACTGCCCAGTCCTCTCCTGGACAGTCTGGATATATGAGGCCTGTTGCCTCTCTCGATATGAACATACAAGAGTCTGCTACCCCAAATGGAGTTATTCACACAGTTCACAACAGTGGATTAGTTTTAACTAAAGAATAAAACAAGTTTATTTAACTACGAGGAGACAGGTTTTAAGTGAGTACAAGTATAAGGCTTGTTGCAAGAAAATCCTATATAATAAAAGGCCAGAGGATGAGACGGCCCAGACCAAGAGCATGCTGGGAGTTGTAGTTCGGCGGCACAAAATGGCCGCTGCGCGTGCACCGCCGCGAGCCGTAGAGATGGCCAGGACAATTTCTTTCATTAAGCACTTTGGCCTGTGTACATGGGCTGTTACACTAGTTAAAGATAAAAGGCTTACTAAACTTAACAAACTAGATGTGGTTCAAGGTAAAGCTCTTGCCACAGGTTCCGAGTAACATTCCTATGAAGTTTCAGGTCAGGATCTGCTCCCAAAGTCAATAGGTTGTTTCTTTTGTCTTCCTAGGTGGAAAAGAGAGAGATGGATAGGGAGGGATACCTTGGGGTGTTTTGCCCCTCACTTTTATAGTTAAGTCGCCCTTGGAAATGCATTTGACTGAGGGTTACCTCTAGTTAAAGTAGGCAACATGTTGTCTGGTGATGGAAGGTTTCATGCTGTTTTTCCTTACCTGTGTTTGCTGAAATGCAGATTTTCCTTGTCTCTTCCTCCCTTCTCAGAGGCTGTCTGAGGACTTTGTTTACTACTTATATGTAAACCGAGGTGAACACACATCCTTTTGTTAGCCCTGCTTGACCAGTTCTGCCTAATCAGAGCTACGTGGATTTGAACATGTGCCACCTACATCATTTGGAGGGGCTTTGTAACTCTACATATAATGTTGCTATACAAGTTTCACCATATTAATGACCAGTGAATTATTAGTGTTCAAATAAAACCTTACAAGGCATATTTTGTACAAAGATTATTTCAGTGGTGTGTAGGGTGTATAATAGAGGTGTATCACATTTCCATCACAACTGTACACCGTAATTCCACATGGAAGACAATTATCCAAGTGTCATTAGACACAGAATAGCAGTTTTCCATATACAAAGCACATATTGTGTAATCGGAGAACTTTAAAAGAATAACACTTGGTGTGGTGACAAACTGCATTTGAAAGGTAATATTCATTCAGATCACGGACATGTACCTGTAACCTCAACTTCATCCTAACAAAAGTGTTTTTGTGTGAGACTCACACATGCAATGTCTATGTACAGAGCAGAGAAAAGATACAATAGAAGTATAGAATGACTAATTGTAAATGTGTGACACAAGCAAGAAGACTGGAGGATGATGGATTATTGATGGAGATATTGTTTTTTTCCTCTGTAAGGAGTCGGTATATTTCAGTATGATCATGTTCTATGGCTACAATAGGTCTTTGTATATTCCTGTTTTTATTTTTTTTAATATTTCATTCTGATTTTTCCCCCGTGGACACATCAAATCAGACTTGTATCTCCCTTATATATCCTTCCATGGAAACTGAAAGTCCATTTTTCTCCCCTTAGCTTAATCAAAGCCTCCTAAGGGTGACACACTGTGCACTGTATCTGACAATAAAAGAAGAGAAATGTGATCAAATGTAGGAAACAGTAAAACTCATAAATGATTTATTCCATTAATGCTGGATCATACCTGTTTCTCCTTTCCTGTAATACAGTACATCAGAAATCCTAATGGAGTGAAACAATAAGTGCTGTAGCTAGAGGTATATAAGAAAATCAATTAAATTCACAGTTAGTGGTACTAGTTGGAGATAAGATACAATGGCTGTCCTGGCAAAAAGTCAAATTTTTTGTTCCATTAACTGCATTAGAAATGGGATTCTCCAAGAAGAGGAAGCAATAGCATTTGTGGTGCAGGGCCCAGTCCTTCTCTTTAGAAGCCATTGAGTCAGATCTCAGCTGGTGTAAATCCGCATCGCTCTGTTGACTTCAGTGAAACAGGATCAGGCTTGTGGTCTTTAAAATGCTAACACTGCCACAAGAGAAGCTTCTGACTGTCAGAAATGCACTGCCAGTCCACATGCCCATTGGGGAATGTGAACTGGGAGCCCAGAACTCACTGCGCATCTTGCCATTGTGTGAGCAGCCTCTGTTCAAACCACCAATATAGGAACACATTCCGTTAACAGACACAGATGGTGTCGCCCACCATGGGACCATCCGCACCCTCCCCCATACCGGGAAAGAATTTACATTCAGTGTTTTGTGAAGGTACAGAGGAAATTGTACAATCAAACTCAAAGAAACCTCTCAGATGCTCTTCTGCCATTCAGCCTGTGTCTCTGCCACAGGTCCCCAGACATAAAGAGTGCAAAATGTCACCACCCCTTCCCCAGTGAAACCTTAATAAATGCAGGAAGTGGGAGAAGGAGATAGGGCCACTACTCTTCCTAGACATCTATCCAGGCAGACGAACAGATGGAAAAGCACAAACCGTTCTCAGAGAGAGCAGGAAATGTGGATTGATGCCTACCGCTTGATTCTCCTGCCAAACAAACAGTTGTGAAATAAGCAATTGTGGGGAGCATGGTAGGCAGAGGCACAAAATAATGCTCCATGTAGTATCTGGCAATAGAAGACCTAAAACACCTTGGGGGGGGAAAAACATATTCATGTAGAATTCATCTGCGTGAGACCTTGGTGTTTTAAAAACATTTTTTAAAGTACAAGAGGAAATAAAATCTGAGCGTCATAGACATGGAACAAGCATCTAGTTTGGAATGTAGATCATTAAGACTCACTTTTGACCAAAAAGAGACGGCTTGCCCACTCGGCGCTGGCAAAGCACACCAGAGGGGTATACTTTGTAAAATGCTGTAACATGCTGTGCTCCAACTGCCCCATGCAGACCCTGCTGGTGTGCTGTGAAAGGACTGTGTTAACATGAACTAGCTACCACTTAGGCTGTGGTTAGACTGGGGCTGTTTTAGCGCTAAAACCCCTCTTTAGCGCTACAATAGCCCTGCCAGTACACACTCCCAAGCCAGTTTTTCCGCTTTAACTGACCTTTTAAAGCGGCACTGTTATACCTCAAAACGAGAGGAATAAAGCTCTCAGCGCTGCTGTTGTAACGCAAGGGATGCAATGTGTACTGCCCTTGCGTGATAGTGAGCCTCCAGCCTCCGGCATCCTGTCCCATAATCCCCATTGCAGCCTCTCTGGCCACCATTTAAAACTCTTCTGTCCCGTCCCCAGGTGACCCCCACGTCAGAACCCTCCCCCAAAGTCATATAAAAATTGAAAACCGTGCCGCTCCGGGTGGCAGGGCTGCTGGGTCCCCTGCCGCTCCGGGTGGCAGGGCTGCTGGGTCCCCTGCCGCTCCGGGTGGCAGGGCTGCGGGGTCCCCTGCCGCTGCGGGCGGCAGGGCTGCGGGGTCCCCTGCCGCTCCGGGCGGCAGGGCTGTGGGGTCCCCTGCCACTGCGGGTGGCAGGGCTGCTGGGTTCCCTGCCGCTGCGGGTGGCAGGGCTGCTGGGTTCCCTGCCGCTGCGGGTGGCAGGGCTGCTGGGTTCCCTGCCGCTGCGGGTGGCAGGGCTGCTGGGTTCCCTGCCGCTGCGGGTGGCAGGGCTGCTGGGTCCCCTGCCGCTCCAGGCGGCAGGGCTGCGGGGTCCCCTGCCGCTGCGGGCGGCAGGGCTGCTGGGTCCCCTGCCGCTCCAGGCGGCAGGGCTGCGGGGTCCCCTGCCGCTCCGGGTGGCAGGGCTGCTGGGTTCCCTGCCGCTGCGGGTGGCAGGGCTGCTGGGTTCCCTGCCGCTCCGGGTGGCAGGGCTGCTGGGTTCCCTGCCGCTGCGGGTGGCAGGGCTGCTGGGTTCCCTGCCGCTGCGGGTGGCAGGGCTGCTGGGTCCCCTGCCGCTCCAGGCGGCAGGGCTGCGGGGTCCCCTGCCGCTGCGGGCGGCAGGGCTGCTGGGTCCCCTGCCGCTGCGGGCGGCAGGGCTGTGGGGTCCCCTGCCGCTGCGGGCGGCAGGGCTGTGGGGTCCCCTGCCGCTGCGGGCGGCAGCCTGGAGGTGCTCCCAGCCCCTGCCCCGGTCCCCGCCGCTGAAACCCCCCCAAATAAATGGTTAGGGAAGGGAGGAGCAGAGCCTGTCAGTTTCGGAAATGAAACGGACAACCAGAAGTTCCCTCCCTTCCCAGTCCCCCCTCACCCTACTCCTTTTCAAAGAGGGCTGCACCCAGCTGAATGCTGGGATACCTGCCCTATCACGCAACTGCTTCTGCCGCCAAAAGCAGGACAAATGTGTTCGCTCTCTTGCGCTAGAGGGCTTCAATCTGGACACCCTCTAGCGCAACAGCTGTAGCGCTAAATCGGGAAGCGCTATAAACAATAGCGCTTCCCCCTGTAGTCTAACCACAGCCTTAGGGTGGAGCTACAGGGTGGCTTGTTAGAGCGCTTTATAAATCAAACCAAGCTCTTCAGTCATGCTTTGCTGTGCTGGGTGGACATGCCCAGAGACTCAGCAAATTAGCCAATACATCCATCTGTAAGTCCTCTGTGTTTATATGACTCTTTGAAACCTGAGAGCTAAGCATACTGTGTTGTTGCATGTGTATGGTGCCATTAGGCGTGAGCAGAGCTTTACAACAAGTCAGATTTGTTGGACGAAGGGCAGGCTCCCTGTTCTGAGGAGATGACAGACTGAAGGGACAAGTGGGTATAATGCAAACAGCTACCCTCTAGGCAAACACCATGTTGTGCAGTCATTGTAGATGAATTCTTAGCAAAACAATTGGATTTACAGAAGTTTCTTTGAGGGCAGAGAGGAAGGCGGGGCGAGGGGCGGAGCTGGATGTACGTTATTTGGAAAACTGTTTACGCCATGCAGGATGGTGTGAAAGAAGGCCCAGAGGCATGAGCTGGTGAAGGAGGCAAAAGAGTAGACAAGGTAGAGGCTTGAGTGGACCAGGGGGACTAGAGAAGCCAGATGTCCCGATTTTATAGGAATAGTCATGCTATTTAGGACTTTTTAATATATATATGGGCTCCTAATACCCTCTACCCCCTGTCTGGGTTTTTCACACTTGCTATCTGGTCACCCTAACCCATAGGAAGGGAGGAGGTCAGAGAAGCAGATGGTTGTGAAATAGTAAATGTTTTGGAGCTTGAACTTTATATAGAAGAATAGAAGATGCAAGTGCAGGGATTCAAGGAAGTTGGAGATATGGCTGGAACAGTGGAAAAGGAAGAGGATACTCCCTGGAAGGCAAATGCTGTTATAACTTGTGATACTGCTGCCATGCATTACATTACTGACAGCTTCACTTTCTCGGAAACTGCAGTGCACTGGGAGTCCAAAAAGTACTCATTGAGACATTGAGAATCAACCAGACAAGTACCAGAAGTTACAAACAAGAACTGCAGGGCATATAAGCATCATGCTGTATGAGCACTGCGTGACCTAAGTCAATTGACAGCACAAAGGGAACGCATGGGATGAGAAGTAGATTGCAAGAGCTTCAAGATGGTGTGAAATACAAAAGAATCCACAGGAGAAAGATAATCATGCTGCATCATGGTCATGACATTTCCCCTTCATGACATGCTGCATCATGGTCATGACATTTCCCCTTCATGACATCCCCTTGATGTTATTCTCCCAGGAGATCCTGCCCATCAGTTCCCTGAGGGAGTCGGTCTGTTTTTCTGAAGGCCAGCGTCTGTATTCTGCTGCTGTCCTTTCTTCCCTGTGTCAGGATCCTGAACTTGGTGGTGAGCACTCCCACCCGGGCCCGGCCTGGGACTTGGAGGAGCCGGGACAGCCTGAGTCTCCCTGCCTAGGCACCACATACCCCTAGATGGCACCCCCTTCCCCAATGAGCCAATAGGTCACATGGTACTCCAGAAGTGGTCACCTTTATTGACCCCAGACATTAGGCCTGAGTGGAAAGGCTGCTTTATTCTGGCCATTAGGTCACACTGCCCTGAGCAGAAGGGCCATTTTGTTGACTCTAGCCATTGGTTCATGCTCCCCTGCCTGCAAAGAGCTGCATTATTAACTGGCCATCAGGCTACACTGCCCTGACTGACAAGGCTGCTTTATTGACCCTGGCCATTAGGCCACGCTGCCCTGACTGGAAGGGTGGCTTTATTGACTCCGGTCATTAGGTTACACTGCCCTGTGTGGAAATGTGATTTCATTGATTCCAGTCACTAGGCAATATTACCACCTTTTATAGTAGGGGTCATCAGCATAGGACCTAACTGGCTATGGTACAGCCTCTGCCCTGTCTTTTGATCTCATGTGACCCAACACCTGGTGACAGGGTATACCTATCCTGTGACACTCTGGTAGAGGGAGGGTACTGTGCAGGAATAGATAGACCATGGGCTTCCATTTAAATTGTATTTTATTTTCCAGGCTGGCACTCTAAGTACAAGGCATATTGGTCTCTGTGCAGAAGTTGATGGCCCTATATAAAAAGTGACAGCTGGGAAAGTGAAGGGGGGGGGGAACCCATTTCAGGGAAGGTATCTAGCAGGTGAGAATCCACAAAACGGCTGTGCCCAAGAGTTCTTTAAAAGTCAATAAACCTTCCCAGCAGTTTTTTTACAGTTGTACTGAGGATCCATATTCTCCCACAGAGGCTGGCGGTAACAAGTGCAAATGCGGGAAGGGTTACATTTTTTCTAGGCTTGGGAAAAACTACCAGCACTCTCCAAAGTCTCCCTTATTATGAGGTAATGTCTTATCCTGCTTCCTTTCCCAGCATGCCCCCCTGGGAAGGATTATGAATCACAGCAGCCCTGGGCCCATATGCCCCAGGACTCCCCCAGCTGTCTGAGAGAGAAAGGAAACCTGGTGCCACCCACAGGTCCTGGGTCCAGTCCTAGGCAGTGCCTCCCATGAGACAATTTCCCCTCTCTCAGTGATTGTTCTTTTGCCCCTTGGATTGGTAATTACAGAAAATCCTTTGTAGCTTCTCTCTCTGTCTTAAATGGTCAGTAGGAAGCAGATGAAGGATGTTCCAGTTATTTGCTCACTAGCTTGGGATATGGGAAACCAGGGTACAGTTCCCTGCTCTGACACACACTTCCTGAGTGGCATATGAAAAGCCATTAAATCTCTCTGTGCGTCAGTTCCCCATCTGTAAAATGGGGATAATAGCACTTCCCTACCTCACAGGGCTGTTGCAAGGATACACTAAGGATTGTAAGGCACTCAGGCATCCCAATGATACTGGGAGGGGGAATATAAATGCCATATGAAATAGATTGACTATCCCATTACACAATGTATGAGCTGCTACAATCCACAAACTATTGGAACAATAGACTGTTATCAGGGAGTTAATGAACTAATGGCATAGTATATGGCAGCGTACTGCATAATTAAAAATAAAATGCTCCCTATAATCTGTCTGCTTTGCCGCATGGGTGAAGAAATCCAGGAAGTCTTATGGGAAAGGAGTGACTAGTAGCCATTTTTTAAAGTACCATTATATGCTCTCACTTTCTCTTTCCCCCACTACTCCCTTCTGGTATTATATACTGTACGATGGTCCATGTACAGTGTCTTTTGTTAAATTTTGTATTCTTTCTTTGAGAATATCACATTTATCGCTGAGCTTTCTGTGTGTCTTCTGATGAGATACTGACCACTGGAGCATTTAACATAAGAAAAGTTATTAGACCCAGTGTCCTGGCAAAATTCCAGTGTGTATTAATTCTCCATGCAATTTCACTGAATATAGTGTTCGTCATTTTATGCCTTAAATTGTGTTGTAATATTGCCCAGTGTAACCTACTACATTTTACCCCAGAGTTAGCTGCATTACAGTGATAGGTGAAGTGAGTCCTATACTTGTGCCTTGAAAAGTTCTTTGGAATCCTCTGAGATGAGAAATACCAAATACATATATATGTTGTTGTGTTTCAGTGTGTGGTTTGTTTAACCAGCTCTCCCTTCAAACAAGCAAATTTGTCTCAGTTCTGACAAGAGATGCCAGATATGACTTCAGACTTACACACACTAGGCTTTTTTCATTGACTGAGAATATGTCCATGCAGGTTTAAAAATCATCCTGGCTGCATGCTTGGAATATACGGTATATACATATATTTCTGGTAACTAATTGCCATCAACAGTCAAAGCTGATTTCAAATGTATTTATTTGTAATTATTTGCAGAATCCTTTCTTGGTCTGCAGATTGTTTGTGAGCAGTTTGAGACAAATATTCAATATGCAAAATTGGAACAGGGTTCTTAAGTTTGACAGGATGTGCAAGTCACATGGTATTACTTCTCGTTTCTGGCAGGATGAATGTAATTCTTAGAATTAGCTATCTGCGGTACATACTCATATTTACAGTTTGAAATACCCTTTTTGTAAACATTCTCCAGTATTTACTTAAAGGGACACTGGCAACTTAAATATAGGCACTTTAGAACCATCAGCTAAAAGTAGTCTCGGGACTGCTCCTATCCCAGAGTATCCCTGCCAATTTCAATGGTTTTACAATCACATTTTCCTAACTTTTTAAAATGTATTTTTCTCCCCTGTTGCTGTGTGAAAGATCCACAGAGACTGTGAAAGTATATGATGGTGGAAAGGATGAAACTAACTGTACACAAAATGCACAAATAAAATAAATAAAATAAAATAATGCACAAATAAAATAAATAAAATAAAATAATGCACAAATAAACTTTTTAAAAAGATAATTCTCCTCTTCCTTCTAATATCTTTCAACTATAGCAGTCAGGGGCATTGCTTATAACAACAGCATGGAAGAGATTTTCAGACAGAAGTGTGATTTTTTAAAAATTATTTTTATTAAGTTGATGTTATCCCTTTAAAATTTTCTGTTTCCCTTTACACTCCTGCCAGTAAAGTCATGTACTAAAATATTTCCACAGACGGAACACACAAGGGTGATGAATGGAAAGGAAGAAACATTTTTTTTTCATTTGTCTGACATTTTTAAGGTGTTTGTTTGACTCTGGGGTATTACCAGGCCTTTGCAAAACAAGTGACACTTGTTGTAATGTGGTGTTTGCCCAGCTCTTCACATAATGTTTAAGATAAAATTTTGGTATTCCGCTCAGAAGATCTGAAGAAGAGGGCAGGAGATATGGGGAACCAGATGGTTAGCTTGGTCAGGGACACCTTTAGTCATGGCTTTGCATCAGTGTCAGAAGCGGGCAGACCATAGCATAACATTCTGCTAGAGAAAAGGACAGTTGATGCTTCCAGAGTGAAGTTCCAAAAATGTGGGAAAGGATGCATTTTAATAGTTCAAGGTGTCCCTCGCCTCTGTTTGCCAGAAGTGGGAATGGGCGACAGAGTATGGATCACTTGATAATTATGTGTCCTGTTCATTCACTCTGAAGCACCTGGTATTAGCTACTGTTGGAGGAGAGGATACTGGGCTAGATGGTCCTTTGGTCTGATCCAGTATGACCATTCTTATATTCCAACCTTAGTTAGTCCATTTAAACCCTTTGCGGTAGCAGAGAGGCTGGTACTCCTGGATTAACTTGATTTTGGAATAGAATGTTTAGCAGTTGCCTTCCTCCTTAAATTCCCTAATTCTGAGAAGCAGCAACCAAAGAGAGAGGGATAAGGAGGCTTTTGCTGTGCTGCTGTGCACTAACATTTCTGTCCTCTAGCCTCAGTTGGGAAGAGGCAGCTGTGATACCGCGTCGTCACTGCCATCACAAATAGAACATGATGATTTCCATCTTTTCCCATCTGCCTGTGGGGGGGGGGGGGGGAAGTGGCACTGATAAGGCCCTGGGATTGGTTACAATCTACAGAAATCACAAAGCAGATGGATATTGAGCAGATAAGCGTTAATCTGTCCTGGGAGAGGATTAATCAGGTGAAAGATGTCAATCTGTGTGTGTGTGTGTGTGTGTGTGTGTGTGTATACGCTGCTGTATGGAGGGGGTGGGGATGGTGGGCAGCTGGTGCTGCTATCATCTTTTCAGGTCCTGTTTTTGTCATGCTCTTGTGTTGTGGTGTGAAAGAAGCCCTATCTCTTGCTGAAGGTTTATTCCTCTAATTTCCTCTGTAGAATCAGGAAGAAAATGTGTTACACATTTTAAACAAGCTAATCCCTCTTCTTCTTCTCCTTCAGTTCTTTAGTTTTATAGAACACCCTCTCTTTCATCCCAAACAGAACAAAATTGCTGTGGCATTTCAAATATATTGTTTCATCCTGGAGTGGAAGCCACCCTTTTCTCTCCTTCCCCAAGACTAAGCACAGTAGTTGCACTGTTAGCAATTAAAATTGTTCTTCTATGAGTCCACTTCGATTTATCTGAGACTCGCTAAACATTTTACAGGCATTCATTAATTAACACTACAACACTGCCGTGAGGTGGGAAGCCTTAGAGGTCTGATTTTTTTCCAGGACTGCTTCATGCAGTTTTGTTGCCTTAATATGAAGTTGAGGGTGCTCAGCACTTTGGAAAATAAGACCCTATACCCCATTAACAGAAGAGGAAGACTGAGGCATATAGGGTAATGGGCCTAATCCGGGAGCATTCGCTCATGTGAGTGGTCCTATTGATTGAAGAAGGGTGACAGGATGAAGCAGTAAGTGACTTGTCCAGGATGGCCATGCATCAGGGGCAGAGCTGGTATTAGAACCCGAGAGTCCTTGCTCCTAATCACAATACACAACATTTCTTCATGTAGGTATTGTACATTGGATTGGTCTTTTCTTCTCCAAAGTGTGCCTGAACCTTTCTTTGTGTCTGCCTTCATGTTATGGCTTGCATGTTTCTTTTCTCTTCTCACCCCATTTCATTTCTTGTCCCACGCATTTTGCTTTACCAGAGATGCCATTGCCTCATCTCGGAAGTAAACATATCCTGTTAGGGTTATTCTTTGTATATAGGCTTTACAGGCTGTGTAAACGATCTGACAGTTTTGGATCAAACTAGAACATTATAAAACTATTGGGGTTACCTAGAGTACATAAGGGCAAACTGTTCTGTTATTCTGCTTTGGGGCTTAGCTCTGAATGTCCTACCCTGACGTCCCTTGTGGGTAGTTGCACAACATGATTTAGCTTGCATGTGAGATATATAATTGCATGCCATGGGCCAGATTTTCAAATAGGCCCAACCTGACCTCTGTTTTTCTGCACCGTGAGCACTTATTTCCATATTAAAATGAACCTCATAGACCAGTCCTATTGGACTGATTAGAAAATGATAACCTTCCTATAGAATCTTTAAACCAATCTGTACAATTATACAGGAGGGATATAATTGTCTATTAAGTTATGTAAGTATTTAGAATTTATTTCTATTCAACCCTATTGCTTGAGTCACTTATAAAGACTGAGAGCCCACATCTTGAACATCTGGACCTATGTAGTTCTCCCTAAAAGCTTTACTGTGACTGGACAGCCACAGATGTTGTTGAGCATGTGCAGATGTTGTTGAACAGTTTCAGCTGCTGTGGTTTGGTGGTTGTTGTTATTTTTAATGGATGCTCTGGACTGATTCTCTAATGTCTCTAATATAAAGTTTGCCTCATCCTCTGTGCTGAAAGAGGAGTGAGTTATTGTTGCCACGTAGGTGCTAGTGGTTGCTGGCAGTAGCTGTCTACCAAATAATATATGAATATCACTGAAGTTCTCCGGATGTGTGTGCTACAAAGTTAGAATTCATCTCCCTCCCTTTATTAGATGGGCGTGCCCTTTTATTTGTGCCATCCTGTCACTTTTCTCGTTTCCATTTTTCATTTGTAGTTCCGAATCTTGGTCTGTTTTACATTTGGTTTTGCAAAATTTTGTTTGGGGTTTGAATTTGCATAACCAGGTGTGGTTTGAATCAGGTCCCATTTTATCCTAACCACCAAAGTGTAGGTGAGTTTGGATGAAAGGTTTTGCTTTTGTCTCATCTTTATAATGAGCCAGTTGCAATGGTTTTGGTCTTAGAAAACCTTGTCATCCAGGTTTTGAATTAGCAATACCATAGCGGGGCTGACTTTGATTCATGTTCCATTTTAGTAGAAAATTCTTTAATTTAGCAGATAAAGATGTAACAAGATCCAGTGGCTGGAAGCTGAATCTAGACAAATTCAGACTAGAAATAAACTGCAATTAATGATTGGTACAACTTACTTAGAGAAGAGGTGGATTCTCCATCATTTCAAGTTTTTAAATCATAGTTGGATGTCTTTCTAAAATTACATTCTATCTTAATCAGAAGTTACAGGCTTGATGAAGGAATTGCTTGGTGAAATTCTATGGCCCATGTTATGCAGTAAATCAAATTAAATTATCATATTGGTCCTTTGTAGCCTTAAAATCAATTATCTGAACCACAGAAGTTCAGGGGGATTCACACAAAAGATTCCAGTTTTCAGTCACCTCTGGTTCTTTTCTTTTTAGTCTTACCTCTGCATGTGATGTTGTGAATGCATTGTCCATTTTTATTCTTATAATTTTTACTCCTAGAGTGAGCTTGGAAAAGTTACTTCCCTCTCCTTGCTTCATGCTTTTGAATGTCCTGATGTTGTTTTACAAGCTTCCTGTGGTCAAGCAGTTTGCCAGAGTTGCAGTGACACATGGAGTGGAGAAATAAAAGCTTTAGAGACATCAGGTTATTAAAGCTGAGAGGCCATGCTGGGAAAATAAATTGCCACCAGCATGAACTGAAGTACAAATATTTGTTAACTTGCCTTCAGCCGTGGATTTTTCCTTTTCCAAGTAAAAATACTTTTTATTTTTTTCTTCCATTCTGGTCACTTTTTTTTGATGATCCAGAAAATTGTTTTGTTTTCTTTCCAGTTTTAACCTGTTTCCTTTATCACCCATATAATCATTTCCTGGGTTGAGAATGCTTATGGACTAAACTGTTGTCTCAGCTAGCACTTTTGAGAGGTAGCAAGGAGGGGCAAGAGCAGAATCTTGCAGTAAAGGAAGATAAAATAAAAATCGGTCAGAGAAAAATATATCTAAAACTCCATAAACCCAGTAAAGGGCTTGATCCAAGGCATGCTGTATTCAATGGAGACACTCAAATAGATTTTGATGGCTTTGAGATACACCTTCCCTCTCCCTGCTCCAATTTTTTTTTAAATGCTATATTCTAATTATCCTTTCAAATTGTTTTCCAGCCTCAACTGAGAATGCCAATCAAGGGTCAACCCTTTCTGTTGCTTTTAACTTGTTGATAATTTTTTTTACTTGTAATTTGTGTCAAGCTGCATTTGGATGGAAATTGGAATTTAATTACAAAGGTGCAAAACCATGGTTTTATTTTTTATTAGTTACATAAAACTACCTTAAATTTTGTGGATACACAAGAAAAACGTTATCAAAATATGTTTTTCATTTAAAACTAAATGATTTATTAAACACAGGAAGGATTTTCTGTAGGTAGTGAATTGAACTGATTATTTGTGATCACCATGTCCCTCAAGATTTTAGAACTAATAGATCTCATCCTCTCACGCCTAATTTTTATTCATAGATTGGAAAAAGAAAACCAGCTTTCCTGTTTTTTCAACTCCCAATCTGTTTCTCAACTTTGAATGAAATAGTCATTGAACTGAACTAGTTGAATAAACTGAAATGAAGAATATACCCTTTATTGCATTCCAGTTCTCTGGCTCCCAGTCAGCACATAGGTTCAGTAGAGTGAGAAGTTATTTAAAATAATTTTGATCACATATACAAAAATGTTCTTCTGACCCAAAGGGTCAGCCACATTGCCAGGTCAGTATAGGTATGGCTCTTGCCCAAAATACCACGCTGCCAGCCAATTCTTTAGTATCTAAAACTAAAGGTTTATTATAAAGAAAAAAGAAAGTACAAGAAGAGAGATGTTAAATGGTAAAGCAGTTGTATACATATAAAGACTTCAAAGCCCCTATATCAGGTTCCTAGCAGTATTAGTGAGTTTGCTGGCTTGAAAGTTCCTTGAAAGAACAATCCACAGCTTTGATGGGTCTAGGGTGACCAGATGTCCCGATTTTATAGGGACAGTCCCGATTTTGGGGTCTTTTTCTCACATAGGCATCTATTACCCCCCACCTCCTGTCCCAATTTTTGACACTTGCCATCTGGTCAGCCTAGATGGGTCATTTAGTCCTTTGTTCAGAGCGTCATTTGTAGAAGGATTACTCTGGAGGTGAGAAGCAGGAATGAAGACAAAATGGAGCAAATGAAGCTTCCTTTTTATAGTCTTTTGCCATGTGACCTGTGCTTCCTTTATTTCAAGCACAAGCTGCACAGCACATGGCTTGAAAGCCTTAGAGTTCTATTCATAGGCATGCCCTTGCATGCCTTGCTGAGTCATAAGATGTATCTGCCTTCTTTCAGTGGGTCATTTGTATAGCTGATGGCCCTTAATGGGCCATCAAGCAGGCTAGGCAGTGCCAATGCCAAACTGTCTGGTGGTGTCACCTAGAAGCATAGCACAAGTTTGAAATATAGACATAGATACATATCTATAACTTGTAATACAAAGATGAATCAAACACATACTTGAGATTATCATATTTGGCAAATCATAACATTTTTGGAGATATCTTACACGGTGTGTCTGGCACAATTCATTGCAAGTTTAAAATATTCATATCTGTATATGTAAAAGTCAAATGGTGTATGCGTGTATGTATGTTCCCTTACTCCTTCCACACCGTTTGAGCTAGAGACTTGAAATTTGGTACAGTTATAGGCTTTAGGGTCCTAATCAGGGTAAGAATAAAAAAAATTCAAATCCAACCTCTTACACCCTCTAGGGGTGAAATTCTTTAAAGCCCATTAACCTGCTGCCCAGCTGATGTTAACACCTGCTGTTCTCTGTGACATAGTTATGATGTAATAATATCCCCTCCAAAGGACCCCGCACTCGCTCAGCTCTCTCCCCCTCCCCCCTCCAATGGCCCCCCACTTGCTCATCTCTCTCACCCTTCCCCCCCAATGGCCCCCCACTCGCTCAGCTCTCACCCTTCCCCCCCACTCCAACGGCCCCCCCACTCGCTCAGCTCTTTCCCCCCTCGCCTTCTCCAACGGACCCCGCACTCACTCAGCTCTCTCCCCCCTCACATCCTCCAAGGGCCCCCTTGTGTGTAGCGCAAATATAATTAAATACACTTTTTTTTCTTAAAAAGGACCCTATTCGTTATGCCGCGTAAAAAGCGAAAATGTATCGGAGAAACCACATCTAAATGCAAGAGAATGAAATTACTTAGACACAATGAGACTTCTGAACAAAATTTGTATTAATAAAAAACATTGTAGTCTTTTTACATCCCAGTTTCCAATTACAAATACCCCGAGCAATGCCGGGTATTTTTGCTAGTTCATTATATTTTCAAGTGTGCGCCGGATTCCATACAGCATCACAGAGGCCTACAGCGTTCTTGAGAAGGGAGGTAAGATTTGTGAATGGTACTTGTAGGGCTGCAGGCACTTGAATACCAACATGTACAAAATTTGAAATAGATACATATATACTTATATGAGATTCTAAAAGTGAATACTGTAATGCAGTAAATGTCAAGATTTTTAACAACACATGTTTACTTTTTAGGTATTGCCAGTCACCCAATAGATACCCACAACATCAATATTCACAATATAAAAACAAATGTTACAAATTATCTAAGTTTACAACCCAACCTTGGTCCTCTTTGTTATGTGTTTGGACTGGTCAAGAAACTGAAATACAGATGCCATATGCTGTCTGTAGTTGCATAAAATGGCCTCGTTACTTAACTTAGAAAGATATTAATGCTGGGAAATACTTAAGAGGATGGGCCTTACCCTTAGCTGATGTAAATTGGCATAGCTCCATTTAAGCTTCCAGCTCAGGAGTAGAGTTGTTTGAAAAATAGCAAAAAACACTGTGAAAAATGTTTGAAATTTCCAATCCAAGTCATTTTTGCTCCCCAGGTTTCAAAGATGAACCATTTTTATTTATGGAAAATACTTTAATGAATTTAATTAAAAATTATATTTTAATTAGGGGGTGGGGTTTTCCTGGTTTGGGGTGTTTTGTTTTTTGATTATTTTTTTTCGGAGGAGAGAAGTTCAGGGTTTTTTTCTGTCCCCCCCCCCCCACCCCTTCACCTTTTTCTTTTCCCTCTCCGCCCCATTTTTTTCTCTTTCCATTTTTGTTGCTGAAAATGGCACGAAGGAATAAAGGAGGGGCAGGTAAAGAAAAATAAAAAGTTAAAAGGATGTTGTGAGGGCTAAGACTATCACAGGGTTTAAAAAGGAACTGGACAAGTTCTAGGATAGGTCCAACAATAGCTATTAGCCAGAATGGGCAGGGTTGGTGTTCATAGCCTCTGTTTGCTAGAAACTTGGAATGAGCAACAGGGGCTGCATCACTTAATAATTACCTGTTCTGTTCATTCCCTCTGGGGCACCTGTAATTGTCCACTGTCAGAAGAGAGAATACTGGGCTAGATGGACCTTCGGTCTGACCCACTATGGCCGTTCTTACGTTCAGAAATGAATTTTTACCAAAAAAATTTAAAAGCCCATTTTTCACCATGAACAAATTTATTTTTTAATATTAAAATAGATCAGCAAATCTCAAATAAATATAAATTAATTCATTTCAACTTTTTATATGAATTTTTGTGCTATATTTACTAATTTTAAAGATTAGTGACCTAATTTTCAGAAGCCTTGAGCTCCCATTAAAATACCATGATTTTTTTTAAAGAAGAAAGACACATTATATAGGGTTATTGGTGGTAATTGAGATAGTCCTTCCATTTGACAATGTTTTAGAATAGCTGAGTGAAGCCAAGGAATATCCTTCCACTCTGACTCCTTTTGGGTAATCACTCCATTCCCTTCTTGTATTGTCAGGATGAGGTCACCCCAGGGGGAATTAAAATCTTGACACATGGCCACCTCTAGGCCAAGGAGACTTGTCTCCCCTGAGAATGCTGGTTCATATCTTAATGAGACTTTACTTGCAGCAAGAGAGATCCCCAGCTTGCTCCCTGCACCCCCCGCCCCCTTCATTTTTTTTTAATGCAATTGTTTCTGGTTTTCTGCCTTCTCATTGTCGGAAATGTCACATTGTTTAGTTATCAGCACGCTCACTTGGAGAAGTTTATTAAAGGTGATGTAGAGTTTCTGACATGCCAGTGGCAGAGAAGCAAAATGAATTTCATAGCTGGGTTGCTAAAAAGCTCTTTTTTTACATGGGTGTATTTAATTTGACTATTTTTTTATTTAAGAAAAATTGTTCCCCGAAAGGCATGGTCCGGGTGGGGTGGGAATCTTAGCCTTCACTGATGGGATGGGGAAGAAGATTCAGTTGAGTAGCACTGTAGGTGATGCATTGGAGACTGGACGTTGCCACAGTCAGCTAAAAACATACCATGTTTTATTGGCTTGTATATTTGGATACCAGATCAGAATCACTGATCATTCAGTTACATTGTCACACTTGAGAGTGTGGAAAATTACAATGCCTTCCTTCATGCATTACTTACTCATTCCTACTCTTCTCTCCCCTCTCGTTGACTTCAGATGGTTGCATTATATACATGTGATTGGGGACTTATGCATAAAATGAACGCTCACATATCTGAAATGGGTTATTTGAGAGAGTCTGGAGACTGCTTACTTCAGTGCTTCCTGACCTCTGTCTTCTCACTCAAGCAGGAAATCCAGCAGAGTGTAGCTAGCGTTTTGTTTCAACCCAACATTTCTGAAATCAGAAATCTCTTCAAGCCCTGGTGGTTTTGGATAGGCAGAAGTCTACTGTGACGGAAAGCCAAGGTCTGGTTGCTTGTGAGTGAAAGAAGCTAGCTGTAAGAGTCTCAGAATGAGATTATTCATTAAAAGGAATGAAAAACCTTGACCTTATCCCTAATAAGTTACAGAGAGAAGATCCAATATTATATTGGGACTTTTTTCCCATCCTTGTTTTTGAGGGCAAAGACAATGGACCAGATTCTGCCCTCTATCATCCTGGGGCAAATCCTGCCGAAGCATATGATGATTGCACCAGTGTATGTGAGAGCAGAATTTGGAGGGGGTTGGTAGGGATTTCCGGTATAGTTATACAGTGGTTTTCATGGAAAAAGATGCCAAACTATATACAGGAATCACTTTACTCATCTCTGAAATTCATTCCGTTCTGGGGTGAAATGTGGCAGCTGTTGAGCAGCTCCCAGTAGCCTTACATAAGAGTTTAGGAAAAGACAGGAACAGGAATAGGCAGAGGCAGAATGTATTTTCCAGGACACCTGGCTTCACATCTCTACTCTCAGGAAAAGAGCACTGAGATCTTCAAAGAGCAGAACCAGTGAGGACCCCTGCTTTATATTTTATTCAGAATGAAAGGTTTTTTTAAGCCATAAAAGAGAAAACACGAGAACAGTGAAAGGCTACACTGCTCCAAGATGTGCGGGAGGGATCTGAGCCAAGTGGCAAGACCTGATCCTGAAGGATCTATGCCACAGCTATGCCTGACTGTCTCCCTATCATATAAAAGAAGAAAGTGCCATCACCTCTGTCTCCCTGAGATTTCCTTAGAGGTCTTCCATCCAAGTGCTGACCAGGTCTTGACTCTGCTTAGTTTATGAAAGCTGATTAGATCACAGCCCTAAGTGGTATGGCTTTTGACAGGAGCACTCTTAAGAATGAATGTATTCTGGCTGAGGACCAAGAAACTGTTCTTGGGCAGATTCTGTAAAGAGACTTTGTTCTTGCCACCCATCACTCTCCCAAGGTATTGTTTAGGGAGATGGGAAGGAGGCAGACAGGGAGAGCACTTTCCCCTGGATGGGAGAAGGCGGCCCCATTGAGATTTGATTTTAGAGTAAAGATGCACGGCTGCCGTGGTTTTGGATCAGTGGTGTGTGAGGCCTGTGTGTGCTTATGTTCAGGTCTGAACTCTGCAGTCAGGAGTCATTCATGCAGCACAATGAACCATGGTGAACAGGGGTTTTTTTTAACTGCAAAGTTCTCAGCAGCTGAAATGGCTGATTCAGTTGCTCTTGTTATGGAGTGCTCTAGACTAGTCCATCCCCTTCGGTAGAGGAGTTGTATTTAGTTCAGTGGTAATGTTGAATGTGTTTGTGAGGTAAGTAAAAACAAGTAATAAAAACTTCAAATGATGTCAAATGTATTTATAATTTTTTTCTTTTCTTTTTGTTAATTCTCACACGTGACATGGGTTTTGATAGAAACAAACACAGGCACCTGCTGTTGACATTAACTAGCCAGTTGCTCTGAGGACTTGAGTCAGTTCAATAATGTCACACACTGAGACCATGTCATTTTTTGTGTCAAAGGTCTGATGTTAAAACAGGGTTTTGTTTGTGGTGGTTTGTGAGGTTTTTTTATTTTAAGAAATTTCATGTGAACCTTGTTTATATTATTTTCAGGCATTTGATTCATTTTTCTGCCTGGCAAAGGCAATGGCTTCCTTAGATAGCCAAACTTGGAAAGCCATTAATAGTCAGGACTTTTTGTGTGTAAGTGGGATAGTGGCCATCTCGGAGATTTTTCTTTTTTAGATTTAAATGAAGAGAGAGGTTCGTTCTCTCTCTGTCTCTCTGTCTCAGAAGAGCAGAGGGTGATGGAGCATAGAGATAAGTGCAGAAAGTAAAGAATGGGATGGAGGCCTGTTGTCTGAGTTTTAATGATAATTTTAACTTGAATGATAAATGGTGCTTGGAATGTTCTGTTTCATTGTACAGAATGTGGGCAGGAGATTAGCAGTGATCTTGTTTCATTTATAAGGACTGTATCATGTAACTGAACACAACGCAAAAATATTAACAAAGAGGTCCATGGTCCATGACGAGAAGAAGGCATCAGAGCTTCATACTACAATGACGAATGCTTATAAAACCATAAAACAAAGAGATGTGCATTTATGTGCGTCAGCAGTATTAGAGGTACACAAGGATACAACTCCTGCAGAGTCCCCAGTCAAATTCTCTTCCCACCATTGTTAAATATGTAGTCCTACCCAAAGGATTACTGACAGTCAGTGACAGGATTGAAGATGAGCAAATGAAAGTTTAATAGAATACATCAAACAGCAGTAATGTAGCAACAGAGATGCTGGCTGGGCCTGCTTCATCTCAGGAGGATACCACATGTTTCAGAGACAAACACAGTTTCAGTGACAGACCATATGGATTTAGGAGCCTGACTTTAGGTACAAAGATTTGACAATTCAGACCTATCCATATCTCGCTATCTAAAAGTGTGAGAGAGATACGGTCAAATTTTCAAAATGTGTCAGGCTTGTGGCAGGGTGCTGGCCAAGAGTGCCTGAGCCAGCCCTGCTGGCCCTTTAAGAGGGAGCAGAAGCCTGCAAACCTCCCTTGCAGAAAGGCTAATCAGCCACCTGGGCTGCAGGGCAATTAGCCTTGAGGAGTGGCACCTGGCAGCCTCCTCAGGGGGATAAAAGGCCTGCGAGAAGGCAAGCCCAGTGTGGTGGGGATGGTATAGTGTGTGGTGTGGTTTAAGTGATTCAGAGCTGTGGGTTTGAACTATTCAAGAGTTGCAAACTGTAAGCTGGAGTATACAGAGTCTGTGGAGCTGTGAGCTGTATACTGGAGGACTGGACAAGCTGTATGTATTGGTGGTGGGGTCCTTCACTGTGAATAAAGAGCACTGTTTGAAGCAAAGAAGGGTTTTCCTGCCTGTTCCTGAGAGGGGTGAGAGAGCGGTCTGTCACAGGCTGTGTGTGCAAATTTTATTATTCACAAGTGATGGTGTACAAAAAATGTGACTGCAAATGATTGCATAGGCTAAATTCTGCATGCATAGTTGGAGGCTATATTTAGAAAAATTAACCCATAGATTATCTATCTATCAGACAAGGTGGGTGAGATGATGTAACAGTAATTCCAGTTATCAAACTGTTTTTTTAGTTAGTGCTGTAAATATGAACAGCTCCCTTCTGAACATGTAAAAAATCAGGATCCAAAGAACTGAGGACTTGAGTCTCTTCTCACCTATATCAATGCAAATCTGAAGAAACTCCACTGTTGTCAAGGGGTTGACAGTGCTCTAAAGCCAATTTAAGAACCAAATTGAACCCTTAAGTTATCTGCAGGACAATCAAGGGTGTGATTCCCCTGCTTATGTACAGTTACTAGGACTAGCTCTCAGTGAGCTCGTGCAAGTATAAATAACAGTGTAGCCATGATAGCAAGGGTTGCCGCAGCAGTTTCATGGTTTCCCCCAAAATCCATAAAGATAAGTTGGTGTTTCTAACTCATTTTAATTGTGGAATCAAAACAAAACAGTAGATCGCTGTTTAAGCAAGTATTTAAAAATGTGCACCCAGTTTGGGACAGATAGCTGCAGTTGTTGGGTAGTTTTGGGATGGTGGAGTGGGGAAGGTTCAAGATTGGGAGAGAGAAAACCATTGCTTATTTTTATAGCTCCTTTAAAGTGTCTTCATTTCCTCTGGTTTTGTACATTCACCACCACCAGTCCTTTGTAAACTGCACCTGACCAGCTACTAGCTACAATCTAAATGGTGTTCAGTGTTGGGTATTATTACTGTAATGTTGAGGAACCCTTATTGTGGAGGAAGACCCCATTGTGCTATATTGTGGAGTAATTCTGTATCCCTTAGATACAGGTATGTATCTGCTGTTGTTGGTTGTTAGAGTCATTTCCTTTGGGTGAGAGGTGTGTGTTGGGGAGGAAATAGAGAGGAATGGAAAGACCTGCTGTCAGATTCTAGCTGCCAAAATGTCGTACAGCCGCAACCGCTTTTTTGGAATAATAATTCAGCATTTACAAGCTGCTTTGGCATACTAAAGTCCACAATAATTAATAGCACTCGTAGTATCTGAGCACAATCGTTATCTTATGGCACCTGTAAGAGGTAGGGAAGTATTATCCCCATTTTACAAACGGGAAACTGTAGGACATGTTAGATTAAGCGTCTTGTCCAAGGTCATAAAGGAAATTATTGGCTGAGCTGAGACAAAACCCCAGGTCTACTGAATCCTGGTCTAGTAAACTAACCAATACATGATGCTTTCTATCCACATATTGCCACCTGTCCTACAGGGCTGTGCCTTAAAGGCTTGTGAGCTGTTGCCCGTTCATAACATGGCTGTTTCTGTGCTATCTCCTCTTCCTAGGGTCTAGTGGCTCTTTCATTATTTGACTCCTTTTTTAAAAAAGTGTGAAATGCTTTTGGATCAGATAAATACACATGTACTGGGCTAGTCAGAAGGAAAGGGATTGTGAACACTTGTAAATATAAGCCCAAGGGAAATGAATAAAAGCTCCACACCTAGCTGAGGGTAATTTAAAATAACTTTGCCCTCTCCTCTCCTCACAGTCCTAGGTCCAGTGTTCTCACTTCCTTTATTCCTTTTTGTTATGTTGACAGCATGCAAAAAAAAAAGAAGAGAAATTAGGTTAAAACCATAAATACTCTTGCTGGAAGGTTGCGGCGTAACACTGAGATGTCTTAGAATTCTGAATGATAACACCAAAGGACCCAAAAAACAGAGACAAACCAGGTTGCTCCCTAAAAACAGAAAGGCACAGCTTGTCCCGATCTTACTGTAATCAGGCTGGCTACAAATTGACTGCAGCTCCCAGATGTTCACTAAGGAGTCCTGTAGTTTGCAAGCCTGAGGAGGAGATCTCTTCAATCTTAAAGTGATAGCTTGCAATTCCAACACAGTCCTTAATAAATCACCCTCTTTCCTTCAGTCCCAGGTGTGGTGCTCTGTCCTCCCAACACGCTCCTGATCCAGTACTGCTTCATCTCACAGAGCAAATCTGCGAATTGTATTACCAGCTCATGATTGTTCTGTGAGCAGCCCGTAGGGGCTATTGTTCTGAAAGATGTTGTTATAATTCCGACTCCTGCCAGCACCAGGAATGGTGGTCACCATCAGTCTCACTTTGCCCACCTAGTGCCTGATCCAAAGCTTATTGAAGTCAATGGGAGTCTTACCGTTGACTTCAGTGGGTTTTGAATCAGGCTGGTAGAGGAATGGATTTATTATTGGGCCACCACATTCAGCACAGGTAGGTATTTTAGAGCTTAAGCTTTAATGTTGCCCGTGTGAACAGGCAAGCTTAGGCTCTGACCCCTCAATCTTGCGTGTTAAAGAGGGTCAGTCCTGGTCAGCATTGGCTTGGGATAACACCAAGGAAAGCCCAGGTCCTGTTGAAAGTGGGCGTCAAATGATTCCGTCGATGGCGCTTTCCCCAGTGACAAAGAGTCCTGTGGCACCTTAAAGACTAACTAAAATATTGAAGCATAAGCTTTTGTGGGCTAATATCCACTTCGTCGGATGCATGCAGTGGAAGTATTCAGGGGCAAGTATAAATAGGTAGTGTTGTATCAAGCAGGCAAGGTACTAACAAATTTCAACAGACTTTATTTAACAACAGTGAAACCTCTTTACAGAGCTGCTGCTGCACCCCTCTGCAGGGCCGGCGACAGGGGGGTACTACGGGTAGAGCTGTACCGGGCCCCGCACTTTAGGGGGGCCCCGGTACAGCTCTACCCGTAGTCATCCTGCGCGGCTCCCTCCAGACGAGCACGCGTGTCCCCGGCCGGAGCAGTGAGCCCGGCCGGCGGCAGCGGCGCAGTCCGGGGGGAGAAAGGGCGGGGAGGAGGGGGGAGCAGCAAGGGCGGCTCACGCCGCTCTCGGGCTCTTGCTCCCGCCAGCTGTCAGCTGGGGGGGAGCGCCGGCTGGGGGGGGGGGCGGCTGGGCTTCCTCCCCCAGGCGCTGTCAGCTGGGGGTGGGGGGGAGCGCCGGCTGGGCTGGGGGGGGGCCCGGCTGGGCCGGGGGCCCCCCAGTTGCTGCCGGCTGGGCGGGGGGGGGGGGCCCGGCTGGGCTGGGGGGGTCCGCTGGGCTGGGCTGGGGGCCCCCCAGCCGCTGTCAGCTGGGCTGGGGGTGGCCCGGCTGGGCTGGGGGGGCCCGCTGGGCTGGGGGGGCCCCAGCCGCTGTCGGCTGGGCTGGAGGTGGCCTGGCTGGGCTGGGGGGGCCCCCCAAACTATCAGAGTAGGGGGCCCCCAAATTTCTGTCGCCGGCCCTGCCCCTCTGTAGCTCTAACTCAGGCTTGGCTCCAGGGCTCGTGACAGAAATTTGGGGGCCCCCTACTCCAATAGTTTGGGGGGCCCCCAGCCCAGCCGGGGCCCCCCCCAGCCCAGCCGACAGTGGATGGGGGGCCCCCCCAGCCCAGCTGGCGCTCCCCCCCCCCCCCCCAGCCCAGCCGGTGCTCCCCCCCGGCCAGCTGACAGCTGGCGGCAGCGGGAGCGAGAGCGGTGTGAGCTGCCCTTTCTCCCCCCCCCCCCTCCCCCGGACAGCGCTGCTGCCACCGGCCGGGCTCTCTGCTCCTGCCGGGGCCAGGCGGGCTTGTCCGGGGGAGAGCCGCGCCGCCTCCCCACCCCTTCCGCGCTCTCCAGGTCTGGCGACAAGGGGGGACACAACGGGTACAGTGGTGTACTGGGGGCCCCCTAAAGTTGGGGGCCCGATACAGCTGTACCCGTAGTACCCCCCTGTCGCCGGCCCTGCTTGGCTCAACTCCTCCCCCCTCCTTCCTGTTTCCTGTCCTACAGTCCCCCAGTCCTAAGAGTTACAAGCAGCATCTAAAACACCACAGGTAGGTAGACCCACCCTGTTATCTCAAACCTGGTTCTTGCCTACCTATTTATACCTTCCCCTGGATACTTCCACTGCATGCATCTGACAAAGTGGGTATTAGCCCACAAAAGCTTATGCTTCAATACTTTAGTTAGTCTTAAGGTGCCACAGGACACTCTGTCACTTCTGCAATTCCAGACTAACACGGCTACCTCTCTGATGCTTTCCCCAGTGAATCAGTATCAGATCAATATGTGCCAGTATGATGTCGGGGACACTGTACCTCAGAAGATGCCACTTTTCAGATGATATACTAAATTAAAACTCTATCTTCTCAGGGACATAAAGATCTCATGGCACTTTTCTCAAGAGTAGGAATATTTGGCCATGTGCTTACAATGAGTAAATATATTTTGCCTGTCAGAAATTCCCCTGCACAGTCTTCTGGATATGGTGCTCTTTATCTTCCTGACCTAAACTGCAGTGCAGTGTTGACGTGCACTTTTAAACATTTTCCACATTTCCTTCAAGTTGAAGATAGTGGTGGCTGCACATCAGTAGTGAGTGAATTGTATGTGTAGGGCCTGAGTCATCGATGTGTCACTCCAGTTTACAAAGATGCAACTCCATTGATTTTAATCGAGTTGCGTTGGCGCAGGACCAAAGTATTCTAGCCGTGGCTCAAAATCAGAGTTTGTAAAGCACCTTGAGATCCCGTCAGGATGAGAGTTGCTGTGTAAATGCAAGAAACTGTTGTTACCCTTTGTAGGAGAGTCTAATGTATCTATTGTTTCTTATTTCTGAATGGCTGACAAGCAGGATTTTTAGATTATAATGTTTCATTACATACTTGTCATGAATAGCTGAAGACGTGTATCTGTACTTAGCTGTCCAACTAGAGTCAAGAGCAAGGTCACAGCTGTGCTTGCAAGTGATACTCAGAAGGAGTTTTGACTTACGAGGAAAGGCTGAGGGAACTGGGATTGTTTAGTCTGCAGAAGAGAAGACTGAAAGGGGATTTGATAGCTGCTTTCAACTACCTGAAAGGGGGTTCCCAAGAGGCTGGATCTAGACTGTTCTCCGTGGTAGCAGATGACAGAACAAGGAGTAATGGTCTCAAGTTGCAGAGCGGGAGGTTTATGTTGTATTTTAGGAAAAGCTTTTTCACTAGGAGGGTGGTGACGCATTAGAATAGGTTACCTAGGGAGGTGGTGGAATCTCCTTCCTTAGAGGTATTTAAGGTCAGGCTTGACAAAGCCCTGGCTGGGATGATTAGTTGGGGATTGATCCTGCTTTGAGCAGGGGGTTGGACTAGATGACTTCCTGAGGTCCCTTCCAACCCTGATATTCTATGATGATTCTAAGAATGTTCAATGTTTCCTCAATACTAATAAAGAATAATAATTCTTAATGCTATGGCACTTCTTTTCTATAGATCTGAAAGATGGGAAGCATTATCATCCCCAAATTATAAATTGGAAAACTGAAGTGCAGCATCGTTAATTACTTAGCCAAGGTTACAGTGACTGAGCTGTCCCTTTGATTTTGGATTAAAAATTATGGCCTACAAACAATATCCAAAATATTCCCCTCTCTAGCTGATGCTCAGCCTTCCCTAAATAAAAAATTTGTTCACCTGCTACATTTACCTGCTCTAATCAATCTTTGTATACTGGGACAAGTTCACAGCTGATGTAAGCCTGTTGAAGCCAATGGAGTTGTCCCTGTTTACCTGAGTAGTATATTTGGCCTGTTTTCTCTGTGAAGTTTCCCCAAGTTGATTTCCATTCCATTCATTTGTTTATTTTGGCACCATGTTGGTGCTCCCTGCCCATTAACAGTATTTGAACAGCTTGAGAGGATGGATCTTATACAGAGACATGAATCCCTTCCCTCCTCCCCATGAAATTTGATTTATGGGGTTGGAACATGCAGGCAGGCTGCCCTTTGAATCAGTCTTTGCAACTGTCTCAAATGGGAGCTATGGTCCTGCCCTCTATCCCCCTCCTGCTCTTCTATGCTCCTGAAGAAAGAGCTTCCCTTGCATTTCCTGTGTGTGTGTGTGTGCGCACATGCATGCGTGTGTTTTGTTCCTGCTGCAGATGCAGCAGGTTAGTGCCAATGAGCTTTGCAAAGAGATCTCCAGTAACTGTGAATGCTAATGGAAGGTTTGTTTTATTTCCACATCTCAAAAGTAAACAGTTCCATTGTAGTTGTGCTTAACAGAGGAAGTTGCTAATTAAGGCTTCTTTTTTTCCTCCTTCTTCCCGCTCCTTTTGGGTACCTGCCTCTCCCTCCTGGGTAGTTACTGTTGACATAGCAACATCTTATCCTACATTCATCTGTATCTCTGCATAGGGTATTTGGGTGATGAAGATGTATCAAAAAAAATTCTGCAAGATTCTGGAAGCACAGAGGAAGGAATCCAACCTTCAGTGCACCTATCATGTGAAACATTTTACATTTTTAATTAATGTAAGATACGTCTTCTCGGAGTGTAAGTGTTTGCCCTGAGAAATGCTGTGCCTGAACTCAATGAGTGGAGATAGAGGAATCCAGATTAAGGAATTTAAACAATTGAGACTAGATTTTACAAAGTGTCTAGCGATTTTGCATGCTTCTGTTTTCATGTGCCCAACTTGAAACACTTTAGAGGAGCCTGGGTTTCTTAGTGATGAGCGTTCACCCTCTGAGAATTGGTCCCCTTTAAGGTGCCTTAAGCTGGGCACCCAGAAGCTGAGGCGGATGAAAATCACTAGCTGCTTTTGGAAATCTTGGCTCATCAATTGGCCTTCAGGTCTGTGTTGCAAGTTGGATGTTTAAGCTCACTTGACACTGCCTCAGAGGGAGCGTATCAGCCCATTGGGGAGTGTGACACACTTTTCTGTGGCTGCCGATGCAGACAGGCTCATGGTTCCTCCTCATTCACTTTGGGATGGTTAGTGCCTCTAGAAGGGCCTGACCATGCACCCAAGTGAGTGCCAGGACCACACTGTGTCTTCCTGCTCCTCATGTGTCCCATACAGGAGTCAGGCACTTTAAAGGATGCAAACCTCAGTCATATCTTCAACTTGATGTTGTCTTTGTAAGGTCAGTGCACTAGCACCATAAGCAAAGCAGATGTTAGCAGACGGAAAGGATCCGGACTGCTTTTGTTATCAGTGTAGTTTTTCATTTAATAAATGCTCCGAATGCAGATTTGTTTCCTTTGTCCAATATGTGCCTCGAAAAGGACAAGCTTCTTTCACAGAGCAGGGAGGGAGCCAAAGCACTGTCACTGAAGTGGTTAAACAAAAACTCGTCAGAGGGCTAAGTTAGAGGACAGTCTTGCTCCTTGCATATGGTAAGACAAGAGAACACCTCTCAGGTGATTGTTGTCCAGGATTCCTTGAAATGGAATGAGACATTTCTCTAGTTTCTTTGCAGTTTCTATAAGTGACTTGACATCCTCTGCAGAAAATTAGCGTTTTTTTTTCCAGTACTTAAGCAACATAATCACAATAAATTTCACTCTCTCTTCTGCAGCCTCAATACAATAAGGAAGCAGGGGTGGGGAGAAAATATTGACCCCTCTGTTCGGTGAGAGAAGAGCACCAATGCCACAGAAGGTTGTGTTAAACCAGAACCCTGTCCTTTTCTGCACTGGGTACCAGTACATGCTCCACATAGCCAAGGGAGCTCAGAGAAAAGCAGGCACACATGCCTTGGTTGATCACTTTGTTTGGGCAAGCGTGAACTGTGTGGACAAGTTATGCTGCATCATGGTAGGAGCACTGTTCTGAGTAACTCGTTAGGGGCGGATCAGATGACATATCGAGTTCCCTCCATTCCCAGTACTTCAATAGGAGTTGAAGGTGCTTCAGTACCTCATGGGAGGAGCTCCTAAATGCATCCAAGACCTTGAGGGTATGTCTACTGGGGCCGGCTCTAGGCACCAGCCCACCAAGCACGTGCTTGGAGTGGCACCTTCTAAGGGGTGGCAATCTCAGAATGGCACCCGGTTTCTTTTTTTGTTTTGTTTTCGCTCCGGTGGGACAGTGCTTGGGGTCGGTTTGGGCTTTTTATTCCTCCGGCGGGGTGGTGCTTGTTTTTTGTTGTTGTTGTTGTTTGTTGTTGCTTGGGGCAGCAAAAAAGTTAGAGCCAGCCATGAAAACACCACCATAAAACACCCATGGCTGGCCCATGTCCACTGACTCGGACTCACGGGGCGTGGGCTGCGGGGCTGTGAAACTGTAGTGTAGACGTTTGGGTTGGAGACCAGGCTCTGGGAGCCTCTTCCCTTGCACGGTCTCAGAGCCCAGGCTCCAGCCCAAGCCTGAATATCTACACTGCAATTTTATTGCCCTCCAACTCGAGCTTCGTGAATCCATGGAAGCTGACTAGGGCCAGCTGTGGGTGTTTTATGGCAGTGTAGATATCCCTGAACTTTAATAATACCTCACCTTTACAAAGCATGTTTTAATCTATGGCTCTCAAAAGAATTTTACACATATGGTGAACGTTGTTAACCCCCATTTACAGATGGGAAAACTGAGGTATAGATGAGACTTGAAGTGACTTGCAAAAGGTCTCCCAGTAGGTCAGAGCTGGGCATAGACCCGAGGTACCTTGAGTCTTAATACTGTCCCCTATCCAAAGGACACCCTGCCTCTCTAGAGATCGGTGATATGGAACCTGCAGGTTGTTATGTGTATTTCACTTTGGATTGAATGTAGCATTATCCTGAAATATTGCAACAAATCTCTCAGCTAATTAAAGCCATAGCTGTTGCATTGTGTTTGGTATTGAGAGGGGTAAGCGGGTCCTAATGTTGCTCTTGATGTTACAGTGTATCTAGAATGCTAAAGACACTGAACCAATTTCAGACCCAGTATATTTGACTGACTCCACTGAGGTCAATGAAGATAAACATCTGCATACGCCTGGTATGAATTTGGCCCTTCTTCTTTAGCAGCGGTACAGCGTTGCTGCTTGCTCTGTCAGTCGAAAGGATATGTTCAGGGTGTGAAAGGGTGGCAGCCTTCCCCAGTTCAGCTGTTCTGGAGAATGTGCTATTACACTGTGTGTATTGGATAGGAAGAACACAGCCCTTGAGAGCAGAGTACAGACACATTATAAAGTGATCTGTTTATATTACAGAGCTATACCAATAAACATACAGTACTTCTGAAACCTACCAATCATGGCTATTCTCCTATCAAAGGTGTGACAGAGATGAATGCTGTGGGTGGCAATAGCTGCTCTTATCTCTAATAGAGACTTTCTCCTTCATGTCTTTCTTTGTTGTTTTAAGCATTTTGGTTGCATTTTTATGCCTGCGTGGTCATTTTTAGGGCCAGGCATACAGTACTGCAGGTTACTAATGTGCAAACGTCTCCCACGCGGCTCTGTCAAATGCATACCACTCCTGATCCACAGCCACCCTCCTGATAATCCAGTCTGTGCTGCTCTGTGGCAGGGACTAGCATGCATGTGGAAGTGTGTAATGGTTTTGAGGGGTAGGCAGATATTTCCTTGAAGCTGTACCAAGACCCCTCCAGTTGCATTTCATTTGTTTCCTGAAGCAAATGTGAACCTACGTTTCCCGAGGGGAAAGGTCAGTGTCTTAAAACTACTGCATCAATTTTACCCAAACAGTTCCTGGTGCTATTCTTTTAAACTAAAAAAATCTGACAGCACTAGATCTGTGCAAGACCAGCATGGGATTGGGATTGCAATCCAAAAAACACCGAACCAAACATTGGTAAGGTGTGCATTGAATCTGTATAGTTGCCCTCACCCTGGCATCTGAGTACCTCCAGGAGAGGCCACCCACAATCTAGCCTTATACCCTGCGTGTTATAAACAGAACAGTTACACAAATAGCCACAAAGCAGAAAATCTTGGGATGAAATAATATGTTCATGGCAAAGAAGTATAAAAGTCAACTATTGGCTTTGTGGGTGTTAAACACCAAAACATTCATCAAGATTAGCAGAACAGAGGGATTTCCATGATTTTTGTTGCCAACAGATACTTTTAATATGTGCACAACAGATAAAAGCCTGATAGCACTAGGCATGGCATCTCTTTGCTTGTCCAGCCCTATGAAAGTACTGCATGTCAATAATAGTTGGCCCAGGAAGGGGAGATTTTGTGGGGAGGAGAAAAGGGTTGATGAGGGCAGGAGTAGAGGATTGGGGCATTGCAACTCAGTCTGGTTCTAGAATGTTGAATTCAAATGTAAACATGATTTAATTGGCTTAATTGACCCGCCTCTCTCAGTGCTTTTCAGTGCTGCTGCATATCCTTAAAAGTGCTCTCTACTCACAGTACGCTCCTTAATGTGACATTTGCAAATGCAGATTGGTGGCATGAGCTCTCAGTGAAGGGCGGCTGGCTCTGAGAGAGAACCAGTTACATTGTTAATGATCAGGTGCTTAAGCAGGAATAAACTTGGAGCCCTAAAACAGCCAAAATGAGAGGCTCCGCTTAGAAAGAGCACTTTATCAGTTCCTGGCCTCCTGTTGCAGAATGAACTATGATTCCTGAAGGTGGCCTAAGTTGGAACCTGGCTACTGGCCATTCATGTGGTTCAGCCGTATGTCTGCTGCTTATGGGATAAGAGCTCATACCATGACAGTGCTTTGTGTTGTAGGTTCACTTTGAGGTGACTGCACTACCTCCTGGAGGGGAACTGAGTTGGATCTTGGTTTCAAGTAGGGGTAAGCAGTTATCAATGCAAATTACGGCTTTCTTTGCCTATATAAGGGGTTTGTACTGGTGCAGCTACAACAATGGCTGAATCGGAGATAATTCCATGTGTAGATTAACCTGCTGGTGTGTGTGTGTGTGTGTGTGTGTGTACACATCCCTCTCCATGCCAGATTCACATGGCAGCCCTTGGCCGCCCGCTCCTTTGCTTCCCTGGCCGCACCGTCCCTCCTCCAGCCGTGCTGTGTCCGTGGTACTCCCCCCTCATCTTTGGCCCCCCCTTTTTTTCTCGCTTGGGGCGGCAAATAAGTTAGAGCCAGTCCTGGCTTTAGAGTAGTGGTTCCCAAACTTTAAGAACCTCTGAACCCTTTCACTAAAATGTCAAGTCTCGCGAACCCCTTCCAAAAAATGAATATTTTCAGGAATTTACCGGAGTATAAATCCTAAGAGCAGTGATCTTGGAAATATAAAATTTGTTTTTATAACATGCTTATTACACACTATTATTAACTATCATTTATCATTACAGTACTGTATTTTGATTACATTATGAAAACAGCAACACCCTTCCAAGATCTCACTTTTGTAGCTTGTATCACTTTGAATAAGCCTGTTATAAGACAATGCTCCTATGTTTCATTAAGGAGTATCACATGTGAAACAGCATGAAGGTATTTAAGAAGCCAACTCAATGAGTCCCTCCTATACGAGCATTCAGGTCTGGAGCAGTCCAGGCAAACAACACACGTTATAACAAAACTTAAACTACTTCTTCATAATAATTGTAAAAACAATACGAGCTGCCTATTTAATTTTAAAAACAGCAAAAAATATCCATTTTCCTTTCCATTTCGAAGCTTAAATCTCCTCCATGCGATAGATACGCTTGCTTTGATCTGCTTAGCTCCTGGAAGTCCAGGGGATCTGGGATACTTGCCCTGAGTTATCTGGGGTCCCTATGGACAACTCTGTCCACTATTAGGGAATTTTTCCCTGAGAACCCCCCGTGACATTTCATGAACCCCCAGGGGTTCCCAAGCCCCAGTTTGGGAACCATTGCTTTAGAGCCTGGTGTCCTGCCTCAAGCTGCAGAGACTCATGCTTTCAGCTTTGGTATTGGCCAAGGTATGAGGGAAGGCTCGTTTGCAGTTTGAGCTGCTGGGGGGCTCAGATGCTTGAGGTGAGCTAACTTTGGGCAGGGAAGCATGTAATTCCCGGCTTAGGAGGTATAAGGTGAATCTGTGCCTGATCCACAGGGGATGTGACTTTGTTACAGCCTCCAGTTATAGAGCCTGGCTCTTCAGCTCAAGTTCATGCTTCTTAGCTCTGGAGATCCCCAGTTAATTGGTGATGGTGTCCCAAAATAACAGTGATCACACAGGCAAGGGCTTACTGCGCAGTAATGAATGTCGTGTTTCCCACCAGAGAGCCAGAGCTCTCACCCATCTTTTTTCAAGCTTCAGCTGAACTATTTTAGTGGTACTGGACCTCTTGTTTTAAGTTCTTAGAGGACCCTCAGAGAGTCTTCTAGGGGGTTCTAGAAATGCTTTTATTATCCTATTGTGATATTCCTTTTTACTGCTCTAAAGCCTTCTGTTTGATTTTGAGCTTTTCCCCATTCCCACAATTAGCCCCATCAGTTTTAAGCTTGAAGAATTGGGCCATTTTTTGCTTTATAATTCATTTTAAAAAAATTAAAGCCCCACAAACTTCTTTCGACTCCTTAGCCCGATCTGTCTCTCCCAAGAAGAGTTTCAGCAAATAAATAGAGAGCTATGAGCCGTGTGTGTGTATATATATATATACACACATATACTCTAGGACAGTAAGAATTTGCAGCAGGGTTGGTGATCATTCTGTTGTGGTGGAGAGAGGGCAGGGTTTATGGATACCTCCCGTGGAAGGAGTTGCTGGTCACCACCCTAAAACTGCTAGTGATTTAATGAGAGTGGGGGTGGCAAGGATGAGAATTGCAAAACAGATTTAGAAATAACATTTTAAAAAGGAATAAAAGCAAGACAAGGTCTGTTGGGGGATACTGTTTAATGCAAAGAAAGTGCAACACAACATCTTCATGCCGCACTAATGATGTTGATAAGAAATCTGTTCTTTTGATATTTTTCAAAACATCAAAGAGATGGCCCCGGTTCATCAGCCTCCAAACCCCAGACAAAAAAAACTTCTTCAGTTTGGTTTAGTGGGTGTAGATATTTCATTACACTTCATGTTGTGTTTTCAGGAGTTGAGGGAGAAGGACAGCCACGAGGTTTCATGTAGTCATGAATGGAGTTCAAACACTGTGCAATGTTGAAATCCTGCAAACCACTTTCCATTCACTCCCGCAGATGCTGGAACATTTTCAGTGCCCTTGCGTGGTGCCCCTGAGATGAGCTGTGTCTGTGGGGGACACACATCCAGACATACCAACAGGGACTGTTGCTTCTTTCAGATCACTTCCTGACAGCTCCCAGGCCAGAACTGTAACTGACCCTTTCACTTCAAACAACCTGTCAGAATGATCAAATGCCAACTCCTGCAGCCATTCTGATGCACCAGTCCTAGCGCAGAGGGACTGGTTTTGTAACCTGGTCCTGTGTCATGTATACAAAAAGAGATAATGAGGCTTGTCAAAGTTTTGTATGAGAGCTGGAATGCAGAAGTGCAGATTCTGCCATCAGGAATACCGTATGTAAGATGACTTCTAATTTTATAGTAGGTTGCAAAACCCTCCACTGACATCATGAAACACAAGAAACAAAGAGCAGCAGATTCTCAGTAATGCTAATGGTTTACACTCTATTGCTTTCTGAATAGCTACGGGCCCAATCCTGCACTATGAGAGTTTTGCCCGAGGAAAAGAGTCAGGTTTAATTAAACCCTTTTCTTTGACTTTTCATGTCCTTTTTATGCAAAAAGGAAGACAATATAAAGGACATTCAGTTCTCAAAAGTCTGTGCCCCCTGTGAAAGGCGTTCTCTCAGTGGATGTAACAGATACCTAATGGGTGCTCTAGAAATGAGTGTAATAAATAAATAACCATACATATTAAAGTCAGTTATGGTCCAGACAACCAGAAAGTGGGGAGAGGAAGAGACAAAAGCAACCAAACAAGAAGAAACATGCAACTTCTGACTCATCTTAACTTCAAAACTAGAAATGGGATGTAGATCCGAACCTTGTAGATCTGACAAGATGGATCTAAAGGGTTGGGTTAGAATCTGGTGCCTGGTGATGTCAGTTAATGCTTGTTTTTAATTACAAACCCCATGCTCATCCCCTCCTCCACTGACAAATGTCTGTCTTTTTACATGGGCAGTTTCCTAAGTGGGAGATCATTCTAATTGGTTGGGAGACATGGGAGTTCTGTGAGAAAATGAGGCTCCTGCCTGAAGTGGAACGGATAGCAGATGCTGTCTAAACAGAAGAAAATAAGAGACTAATTACTCAGTGTAGCACATACTCCATACCAGTGAAAGGCACAGAGAAGTAAACTGGAATCAACAATCTCACTAGAACATAAGGCCTGATCCAGTACCTTTTGAAGTTGACTTGAGTGATCTTAGGATCAGGCTCTTAAATTCTTTAACCTTGACCACAAAGCCAAATCTGGGAACAGCGCAGGAACTTAGCCCATAATTGAAAATCTTTTACATGCTTTGCCTTGCCAACTCCAATAAAGTTCTTTGTGGCACAAGAATGCCAGGTGTTTCAAAATGTCAGCACAAAACCATGTTCCCCTCCGTCCACCCCTAAGAATAATAGTGAAACTCCAGCACCAAATGACGGGAGATAGAGACAGAATATGCTTATATTAATTGTTCTACTCCATCTCTTGCCAATGCAAGGTTATTTGCTACAGTATATTTCCTGGCATACTGAAGCAGTCCTGTGAATCTGATTGAAATGTTATCACCCTGTCTGACATTCTACCTGCTTACAGAGGCCTTCATGTCAGCTTTAGACTTTTCACGATGTCCTGTATTTCCAGCAAAATCCAGTATCTATTGTTAAGAGGAACATTGTTCTGGGAACAAATTGTGAGGGTTGTTTGCTTTACATGGGATAGGGGAAGATATTTTAGTCTGACATTTCTAGATTCTTTTATACTTGTATTTTGAGAATGAGTGGTTTTATTTTTAATGGTGAAATGACAGTTTGTCTTTTATTGTTTGATGCCGCAGGTTTAAATGGATTCTGTTAGTGCCTGCCACCTCTAATAGCTGGTTCTGGAGTAGGACTTATTGTCCTGTTCTGGAATTCTTAAGGGCTTGTTTGTGACTTGGACTAGATGCTTGCACAGGGGAGTAAGGATGCCACCTCTTACCTTCCTTCACGGGTTACCAAGACATTGGATCCAGGCACACAAGAGTCAATGGGATTACACACCTGCGTCCTAGCTCCCTGGAGTAGGCAGGTAGAGCCTGGGCTTTCTCTTTGGCTAACACAGCTAAGCCAGTGCAGAATGGGGACTGGTACAGATCAGTAGCAGGCTACTTCCTCCATGTAACAAGAGAGCAACCAAGGAGGGAACTGGAAACTGTCGCTCTGAATTGCAGCATGTCCACTCCTGCAGAGCTATGCTCCGTTCTCATGGTTGTGCCTAACATCACAATCTAATTCTAAACTGCTAATGTGGAGTATTGACACTGTACGGAGGGCTACGGGTGACATGTCAGGGACAGAAAGTAAAAGATACAAGCATTTTCCCATTCATTTCCATTTGGACAGAAGCAAAACACTGCAAGCTCCCATCCTTTACAAATCTGTGGTTGGCAGTAGGCACCAGTGGAAGGGTTGCACTGGCTAATTACAAAGCTGGGTTTTTTTTTAATAGTACTTTTCTCTGCATTACTTTTTTTAACAGACCAGTTTTCTGCATTTTGTCCCCATTATAATTTCCTGATTGATAAATAAATGAACTTTCCTCCTAAACCTTCCCTGCTCGCTCCCTTCTCTGTCCCAGTTGGCAACTCAATTATTTTGCCTTTCTCCTGGGCTAGCAATCTTGGTGTTCTCAAGTCACTCTCTTGTCTCAATTCTAATGGCTCTTCCTCTGTAATATCTCTAGAATCTGTCCGTTCCAGTCTATTACTACAACTAAATGTCTGGTCTCTGTTTCGGTCAGCTCTTCCCTCCACTTCTGCAACCTTTGCCTCCAGCATCCCTGCTTTTCACTTGTCCTTTGTCCAGCCTGTCCAAAGTGCCCCAGCTAAACTCATCTTCCACATCACTGATCTGACCATGTCATCTCCTGATTCCCTATGATGCCTTTTTCTATTTAAAGTCCAAGCTCCTTATCCTCACTTCCAAGGCTCTGCACAGCTGTGTCCTTGCCTACATCTCAGCTCTCATTTCACCTGCACCGTATATTCTACTCGAATCTTCTCTCGTTGGTACAACTTCTTCTGCCTTTGGCTTGGTGAACAACACCCACTGTTCTTGGAGCAGCCTCCTGCTTCCCATGCATCAGGCAACCTCTTTTCTCTTCTCCATCGAATCCCTCCTTCAAACTCACTGAGCAAAGCTTCCCATTGTGGATCACCCCTATGAGGTTATCTGCTCAGACTCCTATGCAGGATCCTTAATTGTATGTATTGTAAATGAGATTGGAAGCTTTGCAAGGCAGGGAATTTGTCTTTGTAAGTATGCTTTACAAGCATACCATGTACACATATGAGACTCACTAGCTGAGTATAGGACTAATATCATGTTCACTGGTGATGAGGACTGTTCAGAATATCATATTTGCTTTCATGCTTGTGAAGACTGGGAGGGGAATTTTCAGAGTCTCATTGTCATGGATCTCTATGGGTCAGCGAGTTGGCATGTTCATTGTTGGAGTCTTACTCCACTCACGCGCTCTGGTGTCTTTTTTGGTCTTTTGTTTAAATGCCAACCCATCAGCAATGCTAAGGGAGGCTGAGCAAACACTCAGTGCAGAAGATCCATAGTCACGGTTGGAAACCTAGATGATTGTGACCATGACATTCAGAGATGAGTTTCAGAGAGAAGAAATAGGAGGTGCTGGCCAGCAGTCCCAGACACAAGACCAGGCAACAAACTCAAAACCACTGAGCTGTTAACAGTAATTTTGCCTCCTTTCATCAAGGGCAGCAATCATAGAGCCTCTGATAAGAAAGAGATTACAACTTCCAATGACTGCCCTCTGCGTGTTTTAATAAAGACACTACTGACTTTTGGTGGTTGGGAACCTAACTTGCCTACTGACAACTCAGCAAAGCTAACAGACTGACTAGTCAGCTGTTTGATAGCTAGTGGTTGGTATTCTGGGAATCTTTGCATGAAGAAAGTTATGTGCAGCATAGGCTTAAATGTTACCCTGTAGATCTTACGGCTATTCTATATCAGCCCAGGTAGTTGTCCTTCATGAGCTTTACAACACCCAGTGGCTGGTTGCCTTTTGTTAAAACAGATCACAATTAAAAGCAAAACAAAATCACACACCCCTCACTTTGAAGACATGAAAAGGTGTTCAAAGCACACCCTCATTTCCTAAGTAAATAGGAAAGATAATGTTATGGAGATAGGGTCCGTCTCTCTGTCTCTGTATTCTCTCTTTTTATAGGTTTCAGAGGGGTAGCTGTATTAGTCTGTATCTGCAGAAACACCAAGGAGTCCTTGTGGCATCTTAGAGACTAACAAAATTTGATGGGCATAAGCTTTTGTGGGCTGTAACACACTTCAGATGCATGGAGTGCAAAATACTGTAGGATGGTATAAATATACAGCACATGAAAAGATGTAAGTTGCCTTACTAAGCGGGGGGTCAGTGCTAATGAAGGAAATTCCATTAGGGTGGATGTGGCCCATTCCTAACAGTTGACAAGAAGGGGTGAGTATCAACAGAGGGGAAATTAATTTTTGTACTGACCCAGCCACTCTCAGTCTTTATTCAGGCCTAATTTGATGGTGTCAAGTTTGAAAATTAATTCAAATTCTGCAGTTTCTCATCGAAGTCTGTTTTTGAAGTTTTTTGGTGAAGAATGGCCACTTTTAAATATGTTATTGAGTGTCCAGGGAGACTGAAGTATTCTCCTACTGGTTTTTGAATGTTACAGTTCTTGATGTCTGATTTATATCCATTTATTCTTTTATGTAGAGGCTGTCAGTTTGGCCAATGTACATGGCAGAGGGGCACTGCTGGCACATGATGGCATATATTACATTGGTAGATGTACAGGTGAACGAGCCCCAGTGGTGTGGCTGATGTAGTTTAGGTCCTATGATGGTGTCCCTTGAATAGATAGGTGGACAGAGTTGATTCCTGGGTTACAGACAGCCTCCCAACCTGAAGCAAACACTCACCAGCAACGACACACCACACAACAGAAACACTAATCCAGGAACCAAACCTTGCAACAAAACCCATTGCCAACTCTGTCCCGCATATCTGTTATTGGAATTAATTTGCAGTTGACACAATCAAATTAGGCCTGAATAAAGACTAGGAGTGGCTGGGTCATTACAAAAAGTAATTTTCCCTCTGTTGATACTCACCCCTTCTTTTCAACTGTTGGGAATGGACCACATCCACCCTGATTGAATTGGGCTTGTTAGCACTGGGCCCCCCTCCCCCACTTGGTAAGGCAACTCCCATCTTTTCAAATGCTGTATATTTATACCTTCTACTCTATTTTTCACTCCATGCACCTGATGAAGTGGGTTCTAGCCCACAAAATCTTATGCCCAAATAATGGTGTTAGTCTCTAAGGAGCCACAAGGAGTCCTCGTTGTTTTTTCTCTTGTTATAGTTTCTGTTTAGAGCTCACTCAAGTCACCACAGTGCCCTCCAGTGACTTATCACTGAGGCGTGCCTTGGTATCCCTGGCACCTGACTATTTCTGTAAACATCACATAATGATTAGTATTTGTGCCTCTGCTGTACTTAGAGAGCTAATTACTCATTAGTGGAAAATGGTTCTGGTGGAAGCTTGTACCTGCATTTTTATTTATTTCTGGAGAGAAATCTCCTGTAAACACCAGCCAGCAGTTATTTAGATCTGTTCTAGCCATTGTTTGGGTTTCCATCTCTCAGTATATGAGGATGGGTAATGCCAGTCTGCTGTAGTTAAAAGATCAGAGGTCAGAGGGAAGGAAGCTGTGTAAAAAGCAACCTCCTCCCCCCCACACTTCCTATAAGTAGGTGTCCACATTCAAACCAGGGCTTACTCCTAGCTTCGTTGTTTCATCCTGTGCAGATTGAGGAATAAAACTATAACAAGAAAATGACCTACAAAACAGACAGCTCTTGTCCTTGGTCTCTGCCGCTGAGTTAAGATTTTCTATGGGAGCACTTCACAAATCCTTGGTCTACTTGAGCCCAAGCCAGAGAGCTAAACTTTGTGGAACAGCTTCATTCTTTCTCCTCGCCTGCAGACTTAACTCTTACTGTCAGTGCCTACATTTTTAAAGCATAGTGCAGACTTACTTGTATCCGCCTTCATTTTTCATACTGATTACTGCAATGTCCTCCTCACTGGCCTCCCCGACACTTGCATCACGGCCACTCCAGTCTATGCAGCTGCTACTCTGCTGACGCCATCCCTTCTTTGAATCCTTCCTTGGGCTCCCCATTTTCCAACCTATCAGATTCAAGCTTCTCATAGATTCATAGAAGCAGAAGACTGGAAGGGATGTAGTCTATCCCTGGATATCTAGTCCAGTCCTTTGCACTCAAGGCAGGACTGCGTAATATCTAGACCAATCTACACCTTCAAAGTCATCACCACTTGTTACTCTCTCTGCATTACTCTCTCTTCATCCCGCCGCTGCTGTACCTATTTCTCCATTTCTCCCATCGATCTTGCCACACTTGCCCCTTATGCATGCATGGGTTGCTCTCTTTGAATTAATCCATAAAGCTGCATTCTCCCTTCAAAACTCTCCTTAGCTGTCATTTCTACTTTACACCTACCAGCTCTCTGCCAGCTAATGATGACTGAGCAGAGTGGCACGCAGGGATGGTATTTATTTATTCATGTATTTTGTGGAAGATTAAATATTCCATTGATTCTGAACAGGCAATCTATATAACTGTATAATCTTTTTATTCTTGCTCTCATCTTCTCTCCCAGCTTCCATCCTACTGTCTTTTGCTTTTACTTGTTGCATTATGTTTGATTAGATTCTAATATCTTCAGAGCAGTGGCCCTATCTACCTAAGGGTATGGTTAGACTAGGGATTATAGCGCGTTTGTTTGTAGCGCTTCCCGATTTAGCGCAATAGGTATCGCGCTAGAGCCTGTGCAGATTGAAAGCCTGTAGCGCTAAAGAATGGATACGTTTGTAGTGCTTCTGGCGGCAGTGACAGTAGCGCGATAGGGCAGGTATCCCAGCATTCAGCTGGGTGCAACATGCTTTGCAAAGGAGGGGGTTGAGGGGGAACTGGGAAGTTGTTCGCAGGGAGAGAAGATCAGGCTGTCAGTGACTTTTTTCCTTAGCGAAAACTGACGGGCTCTGTATTTAAGACACACAGCTCCGTCCGCAAGCATTTTCACTGGTTATTTGCTGTGAGTTGTTAGAGAGAAACTGCAAAGGTACTTCCGCTTTTTTAATCCCGTCTACAAAACAACACTTCACGTCATTTGCCTTAAATGGCATGTTGATTGCCTTAAATGGCTTGTTGATGGCCTTCAATGGCTTGTTGATTGCTTTACATGGCTCGGAGGTATGCAAGAGATCCCATGGGTGGTCACATTCACACCGTTGTGCTACAGCGCTAGTGCTAAAAGCCTTCTGACTCTCGAAAAGGAGGTTTAATACTAGCGCTTTAAACAGTGAGTAAATGCGCAAAATCTCACTTTGAAGTGTGTAGGGTACGATAATTATAGCGCTACTGGAGGGTTTTAGCGCTGCAAAGCATCAGACTAACCATACCCTAAGTGTTTGTATTCCATAGTGAGGCCTCAGTCCTGACTAGAACCTTCCGACCCTGCTGTAATACAAGTCACAAATATTGCTGCTAATAACAGTTTTTTAGGATGAGTGTTTCAAAGGAGTCTAAGAAGACCTCTTTAAGATTCTTTGATAATCCTAGCCTATTCCATGATGTGATCTACTTCTCCGGGGAAGTGTCCTTGTTTGGTGAAGGGGTTTTTGAGTTTGTCAGGGTGTATATCCTATCCTTTCTCCTGGAGCATATTCTGTGGTATGGCTGTAAATAACAGATTTATTGCTGGTTTTGGATGATTACTGGATTTATGAAAGTAGGTATGTGGATCTGTTGGTTTCTTGTATATAGTTGTCTATAGGGTTCCCTTGTTGAAGCTGATCATGGTGTCCAGGAAGTTGATGCTGAGTATACATGTTCCAGAGAGAGTTTAATGGACCGGAGGTGGTGGTTGAAATGGTGGTGAAAATCTTAGAGGGAGTTTAAATTGTTTGCCCAGAGGATGAAAATATCTTCAATGTCTCAGCTATATCATTGGTTTCATGGTGCACTTATTTAAAAATTCTTCCTCAAGATAGCCCATAAAGATGTTGGCATACTGGGGAATCGTCCTAGCACACCGGTGTTCCTGTGTTTGGACAAAGTGCTTGTTGTTGACTGTAAAATAGATGAGTCTGGCAATGTGTTTGGGATGGATACCATTGCCATTGTCTTGTAAATATGTATAGGAAAGATATCACCTCACTATACACCAATACCATTCACAATGATGGCATATCTGCCTGTCTCAAATATTTATTTAGCTTTCTTCCAGTCTTCTGGTGTTCCAAGACTTATTGAAAATCAGCATTGATGGTCCATGAAGCTCCTCAGTCAGCTCTTTTAAAACTCTTGGATGCAAGTAATATGGACCTGCTGACTTTAAAATTTCTAACTTTAGTAGCTGCTGTTTAACATCCTGAGATACTAGCAGAAAGGAAAGAGGTATTGTATTACATAGCTACATAATCTATTTTCCCCAAATACAGAACAGAAATATTTATTGAATACTTTTCTTTTTCTGTGTTATTACTAGTCTCTAAAGTCATTTCACACACAGGCCTATTAAACAGATTTGAAGCCATCTCCCTGTGGGTCCAATGAAAAGCCTATTGAAGTCAATGGAAAGACTCTGATTTGTGTCAGCTGACTTTGAATCAGGCCCTGCATGCATTTGGTGCTGTAATCCTATTGTTCCACCTGGAAGAAAAGATGTTTTGGATTCTGGGTCTGTCTGTGTCAAATTTTGTTACAACTGTGTGCACATGAGTAAGTGGCTAGCTGGCACATATAGTGAAGCATTTGCTCATGTTATCCTTCAGTTGTCCACATTGTCTGCAGGAGCACCTATGGCAACATGGAACAGATTGTCAGAGGCCCAAGGCTACTGAATTTAGTTGCTCAAACCATAGGGAAAAATACAGTGCAAATCTGTCAGAGATGTAGCCCTAGCACATGAAACATTTATTTTTTAAATGGACTTATTTATTTAACAGTTACAAATGAGATTGTGTGTTATCTCTGTCAAGGAAAAAAATGCTTTGTGTTAAGAGTTTCTTCAAGAGGCTAGTGGACTAGCTCTTTCCATAGGATTCCAATCTCTGGAAGGAAGCAAAATTAGCTCTTGATGAGTGCTTGAAGATTTACAGTGGGGGAACAGAACCTGCACTAGAGCATTTGTTAATATTTTGATTATTTATGGAGTTCTCTATATCTGGGGCAGGAGGAAAAGGAAAGGCAAAAGTTGTGCAAGGGTCAGAGTTATTTCAACTACTGGCTCTGCTTTCTGGTGTCCGTGTGTATTTTTGCAGTTATGTAGCAAAATGAAAATATCCTATTTAGCTTCTGAAGGCTCCTAGAAATTAGCTGCTTCCTTGTGATTCTACTTGTATTGGGAAATTGAAATGCCAGAGTTTTCATCTCATCTGACAACTCCTCATCTCTATCTCAGAGGGGAAAAGTAACATAAAATAAAATTCAATTTATTAACAAAAAAAGAGGGGATTTATTTTATTCATATCTCAAGTGCAGCTGGACAATGGCAGAGCTCAAGACATGCAATCTTTTAAAACTTCCCATTTTCCTTCTTTTTTATTTATAGCCTTTTTGCATTTGCAGCATCTGTGACCCATGGTACCACTGTACCAGAATCTTGGGGGGAAATCCTGAGGTTAGGCTAGTGTATTCCCAAAGACTGTGCTGGGTATTATTATTTATTATATATAGGCTTGGCATCATTTGATATTTTTTTGGTATAATTTTGTTGGATACTATCAATGTTTGTTTTTCAGCATTTTTTCCATTTTTATCCATTTAAACTTTCAGTTGTGCAAAATTATCTATTTTAAGCATTTTGATGGATTTAAATTTTCACAGTGGAAATTATGGGGGGCAGACAATAATTATTTAATGACCGCAGATGTTGATATTCAATAAACTAAAGCTTTATAACCATTAAAACACAAATTGTGAACATCGCATGTCAAAATATACAAAGTAAATATCTTTAAAAATCAAACTCTAATAAGTTCTCAAACAGCATTTTTCTTTCTTTACCTATCTGCAAATTTCAGTTATTATTCTGGAAATATTTTTGTCAGTTTGATACAGTGAAATTGACATTTACCAATATTTACTGATAAAAATCTAAGCCTTCTAAACCTAATTATATGACACTAAACCTCTGCACAGCATTAAAAAGCACAGGCTCCCTATCCTGAAAATCTCTCAGTTGAACTCAGGCAAATAAAGAAATGAACTGGACAATCGTTTAGGCATAGGAACATGTGGAGACATAGTTGGGAGGGGGTCTGCAGTGGGGCAGCTGCCCCACTCCCGCAGAAAAAGGTTTAAAGCCAGTCCAGGAGAAGGTTGTGGCTGGGGGTTTTAAAATGCTGGAACAAATGTCACATGCCATTAATTATAATTGTTTGTATTCAGATAGGCTCCCGATCTGCTGTCCTTACTCATGCAAGGAGTCCTTTGCACAGGCAGTCTCACTGGGGCCAGCAACATTATACATATTAGCAAGAATTGCAGGACTAGGCACTTAGAATTTGGAGAAGGCTGCAGCAGACTGAGGAACCAAGCAGGGCAGGTGCAGATAATTAATGAATGAATTAGAAAAGAAACTCATGAGGTCCCCAAACACCCCACTGTATTGTTCATATGGTTATAGGAAATCTTCCCCATTTTCTCCTGGTGATGCGAGGTGAAGGGAGGTGGGAAGCTGACAGAATGAATGATGGCTTCCCCCACCCCACTGCCTCACTGTGGTGGAGTGACACATTTAATCTCCCCTCATTCTGATGCCGCTGATTAAATGAATTATGGGACCCTCTGCATCCCTGTGGTGCTGGCCATCTCGAGGGTCATAAACAGCTGCTGTAATTTGGGAGTCCTATTCCTGCTTTAATGCCAAGTAGAAATCATGCACATTTCTCTGCCAGAAGACCCCAGGCTGCTTTGATTATGGAACTCATCTTTCTAGGGAATAAGGGGCGGGGGGATGGTGATGAAGATAAGAAACCTGCACAGAATTGCTAATCAGGCTTTGCCCTGTGTCTTCCCAGGCTGCAGATGGCTTCTTGCTGTGTTATAAGCCTATCAAAGAAAAACACCTTTGTTGTCAAGCTCATGGAAAGTGCTTTGTGTTTCTACTGCACAGTCTACAGTGGAGGCGGGGTGGGGAAGGGCAAGCAGTCCCCTTTTTTAGGATTCTGTGGACGCCTAATTAAGCCAGTAACTTGCTTGTATGGGAAATGGTCATCAATAGCATTAAAGCTAATAGTGAATGACAATCTGTACCCCCTTTCATCTCCCTTGAACAATTACTATCACCTGTCAAATGGCAGTTGCTTGTTATACTCCTACTGGGTCAGTGCTACAAGGCTTTCTTGGCTTGATCCCTGTTTTTATATCTTCATCATTTGATTACACCTGTTATTTCCTTTTGGACTCCAGATCTAAGCTTACATGCCTTGAAACATGTGTAGCAAGAGTGAAAGGGCAAGAAGGGTCTGTAACTCTGAGAGGCAAGGAAACAAGTGGGCTGTAGTCCACTAAAGCTTACGCCGAAATAAATTTGTTAGTCTCTAGGGTGCCACAAGTACTCCTCGTTCTTTTTGCGGATACAAGAGAAGTAGGGTTGCATTTGATTCCCTGTAGGAATCCTCAATAAAATGTGATTTCCACACAGTTAGATCATTAAAGAACCTGTAGGAGGGGCATTGGGAAGGTGTTAGTAGTGTGTAATTACTTATTAATTGTTAATATGATCTATAAATTGAAATGTTCAATTTATATTCATTACATCCCTTCTTTGGAATGTCATAGGAAGAGAATCACGTATGTTAGTTGTTGTCGAGTGATCAGGTTTCAAGGTTCTTGCTAGAGATGAACAGAGAGTGAAAACAAAATCTTCTGCAGAGATTGACTCAAATTCCCAAACAAACTTTCAGTTTGATGGTGTTCAGGATGATTTTGTATTTGTTTTCTGGCAACTTTCAAGTGCTCAAACTTTGCTAGCCATGAATTCCTGTGAAAAGTCCACTATTTGCTTTTGGGAAACATTCAAGCTAACTTTGAGCCACAGTTTGTTGTATTGATTAGTTATGTGCTGCGTGATAGTGCTTCTTTTGTATTTGGTTGGTTATGCTAGTTATGTAAGTTGCAGCAAAGCTTGTGCACTCGCTTGTCATAGCTACAGCTCTACCAACCTGCAGACCAAGAATTATTTGGTAAAGAAATTAATGCATAATGTTGTTTAGCAAATAAACTCTACAATTTGTTCAAGGAAAGAAGAAGAAAGGGAAAAATATATCAAATTGATTATTTGTTTCTAATGATTTTGCTCATTTCCAGTTCTTTCCCTGCAATTTCATTAAACATTTTTTTTTCTGAATAAAGTGATGGCAGGATACTTCAATATCTAATGATATCTCACCTGAGCTGAATAATGTTGTTCTCTCACTCAGCTGCTGGGAATAGAGAGAGACTGCCATCAAGAACACTTGAGGGAGATCTTACTTGCCTTTATTGAGAAAAGTGTGACACAGTATTCCGCCAGGTGAAGAATAAGTTATGTAAAACAGAAAATTGTTAATTTTTTTTTTGTGGTGAGGACACACACCTGGGATCCAGGAGATCTAGATTCTGTTCCTGAGTCTGCCAAAGACTTCTTGTGCAACATCGGAAAAATCATTAAACCTCAGTGTACGTCAGGCTTCCCCTCTGCAAAATAGGAGTAATGATACTTAACACTACTGTGAGATACTTCATGATACTTAACTATCTTACAGTAGTGTTGTGAGATCTGCTTTGTTGATATGTATAAAACTCTTTGTCATCTTGACATAGAAGGTGCGATAGAAATAGGTGGAAACTGATTGAATCCTGTCTTTTCTTCCTAGGAAGTGTTTGTTTGGACTGGGAAGGGGGACTATATTCATTTAGAAAATCAGGTAGAGAAGATTAAATGGACTAGTCAGTTTCCTAACCTTTCTGGGCAACTGTTTTAGTTTATGAGATTAAGACCTTAATGGATTCACTGTTATAATCTATCTGAATGATGCGAAGCTGCCGTCGCGTATCACCTCAACCTCACCTTTAATTGTGCTCTCTCTAAACTTCTCTTAATCTTGGAGCTGTTCAAACTCTCATGATTGTGAATCTGGAGTTAAGAGCAACCCTAAATTCATGGCAACTTATAGCATTTAAGGCATGAAGAACGTTAGTGGTGTATGAGGCTCAGCTTTGAGGAAGCCTCAAACTATTGAAGCTGGAAGTCTTAGTTCTCACATGCATAATAGTAATTGGCAAAATACTGGTCTGTGTCATGGGCGGTGCTTCTTCTGCTCAGAGTATGACACAGCCTGAGAAACCCGGGCTTAGGTTCCATTTGGAAGCTGTTGTCATTTAGCAGAAGAGACTAAAGGAACATGAATGAATTAACAAGAATGTTTAGGCTCAATGGCTTCTACTCAGTCACCAGCTGTCTTGCTGTCTACTAATATCTGTGGAACCAGTATCTGCCAGGTGGCATCGCTGAACCCTGGCTCACCGTATTCCATTAATGTCTAGGGCAGATATTCAGAGCTAAATGCTTTACTTCAGAGATGCTGCCTTTGAGTTCCAGGCTAAGTAAAAAAAAATGTTTCCCCTGTCCATGGTGCTGAACTCGAGTGGGTTTATTTCCTGATTCGGATGCTTTTCTTCTGTCTTTCTGACACTTAACAGTGCTATGGGAGCTGCTGGCCTCTACTGCTAGCCTCACATGCAACAGGGCTGAAGGCGAATATGCTGAACCAGTGACAAATAAATGCAAACTCCTTTGCTGTCCCAATCTTCTCTTTTCTTTCTCTTTTCCTTTTCCCCTATTTTTTTTTTTTACTAACTGTATCTCCTAGCTTGCTACCCACGATGAGTCGTTTATATTGGAACACCCATCATGGTATTTTGAAGTGCTAATTATTCAGGTGGTCTAGGACAGGAATGTTATATAACAACATCCTTTCCCCCTCCCCACGTTGCAAGTGGGGAAAAGGTGGATGAAACTGTTGCTGTTTTATTTATTCATACTTCCATTTCTTTTAGATCTCTCTCCCACTCCTCCCCTGAAATATTGCATTTGAAGTTTTGCTGTGATCTTTGCCACATATGGTTTCTTTTTATTTTAATGATTTTTATTAGCCATTTTTAATTAACGTCTGCTCTTTCCCCTCCCAAACCGCCAGCAAAGAGAAGAGTACCACTCAAGAAACAAATGAGCTGTTTGTATTTGACTTTATTTTCACTATGCAGAGTGCGAGAACTGCTTTAGCATGATGCATTCTGGATCATGAAGCAGAAGCACCTTTCTACATTCTGAAGCATAGTCTAGATAAATATTAGATCATTTTGAATATGTATGGACAGCCTGTAGCCCCATAAGGAAACTGTTCTAGTGTGACAGGCTCTAAGCTATTTTTACCAATTCATTAAATGTTGGTATCTTGTCTGTGGACCAAAGCACCATTACCCTTTTCCTGGCAATTGAAAGAGCTAATCCCAGCAATTTTGGACCCAGCCCTGCAAGGTGTTAAGCAGTCTCAGCTCTCACTAAAGTATTTGGGGGCAGACAGGGCTCAGCGCCTCTCAGGAGGCACCAGCACCTTGCAGAATTGGCTCTTTAAGGCTTGGTCCTGTGCTGATGTGGTCAATGGAAGTTTTTCCATTGATTCAATGGGTGCTCCAGGATCAGGTCCTTGGGGACCAATTCTGTCCTGTGTTGACTCATGATGGGGTAAACATTGAGACAGATTAGATCCGTAGCCTGATATGTATTCAGTGCCACATCCTCAATTTTCAGGTTGCAGGTGGAGGGGAATTAAAATAGACTTTAACTGAATAACACAGGGTCCCCAGTGCTATGGCCCAAGGCCTAGGAACCGTCCAGATTGTTAAGCCTTTGGTTTTGTTTTAAAGTCTCTTTCTGTGTCATGTTTAAGTCAGTCAAGAGCTGTGGTGGGAATGGAGTTACAGCAGATATCAATTTGTCTCAAGGAGTCTAGCAGCACTGAGGCCTTGATCCTGCCACCTTCACTCATAGAATAGTATCTTGCCCTGTGATTTCAATGGAACTACTTACGAAGTAAGGCATTGCATAGGCTGAGTAGGGGTGGTCAAATCATGCCCTGAGATAATTACATGTTTTGTTTTGTTTTGTGCAGCGACATCGCAGTTGGCTTAGAATGTTTCAGCCTTTGACTTTCTTGTTTCTTCCAGCACTAAATAGCTTTCCTCTCCCATTAATGCCCATATGCACGTACAGGGCTGTCATAAGTGTGGAGTGCTGTTTTGCTTGTATGGGGTTAATGTTACCTGAGAGGGGGTGACGTAAGAGCTCCCAGTCCACGAGAGGGGGGAGGGAAGTTAGTTTCAGTTTCCCTCCGTGCCAGCTTGGGACAAGACCCTTTTCTTCGTTCTCTAGCTATGGGGAGCAACTCTTCTATTTTTTCCTTCCTATATTCATAAGTATCTGAATTGTAAGTAACATATTGATTTTTCATAAGCTTGTGCTTGGTCTAGGGTGTCACTACCCTCTCAGGGGGAGAAATCTGGAGGGAGGGGTAGGAAGCCTTATATCTGTAAAGTGTATTCGCTGTAAGTTGTTCTCTTTTCTTTATTAAACCCTTTTTAGTTATAAAAAGTGTTTGGTCATTCTCCTAAAGGAATCCTAGCATTGGATTGAATGGTTAGTGAGCCTGGGTATCTGAGTCTCTCTCCTAAGAGCAGGGAGGAGTGGCTGGTGCTCAAAGTCTGGTTTCTCATCTCTCTTGGTAACAAGAGGGAGGGGGAGGGGGAAGTTTCTCTCCCGGTAGTCAGGGAGGGAGGGTTACTCTTGGGGTGTTCATGTACCCCCTCCAGGGTCTTGGAGACTTACACGGATGGTGGCAGTGATACCCCAATTTCCCAACTGGTAGAGTGTGGGTTTTGGGGGTGTAAAGACTTAACTTAGGCTGAGGAAACAGTTTATAGTTATGGGACCATAGAAGAGTCCCTCCTCTGTACCCCAGTGTCCAGAGAGAGGGAATAGACACTCTTACAAGGGCCAATTAACAATGTTCATAATTGATTAAACAAGTACTGTATCTTGAAACAAGGTCATACCTAACCTAGATCAATATGGAAAAACTCACCTTCCCTGAAACTCTTAAGGAAAAACTGGAATCTCAATCATTCATCTATTTTTATTACTGTTGATTTATGACATTCAAAATAAAATTTCAGTTTTGGCCCTTCTCTTCAGCATTTGGACAGCTGGATTTTACAGCTCTGGAGAGAAATCAGTGGATAGCAGGAATGATGGGCTAAGAGGTTTTTCTGTTATTTTTAATTTCCTTCTCAAGGGGAATCACAAAGAAGGGGATACATTTGCAGCAAATACAAATAAAAAATAATTCCATCTCCTCCTGCATCATTGCCTCCAATCACCAAAAAAAAAAAAGTGCTTTATATGCCACGCAAGCTAAATAAAATAGTCCTGAGATGTGATGGATCCAACATCCTCTCTGGTTCTCAATGGCCTTGTAATTCAAGTCCGTAGATTTTAATGATTCTGCCATCAAGTTATTGCATTCTCCAGTGAGTTCATGGCCAGAAATCCTCAAAGCTGGGTTAACGTTACACTCATCCAAGGAAGGGCAGCAGTCTGCAGAACTGATGAGGCAGCAGCCACATCTGATTTGATTCTTCCCTTCACCTCATTCTGGCCAGTGTCCTGTGGCTCTTTAGGCAACAGACAGGTTCAGAGACAGTCCAGTCTGAGTTTTTGGGCATTTTCAACAGCCTTTTATTTTTCTTAGAAGTAACCATTTGATTGAACCATTGATTTAATGTTAATTATAGCAGGTTCTGGGATACTTTCAAAAAAAATTATTGGCAATAGGAGAGGTCTGCAGCTAAATACTCTAATTACCCTCAGTGGTGGCATCCAAAATGGCAGACAAGCCTACTAAAGCCAAGGCTCTATGCTGGTCTAACTACCACACCAGCCTGCCTGGCGATACTGCTCCATGACAAGACTTGCTCAAGCACCGTAGAATCTTAACAGTAATGAGCATTTCCTGCTGATACAGCTCCTTTGCAGGGCAACCAGTCTGTGCCTTTTCCTCCACCCCCGGAGGATGTATACCTCCTATTTTGTGCTGAGCCTGTGGTAGCAGAGAAGATAAAGGAACAAGATAAGGAGATGCTTTTATCTGTGACTGTCATTAGAAACCAGGTAAGAATCTGTCCCTAGAGTCTATCGGCATCCTTAGAGAGTCAGTCCTCGGTTGCGGATATTACAGGGATTCCCCTAGAGGTTTTAAAGTAGGTTTCTCTTGCAGTGTGGAAAGCAGCAGAGATTCCCTAACAAGAAGTTTCTCTTACTCCCTCTAGTTGGGTTCCTCTCTTTATGGGTCCCCACATAGAGAAAATTCTCCACTATAGGGGATTTCTCAAACAATCGCTACACAGTGAAGGGGGCTGTCTCCTTTAACACTTCAGCCATTCACCATTCCAGGTGCAAGGGATGGGGTTAAATACTGCAGAGCAGAAAGACTTTGAGTTGGAAAGGGCACGTATGTCATTTTCTTCCAGCCCAGAGATCCACTTTTAGTCTGCTCTGCTTCTCAGCCCCTTTCTCTCTATAAACACATCCCACTGACCCCAGAGAATAACAAGCTAATCAATACTGACTTTGGAGCTTCAGGAGAAGCAAGCCACAACCCAAGTTTGTCTTTCTCCTCAAAGTCTGAGCCATCCTTCTGCAAAAGGTATTATTTTGTCAGATTGAGAACACCTTAGGATGGATTCTGCTATAACAGGCAGTCTATTCAATTTTACAAAATTCTGTGACATCTTCAACTGCTAAAGACACTGTAATTCTCTATGAGGAAGACTTCTTCCCCAGGGTCATAGTTTCAGAAAGATTGAGGTGTCCCTCCAATGAAGAAGTTTTAAGGCATCCTTGCTAACGTTTGTTTCTTCTACTGCTTTGCTTGAGCTAAAATATCTTTGGCTGCTTCTTTCATTGCTGAGACTCCCCTTGACGTTGTAAAGTTATCAGTGCAATCCTTTTCCTCTGTTGTTGTGGCTAGGGGCCAGTGGTGGCTTCACCTGTAAGGAAGAGACTCCCACACCAAATTCTTGAAACAGCCAGGCTTAGTGATCACAAATTGTGTGGCAAAGCCCCATTAGAAAGGCAGTAGGGAGAGCACATGGAAAAAAAAGAGGCATTTTTTCAGTTCCAGAGCCTGCTTTACTTGATGGAGGAGTTTTCTACTTCAGTTTAATTTCAGACCATCTAGAAGATCATGACTACGTGGCCGCAACAGATATAGATCCTAGCCAAGACCATATAGGGGACGCAGCTAGGATTCAGACCCAAGTACCATTGTGACAAGTAGACCAGCTGCATGACACCAGTCACCCCTTCTTCCAACTATTATCTGAAGTGGCCATGTGCCATCGGATCTAACGGCGGGATAGCAACTGGGTTCCAGAAATAGTCTCTGGAGGCTATGCAGTTGTTCAGAATTGCTTCTCCATCCTTTGTTCCACTTACAACATGCAGCACTGGTCCCATTCCAAGGCCTGAGTCTCTCTGAGGTTTCACAGGGGCAGGAGAAAGAATTTTGTCCCTATGCACTGGAGCTGCGCTTCAGCTGCTACTGTAGACTTGAGAATCCACAATTCCTGCTCTCTTTTGTTCCAGGTCTACCATGATCCCTTGCACAACAACGTGCCAGCTCTCTCCACGGCAAGCGAGATGGGCTGCTTAACTCATGGGGGCTCACACCATTTGCTCAGGCTCCCCATTGTGCACAAGTACAGAGAATTGTTCACTTGGATTGCTTTTAGTGTCAATCAGTAACATTTATAAGACAAAGTCTTAGATTTTGATAGGTGCTGAGCTCCGTCAACTCCAACTAGAGTCAGGAGATGCTCGGCGTTTCACAGGAGCAGACCAAGAGCGTGTCTCTGCTAGCATTAAACTGCGGGGAGGTTCTGACACTATAAGCCTCTCTCTCAAAATTAAAAAGCTCCTTGATATTATCCTCTTCAAATTCTTTCATTTCCTCTCCTGAATGATGACATCAGGGAAAAACTTTCCCACATGCTATCCGGAAGTGTTTTATTGGCCCGTGAAGATCCTTTATGAATAGCAATCATGGCTTCCTGTTCCCATTACCATCCTGTGTTTAGTGATCATCTAATCACTTCCTGTTTCCTTTATGGTTCACAGCTGGATACATTCCACCCTCCAGTAGTAACAGACCTAATTTTTTAAAAAATCAAACCCTAAAACACCCACTAAAATAACTGTGGTTTTATTTTTACCCATGAGGAAATAAAAATTAGACAGAAGTTGGGAAGTGTTGTCTCAGAGTTATAAAATGAGTTAAGCAGTATTGCTGCTGGAGAAGATTACACTTCCTTATTAGAGCATATATAGGGTGACCAGATGTCCTGATTTTTTAGAGACAGTCCCGATTTTGGGGTCTTTTTCTTATACAGGCTCCTGTTCCTCCCCTCTACCCTCCTGGTTCCAATTTTTCACATTTGCTGTCAGGTCACCCTAAGCATATAGCTTGTCTGATTGCACTAGTGACACATGTCTGCATCCTGCCAGGTTGTACCATATTCATACTGGCAGGCAGATTTCTGGGATCCAAGATGGTGAGTATAGTTATTGTGTTATGCCCAGCCTACAAGTAAATAGATGGGCTTTTTATCTCCACAGTGCCTAATCTCTCAAGCCTTCTGCATGAACACTTAATACTATTCTTTTTAAATGTCACCTGGAGGCTGCATTAGCAGTCCTGGTATTGACACTTGCCTACTGAAATTTATGACACAGAGACACAATTCTGTCACGTGGAAAAATATATATTTTTTTACCCTTGAATAGCAAAGAAGTGACTGTTCGTCTGTGTCAGCTCTCCCTGACTCAGTCCTCCATCTCCCTTTTGCTTACAGCCACTTTAGCATTTCATGATAGCCTGGCAGCTGCAATGCTACAGGTAAGGTTGAGATGGTACTTTTCTTCTGAAGCCTTTCTTCTCAAACACTTGTACCTTTCTCTGAAAACTACCTTACAGGGTGAAATGTCTCATACTTGCTCTCTGCCAAGAAATAAATGTGTGGATACATGGGGCATATTTTTTTATCAGTAAAATATTTTGCACCAAGGTTTCATTGAAGGGGATTGGATAATTCCCAGCCATCCTATAGTTGACATATTTATATGTCCAGAAAGAGGATGAATACCTTTGCCTTGTTTTAAAGAAATCATCTGAAAATTGCTCACTGCGAGACAGATCGTGTCTTGGTCCATCATGGCCCTTAAAGGCTTGGGAAGGTTTGTAGACTTCCCCCTCGCTCACCCTTACTACCCACATTAAGACTTTTTGTGTCATGGCACTGGGTGCATGGGAGTGATTAGGGCTTGAGCCTCAGATGCTTTTCCCTGGAAGCAATGGAGCCAGGAAGCCCAGACCATAGGAGGATACATGGTAGGATTAGAATTCAAAATGACGTGACCAATTGGAGTGAAACCCAGTAAATACAAGTGCAAAGTACAGTAAAAGCTGTTTTGTCCAGCACTTCACCAACCAGAAAGCTCTCTAAACTGGCATTTCTCATCTTCATTGAAATTCCGGTTTATAGTCCAATTGGCATGGGGCCAGCAGGAGGTTGGGGCGCAGGCTCTGGGAGGGATTTGGGTGCGGGGAGGGGGCTTGAGACGCGAGAGGCAGTGCGGGGTGCGGGATCTGCGGGCCGCTCACCTCGGGTGGCTCCCCGCCTCAAGCGGCAACCCCCACTGTGCCCCAAGCCACTGCCCCAAACCCTCTCCCACACCCAAACTCTCTCCCTCTTATTTAACCAGCATTTTTCACTTCACGGCACCCTCCGTTACCCCAGCATGCCTGATCAAACAGCTTTTACTGTATTACACTTATGAGGGAAATAGCAAATGCACAGCTACAAAGCTAGGCCTAATTGGCTGAGCAGTAGTACTGCTGTAAAGGATCTGGGGGTTTTAGTGAATCACAAATTAAATGAGTCAACAATATGATGCTGTTGTTCAAAAAGCTAATATTCTGAAGCGTATGAACAGGAGCGTCGTATGTAAGATACGGGAGGCAATTGTCCTGCTCTATTTGAGAGTTCTTAGCTGGAGTACAGCTAAGTTTTGGACACTATGCTTTAGAGTCCAGAGGAGAGCAACCAAAAGGAGAAAACATTTAGAAAAGTTGACCCGTCTGGAAAGGTTTAAAAAAAACTGAGCATGTTTAGTCTTGGGAAAATAAGACTTGGGGAGACGGGGACCTGATAGCAGTATTCAAATATGTTAAGGATTGTTATAAACAGGACTGTGATCAGTTGTTCTCCATGCCCACTGCAGGTAGGACAAGGTCTTGATCTTCAGCAAGGGATATTTAGGTTAGCTGTTAGGAGAAACTTGCTGACTATAAAGATAATTAAACAGTGGAATAGATTACCATGGGACGTTATAGAATCCCAGTCACTGGAGGTTTTTAAAAGCAGGTTGCACAAACTGTCAGAGATGATCTAGTTTTACTTGGCCCTTCCTCAGCACAGGGGCTGTATTCGGTGACATTTCAAGGTTCCTTCCAACTGTATATTTCTATGATTTATGGACCCATCCTCTATGCACTAACACAGTGTCCCCTGGTGCGTCCCTGGGGGGGATGGTCCCTATGCACCATCCCTTACTCAGGGCTGCACCTTAAAGATAGACTCTCTAGTCCTAAGAAGGTTACTTTTTGTAACTTTATTAACCTGATTTAGCAAAACTCTTAAGCACATGCTTAAGTGCTTTGCTGAATTGGAGCCTAAGAGTGTATTAAAGCATGATAATCTGCATCTTTGCACAGATATTTTTCACTGATTACAAGAAAGGAGGGAGAGGAGGCTTTGGACCCGGTAAAGTTTCAGACCAAGAAATCTTACTCTGTTTCATCCACCCAGTTTATATACTTACAGAACATTTCCTGATCCTTCTTCTGCAACAATAACCTTCCTTACCTTGTCAGCAGAACAATGACTTGTACAGTTTTAAAGGTAGTGTTGGAACATTCTGGCTGCAGAACAGAGGCATGGATGCTGTGTGAGAGTTCAGTGCATTGCAAGTGAAGAGGCAGATGCAGAATATTTGACAGTGCACAACTGGTGGTGTGAATATGTCTGATTTGAACTAGTTTCAAAAGATTATCAGGGGTAGTTCTGGACAGTACTCAAATGCAAGACCTGTAAGGTTAAAAAGAAGTCTGTTATACATGTATCTTTTGTTCCCTCTCTTTTATATACATGTCTCAGATAGTACTATTGGCAGAGAAAGCAGATTTACCTTCAGTTCAGTAGGTTTCTTTACTGCGTTTGGAATCTTAGGTCCTTGGTTCTGTTTCTTGCTGGAATGGATTCTTCACAAATAAAAATAATCCTTCATTTGATGTTTACTGTCTTGGTTACTGTTATAAGCATAAAGTAGCCCAAAATTTTTGTTTAACTGTAAGGAGTTAAGAAGCTAAAAAAAAACTCGTTGGCACCTGACCAAAAGAACCAATGAGGACCAAAGATGCTTTCAAACCTGTGGGGAGGGAAAGTGCTTTGTGTTTGTTTTTGTTTTCATTCGCTCTGGGCTTTCAGGGGAATCAGTTTTCTTCTCTCTATCTATCTATAACCTTTCTAAACAGCAACAATAAGTAACTTATCCAGGCAAGGCGGCTTAAGTTTTATATTTTGCATTTTCTCACTTGTAAATTTCTCAGGTTTTTGGGAGATATCCCTGTGTTTTCTCTATAATTTAAAACTCAGCAGAGGGGGAGGAATTCCTCTGTGGTGTGGGTTTGTTCTTTAATTCTTTTTGTAATTGTAACTATTTTTCCACTAATTTTTATAAGAAATTTGGTTTTTTTAATTAAAATCTTTCTTTAAAAAATGTTAATGCTTTGATTTCCAGTGTGTACAATTCAAGCTTTTGGATCAGGCACCTAGTAGGATTGGTGAGGGGATTTTCTCAAGCCTTTCTCAGGGAGGAAGTTATAGGCTTGGGGGAATTTTTAAAAAGAGAGGGGGATTCAAGTGGCCCTGCCCCTAGTTCTTGGGGGTATCGCTTGATGGTGGCAGCATACTGTTCCAAACACAAAAAAAATCTTGTGTCTTAAAAAAGTTTTAACCTAAGCTGGTAAAATAAGCTTTGGGGGGTTATTTCTTTTTTCATGTGGGTCCCCACGTCTGCACCCTAAAGTTCAAAGTAAAAAGGCAGTCCTAACCGTTACTTTTCAGAATTCTTCTTTGTCTACATCTGGCTTTGCCATTTTTATTTCATACTGGAATGCACTTATTCATGAGTGGTTTTTATTATAGTTATGCTTGAGATGGCATTTTCATTCCAAACCTCTGTCAGTGGCCTTTTAACATTCCAAAACAAATACCTTTTGTTACGGTGTTTCATGCTTATTCTCAGCACAAGGATGAATTTGTGTTATCTGTATTTTATTTATTTATGGAAAGTTTAAGGAGAGTCTTCTTGGCTGTTTTGGAGGGTCAGTCCTTCAAATAAATGCATATGCAGTTTTTGATAGTACTGGACAATCTTTTATTATGCTTGCATAGCACTTAACACGATATGGACTTCCAAGCATTGCTATGATATAAGTAATGTTTGTGTTTTTCTTTTTAGTGTGGTGATTTAAATAAACAAAAATAATTAATTGCTAAAAACGGTGCAACATTAAGAATGAGATTTTAATTGCAGAAAAAGATGGATGTTCAGATTTAAAGTTCTCACAGCAGCCTCAATTCTACTTCTTCAGCCTTGCCTACACTATACTACACTGTAGCTATGCAGGCAAATTCTCCTAGGGCTGGTCTTCACTGGGGGGGGGGAGATTGGCTGTAGATATGCAACTTCAGCTACGTTGTTAAAGTAGCTGAAGTCAGCGTATCTACAGCCGACTTACCTGCTGTCCTCATGGCAGCGGCAGGCGGCAGCGTGCACCCCCGTCGACTCCAGCTTGCGCCTTTTGGCGAGCTGGACTTCCGGAGTCAATGGGGGCGCCGCTGGCGATCGATTTATCGCATCTTGACGAGATGCAATAAATCGATCGCCAAAAGATCGATTCCCTCCCCGCTGTAGTGAAGACAAGCCCTTTGTGGAGATACAGCTTATACTGGTTTCTCCAAATGCAATAAGTTTTATATTAGCAAATTGACTTTTTTCTTGTTATACCTGCGTCTACACTAGAGCTTTTGCTATCAGACTTGTTTCCTCAGGAATGGGGAGGAGGGGGAGGAAACTTAAGCATACACTAGGCCTTAAATTTTATTTTACAATAATTTTCATTCGCCTAATGTGTATGGAGTAATATAATATGCTACATTGTAAACAGAGAGACAAGGTGGGTGAGGTAATATATTTTATTGGACCAACTTCTGTTGGTGAGAGAGACAAACTCTCGAGTTATACAGAGCTCTTCTTCAGGTCCAGGAAAGGTATTAGAATATGTGCTAATCACTGAATAGTCCCTTGGTTTAGCATAAGTAAAGTCCCATAGAATATGTGACAACTTCTTATACTAGACTATCTGTTCGATCTTGTATTTAGCTCTGATACTCTGAATACTTTCCCTGGACCTGAAGAAGAGCTCTGTGTAGCTCAAAATCTTATCTCTCTTACCAACAGAAGTTGGTCCAATAAAAGATATTATCTCATCCAACTTGTCTCTAATATCATGGGACCAACACGGCTACAACCAACTGCATACAACATTGTAAACATTAAAGTTCTACAAATCAAAGAAGAAGGTGAAGTTAAAACATAAATCACCAAGCCCCATTTAAAGCTATTTACAAAGTTTTCCTTGAAGAGCAATACCAATAAGTGCACTGCCTCTTACAGCCTGGATTCTGCAAAGCATATACTTAGCTCCCATTGAAGTCAGTGGGAATTTATTAATGTTTAAGGGCTTTGCTGAATCGGGACGGGATTACTCGCTTGCTGTAAATTAAGCACATGCCTTTGCTGAGTGAGAGCCAAATTGCTGAATAATGTCACATTGCCCAGTGTTATCAGATTATTTAATTAAAAAACCCTGCGATTATTAATAAAATATCCTGTACATGTCTCAGAGAGATTTGGGGAGGGAAGGAGTGAAAGCTGTTGTGTGAGTCTCTCTGAATGTCTTGATGTTAATTGTATTAAAATATCAATGTCGCATTTACATAGTCATTGAATTTCTCCCTCACACACTTCATGTAGCTCGCTAGATACACCATCGATAGATGCACCCATTTGCAATCTGGTTCTCTTTCTATATGTGCGTGTGTGTGTGTGTGTGTATATATAAGAGCAAACCTTATTTTTCATCTGATTAGTTTCACAAATACAATTTATCCTCCATTTTTTTAATTGTTAAATTTTGAGCATTGAAACTGCACAACAGAACCTAGAGGATCCAGTCAAAAATCACTGAGACCGCATCTTGTGTACTGTTAAAATCCTGAAATATGGAGCCAGGTAGTCAGGCAGTGAAATGGATCAGACAGGCAACTGGGAGTGAGTGCACTAGTGGCAGTGGTTGATGATGGCAATGTGTCAGAGTTTAAATAACTTGTAAGTTGATTTTGTTTGTTTGGGATTTTATAAAAATTGTGGTTGATGGCACATTTCTTGAAATTATAAATTGCCTCTAAATGTTCTATGGACTATACTTTGGGAAGAATTGTTCATGTACATCTTTTAGAGGGCACTGGTAGTTTAGTGTGAAAAGGGCTAGTCCCGATAACCCTTCCTCATGCTTGTGGCCCTGTTCTCATTCATGAGAGTACTGTTTATCATTTTTTATCATCACAGGACTCTTTTTTACCTCTGCTATTCCAGACTAACATGGCTACCTCTCTGATTCTATAATTTTTAATGCCTGTAGGTCTCAACTGAGATTGGGAAGGGACACCATTGTGCTAGGTAGTATACACATATATATTGAGACAGTACTTGCCTCATGGAGCTTATATTTAAAGTAGTCAAGACAATGGATGGGCATGAAAAATTAGTATTATCTGAATTTTACAGATGGGAAACTGAGGCACAGAGCATTTAAGTGACTTTGCTCCAAGATCACACAGGAAGTCTAAGACGCAGCTGGGAGTTGAACCTAGATTTTCTGAGTCCCGTGCCACTGCTTTAACTGGAAGACCATCCTTCACGTGAATAAGTGTCAGATTGGACCCAAAATGTTGATATTTTAAAATAAGAATGTTATGATTTCTGCTATGATTTACCATGATTACATGATTTTTACTTGTGAATGTCAGTGAAAATAGTTTTGGGGAGCATAGAGTAGAGAGCATTGAATTTAAATATTTCCCTGCAAGATCGGAAGTCCAACCCAGTGAATAAAACCTAGTATAAAATAAATATGATGCTTGCTACTCTATTTGTGTTGTCCAAATTGAATGAAATGTGATAAATAATCAAATAACAGTCAGTAATTAGTAAAAAATAATTTAGAGTTTTAATATTTTTCCATGTTAATAATGTAATAGGAAGGCAGTGGCAGAAGGCAATTTCTTTTTAAAATACAGTTTTTATCTCATGAGTGTTTTATAGCGAGATGTGTTTTGTGGGTTGAAAATGTGTAATAAAAAATAACATTAGGAAAAAAACCTCAATGTCATAACTGAGCTTCATCCTACATAAGGGCAGTAAAGAATTTACTATCCAACCCTAATCAGCAGAACTCAATTAGTGGAGGCAACTACATCAACAACAGAAACTGTCAGCACATCATCTTGTCTGCCAATGAAATAAACAAGCAAACACTAAAAAAGAGAGAGAGAGAGGGAGAGAGAACACTTACGGTAGTTTGTGAAGCTTTACACCAGTAATTAAAATAAAATGATTAAGTTTTGGCCAAAGGGTCTTTTTAATTCCTGACACAGAGAGAAAGGGAGGAAAGAAACTGCCTAGTTTAAATGAGGATTAGGGCAGAAGGGAGTGTTGATAATGTTGGTTTCCCCCCCCTCCCCCTGAAATGAAGAGATCCCCAGAGGCTGAAAAGCCAGTCACAGCTGTAAGTATGCCATGTGCTGTTACTGAAGGCAGGACTGTGGTTAACCGTTCTAATGCTAAGATATGAGTTCTTAATGCAAGGTGGTAATTCTCTATCTTGTGGCTAGCCAGCCTGCTGTGAAGGGGTTAAAAAAACCTCTTAAATTTGCCACTATATCAGAACATGGTCATGGAATGAAGAGGCCTTTTGTGTCACTGTGCACGGTCATCATGAGGCTGTTACATAACCACCTGACTCTCCTGCTGTTGCCAAAAATGTCACATTACTCTGGCTAGGGAGGTTGTAGAATCCTGGTTGCAGGTGTTATGGCCCAGCCATGTGTTCTAAAAAATTCAGAATTTGCTGCTCTGGTCTGGCAGGGGGTGGGGCTGGCTGAGGGGGAGACAGCATTTTGCAGCCAGCATGAATGTTCCTGCCAGCAAGGGGTTGGTGAGTGCTGCTGGGTGACGGGGAGGGAGAGCGGGTCTGTGGGTAGGCGTGGACAGGGCCGGCGACAGGGGGGTACTACGGGTAGAGCTGTACCGGGCCCCGGACTTAAGGGGGCCCCGTTAAGTCCAGGGCCCGGTACAAGGGGGGCGGCGCGAGACGGTTCCCGGGGATTCCCTGCTCGCGCCGCTGCCATGGGGGAGCCACTGCCGCTGCGAGCTGGTGAGGGCGGGAGGGGCCTGGGCCGGGCTGCTCGGCTCCATCGCTGCCTGTGGGTGCCGGGGCTGCTCCGCTGCCGCCTGGGCTGGGAGCGCCTCTTTGTGTCTCTGCGCTCTCCCCGCCGCCGCTCTGGGCATGTCAGCCAGCTGCAGCCACAGGGGCAATTCCTTCCCCACTGCCTCCCCTGCCGGTGCTCAGTGGGGTACGCAGCGTGCAGCGAGGGGGCCCCAGGGAGCTCGGAGCGGGCTCAGCCTTACCCTGCCGCTGCTTTGGGGCTTCTCCCACTGGCCCCTTAGGAGCTGGGGTCTCAGCCCACAGCCAGCCTGGGTGTAGGAAGCCCAGACTGGCAGCGGGAGCTGAGACCCCAGCTAGCAGGAGCCTGCGGGGAAACTCTAAAACAGCAGCGGGTTGAGAGCTCGGCCGCTGCCGCCGCTGCTCAGCTCCCTGACGCTTTAGACTTTCCCAGCAGGTTCCTGTCAACGTGCGGGGTGTGGGGGGGTGTCTCAGCTCCCGCTGCCAGCCTGGGCTTCCTACACCCAGGCTGGCAGCAGGAGCTGACTGGGGCAGGCAGCAGAACCCCGGCTGGCTGGAGCCTGGGGAGAGAGCCCAAAGCGGCGGCAGGTTGAGCAGTCAACCGGCCGCCGCTTTGGGGTTTCCCCCGGTGGATCCCTTGCCAGGAGCCTGGGGGGAAAACCCCAAAGCGGTGGCAGTCTGAGCGCTCAACCGGCTGAGCGCTCAACTGGCTGCCACTTTAGAGTTTCCCTGCAAGCTCCTGCTAGCCGGGGTCTGAGCTCCCGCTGCCAGTCTGGGTTCCCTACAACCAGGCTGGCAGCGGGAGCTGACTGGGGCAGGTGGTGGGACCACCACCATCCCCACCCCCCACCCCAGGGCGGCCGGCGAACCCCCCCACCCCCGTAGATGCTTGATTATCCGGGATTTTATTAACCGAGATTAAGGTTTTCCCGATCATCCCGGATAATCGAGAGTCTACTGTATTACAATATCCTCCATTTTTCTGCCCTCTAAACAAGGCTTTCACCATCTTGGGCAATTTTTTATTCCCAAGTCTCTCTCTCTGTTTAGGAGGCTGGGTTGGGAGTGGGAGGGGGGAGGAGGTTAGGTTCGGTGGGATCGGCCAGGCCAGGCAGGGGTGGGGGAGGGAAAGTGGTTAGAGATGGGGGGAGGCGGGACGGGGGTAAAGGAAGATCACCCCCAACAGCGGGGTGGGCCAGGCAGGGATGGGTGGGGAGGGGAGGAGGTTAGGCTGGGGGAGGAGATTAGGTTGGGTGGGCCGGGTCAGGCAGGGGGGGACAGAGAATTGGCTGGGGGGCCCCAACGATCAGAGTAGGGGGTCCCAAAATTTCTGTCGCCAGCCCTGGGCGTGGAGGGGGGAGGGATCTGGGAACTAGAGTTTTGGCGGAGTGTTGCAGCACCTCCAGGGTTTAGGTGGGGCTCTGTTCCCCGAGTCAGGTCCGGCAGCCAGTTATCCGGCCCTGCGCAACGGGGTCTGGCATCTGGCCCTGTGCTGCAGGGTTCGGGTCCGGCTGCCAGCTACCCTGCCACAGGAGGGTGGGGTGTGTGTGTGTGTGGTCCTGTAGTCCCGTAGTCCCGCAGCCTGGCCCCATGTGCGGGGGCTCGCAGTCTGGCGTTTGGCCCCGCTGCACAGTCTGGGGGCCAGCTGCCCGTTCCAGTGCTCAGGGCTCAGCTCCTGGCCCTGCTCTGGCTGAGGGCGCTGGGCATAGGGGACTGTGTGGGTTTTTGGGAGGGAGGCGCTGTGGTTCTCAACCTGTGGCCCACATAACACATTGTGGACCTCATATGCAGACCCCCATGATAAATGGGTTGAGAACCACTGAGCTAGACTAAGTCATGGGCTCTCAGCCTGGGGTTTGCAAACTGGTATCAGGGGATAATAACCACCCTGCCTTTTCTATTATTGCTTAATTAGACTGGGGCTTCAGATAGAAAGAAAGGGGGACCATGTCTTGGGAAGGTTGCCAACTACTAGAATAGGCTACTCTGTTGTTCACAGAGGGGGCTGAAGCACGTGGGAACCTGAGAGAGACCAAATTATTGAAGCAGGTATGAGCTTACGGCAAAGTAGATACCAATGTAAGCTTCGACATTAGGGGGCTGACTCTCTTCATTGCTTCACATCTTGTGTTGTCACCTACCCCGGTGCAAAGCGGGGGTGAAAATGGCTACAGGAGCTGCAAGACAGTGAAAATCCAGGTGTCTTCACCTAAACAAAACAAAAGGCAAGTCTGAGGACTTCATCTGATGAAGTGGGTCTTAACCCACGAAAGCTCATGATCCCTAAAATCTGTTAGTCTATAAGGTGCTACAAGACTCCTTGTCGCTTTTGCAGGACTAGTGGAATGTGTGAGCGCACATGTAGCAACGGGCAGTTGGTTCCTATGGTGCTGACTGTGTTGTGTAACCTGACGATACACAATTCTGAGAAAGTGATGTACTGCAGGCACTGTGAGCCTTTCCGGTAGCTGACTACAGGCCTGCTTTTATCCTTGGATCAGCAATCTGAGAAACTCACCTCTGGCCATATACTAATGCTATCAACTGTGCCATCATTACAGCATGAAGTTACTTAAGCTTAGTTACCTTGGGTATTGAGTGGAACCACAGCCAGTTCCCTAAATCCAGCTCATGCCAGAGGATATATTGCAATACTAAAACATCAAACAGTTTGAGGTTCTCTGAGCTATTTGCTGGAGAAAAAGGAAAAGAAAAAAGCTTGGCAAGTTTAAATATTTCTTACCATTTGTTCAAGCTCTGTACTTTAGTACCCAGAGGTAAGGAAATGCTGGCTAACATACTGCAGTGGTGTCACACAATCAAAGGACCCGTAGTTCTGTTCATGTCCCAGGCTCCTGTGCTTACCCTCCGTGAGTATTGAGGTTAAACCCCGGGAAAGACAGATTACCAAACCAGGGGTATTGTAATATATATGCAACTCTTGACAGTTTTATGTGTCTTTGACCCCAAACCAGGCAAAAGTCGGTAGCTCGTGTCTCTTTCACCTTGAGCTTTTGAGTTGGTTTGTGATCTCCGTGGATCCACATGAAACAAAATGAGAGAAAAGGTCACACAAACCACTGTGAACAGAGCCCTTGAAGGACTCCTTCTCTAGCTCCACTCCCCCAGTTCTATGCCTGCACAACAATGACACAGAATGGCTGTTATATAAGGGAAAATAATCCCATGTTGTATAATGGTCAAAGAGAAAATACATGAAGGTTTCTCTCTCTTTTTAAATCCCTTTAAACCGTTGCTAGGATTTAGTGTTCTATTTTAATACCCACTTCTGTCCTCCATCCCCACTTGACTGTGTCCCTTCAGGAATGACAGTCAGATTCTGCATTCATTTCAGAGTTCCACAATGGATTAATGCCTTTTAGGCAATAAGGCGAGTGCTACCTGTGACTTCAGTGGGATTTAAGAGTGTGCTGTCCTGAAATGGGATGCTTTCCTGAATGGGGGATATAAAAAAGCAGTATAAAATAAAATGCTTAGCAGAATAAGAGTGGTTCAGAACCCTTTGTATTTCTGGCGTCTGAGTTAGGCTCTGTGTCTGTTCTAATGTATATCAATAGCAATTTTGCTAAGGGCTTCAGCAAGAGATGGGATGAGCCTTATATATTTCATGGTGGCTTGGTTACATCACTCTTCAATGTAATTAATAATGTTGAGGGATGACATAATGTGCTATAGGAGGCTCTCTTCCCTTCAAGTTGAACTTGGTGAATCATTATAGAATGCTAGATGTGGAAGATGAATAACTCTATTAAGTCATCTTGCCCCTTCCCCAGAAGCTAATGCAGGATTGTTCCCTGCAGTATGGTCTCCAGAACTTTATGCAGTCCAACTTTAAATGCTTGAGCAATAGGGATTCCACCACTTCCCTTGGGAGATTGTTGTTCAGTATAATAGACCTTGCTTGTAGGAAATAGTTCTTGATATTCAATCTCAATTTTCTTTTGCTGAATTTCATTCCATTAAACTGAGCTATTACCCCAAACCTCACTAAATAATTCCTCTCCTTTGCCCCCAATCCCCTGCTGTTTACATTCATCAAATACTTGGAATTGATTCACAATATATTTTGGATGCAAATAACTGTAAAATGATAAAGTTGTTAAATCCTTTAAACAGCTAGGTAGGCATCCAATAGGAAGGAATAATGAAAACTCACACATTGCTGAAACCTTCTGTATTAGATGCAATGACACATGGAGAATATAATAGGAATCTGAGTGGAGCGTTCTAATACCCCTCAGTAGTTCTAAAATAAAGATTCTTGAAGCAGAAAGAAGTTAATATAACTGAAAATTCCATTTTGTTGGTCCCCATCCCTCTTTCTTCCCTCCCCAGTAACTGAATTTTCTACCCTTTGGCCTCTCCTCCTCCCACTCTCCTCTCAGTTCCTACCCCGCCGGACAGGTAAGCTGCTGAATAGAAATAATTTAATGGTGATGCAAAAGTTTTTTCTTGTTTACAGATAGGATGTGTAAGAGTGTGCTACCCAGTCCCTGTGCTCTTGAGTACAGAGAAAGGGACTCTTGTATGCCAGACCACTAACTTTAACTGCTCCCCAGCTTAAGTTAATTCTCTACACCACCAGACTCCCACACTTTACCAGCTGGGAACTTGGGGACCCCTGGCTGCCACCATCTGAGTAAATCTCCAAAGCCCTGGAGTGGGGTACTCAGACTTCCCACAACCCTAACTCTGAGAGCCAGACACTTGGAGGCTGTTTCCCCTCCCCCCTCCCCCTTCTCGACTGAAGGCAGAGACAGACTCCGCTTCTCAGCTCCTACCCTGAGCTGGTCCTTTTACTTACTCCCCTCCTTCCTCTCTTCCCAGTCTGGAAGCAGAGAAAACCTTAAGGGAAATAAACCAAACACTTTTTATAACTAACAAGATTTAATAAAGAAAAAAGATTAGAACATAGGCTACAGTACAACTTACAATTTAGAGTTCTATAACTCCCCCTCTGAAAAGGATAGAGACACCCCAAATAGGTACAAAACTTAGAAAAATCAACATCACTTACAGTCAGCTAATTAGAAGTATAAGAAGGAAAGTAGAGTCATTCTCATTAGCCAGAGACGCTCCGGGACCCTTGCCAGCTACATGGCAAGCCAAACTGAAACTAAAAAACTCCCTCCTTGCCTCGTGGCAGGGAAGCTCTTACGTCACTTGTTCTCAGGTAACATTAACCCTCTCCAGCACTTTACACTTATGACAGGATGTTATAGACATTTAGCCAAGATCCATCTTGTGCTTCCTTACCTATGTCAACAATAAAACAAAAACAAAAAAAAACCTGCCTTGCTTTTGGTCTGCAAAATTTCACTACTTAAACAGTGAATTTAGGCAGAGTTTCACCATGTGCAAAGGTTTTGCCTGCCCTCCAAGACATCTGAACTTAGAAACTCCTGTAATTACAAAGTCTTTTCTTGATGTCCGTTTAGTCCAGTAAGGACTTTTGGCTTTACGATTTGCCTTTTGTAACAGGTTCAAAACCTCCCCAATTTCACTACGGTTCTTACCTCTCCCATAGTATTTTTATGCCTTACAAGTTGAACATTTCTCTTTTCCCAATGGCAAAGACTAGAAAAGAAATGAAGCATGAAAATAAACATGAAAAATAACATATCCTCTAGGAATTTCCTTCCTTCCCTGACTGTGGTCCCCTTGCACTTGAAGGAAAATGTCAGGGATACCTCTCAGTTGAAAATATTGGCATTATTGTTGTAAGCAGCACATTGCCATCTAAAACAGGTCACAGGTTCAAGTTCTTTCCCATTTCCAGTGAAATGCAATTGAGTGTCCATCAGTAACTAGGCAGAGAAAAGGAGCCAGCGGACTTCCTGCTGTGGCAGATTATCTGCCCTCGATTACAGAGTGAGATGGTGACAGTGGCTTTCAAAATGAAGTGTGAAGGGGAGGGAATTAGAGGCATCCTGCAGAGATGTGTCACTGGACTTCCACCAGAAACGTAATGAGTGCTTGCATTAAACTACTTTAAAGTGCAGTGCATCTCTGCTTTAAGGCTGTGTGGAGTATGGCTATGATTTCTGCGCATAAATGCAATAGCTGGAGAGGGAGGAGTGCTGAAATATTTGGGGTATGAATTATGTCCTTACCAATGTCGCGTCTCTCCTCCCACCCCCCACCCCCCCAAAAAAGGATATTTGTGGAAAATAAAGTGGCAGTGATGCCCTTTGGTCTTCGTAGATGTATTTGAACCATTGTTTCTAAATCTTGTGGCTGGTGTCCTAGTCTATTCTCTAAGCCCTGATTTCTACTTAAAATTTAGATTGATCTAGCTACTTCACTTGGGGGTGTGGAAAAAATCCACATCTCTGGGCACCATAGTTAAGCTGACCTAACCCCAGTGATGATGTGGTTAGATTGACTGGAGATTTTTTACATTAACTTAGCTGCCACTCCTACATTGATGGGGGGAAAAAAACCTTCCATGGATATAGGAAGTATCTAGTCTTCATCAGCATAGCTGCAGCTATGTTTCTGTAGCACCTGTAGTGTAAACATGCCTGAAGAAAAGAGCCCTCCCAAAGAGACCTACTTCATGCTCCTGTATATTGACATAAAACTCCAGTATGGCCCTCGAAAAACATTCATAGACTGAAAAGTGAGGTCCCATAGGAAGTTGTAATTAGGCAGAATTTATTCAAATCTTACCAGTCTAATTATAGAAATAAAATAAATCTCCCATGTTGCTGGACCAATTTTCTTGCTCATCTGCTTCCTCTTGGGCAGTATTATTATTATTAATGTGTCTTGCTGTTCCCACCTGAAGTTGTTCAGAAGGATATTTAGATTGTGAATCAGCTTAAATTCTGCCCCATTTCCCCTGCATCTGATGTCTGGCAGAGGGAAAAACAGGAGATCTTGTATGCTCATTGGGACAGCAAAAGAGCACAACAAAACTGGGTTGTAGCTGATCGAGTACTGTGTGGTTTTGCTCTCTGAATACAATGATAGTGGATTTATAGCTTTGTGGAATCCATAGCTTTTACCAGCGATCATGATATTTTGCTGCTCTGAAATAGAAGCAGCGTAGATAACAGTATTTTTATGTTTGTTCTGAAGTGTTACTGAAATGAGACTGGTTTAACTATGGGTATGAAAGGTGTCACACCGTATCAGTCTCTGTGAAAGTGTCTCTGTAGACTTGCATATAGATACTTGCTCAATGACTTGCATGTCATATTTGCATGGCTAACTTGTCAAAACCAGTTTCTGCAACCCTCAGCCCCAAAGCACTAACCTGGCTCATGAGAACTGGGCTGTTTTCTTCCTGCTTTGTACATCCTTCGCAATAGCCAGATGACTGGGGTCTAGGTGAGGAGAGCAGTTTGGGATTCTGAGTGATGATCACTATTTGGGATATAGGGAAGCAAGAAAGGCCTCCCTTTAGGAGAGCTAAGGCTTGATCCTACTGGAAGAACCAAACAACTTGATAAGGACTGTTTGTTTTTCTTCTCTCTTCTCCAAACACATTTCAGCTCCTGTCCTATAAGGTGTTGATATGGCTTGTAGGAAGGAAGGATGGCCTTTTGGTAAAGGTAGTGGCCTGGAACCTGTCCTTTCTGGGTTCACCTGCCATTAATCCTCTGTTTAGCTGTGTTAAACTCAGTTACAACTGTTAAGCAACTGCTTTTCAAATGCTGCTCCTGTGGAAAAGCCCCCAGAGGAAGGGGGTCTGAGAGAGAGAGAGAGAAGTTCCACCCTAGATCATTTCTTTGGGAGGGCTGAGGAGGAGCATCTGACAGATTTTGCCCCCTTGCAGAAGGGGTGGGCTGTTGGGTTCCCAGAACCTATAGACCTTGTGCCTCCACACCAGCTCTGAGCTCCCTGCCCCACTTCCAGCCTCCTCGCTGTGCAGCTCCATTGGAACTGTGCTTCCTGGGGTGCACCCACCCTTGAATCCTTCTGAAGAAGAGTATGGAAGAGGCCTTATGTTAAAGGTAGTATAACTTAAGGCTGCGTTAATTTTTTGAGAGCCCATATGTGTCCTTCTCAGCCCTGTTGCCAGTTTGACATTGGCCCTATAGTTACACATTTGCAGTTCCCTGGAACATGGGGTATGCCCTGGCGTCACTAGAGAGGATGTGGTGTGGAAGTGGCTGACTCCACTTCCATGCAGGAGGGGAAAGATTTGCACATATAGGGGGCCTTCTCAGCACTGACCCTGTTGGAGTGAAAACAGTCCTCCTTCCACCCCACCACTTTGTTCCTGGTATTCATTTAGGGTAAGTTTTCCCCACATCTACATTTGTTCAGCCCTGGAGATGTTATATTTGCTTTTTTTTAGGGTCCTGGTGAAATATTTGGGGCACACCATGAGCCATGTGATCTTAAAGGCTTATAGTAAAGCTTTGATATATATATATATATATATATGAATTCCTTCGGACTTTGATCCAAGCTTTTAACAACCAAATTTTAACTGGAGCATTCTGCAAAGCCAAAATCGCCCCATGTCCCTTCCTATCACCAATTTTACTCATGTCAATGTAGATTGCATCAGAAAAGAGTGCCTGGCACACCATGCTTGAATTACATCATAAACTGAACTTTAGTTCCAGGCTTCTGGAATGTACAGAGGCTGCCGAGGTAATCAGAATAACAAGAGAATCCGTGAAGAATCTGAATTCTCTTCTCATCCCCTCCGCCAGTGAAACTCTAAACAGAGATCCAGCAGTTCTGAGTGATGTGAGATTCATGCTGTAGAGAGCTGGAGGGAGAAATTGCATTTTGGTCAGACCATGATGGAAAAGTTATGCATAAGGAGCGGGCAGAAGAAGTCCCTACCGCATACTTCAAAGAGTTTTCCCTCTGATTTATGAATATCTTTTTAAGGGAACAAGAAGAACACTACTACCACAAACACACATTCTCACAGCATTAATAAAGGCCCTTAAGCCTCTAGTGTATTAATTACTGTAAAGAAAAACAAAATATGCATTTATTTTATTTTTAATTAAAATTAAGAAATGCATCCGAAAATTACATTTTTGAAGGCTTCTTTTGAATTTTACAGTCTGTCCTGCTTGCATATTTTCTCCTTCATTTAATTTTTTAATTGATTCTTGAGTTGAAATCCAACTAAGTCTGAATCAGTGCTGCAGTTCGAACTTTGCATGCATTAGTGTAGACACTACACTACAAAGAAATAGGCCTATTTTTTTCTTGTATTATAGGCGTTGCAGCGGATATGTATGTGTGCAAGATAAACCGAGTTTTGAAACTCTGAGGCTATAGATTTCTTCTTTGAGACATATATAATAATTATTATTTATCATTATTATAGCTCCCAGAATCCCCAACCATTTACCAAGCCCCGTAATGCTAGACACTGTATAGTCACAGAACAAAAAGGGACCATCTTTTTGTTCTGTGACTATACAGTGCCTAGCACTATGGGGCTTGGTAAATGGTTGGGGATCCTGGGAGCTATAATAAGTCTAACTTCAAGTTAGCAGAAAGCTGCAGGGACCTGTTCCTAATGGCGTCATTCTAAGGATTTTGTCAGACATGTTGTTTCTAACTGGAGCTGGGTAAATGCTGCAATAAATGTTGTGCCCCCTGTTAGATCAACCGGGCCTGGTTCGTCCTTTCTCACTTCAGCACCAGAGCTACCCTGCATTCCCTCTTTGTGGATATGGGTTGCTACTCAGGTTTAATTGGATTTATGTAATAATCCTGGAGAGCTGAGGGGGAAAAAATCAAGGAATTTATTAGCTTATGGACTCAAAGAGAATTCCAGTGGGGCTATGACTGTAGCAATTTGTGACTTCTCTGACAACATTTTGCAGAAAGGGATGAACACCCAGTTGCTGGAGATGTGGGGATTCCCTGCGCTCCTTGAAACATATGGCATGGAATTGCCAATTGACTTACACAACTAAATAAGATTTGAATTCAACAAACCTTAGTATTTTCAGTATTAAGGGAATTTCCTAGAGCACACATAGCAAAGTACTGTATATACTGAGGTAACTACATCTATTTATCTTTGGGGGAAATGGACATATTTTTCAGTACTATCATTGTATTATATGACAGGATCATTAATAATAGCTTTGTATGGCTAGATTTATAATAATGGCTGAGCTGAGATGACTTGGTTTATTATTATGAAAAGTCACACTTTTCTTTTTCTGACTCTCTCTTCTCGTCTTTACCCTTTGTTCTTTTCTAGTTTAGTATATGAAGATTTACCTCTGCCTCTGTCTGCCCCGTCCCAATAACACAGTTTTAGCAAATACATGAAGCTAATGACCATGTACTTGGGACTTCCATGGCTCTTTTCTACCTTTATTTTTATAGTACTTGGATGAATAAAATGAATCTGAAATAACACCTACCGTAATTCAGAAATTTCCCACAGTATTGGTTCTGATTTTAATATTAACTTGTTTCAAACATTCTCAATTCCATCTTGGTTTTGCTTTCCATGAACATTTCAACAACAAAGTTTTAATTCTGTGCCTCGTGTCACCTTCTGGTGATTAGGGGTCCCCCTCTGAGCCAATCTGTAAAGGAGATGAGTTGTTGAAGCCCCTAGCTCCAGAACTGTGGTTCTTTAGCTCAAGCTACTGCAGCTCATGTTTTTTGCTCTGGAGGTCCGGGGTCTGTTGGCTGACATGTCGGATGTCATGTAATGGGGAGATTGAGATTTGAACTGTGGTGGACCTCAGATGCTTGAGCCTAGCTTCCTTTGAGTTGAAGAAGTATGTAACCCACTCTTGCATGTCTATTACAAGTCTACCTCTGTGCCGATCCACAGAATTGTTACAGACTGGCTCTTTAGCTCTGGAGGTCCGTGGCTCAATTAATAGTGTGTTGGCCAAGATGGCAGCCACCACCCTTAAATATTTAGGTATTTTTTCACCAAGTGATCTGCTTTTTCTAGGATGTAACACAGCAGGGGGACAGGGATCCCCAAAGTCCTTTCCAGAGCCCTGGAACAGAAGCAATTAAATGAGCTAGAAAAGGGTCTGAGTAGTAACACGAGGCATGCACAATGAATTAATTTGTCATTGTGCTAGAGAATTACAGACCAGGAAGTGCAATAACCCTCTTGGGATATTTTACACACAATGAAATGCTGCTTGACAAAGTGTGTGGGTCAGGGTCCCAAAATCTCTTACAACTCTGGCACATATGTGATTAAACAATTCTACCAATGATCTGACCATACCTTTGCATATTTGACTGCCTCCCCCACACACGCACTTACTTTGTGTGAAAGTGGCAAGAGGAAAAAATACATTTATACTCTGCATCCAGCCAACAAATCTTATAGTAGCTTCATTTTTCTAGAACTGCTGCCTTGGGCAAGGTCTGGGTGACTCAGAAAGGAAAAGGTTTGAAATCTTATAAAAATCCCAAACCTTGCTTATCTGCTATCTCTCTGTAAACTGCTCTCTCTCCCTGAGAGATACGCAGCCTCAGTGACATTTTTAGGAGATGCTTCTAATGTTAACAGTTCTGCTTCTCCAGTTTGGGAATAGACCGATTCCTTACGATTTACATAACTCATCACAAATTTCCAACATAGTCTGAATTTCAAAAACTGAGTATCAAATACTTACAACAGAGTGTTTGTAATCTGTCTGTAGAGTAATTAAAAACCCCTAACAAGTAACCCACAGCCGGACAGTGCTAGCCATACTCATACTGAGTGGAATCTTATTCCACGAGGGATCCCGTTGACTTCAGTGGGGTTGTTAGTAGAAGAAAATGCTAGTCAGTGTGGGTAAGAGTATCACATCATGGCCTTTTGCAAGTAACTTCTTATAATCATAGGAAATTATGATCTGCTACTAGACATTCTGCAAGGAAGATGACAGGCTGAATTCATTGAGTACATTATTCATTGTAAATTATTCTCTCAGCTCTCCTGACCCACTGACTGATATCAGTGATTTCTGGGTCAAGTAGTCATACACATACCGTGTGGGCAGGCAGAACAAATCTGCATATTTTTTATTGCCATGTGTGGCTATTTGTTTATAGTCTGTCTCTATAATGAATTTCTATCCTTGGAATAACAAGCATGTTCAAACTGACGAAGGCAGGAGTTCTGACCTAAATGTTTTGTACTACCACATTCTTAGCTGGTCAAGAGTTGGTGGATTTGTTTTTATATGTTATGAGCAAATGATCCTCTGACCAAAAATACAAGAGATGTGCATAAAGGAATGTTAGTGCTACAGTATGGGAAAAGACCATCTAGCTGAGATATTTACATTCTGTTGGATGTTTAATGTGCCATTAAGGGTGAATTCATTGAATGTCTGCTGTTTTTAGAGGTTGTCCGACACACTAGGAAATAAAAATAATGGAAAATGAGTACAGTAAAACCTCGATTTAACGGACTAATTCAGGCGAGGGGGTGTCCGTTAAATCAGAAAGTCCATTATTTAATAATAATAAAAAAAAATGAGCTGTCGGAGCGGCAGCCCGCCCGCCACAGGGCCGGGGTGGCAGCTCCACAGCCTGCCTGCTGCTGGGACCCGGGCGGCAGCCGGAAGCAGTCAGCCAGCCCGCCTGGGTCCCAGCTGCTGGGACCCGGGCGGCAGCCGGGACCCGTCACCCAGCCCGCCCGCTGACGGGACCCGGGCGGGAGCCGGCAGCCCGCCCGCTGACGGGACCCGGGCGGGAGCCGGCAGCCCGCCCGCTGGCGGGACCCGGGCGGGAGCCGGCAGCCCGCCCGCTGGCGGGACCCGGGCGGGAGCCGGCAGCCCGCCCGCTGGCGGGACCCGGGCGGGAGCCGGCAGCCCGCCCGCTGGCGGGACCCGGGCGGGAGCCGGGAGCTGGCAGCCAGCCCACCTGCTGTCTGGACCCTGGTAGCAGCCGGGAGCCGGGAGCCGGCAGCCAGCCCTTGACAAATGGATTTCGGATGCATCAGACTTGCTTAAAAATTTTGTCCGTTGCATCCGAAGTCCGTTAAATCGAGGTCCGTTAAATTGAGGGTTTACTGTAAATATCCAGGATTAAAAGTACATTTTAACTATTGGTAAATGTTCCTGTGGGAGCTAGGGGGTGCCATCAGCCTGGGTTAAAAGGAGTGTTGAAATTAACTTGAGAGAGAAAATGTAAAAGACCGAAAACATTTTGGTTATGTTTATTGAAGATGGTTGCTGTCACTTGTATTTCAGTGGAGGCTAGAGGCCTCACCTAAGAACAAGGTCACAAATGTGTTACGTGCTGTACAAGCATATAGTAAGAGAATATCCCTGCCCTGATGATTTTAGAGGTAACAAAGAGTCCTGTGGCACCTTAAAGACTAACTATAAAGTTTTGAAGCATAAGCTTTCGTGGGCTAATACCCACTTTGTCGGATGCAAGCAGTGGGTATTAGCCCACGAAAGCTTATGCTCCAATACTTTAGTTAGTCTTTAAGGTGCCACAGGACTCTTTGTTACCTCTGCTATTCCAGACTAACACGGCTACCTCTCTGATTCCTGATGATTTTACAATCTTAGACCAATGGTCTTCAAAATGGGGTGCGCGAGACCCCCCACGGGGCTGCGGTGGCCCGGCGCCGCCATGGGATCAGCACCAGGACGCTGTGGAAATCGGAATGATTCTATTTGTGTCCCACCGAAATGCTGCCAAAAGTGGAAGCTTTGTATTTGGCGGAATTTCGGCGGACACCCCCCCCCCCCCCAGGCCGCGAGAGGATGCGGGGAAGCGGAAGGGGGCCGCAGATGGAAAAGTTTGAGAGACGCTGACTAGACAATGCTGCCAAAGGGTAGGAAGGAAAACAAAAGCACAGAGGTGTAGTGACTTGCTGAAGGTCACATAGCAGATCATGTTTTGAGCCAGGAAGAGAATCCAGGTCTTCTGATTCTCATTCCAGTGTTCTATCTGCTTGACCACACTCCATCCTGTTACTAATGATTTGAGTTCATGTTATTTAATACTTACATTAAGCAGTGTCCAGAGGGCTGGACCAGGCTCTATTATGCTACAAATATTGAGGTACTCATGGTCCCTGAAGAGCTTATGATATAAGAAGTTCAGCTGTTGGATGAGATGATCATGAGATGCCTTGGTAGGTGGAAGCTAGCACGTGTATAGGGGAAAAGACGTTGTAAAAGCATAAATAAAACAGCATGGATTTCTACATCCCATGGCCAGTCAAGTTTTGAATGCGTGGGTAAATTGTTTGTCATCATACACCTTAATATCAGCATTCTGTAAATGCACTTCCATAGCAAGTGTAAACATAATCATTGCTAGGTGAGTGGGAAAAAATGTAAGAGGTTAAACTACACAGCAAGAATATATATGCCCATACATTTATTCTCTGTGCACTAGTGCCTTTCTTTCAATGAATCCCTAAGTGTATTACAGCATGGATTCTCAGCTGGGGGTGATGGCAATCATAACCTCCCTCCCTTTCTTCAGTCCCGATACAACAAACCATCCCTATTTAACAAAGCTTTATTTTAAGACACATGGACTTGAATGAAATTTCAGCATGTGCTTAAGTGCTTTGCTAAGCTGAGGACTTTATGGCTGGATGGGAAGGGATCCCCAAACAATTTTCTGTTGTAACCTGGGGTCAGGTTGGAAAAGATTGAGAACTGATGCTTTACAGTTGTATACTGAAACCATTCACCTCTTATATGATGGTGGATGGCAGGCATGAAGCAATACAGTAGTGATCCTGGTGCCAGTTATGCTTAATAGGTATGGATCTAAATCAGGGCCTTTTAACCTAATATTTGGTAGTTCCGATAAAATGGGACCTGGATCCAAGCCCTTGGCCCTACCCTCAAGATTTAGCATTTGCAAAGCCCAAATCCTCAGACAGTCCAGAGCAAAATTCCCCATCACATTTCTTTGTCGGCACATTTGGGAGAAGGGTGCTGGGAGGAAGCGAGAGTGAGATCCTCCACTCATCAGACAAAAATAACTTTTGCTCATAAGAGGTTTTAATATGCCTCTTTGATCAATTTCTGCTGACTTGGTTTTCAGGCCTTGGAGCTACTCTTTTGGGGAAGTAAAAATCTCAAAGGATTGAACTGCTACCAAGAGGTGAAATATGGTCTGCTGAAAAACTGCAATTATTTCCCCCCAGTGATTATTTTTGGGCAATTCAGCACATACTAGCACATTCAGCTGCCTAGGAACCTGAGCTGTATCGTCTCTTTCTCACTCATCCTATGCTTATCAAATGAATTGTTGTTTGGGCTAGTTTAGGATAATCTGTATATGCAGAGATTTGAGGATAGATGGATTTTAGTCCAGTTACATGGAAGGAACTGAAGTCCTAGTTGCTTGTCAGAGGAAAATCCTTATTCCAAGTTGGCCTAAAAGGATTTGACTTTGAAGCAATTTGTGCTGGTTCTTGTTTTATTAGGGTGTACAATGTCGCTTTCATTTATAAACAGGATCTAACAGGAAGCTCTCTTGTTTTGTTTTCTTGCAAGGAGCTTTAAACTACTCTGAAGCTGTCTGTTGTGTAGTTGGGGCAAGAGTATGTGCTAAAGGATAGGAGCACTGGAATGGAAGGTGATCTGATTATAGATCTGTACTCGTGGCAGGTGAGAGCAAGAGGGTGATGGGAGAGAGGCAGATTGTACTACTTATTTTAACAGCTTCCTGAGCAGAGCAAGCAGAGGTGGAGTTGGTGTCTGCTGGACGTTCCCATGGTTATTTATTTAGCATGTGCGTAGTCAGCTAGCCACGCGATGGCATCTTCAGTAGTGTGATGCAGTTATTCTAGGCCACCGCTGAACCTAGTCAGCAGGCATTCATCAACAATGTGCATCATCATCTGTGTTGCACCGCAGCTGCACAAAGAGTTGTCATGAAGGCCCCAGTGATACTGGTTGGCTGCAGAGAGACCTTGCCCGATCCGGAACCTGTTCAACAGGGTCCATTGGCGACGGGACAGGTCCAAACCAGGCAGGCAGATTGTGGGGTCGGTGACGAAGGGCTGGTTGGGGATTATAACAGATTCCATTCCACTCGCCCTAACATCCTGGCGTGGTGGATGAGACGATCATGGACAACGTAACGGCAAACATGCAGCTGGTGGTTTGAAAAGGTCATCATGCAGCGGCAGGCTTGCGTTGGCACATACTTTCTCCAGTAACTTGCCAGTGCAGCTTCTCCTCTGATAGAAGGAGGAGCAATATTGCTCAGAACCGGAAGTCATGGGAGTGGAGTTGGACACAGGGTGCCGGAGATGATATGTATGTAACTCCGTATCCACCGGTTTGGTGTGTGACGATTGGCTCCATACTGGTGTGCAGTACTCCGCCACCGAATACGAGGTGGCAAGCGCTGACGTCTGCAAAGTTGGAGCACGAGCATCCCATGACGAACCTCCCAATTTGCTAAGAATATTGTTGTGCACCTTAACTTTAGCTGCTGTTGTCTTCACGTGGGCATGGTAACTCAATGTGTGGTCTAAGGCCACGTATAGGTAGACCGGTTCTATTTCATACTTCACCTTCTTGATTCATGTTCAGATAAACATTCAGTTCTCAGGCTGCGCTGGCGTGGTGAAGATGGAACAAGCTGGAGACCTGGTAAAGAGAACAGTTCGGTGGCTATCTCTGCTGCCTACTCACTGGCTTTTCTTCTTTTGGATCTTTGTCCAGAAAGCTTGACCCTGACAGATTGTTTGTCCAAAAGGTGCGGCTCGCTGCCGCTGTCAAACAGTAATATTGTAACACTTTTGTCTGAGAGGGAAGTTCTCTCTGACGCTAGTGGTGGTGTATTAATATTCCCTCTCTCGAGTCAGCTGAAGTTGAGGGGTTTAGGGAAGAGAAGGAGAACCATTCCAACGGTAGGTTATGCCGTGTCGCAGTTGGGTCACCTCTGCCAGATTTACTGGTTTGGACCATCTCTGGTTTGATCAGTGGGTTGCCATAATCAGTTTTTTCTTTTGAACTGAATATTTTGTTAAGCAGGGCTGAAGTATCAACTACACAAATCATGGATGGAGTGTAAGGAAATGCCCAGCAAACTGAAGAAGTGCTGGTGTGACAGTGGATTTGAAGGAAATCTCAATCAGTGTGTTTGTTTTGAGTGCTGGAGAGCATGTCTAATTCAAACGGCCTTCACTCTGCTTAATTTGAGTCCCTTTCATTCTGAGGAAACCTCTAATACTTTAGAATCAGAGAGGTAGCCGTGTTAGTCTGGAATAGCAGAGGCAACAAAGTCCCGTGGCACCTTAAAGACTAAATATAAAGTTTTGGAGCATAAGCTTTCGTGGGCTAATACCCACTTTGTCGGATCCACTGCTTGCATCCGACGAAGTGGGTATTAGCCCACGAAAGCTTATGCTTCAAAACTTTATAGTTAGTCTTTAAGGTGCCACAGGACTTTGTTACCTCTAATACTTTAGTGGGCAAAATCATGCAGATCTATATTGAGCTAACTGCTTCTGGGAATGCAGAGAAGGATCCTGAGATGGTAAAGATGTTGGGAGTATTTCATCCAACAACCTGTCCTTTGGATCCATATCCTTCCTAGACCACCCTGTTTTATCTTGTTTGGGTTCAGCCAACTAGCTCTTATCCAAGCCCCAATCTCTGCAAGTTTCTCAACAGCACTGTCTAGGCCTAATGTAATGAAGGCATAGAGCTGTCTACACTGTGCACTAAGCCAGAGATTGTGGGGTTTTTTTCCCTGCATAGACAGGCCCATAGAGTTCTGTGTCATCTGATACTGAAGACCCTGCACTCCTAGTACCTCATAATAGAGTCTGATCCAAATCCCGTTGAAGACAATGGAAAGATTCCCATTCATTCTAAATGGCTTTTGATTAGGCTGATGCACACTGAGGAAGTGAGGTATCAGAGACCATAGAGAAGAACCCTTGGGCAGATAAGAATTCACCCAATACTATCTCCTAGGACCTCTTTAGAAAGTCATTCAGGAGCAACTTAATCTGCTTCTGTTAGAATCTACACATGTGTCAACGGCACCTCGTGTCATCTCATAAAGCTGAGAGATTTGGCATAGACCCTTGAGATCTTTACCCAATACCAGAAAGAAGCACTCAGTTGATGATGCAACAATCATAGTCTCTGTACTATAAACAGACCTAAAACCAGATGGATTGGATGCTAGGAAATCAGAGGACCCTATGCCAGAATTGCCCTACCACAAGCTTTGTGATGATCCCAAAAAGGATGATTAGTAGTGGTGTGAAAAGAAGTAGAAAGTAGCCAACTGTGGCGGCATTATTTGATTTGTAAACTGAGAAAAAATAATTTGGAAATCACAGAGAGAATATTTAGGGAATGCCAGTATACCATAATGTTTTATGCAGTCTATTTTAGTGGGGCCAATTTCAGTGTTAGTCACACTAATTTAAACCTGGTCTAAACTGAAGTCTGGAGTTATTCTGTATTTACACTGGTATAACTGAGGACAGAATTTGGCCCTCTAACAGCACTTCTGATTGTGGTTGTGGGGAGAATTACGCTGTGTGGTTCATGGGTGAATGAATATATTTGGTCAGATTTCTATTACTGCTGTGTTGGCACGTTAGTTGAGATGCCCCAGGGGTGCATTCACAGATACTCCCTGAGTGATTCTGAAATGGGGAGCCTAAATTTTGCTTTTCAAATTGGCAATAGCTTGGCTTAGCATGATCTTTGGCTGTCACAGAAAGAGAGCAGTCTTCCTCGCTAACGTGAGCCTGTGTGCAACAGAGTAGTCCTCATTTGCATAATCTTTTATTTTGTTTGATTTGCATAATCTTGTGTGTGCATGCACAAGTTCCCTATACTTCACAAAAAGCTTGACTTTCTCCAGTAAAAGGATCCCAATTATTAGCTGGCATTTCCTTTCTTCACCATGGACTGAAACATTTTTCATAGGTTTGTTTATTTTTCAAAATAAACTTCATATTAGTCAGTGTACTGAGCTTAGCTCCTAAAGCAGATTTTCCCAGCTTTAAGTGAATTGAGTGCATCCAGCATTAGCCCCTGGTTCTGTCATTGGGATCAATTGCTTTGCATAGTTTTATCCATTTGGGAGTTGGGTTATCAACCTATAAAGCAGGATGTTGGCACTGTCATTGTTCAGAGTACAGTCATGGTCAAAAAAGTGACAGTGAAATTACAGCTTCCTTGTCATACCCCGTATGTCCTACCATTGAGTTAAATTCCTCTCTCATTTACATTGTAATTAACTCCAGTGATCTAAGTTACCCTACTCCTGATTTTTGCCATTTTAACTAAGGGGAGATTTTAGCATAATGCGCCTTGCAGAATCATATTTGCTTTGTTACAGGCTCATTTGTTTTACTGGTATCAGCACCACACATGTATCTGTTGTGGCGCAAACCGTATTCTGTACAGGCTTGTTGATGGATGGTGTGCCATTTGGAAAAGGTTTGTTTGCTGACTTGCCCATTGGGTGGGAAGGGACTTGCTCATGGGAACAACAGAACGTAGAATTAGAAGATAAACAGGTTCAGAAGAGGAAATTCCTCAGCCATCAAGAGGCATGACAAGGTGTGTGGTTTATAGTTGGGTACGACTGGGCTGCCTCTGAAGGGTAAAGGAAGAATCCACATCTCACACAGAATATGAGGTGTTTGGGTTGCATGACTATTTCATTGCTGTGTAGACTTCTGGGCTCAGAGACCCTCCTGCATCGCAGGGTCCTAGAACCCAGGCTCCAGCCCAAGCCTGGAAGTCTGCACAACAATAAAACAGCCCCTCATCCCAAGCCCAAGTCAGCTGGCCCAGCCCAGCCACAGGTGTCTAGTTGTTGTGTAGACATATCCATGCACACATCTCGTGGGACTTCGACATTTGGGCTCGGGTTGGCAGCCGGGGCTCGAGACCCTGAGATAGGGGTGAGTCTCAGAGCCCAGGCTCTAGCCCGATCCCAAACATCTACACTGCGATTTTTAGCTCTGCTACCCAAGCCCTGCTAGCCTGAGCCAGCTGTCCGGGCTTTGAGACTTAGTAGAGCGGGTCTTTTGTCACAGTGTAGACATACCCATGGGCTTCAGGAGTCCCAATCCTGTGTCTAGACCATAAAATCATCTTTCCTCCTTTCTTTTCCCAGCTGTAGTCTACAGGAAATGCCTTCTCTTCTTTATAGCCCAGAATAAAACCTATAGGATAGGACACATCCCAAAGTAACTAGCATCACACAGTTTCATGGATTCGGAGTAAAGAGAGCATAGTTGTTTCTCCCTCTTTTTATTATTTGCATTACAGAAGTGCCTAGCGACACCAAGAAAGACTGGGGCTCTATTGTACTAGTTTCTCTTCAAAGTGTAGTGAGAGAGTAGTGTCTAAAGGGTTTACAATTTATAAAGATAAGATGGATAAATGAGGCTCGTGCACATTTCTTGGGGGGATCACCTGCTAATCTCTCCATCTCATTTAGCAAAATCCAGGGATGGTTGGCTCTTTGTGGAAGAGTTCTGCCTCCTTCTTGGCATGGGGGCCCTTCCCACATACTGAAATGATAAACTACACCTCTCTTTTCCAGCCTGAGAGATCAGAGAACATTCCTCCGTGTCAAAGCCCCGCTTCCATTTGAAGCAGTAACAAATTCTGAAATGATTCCCCGAAGCTTAGTGGTTCCACATTAAGAAAAAAAGTATATAAAAAAAGATCCTGCAGCAAGAATGACTGAAAATCCTTAATTGCAGAAGATGCCACTATGCCTTCAAAATCGAGCCTTGCTTCCCTGTCAGCCCTCATTTCCATAAAAGGAGCTCATTCCCAGGGCTAGCAGTGCTGGTGTGATGTAGAGTGAGATGATGTACCAGGGAGGATGTGAAAGGGCAGAACACAGCCTTGACACTGACACAGATAACTGAGTTGCTGAGTCGTTAGTGGAAAAGTTGCCTGTTTCTTAAGAAAGATGTCACACAGCATTAGGCTCTGGTGAAATTAATTATCCCTCTGGCAGCGTTTATACTTGCCACATGCCCCTTATCCCCCATTAGTGCTCCTAATTCCATTTGGCACACATCTCCACTGCCCTTTGGAGGTTCCTACTGTTTACTGCACTTCATTGTGAAAACCAACCATTTATTTTGACCCTCTGTATCCTATCTTTTAATCCATTATTGATTCTTGACAAGACTTTCCCTCTTATCCCAGGACTATTTTACTTTGCTTAAGAGCCTTTGGTAAGGGACCTCGTCAAAGGCTTTCCGGGTACACTGTAATTAGATCACCCTCATCCATATGCTAGTTGATACTCTTAAAGGATTCTAATAGATTGAGGCATGACTTCCCTTTACAAAATACATGTTGATTCTTCTCCAACGTATTGTGTTCATCTATGTGTCTGATAGTTTTGTCCTTTATTATAGTTTCAACCAATTTGCTTGGTACTAACATTAGGCTTACTGGCTTGTAATTGCCAGGATCGCCTCTGGAAACTTTAAAAATCAGTATTAAATTAGCTGCCCTTCAGTCATCTGGTACTGTAAGAGTGGGGTACCCCGACCTTTGTCCTCTCGAGTACAAAGACTGGGACTCTTAACTAGCCCAAACACTCAACTTAGCTGCTTCCCAGCCAAATTAAGTCCTACACCCTAGACTTCCCCCCTTTTACCAGTGGGGTTCTTGGGGTACCACGGCTGCCACCATCCAGGTGTACTTCCAAAACCTTGGAGGGGCCCCCGGACTTCCCCAAAATCTTAACTCTGCCCCCTCCCTGAGAGCCAGAGTCAGACACCTGGAGGCTGCTTCCCCCGCCCCCTCTTTTCCCCCCCCCCAGCCCCCTTCCCGGCTGAAGGCAGAGACAGGCTCCGTTCCTCAGCTGATACCCTGAGCTGATTCCTTTACCTACCCGCCCCCTACCTCCTCTCTTCCCAGTGAAGAGAGAGAGACCGTAAGGGAATAAAACCAAACACTTTTATAACTAAAAGATTTAATAAAGAAAGAAAATAAAACAGAGATACAGTACACTTCACAATCTGGGGTTCCCTAACTCCCCTCTAAAAAGGACCGAGACACCCCAATAGGCACAGGCTTATAATATCAAAAGATCACTTACAATCAGCTAAGTAGAAATATAAGAAGAAAAGCTGTGTCATCTCCACAGCTAGAGATGAGCTCACGGACCCTGGCCCCTGCCCCATGGCCAGCAAAACGAAACTGACTTAAACCCCTCCCTCCCTCATGGCAGGGAAACTCTACCTTACTTGTTCTCAGATGACATTAACTCTCTCCAGCCCTTTACACTTACAGGTACAGAGGCTGATTTAAGTGATAAGTTACATAACGCAATTAGTAGTTCTGCAATTTCAATTTGAGTTCCTTCAGACCTTTTGGGTGCATACCATTTGGTCCTGTTGTTACTGTTTAATTTATCAGTTTTGTTCCAAAACCTCCTCTCTTGACATCTCAATCTGAGGCAGTTCCTCATATTTGTCACCTAAAAAGAATGGCTCAGATGTGGGAATCTTCCTCACATTTTCAAAGACCAATGAAAAGAATTCATTTATCATCTCTGCAGAGTGTTCCTTTAGCACCTTGGTCATCCAGTGGCCCTGCGGATTGCTTGGCAGGCTTCCTGCTTCTCATGTGTTTAAAAAAATTGTTGCTGTTAGTTTTTGTGTCTTTTGCTAGCTGTTCGAATTCTTTTGGTGTCTGCCTGTTTACACTTTTACTCTTGACTTGCCAGAGGTTATGGACAAGATTGTGACTTTAGGTACAGCCATTAAGTAGCCTTGGGAGACATTGTGAATCAGAGTCAACCTGGAAGTCACAGTTTGTTCCCTGATTCCACCTTACTCCCAGGATGTGTCTAGACTGCACCCTTCGTTCAAGGGTGTGTAGTGTACATACACACACAGTTCCCTAGCACAGGTAAAATTAGCAGCATAGACAGTGAGGCACAGCTTAGGCGAGCAGAGAGCAGAATAGGCCTGAAGATTGTGGGTATTTATTCAAGTACATCCCCTGGATGGCTCTCTGCTCGCCCACACCATGTTTACCCATCTTCATGGCTATTTTTAGCCGTGTAGCGTCCTGCTGCCTCCCTGCTGCTGAAGCCTTTACCCTCTGCCAGAGCCTTTCACTAACACATGTAGCTAAGCACTACAGTGTGGACATGGTGTGCGTTTCACTGCAGAGGGCAGCCACATGTACGCTACACGCCGCCACCAGGGTGTGTAGTGTGGACATAGCCCCAGGGTGTTGTAATTTACTGCTGGCCCATATGAACAGCAAATTGTTATACCCCTGCTCTGGCACAATTACTCTGATCAAGGGTGTAAGCTTTGGCTTCCTCCTCATCTTGCTTCATTCCATGCCATTCCCCATTCATTTGCATTGGTGAGCCCTGCTTACTCCTACATTGACAGACCTTGGATCCAAGTAACACATGTATTCAGGGCCGGCGACAGAAATTTTGGGGCCCCCTACTCTGATCGTTTGTGCCCTCCCCCCCCCCCCCCGCCTGACCCGGCCCACCCAACCTAATCTCCTCCCCGAGCCTAACCTCCTCCCCTCCCCACCCATCCCTGCCTGGCCCACCCTGCTGTTGGGGATGATCTTCCTTTACCCCCGCCCAGCCTCCCCCCCATCTCTAACCGCCTTCCCTCCCCCACCCCTGCCTGGCCCGGCCCATCCCACCAAACCTAACCTCCTCCCACTCCCAACCCAGCCTCCTGCCCCCCCATGCCTGACCTGCCCAGCTCAGCCTCCCCCCCACCAAACCTCCTTTCCTCCCGCACCCATGCCTCGCCCACCCCATCCAGCCTAGTCTCCTGCCCCGCCTCCCCCCGCTGGGCTGACATTGGCTCCTGGCCGTGGGTCTCCCCAGCCCCACTCGCTGGCCCCTGCCCCCGAGGAGCGGCACTCGCTCTCCGATCGCTTCTGAGGCGGGAGAAGGGGGATGTATGGGAAGTAGATGGGGAGGGGGCTCTGGGTGAGGAGGGAGAAGGGGGATGGATGGGGAGGGGGCTCTAGGTGAGGAGGGAGAAGGGGGATGGACGGGGAGGGAGCTCTGTGTGAGAAGGGGGATGGGGGGGTGGATGAGGGGGTCTCTGAGTGAGGAGGGAGAAGGGGGATGGATGGGGAGGGAGCTCTAGGTGAGAAGGGGGATGGGGGTAGATGGATGAGGGGATCTCTGGGTGAGGAGGGAGAAGGGGGATGGATGGGGAGGGGGCTCTAGGTGAGAAGGGAGAAGGGGGATGGATGGGGAGGGGGCTCTAGGTGAGAAGGGGGATGGGGGGGTGGATGAGGGGGTCTCTGGGTGAGGAGGGAGAAGGGGGATGGATGGGGAGGGAGCTCTAGGTGAGAAGGGGGATGGGGGTAGATGGATGAGGGGGCTCTGGGTGAGGAGGGAGAAGGGGGATGGATGGGGAGGGGGCTCTGGGTGAGGAGGGGGGTGACGGCCCCTGGGCAAGCGGGATCTCCGCTCCAGCCTCGCTTCCTGGGGACACCCGTGGGGGGGGGGGGGGAGAGCAGGTGGCTCCCGGCCAGCCTAGGGTGCTCCGGAGTGGGGGCCCCTCCAGATACGGAGAAGACCCCGCGAAGGTGTCCAGACGTGGGACCCCCGGGACCCAAGGAGCAGGAGAGATGCCTCCTCTCCCGCCGACCCGGAGTGAGGGACCCCAGCGAGGGGGTGTCACCGGGGGAGGAGACTTGGGGACAGATACGTGACCCTGACTCGTCCCGAAAGGCGGGGGGACAAAGACACCCCCTGATTCCCCGCCCTCCTCCCCTCTCACCTCGCCTGCTGCCCAGCCCGGACTCCGCCGGCGGCCACACCCCTGCAAACCTCCGGCAGCGGCTCTGAGCGCGGTGGCCGGCTGACAGCTGTATATAGCCCGGTGGAGCGCTCCGCTCCCGGCCCTCCCCACCTGCCCCGCACAGCTGATCTCACCCCCACGCTGCCCCGGCGACAAGGGGGGATGACTACGGGTACAGCTGTGTACCGGGTCTCGGACTTAAGGGGCCCCCCTTAAGTCCAGGGCCCGGTACAGCTGTACCCGTAGTACCCCCCAGTCGCCAGCCCTGCATGTATTAATAATAATAATCTATTCCATTTGTCCATAGCACTGGGGGCTTACAATTTAGGCAGGTAAGGTTCTTTCGCCTTCATATTTCCTTGTGTGTTTGCACATTTAGCCCTTACAGTTTTGCAGTTGCATGAGAGATCCCCCTTTAACACTGAAAAGCAAGAGTGAAGATGAATTCTGAATTAGCCATTTATTAAGTCAAGGTTACACATCTCCCAGGGTTTCTCAGGGCAGGGAGAAGAGCACAGCCAAACACATGCACGTGATATTCTTGACAGACTAGGTGCTGTAAATAAACCAGCCCCTGACACAAGTTGGTGCGTGTTCTTTCAGAAGTTCAAATAACCCTCTGAATCTCTAAGAAAGCAAAGGAACTTCAGGCCCTCTGGAATTCTCCAAGTTGTCTGTGTATGCAGCTAATTATTTTGAGATGGAAGCGGCACCTTTGAAGCATGTCCATGAAACACATAATTAAAGTATCTTGTGTTCGATCACACTGTTAGACAGCTAATTGAAAATCACATTGTATCTGCGTAATGAGACAAATAATGTGTGTATCTGTGCACTGATGAAATGTCTCGTCCCATAGTCTTTTCCCCTTTAATTGCTACGAAAGCAACTGGCAGGAGACAACCACATGCTGGGCTTCCCTTGATCAGCAAATCTGGACCACACCGAATCACTGGTGTGGTCTCTGGTGGGCTCAAGTAGAGGAGGACACTGCAGGATGGGGACGCTTCTTCCAACCAGTTGTGTTCAGACGTTAAAGTAGGTGTGGCCGTCTGCTCTGCCTCCTAAAGCACATCAATCGGGTCGTATGTCGCTTATGTGGCTTCACAGATGAGCAGAATGTTGGTATTATGATGCTGCTATGCCAATATCATGGTGCTGTGAGACCCAGAACTTGATGCTTCATCTCCTTTTCAGAGACAACATATTCTGACCCCTGGTTGTGCTGCCTAAGCAGAGGTGTGTCTCTTGCTGTCGTCTAAACCATCAATACCGTTCATTGAGAATGTGTGGAAGACCTGCTGACCTCTGTCAATAAAGTGATCTGTAACTTGTTAGTATTGGTTATTCAATGTGACTAGCAATCATTCAATCAATTTAACAAGGAAAAGGGAAATAGTAAATACGATGGGCTGAATTCTCTTCTCCAAACTTGACCAGAACTCCCATTGACTTCAGCTGGAGATAGGTGTCACATATGAAGGCAGGTTGTGGCTCCCTCTATGTGCAAAATGGCCAAATTCACTGGTGTAGGAGCAAATTTTGGTCTTGTTTATTAGGTGGAAATCTGCAGTAACTCCAAATCAATGGCATTACTTCACATTTACATCTATATAACTAGGGACAGAATTTAACAGCCCTTTAGCTTTTGTGTTTCCTGATTTTAAAAAAAATTCCCCGTTCATGGTCCATTAATATGGGATTTCTTTTATTGTTTTTGTGTTTGTTTTTTGCAGTTAATAACACAAAATGCACCCAGCTTGCGTGGCTGCGTTTTCTCAGTGGGGTTCAAGATACTTGACTGATTCCCTGTTTAATTTGCCTCTACCAATTGAAAATTGCCATTGCAAATGTCACCAGTGTGGAAATGGTTGCGTTGCGAAATGATCTCTGGCTGGTTAACTCTTAACAAACAAAGATTCCGCTTTCACACAAAGGCAAGTAGGAAAGGGTGGAGATATAGAAGACGGTCTTTAAAGCTACTTTATTATGCCCCAGACCATGCTGGGAGAGAAGGGACATAATCAGGCACCCATCTGCATTTTAAACAATGTTGAGGATTAGCAAAGGGGCAGCAGATGCACCTATTGAGCTGTAAAGGAAGAGACTCAAAAGCGGTGTGGTGCAGATGGGAGATGACTGGACTGTACTTCCCCCCATGTGCCAGGCAGTGTTCCTGCTGCTCTGCCGAGCGGCAGTTATCATCTTCGACAGCCTTTCTGTCCCAGAGCACATGCCACACAATAAACCTGCCCTACCCATGCATTGGAGGTGAGGGGATACTCAAGCAATCGAAACCAACATAAAGGTAATCCAAGCATTCCTGCTGCTGCTGCCTGTAGAAACACGATATGTGGAGAGGATGATTATTCCCTCTTCCTGCTTCAGTGGTTGAAGCACTTTAACTCTCTCCATTTTAATAGCTACATCTACCTATGTTGTCTATCAATTTGCTGCAGACCAGCCCTGTTGCTAGGATGGGGTTGGGGGAGTGAAAGGGAAAAGGAGAGAGATTTTCCTTTATGGCTTTTACTGTTTTTCCACTGTTGCTGCCTCAAACCAACATTTCTTCCCCTGCCTAAAGGTTATTGTCTCAATTTACCGTTTCATTTTTGTAATGGGACATAAACTGTAAAGCCATTCACCAAGTTCATATATTAACACACATCCATATAGAGCGAATAGGCCAGAATCTGCTCTCAGTTCCGCTGGTATAAGTCTGGGGGAAGTCTAATGACTGGAATGAAGTCACTCTGTCTTTACACTCCTATAACTGAGAATGGAATTTGGCCCATTATGTGATAGAAATGATGGTCCATTACCCAAGTATTTCCCCTATGACTCTAACTTTTATAATTGAAAATACACTATTACCAGGTCCATTTGCCTTTATTGTTTTTCTATCAGAGCCTCTAAACGCTGCTGTTTGACATTTGTATGCCCCTTCGAGTCTAGAATTTCACTTCATTCTTTCCTATTGATCTATCTCTGACCCCCATCCAACATGATATCCTAAATCCAGAGCCAGCCAGACATATGGGCATAGCATGGAATTGATTCCCGATTCTGCCACAGACTTTCTGTGCATACTTTGGCAAATCACTTAATCTCTTTGTTCCTCAATTCTACATCTTTACGACAGGAATAATAGTATTCCCTTTCTCTTGCCCTTTGACTGTCTAATCTATTTAGGTAATAAAATTCTTTGGCTTAGAGTGTGGGGCCCTCACCTCACTTGGAGTATCTAACTGCTACTGTAATAATAAGTTGATGCAGCATTAATATGTCCAGTGTGGTTTCCTAGCCTATTACATGTTTTTCTCCTTAAAAGATATTTCCCCTGAAGTGTTGCCTTATCTTTTTGAGGCTTGAGAGCTATGTCAACAAGCAGTGAAGCAATTACTTTTCTAAGGCATCCTTTCCTGCTGTGATGCACATTCAGTAAATGCATCACTGCCCTCTGTTTCTCCAAGACCAGCCTGGTCACCAGCTCCTACTTTGGGAAACCGCTAAATTAGGGGCGCGAGGGAGGGAGTCCAGATTTAGCACTTATGAAAGTAAGACAGTCTCAACAGCTACACCGATCAAACATAGTGCAAGCTTCTGTGTGCAGCTTTACCAGTGCATTTCAGTCCTGACTTTCCATTTCTGGCCCTGTTGCAAACAGACTGAATTGTGCTAGGCTTTGTTGTGAGTACAGATCTCCTCTTGGAACAAGAATTGGGCCATCAAACTCATTTAACTGGTGACCTAAGACAGCATTGGAACCTAATATGTCAGAGGTGAAAATCCTAATTTTAACCTCTTGTGCTGCTAATCCTCCTCCTGGGTTAACTGTGTTACTCCTTCTGGTAATTTAGAAAATGGCTTCAAGGGGGGTAGTGAAACTGTATCAGAGTGGGAGAAGGGTAAATAGTGACTGACTTACTCAACCTTTTGCAGTGCTGAAGTCCGTGAAAAGCCCTAGGCAGAGAGATTGCAAGCAGTATGGACCAGAGCCCTCTTGGGGAATCCATGCCAGGGCAGAAGGGAAGCAATAGCTCATTATCCACCGCTTCCCCCATGTTGTGCAGCATCCGCCTCTCTTCAGTTCTCTCGCTCTGGTGAAAACCAAGGAAAATTTAGGAAAAAAGTACTTCTGAGCAGGAGTTCTCTTGGAAGGATTTAACTACAGGCAGTAAACAGTGTGTACAGAAGCTCTGTCATTTAAGTGAAAGGTTTATAAAGTGACTTGAATGTATTTCTTGTTTTTAACTAGCTAAAGAGGGGGAGTTGCAAGGAGCCTCCACATGAACCCCAAATCCCGGGATGCAGTAAGGAATGTGCCTGGCCCCCACAGTAAGTCTGTTGAAGAACGGGGCAATAAGGCTCAGTTGTGCAGAGAAGACAGTGAAGAATGAGCCCTGTAAACTAGCAGACAGATATAGCAGATGCTGTTGCAACCACTTACTCCCACTAAACAAACACAGCCCCATAAAGTGCAAAACCCAACCTGATTTGCCCATCATTGCTATCGTAATTTCTAAACAGGGTTTGCCTTGTAAACTTCTGGTACTGAAGGAATATCTCCTGCTGGGTTTATGCTTTGTTTAATATGGTAATCCAGATAATAAAGGGTTAATTAACAGAGTCTTTACAGGTGAGTTGATTAGCTCACCAAGTGGTTCTTTGGTTCCTTTACCTTAGAATAGACTGTGAACAGACAACACATGATACGTTGTTGCAACAAAAGTTCTAGCCTGCTACTGCATCTAAATCTGGAGACAGTCCTCCAGAAGAGTGGCTTGGGGGCTGCTGATGAGAAGTGTGACTAGAAGCTTTTAAGGTGGTGACAGAGTTACATTTGATCTTTCATTCATTTGCTTCTTTCTTTATGTAGCTAAGTATTTGTCACTGAAGTTTTACCAGTTTACCCAGTCTTACTGCCAAGTGTGAATGCTTCCCTCATTCCTTCCTTCAGCCACTGGTGGGCGTGAAAGTCACTCTGCATTTTATTTTGTCTAGAAAAGCATCTTGAAATATTGCCCTAACCCCATTGCTCAATAAGTGGCTAGCTTTTGCCCTGATTTTCTTCACCCTTTCCAGCACACAGCCATCATCCTCTCCTATCCTGGGGTGCCTGCTCTAGAAAGTGCCTATTTACTTGCCATTCTGCCCCCTCGAAGGACCTTCTCTTCCCAATTTGGCATCTTATTGTTGGCACACACAGTGCCCAACATTGTGAATTATAGGTGAAATTCATCCCCAAGGAGACAACTTGAATAGGGGATCTAGGGTGGGATTTTCAAAGGGAGCCTAACAAATTTAGGTGCCCAGATGGGATATAATTGCCTAACTCTCTCTTAGGGTCCTTTCAAATTCCCAGGCTTACATAGCGCTTAGAGAGGATGCATAGGGCCTCATGTTGGCTCCCTGAGATGGAGAGAATTTCACTTATATTTGGTACATCATAATCATGCCTGTCTGTGGTCATGTCTTAATTCCTTTTAATCTGACTAGAGCGGACCCCAATGACCTCTATCCCAGCCCTTCCCTTTTGGCTGCAGCTGTGGCCAGCTTCAGTTTAGACAAACCTAATCTGAGAAATAAATTGAATTTACTTGTGTTTCTCTCCCCACCCCCACCCCCACTGTCTCCCAGAGGCTTGCAGACCAGTGAAGGGAGAGGAGGAAAATGCCACTGCCTGCAAAGCAGAGATGTCCTAGACGGGCAGGAGGTGGCTGTGAGTGCTGCTGAGGTCCTGTAGACACAAAGGGTGTAGATCCACAAGTAAAAATGGTCCCCGTATAACCTGGCACAGGCCCTTCTCCAGCATAGATTCCAGCTGCAGATCAGCTAGAAGCCATGCCATTATGGAGCACAGGGGCAGCCCCGTCCATTTAATTGAGAGGCAGCATGGTCTAGCAGGCAGAACACTGGACTGGGACTCAGGAAATCTGGATTCTATTTCTGGCTTTGTCACTCACCTGTCATAGAGCTCAGGGGCAGAAGGGACCATTATATCATCTAGTCTGACCTCCGGTTTATCACTTCATCCAGATACCCTGACAACGTCAGCTGGAGGAAAACCTTTCAGTCCTCGGAAGACTCAACTGGTGTGTGCCACAACAGAGAACAGGAGGGCCCAAGGCCCCTGCAGTTGCAGGGAGCTGATTAGGTGCTTATGCCCGGCTGATCCCAGCAGGTGATCTGCACCCCAGGCTGCAGAGGAAGGCCTAAACCCACAAGGTCCCTGCCAGTCTGACCTGGAGAAATATTCCTTCTCCACCCCAAATCTGATGGTCAGTTTGACCCTGAACATGAAAGCAAAATGTACCAGCCAGGCATCTAAGAAAGAGAGGATTCTCTGTACCATCCCAGAGCACTGGTCCATAGTAGTGCCCCACACTCCTGCACTGGCATCTGTGAAGAGGCTAGCATAGGTTTGCTTAGGGCAGCCCAATGCATTGCCTGTGTCAGGGTGCTATCCAGAGGTTGGTGTGGAGCAGAATCCCTCCCTCTGGGAGGGAATGCTGCAGGTTTTAACTTAAATGCCCTATAGATGCAAGAATTAAAACACAGATTTCTTGCTAATAGTTAACACTTATTGGGGGTTATCTGCATTGACTGCTGCTGGGAACAGCTGGCACTGGTGTAGCTGTGAGTGCCTCTGCAATCAACACTTCTGTCTCATTACCTGCAGTAACACCTTAGGGCAAGCAGGGTCTGGGTAGCTGGGAGTTCTTGACAGAGAAGCTGATCCACAGTCCACTGTCATTAATGAGAAGCTTTCCACTGTCTGTAGTGGGCTTTGGATCTGGCCCTGAGAACTCTCCTATACCCCCCTTTCCAAGGAGCCCTGCTGGGAGAGGTGGAGATAAGGCTATTTGTGAGATCTCCCACAGCCCACACTCCCTTAGTAAAAACAACGAGTTCTTGTGGCATCTTAAAGACTAACAAATGTATAAAGTGCCACAAGGACTCCTTGTGTTTTTGTTGATACATTCTAACACAGCCACCCCTCTGAAACCTCCGTCCAGTAAGTGATTCCCGCAGGGAAAAATTGGAATGGGGACATGCTACCAAGGTACATTTTGATAGCATTGCATCACGCTGCTGGGGTGTGGTTTAAAAGCCAGTGGTTTCTACGACTTCAAATTCTGAGTTGAAATGGATTCTATGTACCTGATATCCTTTGCCATGTAATCACTGGAAAGGAATTGTAATTCACGTGTCTACGCATGGGGGGGAATCTCCAAACATTTTTCTTCTGAAAGGAAATTGAAATAGTTTTGCAGGCACAGCTGATCTGGCTCTGGCGATGCTCATATATTGTATCTCATAAGCACTGCTTTAAAACAATGAGGAGTTGGGGCCCTTTCTGCTCTAAAGGTGAACTGAATCTGACCTCCTGCTTTGTGAGCCAGGAGCGGTGCAGCTTGTAGAACCTGAGCTGGCAGTTTTTGTTCTTCCCAGTGTGGACAGCGACAGATGCCTTACACTCTCTGACCCAAACCGTTACTCCCAAGAACAGTACATTTGGAAGTTGCGGGGGTGGGTGATCGGCTTGGTTTTGCTGTTCATTCAAATGAGAATAGTCTGATTGTTTTGAGCTTTAATCCTTTTTCAGTAGCTTTCTTTTTGTAAACTGGATTTAGGGTTTCAGTTCTTTCTTCTCCCCAAATCATAGAATGGGTGTATTATTTTTTGGTTAATGATCTAATTGTGAGAACACAGTATTTTGGCTTTTGTGCTCTTTGTATGGGGGAGAGTCCCATGGGACAGGAAAAACACATCTTTTACAATTGTGTCATGGGGGCTCTAGCCTCACATCTGGTTCAGTATAATTAATTCAGTCTGCCAGTGAGGAGCAAGAAGGACGTAAGGCATTTAAAGATCAGTGGCCCTGATGAGGGCTGGAATGAGACTCTATAGGCCAGTGCCTATGGCTCTAGCTCCCAGAATCATATGATTGCACCAGAATCTCAGGATTCATAAAAGTATATATTTTTCTAGGCTTCATGGTTGTAAACAAAAACTTGTAAATATGAACCAGGTGTAACTGATACGGTGATGTCCGCCTGAGTCTGCAGAGAGCCTGAAACTGACTCTGAGAGGTGTGAACTGTCCATTCATCTCAATGGGATGTTAACTACTCTTGGGGACCCAGTCCAGAGGAGGACTCTGTATGGCAGGAGAAGAGTGCATTGGGCTTGGCCTACCATTTAAGCAGACACACTCTGGCTTCTGGGAAAATACTGGAGGCATCTCTACCTATGGAGAAGGGACTCCTATAGCTCTTGCGGAAAATTAAGCAGGCCCCATGCTGCTTTCCCTGCCTCCCTGGGAGAGAAAAGAGGCCCCTGCCATTGCTAATCCAAGTAGGGACTGGATCATAGCATGGAGGTAGGGCTACTAAGAGGGCACTATGTGGGGGGCCCTGCAGTGATGGGCTTTAGGCCGGGGATTGTCTTTATCCAGCCCTGTGCCTGATTCTCCTCTCACATGTGCCAGTACAAATCAGGACTAACATCCCATAAATCATTGGAATGACACCAATATAAAGCTGTTGTCAGTGAGAGGAGAATCAGGCCCAGGGCTCTCATCACCACTGGCTTGTTATTAGTATTGATTTTTTTATCGGGGAAGAACTAGAGTTGTAGATAAGCCTGATGCCTTTAATGATTGTTCCTTGCGCTGATAAAGTGACTTTTCCCTTCTTGGTGCAGGAACAATCCCAGTGAGAAACAGATGGCCTCAGCTGGAGTGTGTGGATTTGGTTCCAAATTTCCCCAAAGATCAAGGAAGCTTTTTGGATCCAGGGCTTTGATCAAGGCCGTTCTCTGCTTTGTAACATTCCTTCCCCGAGAGAGGGGCACAGGTGCCTGTCTAGTACCGATAAAGAGCCCGATCCAACTCCCATTTGAAGTCAATGGGAATTTTTCCGTTGAATTCTGTGGGAGATGGATTGGCCACCCAACTATGCTTTGGAGTCAAACCCTGCACCTCATTGGCACCCAGGTGTCAATTCAGAAACCCAGGAGAGTTGGATGTACCAAGTGAGCTTATGGTACTTGGCATTTTGTTCATAGCATAGATGCAGGTGCAGCGTGTCCACATTTTCTCCTGGGTCATTACTAAGAGCAGCATCTCTGCAGGCGGTGCAAATCCTGGTAGGGATCTCAGTGGGGGATTAAGAGAAGTCAGCAAGGCACAGCAGGCTCCGTCAGCAGTAAGCCCATTGGATGAAGTGTTAAGTGCCAGACTCATTTTGTGAAGAGGGCATCCTCTGGCTTTTTTTTAATAGGGGTCTTCAGTACCAAGCCTCCTCTTCTACCTCAAGGGATTTCCAAGTTTGGGGAATGCCGTCCTTGTTGTGATAGTGATTAAACTGGAATTTAAAAATCTTCACTTGTTGGAGGGCTGAAAGCGGGTGGGAGACCTCATTGGTTTTGTGACTACAAGGGGAATGGTAAGCATGAACTTTGTTGCATCTGCAGCTGGATTTAAAGAAAACTCTCCAGGCTGTGGAATCTTAGAATGAACTAAAGTGAAAGTCGATCTTACATTAAAGAGCCAGTTCTGGTTTAACCCCAGGTTTTTTTTTTTCTGGTTTAACACCAAGTTTTTTTTTCTTTCCCACTCCCTTCCAGATTTGGGTATTAATTCACCAAGTTACCTAAGCATGTGCCTAACTTCCAGCGTGTGAGTAACCCCCTTGAAGTCAATGAAGTATCTTGCTGAACTGGGGCTGTACTGGGTGTGCCTCACTGTAAATACTTTACACAACAATACTTTGCACTGACTCAGCATTGTAAGCTTTACAAACATGAAGCCCCACTCTTGATCTCATTGAAGCAAACACTGTATCTCCTGTTGTCTTCAATGAGAACAGGAGTCAGACCCTAGTTATGTCTCACCACATTCTGTGATAGGCAAATATTGCTATCCCAGTTTTACAGGTGGGAAACTAAGGCACAGAAAAATTAAATAATTTTTCTCAAGGTCCCAAACTGAGTCAGAGTCTGGTATTTTATATTATTATTATTATACAGCCTTATGATTACATGGTGCCTGTAGCAGGGCAGCAACTCACCCTGCTGCACCTCCTGCTGGTTTGTCCAGGGAATTAGGTCACCAGCATCCGGAGTGCCCTCTTACCAAGGGCTTGTCTTCACTTGAGCCGGCAGGGATCGATCTTTTGGTGATCGATTTATCGCGTCTCGTTAAGATGCGATAAATCGACCGCCAGCGGCTCCCCCGTCGACTTCGGAAGTCCAGCTCGTGAAGAGGCGCAAGCTGGAGTCGACGGGGGACCGCGCTGCCGACAGCCACCGCCGTGAGGATGGGAGGTAAGTCGGCTGTAGAGACGTTAATTTCAGCTACGTTATTAACGTAGCTGAAATTGCGTATCTACAGTCGATTTCCCCCCCTAGTGGAGACCAGCCCCAAAGGTGCTGTACCCCTGCAGTACCCCCAGAGTCTCAGGGTCTCCCCTCCCTGGGGAACCCCCACCCTCTAGCTCCACCTTGCTTCAGTCTAAGCAACTGCCAGTCACCATTTGCCCCCGTTCACTGAGGCAGACCATTCATCACAGGCAAGGGGGGTTGGCCTGCTGCCTCTGCATCTGTAGCTCTGGGCTGTCTCCTGCAACCCCAGTACCCTTTTTTGGCCTTCCCCTAGGCCCTGCAGCCTGGGGGTTTCTAGGCTGGAGCTTCCCCAGCTCCTCTAGCCTTACCCCAGCCCTGCTTCACTCTGGGTACCCTGTCAAGCTCACAGCAGTCAGGCCTGTCTACCTCTGTAGACAGAGAAAATGCTCTCTTGTGCTCCAAACTGAGCCCTTTTTACCCAGCCACAGCTGTGGCTGCTAAGCCTAATCAAGCTGGAGCTTGCTTGCTCCCAGCCACAACCCTTTCTTGGGCTGTTTTAAACCCTTTTTACCTGGAGTGGGGCAGCTGCCCCACTACAGTGCCCCAGACAACAAATACAGGCAGATTCTCTTTCAACTTAAGACCAGTCAAGAACAGGATACAAACACATAGGGAGCAGTCAGAGATGGGAAGAATGAGGACAAAACAATAAAATGATGCAGTCACTGAGGCAACTAATACTTGTGTCTAGAGGGCTGTGATAGTGAAAGTTTTCCTTACATTGCTCTATTTTATTTATAGTCTTAGCGGGTTATTATTATTTATTTGTATTGTCATAACACCTGGACCGAGTGTGCTATAAAGGGTTTATTGGCTTGAATTTGAGATGGGTGCACTGCTCACGAGTGGCCGCGCCGCAACTGAATTATTCAGGTTATCTCAAATGAATGATGATCAACCTATGCCATCATGTATTATTTATATACCACATACGTTACTGTAGGAAGATTTTAGAGAGATTTCAAAATTGCATTGGGATTAGTTCTTTTAGCCTTCCGCTTATAAACCCAGATGCCTTAGTTCAGCTGTGTAGGACTCAGAGGAACCTATCTAGATGTCTAAAAATTACCCAGAGTAACTTTTCTATATCTCAGAAATGGCCAAAGAGACCAGCCTTTACAAGGGTGACATTTTTAAGTAAGAAGAGATGTCAGGTCCCTTATGGAAGCTGGAAATCATCCTCTCCCAATGAGATAAAGCTCCAGTTTCTAGCTCTGTAGAGCCACAGGGTACTAGCCATTAAAGTGATGACATTTTTAGGTATAAAAAATCACTTGTGCAGGATTAAATCTTGGCAATTCTAGGCCTCAGGAAGGGGTAATTCTTTATTTTATTTATTATTTTGTGCGTGGGGTGGGAATTCAGGTGTTTGAAGTTGCTCATGGCTTCAGAATGCTAAATCCAAGTGGAGTCAGGTTAATGGGTAAAGGGCACATGAAGTGATCAAAGGTTCATGGTAAATAAATGTATGCTATGGCTTTGAAATATATTATGTGGTTCCTCAATTTGTTACATAGCTATTACTTCTGCACAAGTGGTACACTTCCATTTTTATTTATTGTATGCATTTATTTAGTGTGAAAGTGACTATGGTCTATAAATCTCTTTTTAAATTGGTAGGTTTTGAGAGGGGATGCTGCAGTCCCTGGTGGTTAATTATGGTCTAAATAGGAGATTGGAGGGCCTAACTTTAGGCCTTTTTAAAAAAAAAATAAATTCAGCCTAGAAACGTTGATAGATTGCAACCTCTTTGTCCTGGGACCCTGACATAATGTAACATTACAACTGTGTCTGATAACATTGAATAATGAGGTTTGATCCTTATGCTTGATGCATAGGATAAATATTATACTCTTAAACTGCCCAGCTGGTTGGGGTTGGAAAGATGAGGGCCCATGAAAATTGGAGATGGGAAGCAGATAATTTTCAGACCCTGTTTGCAGTGTATCTGGGCACATCCGTTACGGGCAGCTTTTTGCTCTCTGGGAACTTGGGATCCTAAGACTGAAGATGGGAAATGGATGATGGTCAAGTACTTCTCTTATTTTTTCAAACTCATCCCACCCTAAGCCCAGACTTTCCCTCTGTGCTGCAACTGAACCCTGGAAGGCTGGTGAAATTGACAATGAGATGAACTTGTTAGATAATTACCTATAAAGGTTCCCTACACTGATTACATAAACCCCACTTGTTGGGGAAATCCTTTTAAAGGAATATCTGCTAATGGACTAAAACTCCTGCATGTATTATTACAGGCTACTAGGATGCTGAAAGGTTCCCAGCTTGCTCCTACCAGATAAACCTGGTGCCTCTCAGCCCTTTGTCCCAAGCATTGTCCTTAAATGGTCCATCCAACTAAGCTGCAGCTAATATGATGGTACTACTGAGTTACATTACGCATTTGATGTAATCATCTGCACACACCAATAGTAAGCCTCAGTCTCCTTGACACACTCATTCCATTATGTTCAAGAGCACAGGGTAAAAAGGGACAAAGTGTGTGTGGAAGATAGGTTAATTTGGGAAGACACAATCATAATCCTACAAATAAGACAAATAGCTGAGTTCTCTCTTCTTTGTCCATGTCTCCTGCCAGTAACTGGGGGACCACACTGTGGGGTTCTCAACAGGTGTTTGTGCCAAGGCCCATTGAAGGCAGTGGGAGGCTTTCCATTGACATGAGTGGGTGCTAGATCAGGCCTAGATTTAGGATCTGGATCCCTGGTGCTTCACATCCTGCTCCTTACTTTTGTTGCTTGTACTCAGTGTTCCTTACCCCTGTTGTGCAGGGTCAAGCCTCTCTAGTGCTGACCCTGACGTGTGTCAAGTATATCCTGCACTCACATTTGCACTGGAGCATAAAAACTGCCCTTCCATGTTGTGCCCAAGGCTGTGAGTTGCACAACTCTGCTGTGCTCTGTGCAAGGACTTGCAAGAGGAAGAAAATTCTGGCCATTTTGAGAACAGTGGGGCTAGTGGAACAGTGAGGCCTAGGAGTGCATCATTAGACTCACGGATAGAGAATTTCACAATGAAAATACAAGGCAAGTCCCTGGAATGCAGGAGGCCCTTTGTCACGAGGGAGCCACACACAGGAAAGATGGAAGAAATGTGAGGGAGAAGGGGAGAGGTAGCAGAGAATGTGAGAAATGAACAAAGGAAAGAGGATTAAAACATCAAGTCAATAAACCTATGAAGAACAGTCTGTGCCCCCCACTGTCTCCCTCCTACCCTGCCCCAAGATATTCCCTCCTTGTTAGAGAGGGGTTCTCAACCTTTTTCTTTCTGAACCCCTCCCCCCACAAGTGCTATAAAAATTCCATGGTCACTCATGCTTGAACAACTATTTTTCTGCATATACCCAAAAGCTGGGGCTGGTATTAAGGGGTAGCAAGCAGGGTAATCGCCTGGGCCCCATGCCACAGTGGGCCCCGCGAAGCTAAGCTGCTCAGATTTCAGTGCCAGGTGGTGGGGCATCGAGCCCTGCACTTCAGCCCCATGCAGTGGGGCTTTGGCTTTCTGCTCTGGGCCCCAGCAAGTCTGATGCCAGCCCTGTTTGACAGCCCTCCTTCTGCTTGCCCCCACCCCCCCAGGGGGCCCTGGGCCTCTGGTTGACAACCACTGTGTTAGAGCATCAATCCTCCTCAATGGATCACTAGACCAACGTAGGACAGCATGGCTCGTTACCCACATGCTACCTAATTACACTAACATGTTTTTTTTTAAGTTATCTTATGAGGGATAGACTGTCAAGGCTCTTCTGTACCTCCTACCACTTCCCCTTGTGCTTGAGAATAGCTGCTCTCAGGCCCCTACTGGTAATGGATTAATGAGGTCTGAGAGTGGACTTTGATCCCAAGGAGGTTTCCTCAAGGAGGTGCATAGATCTGGCTGCTTTAGACAGGATGGGAACCGTGCTGGCTTTTCTTTTCTCTCAGCTTCCGGGGTTGGCAGATTGGGGTCAGAGTTTTCCCAGGGCTCATCTAGAGCTGTGAAAAAGGCAGTTTTCACTATTGCAGCTCTGTAATGTTATTATATCTGTTTAATTGAAAAATGAAGCCACTGTCCTCTCCTCTAGTCCATGAGGAGCTTTGGCTGGGCATTTTCACACACGTCTTCGGGAAGCTGTCTCTCTCCAGTGGCAGCAAAGCATAGTTCCCCAAGTGTTTTGGGAGGGAATGAAGACCTGTGCTGAAATAAAAGCCCAGCTAGCAAGAAGTCACGAGCTCCTGAAAAATCCCAATAAACTTCAACCTTGTTCAGGTTGGCTTTTTTTTTTTTTTCCTCCACCTGGTGAAACAAAAGTATTTTGATAATGGTGGCACCAATGTTTCATTGAGGTTTCTGCCCTGGTTTTCCAGGGGGATACTTTGGACATGTGCATGTGTGTCATCAGTCGAGGAAGGCAGCATGTCAAAGGAACTCCTCTGTCGCATTCTCTACTCTGTGCAGCTGACACCGAGGGTTTGCAAGAAGTACTGATATGTAAAATATTATAAGCAAGAGACCAAGATAAAAATCACTAGAGCTAACCTCCATTCTGTGTGTCTTGATCCTGCATTGCTCAGAGGATGATCCCACCATCATCTCTACGGCACGTAGGGTGAAACCTAGCGTTCTCTCCCGCCCACTCCCCCATCTCTGAGCCCTAAGAGAGTGAATCCAGGCTGTAGTGATCTGATATATGCCTCCCCATTGTGGTCTGAGTCAGGACGTGCGAATCCTGGCATTGAGGAGTAGCTCCTTAGTTGCTCATGCTGAAAATGTGAACTCTGGCTTTACTTCTACTGTAATTACAGTTTATTCCGTTTAGAAGCTGTTATTTCACAGGCTCCTTAGAACAGCCTTCCAGCCCTGGAATCTTTGTAGAACAGCTCATGATCAAATTACTTCATTACAGAGCAGGGTACCTCCATCCACATCTGTTTAGATTTATAGATTACACCACCACACCCCCCACTTCCAATTATAAACTGACACCATATAATTTGTATGTCTCTTAATATAAGACTGTGTTTATTTTAAAGACAATAATTAGAGATAACAATTGCTACAGAAAAATAAACATCTGCTCAATGAGGGGACGGAATAATTAAGGACAATTTTGGTTTCCGTAAGCAAGATACTCTGACACAAAGTTATTGCGAAGGCAGCCATGAACGTAAGAAACGTTCTGTGGAGAACCGTAAAGTTATGGACCAGAAAAAACTTGGTGAATGAAATAGGAGCTGTTAACAAGAAATGAAATAGATGATTCTTTTTCAGAATTGTGTTTTCTATGCACTTTTGCTAGTAATAATACTTAGAATTTACACAGGGCTTTGGTTTTTTTCCCAAAGTTCTTTATAAGGATTAATCAATTAATCCCCCTAGAATCCTTGCAAGGTAGGTAAGTAAGTATTATCCTTATTTTACAGCTGTGGAAATTGAGTTGCTGTGGGCCAAATTCTAATCCCTGTTACATCAGTGTAAATCCTAAATCGCTCCATTGAAGTCAGTGGTGCCATCTGGTGTAACTGAATTGATTTAACCCCAAAGAAGCCGTAGTGGCTGAAGATATTTGTTATAAGGGGTAGAAATCTCACATTTTATAAACCTTTCCCCCAGCTTCTCCTAGCTGTGTGTGAATAGTTTTGTTTGCTGCTTTTAGGTCTTCATTTTCAGAAGTGGTCTGCTTTTGGGCATGCAGATCTGGCTAAATACCCATGTGTGTACTTTTTAGTCAGGAAGACCTGACAGGATTTACAAAAGCAAATCCCAGTTTATATGGGGATGTAAATTCTATCATTTATATGCACAGGTTTTAGTGCTTGAAAAGTGCATACACAGGTGATTGCACATGTATACACATGCAGACTTTCGGAGCCATATTGAGGCCCCTGTGAAAACAGGACTAACTGGGGTATGCCTAATGTAGTTTTTGCTCTAGTTTTAACTCGGACTAATTCAATGACAGTGCTAGGCTGAGCCCTGCGGTAAACCACGAACATTTGTGTCCTAGAGTATCTAGATTAGCATTTGCAATTAGTTTACTAAAATTAAAACAAGAGTGATATCTTTAGTCTGGACAGACTCCTAAGTGATAGTTCAGCTGGGATACTATTGTCTGGAATGTAGCCAGTGCCCCATAAAACATTAAATCTGATCAGATTCTTGATTCTCTTCTCTCATTCTCATCCCACATGCCCAGAATGTACAAGCTAGGTATAAGGTACAAGACCAAGCCTCTCTCCCTGCTGCCTTTGCTGACTAGGCAGGGCAGTGAGCAGACCCATGTCCTGGCAATACTTAGTGTCAGCATTTCCTGGTTTTCATTATCTACAGCAATTTGAATGATGATTGGTTTTAACCCTTGAGTCCATTTTTCCTCCCCCTGCAATTCAAGTCTTTGGGTTTCTCCAAAGCAGAGAGTGGTAACTGGGCAAGATTTTGTGTGAGCTTTGAGATACTGATAGATATGGAGTAGCCCAGATCCTCTCAATATTCAAATAACCCTTCCTAAAATAGCTGCCAGAGCATTAAATAACGACCAGAACTTTTTATTTCTCTTGGCCTTTTCTGGACACACTGCACAAATCTGAAAGTCCTTACTGATATGTTGCTCAGACAAAACTCCCAATGAAGTCAGACAGAATTTTGCCTGAGTAAGAACTGTGTATTGACATGCTGGATTTGGTCGGTTATGTTTAAGTTTTGCCACTGCTTTTGGTGGGGTTGGGATTTGACTGTTTCCAACAGCCATGAAGTGCTCAACTCTGTGGCTATATGTAACTTTTGGTCTTTGGTGTTTCATTCAGAGTTTCCAGGAACTTAAAAGTTGCTTATGTATTGCTTCTCTGAATATACTGGGCAGCATTTGTGCTGATTTATAGGCCAGAAATTATCTAGCACAAAAAAGCATTTTAATCCACTTAGTTGCCATTAGAGAGATGGTTACTGGCAGTTAATAATAAACTTATTAATTTTACCAATGCTTGCACTTAAAGAACTATATGGCCATATTTTAAAGTGTCTCTTTCTTCTCCATTAACTTGGTACTGGATATAATGGCGCTGATCTAAATAAACCAAATTGTCCAAAAGCTCTGAAAAAATTAAGTGATATTAAAAACAAATATGCACATATGAAGTCTTTGCTGATGTAAATGGGGGCTTCTTTATTGACTTCGGTGAAGCTATGCTCATTTACATTAGCTGATTATCTTGACCAGAGATTTAAAAGGCGCAGTAATGCCTTGTATAGGCTGAGGCACTTCCCATCAATTAGAAAAAATATTAAAAACAAATTGGGCAGACACATCATTGAGTGGGCTTCTAAAACAGCTCCACGAATTGGCTCCTAAATGGGAATTGTTCTTTGGTACCCCATTCTCACAGCAATGTAGAGTCCAAGAAATGGACAGTATGTGGTGTTCATTTTATAGGCAGTCTTTTTTAATCAAATTATTTAAAACGACCCAGTAGTCTTCCTATTGCAGGCAATTATCAGTATTTACAAATACAGCATTGATTCATTTTCTGTTCACAGAGATCTGAACACATCTCCCCTAGTTAGTGGGGCATCATTTAACTAAATTGCTAGTTATGTTTATGATGCAATCATTTACATAATCATTTTCAAAAAATCAGAACCATGAAACACACATGAAGTTTCCTATAACACTGGAAGGACCGGACACCTCATGCACGTCAACCCAGAATGTACCATAAATACAATATTTAAAGGACAATGTTACTTCTTGATTCATGATCTTTACTTGACATCTTCCCAAAAGATAATTTGCCTCCTATTGGCATTCTCAGGAGAGACCGTTTGGATAGGACTAAAAAAATAACTGCCCTATTACTCCTGGAGTGTCTCTCACAGTAGACAGAAGTGGAGCTAATGGCCACAGAAAGACCTTTTGCTTTTCTCTAGTTCACTAGCTCCTAGGTAAACACATTACACAGGGGACTTTATTTTCCATTGCCATGCGCCTTGTGTCATCATTTACACCTGTGCAGAAATCACCATTCTGAACTGGTGAGGGTTTATACTTACTTTGTACTGATATAAATGTCTATGCAAAGTGCAAAGAAGTGGGCAATCGGGCCTAAGTTGTTCTTAAATCCTGCTCTGGATTGAACAGTAAAGGGACAGCCGACTACACTAAGTCCCATATGGATGGGTTTGCGTACTCTGAAAAAGAAAGGTTTAAGATTAGCACCTGTGTTGGTCTGTATCCGTAAACAAAAGGAGGAATATTTGTGGCACCTTAGAGACTAACCAGTTCATTTCAGCATAAGCTTTTGTGGACTAGAGCCCACTTCATCAGATGCATAGAATGGAACACACAGAAGTAAGATGCATTTATAAACACACAAAGCATAAAAAGTTGAAAATTACCATACCTATTATAAGAGTCTGTTTAATTTGGATGAGCCAAGAAAGGGTGTTCTTAATTTGGGTCAGCTAAGTCAGGTTAGAATAGTAGAGAAGATATAGCAGCTCGGCTTTTAACTCCGGCTAGCAGCTCAAGTACACCCCTAGGCTTAAGATTTAACCATAAATTTGTTAGTAGGACACTGGAGCATTAGGATGTGAAGAGCAAAGATATTTTCCCCTCAATCTTCTTGTTCTCCTGTCAGCCTTTCCTTTGTAGCATTGGTGGGTTTCTTTCTTGCTGTTTGGTAGAAAACAGCAATGTGCTCTTATGAATGTTCAGTTTATGGCTTTTAATTATAAATGAAAAGATGACGATAGCTCCCCCCACCCCCTTCCTTCTTCCCCTACCCTGAAATTAGAAGACTTCATTCCTGGTGAAGCTGAGGCCAAAGGAAGCCTGGCAAATTGTCAAATGTCTGCATATCATATCCTCATCTGTAGCAGCCCATTTTGTAGACCCTGGGGGTATGATTAGACTGGAGCTTTGCTGCGCAAAAACCCTCCATTAGTGCTACAATTACACTGACCGAACACACTTCAAAGGCACATTTTGCGTATTTACTGACTGTTTAAAGCGCTACTGTTAAACCTCATAAACGAGAGGCATAAAGCTTTTAGCGCTAGCGTTGTAGCGCAAGGTTGGGAATGTGTACACCCCTTGCGTGATAATGAGCCTCCAGCCTCCAGCACCCTGGCCCAGAATTCCCATTACATCCTCTCTGGCCACCATTTAAAACTCTTCTGTCCGTCCTCAGGTGACCCCACGTCAGACCCTCCCCCACATTCCCTGGGAAATTTGAAACACTGGCCCCGGTCCCGCCATTGCAGGCGGGTGGGCTGCCGGGTCCCCGCCATTGCGGGTGGCAGGGCTGCCGGTCCCCGCCGCTGTCCCGGGTCCCCGCCGCTGCGGGCAGGGCTGCGGGCGGGCTGCCGGGTCCCCGGTGGTGGCGGCAGGGCTGACGGGAGGCAGGGCTGCTGTGTCCGCCCCTGCCCCGGTCCCCGCCGCTGCGGGCAGGCTGCTGTGTCCCCTGCTGCTGCGGCCGGCAGGGTGGGCTCTTGGGACCCCGCCGCTGTGGGCGGCAGGGCTGTCCGGTCCCCGCCGCTGCCGGCGGCAGGGCTGTCCGGTCCCCGCTGCTGCGGGCAGCAGGGCTGTCCGGTCCCCGCCGCTGCCGGCGGCAGGGCTGTCAGGTTGGCTGTCAGAATGGCCGCAAAAAACGCCCCCTTCCCCACAAGGCACTGTGCCAGAAGAGGTGCTCTGTGGGATACCTGCCCTATCTCGGTACTCTCACTGCCGCCAGAAGCGCTGCAAATGTAGGCTGACCATACGTCCCGTTTTGAACGGGACAGTCCCGTTTTTTACACATTTTCTGACCGTCCCGTCTTTTTAATAAAAATATCAAATTTGTCCCGTTTTTCATTAAAAAAAAACGGGACGCGGCTTATTTCAGGGACCCACGGCCGGGTCCCGCCTCCTCCCGCAGCCCTTCAGTCCCTTCCCCTCCCCGGCCTGCTCCCTCCTCCCCTCTGCCTCAGCTGTTGCAGAGCCCGCGCGGCACGATTGGCTGGGCCGCCCCCACCTTTCGCGTGCCCGCAGCTGAGCAGCGGCGCGATTGGCTGGGCCGCCCCCACGTGTCACACGAGCCGGTTACAGCAGAGCCCAGCACAACGGCAGAGTGGAGCTGCTGGCCGGGCAGGGACTGCCTGGTGCCTCGCTCCCCCCGCCCCCCCCCCCACGTGGAGGAAACGCTGAGCCCAGCGTAGGTAGGGGCTGGGGAGGGGGGCTCAGCGGCGGCGGGCGGAGTGGAGCTGCAGGCCGGGCAGGGGCTGCCTGGTGCCTCGCTCCCCCCGCCCCACCCCCCACATGGAGGAAACGCGGAGCCCAGCGTAGGTGGTGGCTGGGGAGGGGGGCGCAGCGGCAGGGCCTGAAGGGGTGGGATGAGCTGGGGGGTCATGGGGGAGGTGGGAGGCTGTGGGGGGGGGCTGTGTTTTGAGGCCGTTGGGGGGGTCTGTGGGGGTGTATTGGTTGCTAGTGGGGGGCTATGGGGAGAGGTTGTGTAGGGAAGGCTGGGGGGGTGTAAGGGGCTGGGGGGTTGGTAGTGGGATGGTGTTGGGGGGCCTAGAGGTGGTTATGTGAGGGTTGGGTATTGGTGACTTTATGGATATGGGGGGGGCGTTGTAGGGTTATATTTGGGGTCTGAAGGGAGTTATAACCCCGTCCCGTTTTTGCCATCCCAATGTCCCGTTTTTGTCCCAAGGAAATATGGTCAGCCTATGCAAATGTGTTCATTCTTTGGCACTAGAGGCTTCACTGTGCACAGCCTCTCGCGCAACACCTGTTGCGCTAAATATGGAAGCGCTATAAAAAAAACGCGCTACAATCTGTAGTCTAATCATAGCCTGGATGTTGATACGCTAGAGCTCCAAGGTACCCAAGGATAGAAAGTGGAAGTCCTTTTGGCAGTGAGAAAGGAGGGAGCAAAGTCTGGGGGTGGGACATTCAGAAGAATTGTTATGTAAATCTTTTCTTTGCACTTGCTTGATTCCCACAGTGATCTCTGTCTATGCAGGGGCTCTGTAATAAAGCACTGATTACACTGGGGGTTTCTGCCACTGGTATAGCTGCACTGGCTTAAACTGGAGCAAGTAGACTGGCAAAGGCACAATTTGCACAGATGCACCTTGCCCCTGTTTAAATCCTGGATAAACTGTGCCCGTGCAAATTACAGCATCCAGCAATCCAGGGATTGCACTGGTGAAGCTACACCAGTGGCTGGCCAGAATGCATGGAACACACTGCACCTCCAAAGTGTTGTTAATTAGCTCCGTTAACTCAGGGTCCTAAGAATGAGCTAATTCAGTGGTTCTCAAACTATTGTACTGATACCTCTTTCACATAGCAAGCTTCTGAGTGTGACACCCCCTTGCAAAGTAAAAACACCTGTTTATATATTTAACACCATTATAAATGCTGGAGGCAAAGCGGGGTTTGGGGTGGAGGCTGACGGCTCACAACCCCCCAATGTAATAACCTTGCGACTCCCTGAGGGGTCCTGATCCCCAGTTTGAGAACCCCGGAGATAATTTTACTGTATAATAAGAATCGAACAGGAACCAGTCTAGGGTTTTTATAATGCCTCTGCCATGGTCTATTAGGAAGGATAGAACCCTGGATCCTCTGCTCCAAATCATGAGTCTCTATCGCTTCAGCTACAGGAATAACTCCTTCAGGGCTTGTCTTCACTAAAGCGGGGAGGGATCGATCTTTTGGTGATCGATTTATCACATCACGTCAAGACGCGATAAATTGATTGCCAGTGGCACCCCCTGTCGACTCCGGAACTCCAGCTCGCCAAAAGGTGCAAGCTGGAGTCGAAGGGGAAGCGCGCCGCCGACCGCGGCCGCCGTGAGGATGACAGGTAAGTTGGCTGTAGATACGCCGAATTAATGTAGCTGAATTTGCGTATCTACAGCCGATCTCCCCCCCCAGTGAAGACCAGCCCTTAGTTAATTTGCATTATTAGGTTCTCATCCTCTAGATAAATGGTCAGAGAGGGATTCCCTCGTTCTGTTGCATGGATGACCATATAACTGCCCTGAAAATTATTTTGGGTCAGGAAACCATCATTGGGTTGCAATGTTGCATCAGAACACGTCGATGCTTTTGCATGCTGCGATAACATTGCATCACAATGTCCATTTTTGTCCAGCAGGAGAGACTGAACTAGAAAGATGACAGCCCCATTCATTGTGGCAGCACTGGGAGAAGCTGGAAGTGATCTTAGGCCAAGTCTGCACTATGGAATTTTGCCAGCACAGTATGTTAATCAGTGAAGAGGTATGATCCCCGACCGATATAGCTGTGCTGGCAAAAAAAACCTCTGTAGACACAGTTATATGGGAAGAACTGCTCTTGATCCAGTATACATCATATCTCTTAGTGGGGGACTGGAATACATAATACTGGCAGAAGCTCAGTTTTACTGGTATAAGCTACGTCTGCATTAGAAGTGCTTTGCCAGTATAGTATACTGGTCTAGCTGTACTTTCAAAGCATCCCTAGTGTAGACGTGGGTTAACGCCTAGTGCTGCAAGATCTTCTACAGTTTATTCATTATTCACAGGGTTTTTTTCCCTAGGAATAAGAAGGACTAATGGAAAAACATTTGCATATAAATAGCCAAACTGCCAGGTAAGATGCTACCAGCAAAAAGCTTAACGGGGGATGTCTCTAACCATCTTTCTCTCTCTATCTCTCTGTTTCTCCTGCAGGGCTTGTGAAGTTGGGGGTTCACTGTGTAACATGTCAAAAGGTCGCAATAAAAATTGTCAACAGAGAGAAGCTCAGCGAGTCGGTGCTAATGAAGGTAATTTTCTAATGGGAGGTTTGGGGGTGGGGGGGAGTATAGTTCTTGGCTCTGTGGCTTTTGTTCCATGCAAAATTAATATCTTTAATTATGTTTAACAAACATCCCTGTCAGTTCTAGGACTGTGCTGTGCATAATAATAATAATAATAATTTAGGGGCGAGGGCAGCTGGAATTAAAGAGAAGGCATATGCATGTGCTTTAATTAAGAGCAAAATTAACGGCCAGCCTCAGTGCTGATACTGCTCTGCCATGGCAGATGCATGTGTTGAATGAGGTTCTAAGTTCCACCAGATGGTGTGTGATGCTTGTTACTCTCAGAGATTGGTGAGGACATCTATTCTGTTATGGGAGTGTTCTTACTGCTGTTCTGTGGTATGGTTTCATTCTGCTCTCTGATCGAATGTGCCACATCCTCACCTGGTGTAAATTGGTATCGTTCCATTGAGGTCAATGGAGCCAGGACATTTTAAACCATCTAAGGATCTAGCCCAATGAGTTTAATTCCCAGGAGAACTTATTGAATGAGTTGCACCCAGGTTAATAATAGCCAGCTCCTTAAACACCATGAAGCAATCTTGGATTCACAAAATAAATAAACCTGTTGTTTTGTTTATCTGATTTGATGAACAGCAAGGCCAAATCCATGAGAGAATGCAGCTCCTTTGGAGTCAACAGAATTGCTCTGGTTTAAGCCAGCAGTGAATTTGGCCAGCGTATGTGCAGTTTGTGGTCCATTATTGACCACATGAGGCAGATTCCACATTAGTAGAAAAAACATCTTTTCACTATTGTCACTGTGGGAGTTTCGTTGTATGTGTGCTTGTGTATCGTAGCTATTTTCCAGTACTAGTAGGTACAACAACCTCACTGGGAATGAAAGGAAGATTGGGAATTGAAGCAACACACTGCTAATTTTAAGTCCAAACTTTAGATTTAAGGAAAAAAAGGGATTAACATAACTTCACATGAATGGAAATATTTTCAGCCTTTGTTTCTTGGAATTTCAGTGATATATTTTCCTCAACCACCTGAAACATGGCCATGTGATAGTCCACAAAATCCAGGAACTGAAATAGACTGGCAACAAAACTAGAACTTAAAGGGCAACTGCCCTGTTTTGTTTCATTGTCTAAGAAGAGTAAAATGAAAAAGCGATCAAACTGCGTACCTAGCAAACATTAAACTAGACTTTTAATACTTTGATTAATTAGTAACATAGGTAGGGAATTTATTTAACATGAATTTTATGTTACCTGTGAGACCCTTTTAATGTGCAGTGTCTTTTATCAAAGATGTTATTTATCTCATTGATTTTTCATTGCGGGGGGGGGGGGAGGGGCAGGTCAAATCAGAACTTCTAGCATTGCACAGTGATCCCTTTGCTTTGAGCTGATTCGTGGCTGTGTCACTCCAGTGATAGTGTAAAACAGGACTAATGCATTGGTGGCCCTTGTTTCCAGGGTTGAGTGCTGAAGAGTGCCACATTCCCTGTGCGATTCTGCAAAATTCTTCTCTGTGGGACACCGTGTATTGCAATTTCCTGCTGAACCTTTCCCATCACTGCCCACAGAGCCTTCTCTTACTATGGCTCTCCACTGCATACTCAATAGGCTATGATAGCATATGGAAGTGGTGTGGTTATCTCATCTATTACATAAACGTAATGACCAAATGTCTTTTCAGGATTGCTCTGTCTGACAGTCAGAGGTGACGCTTTGGTTCTCTTAAATTCAGTTGAAGAGGACTATTAGTTATTTTAATCCTCAGTTCTTCAGGGAAAGAACTCAGGAGATAGGAATTCAGTTACTCCCAATTCATATTACAGCATCGCAATGCAGCTGCTGCCAGCCAGCTGGCTGAGAGCCTACAGGGCAGAGTCATCAGCCACAGGGAAGAAGCAGAGAGCAGGGCCAGATAGTGTGTGGCTGTGTACTGGCAGTCCCACCCCGCAAATGCTCCCTCTAGCTTCTCACTCCCAATGGTTAGGGTGACCAGATGTCCTGTTTTTAAAGGTACAGACCCATTTTGGGGGACTTTTTCTTATTTAGGCACCTATTGCCCCCCACTTCTGTCTCATTTTTTACAGTTGTTATCTGGTCACCCTACCAATGGCAGACCATAGCTCTCTCTGCCAATGGGCCACTCACCTCAGTCAATGGATCCAAATGTTGCACTCTCCACGGACACTCTCCCAAACGAGGGCCCAGATCCATGGAACCTGCCTCCATCTACCCCTGGAATGGATTTGAGAAACATTTCCACCTGCAGTATTGAGGATGCAGAACTGTGGCCATTTACCCTAGAACATAAGGAAGAAGTCTGCCCGTCAGCACTGAAAATAAGCACCAGTAGCCCATACAGCACACTGTTCTCTCCTGCAGAGGACTGCCTTTGTTGTTCTGTCTCTATCTGCTTCTGAGAGCATTTCTCTTGCCAGCATTTTTTCAGTTAGCACTTTTTTGTGTGTGTGTTTTGTACATTCAGGGAACTGTCCCTTCTCTCCACAGCTGCTCCTCATCTGAGCTTTGCAGAATTGAGAGGCATTTGGTAAAGTGCTTTCTAATCATAGCGTAATACTATCAATATTTCTGAAGAGAATAATTCGGAATTGAAGCAGCTGGTCTCAATTAACAGAACTGCCGCTGTGGAGATGACACAGGAGCAGGCGTGGTGCAGCATGAAGCTGCAGTAAATGTATAATGTGAGCATGCTTTGCCCCATCAAAGGGACCGGATTGTAGGTAGACTGCTAAGCAGATGTGGATGGGTTGTCTGTAGAGTAGGCACTTGGTGTTCTTATACTGTACTTTCATGTTGTGGATAAATCCGAGAGCCGTGCTTCTTGCACGGGTCCACCTCTGTCATGCTTGGAACGTTGCTTTTAGGTTGAAGCAACAACAGTGTATAATGTCTTGGACCCATACAAAAGACAGAGGGCCTGATTTTGACTTCACTCCACTTCTGCGCCGGATCATCCATCTATATGTTTGGTAGCATCCATTGATGTGTGGACACAGTGGGCAAGATTCTTCTCTTATTTACCCTCGTGCAAATTAGAAGTAATTCTGTTGAAGTCAGTGGTGTTATGGAAGATGGGGACCTGGCTCATTAACTTCAGTGGAGTTACTTCTTATTTGTCAGCAGGAGGAGAACTTGGCCCAGAGAGTCCAATGGCCATAAATCAGTGGCCACTACTGACCATACAAATTTGCAACCTGTGGTTTTGATTTTCAGTACCAACAAGGGAATTGAGCCACACAACCCCCATTGAAATTAACGTGAGCGGTGTGCTAAACTGCTCAGTCAGTTTTGAACATCCCAGCCTGTATGTTGCGTGTTTTTGCTGCTAATTTACCGTCCTCCAAATATGGTGGGGAGATGGAGTTTGTGGCATCCTGTCGCTTTAAATCTATAAAAGACCTTGTGAACTCCATAGCCAGCATTCTGGATTCTACAGCACTCTCTGTGGTGCTGCAGATTGGAAGCTCTGCGTCAGCATCATGTCCACTTTAAAAAGGAGGATTTTAATGAATTAAAAATGAAAATGGTAGTACTGGATAGCAGCCCTTGTGTTATAATATTAAATTCAATTTCATTTATGATATCCTCGTATTTTTGGGGTTTGAATTTGCAGCAAACTTTTCTACTGTCAGTGCCTTACTGCATCATGTCAGTTGTCAGAGGTGATGCTGGGGCTTTTGGCAGGTGGATTGGAAGCAATTGTGGCTTTTGGCACCTATGGAGGTGTGGAAAGGATTTAGGGATTGTGAGATAAATAGACAAGTGGGATATTTCTGCTAAAATTAATCAGCAGTGAGTTTCTTTAACAGTGGTGACAGGTGGTTATTTTTTTGATTTCAGCATTAATACCCCCTTTGAGATGAATGGGATCATTTCACCCCTCTCAGAGCTATTGTTTCAGCCTATCTGCAGGTTCAGGCATGAGCTTATACTTTGTTCCTTCGTCCAAGACCACAAGAAACGTAGTTATGTTTATTTAAATAGAAGTTTAGATTCTGGAGCACAATTTCTCAGCAGGGGGTGGATTCTACAGAAAGTTCTGCAGCAGTGAGATCACGGAACACATGGGGCCCTGAATAAATGAAGCAAGGGGTGCTAGGAATATATTATACAAAATTGGCCTTATAGCTGATTGGCTAAATTGCAGCTTTAAGCCACTGCCACAGGTTGGTGAATGCATCCTGTCAGCAGTGTTATCCTGAAGCTTAAGCTGAACCTTTATATATCCCTCTAGAGAAAGAGACATGAAATAGGAGTATAGGAAAGACCCACAGGACATGATTTTCACTTGTGTTACAGCCTCTTTTCACTACCCTGGCAATGGAAAGGCAGTCTAAATGAGCTGGAAAGTGGGCATAATTTTCTGCCACATTGGTGTGAAGTGGTTGTAGTGCAATGGAGAATTCAGGATGTGGTATTTATCCTTGGGTAATGAAACTTAAAAGCAAATCATGCTTCTTTGTTCAATGATCGTTATCTTGAATTGTAGCTCAAACCACCATTATTAAACCTAGGGCACGGGTATTGGAGTTGTAGAGTTGGAGCGAGAGCTAACCAATGGTAGTATTACCCATTCCCACAAGGAGACTCTCAGAAGAACAGGAAGTAAGGTATGCTTCCTGCTTAGGATAACTTCCCAAATTGTATAGGAAGGAGCCCTTCTGGGTTTAAACAGTGAGTTGGGCTGGTGTGAGTGTGCAGGTTGGTGTCACAGGTAATCCTTTCGCTGAGGTGTATTTGGAAAGTTTCTGTAAGTCACCTGAAACACAGTCAGAATATGCACAACTGCTTTCTTTTATTTCAATATGTTTTTAGTGATCCGTCATGTGAAATGTTTTTTTCGTGGAAAGGCTGCGTTTGTGGCACCAAAGGGAAGGTAAAAGGTGAGTGGGAAAGAGACAGGTGGCCTTTGATTAGTTGCCTAGACTTACAGGCATTCTGAGAGCCACAAGCGGGGACAGGTTTGGTAACAGAGAATGGACATCCACTTGCCTTTCTTTGTGTGCATGGTCCTTTACTATTTTACATATTGCCTTGCGTGTTGGCTTTTAATGGAGGCTAGTATTTCAAGGGGGGAGTGGACCCCCTTCATCATTTTCCCTGTAAGGTCACACATCTAGGAACAAAGAATGTGGCCATGCTTTTGGGGTGGGGACTGTATCCTGGGAACCAATGACTCTGAAAAAGACTTTGGGGGCCATGGTGGATAATCAGGTGAACAGGAGCTCCCAGTGTGAAGCTGTTACCAAAAGGACTCATTCAATCCCTGGATGTATAAACCAGGGAAATTCAAGTAGGAGTAGAGAGGTTATATTTCCTCTGTATATGACACTGTTGCTAATGTTACTGGCATACTGTGTCCAGCTCTGGTGTCCACAATTCAAGAAGGATTTTGAAAAACTGGACAGGGTTTAGAGAAGAGCCACCAGAATGATTAAAGGATTGGAAAGCATATTTTAAGGTGAGAGTTCAACCCGTTTAGCTTATCAAACTTAATGAGTTCAAAAAATTAAAAACCACCAAACCGTTAGAGTTCCTGATTAAGAAAAACTGCACTGGTCAGCTTGTATTGCTTACTATTCTCATGACTGGTGGATTGATTTTAAGTGTAGGAGGGTTGGTTGTACAGTAAGTAGGTCAAGTGATCAGGGCCTACTGCTCCAGTCTCTCTTGAGTGTGTCCTGAGCCCCTTGAATGGAGTTCAGCTGGGTCAGCTTCCTTGTCAATAATCCCCAGGAATCTGAGATGGGCAGGGGGATCTGGACCTTCCTGCTCCACTTGATGCCAGCTCAAGGCCCTGAAAGTGTCAAACTGTAGGATGTCCTATGTTCAGGCCGCCTCCTGTTCACCTTCCTCTCTGTCACTTCCTGCCACACCCATGCCTCAGTCTGGGGTATGGCTACTGTTTAGTTAGTCCTTTGCTTCAAGCCCCACAGTAGAGCCCTCCGTGGAACTATTTTTTTAATCCCACTTCTCACCTGGCCCACAATACCCACTCCCCACCTACTCCTGCATTGTTTCTTGCATTTTTATCCCACTTCCACCTGCAAAAACCTTAGATCCTGCAAATCCTGAAAGGGAGACAGATTCCCTCATGCTACTAAGAAATAAAAAGTTGGTGTTTATATACATATACTAGCAAAAATACCCGGCGTTGCTCAGGTCCGTCGGAGGTGGGGAGGGGGCAGAGAGCTGAGCGAGTGCGGGGTCCATTGGAGGGGGGAGGGGGCAGAGAGCAAACCTGACACCCCCACCTCACCCCCCCGACCAAACCCGACACCCCCACCTCACTTACCTCTCGACCAACCCCGACTCACATTTTCACCCATCGACCAACCCCGACTCACATTTTCACCCCCCACCCAAACCCAACACCCCCATGTCACCCCCCTACCAACACCCCCTGACCAACACCCACACCTCACCCCCCGTAGACCAAACCTGACACACCCACCTCACTTCCCCCCAACCAAACCCGACACCCCTACCTACCACCACAAACAAACCCGACACCCACACCTCACTTACCCCTCGACCAACCCCGACCCCCCTCCTCACCCCCCCAACCAACCCCAACACCCCCTGACCAACCCCAACACCCACACCTCACCCCTCACCCACCCCAACACCCACACCTCACCCCTCACCCACCCCGACACCTTCCCACCCCCCCAGACCAAACCCAACACCCCCCGCTCACTTACCCCCCCGACCAAACCCGACATCCCCACCTCACTTACCCTCCGACCAAACCCGACACCCCTACCTCACTTACCCTCCGACCAAACCCAACTCCGGTCCGTCGGAGGTGGGGAGGGGGCAGAGAGCTGAGTGAGTGCGGGGTCCGTTGGAGGGGGAAGGGGCAGAGAGCTGAGTGAGTGCGGGGTCCGTTGGAGGGGGAGGGGGCAGAGAGCTGAGCGAGTGCGGGGTCCGTTGGAGGGGGGGTATTATGACATCATAACTATGTCACAGAGAACAGCAGATCCCCAGCTGATGTGATTGGCCTTTAAATAATTTCACCCCTGGGGGGCGTCAGAGGTGAGATTTGAAAATTTTTTAACTCTTATCCTGATTAGCACCCTAATACCTCTAACTGTACCAAATTTCAAGTCTCTAGCTCAAACGGTGTGGAAGGAGTAAGTGCACATACATACACGCATACACCATTTGACTTTTATATATATAAATATATGGAATTGACACAAGTTTTACAATTAAAAGAATAAAACAAATTTTACTTAAACCATGTAAAATATTTTCCCTCCTGTTATAATAGACATCAAATCTTTCTTTCACTTGCTTAAATTTAAGTATTAAAACCTTTTATTTATTTTTTTAAAGAAACTTCTTTTACATTGCTAAACTCTATTAATGACAAACTGCTGTCATGTGTATATCACACAGAATGTCAAAACAAATTGCACCACGGTTTTGCTTAAAAGGTAAGGTTTTTTTTTCGTGATTATAAAAAGTTGCTTTAAAAACCTGGAGTTTTTTAAAGCCACTTAAGCATCCTTTTTATGACTTTGAAACATATTGTTCAAGTTAATTTTATGTCAGGATTATTGTTGCCTTTTGAAAAACCTTTAGCAGAAAAGCTGCTCACAGCACTAGGTTTTTGATAGTTTGAGCCTCTGTGTAAAATGTATTTCCAAGTGAATGATAATAAGGTCAACTTAAACAGCAGGTGTACCTAAACTTGCATTTGGTTTTCCCACAAATTACTGCAGTCTGGAGGTGGTTTTTGCCCACCCAAAGTAGGTTTGCAGGTTTTTTGCCGGCTACAGAGTCCATCTGACCCACTTCCACTACTGTGGGATCCCTATCCCTACCCCAGAGTCTCAAGGCTGATGGAAGCGATCCTCTAGTACACCTCACAGAGTTCTCCCTACCTCTTGGCTGATGTCTCTTACAAAGGCAGCCTCTTGCATGTGCACAGTCTCTGACACAGTCAAGATTTAGATGAAAATTGCTTCCATGTTGCTGAGTGCATGCACACAACCATGCACACAAGTGTACTCGAGCTCACATTGACACGGGTGGTGTCTTGCCAGTTGCTGAGTGCACTTGTGGACATACACACAAGCACACACAAATGCTTTTTGGGTTTATCTTGAGCTTCAAGAATTACAACTGGCTAGTCGTCTTTTACCAGTGGAGATGAGCAGATTAGCAGTGTGTGTTTGCCTGTGTGCATGCGTGACAGCGCGTAGGTGGCGAGCAAACTGTCGGAATGATTGGCACTCATCAAAGAGCTTGAACGCACAAACACACATGCATCCCTCT